>OW204011.1:5539470-7939470 GCA_934047225.1 Ypsolopha sequella
ATACCTATAATATGTATATTATTGCTTCTGTTTCCAGGAATATGAGAACAAATCATTAGAAGAGCTCCGGCTAGAGGACTACGTAAAGGGACGAAGACGCAAAGACAACGCTGGAGGCATGTTCAGAGCCGCTAAACCGTTCTCGTTCGAAGTAAGCGGTAAGTTTACACATACAGACACACACATCTGGAGCTGTATTTTTGAATCATTCGAATTTCAATTCGCATATGAATCCGCATTATTCGCATACGAAAACTTGAAATCAGTATTTTTAAAAATTCTCTCCGTGAATTCTGCAACGAGTGGTCTGACCCACTCGTTTTCCGATTTCTACTAGAAGATACTATGCAAGAATGACAAGAAGAAACTGTCGATGTTGATGCATCGATGAGACTGACATGACATTATAACTTTTTAATTTACGTTCCGTTCACCTCCATTCATTACCGGTTTTTAAAATCAACGAAATATTGCTTTCCGGTTTTAATTTTTTCTGCGTGAAACGAAAACCGATTTAATTGATTTCTACTGATTCAAAAATAAGTAAAATTGTGACCAATCGAATTGAATTTCGCACGTGATTTTTTTTCGTGCGTGAATATATGATTCACGGCGAGTGATTCAAAAATACAGCTCATGTTGTCTGTCTTCAATCTACGATGACTTATCTGCATTACTTATGTGAAGAATCATCACGCTCCGGTAGGCAAGCGTGGGCCCAGGTTTTAAAACATGAGGGGGTCGCCCGGTCGTCAGGGGTTTATTGGTATTTCTTGAAATTGAAAGTCCAAGCTTATTCAAAATATTTCATCTCCACCCTCTTTTTAGTTGTGGTAAAAAGAACAATCAACATGCCCACCTACATTCATATCTGTGGACATTTAAGAGACAACCCCATCAACATCAATCGCTCTTACCCATTCGCTTTCGGAGTATTGACGTGACGTAACAACCATATAAAACCATAAACAACAACCATAAAAACCATAAACAACAATATGGATAAATTACATTAAAAACAGTAGTACAAAATACTGAAGAATACGTTGCGTTCCGGACAAATTAGGTACTTACTTATGTACCTACTCGTACTTACTTCATGTGAAGTACAAACTCATACCTACACCAAGTATAAGGAAGTAGACAGAAACAGTAGTTTAACTTGGCGGTGTCCTTGAAATCAATACCTATGGCCGCTCGGTGCCTAAACACGCGCTAGGGCTGCCAACTGACTGTTAACGTATTTACGCGTGGGACTCCGCGGGAGCGGCTTACAGTGTCAACGAGGCAACGTGCATACGTAACTGTGGTGCAACCGCGACTTTTGTAAACTGAGTTGAACCGAGTTTTGGGAGGGGTTCGTTTCGGCTCGTTTGTATGAAGATATAATACTGTCTACTTCCTTATACTGTGCCTACACTACTTTTTTGAGTCGTTGCAGGTTAGAAAAACTCCTCTCTGCTGTGGCGACACTCACTAACGTGTTGCCAAAAAAAGAGGCGAAAAAGAAAATTATTTTATTGGACCAATTGACCAATTGACAAAGTCAGTGTATAAATATACCTTAGTTAGACTAAGATCTTATTACAATATAGTAGCAGAGATACACTGGTTTGCAAATTGTCTAATAGTTGAGACAATAAAATGTTGCCTTGGCAACTGTTTTAGTTTAAGGGGGATCGTCAAAATCGACACTTTGAAGTGATTTATCTGCTGTTTAAAAGATGTCCCAAGTTAAATAAATTAGTAAAACAATTTTGGGACCTTTTCCTAGACTTTAGACTATCAGAAACGCGATTGGAGGAATTTCACTCGATAGTAATAATTATCGAAATGAGGTCTAAATTTCCACTTTTTTTGATATTCTAACAGATGGGGTAGTAAACAGACTTCAAAAATATTTATTTAGATGGGTTTTAACAATACCTAAATTATTGTTTATGGAAAATTTCATAGCTATTTTAGTTGATTTTGTATTAATTAAAAACATATTTTTTGTTTATTTTCCCTGATTCCGTCCCTTACGCACTGCAGGTTTTCCACCTGGAGTAACGGGGACCTTTGCACGGACGATATATCACCTTAAGGCGATATTCCAAAAAAATACGGGTGTCATTATTCTGTGTATTTCATAAAATTAAAATCAGTTTCTGGTATATGCATTTTGACTATATAATCTAGCGATTTGATTTCAGAAAACATGTTTAGATGAAATTTCCTCGACAGAAATAATTGTTGAAATGAGGTCTTCTAACACACTTTTTCTCCTCTTTTAACAAGTAGCGGTCATGTGCAGAGCTCAAACATATTTTATTAGATGGGTTTCAACAATATCTAGATTTTGAATTTTGGAAATTTTGCTAGCTAGTTTAGTTTTGTTAATAAAAATATAAAACCAACTTTTTTTCTCTTTTGCCCTGAATTCGCCCCTCTCGCACTGAGCAATTTTTCGCTTGGAATAACAGTGACAAAAATAAAATTCGCATAGCCTCTTAACGGATGGCTCATACAATGTGGTCAGTTAACTGAACAATCACTTCGAGGTCGATATTTTATAGATTTTCATTAAGGGTCGAAGTTCCGAGATTAGGAAAAACAGCGTTCGGGGTTATGGCTTTTTAAGATAGTAAAATATTAATGTCTGTACAAAATAAATACCACTTGTTACCTTACAAGATGAAGTACAGGTTCATTAAAAAAAATCTTGGCACTAAGGTATAGTAACTTCAGAAAGAAAAAGGATTTTCAAGTAAATATGTAGCTGTAATAGCTTTGCTTAGAAAAACTAGACGGCGCTAAGTTGGCAACACTAACAGTGAATATTTCAGCGCCATCTATTATCGACGTGGGAATTATTTTTATGTTACGTGACATCGCTGTGCCACTAGCATCACCAAACGGTCTTTTTAGCATCTTGTTCGTTAGAGGATTAAGCAACGCCATCTAAATTTCGTTAGAACTTTACACCTTTTTTGTGGCAACAAACTGATGTATGGGAATCGCTAGTCTAAACGTAGTAATACATAGTCTATGCCCTCGGGAAGCCATGTCGTGACGATGTAAATAACAGTCTGGATGATCTTTCGCAGGTGGGTCCGGTCATCAGACCCAAGCGAGCGGCACTGGACACGTCAAGTACTGCTCGGTGTTCGGAACTGACGTCATAATCAAGCCCGGCGACACTTGCAGCATCGGCGTTAATTATCACTGCATCACCTGTATGAAGGTAATCGACTGTTCTGAAAATTCATTCAAAAACAATGTATACCTATATAATGCAGGTGTAAATAAGGTAAATAGGCAATATCCTAAAATGAAACCAAACAGTTTACTGGTCATACCAAACAAACCCATAGAAACATCTAAAATAAATTTTCTTCATCACAACAAAATCCTTAAGTGTTAGACTTAGAAGCAAAATTACTTTGGAAAAATTCAAGTTTTGACAGTACTAAAACTAAAATTAAAGCCTTTAGAATCGGCTTTAATATCTTATTATTCCAATCCAAACTTATCTTTCCCGAAGACGAAGACTCTTACGTAATGAAAATAGAAGCCATTTTGGTTTGGCCTACCGAAACATGTAATTTTGGAGTGGCGAATTCAGTCAGATGTGTTGACAGAAATCGGTCGCCTGTTATGAGGGGTCTGTAGGCAGTATTCGTCTATGCGTGTATCATAGCGCGTGCGTGATACTCGACTGACTCGAGTGCCGTCGACCGGGTGCGTTGCGGTAGGTATTTAGCGCGGGTCATGTGGCCCAGTGAGACCTACCCCTCTGGGAGAAACGCGTGAGTACAGTCACAGTATAAGGAAGTAGACAGTATTTTATTTTCATACAAACGGGCTGAATCGAACTCCTCCCAAAACTTGGTTCAACTCAGTTTACGACAGTCGCACGTTACGCACGCACATTGCCGCGTTGACACTGTAAACCACTCAAATTACTATCATATTTTGTGCATTGTATAGCTGTCTAAATACAACTCTATCGAACCCAGAGCTGACATTTTTTTAGACTACCAACTCAGTCAGTTGGCAGCCCTAGCGCATGTTTAGGCACCGAGCGGCCGTAGGTATTGATTTCAAGGTCACCACCTAGTTAAACTACTGTCTACTTCCTTATACTGTAGTAAAGTCAAGGTCCCATCAAGCTATACACATTGGACTTTCTACCTATCTTATATCCTTTACTATAGCGGCTAGTGTAGTACCTACTGCGAGTGTATAACTTGACTGGGGTCTTGGCTGTATACCTGTAATATGTATATTATTGCTCCTGTTTCCAGGAATATAAGAACAAATCATTAGAAGAGCTCCGGCTAGAGGACTACGTAAAGGGACGAAGACGCAAAGACAACGCTGAAGGCATGTTCAGAGCCGCTAAACCGTTCTCGTTCGAAGTAAGCGGTAAGTTTACACATACAGACACACACACATCTGGAGCTGTATTTTTGAATCATTCGAATTTCAATTCGCATATGAATCCGCATTATTCGCATACAAAAACTTGAAATCAGTATTTTTGAAAATTCTCTCCGTGAATTCTGCAACGAGTGGTCTGACCCACTCGTTTTCCGATTTCTACTAGTAGATACTATGCAAGAATGACAAGAAGAAAATGTCAATGTCGATGCATCGATGAGACTGACATGACATTATAACTTTTTAATTTACGTTCCGTTCACCTCCATTCATTACCGGTTTTTAAAATCAACGAAATATTGCTTTCCGGTTTTAATTTTTTCTGCGTGAAACGAAAACCGTTTAAATTGATTTCTACTGATTCAAAAATAAGTAAAATCGTGACCAATCGAATTGAATTTCGCACGTGATTTTTTTTCGTGCGTGAATATATGATTCACGGCGAGTGATTCAAAAATACAGCTCATGTTGTCTGTCTTCAATCTACGATGACTTATCTGCATTACTTGTGTGAAGAAACATCACGCTCCGGTAGACAAGCGTGGGCCCAGGTTTTTCCAAGCTATTCAAAATATTTCATCTCCACCCTCTTTTTTCATATCTGTGGACATTTAAGAGACAACCCCATCAATCGCTCTTACCCATTCGCTTTCGGAGTATTGACGTAACAACCATATAAAACCATAAACAACAACCATAAAAACCATAAACAACAATATGGATAAATTACATTAAAAACAGTAGTACAAAATACTGAAGAATACGTTGCGTTCCGGACAAATTAGGTACTTACTTATGTACCTACTCGTACTTACTTCATGTGAAGTACAAACTCATACCTACACTAAGTATAAGGAAGTAGACAGAGACAGTAGTTTAACTGGGCGGTGTCCTTGAAATCAATACCTACGGCCGCTCGGTGCCTAAACACGCGCTAGGGCTGCCAACTGACTCTTTACATATTTACGCGTGGGACTCCGCGGGAGCGGCTTACAGTGTCAACGCGGCAACGTGACATTCATATTCTTTTTAAATTGACGATTCACATAATTTAACATTATAAATTGAGTTATTTTATATATCTATTTGTAATTCAGATTTTAAGGTTTAAGGTCAATTGTTTCTTTGTTTGTGTTTATTAAGATAAATATTTGTACGCCAAATTTGGCAGAGGAATGACATATTTAAGCATATTGTAACACTTAATTTTTAAGGACCAAAAGTCAAACAAATAAACTTTTCTATTCTATTCTATTCTGTGCGTACGTAACTGCGGTGCGACCGCGACTTTCGTAAACTGAGTTGAACCGAGTTTTGGGAGGAGTTCGTTTCGGTTCGTTTGTATGAAGATATAATACTGTCTCCTTCCTTATACTGTGCCTACACTACCTTTTTGAGTCGTTGCTGCTTAGAAAAACTCCTCTCTGCTGTGGCGACACTCACTAACGTATTGCCAAAATTTTGAGCAAGAGGCGAAATAAAATGATTTTATTGGACCAATTGACCAATTGACAAAGTCATTGTATAAATACCTTAGTTAGAATCTAAGAATAAAGGATAGACTATAACTAACTATAACTATAACTATAACTATATCTTATAACAATATAGTAGCAGAGATATGAGATACACTGGTTTGCAAATTGTCTAATAGTTGAGACAATAGAATGTTGCCTTGGCAACCGTTTTAGTTTAACCCTTTAAGGCCCCAGACTCTCTTTGCAACATTTCGCTTTCATCTTACCTGAGGCTTTAGAAGTGGCGCTCCCCTCCCCTGCATTAAGATGTTAGAGACCGCACCTGAATGTTGCTCTACTTCGTTAAATGAGTGTACGATTACTTAAAATTTGACATGTGAAGATTTTTAATTATTCAAGTAACGGTAATTTACAAAGTTTGGTTTGTTTATCGGAACAATCAAAATGAATTTGCAAAAGCAAAATAAACAAAAGTAAATCTACCTGGGATAGATGGCTTATTGGTAGCAGTAAGAGTGATTAGTATTTAGACACAATACATTTTATAGGTCATGCAATTATTTGCAGATTTTTACCGAAGGGAAGAGGTGTTCTGAGTGTGAACTGTGAGATGCAAGTCATAAGTCCACCCATACGTGTACCTATAAGTACACCCGTGTTTCTCTGACGATTATTACGTCTCAACGTGATGAGCCCTATCGCTCTAAGGAAACCTGCATGCCCTAAAAAGCGTGTAGTTGTGCCCGAAAATTTCTTTATTCATCAAGATTTTCATTTAACTAATGCCTGACATAAAAAATGCCTTTATAAAATTTGGAAATGTAGAAAATTAATAATCAAATCGTAACAATGAAAACATTTAAAATTATGTATTCCTAATACTCACACACATATTATAATCAGTTTTTTAAGTAATATAATATCAAAAATAGAAACTCTTACGGTAATTAAGTGTCTGTCAGTTTGTGTGTCCATGATTATAACTAAGGTGCAACAAAAAAGGTAAAAAATTTAGTTTTAGAAATGTGATGTTTTAATGATAAGAACCGCAGCTGCGTACGTTCTTTTGTTTTGATGCATTATTGTCTAGCACGTTGTTATCTCGACTGTCGGTTTTAGTGACTTCGATAGCTTTTTAAGATATTTTAAATAAAAGTAAGTAAAGTAATAAAAAGGATGTAGCTTTGGCTTTAGTTATTCCAAAAAGTGGCGACAGCGGTGCCGGTATAAAATTTGTGTCACGCCATCCCCGTGGGTTTTTTAGACCACAACTTCTAAAATACGGCTTTAGGGGTTTTCGAATTAACACACATTAACATAACTTAATCTAAGCGAATTAGGGCATGTAATTATTCGCAGATTTTTACTATCCGGATAACGGATAATGTATTATCCGGATAACCGGATACTTATGGTAAAAATTAAGGGTAGTAATAAAAGCTCCGAAAACTAAATTAAAACCGCCCAAAAAAACGGCCTACCGCAAATATCTAGAAAAAAAACCGGCCAAGTGCGAGTCAGACTCTAGTCAGAACCTAGGGTTCCGTATTGTGGATGATAAATTTAGTTTTCTCATTTTTTTTCTTGAATTTCTCAAACCGCTTTATTTTTTTTGTAATTCTTACGTAAATGCATATTACCATGATTTTTTTCATATTTTTCGGTCCACCAGTTTTGGACATACACATTATTGTGGTTTTTTTAAAGATTTCACAAAACCAGTGCCAGTAAATATAGTAAAAGTATATATTTCAACAATCACCTTTTTAGTGTCTACAGTTTGATACCCATATTGTATTTTTAGGATATTTTTTATGTTTCTCACTTTTTTTTTGAAAATATTTTAAAAATTTTCACATTTTTTTTACAATGTAATATGTAGGCAAATTAATGCTATTTTTGTGCCAAATTTCATGTCTTTATCTTTACGGTGCTAAAGTTATGATGCTGTGATTAGACTTTATTTTATCGAAACAGGGATTTCTTAAAATATTCAAAAAATATTTTATCCATAGTTGTTTACTTATTAAATGATAAGTGCAATATTCAAGTAGAGCAACTTTAATGATACAGTTCGCCTCTCCATAAGAATCTAAGCGAGGGAAAGGGAGCAACCGTGCGAGCGGGAGGTAAAATGACGTCGAGCTACACAACACACGTCTGAACGCTGCGATGTCCCAGCGAAACTGAGGGAAATATCGACGCGTTTTGTGTTTTAAACTCTCGATAAGTTTCGATTTGATAAATGTTCTTAAAATAATTTTTTAAATACCGTTTTTTGTTATTTCACTTATTCATAGTTCTATTCTACGTGTTTTAAATTTGACTACGCTAAACGATAGTTCTCTAGTAGAAAAAAAATATTTTATCAGTGGTTGAATTCATAAAATCACAACTTCTTAAAGCACACGAAATAAGAAAACTAAAGTATTATCCAAAAAAGTAACCAGGTAAGATTATTGTTGAAGATATGGGAATAAATGTTACCTGAATAAATTTCTTGTTTTTGTCATAATTTTTACGTGACGTGTGCATGAATGAGACTCTCAACGCGTAGAACATAAACAAAGGTATTTTTAAAGCCTAAAAAACCTATTAAAAGTAGCATTAAAGTAAATGAAAAAATGTGTTTTGGAATCTTCAAATTCCACACTATAAATTAACGTAAAATGTATTTTATTTATTGCTTTCTTACTAACTAAAATAAAATCTTTCTTTTCTGATAATTCTGCAAGAATACTGATTTTTAGGGGACTGGAGCCTTAAGAGGGATCGCAAAATCGACACTTTGAAGTGATTTAGCTGCTGTTTAAAAGAAGTCCCAAGTTAAATATATTAGCATAACAATTTTGGGACCTTTTCCTAGATTTTGGACTGTCAGAAACGCGATTGGAGGAATTTCACTCGATAGAAATAATTATCGAAATGAGGTCTAAATTTCCACTTTTATTGATATTCTGACAGATTGGGATAGTAAACAAAACAGACTTAAAAAATATTCATTTAGATGGGTTTTAACAATACCTAAATTATTGTTTATGGAAAATTTTATAGCTATATAAGTTGATTTTGTATTAATTAAAAACCGACTTTTTGTTAATTCTCCCCGATTTCGTCCCTCTCGCACTGCGGGTTTTCCACCTGGAGTAACGGGGACCTTTGCACGGATTATATCATCATAAGGCAACATGCAAAAAAAATACGGGTGTTATTTTTCTGTGTATTTCATGAAATATAATTATAATCAGTTTCTGGTATATGCATTTTGACTATATAATCTAGCGATTTGAAACATGTTTGGATGAACTTTCCTCGATAGAAATAATTGTTGAAATGAGGTTTTCTAATACACTTTTTCTTGTACAGAACTCAAACATATTTTATTAGATGGGTTTCAACAATATTTAGATTTTTGATGTTGGAAATTTTGCTAGCTAGTTTAGTTTTTTTTTTATAAAAATATAAAACCATTTTTTTTTCTCTTTTGCTCTGAATCCGCCCATTTCGCACTGAGCGATTTTTCGCTTGGAGTTACAGTGACAAAAATAAAATTCGCCTGGCCTCTTAAGGGACGGCTCATACAATGTGGTCAGTTAAATGGACAATCACTTCGAGTACGATATTTTATAGATTTTCATTAAAATGTTGAGCCTTAGGAACTTTTCATTAGAGCACACTGGGCCGTCAATTTTCCAGCGTTCAAGACTCAAGTTCGTCGCTCGCTATTAAAAATTGGCGCCCTTTTTCTAGATGGCCTGTGAACTGCCCCCCTATTCTGTATCTTTAGTTGCCAACTGTACTAGGTGCCTATCATCAAAAACATAGATAAAAACTGAAATTTCAAAATTGCCTTTAGTGGGTATTGAACTATTAACGAACTGTGTCGTCACTTCAAGTGCGAACATATCCTTGGGAAATCGGAATTCGATGGTATATCTATGTTTTTGATGATAGGCCCCGTACAGAAGGCAACTTGAGATACATAATAGGCCCGCTGGTCACTGTGCAGGTGACCCACACACTAGGGGTACGTTTCGTAACGTGTGATTATCACTCGGAGCGATGCGAATTTTACCCTGCATGGTTCAAAAATCGACCCGAGTGAAACCGAAGGTAAACGAACTGTTACCTGACAGTTGCGCTAAGTGTTTTGAAACGCTTTCGAGAAATGTAAATATCGCACTGACAAGTGCGATTTCTAACTCTGTCTGGGCACCGATAAAGTTCGCCTGACAGTTGTCATTTCGGAGTTTTCTCGGGATTCAGACGAATTTTGAAAATAGAATTCAACATTACCGTACGATTACGGGAAAATTTTTCGAAACTGCTTCAACAGGATTATGGCTTGCAAATGCTAAGGTTGCAATGCCATCCATATTAAAAGCAATAGGTATCGTTTCAATTCCTTCTTTATTAGGTACTTTACTTTAATAATTTATTATGATTTGAGGTTATGTATTTACTTGACGTGTGTTACTCCAGACCGTTTCAAAACGCTTTTCTCACGGGAATCATTCGCAAGCGTTTCAAAACCAGATCTTTCTTTCTCTTTCTAGTATATAGCTTTGTCTCTTTCTTAAAAACGAGTGAAATTTCGCACGAAGATCACACGTTCTGAAACGTAGCCTAATATACGCTGTCATGTCACCACGAGTATACGTTACGTGTTTAAAAAAAGTCTATAAACGTCTATAGCGTGTTAAATTTTTTTTTTCATAATCCACCTAGGTTCTCTTGGAGCGTCCGCCCCTTCCACGGGTCCGTTCGGCAGCACCTCCCCCGCAAGTTCGTCGTCGGCGTTCAGCTTCAACATTCCCCGCAAGTTCGCGTTCGGAGAAACAGCGAACACGTCCGGCGGACTGTTCGGAGCGAACAACATGACGGGGGGGGTAATTGGTGCGCAGCAAAATAATACCACGTTTACCTTTAGGACTGAGCCTTTCGGTAAGTTTGGTTGAAAATGGCTTTTTTCGTCCCGATATTTACTGAGATTTCTTTCGGGAGGATGTCCTGTCCAGTGTCCAGCCGTTTGGTCAGGGGTCGGCAACCTTATGATATGGGAGGGCCACAATTGTTACCAGGGGATCAGCGAGGGCTGTATATAAAAATAACGCATATTAGTCAATTTCATATCATATTTATTGTAGTTTAAAACATTTTTAATATTGATTAGTAATAAACTAATGCAATTTTTGCGGCTGCATTTGACTTGCAAGATTTTGTATGTTCGCTTGCATTTTTGCTTTTTCGATAATTTAGAATGGCAAATGTTTGTTCCCACAAATATAAGTACTACCAAACATAGTTATCATGCAGTGGTTGGGAACCTTGCGGGCCCGGGCCGCACCGAAGTGGTTAACGGGCCGCATGCGGCCCTCGTGCCGCTGGTTGCCGAGCCCAGCGGGCCTATTATGTATATATCTCTAGTTGCCTTCTGTACGGGGTGTGCCTATCATCAAAAACATAGATATACCATCGAATTCCGATTTCCCAAGGATATGTTCGCACTTGAAGTGACGACACAGTTCGTTAATAGTTCAATACCCAATAAAGGCAATTTTGAAATTTCAGTTTTTATCTATGTTTTTGACGATAGGCACCTAGTACAGTTGGCAACTAAAGATACAGAATAGGGGGGCTGCGGGCCTATTGTGTATCTCTAGTTGCCTTCTGGACTGGGTGTCTATCATCAAAAACATAGATATACTATCGAATTCCGATGTCCTAAGGATATTTTCGCACTTGAAGTGACGACACAGATTGTGAATAGTTCAATACCCACTAAAGGCAATTTTGAAATTTCAGTTTTTATCTATGTTTTTGATGATAGGCACCTCGTGCAGTTGGCAACTAAAGATACAGAATAGGGGGGCAGCGGGCCTATTGTGTATCTCTAGTTGCCTTCTGGACTGGGTGTCTATCATCAAAAACATAGATATACTATCGAATTCCGATGTCCTAAGGATATTTTCGCACTTGAAGTGACGACACAGATTGTTAATAGTTCAATACCCACTAAAGGCAATTTTGAAATTTCAGTTTTTTTTCGAATTTTGCCTTACTGATGGCAACTAGAGATACATAATAGGCCCGCTGGTCTAGGTTATCGTAATTGTCGTACACCTCAGAATAACTTATTCCTTATTCTAAGTCGTACACTAACCAAATTCGCTTAGAATTAATTATGTTAAGGTGCTATAATATAAAAGGAGACTGGGCGAAAGTGGTCTATAGACCAACAGATATGGAGTAATTTTTTTTAGGAAGTACACATTTAGACAGTATTTTTTTGTTATGACGTCATCAAAATCTGACCCGACAGTTTTGAGATATTTCAAGTCAAGCTATTTAGACATAACTGAGGAGCTGCTGAGCAAACTCGAACGTCTTCAAAAGTTGTGCATTCGTATGCATTCGTAAAAGTTGTTGGTGATGCGGAATGCGGGGAATATATATATAGGGTATAAACCTTATATCGGTTATGTAAGCGATATATAATTTATGTTTTACAAGAAGTACCGTGTTCACATAAAGATGGAAGATGCCACAAAGGGAGTGTAATCGGTAATCTGGTGATGAAAGGACTCCCAAAGCACAGGTCAAGCACAGCACTTAATAAAGTCTCAAGCGTCCCAGGGGGGGCCCCCCAATTATAATAATAAATAAGAAAGAAGCGGAGGCGTCGGCGGCGGCGGTTGAATCTGATCAGTCTAAGCGACGCGGTGGTTGTAGCCAATCTGAAGAAGCGTCCGTTGCCTTTCAAACAGTTCGGCAATTTTCGTGAGCCTTCGGATGTTGTCGGGATATCGAACAACAACACTTTGCGGCGGCAGCAGGAACTAAAGGGTTTACGCATTCCTGCCCTAGATGGCGCTACCGTTATTTATGTGAACAGAAAAAAAGGGCACAACCAGTTGTATCTTCGGATTGCGGAAGTATGATCACGTCTCAGAATTTCGTGCTCGTCTAAAGTGGCTCCCAAAACTCCCAATTCGCCTTCGTAGGAATACTCATATCTTAAGGGCCTTACTAATGCCAAATGGGTACTTTCTAAAGCCTACTCCTCGTTTATGGCCAAACCAAAAATAATGAAAAAATGTATTATGAATAATCAACTCTTAGACAACATATGCAACATTTTTCTTTTTCTTACCACCAAAACTTCTACATGAATTTTTTTTTTACTGCATGGTGTTTTTTGACCTCAAATTCCCTACTGCTCCGGAGTGGCTTGGCCGATTGAATTCATTTATGCTTTGATAAATAGATAAACTTTATAGCTATAAACATAACATAAGATTATTCAATCGAGTAATCACGTCCAAGTGAAAAGTATAATTTTCTCCTATTTCGCCCTCTCAAGGACGCAGCGAGCGTCGTAACAGCCACTATGCATTGCGCGCTGATATGAACGTTATTTCAATGTCGTTTCCGTTGATATTTGTAGTGACAAATATCGAGCTGCTAATTTGGCGATGGTAATCGCCTAACGATCCCTCCGCACCTGAATATGTCAATTCCTTACGCTGTAAGGAAAATAGCCTTCTTAGTATTCTCAAGCACAATTCTGCTGCTCATGGGAAGTCCTTTTCGGTCAAGGCCGTTCGTCTGTGGAATGATTTACCCACGAAGATACGTATATCGCCTTCACTGGCGATATTTAAAAGAATTTAAGATCACATCATGAAGTTTCTTTAGGTTGGTAGTCTCACTTTATCACTCAGTCTATTGATATTTTGATGTATTTTTATTTGTATGTATACATATATCATCCATCCATCAGCCTAGTTCGTCCACTGCTAGACATAAGCCTTTATTGGCTGGAAGAAATCGCTTTGAGTTATAAGTAAGTAAAATTAAGTATTTTTATTACAATAATCTTATAATAAAGTAAGGAACAATATTACAATATTAAAAACAATATTACTGTACATGCAAATCTGGCAATCTCTCGGGTGTTGTGGTCATATTATGACAATTGTATGGTTCCTTTCCTGGGCCAGATATGAAGATAACATTGTATTACCAGCTGCATTTTTAGATACAATTGTAATAGATGAATGATTTTTAAATGTAATATACGAAAGTATGCCGTATAAACAGGCCCGGATCTAGGGGGGGGGGGGTGCACTTGCACCGGACGGCAAGGCCAGGGGGCGGCAAATTCATGACTCAGGTCATGAGTAGGCAACCTGGTGTAAAAGATTTTTTACGCAATATTTAAGTAGGTTTTTTTTTTGTTTTAAAAACCTCCGCGGTCGCCCCTGAAAACCTAGGCACTAATCGTCAGATCCGGCGTGTTGATTTTTTTAATAATAATTTGAACAACGACGATAAAATAGATAATTTTGCGGAAAAAAAGTGTAGGAAAATAATATTTTTATAATTTATTTTTTCTTGATTATTTGGAGTAGAATGCTCACACACTTATTTTTTTTAACACGAGCGCCATGTTAGCTTTTTGCACCTCCTGTAGATATACGTAGATCCGGGGCTGAGTATAAAACGTTGTTTTACTGCTACTTCAAACAATACTTTTTTACAGATAACCAGATAGAATTGCAGATTTGCCACGATGATGATTAGTGGTCGTACCACTCGCTTATTATTATAGTCACTACACAAAAAACGCACTTCCAGGGGAGGAGAGTGGTATGGGAGGGTCCTCCCTCCCCTACACCTCCTTCCCCCCACACTCCCACCCCAATTTGGAACTCTGGATACTAAGTTTTTACCAAACGCTGTAGTAAAGTCAAGTAATTCTAATCTTTTCTGCTAGAAATATTTCAAAACCGTCGGGTCAGATTTTGATGCCCTTTCGCACAGAGGTGTAGTTGGGGTTACCTAATGTAAAAACCACAATATTATATCTGTTGGTTCATATACCACTTTCCATACAAAAAAGAACAGTCTCCAAATCTATGTTTGAACATTTTGCGATTTATCCATCGCAAGGAGATATAAATTAACATTATATCATTGCAGTATAGAAACACAGAAAGAAAAGTAAATCTGGATGTGAGGAGCTCTGAACCGGGATTCGAACCCGTAGGGCATACGACGCGACGACGCCGACGGTAGGGCATAATGGTCTTTGACTAGCTTTGAATACACTAGCGTCCTCTAGGCGCCAAGTGGCTCACTGTAAAGTGGGTATCTATAAATATCATTGCAGTATGGGAAAGCACATCGGTAAATTCACGAGTTGTTTTGAAACCTGGATAGCTCAGTTGGTAGAGCAATCGCCCGGTAAGCCAGAGGTCCCGGGTTCGAATCGCAGTTCAGAGGTCCTCACATCCAGATTTACTTTTCTTTCTGCGTTTCTATACTGCAATGATACCTATATAATGTTAATTTTCATTTCGAGATTTAGGTTTAATAAGCCGTATTTTAGAACTTGTGGTCTAAAAAACCTGATGATGATGAATATTTTTACGAAAAAGCTGCAACTTCCATTTGCCTTCGTGTAACGTCACTTGAGAAATGGCTGTTTAGAAATGTGTCCTTTGCTATCAAGAAAAATTTATAATAATTTGCTTCCGACTGACTTGACAGGTGGATGAGATGAGTAGACAAAACCACTTTTTTATAAGCAATTACACATCACAATTATTATAATGCCTTAAATTCTCAAGTGACGTAATATCGGACAATTCTTTAAAAAATCATAAAAAATAATTATTAATTTATACACCAAAATAATAAAAGCTATGTCCTAAAACGGCCTGAAAAAAAAAAAGACTATCTTTTAGAAATAAAGCTATGGGAATAAGAAGGGCCAAGTCAGAAGCGCTGGAACAGAATATTACTAGATTGATGGATGTAGAAAGAAGATGCGAAAGAGGAGTGTCAGGATCGTAGCAGTTACAAATCGGTACTCTTTGTCTGCCCCTCTGGGTAACACTGACAGGCATGAGAAAATGAAAAAAATTCAAATTCAAATTCAATGCAAAAATATATACAAGATGTAACAGAAAGGTATAACCATATTTGAAGAGCTAATTCAGTCAATGGTATAGAACAACTTTTACTATGAAACAAAACCTGTATATCGAAAAACATTTTTTACTGTTTCATAGAAAAATGCAATGCCGCTCGGCCGAAATGTATGTAGGGCAGATTTTTTTTTTGAGATTTCAGGGTTGTTTCCATAGTAAAAGTTGTTTTGACCATTGACTGAATAAGCTCTTCAAATATGGTTACACCTTTTTGTTACACGTTGTTTAAGTTGAAATTTAATCAACCGCCTGGAGACTCGGTTAGTGATCATGATCAGGAACAATGTTCAACGACCAGTAAGGCAAAATTCGAAAAATAGTAGTTTATGCTACAAGGGCGCAAAGGAATAAATTACGAGGACGATTTAAAACACGAGCGCAGCGAGTGTTTTAAACGTAACCGAGTAATTTATTGCTTTTACGCCCGTGTATCATACTACATTTTTCAATGCATAGTGTGAGGAAATGAAAAAAAATATAATCTTGTGAACTTTAAATTATAGTTGGCTCAAAAGGACTGTATCCAGAGCCGTTAAACAGTGGGAAAAAAGTATAACGTCTATGGTACACACGAAAGGCTGCAGGTTAGCCAACCATTGTAAATAAATTAAAAATAATAATAATAATAAAGCCCTAGGGCAAAATAATCGACTTTCTGTTCGGTTTTGATGCATAAAAAGTGGGCCTTTACGAGCACATGCATTGAAAAAAAATTTTTTGCTCCTATACTGCCTATACCATCCCTGCGTTCCGAAATAGAATTATATCGCTAAAATCGATTACGAAAGTATGAAGTGAATGGCTTATGATCCATTGTAATTCTATTACGGACCGCAGGGCAGGATAACCAGTGTGAATGGAAGCAAACATTTTTTTTTTCGATTTCCAAGAAAGTGGTAATTGAACTTCGTTCCTGATCACTAGCCGAGTCTCCAGTATGAATTCAGGCGGTTGATTCAATTTCACCTTGTATATTGTTTTTATGAAAATGAAAATATATAAATTATTTATTAATACACGAAATGAGAAAGGTATGTAAGTTGTAAGTTCTTTTTTGCTACACAGGCGCCCTCTATTACGATTTTTTAGGGTTTCTATCTGCAAAGAAATTATACCGACGACATAATATTTTAAAAATTCAATTGTGTTTTTAGGGTTCCGTCGTGCCTAAAGTACAATAGGAACTACAGCCTCATAACTTTAGCACCTTCAAAGATAAAGACTGGAAATTTGGCAAAAAATAGCATTAATTTGCCCAAACAAAACGGTGTAAAAAAAATTTAAAGCTTTGAAATTGGTCAAAATATAATTGTAGATATTAAAGAGCTAAATTGTAAAAATATATACCTATATCTTAATTAACTATATTACTGGCACTCATTTCTATACAAGGTGACTTTTTGATCATCGTCAAAATTCATACTGGTGGCTTGGTAAGTGATCAGTATCATGGATCAATAATCATTTTTGTAAAATTCGTAAAATTAAATTTCGACTCCCCATAGTGATTCACTCTGGATTGGAAGTGAATTTCTATGGGAAGCCGAAATTTCATTTTATAAATTTCACAAAAATTGTTATTGATCCAAGATACTGATCACTTATCAAGCCTCCAGTATGAATTTGGACGACGATCAAAAAGTCACCTTGTATATAGTAGTTGAGAAATTCACGAAAAAAAATTACAAACATGAATAGGTAGGCGAGTTTGTCTCGCACTTGACCGTTTTTTTTAGCAAATATCGTTGTCAGAAACACTGGGTTGCGGAAGCTGAAAACTGGTGATAGTACTCGTCCATACGAACAACTTTTACTATCGAACCCTCGAATCGAGAAAAAAATCAGCTGTTCCATAGAAAAGTTACATCTACCCGACCATATTGAATGATATTGATGATATTGAAAAAACGTTTTTTGACTTTTCAATTTTTTTCAAAGAATAGCGGTCTTACTACAAAACGGTATTTAACTTTAGTCAATGTTTAAATCTGTCGTTGTCACCTTTTCTTTCATATTGTAAAAGAGTGACAACAACAGATTTAAACACTTTCTAAAGTTAAACACCGTTTTGTAGTAACACAGTTCTTGTTCGTTTAGGTGAGTACTTTCGCCAACTGTCGTCTGCCGCAACTTCATCGTAACATTATGTATATTGGTGAACTACGATTGACCAGTCGTATTTTCCGCAGCAGCGTTTGGTCAGCCGGTGACGACGACGCCAACCTCCAGCGTGTTCGGTCAGCCGGTAACGACGACGCCAACCTCCAGCGTGTTCGGTCAGCCGGTAACGACGACGCCAACCTCCAGCGTGTTCGGTCAGCCGGTAACGACGACGCCAACCTCCAGCGTGTTCGGTCAGCCGATGACGACGACAACCTCCAGCGTGCTCGGTCAGCCGGTGACGACGACGCCAAACTCCAGCGTGTTCGGTCAGCCGGTGACGACGACAACCTCCAGCGTGTTCGGTCAGCCGGTGACGACGACGCCAACCTCCAGCGTGTTCGGTCAGCCGGTGACGACGACGACGACCTCCAGCGTGTTCGGTCAGCCGGTGACGACGACGACAACCTCCAGCGTGTTCGGTCAGCTGGTGACGACGCCGACAACCTCCAGCGTGTTCGGTCAGCCGGTGACGACGACGCCAACCTCCAGCGTGTTTGGTCAGCCGGTGACGACGACGACAACCTCCAGCGTGTTCGGTCAGCTGGTGACGACGCCAACCTCCAGCGTGTTCGGTCAGCCGGTGACGACGACGCCAACCTCCAGCGTGTTCGGTCAGCCGGTGATGACGACGCCATCCTCCAGCGTGTTCGGTCAGCCGGTGACGACGACGACCTCCAGCGTGTTTGGTCAGCCGGTGACGACGACGCCAACCTCCAGCGTGTTCGGTCAGCCGGTGACGACGACGACAACCTCCAGCGTGTTCGGTCAGCTGGTGACGACGACGACAACCTCCAGCGTGTTCGGTCAGCTGGTGACGACGCCAACCTCCAGCGTGTTCGGTCAGCCGGTGACGACGACAACCTCCAGCGTGTTCGGTCAGCCGGTGACGACGACGCCAACCTCCAGCGTGTTCGGTCAGCCGGTGACGACGACGACAACCTCCAGCGTGTTCGTTCAGCCGGTGGTGACGACGCCAACCTCCAGCGTGTTCGGTCAGCCGGTGACGACGATGCCAACCTTCAGTATATTCGGTCAGCCGGTGATGACGACGACAACCTCCAGCGTGCTCGGTCAGCCGCTGACGACGACGCCGACCTTCAGTTTGTTCGGTCAGCCGGTGACGACGACGCCGACCTTCAGCGTGCTCGGTCAGCCGTTGACGACGCCACCGATCTTCGGCGGGTTCAGTAAGCCCGTGACGATGGCGACGACCTCCAGCATATTCGGTCAGCCGGTGACGACGACACCAACATTTAGCGTATTCGGTCAGCCAGTGACTACGACGACAACCTCCAGCGTGCTTGGTCAGCCGGTGACGACCACGACAACCTCCAGCGTGCTCGGTCAGCTGGTGACGTCGATGTCCTCCAGCGTGCTCGGTCAGCTGGTGACAACTACCTCCAGTGTGCTTGGTGGACTCGCTAGAACCAGCAGCTTCAGTGAAACACCTACGGGTCAGAATAGTGAGTCGATTCTGTTTGTTAATTAAATCAGTTTTTAAAAAAATCACGTCAACTCATTATTGAAGACTGAATTACTCATTATCTGAACTAACGCTATGGCACCGTCAAGGCATGAGTCCTACTTGCACTTGCGTGCTTATCTACTTAAGAGATACCCTAGCAACTTTTTTTATTACCCGTCCAGCACAATAAGTCTAATGGCAAAGACCTTATTTGCTTTTAATAGAGGCGAGAGGCGTTGGCTCTTTGGCCTCTTGTTTTTGGACGCGTAATACTAGTGATCACGCAGTGAAACAACAAATTGGTGTGGTTTTAGCTAATACTGAAATATTTTGTAGGGAAAAGAATATTGGATTTAGGTAACATTCCTTCATATTTCTATTGCCTATTTTATAAAAAAACAATCAAGTTGATCTCTTAAGAGGGCTCCCCTAGCCAAATGCAGATTCTTGCTTCTTTTTAGCAACTTTAAGCTTGTTTGTGAAAAGAAATTAAAATAAATAAAAAATACAGCACTTATCTCCAATACCTTGCCTTGAAGTTCCACAATGAAATTATTTTTTTACGTTATTAATGTCTTACGACATCTGCTTTCAAAAGATTGACTGTAGTTGAAGATTCCATGCATCTACATCTCAAATTGACGTCATTTATTTTTGAAACGAACGTTTGAAAACAAAAAAAAACGAGGGTGGAAAACATTTTTTTTTTTGACAAAAGTATAAATCTTGAAACATTGTTTATAGGTGGAATCCCTAGATAAAAGATCGATAAATCAAATATATTTTCTTCAATATGATGGGAGACCTAGTTTCTTCCAATGAACCCTTGAAAACCTGGTGTTGTTGATGTTCTAGCGTCAGGTGTCCCGTTAAAGTTTTTATTGATAAAAAGATGCTTTTTGAACTCACGAGTAGAACTTTGGACACAACTTTTTAAAATTAGACCACGTCTAACGTCTACAACGTGTAACAGAAAGGTAACCATATTTGAAAAGCTTATTCAGTCAATGGTATAGAACAACTTTTACCCTGTATCTCGAAAAAAAAAAAAACGACTGTTTCATAAAAAAATGCAATGCCGCTCGGCCGAAATGTATGGAAGGGCAGATTTTTTTTTGTGATTTCAGCGTTGGCTCTATAGTAAAAGTTGTTCTATACCATTGACTGAATAAGCTCTTCAAAAAGGTTACACCTTTCTGTAACACATTGTATAATACTCAACATCTCTGTTGTCCACAGCGCCACACACGACTTGCACGGGGCTGACTCCGACCAACCTCCCCCCCCTCAGCTTCCACCGCGTGCATGGAGCGAACATACATATCTCCGAGGACGGCTCCATTGCCAGGAGATACGACACCACGTCGAGATTTGGTAGCGGTAAACTGTTCTTAGGCGTAATGGCTTTCAGCGCGAGGCCTGTGAGGGTCAATGAAAAGGTGAGGATTTATTGAATGACTGGCAAGCAAACGTTCCAAAATTAATTTTCAATGCATGTGCTCGTAAAGGCCCACTTTTTATGCATCAAAACCGAACAGAAAGTCGATTATTTTGCCCTAGGGCTTTTTTTTTTTTATTTTTATTTGTTTGCAATGGTTGGCTAACCTGCCAGCCTTTCTTGTGTACCATAGATGTTATACTTTTTTTTCCACTATTTAACGGCTCTGGATACAATCCTTTTGAGCCAATCATAATTGAAAGTTCACAAGATTATATTTGTTTTCATTTCCTCACACTATGCATTGAAAAACGTAGTATGATACACGGGCGTAAAAGCAATAAATTACTCGGTTACGTTTAAAACACTCGCTACGCTCGTGTTTTAAATCGTCATCGTAATTTATTCCTTTTCGCCCTAGTAGCATACATAAACTACTATTTTTAGCTGGGTCCGTTAGCTCATCCAGTTTAGTTTTTCGGAAGAAAGGATGCCACTTGCCACAATTGTTTATTGGACCAATATCTACCGATAAAGATCGGTAGCCTTCGGGAGCCTCTCCAATTTGGGGGGGGGGAGGGGGGTCAAAGATGCACTGCGCCATGCGTCATTTAAAAAAATTAAACTGTCTGAGTTTGTCAACTACATCAAGATGGGTGTCTTTTTCAGGTAAATTAAGGACGTAGAATTCATTTCTGGCATAAAAATTTGAGATATTTTAAGTAGTTTCTTGAAAATTTTTACATACATTAAAATTTTATTAAATAATTTTTACTTTCAGGCGCCACCAAAAAAAAAACCTCAGGTTTTTTTAAGTTACAAAAAATAATTTACGAAAGCCTATTTTATGCAGATAAGTAAAAATATAGGTTTTATTGGATTTTTAAAGGAAAAAACCATCAAAAAAAAATAAAACAATGTCGATGAGCTCTTATTTTACTACTACTTATTAACTAACCTGATAAAAGTATATTTATGTATAGTGTATTTATAAAAGTATATATATGCATGAAAACTATAAACACGTAAAAAATGCTTTTCTATGGTTCTAAAAGAGTATTAACTATTTAATTATCATTTTCATTTTTTGCAGCCAGTGCTACGATTCGGTACATGTTAAATTTATTTTAGCACAGTTGCATCTTTTTTGCATCCTACTTTGCATTGACACCTTATTATCTCGAGGCAAATGCTGTCCGCAGCTGGGTTGTCAGACCAGTGGGGTATCTATTGGCTAATTTTCTGCTTCCAGCCCCAATCGGGGGGACTAGGCAGAATTTGCTGTAGCACTAAAGCCTGGCCCCACTCATGAACACCCTGGCAAGCTGCGCGTAAAATATGCTGACAAAGGGCCGCTTCTGTTGGTGGTAAATTTTCAATTTGCCGATCTGTTTCTGTAAAAAGATATTTACGGCAATGATTGATAGTCGTGCAGGGACAGGGACTTGATCTGAAAAAGTTCATGTAATATGACTTTTCGCTACGATGAATTTAACTTTATATTAATGTTTTAGTTAGTACTCAGTAATTGGCTAGCATACCTATCATACATGGCTATGACAAACTTATGTAGCACAATCTCTGCCTCATTTATATTGCCATCTTTAAGATTCTTAAACCCTTTAGTGGCAAAAGAGAATGAATTCCATGCTTCAAAAGCACTTTTCTTTCCCCTGCCGTTAAAAGACGATACTGTATCGCATCCACTAAGTTCGTGGAACACAGGCAAGACCTCCGCTCTTTCAGGACCTTTAAACAAAATAAATTGTCTTATGCACACTCACGCTATTAAACTGATTATTTATATATTATACATTCTTGACTATTAAAAGAAACGCTCATACCTAGAGCTGATTCAATCTAGAGGCATGAAAATAAATTGTGCTTTTTCCCCGTTACCACATGAACCCATAATACCTCTAATCTTGGCAATTTCAGTACACATGCCAGAGCGATAACTACCACATCGGTGTTTGCTGTGCATTAACTTCGTATGACCCTGGTCTACTGTATCCGCCAAGTGAACCATCATTCGCGTGTCAGACGCTTCAAGTTAAATGGCTCCAATTTTGGCAGTTCACGAGCAACATTGGAAAGAACATCCACTAAGTTCGTGGAACACAGGCAAGACCTCCGCTCTTTCAGGACCTTTAAACAAAATAAATTGTCTTATGCACACTCACGCTATTAAACTGATTATTTATATATTATACATTCTTGACTATTAAAAGAAACGCTCATACCTAGAGCTGATTCAATCTAGAGGCATGAAAATAAATTGTGCTTTTTCCCCGTTACCACATGAACCCATAATACCTCTAATCTTGGCAATTTCAGTACACATGCCAGAGCGATAACTACCACATCGGTGTTTGCTGTGCATTAACTTCGTATGACCCTGGTCTACTGTATCCGCCAAGTGAACCATCATTCGCGTGTCAGACGCTTCAAGTTAAATGGCTCCAATTTTGGCAGTTCACGAGCAACATTGGAAAGAACAGATTACCCTTCGCTACATAAATTTCTTTATTGATGGGCAAGTCCATCGGGTGATATTTGGACGACAGGAGTCCAAACAGCTCTTCTTTATTCGTGTCATCCTGGAGAAAATATTACGCGCAGTTTGCCAGGGAGTTCATGAGTGGGGCCAGGCTTTAGTGCTGCAACAAATTCTGCCTAGTCCCCCCGATTGGGGCTGGAAGCAGAAAAATAGCCAATAGATACCCCACTGGTCTGACAACCCAGCTGCGGACAGCATTTGCCTTGAGATAATAAGGTGTCAATGCAAAGTAGGATGCAAAAAAGATGCAACTGTGCTAAAATAAATTTAACCCCCACTTCATTCTGGACTCATCTGGGTCTAGAATCCCCTCAAATACCAAAAGTCTAGCTAAATCAACGTACAGCGTACAGCCACCGTGCCTCGAGTATCTACGTTTCATCAACCCCTTTTTCTAACCCAGAAAACTGCAATATTATATTTTACACACACACCCACACACTTTACTATATTATCCGATAATTGCATAATCATTTATCTAATTAAAAATATAACATCGCGCGCAACTTTATTCGTTAAACGTCTTACGGAATGTCGAATCAAAAGTGGTTTTACATAGTGATTTAGTCATTAATGTGTTTCGTTTTCCCTTGGATTTTCAATGGCAATAATAGCCTTGAACTATAGCTGAGTTCCAGAATACAGCTAAATCGTATCATTTAACAAGTACCTAGTACATTAGTTTTTCTTGAATACTTTATTTTCCTTTGTGAATTATAATATACATTGTTTTGAGCATAACCGTTTTGTAACATAACGTAGTGTCCTAATCTACTAGAAGATTACACAAATAAATCACGGCCAATGATTTAATTTGTAATTAATAAATCGATGTACTCCTCAAGTATGTCATAATAACGTAGGAGACGTAGAAAGGTATATATGCATTACTATCACCTCATTCTACGGATGGTACCGCTTCCAGCGGTCATCTTTTAATTATTAAATAAGTATATACTAAGTACTGTAAGTACATATGACTGTACATAACACATATGTATATACATCTATAAGCAGGATATTTATTTCTCTTACAGAAGATAGGACTAGTCCAGAACCTATTTGTTAAAGATTGGTACTTGTGACCAGGAACACAATTGTCTTCTTACAGCAGTACTTACTTACTTCACACCTAGAACTATTTGTAGATGGTAGAAGCTGCAAAAAATTAAAATGATAATTAAATAGTTAATACTCTTTTAGAACCATAGAAAAGCATTTTTTACGCGTTTATAGTTTTTATGCATATATATACTTTTATAAATACACTATACATAGATATACTTTTATCAGGTTAGTTAATAAGTAGTAGTAAAATAAGAGCTCACCGACATTATTTTATTTTTTTTATGGTTTTTTCCTTTAAAAATCCAATAAAACTTATATTTTTATTTATCTGCATAAAATAGGCTTTCGTAACGTATTTTATTTTTTATTTTTATTTATTTTTTGTTACTTAAAAAAACCTGAGGTTTTTTTTTGGTGGCACCTGAAAGTAAAAAGTATTTCATAAAATTTTAATGTATGTAAAAATTTTCAAGAAACTACTTAAAATATCATATTTTTTTATGCCAGAAATGAATTCTACGTCCTTAATTTACCTGAAAAAGACACCCATCTTGATGTAGTTGACAATCTCAGACAGTTAAATTTTTTTAAATGACGCTTGGCGCAGTGCATCTTTGAACCCCCTTCCCCCCCCAAATTGAAGAGGCTCCCGAAGGCTACCGATCTTTATCGGTAGATATTGGTCCAATAAACAATTGTGGCAAGTGGCATCCTTTCTTCCGAAAAACTAAACTGATGCCTTTTTTGGGGTCTAACAGTCTAAGCTATTTAGGTTTCCGTAGTCAACAACAAGGAACCCTTATAGCTTCGCCATGTCCGTCTGTCTGTCGGGCTGTCTGTCCGCGGCTTAGCTTAGAGACTATTAGTACTAGAAAGCTGTAATTTGGCATGGGTATACATATTTATTACGTCGATAAAGTGGTACAGTAAAATTTTGAAAAAGATTTTTTTTAGGGTACCTCCCGTACACGTAAAGTGGGGATGATTTTTTTTTCACGTCTATCCCCTAGTGTGGGGTGTCGTTGGATAGGTAATTTAAAAATATTGGGGGTGTAAGAAGACCATTTTTCGATCCAGGGTTCCATTAGTGAAATATGAAAAAGTGTCAATTTTTGTTAGAGTCAAGTGTCCAAGATCGCGCCAAACTTTTAGTCCCCTGTAAACACGGGGCAATTCGCATCAGCAGGAACAAAATTTATGGGCCGTTCTTGAGAAGAGCAACTTCCGAGCGGACTAGAAGTTTGGCGTGCGCGAGTCCGATACGCACTTGGCCGGTTTTTTATTTTTCATCTATATTTTGCATAAGAACTTCTTGAACAATAACTGGAGGCCGGTTCGGGCCTCCAGTTATTGTTCAACGGCACTCAACGGTGAATGCTTTTTTTTCTACATAGTTGAAAACGCACGAAACGCACCCAACTAGCTTGTTTACGAAAAATAACGACGCACAAACCGACCCCAGATCTGTCTAAGAGGTAATCAAAGATAATGGTAACTCTGAAGTTCATCTTTGTTTCTGTCCATCTCCCTCTTTCATTAGAATCTGTCATCTGTTTTTCTCTTTTCGTTTCACCAAAGCTAACTTCACTCAGTTCTTCTTAAGTTTGGTGCTAACTGTACAGTGCGCGCCAATCTTTTAGTCGCCTCTGAAGATGGCCGCAAGAGGCGACGCAATAGCCGTTTTACGGTGTCAGGGGGACGTTACAGGAGCGAGGGCGCGGAGCACACCCTCCTGCGTGCCGCACCTCTCCCCCCGCTCGCCATTTAGCAGGTGTCAACACTATGCGTTAGTGTTAGTGCTACGTCCGGACACTACACATGCGCGCGCCAATGCATTCAATAATGCCTTCGTACCTTCGAGGAAAAAAATCCATGATTCGTTAAGTTTATCGTTGAATCTGTTTGTTATAGTTTATTGTTTTTGTTGCCTTTATTTGTTGATTTAGTTTGTTAAAGTTTTGTTGGTTTAGTTTGTTAAAGTTTATTGTTGTTGTTATGCCTCGCGGACGTTATAGCGTTTTAAGGTGACAATGTAGGAAAATGGTGTTTATATTAATGCGTTTTATTTGTATAGTTTTATTGCACTAAAATAATAAATAATTAAATAGCTAGGTACAACAAGTACACCTTCCCACTTATAGTAAACATTTAATAATCAACCGTTGATATTATTGTTTCCTTGACTGTACCTGCGCAAGCTTGCACTCGTAACTCAATCAGAGGCGACTAAAAAATTGGCGCGCACTGTAATAAAACTATGTTTTTTGGTTCCAGGTGTGCATCCGTTTCGTGGAAATGTCGAATGAATATTCTCCACTTTCCCATCAAGTCGGTTTCACCACCCACGACCCTGCCACTGCTCACAACTTGGATACTCTGGCTTTTGTACCAGGCAACTGGCTAACGTTTTTAAGAAATGAATTCTGCGAGATAGATAATATTTTGTATTACTACGTCAATTCCGCTGGCGATGTCCACTTCGGAATCAATGGAGAAGATAAGGGAATCTTGTTCACTGGTGTCGATACTCGAAGCTCTCTATGGTCGTTAGTGCAAGTCGTTGGAAACAAAACAGGCATCCAATACGTTGACTCGGCAGACCCAAACCAAATCCATAGATCTCTCCCGAGACCACTCTCCGATGACAAAGAGGAGGAAATAGCTGGTAATAGCTTTTTTATTTTATATGAAAATGGTAAAACTATAAAACAAAATTATTGAATAATCTAGGGGCAACTGGGACACATTGTTCACAATGAATATATAATGAACAGAAAATCACTCGTACTATCCCACAAATTTATTTAGTACTTCCTGACCGGTTTCACCTTTATAGTAATAATAATAGACGTTTATTTCCATACGAAAATATTTAGCACATACAAATATTTCTGCCAAACTGTAATGCAGTTTGAAGGCGGAAAAAACTCTCCGTTTAAATAAAAATAAACAATGAAAAAATTCAATTTAACAGTTTCAATTTAACCTAAAAAGCTTACTTAAAAATAAAAGATAATCGTTTTATCTACACTTAGATATCATATTTCTGCAATATTAATGATTTTAACTTATTTTTGAATACAGCACGGGTTACATTACATTCTGAGAAGACAACAGGCATTATCAAAGGAATTAATATAAAATCTTAATTACACAATAAATAGTTTACATCAGCCAGTGCGATCAATGACACTAACCTTGTTAGTTAACTAACACTTAGTGTCATTGAACAGAAAATGACTTGTACTATCCCACAAATTTATTTAGTACTTCCTGACCAGTTTCGTCTTTATGGCATTATCAAAGGAATTAATATAAAATCTTAATTACACAATAAATAGTTTACATCAGCCAGTGCGATCAATGACACTAAGTGTTAGTTAACTAACAAGGTTAGTGTACCAAAGATACAAGGATACCAAAGAATCGGTGTTATCAATTAAACAAACGTGAACAAACGGTAAACAAGTAAAGTGGGTCGGGCCAGGTTCACGGAATGTTGGCTGTCCAACCAACACCCAAAAAATTCACCCTTGGGATACC
This sequence comes from Ypsolopha sequella, assembly GCA_934047225.1. NCBI lineage: Eukaryota > Metazoa > Arthropoda > Insecta > Lepidoptera > Ypsolophidae > Ypsolopha > Ypsolopha sequella. The sequence continues at coordinate 5,567,609 of OW204011.1, forward strand.
AAACAAACGATGTTTTCAATGAGACAAACGTAAACAAACGATCTACATACCACAAATTGACTCCATAAGAAAAGGATTGACTCCATAAGAAAAGTGCTCTCTAGCTTTTCACAGACTTAAAATCGTGTATATTTATTTTTCTATGCTCCACAGCATGCGACAATCGACGTCTGCTGGTGACGACAACGACCTCGAGCTTGTTCGGTCACACGGCGACGACTTCCCCCAGCGTGCCTGGTCATGCGGTGACAACGACCTCGAGCTTGTTCGGTCACTCGGCGACGACTTCCCCCAGCGTGCTTGGTCAAGCGGTGACAATGACCTCGAGCTTGTTCGGTCACACGGCGACGACTTCCCCCAGCGTGCCTGGTCATGCGGTGACAACGACCTCGAGCTTGTTCGGTCACACGGTGACGACTTCCCCCAGCGTGCCTGGTCATGCGGTGACAACGACCTCGAGCTTGTTCGGTCACACGGCGACGACTTCCCCCAGCGTGCCTGGTCATGCGGTGACAACGACCTCGAGCTTGTTCGGTCACACGGCGACGACTTCCCCCAGCGTGCCTGGTCATGCGGTGACAACAACCTCGAGCTTGTTCGGTCACACGGTGACGACTTCTTTCAGCGTGCCTGGTCATGCGGTGACAACGACCTCGAGCTTGTTCGGTCACACGGCGACGACTTCCCCCAGCGTGCCTGGTCATGCGGTGACAACGACCTCGAGCATGTTCGGTCACACGGCGACGACTTCCCCCAGCGTGCCTGGTCATGCGGTGACAACGACCTCGAGCTTGTTCGGTCACACGGCGACGACTTCCTTCAGCGTGCCTGGTCATGCGGTGACAACGACCTCGAGCTTGTTCGGTCACACGGCGACGACTTCTTTCAGCGTGCCTGGTCATGCGGTGACAACGACCTCGAGCTTGTTCGGTCACACGGCGACGACTTCCCCCAGCGTGCCTGGTCATGCGGTAACAACGACCTCGAGCTTGTTCGGTCACACGGCGACGACTTCCCCCAGCGTGCCTGGTCATGCGGTGACAACGACCTCGAGCTTGTTCGGTCACACGGCGACGACTTCCCCCAGCGTGTCTGGTCATGCGGTGACAACGACCTCGAGCTTGTTCGGTCACACGGCGACGACTTCCCCCAGCGTGCCTGGTCATGCGGTGACAACGACCTCGAGCTTGTTCGGTCACACGGCGACGACTTCCTCCAGCGTGCTTGGCACCGGTGGACTCGCTAGTACCAGCAGCGTTGCTCAAACACCTTTGGGGCAGAATAGTAAGTCGTTTTTATTTGTTAGTTATACAGGGTGATTGGTAATTCGACCTATTCCTTGAAAGGGGTTATACTAGAGATCATTTCCAACGAATTAAGTCCTATCAACTAGCTGTCGAAAATGAATGGTCTCCGAGTTACGAAGGTTTTTGTATTATTTTTCAAACTTTCAGACTAATAACCAAAAATAAACAATTTAAAAATAACTATTCCTCTCTCAGCACTTATTTATTATATTCCTGATCAACGATAGATGAGTGATTATTTATAAAAAAATACGTGCCCTGAATTCCCGTAATCTCAGAATTAAAAGGTCTTAAGCGGAAAGAAAACCTTTTTTATTTTGTAATTTTTGAAATATCGACGTATTTTACTTGAAAAAAAATTATCATTTTCGACCCCTAGTTGATAGGCATTATTCGTTGGAAATGATCCCTAGTATAACCCCTTTAAAGGAATAGGTCGAATTACCAAGCACCCTGTATAAAAGCGTAAGCGTAAGCGATACACAATATAGAGGCGCTGAGCGCAAAAGTGGTGTAATCCACATTTATCCTTTTGAGGTTCTTGATATAAATTTTTCATAAAAGAATCTCAAAACGTTTTGAAGTGGATACTGTAATACCCCGCGTTACGCGAGGTATGCGTTCCTCCGGACTAAATCGCGTGATGTGATGTGTGATTGTGATGTGTTATGGAATATCATTGGTTATTGCTCATAAAAACAAGTGGTCTGTCTCTGTGTGGTGTCTACTCATCCCCGCGTTCCGAAATAGAATTATTTCGCTAAAATCGATTACGAATGAATGAGGTGAATGGCTAATAATCCATGAGTGAAGCAAATGCGTTCATTCATTCGTATGACTTTCGTGGCTCATGCGACAGAGGTGAGGCGATCCCTGCGGTCCGTAATAGAATTACATAGATAAAAGCTATGAATGAATTAAAGTGTGAGCGATGACTGGTCCGTAATTTGTGAGCTAGCAAACGATGTGAAAGATAGCTTATGATTCGGACCGCATTAAAAAAGATACATCTTAACCATAACCTCTTATCACAGAATACAATACGATTATTTGATTTTATTTCGTCAAAGTGCCGTGATTCGTGATGGAACAAGAAGAGTTTGTAGCACTGCTCTTTAACGTAGACTCAGATAGCGACGAAAAAATATATATACATATAAATTCTTCCTTTTCGACGAAAAGTTCCACACGACTTTTTATTTGTTTCTCTCATAGCCGAATAAAACATATACTATGGTTTGTCTGATCTGAACTGCTGAAATAATGGAGCGAAAACAATTTTTGACATTCCATTCCGTTCAACGCTCACATCGCCTCACCTCCGTCGCATGAGCCATGAAAGTCATACGAATGAATGAACGCATTTGCTTCACTCATGGATTATTAGCCATTCACCTCATTCATTCGTAATCGATTTTAGCGAAATAATTCTATTTCGGAACGCGGGGGATGTGAGCGATGAACGGAATGGAATGTCAAAAATTGTTTTCGCTCCATTATTTCAGCAGTTCAGATCAGACAAACCATAGTATATGTTTTATTCGGCCATGAGGGAAACAAATAAAAAGTCGTGTGGAACTTTTCGTCGAAAAGGAAGAATTTATATGTATATATATTTTTTCGTCGCTATCTGAGTCTACGTTAAAGAACAGTGCTACAAACTCTTCTTGTTCCATCACGAATCACGGCACTTTGACGAAATAAAATCAAATAATCGTATTGTATTCTGTGATAAGAGGTTATGGTTAAGATGTATCTTTTTTAATGCGGTCCGAATCATAAGCTATCTTTCACATCGTTTGCTAGCTCACAAATTACGGACCAGTCATCGCTCACACTTTAATTCATTCATAGCTTTTATCTATGTAATTCTATTACGGACCGCAGGGCATCTGATTGAGCGGTTTTCCAGACTGACCTTGATCAAGCTTTCAGAGGTAAACACAGATGGCGTTACCCTGCTTTCAAGTGTCAAAAAGCAAAGATTATTTTTTAATCTGTGGGCAGCAAGATAAAAATTGTCAATTCAATTGTTAAATCCAACAACACCCTTCACAAAGACATTCCTATTTTGTTGTGTTTATATTGTGTTGTTTTCTATCTATATTACTTACGTTAATAGCTTGGTATTTCATTCAACTTTCAACATGGTCAGCCCATGCGTTGTAGCTAATTGTAAAAATATAGGAACCCACAGTATAACTAATTACGGAAAGAACAATGGATCTTAGCAATACATAATACATTTGAGGCATGGATTGACCATAAAAAAGAAAGAAGCAAAGAAGAAGTGTCAAAATCAAAAGAATCCAGTGTTGCCAGGAAGACATTTTTTGACACTTTTAGTACAGGCTGCGCCATCTATTGAGTCGTTCGGTACTACTTTTTCTTTTTTAATTTGACTTTGAAAACCCCTCACAACCCAACAACCAACAAACACACTTTCGTATTTATATAATAGGGGTACGGATACGGATGTCAACTCACTCTAATTTTAATAATCAAAGGTTTATATTTTTGTTCTTCTCTGAACTAACGAATACTAACGAACTACTAACTGTAAGGTGGTAGAGCTGATGCCGGGCTCGACTGTGGAGGTACCACCATCTTGCTTGGAGACCCGCTCGAAGTAATTCGGGGGAGAGTAAGAGGACAGCTCACAGGCAAAAAACCAGGAGGCCCACCATGCCTGGGACCGATGGATGGCGGTATATCCATCCCTAATAGCCGGGCCTTATATGGAACAGACTGTGGTGACGGGCAGCGGCGTCACTGGTGCGAGGGTTCCGGCACCGCGCTCACCAACCCAGTGTGTGTGAGTATGGGTAATTCTTCCAGGATGACCGCCGAGAGTGGCAAAGTCCTGGAAAGGCTGTCCAACAGTGGACGAACTAGGCTGATGGATGGATGGATACCCACGCTCATGAACCAACGCTACGGAACCCTCAGACCATTGAATTCAAGAGTGAAATTTCAGACACGTTTTAAAATTAAAACACGTGTAACTAGGGAATGCAATCTCGGTATACCGAGATCTCGAAATACCGAGATCTCGCACATATATCGCAAGATCAATCACGCGTCGTTATCAGTGCGAGATCTCGCAAGATTTGCGAGATCAAGCGGCAGCGCATATTACAGATCCAGGGCATTGACGACACTTGAATAACTTAAAAGAAAAAGATAAAGCTTTGGATTTGCTGGGTCGAGAAGACAATAACTGCATTTTGCATCATAAAATCATCAACATCATTTTGTTGAAATTGGATTACAAACATGGAATTAGAAAGAACCTTGTCTGCGGCTGGGCTATCCTATAGGCTATATAAAGTGAAAACACACGCTATCTTTAAATAAAATCATATACTTACTTCTACTGTTCACACTAAACAAATTTTCTAAAGAAACAAAAAAGCAAATGAAAAAAAAAAAACACATGCCCATTGCCCATACAACATTTACAGTTGGTTTTTAAAGTTATTATGGAAAGAAGAATATATTTTTTCATTTGCGCTGGTATGTTTTTCAGTATGATTATTATAAGTGTATTTAAATACATCCCTTTAATTTGATTGATATCTTGTTTTAATTTTTTTATTAACCAGTAGTTGAAACAATATTTTTTTTTAAGAATTTTTATTAGTGCAAGATCTCGCTAATACCGAGATCTTGCGAGATTGATTTTTTTTAAATCTTGCAAATACCGAGATTGACATTTAGGTGCAAGATGCATTCCCTACGTCTAACGTCAACGTCTCTGTTGTTCTCAGCTCCACGCACGAACTGCACGGGGGAGACTCCGAACTACCTCGCCCCCCTCATCTTCCACCGCAAGCATGGAACGCAAGTGCACCTCTCCGAGGACCGGGCCACGGTCAGAAGGGGAAAGATTTTATTCGGGTTTTTAGCATACGTCGACGGGGCCGCCTACAGCGCGAGGCCACTTAGAGTCAATGAGGAGGTGAGGAATTGAGGATCTCTAGTAGTTGCAGAACTATATACTCTTTCTTGAATGACCAACAAATATAGGAAAAAACTAAGTGTGAGTCAGATTCGCGTAGGGTTCCGTATTGTGGATGATAAATTTAATTTTGTCATTTCTCTTTTTTGTGAATTTCTCTACCGCTTTATTTTTCCTGTACAATTAATTTTACAAAGAAGGAAGGAAGATCACTGTTCAATAACTAAAGCCAATTCTGAAGGCTTTGATTTTAGTTTTAGTGCTGTCAAAGATTGAACTTTTCCAAAGAAATTTGGCTTCTAATCCTAACTCTTAAGGACTATTTTGTATCGAAGAAAATTTAGTTTTGACAGCACTAAAACTAAAATTAAAGGCTTCAGAATCGGCTTTATTAAAGCCGATTCTGAAGGCTTTAATTTTAGTTTTAGTGCTGTCAAAACTAAATTTCCTTCATTGCAAAACAGTCCTTAAATTTTAGGAACAGAAGTTAAATTACTTTGGAAAATTTCAAGTTTTGACAGCACTATAACTAAAATTAAAGCCTTCAGAATTGGCTTTATTATCTAACTAAAAACTGGATAATTTCTACTGCGGGAATCCCACTGTGGCCGCATTATCTTCTTCCACGCGGACGAAGTCATTAGTCATTAAATATTAATGCGTATTTCTCCAAATATAAGTAAACCAATTAACACTTATTTAATGACGCTATTTCATGTTCTACTGGCTTGGAAGTTAATGGAATAAGAACTCTTTTTTAGTGGTTATACTTTGAATTTCATCTTTTTTATAACGCCATAATGTGTTAAATTAATGCTATTTTTAACCGACTTCAAAAAGGAGGCGGTTCTCAATTCGACTGTATGTTTTTTTTTTTGGCGTTGTTACTCCATAACTCCGTCATTTCCCAACCGATTTGAACAATTCTTTTTTTGTTTGAAAGAGTGTACTTCCAGGTAGGTCCCATTTTGGGTTTGATCATGATCTGATGAAGGTCTTCAGAGATAGGCAGTGAACTCCTCAGAAAATTATTTCATAATGGTTCCATTTACTCCATTTAGGTACGGAACTGACTGAATTATTGTATTGAAATAGTTATTGGGTGCATCAGTGAACAAACTTATGCTGATACTCTTAAAAACTTTATCCTGTAATACATAAAACTTTTCCGTTGCAGGTGTGCATTCGATTCGTGGAAGAATCCGTTGGAATTTGTAAGGTAGACCGTCCTATGTTCACATTTGGTTTCACTAACCGCGACCCTGCCACTGATCCTCTGCAAGATATACCTTACACCTGGTTCCATATTTTCGGGGAGAGCTTCTGTAAGAAGGGCAACACTATCTGTTACCACGTCAATTCCACTGGCGATGTTTATGTTGGAATCAACGGAAGTCTATTTAATATTTTCTCGACTCCGAATATCGATATCCGAAGCCCTATATGGTCGGTAGTGGACCTGGACTTATTAAGAGTCGGTACAGCCATCCAATATGTTAACCCGAAACCCCCGAATCAAATCCGTAGATCTCTCCCAAGTTCACTGCCAGATGACAACGTGGAGACATTACCTGATAGTGTAAGATCTTTGAGCATTGATGAAAGCCTGCCTCCTGTGCGATTTCAAAGCCAAGGGGTAGTTCCGTTAGCTCTTTATGTTAACGACCAATATATCAACGATAGCGAAGTAGTAATTAAACCGGAATCCGGCCCAGGTTACGTCTTCACAGCTAACTCAATGAGACCAGGACAGACTTTGGTGGTCCAAATCCTTGCATCAGAATCGGGGCACTTAAATTTTGGAGCATTTTACTTTGGATTGACTTCCTGCGATCCCGTGACATTGAGAATTTCAGACCTACCGTTCATTGCTGAGCATTTGGTGGACCGACCAGAGTACTGGGTTGTGACTAAGGCTGCAGACAGACTGAGAACTGGGGACGAAGTGGCTGTGACTTTGGATTTAGACGGGAAAGTGAATGTGAGCAAAAACGGGTTAGACCCGGTGACCATCATGCATGTGGATCATACTGTAAGGCTTTGGGCGTTTGTGGATATTAACAGAGTGACTCCGAAATTCAGAATTTTGAGTTCGCAGCTGCCTCAACAAGCTCAGACGCCGCCTCGGCCATTATTTGGTTCTGGGGCTGGCTTCCAAAGCCTTCAAGACATGACTCAGCACTCTTCATCGCGCATCCAAGTCCCGCCGAACCAGCAACCTGCCCCTGTCCGACCCTCGAGGAACGATGCCCAATGCTCCTCCAGCCAAAACTCCCAAAACGAACCATTGATTCCACCAAGTATTGTATCCAATGAGCGCTCTGATACCCCACTCCATTTAGCCAATGAGAGATTAGGCAATGACCTGATTGATACAGAATGCACCATCTGCTATGAAAACCCTATAAATAGTGTTTTGTATATGTGTGGACATATGTGTATGTGTTACCGGTGTGCGGAGCAGCAGTGGCGGGGAAAGGGGGATGGCAAGTGCCCGCTGTGTAGGGCGTACATTGTAGACATCATCCGTACGTTCAAGTCTTGATATGTTTGATGTTCTGTATTATATATTACTTGCGTATTTACACTGTATTTTATGTATTTAATTATAAGAATTGTTGGATTTTAAAATGTCTGGCTTTAGTTTGTATGTTTCGGATATTGCTGTTCGTCTTGGGCGGTTAGATGACTACCTATGCCAAATAAACGATGACATTACATCAATGATATCATATAGGTATACATAGGGTCTTAAAATGAAGTTGCGGAAGCCGAAAACTGGCGATAGCACAAGTCTATTGTTCGTAAATAGAAAGCGCCTAGTTTAATGTAGCAGGCCATGCTTTATACTTTGCTGTGAAATAAATGTTAGGCGTTTCGGAACGCTAATTGAACTTTTTGCTATTATAAATAATTTAGATGTAGGCAGTGAATTTCATTCGGGTAGCTATGTAACTTTTCTATGGAACAGCTGATTTTTTTCGCGGTTCGGTGTTTGGCTCCAAAATAAAATTTGTTCTTATGGACGAGTAGATACTTACCGTCGCCATTTTTCGGCCGCAACTCATCCAGTGTTTCCGACAAGTGAGAGTCAGACTGATGCATGCCACTTCAGAAAAAAAAAACATTACTTAAACCTGTCTGAAACATAGTCTTAGAATAAGGAATACAAATTCTGAGCTCAGAATATTATTAATAGCTTAGGATATACTGCTAAGTCTATGGTCTGAAAAATACCAATGGACTGTTTTTAAATACCAGTTTTCATAGACAAACTCATCGAAGACCTAGTTTTTAATCCCTTGTAGGGTTTTTAGTGTTTTATAAAAACAAGATTTTATTTTAGACACTTAGTTTTTAATTAGAGAAATTGCACACGCACAGTACCTAAGTTTTATTTAAGAGAACAACAAACATTGGAAGATGGAACCAGAGAGATCCAGGACCATAGACAAAGTTCATTTTTAAATAAAGGTACAAACCATGAACCTAATACCCTAACAGGACTGAGTACTTGTTTCAAAAAACGTGAAGAACGAGAAGTCATACTAGATTATTTCATCTCTGTCTAAGTAGGGTAACCATATTTAAAAATAATTGATTGAGACCACGTGTAGTAAAAACCGTATTCAAAACATTTATTTTATTGGTTTAAAGTCTTCTGCTTTAAAATGGCGGCTGCAGACTACTGGATTTTTGCACTTTACTTCGTTTCCTAAAACTTCTAACCATTTTCTTCGGATATTTTCAGTTTTTGGAAGACTGTAATGTAAAACCCAATATCATGGTTACTCTAGCGGTATCAATGTAAACATGTATCATTTCTCCGAGAAAACGTTGTAATTATGCCTTACCTATGAAACGATATCCCACAATTCCCAAAAATTTGGCTTCTGCAGCCCTTCACGCTGCATGCTTTAACCATTTTTGCAAAAAAATATTAATTTTACAATTTAGTTTTCAAATGTCACGGCCGTGGCACCATTTTTAGATAAAAGGGTTACCAGTTTGCAAGCATAAGAATAATCCCAACTTTATTATGGAATGATTGATCTTACATTTACGGATAAAACTAAATGTAAAACATAAATAAACCTAACAAAAAAATAGTGACGGACTTCAAATGTAACTGCAGCCATTCGCTAAAAAGCTTAAAATAATTATAAAATGACCGATGGTACCGAAATAACACTCTTTCCGCCTTCTTTCTTCCTGAAAAATATGTTCTCTAGAAGTCGGCGCTCTTATATTGGTTTCTGTGTTGCTATAACCAAGGGAACGCGGTGACTTTTAAAGAACATATTTTTGAGGAACAAAGAAGTCGGAAAAAGTGTTACGAGTATTTCAGTACCATCGGTCATTTTATAATTATTTTTAACTTTTTTGCGAATGGCTGCAGTTACATTTAAAGTCGGTTACTATTTTTTGTTAAAAGTTTATTATTTTACATTTTTTAGTGTTGACGGGTCAAATTGTGTAATGTGGATAGTTCTTGTAAACGCGCTGTTGATATAGAACGAAGGACAAGTAATAATTGGTTATATTTAATAAATACCCTGTAATCAGCACCCTAATACAAACTGATTGCCGTAATCTCAAGTTATGTGCTGTCACCCGTTGAGGAGTTCTATGGTAATGAGGCCAAGATCAAAGTTCAGGTGGAGAAATTACAATTTACAAGTAGTACTCGGCAATCACTATCCTAATACAAAGCGATTGCCTTAATCTTGAGTGGTATGCTGTCTTTCGTTAAGGAGTTCTATGGTGGTGAAGCCAGGATGGAAGGTCAGGTGGGTATTGTGATAATTTCCAAGAAATGCCCGACAATCAGCACCCTACCAAAGTGATTGCCGCAATCTCGAGTTAAGTGCTCTCATTCGTTAAAGAGTTCTATGGTAATGACTTAATAAGACCAGGATCGAAGGTCAGGTAGAAGATTGACAATTTCCAAGTAATACTCTGCGATTAACATCGTAGTACAAAGCGATTTCCTTAATATCAAGTGGTACGCTGTTACTTTCTGAGGCGTTCCACTGCCTATCTCTGAAAACTTTCATCAGATCATGGTCAATCTTAAAATGGGACCTACCTTGAAGAAAATTTTTCCAAACAAAAAAAGAATCATTCAATTCAGTTCAGAATTAACGGAGATAAGGAATAACATACCCCAAAAAAAATACAGTCGAATTGAGATCCTCCTCTTTTTTTCAAGTCGGTTAAAAAAAAAGAAATGTCATGAACAAGTATTTACTAAAAGCTAAATACTATAAAGTCGTTAAAAAACTAAATCGTGAAAAACTCAAGCCTACCATCGCAATTTGATTTTTTTGTGATGGCAACTGTGCGAGTAGGACACGGGCATCGACTGTGTGTTGTCCCGCTCGGCACGTTTTCTCTAGTTGATTATGTCATAACAAAATAACTTTTAACTGTATGAAATAGAGTCTATTTTTCTACGCGTAAAATCCTTCAGTGCACAATCCAGTTTAGGTATACATCCATGGTACAAACACACATAGCATAGTAGATTATTTTAACAGTTTTAACTTTAACTTTAGAGCTATTTTTAACCGGCAGAATGATCAGTGCTGCATTGTGAATCCTTGCAGCAAATACGGAGTCAGAGCCCTTTTACTATTGAAATATGGACACATTATGTACCTGTCTCATTATTATTATTGTTAACACTTGTTACGTGTCTTTTATTGTTAATGTAAATCACAGAACTGTATATGTAAATGTTTAATTGTGTTGAATGTGAATTGTGTACGTATTGTAATAATGAATAAATGTTTAATCTTTTTTTATCTAACTTTTGCTAAAAACCGACACTTTTTCGTAAGTTAAAATTCTAGCTATAAAATGACGTTTGTTTCTGAAAACATTCCTATGTAAAAAATCGTTCATTGCTATTTCTAGACATTTAATTGAGCAGATTTTCAATAATAGTTATTGAATGAATATTATTCTACAAAGAAATTATTTTTTAACTTTCGTTGGATATAACGCCTTAAGTGGATATACCGTGCTAGCAAAGGTCCTCGTTACTCCAGGCAGAAAGGGACGGAATCGGGGAAAATTATCAAAGTCGGTTTTAAATTAATGCAAAATTAACTAAAATAGCTACAAAAAATTCCATAACCAGTAATTTAGGTGTAGTTAAAACCCATCTAAATAAATATTTTTCAAGTCTGTATGCTGTCCTAATTTGTCAGAATATCAAAAAAAGTGTAAATTTAGACCCGATTTCAATAATTATTTCTATCGAATGAAATTCCTCCTATCGCGTTTCTGATAGACCAAAATCTAGTAAAAGGTCCCAAAATTGTTATACTAATTTATTTTACTTGGAACTTCATTAAAAGAGCAGATAAATAACTTCAAAAAGTATCAATTTTCACGGTATAGCCCCTTAAATGAGGTGTAAGAAACTAATTCTCCCTGGATTATGTTGTCCTAGAGCAGGGGTCTCCAAACTTTTTTGCCTAAGGGCCACAATGATTCCTTCACTAAGTCCCGAGGGCCAAGACTACTATAATAAAATTTATACTTGCAATTGTCGGCACTTGATGAAACTTGAAACACATCTTGAATTAAAACACTTGTACTTGTAGTTTCACTGTATTTATGTTAACTCCCTTAACATAAATACAGTGAAACTACAAGTACAAGTGTTTTAATTCAAGAACTACTATAATAGCTCATGATTCCAAAATATTATAGTTTTGACGCGCGAATCTTCGTATTGGGATTAACCGGTCAGTGAGATATCTATTGGTCAAGGCGCAGGAGTGTTCTCCGCTCCGTTCGCAATTTCGGTTGGTACTTCGGGCAACATTAACCATTGCGACGATTGCGACGGAGTTTATCCCTCTATAATTTGTGAGTTAGCCGCAGCGCGTGCTGTGCACAGACGTTGAAATAGGGTTGTAAATAACATACTTATAATAACGCTACTTTTAGACAAATACGCATGATAACGGGTTGTGAATTTTGATTCTATTATAAATAGCATCACGTTAATTAATATTTCAATGCATGTGCTCGTAAAGGCCCACTTTTTATGCATCAAAACCGAACAGAAAGTCGATTATTTTGCCCTAGGGCTTTATTATTATTATTTTTTTAATTTATTTGAAATGGTTGGCTAACCTGCAGCCTTTCCTGTGTACCATAGATGTTATACTTTTTTTTCCACTGTTCAACGGCTCTGGATACAGTCCTTTTGAGCCAATTACAATTTAAAGTTCACAAAATTTGTTTTCATTTCCTCACACTATGCAATGAAAAACGTAGTATGATACACGGGCGTAAAAGCAATAAATTACTCGGTTACGTTTAAAACACACGCTACGCTCGTGTTTTAAATCGTCCTCGTAATTTATTCCTTTGCGCCCTTGTAGCATAAACTACTATTATATGTTTGTGAATTTTTAATTTACTATAGCGGGATAGAAACCGGGCATGTCTAGCCCAGCGACCCACTGTAAATCCCGGTTTTTCTTAAAAAGTGTACCTTTGGCGCACAAAGTTTGTTTGGAGCATTCGTTGCATTTTATAAGATAATTTCAATAAAAAATACCACATCTTGAAACAAGGCCGGAATCAGGAGAAATGTCCCATGACGTAGTTGTCTCCATAGTAAAAAAAGGGTTTTTATTAAATATCTTCACAGATAAAAATGTTATACAAAAATGTCAATCAACAACTATGAGAGACAGTCACTAACTGCACGATGGCATTATCAAAATTACTTAATTAAATTATTTACTTTTTTTAATCCCTAAGTCCAAACGTCTTCATAGACTCGCTCCACAGTGCGACCGCGGGCCGGATTGGTGGTGCTTGCGGGCCGTAGTTTGGAGACCCCTGTTCTACAGCTTAGAAATTTACATTATAAGATGTTGCAACTGATGCCGATGGTCGATCCTTTGAGGAGTAGAAATATTATAATATCTTTTTCAATGCATGTGCTCGTAAAGGCCCACTTTTTATGCATCAAAACCGAACAGAAAGTCGATTATTTTGCCCTAGGGCTTTAATATTATTATTTTTTTAATTTATTTACAATGGTTGGCTAACCTGCAGCCTTTCCTGTGTACCATAGACGTTATACTTTTTTTACACCGTTTAACGGCTATGGATACAGTCCTTTTGAGCCAATTATAATTTAAAGTTCACAAGATTATGTTTGTTTTCATTTCCTCACACTATGCATTGAAAAATGTAGTATGATACACGGGCGTAAAAGCAATAAATTACTCGGTTACGTTTAAAACTCTCGCTACGCTCCTGTTTTAAATCGTCCTCGTAATTTATTCCTTTGCGCCCTTGTAGCATAAACTACCATTTTCTAGTCATGGGGGCCGGCAAGATTATTATTAGGGATGTGCATGCCTATGCATAATAATAATACTTTATTGCAAATTTATAATTATAGAAATGTTAATAAAATATTTTTTATAAAATACCGTTTAACGGCTTTTCTACTTTTGTATATTGTATTTTACATAAATATAAATACTTAATTAAATATTAAAGAAAACTTGTTTGTTTTTTATTTAGTTTAAACTATATATTTTTATAAAACACTTTATTATAATAATCATTTCCAGATATATTTCGACTTGTAAAGTCGGCGTCAGTGGAATTAGTTAAAATTAATATAATATGTTAAAATGTCATAAAATGGAGTGGATGATTGACAGACAAATGAAATTAAAGACAAAAGAAAAGAAATCTCGATAAAAAAAAAAAGTTAAATTTTAGTTGTGAGCGCTTGCAGCGACACATAAACCTATTTATGGTTTCCGTTAGCTGTATAAGTTTTATAATATTGTATATTTTTCTTGTATTTACTCAATAATCACATAAAAAAATATATACAAGGTGACTTTTTGATCATCGTCCAAATTCATACTGGTGGCTTGGTAAGTGATCAGTATCATGCATAAATAACAATTTTGATGAAATACGTAAAATGAAATTTCGACTCCCCATAGTGATTCACTCGGGACTGGAACTGACTTTCTATGGGAAGCCGAAATTTCATTTTACGAATTTCACAAAAATTGTTACTGATCCAAGATACTGATCACTTATCAAGCCTCCAGTATGAATTTGGATGATGATCAAAAAGTCACCTTGTATATATTATATTCCAACTTATTGTATTTTTCTCCAAGACAGGGGGGTACAAGGGCACCCCGCTCTCTGTACCCATGCTTTTATTATTTGTGTTAAAGAGCGGTATGGCAGCCGGATTGTGAAAAACCCGCCTTTTTCTAATTAATCGAAACAGAACACCTAAATTCAAAATTCACTCAATAGTTATTCAACAAATAGTACATTTCGATACGAGAGCGATGAAACGTTTTCTGACGAGTGTGAGTTTGCGGCACGAGCCGAAGGCGAGTAAAGTCGGCATTTTCCGCACTTGTGCTATAAAAAATTATACGAAACTCGTGCGAGAAACTTTTCATCGCTCTCGTATCGTAATGTACTATTATAGCACAAGTGCGGAAAATGCCGACTTTACGCACGCGCAGCCGAAGGCGAGGGCTGCAATCACACGAGTCGAGAAAAAGTTTCTCGCACGAGTTTCGTATAATTTTTTATAGCACAAGTGCGGAAAATGCCGACTTTACGCACGCGCGCGTAAAGCGGTCATTTTACGCACAGTGTGCTATAAACCTTATTACCTATGTATTGTGTATAATGCATTCGCAGTTTGCATTGGTTTCTGCAGATTGCATTCGCAGTTTGCATTGGTTTCTGCAGATTAGAATATCAAAATTTTTTCAAATTCCCATTTACGGTAACCAATGCAAACTTTGCGATAGCAACATACACAATATATAGGTAATAAGGTTTTGTTGAATAACTATTAGAGAATTTTAATTTTAAGTGTTCTGTTTCGATTAATTAGGAAAAGGCGGGTATTTCACAATCCAGCTGCAATACCGCTCTTAAAGTTTTGTTCATATTTACAAACTATAAAGTCTTCTGGCATGGCCCAAAAATATTTGTCTCATGCGTACGCCGCACGCTGTGAAGTTGAATACAGACAAAAAATTAGTTCAAAAACTAAAACCCGACTACTGTAAAATCACGCTCTAAAAAGTACCATGAAACAAGAAAATATACTCATCTCCAATTGTTATGTACAAACTATTCAAAACTTATCGTCTATTAAATAAACAAAACGCGTTTATTAATTTTAATTTATTTGATAAATATTTATAGTGATGTTCAGAGGATAGCCGTGGTCGTATGCCCTAAAAAAAAAAAACAATACATTCGTCAGCGATCATAAGCTTTATGGTTAAGTGGCATAATGACCACGGCGATCCTCTGAACATCATTATGAATATTTATTAAATACATTAAAATCTCTTACGTGTAAGTTGATTATTAATATAACGTCACTGTTCTATAACCAGCGGACGATCAAGACGCTTCCAACGATACCTCATTTGTCAAATTATGATAAGTATTTAAGAAGTTATGAGGGAACAGATGAACATTCATACATACATACCGGTCAAAATCATAACCCTCCTTTTTACTTTGCTATAGTCGGGTAAAAAGAATTCCTAGCATATGGTGTTATCGAATAAAACAATAGAAAGAAGATTTATCCCCTATATTTGAAACATAAATTAAACAAGATAAACTCCAGTTTGGAGACTCCAAAATCTTCTTACTGGTAGATACTGTTCCAACGATTGCTATTTGACTTAGGTCTAAGATGTATTTTTTACATATTAGTTCATTTCGCCTTGGATGTTGACATCTCTTCTAGTGCTTTCATTTCGGCTGAAAAAACAGAAAAGAAATATTGTGTGGAAAATATTTCAAAGTTTATTTATTCAAAAATGAGGTCTTTGTAACTGGATCGGATTTCTTATCATTATCTAATTGGCTGTAATACGCTACCAAGCCAAGTAGGCACCTGGGTGGAATGGAATGCGAATTAAGAGGCTATGCGAATTTTATTTTTGTCACTGTCACTCCAAGCGAAAAATCGCGCAGTGCGAGAGGGGCGGATTCAGGGCAAAAGGGAAAAAAGTTGGTTTTATATTTTTATTAAAAAAACTAAAATATCTAGCAAAATTTTAAATATCAAATCTCTAGATATTGTTAAAACACACCAAATAAAATATGTTTGAGTTCTGTATATGGTTCCTATTCGTCAAACGAGGAGAAAAAGTGTGCTTGAAGACATCATTTCAACAATTATTTCTATCGAGGAAAATTTATCCAAACATGTTTTCCAATTTCAAAACCCTAGATTATATTGTCGAAATGCATATACCAGAAACAGATTATAATTTTCCGTGTATTTCATGAAATACACAGAAAAGAAACACCCGTATTTTTTTCGCATATCGCCTTAATTCTGATATTGCAATAGATATAACTTGAATTTAAATTTAAATGTTGACGGAGTTTTGCTGCACCCATTTTCATTTTATTTTTTTGCCATCCATACCCGAAATATGTGCGCCGCATTCCGGGTGACGTCACATTTGCCAGGTGCCTACTTGGCTTGATGGAGTTGTTGGTTTTCTACTTATTATCTGTCCCAAGGATATTGTGCAGGCGCTTTTGTGTACTATACATTCCACCAGGGTTCACGGATATACAGAGTGCTTGGAAATTCGACCTATCCGTATGTCTCAGCAGATCAATAAAAAATCGACCAAGTCATGTCTGTTGTATGGGAGCCCCCTTAAATATTTATATTATTCTGATTTTAGTATTTGTTGTTATAGCGGCAACAGAAATACATCATCTGTGAAAATTTCAATTGTCTTACTATCACTGTTCATGAGATACAGCCTGGTGAAAGACGGACAGACGGACAGACAGACGGACAGCGGAGTCTTAGTAATATTCATAATATAATATATTATTAGATATTATCGAAAAATATACTTTTTTTTTTATTATGGTTTTTTTATTTCTGATGGTTAAAACTATAAATAAAAGCCTAATACAGCTAAAATTATATTTATTCATATTTTTTTAACTTTGAGTCAAACCTTGTCAATGGCCCCAAAAAATCAAATTCTGAACCCGCCCTTGCAGAGATCAGAGAAATAATATAAAAACTAAGATCTAACTAGAATGTAAACTATACTGTATTTAATAATCTTTGGTAACCCCCGTAATAAAGACTATTTTATTTTTAACTATTTATTCAGGAAAGCATTTTTTTTTTAATTTTGTCCCTTAGAATGCAAACTGTGATGAAGTTATTGCCCACTGGCTTTAGGAAGCTGAATTATCAGTAATGCTCTCTGACATACCATGAGCCAATATCGGGCAAGTTCCTCAATCCAAGCAACGCCAAAAATAAATTATAACATTACACCAGAATGAAATGAATGTATAGAAAATGTGTATCTAATGGAGAATTTGAGAGGAATAAGTTTTTGTAATGGCAACCAAATTTTGACAGTTCATAATGTCAATTTTTTTGTGTGCGTAAGATTTTCCAAAAATTATGCACAAGTTGCTGTGACAAACTATGATTGAAAAGATAGATCGATATTCATGAGATTTATCAGTTCAATTAGAATTAGGTAACTTTTGCAATGTCCAGTCAGGCGACAAAACGTAATCTGTATTCTTGTAATATAAACGGTTTTTCTTACCAGCAGCGGCTCTAGTCTTCTCTTCCTTCAGCTTGGCATCACGGATCACTTTCTCTTTGGATTCGATCTCACGAATCTTGGTTTCTTTTTTAGATAGCCTGTTCTGGTGAAAAGCTCCATACAGGATGCCAGCAGTCAGGAAAGACCAGCGGCCAAACTGGAAACGTCAAAGATATAGCTTTACTTTTGTAACAAAATCAAGGTTTGGGGTGTGGTTAAGGGGGCAAAAAGGGGGAAAAAAGACTTGGTGAACGGATTGTGCCCCTTATCGACACTCTGACCAAAATGAGCAAAGTGCTAGGTGCAAATAACGGCATCAGTGTGCAATGTGACAATTTGACAAAACACTTTTTGGTTCTACAGTTGTGTTGATTCGGTGTAACATGGTTTAACTTATTTGACAGGACTAAACTTAATTTAAGCGTACTGCCTTTTTCTTTCTGTATCGAAAAGACAAAGACAGGATGCTTAAAATAAAGTTAGTCATGTTAAATAAGTTGTGTTGCGTCGAATGGACACCAGTACCAATACGGAAAGAGGTTAGGACAATAAAGTTTTCATTTTCAAGGATTCTCAACAATAATATACTAGAAATAGAATATATAAGATTGTGGGTGGAAGAATATAGGTTAAATATGAAGAAATTCGAAGAAGAATGAGAAAAACACTGTGATTCTTGTTACATAATATTCGGAATTCATTTTGAATGCATAGGTAAATATAAAATGTAGAAAACTTACCCTGATGAGAGGGGATACGCGCACTGGAGGTCCGTAAGGAAGGTCCGACATTTCTGCCTTTTTTGACGAGGAAAATTGGATAAAAAGAGTTTTCCTGACTACTACCAGCCAATTTTTTTTACAGAACCCAGTGTTGCCAGACGTTTTGAATGAACGATCGTACGATGGGTAAATAAAAAGTCGTATTCCCTAAGAAGGCTGCTAAGAAAAAATAGTACGTTTTCAAAACCTTTGTTTTATTGCTTTAAAGTAAACAATTAATTAAACACACAATTTTTAGGTTTTTATTAATTCCCGTAAAGGGTTTTACTGTTCATATTATTTAACATTTCTCTTGTTGGAGAAAAATCCACACAACACCCATAGCGCTTAATATGTTGTTTTGCCAAAAGTGTGCCGTTTAAAGTTTCATTACTCAGCCTATTTCGGATCTTTGTTTTATTGATATATAAGATTGACTGAACTGAAGCAGCGTTCACAATCTGCGTAAGAGTGAGGAAGGCATAGTAAATCCAGAACAAATTTTGAAAAATTGTTAAAATCTTCAAAAGCGCAAATTTCTGCCCAAAATTCGTCTGGTAGAAGAGTCATATCAACTTGGTTTATAAGCGAGGGCAATCTTCTCCATTCGTCATCCACATTTTGCATTATTTCGCCGTTTACAATCCGAGGCACAATGTTCATCAGAGGTAACAAAGTACGTAAGTATAGAATGAAATACTTCCGAGTAACCGGTAACGTGTAACATTAGATTTACTTAACCATAGACAAATCTTACTAACTAGTGATGGAAGGGTTGGTACTTAGAAGGATAAACAGTGACGTGCCATGTTGGTATGAGTACTTTGGTTGAATGAAATCTAAAAAAGTCGTATGTTTACGTACGATTTCTGCCCCTGGATCGTACATGCAAAATAAATGTAAAAAATCGTATGAATACGATTTAAATCGTACATCTGGCAACACTGACAGAACCTAAAATTGGGTTGCCATATCCAGACTTACAAATTACTACCATTGGTAACAAAGTTGGTTTAAAAAAAAATTGCAAATTTTTTTGTTACTGGGTACGGTCATCATATCTCAATAAACTACTATTTTCCACTATAAACACCCACGATTTGGTCATTACCTTCAACAAACGTCAAAATTGTGGGAAAAATTTAGCTATCAAACATTATTGTGCAGCTAACTTTAGGCCATTATAAACCACCATGGTATGTACTATGTACTACATAACCGATTTACCCACGATAGCTGAGTGTATTTATTTTGTTTAATCTGATGACCACACCCACTGTAACGCCTTCGGCACACCAAACGCGTTTCGAACGCGGTGCAGATTGACGACGGACCCACGCGAGTTGTAATGCAAGGATCTCTATGAAACACGACACATCAATTGCGAGCGCGTGTCAGCCGCGGGGCCGCGTTACTCACGCGCCGCGCACGACCCGCGCTCCACGCGTCGGATGACAAACCAGGCAGTGCGGTGCGGGTCGGGGCAAGCGCACGTAAGTTGTGTTACTATGGCCGCCATACTTACCCGTCACACCGAGCGCGGGGTGGCAGTAACGCGGTTGCGAGCGGCTGTGTTTATATACAAAAATTGCGCGCGAAAGATGGATTCCACCGAAAAAATTATAGAATTTGTTAGAAAAAATAAATGTTTATATGACCGAGGCGGTACATTTTATAAGAACACCTATTATAAGTTACGATTGTGGGAGAAAATTATTACACTGTACGCGTTTGTAACGCGGGTCCGCGTTAAAAACGCTACGCGGCCGACACGCGTTTGGTGTGTCGTCTCACGCGCTACTTTTGCCCCGCGTTTGGTGTGCCGAAGCCTTAACTCCAAGCGAAAAAACGCGCTTTGTATGTATTGTTTCAAGGGAGAATAGAATACTCTTTCAAGAGAGAATTTGAGAGGAATCATTTTTTATAATGGCAACCATCCTTGAGGTCATCTCACTCACCTCACACTCCCGTGAGTGCCTGCCTTCCCCTGCGGTCCGAAATAGAATTACAATGGATCATAAGCCATTCACTTCATACTTTCGTAATCGATTTTAGCGATGTAATTCTATTTCGGACCACAGGGTTCGTCAGCTCTTCCGGCTCGGTGTTTTGACTGTGGCTTTCAGATATATACCCTGCGGTCCGAAATAGAATTACATCGCTAAAATCGATTACGAATGTATGAAGTGAATGTCTTATGATCCATCGTAATTCTATTTCGGACCGCAGGGATTATGTACTCTTTGGTGGCTTTCAAAGGAAATGAGAGGGATAATTTTTTGTAATGGCAATCAAAATTTGACAGCTCATGACGTCGATTTTTTTTTCAACAGTCGTCAAAATGGCGTTCATCATGCCGTTTGTGTCGGTCGCGATTTCAATACTTTACACGCCGTTTCTTCTTTTAATTCTGTGCATAATATTTCTTGCATCTATTGGAAAATCATTGGGCGTCAGAAGGCTTTACGTGAACATTCTTCTCAAACTTTTCGAGGTAAGTACGCTCATTCTTACATACATCTTTTTTCGGTGCCTTTATTTTTCTGCTTTTTACGTCGTATTTACTCACTAATCAATTCTATTTTAGTATTTCGTCGAATATTTCACGTTACCTTTGAACCTTTATGTAATTTTCTGTGTATGTTGCAATTTATAGGTCAAAAAATGTATTGCGAAAAGGTTAGGCAAACAGATTGGTATCAACATGCAATACGTAAGACCATAAGGTTGATGGATACCACCTACTTCCTTTCCTTTAGGTATCTAGAATCGTACTTAGGTGTAATGACTCACCGCTCAGTATCCTTAAAGGGGCAGGATCAAGCAAAAATGTTTTAAGTTTATTTCCCATAGTGTCCCCTTATCTACACTCACCTTTTTTATTTAAGGAGTTTTCGGCCTATTAACCACAGAATACACATGAAATAATGCTGGGATACCTATGTCACATAATTTGGTTTATTAATCCACTGTTATATGGAAGTTTTTTCCAAAGCCCATCAAATTGTGATTGAATTTGCCTAAAGGCTTTTAAACCCTACAAACTATTGTTTGTTTTATGGTCTTTGAGTTCAATTCAATTCAGAACCGTTTTATCTGGCTTCTTTAAACGTGTCTTCGCACATTAGTTCTGCCAATATCTTGTTTTAAGGGAAAAGACTCATAGGAAGCTTACAGTAGATTTATTTTTTATTTTTTATATATCTCATAACAAATTTGATGCTGTCATCTCTTAAGGCCCAGTATCAAGCTAAACTTCCGTCCTGCACCATCGCTTTTGTTTTTGATTTGTCCATCCTGCTCTAAAAAACTACAGTTATTTGAAATTTGCAGCTATTTAGGACTTTTAATTAAAATATTTCCTGTCACAACACGAAAAATGTTATGAAAAATTTCTTGGCACTATCCTCAAAGAAGCAGACCAAAAAGCTGTTTTTCCTTAGTTTCAAGACCCATTTTTATGTTTTTTTTTTATATCGAAGTAAATTATCATAATTGCGTTTTTGACCCGTCAGAACACTAAAGCATATCCTTAAAAATGACTTTTTTTTTTTAGGTACTAAATTATTACGTATACAGTTGTTTGCAAAAACTGCATTTTGCTTTACAATGCTTTAAATACCACATCTGTGGTCAAATGGTGAAGCTCTCACCTGCTAACTCAGGGGTCGCTCAGACTCAGAGGGCAACTGCACATTAATTCGTGTTCGTTTTTTACAGGTTTAAACCTTGTTTATCAAATAGTTAAAGATTCTGTAAGGTGAAATTTAAAAACTGCCCGAATTCATGCTGGAGTGGAGAGTCTTTTAGTGATCTGGAGCCGTATTTTTGAATCGTTCGCATTCAATTCACATGTGAAAATATATACCTGTCTCATCTTGCAAATGACAAGTTCTGATGTGCTACGTGAGATGGGTATATACTTTCGCACGTGAATTGAAAACAATATGGCTCCAGGAACAAGATTCAATGATCCTTTTTTAAAGAGTCATTTAAAAGAATTTTGTTACCATACAAACTGGACTAGTTCAAATACAATTGTGCAGGCAGTACGGAAGCAAAATTTTTCCTGAAGGTATCATTAAACATTGTTCTTGACCACTAAACGACTCTCCAGTATGAATTCGGGCGGTTGATTTAATTTCACCTTATATAACTCTATCATTGTTAACACGTTCCGGTGCGGTACATTATTTGCTCGACTATGTAGAAAAGCAGTAAAAATCTCCATACAAATTTATATCTTTCTTCCGCGTAATTCTCATTTTCATCAACATCAACTTGAGATTGAAATTTGTCGTGCGTGCGACGACGCCCGCCTAACATGCCATCTCTTTTGCATGCGTTGAATTTCGCATGCATTTGCTTGAAGTTGATACAAATGAGAATTACGCGGTAGAGCCCCTGTACTGCCACATTACAACACAAAAAGATATTTGCGGTTATAGCCGCAACACGCCGCACTTGGGCGGTTTTTTAATGTTCCTATTTTCTTGTTTTCATATTTTGTAATTGCTATATGAGCCACTGTAGCTCTAAATAAACACATTTTATTTTATTATTTATTTAATAATCATACACATGCACAAAAATAAAGTTTGCCTACAATAAATAAACCTAAATATAAAACAATAATTAATCTAAATATTTATTGAGTATTTGATTAAGATTCTCACTGAAGGAAAACACGATTGAATGAAATTTTCTCGATAGAATTTAATTCCGAAAAGACCTCTAAATTGTTTTATTTTTTCCTGTAATTCTGAAATCCTAACTAATTTCATTGTGAAATTGCATTCAAAATGTGGATATTATGTATTTGTAAAGTCTCCTTGAAAATCTTTTTGACAAAATAGCTTAGTACATTTTATATTAATAAAAAACCGACTTTTTGCTACTTTTCCACAAATCCGTCCCACTCGCACTGAGGGTTTTTGCGCATATGGTGTAACAGGGATGCTAAAACTTTTACGTAGCTCCTTAAGTGGTTCTTCAGCTAAGATGGTACAGAAACAGACCAAAATTCTAAAAATGGTAATTTTGACCTCAGTACAATATATTCATTATAATAAATCCCATCAAAAACATAAATGTGAAATACAAATACAAAAATGTTTATTTACGCCAACATTATTTCAAGTTGCAATATTTTTGTTGGGACTTCCTTTTAAGTATAAAAGCCATGAGAGCCAAGTTCAAAATTATGATATATGCCTTGGTTGTTGACTTCAACAACAAAAGAATTGAGATCTAAATGGGTGCCAAGTTCAATGGTCAGTCCTAAAATTTATAAATAACAACATAAAATATTTTTCAATCATGTGCTCGTAAAGGCCCACTTTTTATGCATCAAAACCGAACAAAAAGTCGATTATTTTGCCCTAGGGCTTTATTATTATTACTTTTTTAAATTTATTTACAATGGTTGGCTAACCTGCAGACTTTCCTGTGTACCATAGATGTTATACTTTTTTTCCACTGTTTAACGGCTCTGGATACAGTCCTTTTGAGCCAATTATAATTTGAAGTTCACAAGATTATATTTGTTTTCATTTCCTCACACTATGCATTGAAAAACGTAGTATGATGCACGGGCGTAAAAGCAATATATTACTCGGTTACGTTTAAAACACTCGCTACGCTCGTGATTTATTTCTTTGCGCCCTTAAAGCATAAACTACTATTATAACAACTTAAAAATATAATTTCTTCTTATAACTTAGGATAATATATTGAAGCCTAAGGTCTGACTTGGCTAGTTTTCATATACAAATTATATAGCCTTCGCAAGTTCTAAAGCTGTAAGTTCTTATTTTATTCTTCAGAAAATTTAATTTGGCTTGCTGGTAGAAACTAGCCATCAAACATAGGGCTCTTCCATTACTTAATACCACGTGTCTAGATAACTCATTTAATTTAAAATCTATAAAAAAGACTTTTTTACTACTTTATTATTGGTATAGATCTTCATATTTTACTTCATTATTCTTTTAAATAAAATAACTCATTAGTAATAATGTGCCATTGTGTTTAGAGGTATTTATTTGTTCATTTAAATTGAAAAAGAAATTTATACAAAATACTTGAGGGTCATTCTTTAACTTGTAATATGTAGCCAATGTTTGTCCTTTATATTTTATATTTATTAGATACATACGTACTAGAGATGTGCCGACTATGACTTTGGCCGACTAGCAGTTTTTTTTTTTTAATACTTTTTTTTGGCCTACTAGTCTGTTGAAAAAAGGCCGATTAGTCGGCTAAGCCGATCATTGCTTTCGGTGGTATATAAAATATTCATCCATCCATCAGTTTAGTTCGTCCACTGCTGGACATAAGCCTTTCCAGGACTTTGCCACTCCCGGCGGTCATCTTGGAAAAATTGCCCATACTCACACCGCGGGGCAGGCGGGTTGGTGAGCGCGGTGCCAGAACCCTCGCACCAGTGACGCCGCTACCCGTCACCAGTCTGTTCCATATAAGGCCCGGCTATTAGGGATGGATATACCGCCATCCATCGGTCCCAGGCATGGTGGGCCTCCTTAGTTTTTTGCCTGTGAGCTGTCCTCTTACTCTCCCCCGAATTACTTCGAGGGGGTCTCCAAGTAAGATGGTGGTACCTCCACAATCGAGCCCAGCTTCAGCTCTACCACCTGTGGGTATATAAAATACATAAAATTATTATTCTGGTATTTAAAAATAATTCGGGTATAAATAAACCTATGTGACGTAATAAGTCCTTAATTCAGTGTCGTAGAAAGTCGCGCTTAGATTATTTTTTAAATAAAATTTATACGGTGTTACTACAAAACAGTGTTTAACTTTAGACAGTGTTTAAATCTGTTGCTGTCACTTTTTTACGATATGAAATAAAAGGCGACAACAACAGATTTAAACACTGTCTAAAGTTAAACATCGTTTTGTAGTAACACAGATAGTCTTCTTGATTTAACTCCAATTATTTACCAAAGAAAGTGCTCCTATTCCTAGATTATTTTACAAACTGTAGGCTGATTCTAACTAAAATAAAAATTAATAGCAATAAAGATTACGATTTCAATTCAATCACCTTATCATAGCTATGACCATTCCACTGTTTAACGGCTCTGGATACAGTCCTTTTGAGCCAATCATTAAGTTGCAAAATTGTAACAATGTAACTTTCAACTTTAATAATTAAATTGTTTTCTTTGATTATATTTGTTTTATTTCCTCACACTATGCATTGAAAAACGTAGTATGATACACGGGCGTAAGAGAAATAAATTACTCGGTTGCGTTTAAAACACTCGCTACGCTCGTGTTTTAAATCGTCCTCGTAATTTATTCCTTTTCGCCCTTGTAGCATAAACTACTAATATAGTACATATTCAAGGTGACATTTATTTACACAGGCAAATACATACAAAGTGCTCGGTATTAAGTTTCAATGAACCTGTGGGTCTACCACGTAATTCTGATTTTCATCAACATCAACTTGAGATTGAAATTTGACGTGCGTGCGACGACGCCCGCCTAACATGAAATCTCTTTCGCACGCACGTCAAATTTCAATCTCAAGTTGATGTTGATGAAAATCAGAATTAAGCGGTAGACCCGCAGTTCAATTACGATGTCTGAGACATTCGTAAATGATTTTTTTCGTGCTCCCTACAACTTATTTGTAGTATTCGTACTCAAAGTACCTAATTAGATAATTTTATGTGAAATTTCCTGTATTTGCCCAAATTCCACGGTTTTAAGGTTCCGAAGCCAACAACAAGAAACCCTTACAGTTTCGCCATGTCCGTCTGTCTGTCTGTCTGTCTGTCCGCGGCTTAGCTTAGAGACTATTAGTACTAGAAAGCTGTAATTTGGCATGGGTATACATATTTATCAAGTCGATAAAGTGGTACAGTAAAGTTTTGAAAAAAGTTTTTTTTTTAGGGTACCTCCCCTACGCGTAAAGTGAGGATGATATTTTTTTCTCGTCTTTTCCCTAGTGTGGGGTGTCGTTGGATAGATAATTTAAAAAGATTGGGGGTGTGAGAAGACCATTTTTCGATCCAGGGTTTCGTTTGCGAAATTTTAAGCTTAAAAGTGTTAATTTTTGTTAGAGTCAAGTGTCCCCCCCCTGCCAGCGAAACGGTTGTATTTGGAGACGTGAAAAAAATCACGGCAGTAGTATACATAACGAAATTAAAATGAAAACTATGACATCTAAGTAGGCTTTACAAGTTAACGAGTACAGATCGCCCTCTAAACACGGCGCGATTCGCATCAGCAGGAATAAAATGTATGGGCCGTTCTTGGGAAGAGCAACTTCCGAGCGTACTAGAAGTTTGGCGCGATCTGTATTAGTCGACTAACTTAAAATTCAAAATTCAAATTCAAAATTCAAAAAGTTTATTTTGCATAGTAGGTATATATTATACACGTTTCACAAGTAAAATTTTAATCTTATAAAAATATATGTAATAAAATAATAAATGTACGTGAACTACTTAGATTAAATGTTTATTTAATTTATGTAGCAATATATATACGATTAAAATTATAGGTAAAATATTATTATACAAGGTGAAATCCAATCAACCGCCCGAACCCATACCGGAGACCCGGCCAGGGACCAGGAACAAGGTTCAATGATCACCAACCGAGCCCCCAGCACGAATCCAGGCGGCCGACCAAATCCCATCCTATATACTACATAGTAATCGGTTACATATATAAATACATGCCTACCTCCGCCCATTCGATTAGTCTTGCTAAGAAGAACGGGCAAGAAACTTGGCAAGATCATGTCTTTTTTTTAACATAAACTTTTACTATACATCAAATTATTTATATCTACTTTAACCAAGGGATAAGAAAATACAAGACAATACAAGACATAAAGACTTATAAAATAAAAGACTTATAAAATGTACTTGGAGAAGAAGTCCGCATATTGTGCAGGGCAACTACGGAACCCTACACTGCGCGTTGCCCGACACGCACTTGGCCGGCTTTTTTAGATCTTATTAAATATATTAGTTCGCTCCGAACTGTAAACCCACGGCCCCCCTCTTACAACCCCATATCTTGGCAACCCCTGGACTAATTTGCTCATGTTCGAAATTAAAAAAAATCTTGTTGTCTCATTTACTCGCCTACCATTCTACATACTAATTTCATGACGTTCCGACTGAGTACGGAACCCAAATTTTTATTACTTGTTGTTTTACTTTATGTACACCAATGTGACCTTTGAAACTTGTATGTATTAATAGATAAGACAGATTTGAAACAAATAACGTAAAAAAATGCAACTTTTTCGAGGTTTTTTGTAGGTGTGAGTAAGCAGTCGCAAAATTAAACAAAATACCATAAAAGAATAACAACACGAGAGGTTATGTTTTGGTGTCACTTTGTTACCATAGATTAATAACAGTTTTTTTATATGCAGGCAAAGGAAGTATTCGTATGCAGCTGTATAGCTCCGAATATCCAAAATTTAAAAGTTTTTATATTTTTTAATGTAATTAAAGCCACCTAAAAAATTAGTTTTTTTCTTCTCGTATGGGGAAGGTTATTCCTATCAACAAAAAAATATTCAGGCACTTTTAATGATTTCATCCATCACCCATTGGATGGAATAGCTCCAAATAGAGAGCCGACCATACAAGAGCAATAAGTACCACAGTATAAGTTTTCCTTAAATTTCCTTGGCAATACGTATTCTGTGATAATTTCAACTGACCAATACATTTTCCAAGTGAGCAAAATTTCTTAGACTGTGGTGGCGCCGGACCACCACTACTATCATATTCATAAGGTAATTTATACACAAAAAAGACAATATATAGTTAAATTTACTTTATTTGTGAATGAAATGAAACAACATATTTCTTTTTATTTAATGTGAGCTGTGAAGTGTTTTTCCTGATAGTAATTTGCCGGCTAGCTGGCTGACCGAAGTGCTGGTGGGCAAATTCAAATGCCTTGGCGGGCCACGAACGTGCCTGGGTTTGGCCAGCCTTGGCCTACAGGTAGCGGCACGGTTTTGAGGTCTGACCTTGATTGCGCTAGCAATTTTTTCTCTATCGCACTCAGATATTTTGTGCGCGAATGAACACATGCGCTAGTCCCCCACCACTTTCGCCGAGCGTTGCTGAAATTTTCTTACAGATTCATGAGTTCATAATTCCTGTAATTCAATAGTTATTTCAATGATTTGTTTTTTATTTGAAAGTTTATTTCAAGGTTTTATATCTACGTATAAAATTTCGTTTTAATTTTCAGTTTGATTATAAAAATTAAATCTTCAAAAACAGTTCGTCCTATTTCCATGATAATATTCGTAATAATTTTTTACAGCTGACACTTTTCAAAAATTAAATTAATGTTGCTGTTAGCTTAATGTTGTCTCATTCATACACAAAAGAAAATTACATAATTTGGATTTGTCATACCTAAAAAAAATGCAAAAATGCTAGTACTGAAAATTGAGTTTATGACCTATAATTACGTTACGGCTGAAAATGCCACCCATGTGACAGAAGACGGACGGACAGCGGAGGCTTAGTAGTTAGGTCCCGTTTGGCACCCTACGGCTACGGAACCTTGAAAATTTGCATTTTAGCGCGAAAAATTATTAATTCGAAGCCGGGGCGGTACCCTAGTTTGGCATTATCCTTATGCGACTTAAAAAGCGCATAAAAAGATGTTTGCGTCAAAATTTGTAATGGCCCTGAAAACATTTAAAACAAAGTCCAAATGACTCAGCATCAACTAGGACAAAGACGCTCATATCTCCATAAAAATAAGGTTCACAATTATATAATTATTTCGGTCAGCTGCACTAGCAATGGCTGTGATCGTCCGTCGCAGGAATTATTTATAAACTGCATCAATACAAACAAAGAAAGCAAAGAGTTATGTCATATATTTGCCCTTTGCCCGCGTCTATTCAACTTCGCCCCGTTTTCGGTTTGGGCGTTATTTTATTGACACCCCATTATAGACTGTTGACCAGGGTCGCTACGATGAAAATAAAGAAAACCGCATCCAAATCCGTTCAGTTTTCGGAGAGAAACAGACAGACAGAAAAGAATTCTAAAAATCGCTGATTTGTGTTCTATTACTCTTTTTTAGTATTTATATTTTTTTTCTTCAATGTATGTAAGTACATACACAAGAGCGGTTTCGCAGCCGGATTGTGAAAAACCCGTCTTTTTCTAATTAATTGAAACAGAACACTTAAATTTAAAATTCACTCAATAGTTATTCAACAAAACCTTATTACCTAAAGTAGGGCCACTGAGTGATGGCACTTATGACAGCTGCTTTTAGTGATGAGGTACATTTCAAATTTCGGTTAAAAATAAAAATCAAGTGTGAGTTTACTCAACATAAGACACGTCATTTAACATTCAACATAATAATACAAAAGGAAAATGTGCCAAAATCAGTGGCGTAGCTATCGGAGGGCTATGCGGTGTAGTGCCCCGGGGCCTCCACGAAATGTTTAAATATCTAAATCTAAAATAGTATTTTACTATCATTTATTTTCGTTTTGTTTAACTTCGTTATTGTTTTGTTTTTAATTAAATATTATTGGCGACCTCAAACACGACCTATAAAAAATGAGAAACTTTAAAAAAAAAAAAATTGTTTCTATACGAATTCTATTGCACAATAAAGCAACATTCAAATCGAAGAATAATAACCGAAACAACTAGTACATCACTGTCAACAATGAAGTATTACATTTTTTTTATTCACACTTGCTTATAAATAATTACGATATACTTTGTAGGCATTTAAACGTCATAGGCGCCATCACTCAGTTGCTCTACTGTATGTATTGTGTATGCTGCCATCGCAAAGTTTGCATTGGTTTCTGTTATTTAGATTAACTTTGAATACACTAGCGTCCTCTATAGTCGCCGTCAATAGAAATTGTGGACTATGTAAACAAACCGTTTTTTCAATTTTTCTCAAGGTTCTGTCACGGAGTCTCACTGAACATTATTCCAAATCATGAAGCATCAAGTCTTACCAGTCATTCACTGTATTTGAACATGAAATATTCAATAATCACCAGTTAATTACGGAAAATCATAGAATCAATAGTCAATTCTGTACTGCGTCGAGATTGCTGTCATATTTTTTTCTCGTCGAATCTGTATTGTCTTTGAAAATTGGTGTTGTACGAATATAAACCTATTTTATTCGTGATGCTATTTTATTCCGTCATTTTTTTTTTGACAGCGTTTCTTCATAATCTTTGACATAAACGTGTGTGTGATTCTATCGAGAGCTGTGTGATCTTCCAGGGTTGCTCTAAAATATTTTGTGTTTTCAGTATTCTAACGACTTGGCTTCTCTTACTGATTTTATCGTACTAGAAATGTGTAGCTCATGTCCTAAAAGTAGAAGAAAAAATGAAAGAACTGGATGGGATAATAGATACGGCCAACGACGCTGTGACGGAACCATTTGTAATTAACGTGGGCGATTTGACTAGCGATTCATCAGAATATTTTAGCGATGAATCAAATTAATTAAGCACCTAACATATTTTAATCACATACTTACCCATCTCTAGATAGTTCACCTATTCATAGACAAAGACAACATGGCGCTTTGTTTACATAGTCCACAATTTCTATTGACGGCTACTTTAGGCGCCAAGTGGCTCACTATAAAGTGGGTATCTATAAATATCATTGCAGTATGGGAAAGCACATCGGTAAATTCACGAGTTGTGTTGAGACCTGGATAGCTCAGAGGTTAGAGCAATCGCCCGGCAAGCGAGAGGTCCCGGGTTCGATTCCCGGTTCAGAGCTCCTCACATCCAGATTTACTTTTCTTTCTGCGTTTCTATACTGCAATGATATAATGTTAATTTATATCTCCTTGCGATGGATAAATCGCCAAGTGTTCAAACATAGAAATCTATTTCTGTCATAGTTTTCTGTTATTTAGAATTTAAAAAATTTTGAATTTAAATAATTAAGCCATAAAGCACATTATTTAATATCTGTAATTAAAAAATATGAAGAATTATGTAGCGGATACGAACCGTTCCTTAATAGATGGGTTTTGACAATATCTAGATTTTGGTAGTTAATTTTGACATCTATATATTTTTTTTATTTAAATAAAAGACTATTCTTTATTTTCCTTTCGCACTGCAAATTTTTCACACCCCACCTTAAGAGGAGGCCTTCGTTTTTCAACAGTTTTTGAACGATTATACTGAATCTGCCACAGACGCAAACAATGTGAAACGTATATACAAGTTGACTTTTTGATCATCGTCCAAATTCATACTGGAGGCTTGATAAGTTATCAGTATCTTGGATCAGTAACAATTTTTGTGAAATTCGTAAAATGAAATTTCGGCTTCCCATATAAATTCAGTTCCAGTCCCGATTGAATCACTATGGGGAGTTGAAATTTCATTTTACGAATTTCATCAAAATTGATGCATGATACTGATCACTTACCAAGCCACCAGTATGAATTTGGACGATAATCAAAAAGTCACCTTGTATATGTTTTTTCAAACCTTTATCTTTACGTTGTAAGTAGCGTTACCTAATTGGAAAACTTTCGCTCGATAGATTTTATTTTTGAAAATATTCTCTTTTTAAGTGTTTTTTTGGTTTTTGTGTTTAATCCATTTGATTTTTATGTGTCCTATTTTACTATAAATACGAAAATGTTGTTTATTAACCGTTGTAAGTTCAAAAATGACTATTGTGTTCATATTCATTTATTCAGTAAATTACATCGTCAATATACAGTAAATACATCCAAGGTACATTTTGAAGTAAATACAATTTAAATGAATAATAAAATGTAATTGTAATTTTAGTCGATTTTAATCTTAAAATTAGACTCGTTCTGAATCGTTTCGCGCGCATTTTGGCGCACGCGATTTTCAACTTTATGATAGTTTGTCTACGGGTTATAATTGCAAAGCCACTGTGCGCCTAAGGAAGGCCTCGTCTTAATAAGGAACCCTAAACGCCGATACACGGGTGTAAAAGGCTTTTTGTTTTTAAATGACGACACATTGACGCATGCGACAAAACATTAGTAACGCTAAAAATAACCACAAAAGATTTCAGCAAGATAATTGTGTTTGTCGGTAGGTACATTTTAGGGTCCCTTTATCAAATCACATCAAATCAAGTACTTTATTTTCAGGCTTCTATGGCCCATAGATATTTTTTTTTTTAAAGAAATTTATTTATCAAAAAAACTCAAGAATACTACAATTTATATTCTGCCAAACTGCATAACAGTTTGTTGGCAGATGAGCTCTTAGTGAACTTAAATATAACTTACAATTTACATACTTACGGTAGCTAATTACAGTACAGGCTAACATCACTATTGAGGTCAGGATCAGTAGCTGTAGTGAACAAGTGAAGTGAACGTGAAGTGAACAAATTTACAAACATAGGGCCTTATATTTATATCACAAACTACTCTGTTGTGTAGTGCACGTAGGCGCGATGTCTACAGAGCGCGGAGAGGTGAAGCGAGAAGAAGGACGCCTGAGGTAGGTCAGCCTGGACGCGAGTCAACATATTGTGTTCTCGCTCTACCTCGTCGCTCCGTCCCTCGGTCCGCTGGCCAGCTTCCTTTCGGGTTATTCAGGCTTGTTGTCCGCAACAATCACATTTATTTATAATTATATACTTAAAATATATAATATATATAATTTATATAATTATATTATATTATATATATTTATATATACATATACATACTTACAGTAAATACAATCATCTTAATAAATATACTTAATAATATAATTTGTTAAGCGCATTTATTTTCTAGAAAAAAAATATTTTATTATTACTTTACATTACAAACTAACATTATATACGTTGCTATTACAAAATTGTGTTAGTAAATAAGGTTAATACTATGTTAGTAACGCCTCACTTTTTAGAGTTCTGTAGTCAACAACAAGGAACCCTTATAGTTCCGCCATGTCCGTCTGTCTGTCTGTCTGTCCGCGGCTTAGCTTAGAGACTATTAATACTAGAAGGCTGTAATTTGGCATGGGTATACATATTTATCACGCCGATAAAGTGGTATAGTAAAATTTTTTTTTTTTTAATGTACCTCCCCTACACGTCAAGTGGGGATGTTTTTTTTTTCAAATTTTTACCATCTACATTAACGGAACTGAATCCACTGCAAAACTGATGTTTAGCATTGTGGAGCCCCTTAAGGTTTCTCCCAACGCCAACGACCTTGAACTGAGTAACTTTGTAACCATTTTATACGGTAACTATAGCATTTTTCAACAGAAGAAAAATACATAGTAATCTGCATGATACAAATAGTGATGTGGTTTTTCCTGAATTTCATTATAACATACAAAAGTGAAGCTATAAAATTCCAAATTTACTCTTATTTCTCGATTTTTTGTTCACTTGTAATAACAACATAACTGCTGCAGTTTTTATCGAAACAGTATGAAAATTTATAAACTTCTAGACAAAATAATATAAAATGATTTGGTTTTCTCAGTTCTTGGAAATTAATTTTATTTTGGATAAAATCGCTATTTTCGCACTTGTCAGCCGCAGCGACTGACGTAACAGCCATGTTGCAGTGCGAGCTGATAAGGATTTTATTTTAATATGGTTTTGTTCGATATTTCAACCACCACGAATCGAGTTGCTAATTATTGCGAGGGAGCCTTAAAAGACAGGGCAGCCAACATTACAGTAAAGGAACTATTTGGATAAACGCTCTATAGGTACCTTTCTTATCTTAAACTTATAAATATATATTGCTTTAATACAGATAACGACTTAAAAATAAATTTGTATTTAATCCAATTAATCTAATCTTCACTTTGGCCTGATAACTAATACCTATAATACAAATTAGTTGTTAAGGTTAAATGTCAGTAGCTTAGTGCAAAGTGCATAACTTAACTTTGTTTTTATTGTTTACAAATTTAAAATTTAAAAGTATTTTGGTATGTGGCATGTGACGCCAATAGTTCAGTATTAGCATGAGGTTTATAAAGTTTGTTTGAAGAGTTTGAAATTGTATACACAATTTAGTCATGATCTTCTCAAAACCAACTTAAAATGCTGTTTTAATATGTTTGGACAAGATCACAGGTCTGTGGACAAAATCATGACTAATGGTGCAGTAAATTTCAAACTCATACTAGATAAACCTCACTATACTAATACTAAATCACTAATATTGGAGTCAACTGCCACATATCAAAATCAAGTCAACAACAAGGAACCCTTTTAGTTTCGCCATGTCCGTCTGTCTGTCTGTCTGTCCGAAACTATTAGTACTAGAAAGTTGTAATTTGGCATGGGTATACATATTTATCACGCCGATAAAGTGGTACAGTAAAATTTTGAAAATAAAGTGGGGATGTTTTTTTTTTCTCGTCTATCCCCGAGTGTGGGGTGTCGTTGGATAGGTAATTTAAAAATATTGGGGGTGTGAGAATACCATTTTTCGATCCAGGGTTCCGTTTGCGAAATATTAAGCTTAAAAGTGTTAATTTTTGTTAGAGTCAAGTGTCCCCCTCCCCTGCCAGCGAAACGGTTGTATTTGGAGACGTGAAAAAAATCACGGCAGTAGTATACATAACGAAATTAAAAGGAAAACTATCACAGCTAAGTAGGCTTTACAAGTTAACGAGTACAGATCGCGCCAAACTTTTAGTCCCCTCTAAACACGGGGCGATTCGCATCAGCAGGAACAAAATGTATGGGCCGTTCTTGAGAAGAGCAACTTCCGAGCGTACTAGAAGTTTGGCGCGATCTGTATTAGTCGACAAACTTATAAGATGTATTTGGAGAAGAAGTCCGCATATTGTGCAGGGCAACTACGGAACCCTACACTGCGCGTGGCCCGACACGCACGTGGCCGGTTTTTATTCATTTTGAAATACGGATCCCTAAAAAGTAAAAAGTCATTGCATTGCATGACAACAAGCGCTTTGTACTGGGCTATCTTTCATTATATTTTGTTATCATTCTTATATCAATCAAGTATATCGGAAAAGTATCCGTTTTTGACACTAACATACATACAAACACATACTCATGCCTGTCTCCCAGAGACGATAAATGACATGACGGTGCACCAAAAGTGTTCAAATTCAAATAATTCAAATTCAAATAGTTTATTTTGCGAAGCAGGTATAGATATATACACTTTTTACACGTCAAATTTAATCTAATAAAGAAAATATATGTAATAAAATAATAAATGTACATGAACTAAATTAAAGGTTTATTTAATTTATGTAGCAATATATTTACGATTAAAATGATAGGTAAAATATATATTATACAAGGTAAAATCCAATCAGCCGCCCGAACCCATACCGGAGACCCGGCCAGGGACCAGGAACAAGGTTCAATGATCACTAACCGAGCCCCCAGCACGAATCCAGGCGGCCGACCAAATCCCATCCTATATACTACATAGTAATAGGTTACATATATAAATACATGCCTACCTCCGCCCATTCGATTAGTCTTGCTAAGAAGAAGGGCAAGAAACTTAGCAAGATCATGTCTTTTTTTCAACATAAACTTATACTATACAATATATGACTTATATCTACTTTAACCAAGGGATAAGAAAATACAAGACAGCAGGAATTCAGGTTAATGAAAAAAAGAAAAACATATATATCTTTGTCTACCTGTCTCATATAGTCCTTTTCCTTTTACAGTCTGTAATCAATGAATGTTTACACCTTAGAGGAATTATAAGTTAAGAAATTATACTATTTAATTAATTAAGCCGAATAGCCGTGTAGCCGAATATGCTTTTATTGTTTTAGATAAAATCAAAAACTTAATACGAGTCAAACATCGAAAATGTTATCTAGATTAATAATAACCAAAAATAATGTTTGAAAACGTCCACAGTCTTGCCAGAAGATGGTTTCTCCTGAAACAAGTTTTCAATTTTGCGCCCGCGACGAAATCGGCACGATTGTATTGTCCTCGCAAGTTTCATGGAGCGTGCACCTTATAGCTGAATGAAGCAGCATGACATTTGGCCACGCCCACAACTGAGTTGGTCGCGACATGAACAGACATCATGACGGGTGCACGCTCCATGAAACTTGCGAGGACAATACACTATACAATCGTGCCGATTTCGTCGCGAAATTCTTTATCTTTCACCTTGACAGAGAAAAAAAGTTACATGTGTTATCGAGATAGAGACACATAAAGGTAATTTATTTTAGCGTGCGGCTGTCAATGGAGGTTAGCACTCCAGTCTGGTTATTAACTTCTTGGCCGCTTTAAATGATATGACGTACTTAGAGGGAGTCATACCGGAATAGAAGAACTTGTCTGCCTGGATTAATAAGGTGTGATAGAATCGTAGCAAATGGAGATCTGTCTTCTCTGTTAGAATGTATATTTGCTGTTAGTTTAAGTAATTTTTATAACAAATAACCGGATTTCAAATGCATTGATACTGACATTGTCTGTTAGAAAATTTACTTCTTACGCCGGAGATTGCAATGAAGCCCGTCCATCAAGGATTTCCTAGGGACCTAGTGAAACCAGTTTATCGCGCAACAGAAACTACTCTACTCTCTTAAAACAGTCAGTTTTATGAATGCCACAGCACTCGATGTTTATCGTTTTATGAAATTTTATTATAATCATAAAGATAAATTCGAGATATCTTATCAATAAATCTATTAATTATTTATATAATGTTTTGGTCAAATGTTCAAAGTACACAATAGTAGTTTATGCTTCAAGGGCGAAAAGGAATAAATTACGAGAACGATTTAAAAAACGAGCGTAGCGAGTGTTTTAAACGTAACCGAGTAATTTATTGCTCTTACCCCCGTGTATCATACTACGTTTTTCAATGCATAGTGTGAGGATATAAAACAAATATAATCTTGTGAACTTTAAATTATGATTGGCTCAAAAGGACTGTATCCAGAGCCGTTAAACAGTGGAAAAAAATATAAAATTTATGGTACACAGGAAAGGTTACAGGTTAGCCAACTTCTCGTAAATAAATTAAAAAAATAATAATAATAAAGCCCTAGGGCAAAATAATCGACTTTCTGTTCGGTTTTGAAGCCAAAAAAGTGGGCCTTTACGAGCACTTGCATTGAAAACAATTAAATCGACATGTTATTTACATTCCTTCCATTAGATCTACAATAATAAGTGAATCTATCTACATTTATTGGAGGGTCAAATTTACTTCTTTTTCTTTTGTTTTTGTCTGCAATCACTTTAAAAATCGGATGTGTGGTTTTTAGTATTCTGATCCGTAATTCATTCTGTCTTAGCCTGTTTTCTTTTTAGGGTTCCGTATCCAAAGGGTAACCAACGGGACCCTATTACTAAGACTCCGCTGTCGGTCTGTCTGTCCGCGATGCGATGCGAGCGACACTGCACTTGATGAATGTTTGTTTCGTGATTTATGTTATGATTATTATCTACTTCTCCGGGCCGGAGGAGGCCCGCGGGCCGTAGTTTGCCCAGTTTGAGCCGGGCGCATTTGGAGTTCAGGTAGTTCAACTCACGAAGACGCCTGTCGAAACCTTTATTTCAAGATCTTAAAACTTAAAACGGCTTGATTTGCGTACCAGTATCAAGGTTCGGTGACCCTTTTTGTGAAATTCGTAAATTATTGTTCTTGTGTTGACTACAAACGCAAGCCCAGCCTGGGTCAGTACCATTACTGTGATACAGTGGGTCTACCGCGTAATTCTCATTTTCATTAACATCAACTTGAGATTGAAATTTGACGTGCGTGCGACGACGCCCGCCTAACATGCCATCTCGTGTGCACGCGTTGAATTCCGCATGCATTTGCTTGAAGTTGAAACAAATGAGAATTACGCGGTAGAGCCCCTGATCCAAACTAGAGATGAAACGGATAGTGACTTGGCTGGATACCGGATATCCGGCGAGGCATTGGGCCGGATAGCCGGATATCCGGCTCAAGATATGCGTTTCGCACTAATTGAGCAAGTCTAAAAGGCACCAAGGTGCGTGCGGGTGCAACTGGGCGAGATTATTTGTGCATTTTCTCAATGACGATCATTTACAAATACAGCGGGTCTACCGCGTAATTCTGATTTTAATCAACATCAACTTGAGATTGAAATTTGACGTGCGTGCACACGAGATGGCATGTTAGGCGGGCGTCGTCGCACGCACGTCATATTTCAATCTCTTGATATTGATGAAAATCTGAATTACGTGGTAGACCCGCTGCTGGTCTGCAAACGAAACAAATTCCGATCCTAACGAAATTCGTAAATATTTATCCCATCAAAAACATAAAATGTACAAAAATGTCGAGTCTCGTAATGCAATCTTTCCACCGTAAAAAGTTGTGAGATCTTATGTAAAGCCAAGTCTGTTATTTTAGTTTGTATGGAAGCACCTTTTCATTTTAGTTAGTATGGGAGCACCTATTGAACAAATGTATCATTAATTATTTCCTAATTAGTTACCTACCAACATTAAGTGACTGTATTAATATTAGTCATCTTTATTTCTCTAATAAAATATAGTGACTTCGCAATCGCACAGCAACATATACAACATATCTACCTAATACCAATTTGTTAGCGATTTGAGAAGATATTTCTACGCATCAGCGCTTTATTTGTGCTCTGCGATTGCCAAGTCACTATATTTTATTAGAGAAATAAAGATGACTAATATTAATACAGCCACTTAATGTTGGTAGGTAACTAATTAGGAAATAATTAATGATACATTTGTTCAATAGGTGCTCCCATACTAACTAAAATGAAAAGGTGCTTCCATACAAACTAAAATAACAGACTTGGCTTTACATAAGATCTCACAACTTTTTACGGTGGAAAGATTGCATTGCGAGACTCGACATTTTTGTACATTTTATGTTTTTGATGGGATCTCATTTCTTTTTGTAGGTAGTCCTCCTTTTTTTTTCTCGGCACGTCAACTACGGTTTTTCTTAATGCCCACACCCTTTTACTGATCATTTGGACATACTCCAGAGAAACTAGTATCGGGAAGGAGCACTTCATAATGACCACCTAAGAAACAACCAGAGAATTGTAAACGTTTCACTGGCGTCCCAGGATCACCACTAAATGATCCTCTCAAACGGTCATTTTTGTAAACCTCGAAAGTAAATTGATACAAAGAAGTGGCTCCCATAAGTTCGGATACGGAACCGTAGGTGGTAGTTTTCATCATTGCTGTCGAGTACAGGTCAGCATTAATGTGTCTCCACGCTCGTCACACGTATAAAGTTGCATTTCATCCCAATGCGCTTCCACATACTCGACTACCGCAAACCTAATGTCATACGACGACTCAATGTTCTCATACATAGAGAATGACAAAGAATGGAACCAACATAAGCCATCTCCAGGTATAGGGACAACTAGGTGTGGATAATATTTCAGGCTACATTGCAATATTCATTTTTACGGTAAGTTATTATTATTATTATCCACAATTAGATGCAACAGGCAGGTTAATATTTCTTTTGACCATGAAGTGAAAGGCAGGCTTGTTAGTCTAAACCACAGAGTACATTATTATGTCTAAACCTGGTCTTTATTCAATGACTAACGAGTACATAGACATTTCATTATACCTACATCATAGAGGATGCATATACAAATAATACAACATTAGCAGCTTTATTTTTCCTGTAAGCTTTACTGCATAAATAACCTTTTACCTTGATTTTTAGGGTTCCGTATCCTAAGATTCCGTGACCCTATTACTAAGCCTCCGCTGTCTATCCATCTATCACAGGGGTCTACAGCTTCAGCCGTTATAAGTGAATATAGCGCGTAAATATTTTCACATAATATATGTTACTTTGTCCTTTATCACGGCAAATAATAATATGAAATGGAAATCCAAGGGGGGTCCAATTATTCGACGTTATTTGTTTCAGCTCTATCTTTATAATACAACAATTTTGGGCAGATAAATGTTAGAGTTCCTTATTCAAAAGGTGCTGATTTGTTTGTCAGGCGCTACCATTTTAGCGCCTTGTTTTTTGTCGCCTTTATGTTGCTATGTCATCTTTATTGTTGGTATTTACCATATGGTTTGGGGTTTCGTACCCATATTGTGTGATGGTAGTACGAAACCCTTCGTGAGCGAGTCCGACTTGCACTTATCCGGTTTAATAGTGACTTATTTACCAAATGTTGATATTTCTCTTCTTAAATACACTAAATGTGTTTTAGGGTTCCTTACCCAAAGCACGGATTATTATAACAAAGCCTCTATCGTTAGAACAGTTATACATACAAGTACCTACAAGTTGAAAATTTAGGCAGACTACTTTAAAGTAAAATAACAAATAATAAAAAATGAGGGTTCCTTCCTAAAAAGGTACCGAATTTTTCGTCAGGCGCTACCGTTTTATCCCGTTTTATCGCTTTGTTTTTTGTCGCCTTGATGGTGCTATGGCATAGATCTATGTTGTTGCAATTTACTTTTAGGGTTCCATACCCGTATTGTGTGGGGGTACGGAACCCTTTATGTGCGAGTCGGATTCGCACTTTACCGTTTTTTAGTGACTTAATTACGAAATGTTGATATTCTCTTCTTAAATTGACTAATTGTGAATGTATCGAACATTATAAACCACCCTTTTTAGGGTTCCTTACAGATTATTATAACCAAGGCTCTATCTTTAGAACGGTAATACATACAAGTACAAGTTTAAACTTTGGGCAGTCTGTAGTAAATACTTTAAAGTAAAATAATGAAAATTAGGGTTCCGTACTAAAAAGGTACCAAATTGTTTGTCAGGCGCTACCGTTTTATCGCTTTGTTTTTCGTCGCCTTAATGTTGCTATGGCATCTATATGGTTGTTATTTACTTTTAGGGTTCCGTACCCGTATTGTGTAGGGGTACGGAACCCTTTATTTCGCACTTTACCGTTTTTTTTTTTCGCACTTTAACGGTTTTATTTTTTATTTTTACTACTTGCTCTATTTTCGGAAATAAAGGTATACATTTTTTTACACTTTTTACCATCTAGCGTCACGAGGTAGAATTTTTCGTGGTAGATGTCTTTAATGCAAAGCAGCATACCAACAAGACAACGTCATCTAGTGTCATACAAATTTATAGATGCAGCTGGAAACATACATTTTGTATAGACTTTGTATGGAAATATTAAATTACCAACCGCAAATAACATTTTTATATTATTTTGTTGCAATGTACACTTAACACTAACCGCATGCAAAATTTCAAGTTTGTAGGCCTGCTAGAACACCTTTAGACTTTTGATGATGTGTCAGTCAGTCAGTGACAAAATAAGGGAACTTTGACTTGAGATATTTCGTAATCAAATATAGTTACAAAGTTGTAATTTGGGGTCAGAAGTAGGATCAGTAAGTACTCCTAGTAACCGAAAATTCAGACTTCTAGCTTTACGCACAACGAAGATACAGGGGGGTTGAAAGTGCCGTGAGTTGCTTCGAGAAAAGGATGGTACGGCCGTTCCGCGAGACTCGGCGGGGGCACTGCCGTGCCCCCAGATATTTCCTCCCAATCGCTTTATTTTTCCTGTAATCTTTACGTAAACACATATTACCATGATTTTTTTCATATTTTTCGGTCTACCAGTTTTG
Organism: Ypsolopha sequella; assembly: GCA_934047225.1. Taxonomy (NCBI): domain Eukaryota; kingdom Metazoa; phylum Arthropoda; class Insecta; order Lepidoptera; family Ypsolophidae; genus Ypsolopha; species Ypsolopha sequella. The sequence goes on from OW204011.1 coordinate 5,609,945, forward strand.
GGACATACATTTTTTTATGGTTTTTCAAGGATTTCTCGAAATAGATGCAATTAAATACAGCTAAAATATGTATTTTTACAATCAGCTTTTTAATACCTACAATTTGATACCCATATTGTATTTTTAGGATAATATATTTTATTTTTCTCACATCTGTTTCGGAAATATTTTGACAATTTTAAATTTTAATTTTTTTTTTAGATTGTGATATTTGGGCAAATTAAAGGGCTGCACAATGCTAAAATTCAGTCCTGCTCTAACGCGTTTGTTTTTAACTCTCTATCCTGCTCTTATCAGATGCCGCGCACGCAAAACTTCAGTTGTTTAGAAATCGCGGCTCCATTAGGACATTAACCATAATTTCTTTATGTAATAAAGATAATTTTTTCTCGTCAGTATCTGCGTGTGTTGGTTTCGTTTCAATCGGTTTTGAAATATGGAAACTGAATCGCTTTTTTCGTGAAATTCATGCTTTTTTTTAAATATAATGTAATTAATGGAAGATTGAAGGTATGTTTATTTATAAAGTGTAATTAATAATTGTCTTGAGTCAAAAAACAAGCCATATTTTTTTCAAATTTTTAAGAATCTACATTGACGGAACTGAATCCAATACAAAACAGATGTTTAGCATTGTGGAGCCCCACTATTTTTATGCCAAATTTCATGTCTTTATCTTTAACGGTGCCAAACGGTTGTGACATACGGACGGACAACAGTCTCAACATGAAGGTTTCCTTTGTACCTTTTAGGTACGACGGGACCCTAAAAATGCATACAGACTTATAAGCTATTACAAAGTAGAAGAACTAATAGCTGGTTAGCTGTATGAATTTGGCCGTACAAATGAATGTCACCTTGAGTATGCGAGTACCAACGGAAATGGGTTTTCCTTACAATGTTTACAATCAGTTACTTAAGTAATAGCAAATAAGTAAAATATACTTACTTAAAGTTTATTGTTCTGAGAATATGCTTAGGCACTACGGAAAAAAAATGACACTTTTAGTACTTCTATATCTACTTCGGTATATAATGTATAATTTTGATAAAATTGTATATTATTTTTGAAATCTTTCTCTAGGGATCTGTTAAAACAGAAACACGATTGGAGAATTTCGGCTCGATAGAAATATTTATTGAAATGAGGTCTTTATCGACACCTATTCTCCTGCCCCCCTATTCTGTATCTTTAGTTGCCAACTTCACGAGGTGCCTATCATCAAAAACATAGCTAAAAACTGAAATTTCAAAATTGCCTTTAGTGGGTATTGAACTATTAACAATCTGTGTCGTCACTTCAAGTGCGAAAATATCCTTAGGGCATCGGAATTCGATAGTATATCTATGTTTTTGATGATAGACACCCAGTCCAGAAGGCAACTAGAGATACACAATAGGCCCGCTGGTTTGACAATTTAGAATGACATATGGACTGCAATTATATTTTATTAGATGGGTTTTAACAGTATCTAGGACCTGGTTAAACGAAATTTTGATAGCATTTTTACTACATTTTATATTAATAAAAAACCGACTTTTTGCTACTTTTCCACGAATCCGTCCCTTTCGCACTGAGGGTGTTTTCGCATATGGAGTAACAGGGACGCTAAAACTTTTACGTATCGCCTTAAGGTGGGCCATCCCGTTTTAGGTGTTTGTGACGTCCTCATGGCTTTGATCTCAATGAACCTTTGCACATATATTTATTCCGGTCTCCTCCACACCTCACTCCGACCCATCTCTCATCATGCAAGATGGCGAGATATTCAAAAAGCGCCGAATTTGTGAAATGGTTTCAGGTAAAAACTGTTTTCCATGAAACTGTAATTGTTTATTTATAGAAAAGTGTATAAACTTGATCTTCTTTACTTGAACGACGTCTGTATTTCTTTCTTTTTTCATTTCCAGTTTAGATAAAAATTGTACAACTTGCTGAACTTTGCGCAAAAGCGAGGCAATATTCACGATATCCTGACAGCTATTTGATGATGTTTAATCAAAGTTTGCTTTTTGGGCTGTATAGAGACGTAGTTAGATGAATACTTGCGAAAAAAAATGTGAAGAAAAGCCGTTGATATCACAATCAGTTTTTACCTTCTATGTGAATCTTGAGAAAAATCCAGGCGTAAAAGGACCTCCTAAGGTCCAATATTTCTCGCTTTACCTATATTGAAATCAGAATTACGTGTAAAAAACTGTACCACAGGGATAAAAGTGTACGATCACATTCTAAATATAATCGATCTGCTTCGATTGCCGCTTTTTAAGGGGCTGCACTATGCTAAAATTCAGTCCTGCTCAAACGCGTTTGTTTTTTAGCTCTCTATCCTGCTTTAATCAGATGCCGCGCACGCAAAACTTTAGGTATTTTGAAATCGTGGCTACATTAGGACATTAACTATAATTTCTTTATGTAATAAAGATGGTTTTTACTCGTTAGTATCTGCGTGTGTTGGTTTCGTTTCAATCGGTTTTGAAACACGGAAACTGAATCGCTTTTTTCGTAAATTTCATGCTTTTTTAAAAGTAATATAAGTAATAGAAGATTGAAAGTATGTTTATTTATAAAGTGTAATTAATAATTGTCTTGAGTCAAAAAACACGCCATATTTTTTTCGAATTTTTACCTTCTACATTGACGGAACTGAATCCAATACAAAACTGATGTTTAGCATTGTGGAGCCCCTTAATAGGCATTTTGAGTAGAGCTGATGCCGGGCTCGACTGTGGAGGTACCACCATCTTACTCGCAAACCGCCCCGATGTTATTCGGGGGAGAGTAAGAAGACCGATGACAAACAGGCACAAACAGGTGATCCACCATGCCTGGGACCGATTGATGGCGGTATATCCATCCACAATAACCGGCCCTTATATAAAACAGACTTGTGATGGGCAGCGGTGTTACTCGTGTGAGAGTTTCGGCACCGCGCTCACCAACCCGCCTGCCCAGCGTGTGTGAGTATCAGCGTTTCTTCTAGGAAAACGCCAAGAGAAACGAAATGTTCGATAGAACTATGTACAGCAAAGGAGTTGCCCTTCTGCTCAGTTTAAGCTTTTGGTTTTTAATTTATGAAAATTTCGAGTACTTACGCATAAAAACTGATGCCATGACTCTTGCAGTGTTTGCTCGAGTTGCTAATGCACCATTTCACGGTGCAAACGTATTTTGTTATAATTTTGTTGTGCTTACTTGTGACGGCGCACCGCGCAGCGCAAGACTGATCAACGTAATACACATAAATATAAGCCTTGCCCACCTGGGCACATAAATGGTGGCGTACATTTTTAAGCAAATTTATGCTTCCATAAAATTTTAGTTCGTTGGTTTTATCTAGTTTTAATAATTTAAAAAGATAAAGAAGATACTATTAATGATATTAGTATCCAAACTAATAGGATTGCCGATTGGACAAAAATATCTATTGCTATTGTAATTATCTTTTCACACCAAATTTTATAGTGCACTAGCGACACGCCCCGGCTTCACACGGGTGCTGATACTAAATATACTACAGAATGTCTTAAGCAATTATTTCTCGTAAAAAGTAAAGGATAAAAAATGGTTATTGTGGGCTATCCCTAAGAGATACATCGCGGACTTTTTTGTAGACCTTTTTAAGGTGTACAATACTGTAGTACATTATTTTGTTCTATCTCGTAGGGTTCAGCCAGCGTTTGCAATGTAAGCACAAAAATGTGTTTATTTGCGACATCACATTAGAAATCTCTAAAATTACCAGTGTTTCTCTACTATATTATGCATGTATTATACATATAAATCTTCCTCTTGAATCACTCTATCTATTAAAAAAAACCGCATCAAAATCCGTTGCGCAGTTTTAAAGATCTAAGCATACATAGGGACAGACAGACAGCGGGAAGCAACTTTGTTTTATACTATGTACCTATAGTCTTCGACCAAAATAAAATGAATGGACGGGCCTTGTCTTTACAGTTTCCTCACTCATAACGAGTCTAAGCAATTGGATATATACTTCAATACCTAATTTTTATTTTTATGTTTATTTTGCTTTTTGCACTTTGTAAATGCACAAGAAGGTATTTTTTCGTCAGTTATTTGGATGGCATGTAATAATAAGCCTACGTGTCACTCTTCTAACAGACAGAGACAGAGATGAAGTGAGAGCCGGCGCTCACTTTACAGACTTCAAAAATATGTACGCTATGGCCCGTCCATTTATTTTATTTTGGTCGAAGCCTATAGTGATGAAAGTCATCAGTTATTATCATATCAGCAAAGTATAATCTACTAGATTTATCAGAAAATTTGAGACCCAAAGATAAATTATCGTTAGTTCGATCACCAAGTTATCGATTAAAGACAAAGGTGTCGGTTCGGTCGGTGTAACGCAATTATTATTCCCATGGCTTAATTTTTTAAAGTTTTTTTTTTTTTTTATCAGAGAATTTACGTCATTTTAGGACATAGTTTTCATAATTTTGGTATAAAAATTAACCATTATTTTTTTCATGATTTTTTAAAGAATTGTCCAATGACCTTGTCACTTGAGAATTTTAGACATTATACTGATTGTGATGTGTGATTGCTTGTAAAAAAAGAGGTCTGTGTTTGTCTGTCTGCTCATCTGTCATCTAGCTGTCAAATTAGTCTGAAGCAAATTATTATAAATTTATCTTGATAACAAAGGACACATTTCTAAACAGCCATTACTCAAGTGACGTCACGCGGGAGCAAATGGAAGATGCAGTCTTTTCGTAAAAATATTCATCATCATGAGGTTTTTTAGACCAAAACTTCGAAAATACGGCTTATTAAACCTAAATCTCGAAATGGTTTTCTAATTAAAACACACCTTAACATAATTTAATTTAAGCGTTTATTTTAAATTTATATTAAAATTTAATTTAAGCGTATCTTTTTCTTTCTGTATTGTAAAGACAAGGACAAGACGCGTAAAAATAAGGTCCTGAAGTCGTGTTACACCGAATCGACACTATTTCAACACTTTTCGAGATTGTAACCTTGTATAAAACCTTGAAAAAAAAATTAACTTTTTCATAGAAAAATGCAATGCCGCTTGGCTGAAATGTATGGAAGGGCAGATTTTTTTTTTTGAGATTTCAGAGTTGTCTCCATAGTAAAAGTTGTTCTATACCATTGACTGAATAAGCTCTTCAAATATGGTTACACCTTTCTGTTACACCTTGTATATAATGTAAAGAGTGAAGAAAATAACCAAACCCTTGCACTTTTAAATTGTTTTTTGTTTTTATATTCATCATATTGTTGTTAAATAATAAACTAAATAAACTTTATTTTAGTATTTGAATCATAATATCAAATTACTTATTAATATATAAAAAAACGGCCAAGTGCGATTCATACCCGCGTACCTAGGGTTCCGTGTTGTGGATGATAAATTTAATTTTGTCATTTTTTTTTCGTGAATTTCTCAACCGTTATTTTTCCTGTTATCTTTACCTAAACACATATTAACATGATTTTTTAAATATTTTTCGGTTCACCAGTTTCGGAGTTATGGGGACATACTTACACATTTTTGTGTTTTTTTAAAGATTTCTCGAAACCAGTGCCAGTAAATATAATAAAAGTGTATGTTTTTACAGTCAGCTTTTCAATAACTACAATTCGATACCCATATTGTATTTTTAGGATAATATTTTTTTATTTTTCTCACTTTTGTCTTGGAAGTATTTTGAAAAACAAAATTTTTTTTTACTCCGTCATATGTGGGCAAATTAATGCTATTTTTGTGCCGAATTTCAAGTCTATCTTTCGCGGTGCTTAAGTTATGACTTTATGAGGCTGTGACATACGGACGGACGGACAACAGAATCTCACCAGGTTTCTTTTGTACCTTTTGGGTACGAAACCCTAAAAGTATAGTAATCGTGTGATGAACACTGCACAGTTTATCGATGCGTGGTTATCATCGCGACAAATGTTTTCTAAATGTAATCCTCACTATTATACTTTAGATATACTTAGTTTTTAATGCCCGGCAATAGTGGTGATTTTCCATCAGCACAACTGGCATACACGTGAGCACCACGCGTTTCTTGACCTCCGATAACCTGTTCTAAAGTTTCCATACAAAAGGAACTTATGATGCAAATGTGTTAATGTAAAATGCACGTTATGCAGTCGGTTTTAAGTTAATAATGCGACGTAAGGTGACCGTGCCAAGGGCAAGGACGATTGATAATGTGTTTTGTTTAATTTTATGGGTTAACAGGAAGTTAGTTTTTTTTTTCTTGTGTTGTATGTTGTTTATTTATAGTTGAGCCTTTTAAATTGTTTATCATAAAGAAATAAAAGCGGCCAAGCCCGAGTCGGGCCTCGCTCTTTTAGGGTTCCGTGCAAATGATCAATTATTTCAAACTAGATATTTATTTAACTTTAGATAATGTTCTACTTCTGTCAGACATGAAAACTGCAAAATTATGTTGGTTGAGTATTCGGGGACGTAACCCTAAAACTACATTATAAATGTTCGTTTTTAGTATTTGTTGTTTAAATACAGCATATGGTACATAATATACAGAAATTTCAAATTCCTAACTACTTTGGCTTTTGAGATAGACTCTATAAGAAAAATGGTCTTAAAATGGCAATTTATTTTTGAGATAAAAAAGAATAAAAAATATATTTATACTGTACTTAATGAGCTCTAGACAATGACACCCCACATGACATGCTAGGGAAAGAAAATATTTTTTTTCTGCTCCATTTTCATGTGTGAGACCCCCTGAAAAATAATTTAATTACATTTTAAATTCAAAATTTGGTTTTGGATCAACATTTTGCACAACATATAAAAATTTCAGGTTTCTATCTCATTCCGTCTAAGAGCTAGAGACCCGTGACATACGGACAAACAGACAGACGGACAGCAGAGTGACATTAATAGGGGCTCCGATTTGCGCTGGGTACGGAACCCTAAAAATGAAGGACAGTAACGGAAGCCTGAGATGTGTTTTGTTCAAAGTTTTAGGTTTTCGTCTTTTTCTTGGTTAAACAAGGCGGATGTAGTATCTGGGGGCACGGCAGTGCCCACGCCAAGTCTCGCAAAATCATATTTACTTACAGCGTGCAACAAAAAGATGTGTTGAGACCAGGATTCCCAACCCTCCCGGAATGCCCGGGAGACTCCGGGAATATTGTTCAACCTCCCGAGCTCCCGGGATGCAATCAATTCTCCGGATTTTAAAAATAAAATAATTGTCATAAACGAAATGGATAAATCAAGCGAAATAAATTTTGAGTTTTCTTATCAAATATGACTGATGCTTCTACAAAACAAAGCAAATTAAAAATAACAAATATTACCGACTTGCATTCAATTGCCCACCGACTTTTTCAAATCTCCCGGGTTGGTTCCTCCGAGTGTTGGCAACCCTAGTTGAGGCAACCTTTATTCAATGCTGTGTTCGGATGAAACCACGTCGACGAAAGGGCTCTCCCTCTCTCTGGTTTGAGGAAGTAGAGATTGGTTGAAGCTGACAAGCCTATCATGGGTACAAGGAGATTTGAGGTGGAACCTATCCAATGTGCGATTAAGCTTGCGTTCCTTACTTACATATAGAGGAATATACAACGTTCTTCACACGTATAATCCGGATACAACGACGGATATTCGGATCTTACGTCGTACTGACCGGACGACGCACAAAACGATTCGGAGGCAAACATAGGATTAGGCAAAACTGCAGCCATGTACAGATAGATCTCTTTATGGAGCTTGAGGTCATGTAACCGGAACACATTTGTCAGATTTGTTTCCGAGTCTGTGGTACAAGCATGAACTTGGTATCGGCTCGACATCGATTCGATAAATAAAAATGTAACTCTTATTTCATTGCAATAAAGGTTATCGTTTAGAATTTATCGATTCTATCTGTCAAAATCTAATCGACGCGTACGTGCTCGCATAGCTGGATTGTGAAGTGCAAGTGACAGACGTACGTACACCCACGTGTCACCGGCGATTAGTTGCCAACGACCTTGAGTCGACCTGTGTCGGTACAAATATCGACATAAACTATATTGAAATAACGTTCATATCAGTTCAGCGCGCATTACGACGTCGCTGGGTAATATAAAAATATATTACTAAGAGTAATTTTCGGATGACGCTGGAACAGGCGCCTTAAGGGCCTTACTATTGCCAAATGGGTACTTTCTAAAGCCTACTCCTCGTTTATGGCCAAACCAAAAATAATGAAAAAATGTATTATGAATAATCAACTCTTAGAAAACATATGCAACATTTTTCTTTTTTTACTGAATGGTGACCTCAAATTCCCTACTGCTCCTGAGTGGCTTGGCCGATTGAATTCATCTATGCTTTGATAAATAGATAAACTTTATAGCTATAAACATAACATAATTTTCTCCTATTTCACCCTATCAAGGACGCAGCGAGCGTCGTAACAGCCACTATGCATTGCGCGCTGATATGAACGTTATTTCAATGTCGTTTCCGTCGATATTCATACAGACAAACATCGAGCTGCTAATTTGGCGACGGTAATCGCCTTAAGGCGATATGCGAAAAAAATACGGGTGTTTCTTTTCTGTGTATTTCATGAAATACACGGAAAATTTTAATAAATTTCTGGTATATGCATTTTGACTATATAATCTAGGGTTTTGAAATTGGAAAATATGTTTGGATAAATTTTCCTCGATATAAATAATTGTTGAAATGAGGTCTTCAAACACAGTTTTTTTCTTCGTTTGACGAATAGGAACCATATACAGAACTCAAACATATTTTATTAGGTGTGTTTTATTTAACAATATCTAGAGGTTTGATATTTGAAATTTTGCTAGCTATTTTAGTTATTAAAACCAACATTTTTCCCTTTTGCCCTGAATCCGCCCCTCTCGCACTGCGCGATTTTTCGCTTGGAGTGACAGTGACAAAAATAAAATTCGCATAGCCTCTTAAGTAACTCTGTGGTAATTTGGATAATTTAGGTAATCTTTGGGTATAAAATAATGTGGGTAAGTCACGAAAGGCTTCTTCTGTATGCATTGGCTTGTTTCTACGGCCCATTGCCGTATTTTTAGATTCTTTAGTTGATTTTTTAGTTTTGTAATAAAATCTAATATAAAAATCGAAAAGCTAGAAAGAGACAAAATTCATGGGAAGCGCTCTACACACATTTGTGAACGCGTATCACTGACACGAACGCCAGATAATACTTTTCACACGGACGCGATGGACGGAAAAAAAATGATTTTTCTCAGCAATATTTTTGTATTTAATTTTATTTCCTTGTATTTAAGTGCAAGAACTATACAAATACCATAAGTGATTTCAAAGAAATGACCAATTTCACTTAATTTTAGTCTAAAAACAGTTTAACTTTGAACAATATTTTTGTATTTAATTTCATTTCCTTGTATTTAAGTGCAAGAACTATGCAAATACCATAAGTGGTTTCAAAGAAATGACCAATTTCACTTAATTTTAGTCTAAAAACAGTTTAACTTTGAACAATATTTTCATGTTGTTTCTTATACAGGAGAATAATTTCTTTAAATGAAGTTGTTTATTATATACTTTCAATTTAAATGGAAAGTAATTTAGGAGGTGATTCAGTATCGTTAATACATCACATTCCACTGCAAAGCACTTTTTTTTGCGCGAACTTTTTTTTCACTTCTCAGTACAAAGTGGTCCGATCAACTGACTCAGTTTGTATGGACAAGTGAAGAAAAAGTTCGCGCAAAAAAAGTACTTCTTAGTGGAATGTGATGTATTAACGATACTGAATCACCTCCTAAATTACTTTCCATTTAAATTGAAAGACCTTAGTTTAACTAATAATATATATATATATATATTTATAAGTTTTAAACATACCGTTTAAGAGAAATAACTTTATCAATAGAGTCATTTTCGGATGACGCTGGGAATAGACGCATTAAGCCCCGTTTAGCAGCCGGTTTGTGAAAAACCCGCCTTTTTCTAATTAAGAGGATGGCATACCCTAGAAACTTTTTTTATTACCCGTCCAGCACAATAAGTGTAATGGCAAAGACCTTATTGGCTTTTCATAGAGGCGATTATATGTTGGCTCTTTGGCCTCTTGTTCTTGGACGCGTAATACTAGTGATCACGCAGCGATACAACAAATTGGTGTTTTTAGCTAATATAATAATTTAGGGGAAAAAATATTGTATTTTGGTAAAATCCTTTCATATTTCTATTGCCTATTTTATAATTAAAAATCAAGTTGATCTCTTAACCGCGTCTTTGAAACGAACGTTTGAAAACCAAAAAAAAGAGGGTGAAAAGCTTTTTTTTTTTTGACAAAAGTATGAATCTTAAAACATTGTTTATAGGTGGAATCCCTAGATAAAAGATCGATAAATCAAATATATTTTCTTCAATACGAGGAGAGACCTAGTTTCTTCCAATGAACCCTTGAAAACATGGTGTTGTTGATGTTCTAGCGTCAGATGTCCCGTTAATCGAAACAGACAACTTAAATTCAAAACTTACTCAATAGTTATTCAACAAAATCTTATGACCAATGTTTTGGGTATGCTGCCATAGCAAAGTTTTACGGTGTTACTACAAGATGGTGTTTAACTTTAGACAGTGTTTAAATATGTTGCTGTCACTTTTTTACAATATGAAAGAAAAGGCGACAACAACAGATTTAAACACTGTGTTTGTAATATTAAGCTTCAACCTCTCCACACTAGATGGCAGCACTAGTAGATTACATCACGATATCGTTTGCTTTTTGCCACAATGTATCTATTAAAATTAATTATCGCTTGTTTCCTTCCACATCTGCTATTTTCGGCAACCCTTAGTACTAGGGAAATATATTGAAAGGTTTATTTACCTACTTTGCCTTATTTTTGTGAAAACCGATCCTTATCCCCCTGGATCTGGAAGTCCACCCCTTCTAGGGTGAACATGTTTAAAGTTAAACACCGTTTTGAAGTAACACAGTTAGAATTTTTAAATTTAAAACTTTACGATGATATAAATTTTGCGATGACAGTTTACACAATACAAAAGGAAATAAGGTTTTGTTGAGGAACTATTGAGTAAATTTTGAATAATAAGTGTTCTGTTTCTATTTGTTAGAAAAACGCGGGTTTTTCAAAATCCGGCTGCTAAACCGCCCAAGAGATCGCAAGTTCAAATTCTGGCCCAAGGAATATTTTCAAATATTTGTCTTTCTAAGTTTCTAATTGATCTTTTCTAGCTCGTATTGCATTTTAATAATATTCAATTTTGTTTATTTCCAGTATGGCCGACAGCACATCGAGGTGGCCAAGAAGTTGCAGCGACACGACAGTTCGGATGACGAGCTGGTAACAACTCTTCCTTAATATAATAGAATAGAATTATTTTTTTTTCACTTCTCATGCTCGTAAAGTTCTTGTTTATGCTTGCTATAAGCGCACTAAACTACGTTTTATGCTCTAGTGCAGAAAAGTGTTTACTTCTTATAAGAACGTACATACAGCCAGTCAGTGGCGTGCACAGAACTTTTTGCTGGAAAAGCAAACAATTGGTCAAGAACAACAATAAAAAAAATATGAAAAAATTTAAATATCACTTTGTTAACCAATAGTTAATGAGCCAGTACAACATCATAGACAAACTTTTTAAAACTCAATAATGGTGGAAGAAATTAAAAATATATATATACTTTGGCGGGAAAGAGCTGTTGTTTTTCCTCAATAGGTACATTTATGTTAAGTTGTTTATTTAAATTTGCATTAAATATTACCTACTGAATGTTAAATATGTCATATTTAACAATATCACTGTTTCATTTCCTCACAATCGAAGTGAAAAGCAGAGTGTATAACTCTGGCATAAATCCCATTTTATGCCCTTGTTGTACAATCTACTATTTTCTACTACCTTTATGAAAAATTTCCATTTAATACTCGAAATTAGTTTTGAAAATCGAACTTTCCGGGCCCCGTTGCGGAATGACTATCTGGGGCTCTACCGCGTAATTCTCATTTACATCAACATCAACTTGAGATTGAAATTTGACGTGCGTGCGACGACGCCCGCCTAACATGCCATCTCTTTTGCACGCGTTGAATTTCGCATGCATTTGCTTGAAGTTGATACAAATGAGAATTACGCGGTAGAGCCCCAGGTCAGTTTGGAATAGTACTTGACTGATGACGGCCTACTAAGGGTCGAAATATATTTCAAGCTCAAAATTTTCTTTTATTTATTAATTATATTTGAAGTTATATATGTGTAATTGCAAATTGAAACAATATAACAAATTAATTTCTTACACTGGTGATAATTATCTGAAATATTATTATCGGATATTGTCCCGATAAATATCATATGATTATCAAGCAGCCTAATTATCTTGATAGTTTCGAACCCTGGAAATAAGTTTTTTTTTAATGTATTTACCATTTACACAAAATTATAACATAAAATAATAATAGCAGCTAAAAACCACAAAGGTTTAAACTTGTGCTATCGTGAGTCACGTTACACTTAGCTACGAGAGCAAAATAATAATTTGGCACTTTGCTTACAATAAACAGCTAAAATTATAAATGTATATTCAAATTCAAATTCAAATTTATTTATTAACAGGACAAAAACAAAGATTGGCGTTCTCTAGTCCCCACAGTAGGATTCCCTGGGTGGTGGGAACTAGCTTCTTTTACTCGTCTCTTACATAAATTTGGTGTTCCATGCTGCATTATACAAAATCAAAAACACAGATCTTAGCTACAATAAATTACTCAGTTACCATTAATTACATTAAGTTTAAAATTATAATAAATTGATTAAAATATGAATTTACATCTAATATAAATTATGTTACTGAATTAAAATTAAATAAAAATTAAGTTAAAAATGTCAATCAAATTATAAATTAATCACAGAATTAAGATAAAAAAAAATAATTAAGATACAAAATTAGGATTACAAAATAAAAATAAAAATAAAGTAATAATTAAAATAAAATAAAAGTAATTATAAAAGTATACAAAAATAATCTTGCATGTTTCAGGAGGAAGGCCCGCCGGAGCCCGACAAGCCGCCATCAGCTATTATTAAAGAAAATGGCCTCAACGGTAAGTTTTGGAATGCACCCTTTTATGTATTACTAGGGGCTGTCCATATAATAGGTCTTTATCTTATGACGAAATTTTCTTACAGATTCATGAAATCACAATTCCTGTAATTCAATAGCTATTTCAATTATTTGTTTTTTGTTTGAAAGTTGATTATTAAATTTTGTTGTAATTTTCAGTTTGATTATAAAAGTTAAACCTTTGAAATTTGGTACAAAAATAGCATTATTTTGCCTACATATCACAGTGTAAAAAAAAATGAAAAATTTGAAATTGTTCAAGATATTTCCAAAACAAAAATGAGAAAAATAAAAAATGTTACCCTAAAAATACAATGTGTGTATCAAATTGTTGATTTTAAAAAGCTGATTGAAAAAATATATATATACTTGTACTAAATTTACTGGCACTGGGTTCAAGAAATCTTTAAAAAACCACAAAAATATGTATGTCCTTATCTCCGAAACTGGTTGACCGAAAAATATGAAAAAAATGTCGATTATAGATCATAACTGGCCAATTACAGGAAAACTATAGCGATTTAAAAAAAATTGAGCACAAATGAAAAATATAAAAAAGAAGTAAAATAAATAAAAACAATATTTTATAAAAAATACAATATGGGTATCTAATTGTAGGTATTAAAAAGCTGATTGTAAAAATATATAATTTTGCTATATTTAATTGCATCTATTTCGAGAAATCCTTGAAAAATCATAAAAAATTATATGAAAAAAATCATGGTCATATGTGTTTACGTAAAGATTACAGGAAAATTAAAGTGGTTGAGAAATTTACAAAAAAAAATTACAAAATTAAATTTATCATCAACAACACGGAGCCCTAGGTACGCGAGTCTGACTCGCATTTGGCCGGTTTTTACTCTATGGATATATTTACCCTGACTGAATATTGTCATTATTATGACGTCAGTCCCAAGAGGGTCATTGCAGGCAATCACTTTGATGGTTGCTGGCTTCTGTGCGTTATCTGTTGAACTGAGATACGGCTGCAGTATTGCAACGGTCATTTTCTATCGGTATGCGATAAGATATCGACATTGAAACAGTTGCTTAGCTATGATATGATTTAGAGGGGGGACGCCTGCTGGGCACAGGCGGATGATCGGCTCTCCAGTTGGAGCTATTCCATCCAGTTCCCATTGCTTGGAGCTTTGGTATCCTATTGTCCCAGTTGCATTCCCTCCTCAAATCTTCCACTTCTCTTAATATATCTTAATATGTCTGAGTACCCAAGGTACTTGAGGTCTTCTTCTTTAATGTGATCATTACCAAATACTTTCCATCTTAGGCTAGAATATATAAAGCATTCACCTAAGTAGTGCTTACTCGTTTCTTCCTCGCCGCTCGCTTAGCTAAGTCAAACCTGTCAGAAGTTCTCTCGTTTTGAAATCCATCCATCCATCAGCCCGTATCCGTCCACTGCTGGACATAGGCCTCCCCCATATTACGCCACTCTTGGCAGTACTCAGTCATCCTCATCCAGCCGCCACCCGCAACGTCCTTCAGATCGTCAGTCCAGCGGGCACAAGGGCGGCCTACGCTGCGCTTTGCTGTACGTGGTCTCCATTCCAATGCCTTACGGTCCCAACGGTTATCACGTCGGCGACAAATATGGCCAATCCACTGCCACTTCAACTTACTGATTCGGCAGGCTATGTCGGTCACCTTCGATCTCGGATGGATTCTAAAGTATGCAAAACGGCCTTTTTAGAGGACCGGGGGCTCTACCGCGTAATTCTCATTTGTATCAACTTCAAGCAAATGCATGCGAAATTCAACGCGTGCAAAAGAGATGGCATGTTAGGCGGGCGTCGTCGCACGCACGTCAAATTTCAATCTCAAGTTGATGTTGATGAAAATGAGAATTATTTTTGACAATCTTGAAACATTGTTTATAGGTGGAATCCCTAGATAAAATATCGATAAATCAAATATATTTTCTTCAATATGAGGAGAGACCTAGTTTCTTCCAATGAACCCTTGAAAACCTGGTGTTGTTGATGTTCTAGCGTCAGGTGTCCCGTTAAGAACAACCTTTTTTTTATTATTTGGTAAGCTAATAAATTGTTCAAGTTTATAAAAGTAGTTTGAACCTATGATACATCCGTTTTGTATTGTTAAGAGAATTTTGAAAACTTAACTCCGTCCAACTCAAACCTAAAACTTTCACTTTCGACCCTTTTTTCGGTAACTTGTATTGAAGAATGTTGTGTAGTTGATTGTAACGTATTAAAGAGTGATACAAGACGACCATGTTAGAGAAAAAATAAATACAAAAAATCGTACTGTTAAACGAGTTATGATTTTTGTAAGTTGCTCCGGTAGAAAATTCGCAAATACACATTTTAAAAATCATAACATCTAAACTGCTCAAAATCGCGGAACATACATGGGATATTTTCGAATACACCCTAGCATGAGGAATCTAAAAAAAAATGTTTGACATCACTTTTTGGATCACCCTGTATATATATTCAAATATTATAAAAAAAAATAACTATAACCATAAATAAATAAAAAAGAAGAAGCCGTAAAATTAAGATCAAAAACAACTGCCCGCAATTTTTTTTTAATATTTTTGTTTTTTTTTATTGTTGTTTGTCTTTCTAGCTTGCCAACGACACCCATATTGTATATAATATAATAACAATACTGCTCATACTGAACGTTTGCCATGACCTTGACTGACCTGTGCCGATCGGCACAGTTATGAGCTTACGGGTTACGAGGCCGGACGTAAGGTTGTATTTTGAGAGGCTTATTATTATTATTATTATTATTTTTATTCTTAATTTCTCTCTTTTTTCTAAGAGGTAAAAGTGGCACGGACCGAGGCCAAGTGCAGAGTAGTTTACATGAATAGGTATGTGTTCTGGGATGAGTTAGACTGTAGGAATTTTCTTGTGATACGACAGGTGTTTAGAATTACAGCTTTTTGTAGAAGATAAATTGTATGAGTCGGGATATCCAAAGTATTTAAACTAGTCACAAGATTTTTAGGAATAACGCCTGTAGTTGATATTACGATAGGGACTATTTTAACAGTGTTTACACGCCACTGTGTTTTAATTTCCATAGCCAGATCTTTGTACTTGCTTATTTTTTCTGCGTGAGTCGATTGCAGATTGTGAGTATTGGGTATCGCTACATCTATTAAGTAAACTGTGTTCTTTTGTTTGTCGTGAATGGTGATGTCCGGTCGGTTAAAATGTACTGTTTTATCTGTTATGATTGTGCGGTCCCAGTATATTTTCAAAACGTTATTTTCGAGAATTTTTTCAGGTTTGTATTTATAATATGGGGTCTTTTGGTCTATAAATTTATTCTTGTATGCAAAGTGTTGATGTAAAATAAAAGCAACTTGGTCATGCCGGTGCTTGTAGTCGGTTTGAACTATAGTCTTACAAGCTCCCGTAATATGCTGAATAGTTTCTGAAGCGCTGCTACAGTGTCTGCATAAGTCATTTGATAGATTGCGTTCTTTTATAATATGTTTTCTGTAGTTTCTAGTATAAATAACCTGGTCTTGAATCGCGATCATAAATGCCTCCGTCTCCGGAAAGAGCTCGCCTTGCTTAACCCATGCATTGGACCAGTTTTTATCAACGTGCAGTTGCTCAAGATCTTTGCGGTGTCTTCCGGGGAGGGCTTTCTGTTTCCAAGTATCAATTTTTTCGGATGTTTGTGACTCATTTATTTGCATGTTTTTATTGCTAAGGTTGAGTGGTGTTAGTTTTCTATCTATCTCTTTTATATAGTTGTGTAGCTCTGAATGTTCAGCTTTTGTATGAAAATACTGTCTGAGGGTCGATATTTGTTTGTTGTGTAGGTTTTGTAGATCTATTATTCTTCTTCCTCCTTCTAGCCGTGGCAGTGTTAGTCGTTGTGTGCATGATTTGGGGTGGTGTTTTCTGTAATTAGTCAAGTGTACATTAATCATCCGCTGTAATTTGGTTAGGTCAGTCTTCGACCACTTAATTATTCCGAATGAGTATGTTAAGATGGGGATATTATTATTATTATTACTTTCAGGACTGAGGAACCAGACCGTTATAGAACGGGACGAGATCCTCGGCCCCTCTCCGGAGCTGAACTACAAGCGCTCCGGCAGTCAGGAGCGCGTGCGGCTCAACGGTCAAGTCGACCAGAGTAAAGGAGATGTGAGTTCTGAGCCGTACTGAACCGTAGTGTCCATATAAGACATGATAGAACGCAATGAATCTGAAGAATATTTTTGTAGCTCGGCCTACGATCAGTAAAACATTCGACGATCTGTACTCGTAGCTCGGCCTATGATCTGTAGCCTAAGCATGAAAACATCTGTTAGCTGTTAGTTCTGCTACTGTCCGCTTGGAGCGGTTTCCCAGATTTCATACAATTTTGATGTAGTTTGAAACGCAACTATACGGAGATGTTTTCATGCTGAGGCTACTGTAAGGTACTCGTAGATCAGCCTACGATCTGTAAAATACACGTAGGTCGGCCTACGATCTGTAAAATATGGTTACGTATCTCTTTTGTTGACCGTGCATCAATTAGTCATGTTCCTGATACTCTTGACTTGCCCTTTTATGAATTGCCTCTGATTTTGTCCCACTAATGCCGCCAAATTTTCCCGTCCCGTGGCTAGATTTCGGGGGGGAAAAGATCCCAACGACTACTCCCTGGGGTACGTGCTTGCCTCTGAAGGATAAATATTCCTGTCCCCAGATCCAGGATAACCTGGACTTCCACGTGTCCCACTGCCTCGACCTGGTGAAGGCGGGCATGGAGTCTATTATCGAGGATCAGGTCACCTCCGTCTTCGAGGCAGAGGAGCTGAGAAGTTGGAACTTGCTGACTAGGACCAACTGGTATGGGAACTGATAAATAAAGTGGTTGTTACAGTAAACAGGGTGGAAAATTAAGGTGGTTTTTACAGCTGGTGGCCAAAAAGAAACAATAAATTATAAAAATATATGATATACTACAGAATATGTGGAATGATGTGCATTGATTTGAATTTAAATTTTTTGTCTATAATTTCAACAAAATAAATACTCAAATAGGGTCCAATTTAATACAAATGTCCGATTTAATTAATTAAGTATGCAAAGAAACAAATCGAAACTTAGTCAAATTGACGATATTATAACAACAAATGAGTTACGAAATAGATAACACAGCTAAGACTCAATATTATTTATGCGAGAAAAACTCGACGTTTCGGTCAACTTAAGAGGGACCTTCATCAGGCTTCGCGAGGTCCTCCGGCGCGTGCGACACCCTCTGCGATCGCGAAGCCTGATGAAGGTCACTCTTAAGTTGACCGAAACGTCGAGTTTTTCTCGCATAAATAATAGTTAGTCTTAGCTGTGTTATCTATTTCGTTACGATGGACACTCACCCTAATTTTAGTGATATAATAACAAATGAAAGAATATTATTTTTGAAGAATTTTAGCTACAATTTTTTTTATAAATTTTTTTAGCATTTTTCAGCGCCTATTTTGCGCTATCCGGAGACCCAGCGACGTAATGCAGTGCGCGCCGATATGAATGAACGTTATTTAATATATTTCGATATTTGTACGGGCACAGGTCGACTTAAGGTCGTTGGCGGCTACAACAGCCTTAAGGCGATTACTGTCGCCAAATAAGCATCTCGATATTTGTCGGTACGAATATCAACAGAAATGACATTGAAATAACGTTCATATCAGCGCGCAATGCATAGTGGCTGTTACGACGCTCGCTGTGTCCTTGATAGGGCGAAATAGGAGAAAGTTATACTTTTCACTAGGACGTGATTGTTCGATTGAATAATGTTATGTTATGTTTATAGATATCAAGTTTATCTATTTATCAAAGCATACATGAATTCAATCGGCCACGCCACTTAGGAGCAGTAGGAAATTCAAGCCAAAAAACACCATTCAGTTAAAAAACTATTTCATGTAGAAGTTTTGGTGGTATGAAAAAGAAAAATGTTGTATATGTTGTCTAAGAGTTGATTATTCATAATACAGTTTTTCATTATTTTTGGTTTCACCATAAACGAGGAGTAGGCTTTAGAAAGTACCTATTTGGCAATAGTAAGGCCCTTAAGGTTTCTACCAACGCCAACGACCTTGAACTAAGTAACTTTTGTAACCATTTTATACGGTAACTATAGCATTTTTCAACAGAAAAAAAATACATAGTAATCTGCATGATACAAATAGTGATGTGGTTTTTCCTGAATTTCATTATAACATACAGAAGTGAAGCAAGAAAATTCTAAGTTTACCCTTATTTCTCGATTTTTTGTTCACTTTTAACAACATAACTGCTGCAGCTTTTATCGAAACAGTATGAAAATTTATAAACTTCTAGACAAAATAATATAAAATGATTTGGTTTTCTCAAATCTTGGAAATTACCTAATTTTATTTTGGACCCTTGACCGTGTCCTTCTTTATATTTTCTTCAAATGTGCAATAGACCCAGCACAATGGGAAACACTGGCAGCATACAGACCGCATTGGAGGCAGGCTGTGAACACTAAGGTGTATGCTTTCGAGTCGATTAGATGCGCTGAGCTCGACACAAAACGAGACCAGCTTAAGGCCCGACCACCAGTGGCCATCAATTATAATATACACTGGTGGACATAAAAATCGACTCAAACATTGTTGTCCTAAATTCAAGGGAATAACCCAATCATACAAACATAAACATATGAAATATATATAATTTTAAAGGTATAGGCCTCCACCTTTGAATAAATGCATTTTGGTTTAAAAGTATTCGCTATACAGGACGTGAAATTCATTTAATTAATTAAAAACTTAATAGTTCAATGAAGAACCGGCTGCAAGCAGCTATAAGGGCTAGAGGGGGGAACACGAAGTACTAATGTTAAACTTAATTAATGAATAAATGAATGATTTTGTAAAAAAAGGTTTTTTTTTTTAATTTTTCGCTATTTGATTATTTCAATATCTATTAATACATCACTTAAAAAAAATTACAGCCTGTATAGCAAATACTTAAAGACAAAAATGCATTTAATCAAAGGTGGAGTCCTATACCTTTAAAATGATATGTTATATATTTCATATGTTTGTGTTTGTATGATTGGGTTATTTCCTTAAATGTAGAACAACAATGCTTGAGTCGATTTTTATGTCCACCAGTATAGTTGGGAGGGGTGCTGACGTGCAGTGAATGTGGTCGCACGTTCACTGCAAAAATCGTCTACGTCAGCCACGTGAGGGCTCACCAGCGCCGCTCTCAGCAGTGACAGTCGCTGTGACCGAAAACGGCCGAGAAGAATTTATTTCTTTATTTATTTAGGAACACCAACAAGAAATACAATAAACTTACTTAAATGGAATAATCTTAAAACTTATATAGCTATTTGTTTTATTAATTAAAGGCATCCACATCATGCACCAGTGAAGAGAATTATGAAAAATTCTTATACTAATAAGAGCATTTACTACTCGTATATTATATAAAATGTGAAATTAAAACTAGGTTAACAAACTCTGTGCGAAGATTTTTTTTTAAATAACAGGGTAGGTACCTACTTATTTTATGCTTTGTGTTTATTGGTGCGTGTAGTTTCTTTGGCTAAGTATTTACTGACAGAGGACTTGAAGGTGTTGAGCCCGGAGAAAATATCAATATCTGCTTTGGCGTATTTGGAAATAGCATTGTACTGGCGGCAAGATCTCGTTAAAAGAGCGTTGGTACTGTAGTATGCACACAGCCTACTAGGGATCTCGTAGGGATTTCGTTGAATTATATGTACCACTTTATTTTTTACTTTGACTTTCTTGTATTATTTCTTTTCATTTGATGCACCCTAATTATCAAGTGTACATTAAAGGAGGGGAGCTCTAAATCTCGTAGAGCACTCGCTTGTTGTATTTCTTCAAAAACTCTAGAAGGAATATTTATAGATGGAGAACCACGTTCGCACCGATAGGACTCTTTAAGGAATCTTCTTTATGGAGAGCCACCTTCACATCGATGGGAGTCTCTAAGGAATCTTCATGGAGAGCCACCTTCACATCGATGGGAGTCTCTAAGGAATCTTCATGGAGAGCCACCTTCACATCGATGGGAGTCTCTAAGGAATCTTCATGGAGAGTCACCTTCACATCGAAGGGACTCTCTAAGGAATCTTCCTCGTGTTTTGTCTGAAAGATCTTTTATACTCGATCTGTATTTATTTTTGGAAAACACGAAATAATTCAGTCAATGCGACGTATGTCGATCCATAAAGGTTATCGATTGCCAACTAAACACGAACAAATAGTCCTTTAACCTACCTATAAAACCTAGCCTTACCTAAACCTAACATATTGTCTAGCTATATGTTACAGTACCTGGGTTAGTCTTAGCAAAGGGTATATTAAAAAGAATGTAGTTGATTGATATATTATCTTCCAGTTCCTACGAGTTCCTGACGTGGAGACTGACCATCATCTGGATGATGGGATTCCTGGTCCGCTACTTCTTCTTGCTGCCTCTAAGAGTGCTTGTGTTCGCCATCGGGGTGAGTTCACTTTGAACTTTATTGCGACAGTGATAGGGTTTGAATTACCTTGCAATGGCCATCTTCTAGGAGTCAAATTTGTCATGACCGAAAACATTATCATCATCATCATCAATGGGTTCAAATCCCATTGAATGTGATGATTAATATTCAGAACTATTTTAAAGTTTAGTTTTTTAGCAAGTTTTAATGTTCGTTTTGATCTAATAACAAATAATTAGTGTTTTATGATTGTTGTTACTTAAATATTACTTTGTTTCACAACACATTTCTTTTGCTTTAATTTTGTCCTTCTTTCAAAGTTTTCTCTTTTTCTTTTCGCAGCTAACAAAAAAATTCTGTACAAAAACTAACACTTTCTAGCAGAACTAGCAACACTTTCCTAGCTGAGACTAAAATTCTACCACTAAACGCACAATTTTCCCTACTGGCAACCCCAGGTGCTGACGATGATGGTTTCAACCCTAGCCATCAGTCTCCTTCCCGCCGGTAGAGTTCGGAAATTCATCGGGCGTCGCTCATACAAAATTTCCTTTAGAGTGCTAATGCGAAGTCTTTCCTGCTTTTGTACCTATCACGACTTGGAACACCAACCAACTGGCAACGGCTTCTGTGTTGCCAACCACACGAGCACCATCGATGTTGCCATCCTCTCGTCTAACGATTGCTTCTCTTTGGTATTTTTTTTTCTTTTCGGGGTCTTTTTCTTGTGAATGTCTCTGCTTTTCTGTATCTCTTGGTGTCATTTTCTTTTTCATGAATCATTAGTTTAAGTTAATGTATCATTTGGGATATCTTCGACGCCTGAAATGACGTTTAGTTCTCGAATTACTAAGCGTCATTTTAGAGCTCGAATGTCATCAAACCTTGTGTATGCTCCATTGTCTTCGTTTCCTTGTGTAAGGATTTTGATTATTATATACTGATCATACTGCAAAACTTTCTCAGAAAAACAGCTCAAATAAAAAAATATTAAATTCAAATTTTGTGGGTATTCAAAATTAGTATGTGAGAGTGGTCTTTCCGTTGATTTGCGCGTTTGTTTTCTTTGGAAAAGTTATTCAGTATTTTGGAGTATGATTAAAAGATCCGTCAACAATATCCTTACTCATTAACAAGCGAAGCGTCACCGTCCGTCCACCACCAACCATTCCAGCGCTTTCTAGGTGTGGTGGCTGATCGTGTGTACAGCGTGTATCGGCACGCTGCCCGATGGCAGGCTGAAGCAGCGCATCAACTACACTGTCTCCATCATGTGCTTCAACTTTCTCTCGCGCTGCATCTCCGCCGTCATCAGCTACCACGGCGTCGAATGGAAGCCGGCTAATAACGGGATCTGTGTTGCAAATCACACCAGTCCTATTGACGCGCTCGTCTTGATGTGCGACAACTGCTATTCTCTGGTATGTCTCTTTAGTTAAACCATCGTGTGCTTCAACTTCTTCTGGCGCTGCATCCCTGCCGTCATCAGCTACTACGGCGTTGATTAGAAGCCGGCTAATGACGGGATCTGTGTCGCGAATCACACCAGTCCTATTGACGCGCTCGTCTTGATGTGCGACAACTGCTATTCTCTGGTATGTCTCTTTAGTTAAACCATCGTGTGCTTCAACTTCTTCTGGCGCTGCATCCCTGCCGTCATCAGCTACTACGGCGTTGATTAGAAGCCGGCTAATGACGGGATCTGTGTCGCGAATCACACCAGTCCTATTGACGCGCTCGTCTTGATGTGCGACAACTGCTATTCTCTGGTATGTCTCTTTAGTTAAACCATCGTGTGCTTCAACTTCTTCTCGCGCTGCATCTCCGCCGTCATCAGCTATCACGGTGTCGAATGGAAGCCGGCTAATAACGGGATTGAAATTTGACGTGCGTGTAAAAGAGATGGCATGTAAGGCGGGCGTCGTCGCACGCACGTCAAATTTCAATCTCAAGTTGATGTTGATGAAAATCAGAATTACGTGGTAGACCCCCTGGTCGTTTAAAGAATTGGCCTTTTGTAGAATTGTTCATTTCTAGAACTGGACCTTTTTTAGATTTGGACATTCATCGCCTAAACCCGATAAACAATCGACCGAACCAGGCCTGATTGTTTGGGAGAACGCAGAACGGGCTGTGTAGTCGGCTCTTAAGGGGGTACGAAACGCATAACTTAATATTGTTCTTCTTAATTAATGGGCAAACAAACTTAATTAGGTGTTAATTGGTGTGCCTATTAATTTACAACGTAATGCATAAAATGCGTAGACATTTTGCCAGAAAAGCCTAACGGAGATTCAACTATGTTCGCGAAATGCCATAAATCACATTTATTTAAAAGTGGTAAAGCTGATGGCGAGCTCGACTGTGGAGGTACCACCATCTTACTTGGAGACCCACTCGAAGTAATTCGGGGGAGAGTAAGAGGACAGCTCACAGGCAAAAAACCAGGAGGCCCACCATGCCTGGGACCGATGGATGGCGGTATATCCATCCTTAATACCCGGTCCTTATATGGAACAGACTGGTCACCGGCACCGCGCTCACCAATCCGCCTGCCCAGCGTGTGTGAGTATGGGCAATCCTTCCAGGATGACCACCGGGAGTGGCAAAGTCCTGGAAAGGCTTACGTCCAGCAGTGGACGAACTAGGCTGATTGGATGGACATTTATTTAATATCTGTAATTCAAAAATAAAAAGAACAATCTTAAGTTGTGTGTTTCGTAGCGGACATGAAACGTTCCCCCTTAAATAAAATAATGTTATTATATTTCATATAATTCTCTAAGCTAAGTCATGCGGAGTTGTTATTTCCGGAATGTGCAACATGCATGATATGGGAAAAATGTAACAAGGGTTGATTATTGTATGTTTTTAATATGAAGCATGCAACTAATTAAGAGCGGTATCACAGCGGGATTGTGAAAATCCCGCCTTTTTCTAATCAATCGAAACAGAACACTTTTCACTCAATAGTTATTCAACAAAAGTGATATTGATATTTTGTCTTTAATGGTCCCACGAGATCGAAGGTGACCGACATAGCCTGCCGAATCAGTAAGTTGAAGTGGCAGTGGACTAGCCATATTTGTCGCCGACGTGATAACCTTTGGGGCCGTAAGGGATTGGAATGGAGACCACGTACAGCAAAGCGCAGCGTAGACCGCCCTCGTGCCCGCTGGACTATCTGAAGGACGTTGCGGGTGGCGGCTGGATGAGGATGACTGAGGACCGTCAAGAGTGGCGTAATATTGGGAAGGCCTATGTCCAGCAGTGGACGAATACGGGCTGTCTTCAAGAGACACATTTCTGCAGTAGTCTTTGGTACAATGAAGAAACTATCTTTTGTTGTAAACAAACTAAATTAGTACATTACGATACGAGAGCGATGAAACGTTTTCTGACGAGTGTCGAGCCGAAGGCGAGTGCTGCAATCACACGAGTCGGGATGGATGGATGGAATTAAAGTACAGGAATTTGTAAATAATCAATCGAATTAAAAAAAAAAAGAAACATTCATATCAGTTTTCCAATGATCTGTATAATAATTGTAGATCGGTCAGCGGCACGGTGGGTTCCTGGGACTGTTACAACGAGCCCTGGCGCGCGCTTCTCCTCACATCTGGTTCGAGAGGTCAGAGACCAAGGACAGGGAAGCCGTCGCTAGGAGGTTTGTACTTCTACCAATAAACAGTGTTGCCACCTTGGTTTTTGAAAAAGAGCAGTTGGACAAGCTAGAAAGGGCTAGATTTAGCAAATTTTGCCATCAAAAGTGCTAAAAATTGTTTATTTGAAATGTAGTAAGTAATTTCAGAAAATGCAACAGAGTAATTAAAACCAAGTTATTGAATTTGTTAAAAATCGTACCTGCTGAAGCAGAAAAAGTTGATGGCTGATTGACATCTGCGTTTTTTCCGGATTTGAACGAAAATTTCAAATGAATCCTACAGTTTTTCATTATTTCAGTTGACGCCTTGTGTGAACAGCAAGACTCTCTCAGTCGTTGTAAACCCCATCGTATACGTAGTATGGATATCATTGTTTTAGCCCCATTTTGTTTCTGGTTTTAGTTTTAATTAGGTTCACAGAACTATAAATATACACATAACGAAAAGGGCTAGATTGCTCTTTTCGGGCTAAATCATCAAAAAACGAGTTCAACTACAGTAAAAAGTGCTAGATCTAGCCCGAAAAGGGCTAAGGTGGCAACACTGCCAATAAATAAATGAATAAATGATAGTTGATTGTTATACGAGTGCATAAAATGAGCCATATCACCCGAGATATTTAGCTGCCTGAGCCTAATGAGCGTTTTTCTCGTTGTTTTTTTTTTCTTAATTCTTTGGTTTCCTCGAGATAAAATACCATAGATAAAATGTGTTTCGTAGCAATCAATGTCAAAGTTTGTTTGGAATCGGTGCAATTTTGTCTTTGATTTTGTTGCTAAAGAATACGACAGTGCCATCTAGGAATCTTATTTAACACTAAATTTGACATAAGAAAAAACGCTTATTGAAATGAAATATATTTATTTATGTAATGCAGGTATCACAGATACACCTATTACAGATCAGTTTTATTTTATGAAATATTATTATATTATTATTATTTATTTTATTATATTAAGCCAAACTATAGATTTAATAAAGACAGACATGTACACAAACAAAAAACAATTACATCAATAAATTAAGAATAACATGTCAGAGTATAAATTTAACTTAAAAATAAATTATAATTTATTATCACCACACAATAAAAAGATTTACATTACTTCAAAAGTCATAATAAGATTGCATGAAAATGTCATTTGTATTAAATAATTATTTAATTTTTTTTATACAATGTAATATAAGTAATTAAATAATCTATGTGTATAGGTAATGGCTTTGTCGTCGCGACGTATTAAAATACGTCATAATCTCTTTCCAGGTTAAAAGAGCACATATCGGTCCCGGACAATCCGCCCATCCTGATATTCCCGGAAGGCACCTGTATTAACAACACCTCGGTGATGCAGTTCAAGAAGGGGAGCTTCGAAGTCGGGGGCACCATCTACCCCGTCGCCATCAAGTGAGTGGTCAAGGGCGGATTTTGAGGGGCCATTATGACAAGATGCATCACAAAGTTAAAAAGAAAGGTTTTTGGACGCTTTAAGCTTTTAGGCGCTTTTGGCAAACCAGTCTTTACCTTATATACCTATGCTGTGTAAAATTGCACCCGAATTAAGGCGAATGGATACGCCAACTGCAATTTGGACCGGTCTATGAAGGCCTACTCCTCCCACACGGGTGGTCCACAAACTTTCATAAAAATATATGATAGGCATTATAGAGTCAAAAATAAATTTTAAGTTTCATAAACTGTTTTTCTATTGTAAGTTTTGAGAAAAAAAAATCGAAAGTCATCGAAAGTTTTCTCTTACTCCTTCCAAACGACTAAAGCGACTTTAATCATTATTTCACCAAATTATAGTAAATTTTTAGATCTAAAAAATTTAAGTTCAAAATTTTTTTTCCGTTCATAGCGTCCATGTGAAAAGTATTATTTTCTCCTATTTTGCGCTAGCCGGAGACGCAGTGGTTGTCGTAACAGCCACTTTTCAAGGCACGCTGAAATGAACATTATTTCAATGTCGTTTCCGTTGATATTTGTACCGACACACATCGAGTTGCTTATTTAGCGTGGTCATACGCCTTAAATCGAAAAGTCTAGCTATGACTCATGGAGTTGTTAATTTCGTTCGGCTCCGTACCAGGCTAAATGCACACTTAATTTGTACACTATTGGCAATTTATTATCATATTTAAAATGCATTTTTTTTTTTTAGATCATTGTATATATTATAATATTTTATACATTTGTAGATCTGAATACGTGATTTCATTAACTTGTCGCGATAGAAGAATATTTCAAAGTCGGCCCTAGAAAAATCCTGGGTATTGTTATATAGAATCCTGGGTGTTTTGGGTGGGCCTTGGCCCCCATGTCCCCCCTGAATCCGCCATTGTGAGCGGAGACCCCACTGTGCTGTCAATGCCGTCAAATATGCGTCCATATTTGTGCCGGAAGTACGACCACACAGGCCTCACCCATCACCTTATCATCGTCGGTGAAACATTGCAGTAACCTATTTTTAAGAAGAGAAAACAACAAAATGTCTATATCTCGAAAACTATTAAACCTTGCACTAAAGTAAATTCAGTCAAAAATTTTCAAAATCACTTCCTTTATCAACAGGCAGAATATTTTCCTAAAAAAAAAAGGTCAGCCAAAGATCACAACGAAAAAAAGGAGGCGAGAGACTTTACATAGACCATTGTAAACTGAGCCTAGTTAAACAAAACATCTTCCACATGGCAGTCAGAGTATTTAATGCCGGATATTTATTACCGGACGATTTTAAAGATTTACCACTGAACCAATTCAAGAGCAAACTTCACATGTGGCTTGTCGACAATCGTTTTTACTCGATGGATGATTTTTTAAATTATAATAATAATTTTTAACGTTAGTTTAGATTGACATTTGTATTCTTTTTAAATTGACGATTCACATAATTTAACATTATAAATTGAGTTATTTTATATATTTATTTGTAATTCAGATTTTAATGTTTAAGGTCAATTGTTTCTTTGTTTGTGTTTATTTAGATAAATATTTGTACGCCAAATTTGGCAGATTTTTGAGGAATGACATATTTAAGCATATTGTGACACCTAATTTTTAAGGACCAAAAGTCAAACAAATAAACTTGTTTAGTCAATTTCATACCAGTTTCCTCGCCATGAAAGCCACAGAGCACTTCCAGTTGACTTGGAAACTTGAAATTTCGTTCACAGATAGGTTTTATAGCACACACATAGGGAACAATCTAAAAATTACCTATATTTAATTCATAAAGAAGTTATAAATGACCAACTTAATACGACCTTTTTGATATGTAGAAATGAATAGTTCGTAAGTGTCAAGTTAAGTTGGTCTATCAATAAGTTTTTCTTTAAAACGATATACAACGTGTTATAGAAAGGTGTAACCATATTTGAAGAGCTTATTCAGTCAATGGTATAGAACAACTTTTACTATGGAAAAAACCATGTATCACGAAAAAAAAATTTAACTGTTTCATAGAAAAATGCAATGCCGCTCGGCCGAAATGTATGGAAGGGCATTTTTTTTTGAGATTTAGAAATAGAAATAGAAAAAACTTTATTGGTGTCACACAATTAAAATACAATATAATCAATAACAAACAAAACATAAGTGACACCCAAAAGGCCTCCACTCAGCATGTGTCATGGCACTATTCTGTACCACGACGCTGGTCTTCCGTGGACACCTCGCAGGGTAACATGCAACATAAGTAGCACCTAATATCTTAACCCGTAGAATTATTGAATTGAGACGACAATTTAATACAATAGACTCGCGGTACGATCCTACCTTATATAAGCAGACGTGTTAATTACAATTTTAACAAGATTTCTAGGTTGGCTCCATAGTAAAAGTTGTTCTATACCATGGTCTGAATAAGCTCTTCAAATATGATTACACCTTTCTGTTAAACATTGTATACGGAACCTGCCTGAGCCATACTCGTACTTGACCGTGTTTTTTTTCTTCATCCTACCTCAGATACGACCCCCGTTTCGGCGACGCGTTCTGGAACAGCTCCCGGTACGGCATGCTGCATTATCTGCTTAACATGATGACGTCATGGGCGATCGTGTGCGACGTGTGGTACCTTCCGCCAATGAGGAGGGAGCAGAGCGAGTCCGCCGTCGAGTTCGCCAATAGGGTGAAGGCGGCCATCGCGCGGCGCGGCGGATTGGTCGACCTTATGTGGTATGTTATACGGGTCTTTATCGGTTAATATGATTACGATAAGAGTCTTTAATGGTACCGATTCGGTGAAGCACATCTTAAGGCGATATGTAAAAGTTTTAGCGTCCCTGTTACTCCATATGCGAAAAAACTGTCAGTGCGAGAGGGACGGATTCGTGGAAAAGTAGCAAAAAGTCGGTTTTTTATAAATATAAAATGTACTAAAGTTGCTATCTAAATTACGTTTAACCAGGCCCCTTATTATGTATCTTTAGTTGCCAACTGAACGAGGTGCCTATCATCAAAAACATAGATAAAAACTGAAATTTCAAAATTGCCTTTCGTGGGTATTGAACTATTAACAATCTGTGTCGTCACTTCAAGTGCGAACATATCCTTAGACAATCGGAACTCGATAGTATACTATGTTTTTGATGATAGACACCCAGTCCAGAAGGCAACTAAAGATACATAATAGGCCATGGCCATAGATACAGAATAGGGGGGCTGGTCCTAAATACCGTTAAAACCCATCTAATAAAATATAATTGCAGTCCATATATCATTCTTAATTGTCAAACCAGGTGAATTAGTGTCGAAAAAGACCTCATTTCAATAAATATTTCTATCGAGCCGAATTTCTTCAATCGCGTTTCTATTTTAACAGATCCTTAGAAAAAGATTCCATAAATAATATACTATTTTATCAAAATAATACATTTCTTACTGAAGCAGATATGCAAGTTCTTAAAGTGTCGATATTTTTTCCGTAGCGCCTTGACTTATTTGACAGGACTAAACTTAATTTAAGCGTTCTGTCCTTGTCTTTTCTATAAAGAAAGAAAAAGACAGGACGCTTAAAATAAGGTTAGTCCTGTCAAATAAGTTAAGACGTGTTACGCCGAATCGATACCATTACCTCACATTGCTTCGCATGAACCTCTGTTACAACTAGCGATGCGCGATGGCGAGATAATAGGTATTTACCATAGACAAATACAGCCTACAGACTCCTCATAACAGGCGACCGATTTCTGTCAACACATCTGACTGAACCAGCAGATACAATTCGCCACTCCAAAATTATATGTTTCGGTAGGCCAAACCAAAATGGCTTCTATATTCATTACGTTAGAGTCTTCGTCTTCGGGAAAGATAAGTTTGTGGCGCTATACGTAATATTGGAAGAGCCAATAGGATTGCAGTATCCCGTTTCGATTGTTGACAGAATTATTTGTACGCAAGATTTTAAGCAATAGACGTCTTTCTGGGCTGTATTGTCTATGGTCTTTACCTATGAAATTGCCGAAATTCTCTTACAGATTCATGAATTCATAGTTACTATAATTCAATAGCTATTTCCTTTATTTGTTTTTTGTTTGAAAGTTGTTTTCAAGGTTTTACATCTACGTATTAAATTTTATTTTTATTGTCAGTTTGATAACCAACATTAAAATTTGAAAAAAAGTTCGACGTAATGCCATCCATTTCCATGATAAGATTCGTAATGATTTTTTACAAGTGACACTTTTTAAAAATTAAATTTTCTTCGCTGTTAGCCTAATGTTGTCTCATTCATATACAAAAGAAAATAATTAATTTGCATTTGTCATTCCTAAAAAAATGCAAAAATGTTTCCTTCAAATGAGCGTTTTTCTCGTAGTTTTTTTTTTTTCATAGTTCTTAACATTCCTCTAGATGGCGGTGTGCATTTCACTGTAGACAAATTATGTTTTGTAGCAATCAATTTCAAAACAAAAAGTTATCAGTTTTGAATCTGTGCAATTTTCGTCTTTGACTCTATTGCTAAAGCACGACAGTGCCATCTAGGAATCTTATTTAACACTAAATTTGACACAATGAAAAAAGGCTCATTATCTATAGAAAACGGCAATTTCATGTGTAAAGACCTATTATTTCAACAACCGAGATAATTCCCATGGCTTAATTTTTAATTTTTTTCGGAGAATTTACGTTTTACGTTAATTTACGTTAATTTACCATTATTTTTTTATGATTTCTAAAGAATTGTCCGATGACCTTGTCACTTGAGAATTTTAGACATTATACTGATTGTGATGTGTGATTGCTTATAAAAAAGTGGTCTGTCTCTGTCTGTCTACTCATCTGTCATCTAGCTGTCAAATTAGTCTGAAGCAAATTATTATAAATTTATCTTGATAGCAAAGGACACATTTCTAAACAGCCATTAATCAAGTGACGTCACACGAGGGCAAATGTAAGTTGCAGCCTTTTCGTAAAAATATTCATCATCTTAAGGTTTTTTAACCAACATTTCGAAAATACGGCTTATTAAACCTAAATCTCGAAATGGTTTTCGAATTAACACACCTTAAAATAATTTAATCTATGCCAAATTGCAATTGTTTCAATTTAACAATCGAGACATCCAATGATTCTTTAAAAAACTGAATGATCGAGCTAGACCGAATGTTTATCGTGGGTATACTGTATCTCATCGAATACCATCATGTGCCGGTTTCTGTGAAAAGAAGGACCTTGGCGAAACTTAGCAGGTTTTGTACAGTCATGAAAAAAAGTGGGGCTTTTTCGTGCCCTTTCATCCATCCACTAGCCCGTATTCGTCCACTGCTGGACATAGG
This sequence comes from Ypsolopha sequella, assembly GCA_934047225.1. Taxonomy (NCBI): domain Eukaryota; kingdom Metazoa; phylum Arthropoda; class Insecta; order Lepidoptera; family Ypsolophidae; genus Ypsolopha; species Ypsolopha sequella. The sequence continues at coordinate 5,642,035 of OW204011.1, forward strand.
CCTCCCCCATATTTCACCACTCTTGGCGGTCCTCAGTCATCCTCATCCAGCCGCCACCCGCAACGTCCTTCAGATCGTCAGTCCAGCGGGCACGAGGGTGGCCTACGCTACGTTTTGCTGTACGTGGGCTCCATTCCAATGCCTTACAGTCCACTGCCACTTCAACTTACTGATTCGGCAGGCTATGTCGGTCACCTTCGATCTCTGACGGATATCTTCGTTTCGGATTTTATCCATCAGATATATCCCAAGCATAGCCCGCTCCATAGCCCGTTGAGCGACCTTAAATCGGCGGATCAAGCCTTTGGTAAAAGACCACGCCTCAGCGCCGTACGTCATCACTGGAAGGACGCACTGGTTGTAAACTTTAGCCTTTAAGCACTGCGCTATTGGTGATGTAAATATGTGACGCAACTTCCCGAATGCTACCCACCCCAAGCATATTCTTCTGTCAGTTTTTTCATGCCCAAATATTATAATTTTAGTACCAGCTACAAACTTTGTTCATACGATAACACTCGATAGTTAGATTATATTTTCGTTGTTCAATCCGTATTAATTTTTTTATTTTATTTAAAACAATCAAAGCACTTTCAGCTACACTTTTGTTAAAAAAAAAAACGTTAAATTTACATTACTACGTAAAAAACAAAATCGTTAATCCTTATCCAATTAAGTAACTTAAATACTGTAGTATATTTAGTATCAGCATTGCACCCGTGCGAAGCCGGGGCGGGCCGCTAGTAAATGATATGATATGATTGAGGTCGTCAGTAAATAAACGTGTAACTTTTGCCAACAGGGATGGACAACTCAAACGTATGAAGCCGAAGAAGGAATGGCGAGAACTGCAACAAGAAGAGTTCAGTAAACGATTAAAAGGAGAATAAGTAAATAAAACGGAATAGAAATTAGAAAAGGATTTTAAACAAAAAGTGATTAAAGTGAGAACGAAACAAGAGTGCTGGACCGTTTTGTATGTAGTTTTCAATTTGTATGTACAGCAATAACGCGGAGAATGCTCAAGGACGTTTTGAACGAAATTTTAAATTGTTGAAAATTTGTTTCGTATTTTTGGTATGGTTTAAATTTGTAGCACGATCTAATTGGACTTGCCATGGATAAAAATTTGAAAAACGATTTTTTAACGTTATTCGGTTGTGGCCAAGAACCTTTATACTGGAGCCCCAACTTCCTATAACAAGGCAACGCCAAAAAAAATTACCTTCAAATTATTTTACTCTCAAAGAGAAAAAGGTTACATGAGATAGAGACACTTAAAGGTAATTTGATTCATCGTGCGTCTTTCAATGGAGGTTAGCACTTTGTCTATTTTAAACAGTCCTTTGCAGCAATGTTTCAAAATAAAAGTGTTTTGTACCTTTTTGTTAATAATTAACGAAACACTTTTATTTTAAATTCGTTCCATTAACAATAACGTTATGATGTATCTAAACGAAATACAATCAAAATAAATAACGATATATATAACCTTATTTTATGCGTATTATAACGTTAATGTAATTATGCGTTCTGCGATAACGCTATTTATGAGTTTTACTCTTGTAAAAATAATAGTCAAGTGGCTAAAAGCTGTATTTTAAGATAACCGTTACCGGGCGAATTGAAGCACCAAAGGTATGAAAGAAGAAAGAAAGAAAGAAAATATTTATTTCAGCCCGAAATCCATATCTTAGTTAGTAACACTATATGCTTAAAAACTATGTTAGTACAGTGCGGTCCAAACAACTAGATAGGCCTGAAGTTGGCGCGCTGGGCGTGGCGCAGATGTACAGTGGGGCAAAGAAATATGTCTGAAAAAAAGTAAAACACCTAATTTGTCAGTAATATTGTTTATTAAGTAGAAAGAGGTACAACACCCTCGATAAAATCGTATGCAGATGTGCTTGAGCACGGCATGACGTCCATGCCATCCTTGTCGCACTCTTCACTTGAATCTGCCTCTTCTTCTAATTCTTCCTCACTGCCACTGACGTGAAAGATTATATTATGATCTTCAGTTAGTGCGTCTATGACGTGATCACTCTTTTTATACTCTTCCTCGTTCTTCTTTATCTTTTCACATAATTTAGACCAGTCTGGCTTACCCATGTTATTCACTTTTTCTTTTATAAGGTCCATAACTTTTTGCGTATTCCAGTCAACATTTTTTTTTGCAACGTGGCCTTTTATCGCTGCCCAAGCCATTTCAATCGGGTTCAAGTCGGGGTGATACGGAGGGAGTCTTAGCACCGAGTGATTATTTTCTGCTAAAATGCGGTCTATGTTATATTTTTTGTGTTGTTCCTTGTTTATGGAAATTAATCTGTATAATTGCGGCTTTAGCATTGCCTGGTCAAAGAGTATGCCTTTTTCGCGAAGCCACGATTGCATATCCGACTTTCGAGAGCTGGAAGTTGGGGCTTGATCTTCCAGTTTATTGTGGTACGATGCGTTATCTATAACCACAACTGAATTTGAATTTCTCATAATTATGAAAATTCATATTATCATGGTAATCCCCCGACTTTGTGCCTGCCTTAAACACGTCAATCGACGTGCGCGCGGCATAACGTCAGCATCACCAAATTGTTACTCCGTCAATACAATTTTTATTTCGTGGTTATAATAGTTTTTTAAACATTAAACTGATATCTACTTTTAGCTAAAGTTTTTATCTAAGTGAAAATGCTATCGAACTTGTGTTAAATATAATCAGACAACAAGTAAACAGCAATAAACTTAACTACAGTGGTGTTAAACTAAAAATCTCGGAAGCGAGCGGTGACTCATACGTGTTGACCGGCTTGCTGCAAATCAGTGGTTTCTCAATCAGTCAGGGGTCTATTGGTTTATTCGTGTGTTTATAGCAATGGAGTGCGCTAAGTGCAAAAAGATTATAGCGGTAACTCAAAAACGGCTCAAGTGTAATAAATGCCAGGATCACTTCCATGTGGATTGCCTTAAACTAAATTCTGAAGAAGTTGTGCGTAACTCGTGGCTCTGCACTCAGTGTAAGACTAAACCTTCTAAGGATAAAGCAGGATCATTAACAGCTGCAAATCCGAAAGACAAGGTGAACACAACGCCCGTCCAGTCTGCAGGGTCTTCTTCTACCAACTTGAGTCCAAAACCGGAGGATGATGAAAGTTTGGTTACCCTTTTGAAGCGCCTATCGAGTCAAGTTGGGAGCATCGAAAAAAGAATGGAATCGTTTCAAAAGGTTCAAGACGACCTAAAGCAAGTAAAAGAAGATGTGAATTGTATAAAGGTGTCTTTGAACGAGAGGATGGATGATTTGAGTAACAGAATCACGGTTATGGAGGATGAAGTACGGGCATTCGGCAAGTGCAGAGAGGAATTAGAAGATTTAAGAAAACTTGTAAATGGAGTTATAGCGGAAACTGACAAAAATGATCAGTGGGCGAGACGATCTAATATTGAGTTGATTGGTATACCGGAGAAAAGAGGAGAAAATTTAATGTTGATCGTTAAAAATCTTGCCGAAAAATGCAACTTCAAACTACAACCAGACGTGGACATTGATTTTGTAACAAGGGTGGCTGCTAGAGGAAATTTGACGTCAACAGAAGACGAAACAAAAGCTAAGAGACCAAAACCTGTCTTAGTTAAAATGCAGGCTCGTTTTAGAAAGGACGATTTTCTGGCTGCACTGCGAAAACTTAAGAATTTGAAAGCTACTAATATTGGCTTCACCGGTAATGAAAGCAGAATCTTTGCCAACGATCACTTGACTGCTAAAAATAAAAGGCTTCTACGCCAGGCCAAGATGCTGGTCAAGGAGAAGAATTATGCCACGTGTTGGGTAAAGAACTGCACAATTATGGTCCGGCGAACCCTGGATTCTTCAGTTATTCATATAAATAATGAGGAAGATCTAAAAAAGATAAAATAGTAGGTAATATTTTATATATTGTAATTTTCCTTAACCTTGTATGCTATTATTATGTTAGTTTGTATGTATTAAAAGTCTCATATTTCTATCCTTGTGAAACCCAGCGAAACTTGCAGTATCATTTAGTATTATTTAAATATCATAATTCTATTCCTCTTTTTGACCATAGTAAATCAAAGCATAGTTTGAGAACCATTGATAGCTTTAGACTGACTAACCGCCAGTGCGTATCGAATATTCTATGGATCGTGGAATTTGTGACGCGTGTTTTGTTAGCCTACCTGTCCTTTGCTTATTTGATATATTTTAATTTTTACATTGACAGTTTTATTGGCTTGAAACATATTCAAGTACATAAGAGAGTGCTCTTTCACATTTGCGATTGTTCTTTAGAGGAACAAGTTTATTCAACATTTTTACAAACACGTTCAGTATGTAAAAAATATTGTATTTACGATCATAATAGTTCCCGTAACGTTGTTAAAGGTTTGTGGTTGATAATATTATTTACAAGATTCGAAGCAATATCATCGTTTATTGTTCTGTCAGTGAATCGTTATCATAAATTAATATATTTCGTGTTCGCGTTATTAAAACAATTATTTTTACAATTAGCATTAGTCTTCGTTATTCAAATATTTATATTTGTATACGATGAAAATTGTTTATGTGTATTAAGTGTTTACCTTTTAAAATGAAACTAAACCTAAGAATGTATTATCAAAATTGTCGTGGATTGCGAACAAAAACCCACTTATTTCTAAATAATGTGTTATTGCAGGATTGTTATGATGTTATTTGTTTAACTGAAACTTATCTATTGCCTGGAATTTTTGATAGTGAGTTGTTTGACGACAGATACTTGGTGTTTAGATGCGACCGCGATTATGTCGCGCGCAATATGAAGGCGGGAGGGGGCGCTCTGATCGCCGTGCGGCGTGAGCTCGCCGTGCTCTCAGGTGACTCGAGCGCCGAGCCGCCGCATTTTGACGATGCCGAGGTCGCGTACGTCACTATAAATTCGAGCCATGCGACATCACCTAAACTATTAAGAATCTACTGTGGATACTTCCCACACGGAACTTTACAGGTTCAGTCAGAAATGGAATATTTCGAATTTCTATCTAATCTATTTTTATCTCACATGAATGACAATTACATCATTGTAGGCGATTTTAATATTACTCACGCTATATGGACACATTCCACAAAAAGGAATATCGGTTCCTACGATCTTATTAACCCTTTAAATGGTTCCTTAGAGCAGAACTTATTGGAATTTTTAAGCATAACAGATTTCTGTCAGTATAATAATATCCCAAACACTAATAATCGGTATTTAGATCTTGTAATTTCCAACTGTGTATGTTTGGTGACTCGGTGCGCGCCCCTCTCCCTCCCTGAGGATGCTCACCACCCACCACTTGAGATAGAAGCGCAGGTTACGTATGTTGAGCGATGTTTACCACCCGCTGCGCAGGTCATTCGTAGGTTCTTTGCAGCCGATTACGATAGAATTAATGACGCACTAGAGCAGTTAGACTGGTATACTGAGCTTGATATAGATGATGTTGAAATGGCTGTACAGAGATTTTATGATCTATTAAATATAATTATTGATGACTATGTACCTATTAAGGTTCCCTCCTCAAGCCAAAAATACCCTATATGGTACTCTAAAGGCTTAATTAAATTAATAAAACAGAAAATCAGAGCCCACCGCCGTTGGAAAGTCTATGGCCGACAATGTGACTATGATATCTTTTCTGGGCTACGTAAACAACAAAAAGATGTCCAGGCACTGTGTTACAACTTATTTATTTCACGAGCTGAACAAAACATACGGACTGACTCAAAACATTTTTGGGCATATATTAAGTCTAAGAAAAATAATTCATCTGATTTTCCTGATTCAGTTTATTTTTTAGACCGCGTGGCCGATGATGGAAGTAAAATGGCTGAATTATTCAACGACTTTTTCGGGTCTGTGTTTGAGCCTGAATATTCAAGCCCTACTACATTCACGAACTGTGTTCATGATCAAATTAGTATTAATTCGGTGGACATTAACGTTAATATTGTAGAAAAATATTTGAAAGGGCTTAACTTATCTAAAGGGCCAGGTCCGGACGGGATTCATCCCGTGTTTCTCAGTCGGTGCGCTAGTCAACTAGCCGCTCCACTAACAATACTATTCAGTAGATCAATACATACTGGTACATTTCCGAAATGCTGGAAACGGTCCTTTGTAGTTCCAATTTTTAAAAGTGGTAACAAACGAAATGTTGCGGATTATCGTGGAATTTCCAAACTATCTATAATGGCCAAAATGTTCGAAAAAATTATTTATGATAACATCTTTCCTAGCATTAGATCTTCTCTAACAGAACATCAGCATGGCTTTGTAAATGGACGCTCGACGGAGACTAATCTCTGCGAACTTACAGATCGGGTGTTCTCGGCTATGGACCAAGGCTTCCAGGTGGACGCCGTGTATACTGACTACTCCAAGGCCTTTGACAAAATTTGTCACTCTATTTTGGTCCAGAAATTGGAGAATTTTGGTATACACGGTGACCTTCTTCGGTGGCTCGAGTCTTATCTACGTCATCGTACACAGGCAGTTACCATTAAAGGCTACATTTCCTCTTTTATTCCAATAACTTCTGGAGTGCCCCAGGGCTCACATCTCGGCCCTCTACTTTTTAATATTTTTGTTAACGACGTTATCCAATCTCTTCATCATTCGAATGTCTTACTGTATGCAGACGATAAAAAAATATTCACGGTTGTCAAAACTGAAGAAGACTGCATACTATTGCAAAAAGATTTGGATGACTTGAGTATGTTTTGTAATCAAAATAAACTTCATTTGAATGTAGACAAGTGTTGTGTGATTAGCTTTACAAGGAAAAAGAATAGTTTAACGTATAATTATAACTTATCTGATAAAACACTTAAGAGAGTGACTGAGGTGAAGGACCTAGGGGTTCTCTTAGATGGCGAGCTTTCATTCCGGAATCATGTTGAGAAAATTGTCACGAAATCTTATCGGATGTTGGGTTTCGTCTTGAGACAGGGCAAGGAGTTTAAAAGTGCAAGTACCCTTAACATTCTTTATAATGCGCTAGTAAGATCCCACCTAGAGTATGCTTCTACTGTCTGGAACCCAATTTACGCAACACATGTGAACTCTATAGAAAGAATCCAGAATAAATTTTTGAGATATCTAAATTATCGTCAAAGTCGTAGCTCGGATTTCCGATTTCAACCAGATACGATAGCTGCTTTGGAGGAAAGGCGTATCTGCCGTGACTTATTATTTCTTTTTAAAATAGTCAATAATATTTTGGATTCCCCTTACCTTTTGAATAAAATTGGATTCAAATGTCGAACTTTTACTACTAGGAATAAGTCTTTATTTAGTATACCACATGCGGGTACAAATTATGCAAAAAATAGATTTTTGGTTCGTGCTTGTGATTGTTATAATAAAGATTTTCTTGATCTTGATATATTGCATCTTTCGCTGGGTCTATTTAAATCTTCATTATTTAAAGCGTTTTTAAAAAAGTACTAAATGTATTTTTTAGTGATACTTAACTTTGTGTTAGTGTTAATTTTTAATTTATGTACATTTTCCTCTCTTCAATTTGCTTTGTTAATTTGGTAATTTATATATATTTTTTCCCTTTTCAATTTGCTTTGTTTTGTATAAATTTACTGAGTAACTTATAACGTAAGTACATGTTGCGTTGTTATAATGCCGTGCACATAAATTTATTTACTTGCAAGATTTTTGTGGAAACTTGTTTGGTTTTAAGATTATTTTATTTTCATTTGTATTATGTGTTAAGAAAACTGTTTGTTTCCCAATCAATAAAATAAAAAAAAAAAAAAAAAATAAGCAGGCCATTTGGTACAAAACCATCTTCTGAACCAGCATGTACTATAACAACTCGTTGCCCTTTAGATATTTTCTTTTTTATGCCTTTGGTCGAACCATCGCCCCATGACATGGTGCTTGTGTGAGTGGAGTCGACGTATGACTCATCTGTATATACTATCGGTCTTTTCTCTGCCCGAAATGCCGTGATTTTTTCTAAAAATTCGATTCTTTTGAGGCGTATGTTGGTTTGCTCAATCAGAAGCTTTCTGTTGTTCTCTGTTCTTCTCCACTGAAATCCCAAATCTTTTAGGATTCGCTTGACGCTGGTAGCCGAGCCTTGAAAATTTATATCAGACTTTAATTTTTTCAAGATACCCTTAACTGTTGGCAACTCTTTTTCTGTGTTGTGGAAATTGTGCACGCATCTTTTTACAACACCTTTGTCAAAATTGTCAATTCCCGTGACCTTCTTTTTCCCTGACCTCTTCTTACCAGGCGTACGGAATACTGTAAGAAGATCGGATGTGTTTGCTTCTGCAGCAACTCTGCGCACCGTTGATATTGAGACTCCACATGCGACCGCCACTCTTTTTTTTACATTTTGTAGTGCCACTTTGATTCCTTCTTCACTTTCCTTTTTCATGAATTGAAAAACGTCGAAAATAATTTTCCGTGCTTGCCGGCGTAAGACGGTATTCCGTCCAGACATCGTAACAACACAAATAACAAAAAAACAATAACAATCAGGAAACTTAACAAAATGACAATAACAATGCGATGCGCGACTGTACTTTTGCAGCGAATGCAAACGTGTGCGTGCGTACGAACAGTGAGACAGACACTGACGCACAAGAATCATGGCGAGCGCGGTGTGGGGCCGGAGTGAGAGGGGGTGCGCTCTGCCGTCCCACACCGTCCTCATTCCGCTGATACCTGTTTTTTTGTTATTGCGACGCGAAGCGCTGCAACTCAGGCCTATCTAGTTGTTTGGACCGCACTGTATCCTTATCTACACACAAAAATAAAAACACAGAAAGGCAGCAGAAGTCGCTGTTGCAGACATCACACAACTAAATATAGTGATGCCTACAACAACATCCTCCTGGTGAAGCACTGTGACTCCACGTGAACCATGTTCCAGAATCAATAATAATAATAATAATATATACCAACCAGTCTCGAAACCAACCTGAGACGGTTGGGATTCCGCGGCAGTTCGCTTCCAGCGCGGATGCAGAAGGCGGTTCTGCTCGATACTGCTCGCATCGTTCGCCGGTTTCTTTCCCTGGGGCTCTGAACCTCGGTCGACTGTGCTTCTGCCGAGGGATGTACCGTCTCTCTCTCTTTAAATTCTTTTGGCCAAGAGGGAGAGACGAGATCAAAAATTCTCGAAATAATAATAAAATTCTTTATTGCACAAGATAAAAATTTCGTACATAGGCGAGCTTAATACTATTTAGTATTCTCTATCAGCTAACCTTTGGTAATTGGGAAGTTGTTGCGGGTAGTGCCATGATGTTAAAATATTATAGGGTACCGATTTAAATACATATATTACTCAAACACTTAGTAAATTATATTATACTACATGCTAATAAACATATACAGTAATTAATAGGAGATAACAACATTAAATGGTAAACTACATATACCACTACATAAATAAATAAGTATAATGGATATATACTGAAGAGAATTTGTCTAAAAACTTAAAACAGATAATAGTAGTTTATGCTACAAAAGCGCAAAGGAATAAATTACGAGGACGATTAACGTAACCGAGTAATTTATTGCTTTTACGCCCGTGTATCATACTACGTTTTTCAATGCATAGTGTGAGGAAATGAAAACAAATATAATCTTGTGAACTTTAAATTATAATTGGCTCAAAAGGAATGTATCCAGAGCCGTTAAACAGTGGAAAAAAAAGTATAACGTCTATGGTACACAGGAAAGGCTGCAGGTTAGCCAACCATTGTAAACAAATAAAAAAAAAAATAATAATAAAGCCCTAGGGCAAAATAATCGACTTTTTGTTCGGTTTTGATGCATAAAAAGTGGGCCTTTACGAGCACATTCATTGAAAAATATTTAATTATTGTGGATCATTCTGTAAATCAAGAAAGTGTTGTTTTATCTTATTCTTGAAGACTGATACAGACGGATCCCGGAACGGGACTGTCCCAACGATCAACAATGCCCTCCAAGATGCTGTTGGAGCTGCCCCTTAAACGACTCTTAAGGGAAGCCACACGTTTTCGGACTATTGCTGTGACGCTATCAGTCTGTGCCTCCGCGAACATTCCTGATGCGCTGCAGTATCGTGGCAGCCCCAACAGCACCCTGAACGCATTGTTGTATTGGACGCGGAGGGTACTGAATGATCTCTGCGTATATCTAGTCCACAGACTGCACGTGTACTGATAAATTTTAGCCCTCGAGCTCTCTGGAAAAATAGTAGTTTATGCTACAAGGGCGCAAAGGAATAAATTACGAGGACGATTTCAAATACGAGCGTAGCGAGTGTTTTAAACGTAACCGAGTAATTTATTGCTTTTACGCCCGTGTATCATACTACGTTTTTCAATGCATAGTGTGAGGAAATGAAAACAAATATAATCTTGGGAACTTTAAATTATGATTGGCTCAAAAGGACTGTATCCATAGCCGTTAAACGGTGTAAAAAAGTATAACGTCTATGGTACACAGGAAAGGCTGCAGGTTAGCCAACCATTGTAAATAAATTTAAAAAAATATATATATTAATATAATATATATATTAAAGCCCTAGGGCAAAATAATCGACTTTCTGTTCGGTTTTGATGCATAAAAAGTGGGCCTTTACGAGCACATGCATTGAAAAATCTATTACAGATTTAAGAATGCTAAGAAAAAAAAAATCTTTTGAGAAAAGGTTTTTTTTAATTCGAGTTAGCTCCAGCAGCCGTGGCACAGTGTTTAATCGCGCGCGATGCGTAGTTGAATCACAAGTGCGAGGAGCGTGACACGATGTTTTTGCGATTAAGGGCGCACCGAGCGTTTGCCTTTGTCTCTGTCTTTTTCTTTACGTGTAAAGATTATAGAAAATAACCAAACTTTTGCAATTTTTCAATGGTTTTCGTGGTTATTTTCATCATATTGTTCTTGAATAAAAAAACTATCATGTATAAACGCTCCAGTCATCTATGAACTTTATTTTAGTAAATAGATCATAATATCATAATATAAAAAAGTATCGAGAAAGAGGAAAAAAATATTTGAAAAGAGGTAACTTTGCGAATTTATTCTATCGAGCCAACTTTATCAAATAGTGTTTCCATCGTGTATACAGTCTAGTATATATCCCCAATAATACCAATATATATTCCCTAGATTTTTATTTAATTGTTTACTATTTTAAACAAGTGTTATAAAAACGTGTTTGTGTGTGTAAAAAGCTCGGTGCTTTAAACAGTACGTCACGCTCCTTGCACATGTGATTCAACTAGTAGCGTCGCGCGTGATTAAACACTATGCTACGCCGCCTGCCCCTGTATTTTGTATCTTTAGTTGCCAACTGGACTAGATGCCTATCATCAAAAACATAGCTAAAAACGGAACTTTCAAAATTGCCTTTAGTCGGTATTAAACTATTAACGAACTGTGTCGTCACTTCAAGTGCGAACATATCCTTAGACAATCGGAATTCGATAGTATATTTATGTTTTTGATGATAGACACCAAGTCCAGATGGCAACTAAAGATACACAATAGGCCCTCTGGTCTATTTATCAGTACATTTAGTCTAAGGTACTTTCATACCAAATTTGGTGCTTCTATCCGCCAGAGCCAAAATAAGTCGTGATTTGGGTGTAATTTATTATTATTGTTTTTTAAATTGTATATTTTGATGTTTTAGAAAGTCTTGTTTCAGAGCTATGATGGAATAACTTGCAACAATTGTTTTTAGAAATGCTGAACCGATTTAGATGAAACTTTTCGAAATAGATTCTAGAAATTGGAACGCGAAGCTTTTTAGTAACATGAAAATCGTCGCAGTAGTTTTTAAAAAATGAACTCGAAACGTATGATACTTTAAAAGTGTGATAATTATATTGTATACAACCTACCAGTGCTTTTTTGTCAAAAATAAATTCTTACTTATGCAATTTTAGCCGTAAAAGTAACAAAAAAAATTGTTACAAAAAAAAATACGTTAACCAATTCAAACTGTATACTTTTTAGAAATTGATACTTGTCGTTGTTGGTTCTTGATGAAACATTTGAAACATCTTGTCAATAAAACACATTCTTGGTAACTGTTCCACTTTTATATGTATATTACACTAGCGACCGGTTTAACCGGTTTAAACCGGTTGCTAGTGTAATATACATATAAAAGTGGAACAGTTACCAAGAATGTGTTTTATTGACAAGATGTATACTTTTTATATCAATGTACATAAATAAATATAACCTATTTTGGTACAATCCTAACTTGTATACTAAATAGTTTGTTTTGTATAATATTCCGATATTTTTTGTTGTACAAAAATATAGCACGATATTTGATTATTTGTAAGTCTCGAAAAGTTGCATTTTTCCAAATAGATAATGCATTTACACATTCTACACCGTTATGTAAAATATGTAATACATATAACTGATGTATATGATGGCCTATTATAGTTATATAGAAATTTTTTTTTAGGCGGGTTGTGTAGTAAATAACTAAAAAGTTTTGATAGTTTCCCAGTTGAAACGGTGAGTTATCAAAACTATTTAAGTATGTACTTAGTTTACAAGTATTTATTTGTGATTTTTAGTGTAGATTAGAATAAATCATGTTACACATGTTTTTTTGTACATTTCTGTCTCATTTTTCTATTGTATAAAATAAATAATGGTTTTTATAATGTCTTTAATAAAATAATGTAAATTATGGAACTCACTTGTATTTTTATTTCTCGTGGAAATGTAGTGTAAGTTGAATAAAAACAATATAATATAGTTTTTAGGGTTCCGTACCCAAAGGGTAGGGTAACCAACTGGACCCTTATATGTATATTTTGAAAAACGGATTTAACTCGCTTTTTTATTATAACTTGTGCAAGGAGGATCGATGAGATCAAGACTTATCATCTTCTGGACATCAACTGGACCCTATTACTAAGACTTCGCTGTCCGTCCGTCTGTCCGTCTGTCACCAGGCTGTATCTCATGAACCGTGATAGTCAGGACAGTTGAAATTTTCACAGATGATGTATTTCTGTTGCCGCTATAACAACAAATACTAAAAAACAGAATAAAATAAATATTTCAGGGGGCTCCCATACAATAGACAGGTTTTTTTGCCGTTTTTATAGATAATGGTACGGAACCCTTCGTGCGCGAGTCCGACTTGCACTTGGTCGGTTTTCCTATAAACTTTTGTATATATTTGGAGGTTCTGGAAAAAAAATGAGAAAATATGTGAAATTTCATAATAAAAAGCAAAAGATTCATAATCACTTTCCGCACAGCCGATAAACGGCGCGTCTTGAAAATGTCGGAAAGATCAGCGAAACTGTCGGCGTAATAATCAAACGCAAAATTCAGCGACTAATATTTCTTTTTTTGATTTGGGCTAGGCCAAGATATCTCTGCCATCCAGCCTCAAATGATCCTACAGAACACTCAATAGTTAGGAAGTTGAACGGCAATTCTTGCGCGTGCGCAAAAAATTGCGAAAGCAGAAAAATCAACGATTTCCGTAGAAAATCCCTTGTAAAATCACCCGAAATCTGCCGTAGAAAATTTTTTGGCACTTGCCGGGATAACCGGCATTCCGGATCATTTTTTTAAATATAGAATAGTACATTGTTCACCGAGGGAAGAAAGGGAAAGATTACCAACGAGGGTGTATTCGCCTCGGGCCTCAATACACACGGGTTGGGAACCGCACTTTCTCGCGAGTAAACTACACCTGCGAGGAAATAGTATAATTTTACTTTTAATCAAGATACAATAAAATTAACCGACTGACTCGCGTGCGATTGTCACTTTTTATTTCCTTCTTATTTTTCATTATGTAAAGGAAAAGCAAGTGGCCTGTATCATTTTTCGAGTTTTATGTACGAGTTCGCAAAATACGAGTAATACTGGCCACTTGCTCATTCTTTATGGTATTTAAAAAAAAACAGCACGTTAACAATGGATTTGCATATACTTTTTCTGCCCGCTCAAGCACGTTAACAATGAATTTTCATACACTTTTGCCGCCCGCATATTTGTATGACAGTAATGACGTATTTTCTGCATCGTTTTCAACAAAGAAAGAAGGTACTTTCCGAGCAGGCGTAGTATAAAAATAATTTCACTACTGTTTTTAGCTTATTAAACGCAATTACTTTTCATAAAAATCTTCATGTAGGAGACAAGCCCGTTGTTACAGTCCGCAGTCTGGATCGTTGTCTTTGATTTCTTAAATTAAAATAAAGAAGAACCAATGTATGTGTTTCAAATGTGCATTTATTCATCATCATAAATTGACACAAAAATATACAATTTTCAAATAGTAACGCTTATATGACAGTAATATGACAACATATTTAAATGAGATTAGATAATCACTTCGGTGGTCTAGAACTCTTCCTTCTCGAACGGATGGTACTTGTGGCCGAGGGACCTAAAACAATAAAACAAACACAAAATAAATACCAATAATATCATATTAAACCACACAACATTTAGAGCAACCATAGATTTAGTATGTACTGCCGTTATAGACGGAGAGCTAGCGACCAAATCGGTCATGTGGCTTCAGCTGTATTGAAACTCCGTTAGCTACTTCCCTGAAAAACCTTTTCCGATAATCTTCGTGCTGGCAGGCCGCGGGCGGTGGGTGCGGGTGTAGTGGGGTGGGGAAAAAAAATGTGGGCTCAGCGACTTTAATTTTTTTTTCAAACAGTTGCTCTGTACTCCCTGAGCAACCGAAAAAAAATTTAAATCGATCGGGTGGTGGGAAGGGGTTGCCAGCGTTAATTAAAAGTACCAAAATAATAATAATTTTCATGTGGGCTCAGATATCAGCCGGCGAACGCGTCAGCGCGCTCACGGCTCACGGCGGCTTGGTACATTTAATTAACGCTGGCAACCCCTTCCCACCACCCGATCGATTTAAATTTTTTTTTTTGGGTGCACAGGGAGTACAGAGCAACTGTTTGAAAAAAAAATTAAAGTCGCTGAGCCCACATTTGTTTCCCCACCCCACTACACCCGCACCCACCCCCCGCGACCACTTCACCTACGATTCAATGTCTGGAATGATGAATCAAACGAACATAAACAACTTAATCACGTGACCTCCGGCAGCTGTCCCAAATGCCGGCTCCGGCACCCGTTTTAAGTGCCGGATCCGGCAGCTGAAGCATTTCCTATAAAATGTCGCCCAAATACTCACGCAGTCATAGGTACGAAACGTCCGTTATTGTTGAAGCTGTCGATGAGCTGGACATCTTCCTGCGACAGCTTGAAGTCGAACACGTTGAAGTTGGACGCGATACGCGACTTCGTCACCGACTTCGGGATTACGATCACGCCGCGTTCGATCTGGTACCTGGAATAGAAATTATTTATTTTATTTTCATTTATAACACTTTTTGCACATTAACACAAATAACTTAAAAGACAAGAGAAACAATTAAACATGGTGTACAAGGGCGGCACTTATTACTAACAGAAATATGAACAAATTAAGATGTGGAGGTGTAAATACTAATCAGAAAATAATAGGGAGATCAAGATTAAAATATAAAGCTAAATATCTAAGACATAAACTTACAATATACAACGTGTAACAGAAAGGTGTAACCATATTTGAAGAGCTTATTCAGTCAATGGAATAGAACAACTTTTACTGTGGAACAAAACCTGTATCTCGAAATTTTATTTTTACTATTTAATAGAAAAATGCAATGCCGCTTGGCCCGAAATGTATGGAAGAGCACATTTTTTTTGAGATTTAAGGGTTGGCTCCACAGTAAAAGTTGTTCTATCCATTGACTGAATAAGCTCTTCAAATATGGTTACACCTTTCTGTTACACATTGTATAAATAATAAATAAGAAATACAGAAATTATAATAATATTGGATATTTGAGTTCTAAGATCGGTACTGTGTTGAGAAAATTTACCCATCGGCATATATAATTATATATCGGCAGTTTAGACAAACAGAATGCATGGTTAAGAATGATTGTTTTGAGACAATGATACCGATTCGGTGAAGCACATCTTAACTTATTTGACAGGACTAAACTTAATTTAAGCGTTCTGTCCTTGTCTTTTCGATAAAGAAAGAAAAAGGTTACGCTTAAAATAAGGTTAGTCCTGTCAAATAAATTAAGACGTGTTATGCCGAATCGATACCATTGTGTGATAAACAAACAGCAAGATCCAATTTGAGGGAAAAGCATCATCTGCTTGCAGTCATCTTTATATGATAAGCACTTAAACATCATACTTGCTCAGTTTGCAATAGCTCTCTGGATGGCGTCTAGATTCCGTAATGAACAAAGTGATCTAGGGCATGAGATGTAAAATCGGGATACTTCAAGGCATCATACTGGGTCTATTCTTATTTCTTATATCAACGTTTTTTCCGTATGTCAGCGATATACTCAGTTTTGAGTCCTCCTACAGCGGTAACCTGCTAGATAAGTTTAGTATTTTTACTAAAAGCGGTGATCTTTACGCTACAACCTTTGCAAACGCATGGGAACTCAGCGTGTCCCAAGGCATCAAATTTGGTCCATTATAATTCCTTCTATATTTATTTTATAAAATTACCTGATGAGCACTTGAGCTGGGGTCTTGCCCAGTCTGTCAGCGATGGACTTCAGTTTGGGGTCCTCCAACAGCTGAGGCTCTCCGGGTTGCGCCCAAGGTCTGTCGGGGGATCCAAGGGGACTGTATGCGGTGATCTTGATGCCGCGAGCTTCGCAGAAGTTCTTCAGTTTTGTCTGATTCAAGTAGGGGTGGCATTCGATCTGGGAGAGAGGTTATGGGTTAGGAACGAAAAATAATCCAAAGACATGTTGACTCTTTGGGCAGCATTACGAGATTTTTACAGTATGTAAGTTACTTAGATATTTTTTCATACAGATTTCCTCCTGATGCTTTAAAGAACACTTTCATTTAAGCAAAATATCCTTTAATATGTAATATCTCGACTGTGGCGGTACCAAAAACCCACCCGAAGTTATTTGAGGAAGAGCAAGAGCACAGCTCTCAAACAGGCACAACCTGGTAGTCCACCATGCCTGGGACCGATTGATGGCGGTATATCCATCCACAATTGCCGGCCCTTATATAAAACAGACTGGTCGCCGGTGCCAGGATTTCGGCACCGCACTCACCAACCCGCCTGCCCAGCGTGTGTGAGTATGGGCATTTCTTCCAGGAGGACCGCCAAGAGTGGCAAAATCTTGGAAAGGCCTATGTCCAGCAGTGAACGAAGATAGGCTGATGGATGATGATGATTATAATCTTACCTGGTTGGTGACAGGCTTGATGGTGGCACTCTTCAACAGCCTCTCGAGCTGCTTACTGTTGAAATTAGAGACCCCGATGCTCTTCACAAGACCCTGGGAAAATTATTATAATTAATTATGACACACTTGGATGCATGGCCGCGTGGCTTGCGTCCAAAAGGAGGTGGTACCGGTTTGTAGTGATATACATATAAGACCAAATGCTTGATCCGCCGATTTAAGGTCGCTCAACGAGCTATGGAGCGGGCTATGCTTGGGATATCTTTGATGGATGAAATCCGAAACGAAGATATCCGTCAGAGATCGAAGGTGACCGACATAGCCTGCCGAATCAGTAAGTTGAAGTGGCAGTGGACTGGCCATATTTGTCGCCAACGTGATAACCGTTGGGGCCGTAAGGCATTGGAATGGATACCACGTACAGCAAAGCGCAGCGTAGGCCGCCCTCGTGCCCGCTGGACTGACGATCTGAAGGACGTTGCGGGTGGCGGCTGGATGAGGATGACTGAGGACCGCCAAGAGAAGACATATAAGACAGCCACTTGCACGCTGCTTACACATTCATAAACCATCATCATCAGTTATTTTTCAATGCATGTGCTCGTAAAGGCCCACTTTTTATGCATCAAAACCGAACAAAAAGTCGATTATTTTGCCCTAGGGCTTTATTATTATTTTTTTTAAATTATTTACAATGGTTGGCTAACCTGCAGCCTTTCCTGTGTACCATAGACGTTATACTTTTTTTCCCAGTGTTTAACGGCTCTAGATACAGTCCTTTTGAGCCAATTATAATTTAAAGTTCACAAGATGATATTTATTTTCATTTCCTCACACTATGCATTGAAAAACGTAGTATGATACACGGGCGTAAAAGCAATAAATTACTCGGTTACGTTTAAAACACTCGCTACGCTCGTGTTTTAAATCGTCCTCGTAATTTATTCCTTTGCGCCCTTGTAGCATAAACTACTATAAAAGCCTCGCTCTAGTCGGTGTAGCATCTTCCATCGTTCTCTGTCCAAAGTCAATAGCAAGTGTCACTGACATTTGATATATAATGATCTATGGTCACGCCATTTTGTTTTTTTTTATGCAAACGAAAACTGTTACTGGCAAAGGTACGAGATCTATTATGCCCACAAGGATTTTGCTAAACATATCTAAAATTTAAGAAAATATTTATGTATGTAAAAATTAAAATTTTTGCTCTTAGCTGTTTACCCACTTTCATTTTAGCTATTAAAATTAACGGGTTAATAGTTTGAAATGTTGTGGATTATTATTATTTAAATGGTAATATTGAAACAAACCTTGCCAACGAGCGCCTCCATGGCCTTCCAGGTGTCGACGTAGTCTACGTCAGAGAACTGTATCTTGCCATCTGCGTTCATCGGGAACAAAGCTTCGTCCTCCTGTGGACAGGGATGTTGTCAAAAAAAAAAAAAAGTTCATTTTGCAAAGTAGGTATATATAATAAAGTCGCCGTCAATAGAAATTGTGGACTATGTAAACAAACCGTTTTCTCAAGGTTCTGTCACGGAGTCTCACTGAACATTATTCCAAATCACGAAGCATCAAGTCTTACCAGACATTCACTGTATTTCATAATTAAATATTCAATAATCACCAGTTAATGAGGGGTTTTCAAAGTCAAATTAAAAAAGAAAAAGTAGTACCGAACGACTTAATAGATGGCGCAGCCTGTACTAAAAGTGTCAAAAAATGTCTTCCTGGCAACACTGGATTCTTTTGATTTTGACACTTCTTCTTTGCTTCTTTCTATTTTATGGTCAATCCATACCTCAAATGTATCATTGCTAAGATCCATTGTTCTTTCCGTAATTAGTTATACTGTGTGTTCCTATATTTTTACAATTAGCTACAACGCATGGGCTGACCATTTTGAAAGTTGAATGAAATACCAAGCTATTAACGTAAGTTATATAGATAGAAAACAACACAATATAAACACAACGAAATGGGAATGTCTTTGTGAAGGGTTTTGTTGGATTTAACAATTGAATTGACAATTTTTATCTTGCTGCCCACAGATTAAAAAATAATCTTTGCTTTTTGACACTTGAAAGCAGGGTAACGCCATCTGTGTTTACCTCTGAAAGCTTGATCAAGGTCAGTCTGGAAAACCGCTCATTACGGAAAATCATAGAATCAATAGTCAATTCTGTACTGCGTCGAGATTGCTGTCATATTTTTTTCTCATCGAATCTGTATCGTCTTTGAAAATTGGTGATGTACGAATCTATTTGAATATAAATCTATTTTATTCGTGATGCTATTTTATTCCGTCATTTTTTTTTTGACAGCGTTACTTCATAATCTTTGACATAAACGTGTGTGTGATTCTATCGAGAGCTGTGTGATCGATTTGACCAGCGATTCATCAGAATATTTTAGCGATAAATCAAATAAAGAAAATTAATTAAGCACCTAACATATTTTAATCACATACTTACCCATCTCTAGATAGCTCACCTATTCATAGACAAAGGCAACATGGCGCTTTGTTTACATAGTCCACAATTTCTATTGACGGCTACTTTACACGTTTCACAAGTCAAATTTTAATCTTATAAAAATATATGTAATAAAATAATAAATGTACATGAACTACTTAGATTAAATGTTTATTTAATTTATGTAGCAATATATATACAATTAAAATTATAGGTAAAATATTATTATACAAGGTGAAATCCAATCAACCGCCCGAACCCATACCGGAGACTCGGCATGGACCAGGAACAAGGTTCAATGATCACCAACCGAGCCCCTAGTGTACAAATCGGAACAACTCCAGCACTAGAGAGTGGGTATTCACTAGAGATGAGGTAGTGAGGGGAAAATATATTTAAAAAAAACCGGCCAATTGCGAGTCGGACTCGCGCACGAAGGGATTTTTTTCACGTCTCGATATGCGGACTTTTTCTCCAAGTACATTTTATAAGTTTGTCGACTGATACAGATCGCGCCAAACTTCTAGTACGCTCGGAAGTTGCTCTTCCCAAGAACGGCCCATACATTTTGTTCCTGCTGATGCGAATCGCCCCGTGTTTAGAGGGGACTAAAAGTTTGGCGCAATCTGTACTCGTTAACTTGTAAAGACTACTTAGCTGTGATAGTTTTCCTTTTAATTTCGTTATGTATACTACTGCCGTGATTTTTTCACGTCTCCAAATACAACCGTTTCACTGGCAGGGGAGGGGGGGGACACTTGACTCTTAACAAAAATTAACACTTTTAAGCTTAATATTTCGCAAACGGACCCCTGGATCCAAAAATAGTCTTCCCACACCCCCAATATTTTTAAATCACCTATCCAACGACACCCCACACTAGGGGATAGACAAGAAAAAACAATCATCCCCACTTTATGTGTAGGGTGGTACCACAACGAAAATCTCTTTCAAAATTTTACTGTACCACTTTATCGGCGTGATAAATATGTATACTCATGCCAAATTACAACTTTCTAGTACTAATAGTCTCTAAGCTAAGCCGCGGACAGACAGACAGACAGACAGACGGACATGGCGAAGCTATAAGGGTTCCTTGTTGTTGCCTACGGAAACCTAAAAAGTGATTGAATTGTAAGTTTTTGTAAGAGTCCCGTACAAACGCTGGTGTCCCATACAAAAATTTAATATAATTTATTTTTATTATCATTATAATGTATTTTTTTTTCTAATCATTGTTGTTTTATTAAACCACTAGCGACCCGCCCCGGCTTCGCATGGGTGCAATGCTGATACTAAATATACTACAGTATTTAAAGTACTTAATTGGATAAGGATTAATGCTGTATTGCTTAAAATCGCTTCGTAAATAAGGCGTTATTTCTCGTAAAAAGTAAAGGATAAAAAATGATTATTGTGGGTTATCCCTAAGAGATAGACATATACCATCGCGGACTTTTTTGTAGACCTTTTTAAGGTGTATAATACTGTAGTACATTATTTTGATCTATCTCGTAGGGTTCAGCCAGCGTTTGCAATGTAAGCGCAAAAAAATGCGTTTATTTACGACATCACATTAGAAACCTCTAAAATTGTCAGTGTTTCTCTACTATATTACGCATGTATTATACATATAAACCTTCCTCTTGCATCACTCTATCTATTAAAAAAAAACGCATCAAAATCCGTTGCGTAGTTTTAAAGATCTAAGCATACATAGGGACAGACAGACAGCGGGAAGCGACTTTGTTTTATACTATGTAGTGGTTACATCAAAGCTACCTAACCATTATTTTTCTTCATAAACAAAGATAATTAATTTTGCTAAATCTTTGCAACCAAATCAAAAACTGAAAAGTATTGGTGAAGAAAAGATTTTTATTATATTTATAATTATTTTTATATTTTTTATTATATTTTTATTATATTTATAATTATTTTTATATTTTTTATCATTAACTGTTATCTGTTTAAATATTTAAAGAAACAATACGTAATAGTTTTTGATAAGTCTCTGCCAAACAAATTTAATGTACTGGATGCTTTGTAGAATAATACTTTGGCTTGTTTTTCACTTAAGATCAAAACATGAAAAATGCGTACGATTTAAGAGGCTATGCGAATTTTATTTTTGTCACTCTCACTCCAAGCGAAAAATCGCGCAGTTCGAGAGGGGCGGATTCAGGGCAAAAGGGAAAAAAGTTGGTTTTATATTTTTATTATAAAAACTAATGTAGCTAGCAAAATTTCAAATATCAAATCTCTAGATATTGTTGAAACACACCTAATAAAATATGTTTGAGTTCTGCATATGGTTCCTATTCGTCAAACGAGGAGAAAAAGTGTGTTTGAAGACCTCATTTCAACAATTATTTCTATCGAGGAAAATTTATCCAAACATGTTTTCCAATAACAAAACCCTAGATTATATTGTCAAAATGCATATACCAGAAATTTATAAAAACTTTCCGTGTATTTCATGAAATACACAGAACAGAAACGCCCGTATTTTTTTCGCATATCGCCTTAAGATGCCGGCGGAGCAACCCTAGTTCATACAAACGAAATACCAAAACCATTTTGTAAATCATAGATATTTTAAAAGTAGTGTGTATTTATTCCGATTGCATTACAGAATATCTAGGTTCCACAAATATGTATATTAAATAAGAACACTGATTTAAACATGAAATATGAGAAAAAGATTTCCATGGAAATTTTAAAATGCTTATAAGTCATCTTTAAATCAGATCTTTGATCCTTTCAAAATATACAAGTGACTTTTTGATCATCGTCCAAATTCATACTGGAGGCTTGCTAAGTGATCAGCATCATGAATCGATAACAATTTTTGTGAAATTAGTATAATGAAATTTCGCCTTCCCATAGTAATTCACTCCCAGTCCTGAATGAATCACTATGGGAGGTCGAAATTTCATTTTACGAATTTTACAAAAATCGTTATTGGTTAATGATGCTGAACAATTACCAAGGCTCAAGTATGAATTTGGACGATGTTCACAAATTCACCTTGTATATTTGGTAACCTAGATGTTCTGTAATCCAATCGGAATAAACACACACTATCCGAAGAATATCTATGATTTTCATAGTGGTATTTCATTTGAACTAGGCTTTTTCCGCAGGCCTCTTAAGCGTGGAATACTCCTAAGCACTCCCACGTCTAAAGGCCAATACATTCTGAAAGAGACAAACCTATTTGCGTAAGTAGGATGTACTGAGTCCCTTTAATTCTGGCCAACGTGTATTGGGGCCACAATAACTTTAGTTGTGATCTAACCTTGTACGCTTGAGGCCAATGTATCAAGTAGAGGTCGAGGTACTTGAGCTGAAGGTTGTCCAAGGTCTGCTTGAGAGCACCCTCCACGAGGTCCGGCCGGTGGAAAGTGTTCCATAGCTTAGATGTGATGAACAGGTCCTCTCTGGAAGATGAAATTGATCACGATTGTACTGATAAGAACCCACCCGACAATTTGAACGAGCGAGCGAAGTTCTCCGAGTCTACTAGAACAATCCGGCGTTTGTATGTATCCAATCCAATCTAATCCATCAACCAATATCGGTCCACTGCTGGACATAGGCCTCTCCAAGGGCACGCCACATTTTTCTGTCCTCGGCCATCCTCATCCAGCCACTACCGGCAATCTTTTTTTGATCGTCAGTCCAGCGAGCTGGCGGGCGTCCTACACTGCGTCTGCCGGTTCGTGGTCTCTACTCGAGAACCTTTCTCCCCCATCGGTTGTCGGTTCTTCGGCTGATGTGGCCAGCCCACTGCCACTTCAGCTTGCTTATCTTAGAGGCTATGTCGATGACTTTGGTTCTTTGACGAATGACCTCATTTCTGATATGATCCATCAAAGAAACTCCGAGCATAGCCCGCTCCATAGCTCGCTGAGCCACTTTGAATCGGTGAACTAGTCCAACCGTCAGTGTCCACGTTTCGGCACCGTAAGTCATGACCGGCAGAACGCACTGGTTGAAGACTTTTGCCTTTAAACACTGAGGAATGGCCGAGGAGTTTGTATGTATGCATGTATGTATGTATGTTTGTCCGACGATAACTCGAGTATCGATGATCGGAACGTCATGACATTTGGTAGGCGAGTAAATGAGACAAAGAGAATTTTCAAGTTCGAACATGAGCTACATAGGTCAAGTGGGTGCCAAGATACGGGGTTGGGAGTCCGCGAGTTCACAGTTCGGGGCGAACTAGTAGTTATATTTGTTGCAGTCGATTTATTTTTACAAGGTATACCTATAGTATATTTCGTTCTGACTTTGGTCTTCCTATCGTTTTTCTAATTTGAATCTGAATCTGATCAGATTTTACAGAATTTGAGTGAAATAACATATTTTTGTGTGGTGTTCAATGTATGTACTATAATATATACGTTACAAATGTTCCAAAAATGGTTCGATTTCAGTTTGATTTGTCGTTTAACTTGTCATAATTAGTTTGAAAATGGAAAGGGTCCCAAGTGTCATGCGTGATGATGCGTCCATACAGTAAGTATGGCGGAAGTTTTTTTTTTAATTATTATGGCAAGTACTATGGCGGAAGTTGTTTATTGGAATGCATATAAATGTATGTATATCGACTAGTCGATCAACAAGTTGATATATGGACATCATTATCGACTGTCACCGTTGCTCTCTCCCTGCACCTCATACTTATCCCGGCTCTCAATTAAGTTGTATTCCTATAACTTCCCTCTGTATAGTAATAATAATAATAAAATTGTTTATTTACAAAAGGAAAAACTTATAGCTATACATAAATAAATACATATTTTTATTTTTTAAGGAAAAACTATACAAAACTAATACCTTGGCACCTGAGCTAAACCGAAAGATCTGTATTCCAGGTGCCAGTCCCTAATCACCTCGGTAAAAAATAAAAATAAAAGTTAAACCACAATATACAAAATTATGCACTTGAATATAAATGTGAAAGTGAGAGGGTGTGTGAGAGTGTGTATGTGTAGAGAGAGGGTGGATGTGTGAGTTTGCGTGAAAAATGGAGTGTTTAGATTGAGATTCCCTAGCCCTACGACTTGGGTCTTGGGTTCAGTTGTTTAAGACTACTAGGGAGTGTGTGCTAGAGTAAGGATTTTTAGTGTGGAACGGTGGGGGTAAGAGAGAAAATCACTTAGGGATTTCTAGAGCCAGTTCAGTGTCGGCATAGTTTTTGAGCAACAGCCATTGTCACAGCTGCTTTACAAAAATACTTATTTAAGGAAAATAAATTTAGTTCACGATTAATATTTTTGTAAAGATAGCTGCCCAAAAAACAAAAATGTTTACTAATGAATTGGGTTCAGAAAGCCTCTGTACAAGTCGTAGTATGCATTCGTCTTTTTAGGTATATATCAGGATCAAAAACGAGTGATCGGTGCTGTTTCATTATGGTGAAAATTATGAAAAGCTGACGGACTGTAAGAACCTGCCATGATTTGTACAAAAGTTCAGTGGAAAACCTAAAAGGGCGAAAAGTTGCAACCTTTAGTAATGCTCTTTGAGCATATTATAATTTAATTAAGTGTATAGGCCTCTTCTTTGCTATGCCAATGCCTCATCTACGCTTACCTCTTTACAACGCCCTCGCTAATCTTAGCGGTGATGGCAGCACCGACCTCCTTCTCGTTGCCATAGACAAACGCGCAGTCGATGTGTCGGTAGCCGATGTCTATGGCATCCTTCACTGCTTGCGTCACTTGGCCTGGCGCTGACTGTGGAGAGAGATTGTTCGTTCGTTATTTTGTGTCGGTCTGCGTGGTTTGGAAGGCATTTTGAATGTTTGCGTGAGCTTTTAAATATGCAGTTTTTTTTGTATGCAGTGAAGCTGCTATCATCCAACAGACCAAATGAAGCTCACGCACATATAGAACAGCGCAATGTATTCAAATAAAATGTATACAGCGTGCTCTGAAATTCGACCTATTCCTTGAAAGGGGTTATACTAGAGATCATTTCCAACTAATAATGCCTATCACTAGGGGTCGAAAATGATAATCTTTTTTCAAGTAAAACACGTCGATACTTTAAAAATTACAAAATATAAAAGGTTTTCTTTCCACTTAAGACCTTTTACTTCTGAGCTTATCGGTATTCTGTTAAAATTGTTCCTGTATCCAAAATTTTGTGCTAAGACAGTACAGAAAGAAAGAAGTTTATTCAATGGAAAATGATACACAAGATAGCAGCACACATAAATAATAGACTAATGATCACACAAAAATAAATGAAGCAACAAAGAGAAAACAACATAAATCAATCTCATGTATTCACCGCCACTAAATAGGCTGCAACTCAGCATGTTGCTGTGTCGAGATGATACATATTTTATAACATATATTCATGCACAATTGCGCACCCTGACACAACGCTGGTATTCTGTTACAGCCGGAGCGAGTGACTTGCGTTAGCGAACGCATAGATGTCAGTGATAATAACAAATTATAGTTTCTTGTACTAATAAGTTACAAATAATGTATACACAATTTTAATGTTAAAACATGATAACTTAAAATAAAAATAAGATATACTACACAAAACAACTATAAATAAAAGGTGAAGTGTTCATTAAATATTAGTTGAGGTGAGTGAGGGTAGACAAACAAGAAAGACAAACAACTAAAAGTACAGAAGACCCAACTACGTAATATCTGAAGTAACATGAGTGGGTGATACTATCTATTATAATTATCAGTTCTCATTGAGTAAACAATCACTTAGGTAGAGTAGTTCTGTGGAAGATAAGAGAGAATAACATATTGTTACATTAAAACCAACTTGTAATAAATGTATGTTATAACTACATTACATAAATGAATACATTTAATTTAATTTATTTCATATTTTATTTCATTTCTATTTAACCCATAGTAATGGTACAAAGCTGTCACATATAAAATAAAAGTGCGAATTAAAAATGTAAATTCGTTTGATTAAATTATGTCAAGGTGTGTTAAGGTGATATGTCGTCCGTGCAAAGGTCCCCGTTATTCCGGGCGGAAAAACCCGCTGTGCGAGAGGGACGGAATCGGGGAAAATGATCAAAAAGTCGGTTTTAAATTAAAACAAAATTATCCAAAATAGCTACGAAAATTTCCATAACCAGTAATTTAGGTATTGTTAAAACCCATCTAAATAAGTATTTTTGAAGTCTGTGTGGTATCCCAATTTGTCAGAATATCAAAAAAAGTATAAATTTAGACCTCATTTCAATAATTATTTCTATCGAGCGAAATTCCTCCAATCGCGTTTTCGATATCCCAAAATCTAGAAAAAGGTCCCAAAATTGTTATACTAATTTATTTTACTTGGAACTTCTTTAAAAGAGCGGATAAATAACTTCAAAAAGTGTCAATTTTCACGGTATACCCCCTTAATTCGAAAACCATTTCATAATTTATTCTTTACAAAATCATACAAAAATAATGGTTAGTTTATATACCAAAATAATGAAAACTACAAATAAAGTCGAGCGGAATAGAAGCTATGCTGATTCAAAATGGGTCAGTGTCATTAAGGGAGCATAATCTGGGACTTTAAGAGGCCGGTGCAGTAATCCTATTTCATACAAACGAAATACCAAAACCATTTATAAATCATAGATATTCATAAGGTGGTATGTAACCTCAACAGACATCTTCTTCTTCTTCTTCTTCTTCTTGGTGGGCTCGGTTTCCGCAACTAGTCTCTTTTTTGGACCTTTGTGCGTGGAAAAGTGTGGGGCCGTCTATTCTAGCCAGCCCAGCTCACGCCAAAATCCCAAGAGGCGACCTAGGTCGCCACAGGACTGGCGGAGCGTCCTCGGTTCACCGAGGATCTTAGCCCGTTGTGTGCTGACTCCTACGCAATCTAAAGTCACGTGGGTCGGCGTTTTTTCGACCTCCATACAAGCTCTGCATAGAGGGCTGTCCGTTAGACCTATAATATAGAAGTGTCTGTTTAGGTTACTGTGTCCTGTGATTAGCCCTACCATCATGCGAAGGTTGGATCTATTGAGACGTAGTAGTTTCTTTGTCAGACGACGGTCCACGGTAGGGAAAACCGCTTTCGTCTGTCTGCAGGCTGTCATGCTTGCCCATTGCTCAGCATGTTGAGAGCTGGTTCTTTCACGCAGCCATGTTCGTATCTGGTTAAAGGGCAAGGGAACCAGGGAATATAATATAGGTCTGACGGACAGTCCTCTATGCAGAGCTTGTATGGAGACCGAAGAAACGCCGACCCACGTGACGATAGACTGCGTAGGCGTCAGCACACAACGGGCTAAGATCCTCGGTGAACCGGGGGCGCTTCGCCAATCCTTTGGCGACCTAGGCCGCCTCTTGGGATTCTGGCGAGAGCTGGGCTGGTTGGAATAGCCCGCTCCACACTTTCCACGCCCAAAGGTCCAAGTAAGAGACTAGGTGCGGAAACCGAGCCCACCAAGAAGAAGAAGGTGGTATGTATTTATTCCGATTGCATTACAGAATATCTAGGTTCCCAAATATATATTAAATAAGAATGCTGATTTAAACATGAAATATGAGAGAAATAAGGTTTCTATGGAAATTTTAAATAGATAATAGTGTCATCTTTAAATCAGTGTCCTTTCAAATTATATATTTAGGAACCTAGATATTCTGATATCCAATCGGAATAAACACACACTATCCTAAGAATATCTATGATTTACAAATGATTTTGGTATTTCGTTTGTATGAACAAGGATTACTTGTAAGGTAACCCATTTTTACTGCTCAAATCAACTACAATTTTCAGATGTTCAAAATTGTAAATAAGCAAAAAATACTAATTTGTGTTTCCAAAACAATAAAATTTTTTTTTGCTTTTTTATATAATTTTATTAAAGGTTATTTTTGGTTTTGTTTGATTTTAAAATAAAAAACAAATTACCTATTTTGAGCCATTTCATTAAATCTAGATTTAGAATGGGCCGTTGTACATAATTAATGAATCTAGGGGTTAAGCCATTTAGCTATTGTTTTGGAACAAGCCTTCAATTTAGGTATGTTTGCTTAAAAAATAAAATAATTGTTTATCAATCGAATCCGTGGTTAGGCATATGAGAGGTTAAAAGCCATTACTTTATTTGTTAGGCTGAACAGTTTCTACATAAAAAAAAAATTCACCAACAATGGCTGGTTATTGTATAAAATGTATTGTCATAGTACAAAAAAAACACATTGTCACACACAACATGAATTCAGTTTGATCACCCACAGACGCACGGCAATCATGACTTCTTTTTAGCATGTGTTGAATTTGCATATGCTACCCTGCAGTCAGTGATGAGCAGGCGTCATCGGACCATCAAACTGAATGCAGCCCAGGGGGTGACAGAGGTGTTCCCAAGTGTAACATACATGTCACAGTCCACATTTGGTATACACGCTCATCACCGACAATTATTATAACCCAAATGTGATGGGTGGTGTGCCCTATTGCAGTAGGTACCTGAGTACCTTCCAAAGCATGCAAACAAAGAATAGGTTGGGGTGTAGAAACGGGGGCACCATGGGAAAAAAGACTTGGAAAATTTTCGATTGGGCGCCGCCCCCTTAGCAAGAAGAAAAGAAAGAAGATAGAAAAGGAATTTATTTTAAAATACCACAGACACGAGAAAGAACATACAAACATACAAAATAACAAACAATACAAATTAACCATATGAAATTAACAAACAAAACGAGTAAATATAACATTAGGAAAACAGTGGTAAATAAAAAAGTATTACAGCTCAGCTTAATGCTGCAGTAGAGGCTACAGCGCTGGTATTCTGCTGAACCCTGACTTAGCGACACTCCGACCGAAGAATAAATTTATATGTACCGCAAATATTTAACCAACAAGCACTGGGTTACCAGAAAAGCACAGAGCAAACATTGGCCAATGTTTTTGAATAATAACATAATAAAACAGTTTTTCGTCAAGCAATAACTAATTGATGGTACCTAAGACTCAAGAAAGACGACATAATCCATAGAAATTGTTGTTTTTACGAAGCAAGTACGTGAGTACCCATAGCAGCAAGGCCACCGGCCGGCAGTTTTGTGGTTATGAGTTTGTTTACTTAAACGAAAACTTACAGAATTCTTGCTCACTTCACATCGATTACTGTAGATATATATCTACCAATCTTTATTATTTTGGTAAATAATCAGTAATAAAGAGAAATTGTTAATTATTTGGCATACATACCTTCCAAGTACCAATACCCAAAATTGGACATTCTACGTCGTTGTAAAACTTGACTTTATGAACTTTGTCTGCCATTCTTACTAAAAATGCTTTTGTATTATTGAAGCAAATACCTAATATTGTGCAAAACTAAAGTAAAGAAAATTGCTATTTAATTTTCTTTTTTTTTTTTTTTTTTTGAACAGAAAAGGACCACAGATCATATATAAACAGGACAGTTTGCCACGAATGCAAGGAATATAATCACGAAGGAATCTAATCTGAGATGAAGTAGTCTAGCATAAATAAATAAAAAAAACACTACGTCGAGGCGTTTTTTGGTTCGACAGAGGCGTTTTTTTTTATTTATTCGATTATTCCACTTTTTTCATAGGTAATCAACCTTATTTGTGTTTGTGGATATTACCTAGAAATAGAAATAGAAATAGTTTATTTGCAATTAATGTGGTTTATAGATATTACAATATTACTTAAAACTAATCAAGTAATCATTTATGTACAGCACATTTAACCAATTAAGGCATGCAAAAATTTAGCAGTAACATATTTATGTTTAATGTAAGTATTAAAAACAAAATCAATCAATTTTCAACTCTTATTAGTAATTACAATGTCACAATATTTTATTTCTATAAATTCTTTTACAGTGTAAAAGCACTTATCTACTAACCAATTAAATAAATATTTTTTAAACAATGTGTATGGCATAAGTTTTAACTCGTCTGGTAATTTATTAAATATTTGTATTTGCATCGAAAAGCAATTTTTTTGAGCCAACGCGGTCTTTAAAGTTGGAGTTACTAGTCTGTTTGGATGTCTAGTATTGCATGAGCAGACGTCGTTGAGTGTGACAAATTGTTCCAGATGATTTTTGGTGAAACATGCCATTTCATCAATATAAAGGCTAGGTAATGAAATCAGCTTTAGTTTTTTAAACAATGGCTTGCATGAATCTGTTGGAGCCGCATTGCAATATACAACAACATCTCTGCGACATCGTCACCAGGTCGGCACAGAGTTCATAACCTGTCGCGTCCTATCGCCTTGGAGTGGTGCTTACGTCTGTGCATACCGGCAAGCAAGGCGCGGCGCCGCGATCCCAGTGACTGACGCTTCAACTTTGCTTACTCTCTTAGCTCTGATACAACGCTTCTGCATGATAAAAGCCCGATTTATATCGTTTCCATTACCCCACAGTATGAGACAGTATCGTAACATAGATGCAACATAGCCGTGATACGCCATGAGAGCTGTCCTCATATCTGATGTTTTTTGTAACCGGTAAAGTACATAGGCAAAACGGCTTAGTTTTGTGCACACTTTTGAAATTTGATAAGACCAGTTTAAATGCTTATCTAGCGTTAGTCCTAAAAAAGTGGTCGTATCAGTTTCTTCCACCTTTTCGCCACGTAGTTCAATATCTACCGCACGATGAGCCATTTTGATGTTTCTAAATTGAACTTGCTTGGTTTTACTTAAATTTGCTCTAAGGTTATTTAAACTTAACCAGTCAACTACTTTTTCTATTGTAATATTAATGTCAGCTTCAAATGAATTTATGTCATTACCTACTATAATAACTGAAATATCGTCAGCAAACAATACACATTTTATGATTAATTATGTCGGGTAAGTCATTTATATATAATAAAAAAGCAGTGGCCCCAGTACACTGCCTTCGGGCACGCCATATGAGTTTAATACTGATGATGAATAATATGTTACTTCCTCGAAATATTTATTAATCCGTGTTATTTCTACAGTTTGGTGTCTATTATTCAGATAGCTTTTGATCCAGTCATAGGTTGTACCACGTATGCCATAAAGCTCCAATTTTTTTAACAACAAGTCGTGCGAGACGTAGTCGAAAGCCTTGCTCATATCAAAGAAAATTACCGAGGTTTGTTTGCCTTTGTCTACGTTTTCAACGACTTCTTTGACCAGCGGGTCAACCACGTAATTCTCATTTTCATCAACATCAACTTGAGATTGAAATTTGTCGTGCGTGCGACGACGCCCGCCTAACATGCCATCTCTTTTGCACGCATTGAATTTCGCATGCATTTGCTTGAAGTTGATACAAATGAGAATTACGTGGTTGGGCCGCAGTTGAAAGCTAGCTAGAGCTGTAGATTTATTTTTTTGAAAACCGTTCTGTTCAGGCTGCAAGATTTTATTTTTGGTAAGAAAATTGCTTACCAACATATTTTGATCAAAATGTGTCAAATAAAAACTTTAAAAAATATGTTATTTAAATATGTAATTCAGTTTATATTATATATTTATATAAAAACACTTATTAAAATAATAGTTTCCAGATATATTTCGACTATAGTCGGCTTCAGTGGAATTTGATATATATATATATATATGTAATACAATATTTATTAATTATTTCAATTTTAAATTAAATAAAAAATCAAAAATATTTAAAAAGATTTGAAGGGCAAAATGAAAAGTACGTGTGGACGAACCAAAAGAGGTGTGTTACAATCGTAGCAGATGGAAAAGTCTGTAGTCTCTGCCTACCCATCTGGGAGACATGCGTGAGTATTATGTACCATTATGTGAACTAAAAAGTTAAACCAGAGTTATTCTTAGACCGCGGCTTCTTCTCATTTCCGGTTTCAAAACGTAAAACCCCACCGCGAACATATTGCCGATGAAAATGTATAGCGCGCCATACATTGCTACAAGGATCTTATGGCGCGTAGACAAAGACATGTTATCTATACAATGTCTTTGCGCGTTGATAACCAATCCGACCATACATTTCATCGGCAATATGTCAGAAGCGGTCGGGTTGTAGTTTATAGAAAATTAACTGGTTTTAAGTTCCCCGTTTTTTTTTCTTTTTTTTTTTAAGAAATGAAATCCCTGAAAGCTAAAGTTTCGATGTGTTTAATTTTATGTAGCAGACACATTCTTATTCTGACAAAAATGTCTTCAGCAGAATGTCAAGAAAATTACAAACGCAAAGACATTACTTAAGTTTTTATTTAAATAATCGAAGTGGTTTTAAACCACGATAAAGTGACCTCAGTCAAGGTAACATATGATAGCATTGACCTATATGATGTGTGTATGATAGCAGCTTATCTATGAGTTAATAACGAATCCCACCAATATTTTCCCACTAATATTATAAAATGCGAAAGTTGGATGGATGGATGGATGGATGGATGATTTTTACTCTTTCACGCCGAAACTACTAAAACGATTAGGTTGAAACTTTGCACAAATGTAGTTCTAGACCTGGAATAGGACATAGACTACTTTTTATCGCATAAATCAGTTCCCATTGGAAGGCAAATGGGGTGTCAAGTCTCTATAAAAAAGTGATGTACTGTTACTCGCTTCACGCCGTTGAATATTAGAGGGATGGGATGGGATAGTGGCATTAGTGGGGTGGGATGGGATGGGATTCGATACGACTATACAAAAACTTAAACAACGCGGGCGAAGCCGCGGGAAAAAGCTAGTTACAAAAGAAATATTTTGCGTTTTAGTTTCATCTCGTTGCGATAAATAATGATAACGCAACCGTGTATGACATACTTATGGGATGAGTTGGTCAGGTATAGGGCTGCCATATTTTGCTAGGATCTATCGGGACGCTCTAGCTAGACTGTGAAGTAAATATATACGCAATTTTAAGGGACAAATATTTATTGGCTTATTTAGATCGGAAACTGGACTGAAGCCGTACCTATACTCGAAGAGCGATGCGTTCAACTGCATACTAGATTTGTATAGAACTCGTTGAACTGTTTATCGGTGACGGCGCGGCGGGCGCGGCAGCAGCGCGGCTAGCTGTGCGTTATTATATTGTAATGAATACTTTTATAGTTTTGTATATACGGCCTTTTAGTTTGATGCCCTCGATATAGTCAAAATGCATAGAACAGAAATTGATTACAATTTTCCGTGTATTTCATAAAAAAACACAAAAAAGAAGCACCCGTATTTTTTTACATATTGCTTTAAGCAGGGTCCGGTACGCCTTGGGCCCCACCTAACCTACCTGGATATGACCTGGAGACTCCATTATAAATTCCCACTCCAGGCTGGAGAGGGAATTTATAATGACAAGCAGGCGTTCCTTAATATTTTGCGCTCAAAAAGAGAATGCACAGAATTGGATTTTTTTTTTTCAACTTGTTTCAAAAGAACACCAGGATTTTTTTACAAGAGCTAAGTTGGGCTTGAACATAAAAATACATGCCAGTACTATGTATTCCAATAATATAAAAAAGGATTATAAATTGTGTTTTAGCTTTTTTACATAAGTTAGCATGGGCGCCGGCAAAGGGGTGCCAGGTGGTGCACTGGGGAATCCTAGGATCAACATGATACCACAGATCTATGATACCTATAGTTATAGGCACTATCAGTTTACCTAAACTAACTGATAGAACCAATGAGCCTAATTTGTATCACTACACGTAGCCAGAATTTGGCTTCGGAAGGGGCCTGTTACTGGAATTGAATGAATTACGTGAATCCAAAAGTTTTAAGCCCGACCGTGAAAATGAAAGAAAAGTGGGTTCAAAATTATTTTTATTTTTCGACATAGTCTCCATCTAGATCAACACACTTCTTCCACCTGACCTGCAACTTATTTATACCCTCGAAAAAAAATGATTCCGGAAGGTCGTCAAAATAGTCATTAAATGCGACTATCACTTCTTCTCTAGTCGAATATTTAGATCCCCCCAAGTGTTTTTTAAATTTGGAAAGAGATGATAGTCAGAGGGGGCTAAATCCGGCGAATAAGGTGGGTGGTGCAGCAACTCGTAACCACATTCATGGATCACAGCCATCGTTTCAACCGAAGTGTGAACTCGTGCATTGTCTTGATGAAACAAAACTCTCTTACGCAACATCCCCGGCCGTTTTTCTTTTATTTCTTCGCGAAGTTTTCGTAATAGGTTACAACAATAGCGTGAATTTATAGTTTCACCTTTAGGTAAATAATCCAATAAAATAACTCCCTTCGAATCCCAAAAAACAGATGCCATGACTTTGTTGGCTGACAAAACGCACTTGGCCTTCTTCAGCGTGGGTGAGCCAGATCTTTTCCACTGTTTGGATTGCTGTTTTGTTTCAGGAGTATGGTGATGAACCCAGCTTTTATCTATGGTAACAAAACGAGACATAAAATCCTCAGCATCTGCCTCAAAAAGTTCCAAACAGTCACGCGAAATTGTGAATCGAACTCGTTTTTGGTCAGCTGAAAGCAATCTTGGGACCCAGCGAGCAGAAACCTTACGGAACCCCAATTCTACAATTATAATGTTTTGCACTCGGCCATAACTGATGCCTGTGATCTCAGCTATCCTTCTAATGGTCAATCGTCGGTCTCCTAGGATGAGATCACAAATTTTGTCAGTGTTTTCTTTAGTGGTAGACGTTGAAGGCCTTCCTCTCCTCGGGTCATCTTCAAGGGTCTCCCGACCGCGTTTAAATTCAGATACCCACTTTTTGACAGTGGAATACGATGGAGCAGATTCCCCTAATGTTGTTTCCATATCTTCATGAATCTCTTTAGGTGAAAGACCTTTTTTATTGAGGTACTTAATCACAGCACGGTGTTCAATTTTCTCCATTGTGAAAAATCCCGTCAGACTGCGTTAAACAAAATATCACAAAAAAATAATAGCTTGCAGTATCGAACTTCAACTTCGCACAATCAATCACGAAAAAACATTCTAACAAATGACGGTAGATTTACAAAGATTTGATACCTCTTTGTAGGTCGGGCTTAGAACTTTTGGATTCACCCTTATACTGTAGCTTTTCACATTAACATGAGTAGGTATGCATAGATAATTATATCCTTAAAACGGAAAATAGTGATATTTTATTTAAATTAATTATGAGAAGTGCCAAAGGACCCGCCAGTTTAGAACTGTGTAAAATAAAATGGATATAAATGATTGAGTACCAAAACATAGATTATAGTTAAAGGTTTACTGGATAAGAATCGTATTAAATTATCAAGAGCAATTACATATATTATTTGAATTATTGGGTTGGGATTTGATGGGAGGTGCCAAATTCTGTATTTTTTCCGTAACGAAAAGACAAGGACAGTAGGTAACGTTTAAATTTAGTTTAGTCCTGTCAAATAAGTTAAATCATGTTCCACCAAATGGACACAAATGTTTCGTTTTGTACATTTTTAGCATACAAATCAATCAACAATTATCCGGAATATCCATATTTTTCCAAATTGTTGTGCTTATGTTAGACCAGTGGTTTTCGAATACCTAAACAATTAATATCATTTGGTATCAGAAGTTTCTTTTCACGAAATTACAAACAACAAATTATTAAACATAATAAAATTTCTTACCTTCCAAGTGCCCAAACCCATAGCGGGAATAGTTTTGCCATTATTGAAAGTGACCACAGGAATTTTGGACGCCATTTTGTTCTTTAGAGACGACCGTTTTGTCGACTACCGAAACAGAAGTGATTGTTTTGAAGAAGATATTCCTTATCGCGTGTCTCTTGAACTTAGCCTTTTATGACGAAGTACTTGTATCGGCCTTGACTTATGGCAACATAATTCTATATCTTATCTACATTATACCGTGACTACTATTCGATATTACAAATGGGAATTATATTTTCTGTCACCAAAGTTTATATTTATCATCAACTTGTATTCTCTAATTTCTGGTATCTATTGTACAGTGCTACACACTAGCATAGATGCCAACGGCTATTCTTATTAGTTAAGACTCACCTTTGTATTTACATTTTTAAGTCTATATAAGGATAATTTGTTATATGCTTTATGTAATTAAGAAATTTTTACTTTACTTTACTTTACTTTAAATTAAGAGGCTATGCGAATTTTATTTTTGTCACTGTCACTGGAAGCAAAAAATCGCGCAGTGCGAGAGAGGCGGATTCAGGGCAAAAGGGAAAAAAGTTGGTTTTATATAAAAAAACTAAAATAGCTAGGAAAATTTCAAATATCAAATCTCTAGATATTGTTGAAACACATCTAATAAAATATGTTTGAGTTCTGTGTATGGTTCCTATTGGTCAAACGAGGAGAAAAAGTGTGTTTGAAGACCTCATTTCAACAATTATTTCTATCGAGGAAAATTTATCCAAACATGTTTCCTAATTTCAAAATCCTAGATTATACAGTCAAAATGCAGAAATTTATTAAAATTTTCCGTGTATTTCATGAAATACACAGTAAAGAAACACCCGTATTTTTTTCGCATATCGCCTTAAAACATCTATCCCCACGAAATATTTTCATTCACAGATAAACAAAAAGTGTATCCAGGTATGAATTTCGGAATTTATGTAAATTGGTATTTTAAATAAAACATGGGTTATCAATAATACTGTAGTTCATCTCTTGAATAAAAACTTTTTTCTCAAAATCATGGATTTATTATCCCAAAATAATAGCTTCGTACTCGGAATAGTAGATTTGTCATTCATCACTCTCCCGCCACGCGGTCCGCACCCTCTCCACCGACATCCCCACCCTCTGTAGCGTTTTGGCGGTAAGCACGAAGTTGTCAAGCTATAGTTTTTCGGAAACCCTTATAGGTTAGAAGGCACAGAGCATAAAGGTACGACACGACCATAGAGTATACTGAAGGTACCACCGCCATACATAGCCTTCATTGTAATAGAGCAACATGCTGGCCCGCAGATTCAGCGGGTGTACAAAAAAAAAAGTTTCTGTTAAAGTTTCCTTGTTAAAAGCCTTCTGTCAATCTTTTTCACCTAGGGTCTGTGGATTAACCACCTTAAAAAGACCGTGAGAGTTCTGAGCATGCTGATGGGACTGAGGTGGTGGTGCAGCGCGTCGGGTATGTTTGCTGTGGCTTAGACTACTTCGGCATCATGAGGCTGCGCGCTGCCTCGCTGCTGCGCGCTGCCTCGCTGCTGCGCTGAGTGCGAGCCTCTACCAATAGCATCCTGAGTACGACCGAGGCTAGGATTGACAACCCATTCATTAATCATTCATTATACATTGAGTGCAGTCGTCAATCCTACCCAATGCGAAATAAGTAGTGATAAGAAAATTGTAAATATAATAGTTACTAACAATAGCAATTAAGAAAAAATGTTACTAACAACATGGACATAATATCTGAAATAAACGTTTATTATTATTATTTCGAGAATTTTTCATTATAGTGATTTTTTTATGTCAACCCAGGTCAACTTTGGCCTAGGCCAAACTAGTTTTTCGGAAATCCTTCAGCGCAGAAGAGAGCCGGTAGAATTTAGCACGTCGCTTTTCATCCCCAAGTACCATTTTGACCTAGGCCAAAATAGTTTGTCCTAAAATCTGGTTTGGCTGGTGACATATACAAAATTATTTTTTTCAATTAACATATTATGCAGGTTAGCGCGTTGTGATGGGTTAGTATGGGGAATATCTAAACTAAAACTCCGGCCGTTCATTCGAGAGAATGGTGACGTTTGCAAATGTCAGGGGATAAAACCTTTTTTTACTGTTTGCTATTCAGTATTTTATATTTATCATGATGATTTTAGGGTAGATTGTATATCGTTAAAAGGTCCCATTTGTTAATAAAAAGTATTTTTGTCGTATATATTTTCCACTTCCTAGTACAAAACTTAATGAATCAGCTGACTCAATTTCTACGTGAATGTTAAAAAAAAGCGCAAAAAATATTATTTTTGGCGAAAAGTTGTCTATTAGCGATACTGTGTTCACTTGAATTTAAGAACCTTATATAGAGGTTGTCATTTTATTTATGTAGCGGAAATCATATTGAATTAAGACTCTGTATCTAAGTGATCAATGTTCTATTACCCTTTTTGTGAAACTCGTTAATTTGTTTTTATCGTTTTCCCGAGTCCAGCTTCGAGTCAGTTACTATAGGAAGTCAACATTTTATTTGGCAAAATTAGTAAAAAGTATTACGATCCGTGTTGCTGATTTATTATTATTACTTGCCAATATGGTAGTTTGGCTGTATAAATAAATGTCACCTTTCAAAGAGCTCGTGCTATAACTAAAATTTCCTTCTGCTCATTATTTCTGTCAAATCAGCAATCATAATGCCTGCAGTATGAATCTATAAATCCTCGACTTTTTGAATCGACATTTCAGAAAAAGGTTTATAATATCTGCGGTGTAAGGCAGTGTTGTCGTATTATAAAACTGATATACCTTACCAAATAATAAGATCGTATATATATTCTATTCCAGAGTTTTTATTTATAAAAAAAGTTTAAATAATCATGATTTGGATTTATTTCGTTCCATTTGTTGTACCGTTGATATTTTTTTAACGTGCCTTTGTTTATTTTTGTCGTGAAGAAGCTCTTGTTGACTTGTAGTATTTTTTCTAAATATCGCCACACTCCATCTGTCATCATTCTCTCGAATTAACGGCAGCAGTATATAGGGGATAGAGAAATGTGCTCAAACTTGTCATCGATTTTGGAAAAAATAAACTCTATATTCAGAGCCATTGGCATAGATGAAATTATGTTAAGGTGTGTTAATTCGAAAACCATTTCGAGTTTAGGTTTGATAAGTCGTATTTTCGAACCTTTGGCCTAAAAAACCTCATGATGATGAATATTTTTACGAAAAGGCTGCAACTTCCATTTGCCCTCATGTGACGTGATTTGAGTAATGGCTCTTTAGAAATGTGTTTTTTGCTATCATGATAAATTTATAATAATTTGCTTCAGACTAATTTGACAGCTGAGTAGACAAACAGAGACAGACCACTTTTTTTATAAGCAATCACTTTCATAACAATCAGTGAAATGTCTAAAATTCTCAAGTGACAAGGTCATCGGATAATTCTTTAAAAATCATTTTAAAAAAATGGTTAATACTAAAATCAAAAAATAATGAAAACTGTGTCCCAAAAAGGGCGTTAAAAAAATTAAAAAATCTTTTAGAAATTAAGCTATGGAAATTGCAAAAATGACTTACCTTAGCCAGGAAACTGAAGGAGATAGTCAGAATCGGCCTTAACCGCGTACATGAAATAAATTTATACTATAATTTCTGTTAGATTTATTCGTAGCTAGTTTCACTTTCATAATAACACGGACACACATATTAAAATAATATAAGTACTTAATGTCGCAGCCAGTCATGAGAGCGAACACCGAACGAAACGAAAGGGCGCCATCTACCAAATAGTCCACAAACTACGCTTCCAGCGTGCATTGATAGAGTCATGCGTGACGCAATCGGCAGTCACAGCTTTTTATTTCACGATTCATGCTTTTCTTCTGATAGAGATTACATTACGACTGACATTTGAGCATGACCCTTTTAAATATATCAGAATCATCGTGAAACATTGTTACAACTATGAACGTTTCAAACGCGCTTAAGTTTATTTTCGCAATGCCATATGAAAATAACCTCAAAATAAAAACGATTTATCATAAAAAGTGGTGTCCGTTTTAAATGGATAGTCAAACCGTGTTATTCTGAATTTGTTCTTTATCAGTGACCACAATATATTTGTGTACACTCTTAAGGCATTTTGCTTATAAATGGGGAACTGAACGTCTCCTTTGTAAAATAAAGACAGCCTGTATCATGGCAACATCGAAGTCTGTGAAGTTGTAACATTAGTTAGCGTTCCTCAACGCAGCGCCGGGATAAAGTTAAATTTTAACCGTCACTCGTTCCACAAACATCTACCCGAGTGAAAACGAAAAGTTCATAAAGCTTGTAAACACCCACGATTCGATCATAACCCTCAACAAAAAAGTCAAAAATCGTGGAGAAAAATTGGCTGTCAAACGTGATTGTGCAGCTAACTTCATGCCACTATAAACCACCATGGTATGTACTGTGGCATAGCCTCCTTTATCTGGAGGTAAAGGAGGCTATGACTGTGGTGGTTGGTTAATATCTCAGAATAAGGAATACAAAGTATATATCAAAGTATACCAATGAGGTTTAATAGAAGATCATTGCTGTGTACTGAGGTAGCGTTCCTAAACACGTGGGTAAATGTAAAATTTAAACTGTCAAAGTGAATTTTACATTTCTGACAAGGTTTATGTACTGTACCTCAGAATAAGGAATTATTCTGAGTACTGTACGTTTTCACTCGGGTGGTTGTTAAATTTTACATTTAGTCTGGCGTCTAATAACGCATGTCAACCTTAGGGCATTAAAACCATAGAGAGGTTAATATTCCATTAGAGTGTTAACATGTAGGTGTACTCTTAGGTTGTAACCCTCATTTCTGGTGCCCAACTGGGAACTCTGTACCTGAGCCGGTGCTTAACACCCTCCAAAACATTTTGACCGCTCAATTTGACATTAAACACATGGAATTTGTAGTTTTAGAGTACGTTTCGTAACGTGTGATTATCACTCGGAGCGATGCGAATTTTACCCTGCATCGTTCAAAAATCGACCCGAGTGAAACCGAGGGTAAACGAACTGTTACCTGACAGTTGCGCTAAGTGTTTAGAAACGCTTTCGGGGAATGTGAATATCGCACTGACAAGTGCGATTTCTAACTCTGTTTGGGTACCGTTAAAATTCGCCTGACAGTTGTCATTTCGGAGTTTTCTCGGGATTCGGACAATTTTTGAAAATAGAATTCAACATTTCCGTACGAATACGGGAAAATGTTTCGAAACTGCTTCGACAGGATTATGGCTTGCAGATACAAAGGTTGCAATGCAATCCATATTAAAAGCAATAGGTATTTAGGTACATTACTTAATTTATTTATTTTGATTTGAGGTTATATATTTACTTGACGTGTGTCACTCCAGACCGTTTCAAAACGCTTTTCTCACGGGAATCACTCGCAAGCGTTTCAAAACCAGATCTTTCTTTCTCTTTCTAGTATATAGCTTTGTCTCTTTCTTAAAAACGAGTGAAATTTCGCACGAAGATCACACGTTTTGAAACGTAGCCTAGGTGTGTTCAAAGGTGTTAAACGCCGTGCCAGCCATGTTAGGCTAGGTGCTTCGTTAGATAAAAGTGTTCCGTGGTTAGATCCCTTACTATCCAAAATATCAATGTTAGATCTCATTTAGTTTTGAATACAGGTATTCAACTTTTAAAAATGGAGGCTACAACTTTTTAGTTTTCATTTCACCCCATCATCGGGACATTTTTTAATCGTCAAAAAATATACGTAATGATCAGTAGGAAATCGAAAAAAAAAAACGAAGATTCGGTCCGATTTATCATGCATTCATGATCCAGTTTCAGCGTTTCGTCAATACCGGATAGAATACCGAACCAGAGAATATAAAGACCGTGGACAACGGCACTTTTGCTATAAAATATTTTTTTTAGGGCAACACCAAAATTTCTGATGTCATTTCAGATTTTTAGAAGAAAATTCATCGAAAGCGATATTTCATGAATAAATTGAAGAAAATCGATTAGATCCAATAGTTTTTCATTGAACTTGTCAATATGGAGTTAAACGATGTTATAGTCAACCAGCCTGTTGTGATAGATAACGTAAATATCATTTATTTCGTCAATATGTGTCGCACCGTTACGATCCTGGAACTTCCCAGTAATTTCTCTTCAAAACTATAGTTAAAAGCTGTCGAAATCAGACCAAAGTATTGCTATTAAGTGCATGCATGCTGTGAACCACGCTCTGTTGTGTTTTCATTCAAAACTCATGTTAAATGAGTCATTGTACATCTGACGTCAAAGATGCCCATAACAATCATATTTTTTTGCATAATAATTAAACGCTGGTCTTCCATAGGGCTCCGGTGTGATCAAGGCTGGATTTGCGGGCGATCAGATACCAAAATGCAGATTCCCCAACTAGTAAGTACATACTGAAGCTTTAAGGCTTTAATTTTAGCTTTAGTGCTGTCAAAACTAAATTTTCTTCATTGCAAAATAGTTTATAAGTGTTAAGAACAGAACCTGGTTGCAGTGTAGATAAGAGGGGGGGGGGGGGGGCACTATGGGAAAAAGGACTTTCAAATTTCAAAAATACTTCAGCGCAGATGAGAGCTAGGTTAGGTTAGATAAGTTTCGCGACCACCACAATTTTTTTATGACCAAAATTTTCACTTCAGCAGTGTGTCCTCATAACATTAACCAATTTATGTGTTTAATAAAGCTGATTCTGAAGGCTTTAATTTTAGTGTTACTGCTGTCAAAACATAGATCTTTTCAAAGTAGTTAATAGAAATCGGATTTTATGTATTTGCATCAAATGCATATAACTCTCTAATTATGGCGTTAATGCATATTTTAGCCTTTTTTCAATTTGTGTATATTTCGATTAGTAGCAGGAGGTACGTATAGGGATCTAGGTATGAAGACATGCAGGGCGCGAGCGCAGTGGCCGAGTAAACTGACTGATGATGCCAGTTGATGTAGAGAGGTCGTTTTCGTCATACAAATTGATACTGGGTGACAAACGTCACAAATTTGTGCTCTAAAATTTGGAAAAATACTTAATTGTATATTGTCACAATAACTATGCATAATTTTAAGTACATTTTGCTGTTTTTGTACTGTCTTTAATTAAAATATAAATAAAAATGGTTTTTTGATTTTGCATTGTGCATATTTTGGGCATATCAACAGTTTTTAGTGCATATTTTGGCACTTTGTTAGAGCATATAATCCAATGTCTAGTAATTAAGGTACTGCTTATCTACAACGGGGCACTATGGGAAAAAATACTTAGAAAATTTTCACTTGGGCGCTACTTGGTCG
The DNA here is from genome assembly GCA_934047225.1 of Ypsolopha sequella. Taxonomy (NCBI): domain Eukaryota; kingdom Metazoa; phylum Arthropoda; class Insecta; order Lepidoptera; family Ypsolophidae; genus Ypsolopha; species Ypsolopha sequella. The sequence goes on from OW204011.1 coordinate 5,685,779, forward strand.
CTGCGCTGAGAAGTGAATAATTTTCAAGTCCTGAATCGTGCCCTCTGATCAACACTCTGACCCATTATGCAATTAATATGTGATGCATCAAGTAACCTTTGCTCATAGCCTCAAGACACGCATTGCATTATATTGGCCCTGTGCACTCTCCATAGACTTCTGATACTACAATGTCTGTATCAGAAGGCTGTGCACCAGACATATATTCTATAGGTCAAAGTAGTAGCGACGTGCACATACTAGCGTGTTTTGTAGCACTCCCGAGGTCATGCATACTAGAAAAAGTGTGTGTGCATTAAATATTTCAAAAGTTTAGATGAGCCCCAGCACCTAAAATCTATTGCATTGGTTTTGAATGTGAAATGTCACACTTTTGGCTTTATTCATATTTCTTGAAATGTTAATGCACACAACGGCATATTGTGACTCTTTTCTCGTAAAAATTCATTAAGGCGTCCAACTATCATTGTGTTCAGATGAGCACTGATTCCAAATGTGTGAGCGTCACCCATTTAAAGGTGAAAACATTTTGGTGCTGTCATACTACGGTAAGGGCTTATCTTTCCTTTTGAAATCTTTGGTGTGCATGCACTGCTACAACCATAGCCTAACAGATTTTGTGAGATAGAATATCCGTACCTATACTTATTGAATGTCAGATGATTATTGTAATTTAGCTCCAACAAAATATATGGAAAGAAATACACCCACAACAACCAGTTTGTTCAATAAAATATAGCTTTAACCTTATTGTTAATCTTGTCTCCAGTATTGGGCGGCCAAAGCATGTGCGAGTGATGGCGGGCGCACTAGAAGGGGAGCTGTTCGTAGGTCCGAGGGCAGAAGAACACAGAGGTCTCCTCAGTATAAAGTACCCAATGGAACATGGCATCGTCACGGATTGGAATGATATGGAGAGGGTGTGGAATTACATTTACAGTAAGGTGAGTAAGCATGTGCGAGTGATGGCGGGTGTACTAGAAGGAAAGCTGTTCGTAGGTGGAAGAACACCGAGGTTTTCTCAGTATAAAGTACCCAATGGATGATACGAGATCACTAAATCAAAATTGATCAGTCTGCAATGACTTGTGCAGTGATAGCGATATGTTAAAATGCTATGCATCAAAGTGAAAGGTATAGCCTTTAAGTTGAAGAGAAATATTAGCACTCTTTAATGCATGCATCAATGCTTGTCAAACTCTTGTGAACTCAAGGTAATACCTTTAGTTACCTATAATTTATAATTATTAATTTTTACCTTTTATATCTATATAATTGTAAATACTAAATGTAACTGATGCCGACCACAACTAGTGGTCGAAATATATTTTTCAATGCAAGTGCTCGTCAAGGCCCACTTTTTATGCACCAAAACCGAACAGAAAGTCGATTATTTTGCCCTAGGGCTTTATTATTATTTTTTTTTTTATTTATTTACAATGGTTGGCTAACCTGCAGCCTTTCCTGTGTACCATAAATGTCATACTTTTTTTTCCACTGTTTAACGGCTCTGGATACAGTCCTTTTGAGCCAATTACAATTTAAAGTTCACAAAATTATATTTGTTTTATTTCCTCACACTATGCATTGAAAAACGTAGTATGATACACGGGCGTAAGAGCAATAAATTACTTGTTTACGTTTAAAATACTCGCTAGGCTCCTGTTTTAAATCGTCCTCGTAATTTATTCCTTTGCGCCCTTGTCGCATAAACTACTATTAATGTTTCTGGGTAGAGCCTAGTTTCCACTTCACAAGGCAACTTAATGTGGGAATTAGTGTCTTTTGTATACTGTAACATGTTTTTGCAATAAAGAAATTTTCATTTTTTCATTTGTGCCCGAAGAATGGCGATAGGGCTCACTAACCATCACGCTGGGAATTAATAATGTTGAAACGCTGGTCAGTGTGGAGACTGTGACTTGCATTTCACAGTTCACACTTGGAACACCTCTGACACTACCTCGATGATTCTTGTTGTAACAATGTATTTTTCAATTTGATTTATAAATTAGAATCATCATGTGAAATTCTAGGACCAACTATCAACATTCTCGGAGGAGCACCCAGTACTCCTGACAGAGGCACCGCTGAACCCTCGGCGGAACCGTGAAAAGGCAGCTGAAGTATTCTTCGAGACGTTCAATGTTCCCGCTCTCTTCGTTTCCATGCAGGCAGTTCTTAGTTTGTAAGTACCATTTAAGTGTATAAATAACACCGATTCGGCGCAACACAACTTGACTTAATTAACAGGACTAAACTTAATTTAAGTGTTCTGTCCTTTTCTTTCTGTATCGAAAAGACAAAGACGGGACGCTCAAAATAAAGTTAGTCTTGTCAGTTGTGTTGCGCCGAATCGGTACCATTGTATGGGAATTTTATTTTGCGTTTTCCACCTTGCTGGGAGTTCTAATATAGTTTAGAAAAGTATAATTTGAGGCATTTCGGATTAACTTTGGTTAACAATTGAGCAATAGAAGCACGTACCTGTAAGTCACGACTCACGCTCATGGCTATCTACCTATATAAACTGTGAACAACAAATGTTGAGACTTCTAATTCTTTAGAAGTAACTAAGAGAATTTTAAGAAAAAGAACCTCATTTTTACCCAACATTTTTACTTACACCCACACAGGGTTATGGACGAGATAGTAAAAGAATATTACATTTTGGAAACATTCACTTATGGGTTCAGCGGGCCTATTATGTATCTCAAGTTGCCAACTGGACTGGGTGCCTATCATCAAAAACATAGATATACTATCGAATTTAGACTGTCTAAGGATATGTTTGCATTTGAAGTGACGTCACAGTTCGTTAATAGTTTAACACCCTCTAAAGGCAATTTTAAAAGTTCAGTCTTTATCTATGTTTTTGACGATAGGCACCCCGTCCAGTTGGAAACCTAAGATACAGAATAGGGGGGCAGGTGTGATGAACATCTGGCCTCGTAGCACAGTCTTAAAACATAAGACTCTATGGGGTCAATCGAGGTCAAGGTCGAGGTGTGCGACACGATGTTTTTGCGATTAAACAGTATGTCACGTTCCTCGCACCTGTAATTCAACTAAGTGGCATCGCGCGCGATTAAACACTATGCTACGCCCGCAGTACTCATTCAAATGTATCAAAACCTTTTACTCCGTTTACTTTTTTTGTTTAAACTGGTGTTCTGATTTAATAGCCCTGTTATAACTTATAACATAAAGCCGTGCCGTGTCATTCATCGGCCCAAATTATATTTCCCAAACTATACCTTGACTTCGGTTGATCCCATAGACTCTATGGCATAGAGTCTTAAGTTCTTCAGAGAAGTGAACATTACGATAATTTTCTTGTGGAAATGACCGTTTTTTTCGATGGCTACATTTTTTAATAAAATCTGTAAATGCAGAATTAAAGGGTTAGTCCCTCAAGTAAGTTTTCTTGTAGCTGTAACGTTTCTGGTACCTACCCTTAATGAAATTGAAATTGAAAATTATTTTTCAATGCATGTGCTCGTAAAGGCCCACTTTTTATGCATCAAAACCGATCAGAAAGTTGATTATTTTGCCCTAGGGCTTTATTATTATTATTTTTTTTAATTTATTTACAATGGTTGGCTAACCTGCAGCCTTTCCTGTGTACCATAAATGTCATACTTTTTTTCCACTGTTTAACGGCTCTGGATACCTAGTCCTTTTGAGCCAATTACAAATTAAAGTTCACAAAATTATATTTGTCTTATTTCCTTACACTATGCATTGAAAAACGTAGTATGATACACGGGCGTAAGAGCAATAAATTACTCGGTTACGTTTAAAACACTCGCTACGCTCGTGTTTTAAATCGTCCTCGTAATTTATTCCTTTGCGCCCTTGTAGCATAAACTACTATATTTGCCACAATAACATATTATTTGTTTACAAAAGGTGTACACCTTAATAACTAAATAAAACATAAACATGCAAGGGTATGAAACTTTCAGATTTTGAAAAAAAGGGGCAGACTCAGAATCTGCCGTGAGCTGTGAGGAGCAGCAGCACAGCGCTGGTTTTCACTGAGCCAAAAATACCAAAGATGGCGGGTGTGAAAGAAAATGACCCATCTTAACTTTCCACCCTGGTATAGACGATGTATGGCTTGGAATAAAGTGATTAATTACTTACTTACTAGATACGCGACAGGCAGGACGACTGGCGTGGTTCTGGACGCAGGTGATGGCGTCACGCATGCTGTGCCCATCTACGAAGGGTTCGCGATGCCGCATTCCATAATGAGGGTAGACGTCGCCGGTAGAGACGTTACTCGGTATCTCAGGTATGTTGAACAGAACAGAGATGAACCGCGTTCGCCCACAAAGTGGGAAAGAGAAAGGAAGCGAGGCGTTTACCACTATGTTTAGGAACTTTCGCGAAATCTATGGAAGTCAGTAACGGACGGAAGACAGATAGTACGTGTGATTTCCCTCAGATATGTTGCACGGTATCTCAGGTATGTTGCACTGTTTCTCAGGTATGTTGCACTGTATCTCAGGTTTGTTGCACGATAAGTCTGGTATGTTGCAGTCTCTGAATTTCTTACAGGGTATCTCAGGTGTATTGCACGGCATAGGGAGAGGTTACAGGCAGTTGCGTAGATAGACTGATTAGCGCCTCGCCTGCTTTCACTCCCTCACTTTATGGGTGAGCGCACTTCATCCTTGGTCACATGTTCCATCAGGTGCTCTAGTGGCAAATTCAAATGAAAACAACACTGATAGTAAGACGTAAAATCGTCGGGTAAAAGAAGTTGTACGAGTTTCGACTGTTCTTTTGAATGTTGTGACGGTACGGGCCGTCGCAAATTATAACGCCTCGGCACCAGACCACCAACAGTCCGGTGAGAGAGAGATGACGCTCTACAAATTGCATTATTTACTGCCGGGACCTGTAACATGACTTAAAGTTCATATTTCACTTCTTTATTTTGAGGTGGTCTGGTGCCGATCCGTTGTAATGTGCGATGACCTTATATGTTATTTCAGTTCCCATAAACTCAATTTCTAAAAGTTTTTTTTTTATTTTCTCAAGAGAGTATACGTCATTTTAGGACATAGTTTTCGTTATTTTGGTATATAAATTATTAACTATTATTTCTTTATGATTTTTTCAAGAATTGTCCGATATGACAATTGAGAATTTTAGACATTATACTGATTGTGACATGTGATTGCTTATAAAAAAAGTGGTCTGTCTCTGTCTATCTACTCATCTGTCATCTAGCCGTCAAATCAGTCTGAAGCAAATTATTATAAATTTATCTTGATAGCAATAGACACATTTCTAAACAGCCATTTCTCAAGTGACGTCACACGAAGGCAAATGGAAGTTGCAGCTTTTTCGTAAAAATATTCATCATCATGAAGTTTTTTAGAGCACAAATTCTAAAATACGGCTTATTAGACCTAAATCTCGAAATGTTTTTCGAATTAACACACCTTAACATAATTTAATCTAAGCGAATTCCTTTTTACCAGGCTCCTGCTCCGCAAGGAAGGTGTGAATCTCCGAACGTCGGCCGAACTAGAAATAGTGAAGAGTATCAAAGAACGCGCTTGCTACCTCTCCCCGAATCCGTTGAAAGAGGAGACATTGGAGACTGAAAGAGCACAGTACACACTACCTGATGGCACACAGTTGGAGGTAAAATTACTATAAAGTGATTCCATCCATCAGCCTAATTCGTCCACTGCTGGACATAAGCCTTTCCAGGACTTTGCCACTCCCGGCGGTCATCCTGGAAGAATTGCCCATACTCACACACGCTGGGCAGGCGGGTTGGTGAGCGCGGTGCCGGAACCCTCGCACCGGTGACGCCGCTGACCGTCACCAGTCTGTTCCATATAAGGCCCGGCTATTAGGGATGGATATACCGCCATCCATCGGTCCCAGGCATGGCGGGCCTCCTGGTTTTTTGCCTGTGAGCTGTCCTCTTACTCTCCCCCGAATTACTTCGAGGGGGTCTCCAAGTAAGATGGTGGTACCTCCACAGTCGAGCCCGGCATCAGCTCTACCACCTGGAAATAGACTTGTTTCAATGATTTTTGTCTGTAAGTTCCGAAGTACAAACCGAACACAAATTGTGCTCCTACGGGATTCTAGATCGCGATCTACTGGACAACACAGGCGGTCGAGTGCATACCTTAAAGGTGCATCCCTTTATCCCCCTCCAAATATGTCCCCTTAAAGTTGCCAAAGGGGGCGTAACATTCCCAGATGCTCCCTCCAAGTATGTCCCCTTCAAGTTGCCAAACGAGGCGTAACATTCCCAGGTGCTCCCTCCAAGTATGTCAAGTTGCCAAACGGGACGTAACATTCCCAGATGCTCCCTCCAAGTATGTCCCCTTCAAGTTGCCAAAGGGGGCGTAACATTCCCAGATTATCCCTCCGAGTATGTCCCCTTCAGGTTGCCAAACGAGGCGTAACATTCCCAGGTGTTCCTTCCATGTATGTCCCCTTCAAGTTGCCAAACGAGTCGTAACATTCCCAGGTTCTCCCAAATATGTCAAGTTGCCAAACGGGACGTAACATTCGCAGATGCTCCCTCCAAGTGTGTCCCCTTCAAGTTGCCAAAGGGGGCGTAATATTCCCAGATGCCCGCCTCAAAGATTGTCACCTTCAGGCGAGGCTCAGGTGATCTCTTTCTCGCCCGCTTGTTACCCATACGCAGGCATATCCCTTTCCAACGTCCTTTTTACCTGATGCCAAGTATATATTATGCGATTGTAATGCCACAATTTTGCATTTGTAAAAGAGTCATAAATCATTTAAGAGCAGTTTCGCAGCCCGATTGTGAAAAACCCGCTCTTTTCTGATTAATCAAAACAGAACACTCAAATTCAAAAATCACTCAATAGTTATTCAACAAAATCTTATTATTATAGAATTAAATCTTATTACCTATGTATTGTGTATGTTGCCATCGCAAAGTTTCCATTGGTTTCTGTGAATTTAAATTTCAACATTTTTAAAGTTCTAATTTACAGGAATGCCTGCGGGTGGCAGGCTTACGAGATTGTATCTCTCATGCACTATAGTTGATTCATTAATAATAAACGAAAACACGAAATATAATCACAGGTTGTAATATATATTTCGACCACTAGTTGTGGTCGGCATCAGTAACATGGATATTAGTTAGTATTTACAATGATATAGATAAAAAAGGTACAAATTAATAATTATAAATTATAGGTAAGTAAAAGTATGATATTGATCAATATCCTGTAAATTAGAACTTCAAAAATTTTGAAATTTAAATTATACAAATACACTATATTTAAAAACACTATAGAATAGATAGAGCAGTGGCGTGCACAGAGTTTTTAGACAGGGAAGACATGAAAATTTAAAAGCCCAAAAACCTTGGTAAAAACTTACCAAATAATCAAGTTACTGTTTGCGATTTGCCACCTAAAATATCGTTTCGCAATTATTTGTTTTTATCATCAAAACAGTTTGAAAAATGCACCATTTCTTAACTTTTGTACACACACATTGTACAACATGTTGTCACATTGAATAACTTTCACAGGAAACACTGGCACTAGCCATTTTTTGTACTGCTTGTCATCAATTTGCGTAAAGAACGAACGAAAAACAATAATGGATGACGCCCAAGGCGAAGGTGGCATTTTCAGTGAATGTCGTAAAGAGCCGTCGGCTTTTTGCACAGTCGTCGCCTACATTTCGCACGCATACAAGCACAAACTTTTGAATTGTGTGCCATGTATTTACAGTAACGTACACAAACATAGACTTAGAATATGACCCACACATAAACACCGACAGACACCATTCCGCGATGTCTTTTGGCATCGAGTGAGCGAGCGACTCGGAACTGAGACTCGCAGTTCCCGCTAATGACAATAGATGGCGGTCGGTGCCGCTACATTTTAGCAGAAAATTCATTACGATATGCGTAAATGATGCGTATTTGTCAGTGTCTTTATACAGTGTCTTTTTGTCTGTATGGACCGCAAGCCACTGAGATAGAGAGAAATAAAACACGATTGTAATGTTGCCAGATTGGACCGGCAAGGTTCCGCGCGCCAGAAGTGTTGTTCCGGCCAGACCTCATCGGAGAAGAGAGTGAAGGTAACTCATCATTTTATATATGCACAGTTCCCTTTGAGCTAGAGTCTAGCACTCCCATGTCATAACTTGGCTTAGTTCGATTCTAGTTAAAACTTTGCGACTCTGAATTAGGGTTGCCAACTTTTTTTTAGAAGAAATAAAGTATATCTGATTTCAGGGAAGGTAAATAAAAAGTACGGTCCTTTAGAAAAAAGTATTCTTTATTCAAGGGAGTTCAAAGATTTTTTGAAAAAAATGTGACGGTAGCTGCGGGCGGTAGGAACTAGGAAGGCCAGACTACATACTAACATCCTCAAATCCTTTTGTGAAACTGTATTTTTTGTGCTATTTGCATAAACACAAACGCACAACATGAAAAATTATCATCCACAATGAAGGAAGTCATACATTTTCCCTTGTATTTCTTTACGGCTCTGTTTTTGTTTTCAGTTTACGTCTAATTTTATGTAAAGATTGAAATAAAGTATTTTCACGTACTTTATTGGTATTCAAAAGTATAAAGTACAGGGACCCAAAATAACGTAAGATACTTTATTTTAAGTACGGTTGGCAACCCTACTCTGAATATCAGCTGAAGACATCCCCGATTTCGCGTTCGGAATGAACAAGGCTTGAAATCACATTAAGGCGAATGGATACGCCAACTGCAATTTGGACCTGTCTTTGAAGGCCTACTCCTCCCACACGGGTGGTCCAAAAACTTTCATAAAAATATATGATAGGCATTATAAAGTCAAAGATAAATTTTAAGTTTCATAAACTGTTTTTCTATTGTAAGTTTTGACAAAAACAATCGAAAGTCATCGAAAGTTTGATTAACACAAGAATTCTCTTACGCCTTCCAAACGCCTAAATCAATTTTAATTATTAATTCACCAAATTATAGGAAATTTTTAGATCTAAAAAATTTAAGTTAAAAATTTTTTTTCCGTTCATGGCGTCCATGTGGAATGTTAATTTATATCTCCTTGCGATGGATAAATCGCCAAGTGTTCAAACATAGAAATTTATTTCTGTCATAGTTTCGATAAGAGAAATGTGTATTCTTCACTACCCGATACTGTAACAAGTGACGGTAGGGCATAATGGTCTTTGACTAGCTTTGAATACACTAGCGTCCTCTAGGCGCCAAGTGGCTCACTATAAAGTGGGTATCTATAAATAACATTGCAGTATGGGAAAGCACATCGGTAAATTCACGAGTTGTGTTGAGACCTGGATAGCTCAGAAGTTAGAGCAATCGCCCGGCAAGCGAGAGGTCCCGGGTTCGATTCCCGGTTCAGAGCTCCTCACATCCAGATTTACTTTTATTTCTGCGTTTCTATACTGCAATGATATAATGTTAATTTAAGTATTATTTTCTCCTATTTTGCACTAGCCGGAGACGCAGTGGTTGTCGTAACAGCCACTTTATAAGGCACGCTGAAATGAACATTATTTCAATGTCGTTTCCGTTGATATTTGTACCGACGCACATCGAGTTGCTTATTTAGCGTGGCCATACGCCTTAAGCCTTCGTGAGCGTTCAGCCACAAAATGCACACAGAAAATCTAGTAATTAATACCTTCAGACCTAGTGAGTGCCTGAAGATGTGTTGAACGAAACCGGTCGCTAGAAAGAGCGAATAAATATAAATATATCGTCACGACATGAATCCCCGAGAAGGTGTCTGCGGTGCTTCGAGTGTGAACTATGAAATTATACAAGTCACAGTCCACCCGCGTTTCACCGAAGATTATTAAGTCCCAACTTGATGGGTGGTGAGTTCTATCGCCGTTCTTCGCGCACTCTTTTTATCCAAAGCGGTGGATTTCGCTATAAAACAATTTTTGTGCAACGATGGGTGCGCTGAAATAGATTTGTTTTGTAACATCTTTAATAAAACTCACTTGTACACTATTTCACACATTTAATTTATTTGTAATCTAACTGCTCCCAACCCAAGGAGAAGGGCGCTGTTACTCCTTACTTACAGGCCTAAAAACCTAGCTAGGAAACAGCAACACCTTTGTTATGGTACCACATTGTTATAGACTAAGCATAAAGATGTACATATCCTTCATCTTGTACCCTCTTACGATAAATAAATGAATTTGAATTTGAATAAAAAATATATATATATTATAATTATACACCCAGCCGGTTTCGAATAATTAATTTATTTTCAAGGGTTTTATTTATTTGTCTCCGTACAAAAATAATATTGGTTTTTACAGCACGTAGTTGCAGTAGTTCGGAGACAAATAAATAAAACTCTTGAAAATGAATTAATTATTCGAAACCGGTTGGGTGTATAATTATAAATTAAATGTGTGAAATAGTGTACAAGTGAGTTTTATTAAAGATGCTTTCCAAGTTTCACCAAGTGCCGACAATCGCAAGTATAAATTATGTTTTGTAACAGTTTAAATTTTGTTAAAAATTATGTAAGAAGAAACATTTAAAGTTTAGTTATTGTAAGTTGTTGAAGTGGTGATATTGTATTTAGATAAGTAGATAATTTAAAAGAACTATAGGTACTTTAGTAAACAATACTTCGTGTTATTTAAGTTTCATGTATGACTGTTTGTTCCTTAATAAAATAAAAGAAAATATCTTGCTTAAATTTTCTCAAAGAATACACTTGTTTTGCTTCCCAGGTCTCCACGAAGTACTAATGTTCGCGATCCAGAAGTCGGACATGGACTTGCGCAAGGTCCTGTACCAGAACATAGTTCTGAGCGGGGGCTCCACCTTGTTCAGAGGCTTCGGGGACAGACTGCTGCAAGAAATAAGACGCCTCGCTCCCAAAGACGTCAAAATAAGGGTGAGAACTGTACCGGGATATGGGATTGGCCCGTGACATAGTGTTTAATCGCGTGCGATGCGATTTAATTGAATCACAAGTGCGAGGAGCGTGACACGATGTTTTTGCGATTAAACAGTATGTCACGCTCCTTGTGATTCAACTAGTTGCATCGCACGCGATTAAACACTATGCTACGGGCTCAGGATACTTCATACATTTATTATTCTTTTGATCACTTTTCAAATTCAAATAGTTTATTTTGCATAGTAGGTATATACAAGGTGGCTTTTTGATCATCGTCCAAATTCATACTGGTGGCTTAGTTGGTGGTGGTTAGAAATTCAGTTCCAGTCCCGAGTGAATCACTATGGGGAGTCGAAATTTCATTTTACGAATTTCACCAAAATTGTTATTGATCCATGATACTGATCACTTATCAAGCCTCCAGTATAAATTTGGACGATGATCAAAAAGTCACCTTGTATATATACGATTAAAATTATATAATATTCATTGCAAAATAGTCCTTAAGAGTTAAGAACAGAATCTAAATTACTTTGGAATAATTTTATGTTTGCCAGCACTAAAACTAAAATTAAAGCCTTCAGAATCGGCTACATTAGACTGTAGGGCTGATCTAACTAATTTAACAAAAATGCAAAAGCTTTAAGTTCGCTGCATAGAAATAGTACATTACGATACGAGAGCGCGCAGCGTGCGTAAAGCGCTCATTTTACGCACAGTGTGCTATAAAAAAAATTACGAAGTTACCTCTAAATTTCATGTTTTCCGAGTGTCAAAGGACCTTACAGCCCCAGACGATAGTACTCGTCCATACGAACAAATTTTACTATGGAGCCAAACCTCAAATCGCGAAAAAATAATCAGCTTTTCCATATAAAAGCTACATAGTATCCGATCAAAAGTATGAATCAACGGTTTTTTTTTCTCGATTTCTCAATTTTTTTTCACGGAATGTTCGTATTGACGCGTACTATCGCCAGTTTTCGGCTTCCACAACTTCATCTTAACACCCTGTATATGTGTCGATCTCTATTTATACTTCTGTATCGCTTACGCTTACGCGTTTATACATGGTGCTTGGTAATTCGACCTATTCCTTGAAAGTGGTTATACTAGGGATCATTTCCAACTAATAATGCCTATCAACTAGGGGTCGAAAATGATAATTTTTTTTTCAAGCAAAACACGTCTATATTTCAAAAATTACAAAATAAAAAAGGTTTTCTTTCCACTTAAGACCTTTTAATTCTGAGATTATGGGAATTCAGGGCACGTTTTTTTTTTTATAAATGATCACTCATCTATCATTGATCAGAAATATAATAAATAAGTGCTGAGAGAGGAATAGTTATTTTTAAATTATTTATTTTTGGTTATTAGTCTGAAAGTTTGAAAAATAATATAAAACCCTTCGTAACTCGGAGACCATTCATTTTCAAAACCTAGTTGATAGGACTTAATTCGTTGGAAATGATCTCTAGTATAACCCCTTACAAGAAATAGGTCGAATTACCAAGCACCCTGTATATAAGGTCTTTCAATTTAAATTGAAAGTAATTTAGGAGGTGATTCAGTATCGTTAATACATCACATTCCACTGCAAAGCACTTTTTTTTGCGCGAACTTTTTTTTCACTTCTCAGTACAAAGTGGTCCGATCAGCTGACTCAGTTTGCATGGACAAGTGAAGAAAACGTTCGCGCAAAAAAAAGTACTTTGCAGTGGAATGTGATGTATTAACGATACTGAATCACCTCCTAAATTACTTTCAATTTAAATTGAAAGACCTTATATATGAAGAATAAATAATAAATATGTATATAATAATTAATAGTAACTGATCACATGGCCCCACGCCGCTACATCCCCTCTTGCAATGCTTAAATCTAGGAAATATTATTCAGAAAGTACAAAACAAGAAAGGGCATCTACCGTGGTTTCCTACTGAGCTAGAAGTTCACAAAAAGGAAACTCTTAGAAAAAAACGCAGAATACGGAATGCGGCTCCCATCAGAAGAGACTATGTTGTTAAAGAGTACCTCGAGGCCAAAGAACGATACGAGCAAGCGGCATTTGAGGTGCTGTTTTTTTTTTTTGACTCACAGGCGCCTAATCATGGTGTCAGATCAACAATGTTCCATGTGACTCAGTGTCTGGTTTTGGGAATGAGCGACATTTTATTGCTGATTTATTGATGTTACTAGCGACCCGCCCCGGCTTCGCACGGGTGCAATGCTGATACTAAATATACTACGTGTATCTCGTAGGGTTCAGCCAGCGTTTGCACTGTAAGCGCAAAAAAATGTGTTTATTTACGACATCACATTAGAAACCTCTAAAATTATCAGTGTTTCTCTACTATATTATGCATGTATTATACATACAAACCTTCCTCTTGAATCACTCTATCTATTTAAAAAAAAACCGCATCAAAATCCGTTGCGTAGTTTAAAATATCTAAGCATACATAGGGACAGACAGACAGCGGGAAGCGACTTTGTTTTATACTATGTAGTGATTTATTAAGTCAGTTTATTTTTTGATAAGTTCTAAAATGTATATCCTGGTATTTCCTTTCGTTTTTCGTGTAAAATATACTATGTTGTTGTTATTTCAGAACACATAGAACCTTGATGTCTCGATTAACATTAAAAGCATAATTTGTTCCTTTACATTCTGGGTTCTAAAGTCACATAGAACTGTGTTACTCTCGCCTAGTGAGAACCAATTTTAAAAACAACAAGGTTCGATCTCAGACAAAATGTCAGATAGAACTGTGTTGCGGCGAAATTTACAAAAAATGTACACATAGAACTTTATTGTATTCTAAATAACTCGAGTAAAAATAGTGCTATAATGATAATTTAAATGAATCTTAAAAATCTTGAAAAGCCTGAACCATTAACTCCAAAAACACAAAAATGTTAGATAGAACCTTGTTGCTCTGAGGCGACGAAATGTCTCATGACATTTAAAACATTTACGTTTTGTGGTTTAAAATTAAGTAGTTTTCTTTTGCTAAAATATCTTTATTATTGTTATTTTAAAAATGGTTTAATTATGGTGGTGGGAGTTGTGTTATGATATGGGTAAAATTGAGGTCTAGGTACCATAGAATACTACTAAAATTGAGGTCTAGGTACCGTAGAATACTACTAAAATTGAGGGTTAGGTACCATAGAATACTAATAAAATTGAGGGCTAGGTACCGTAGAATACTACTAAAATTGAGGGCTAGGTACCGTAGAATACTACTAAAATTGAGGGTTAGGTACCATAGAATACTAATAAAATTGAGGGCTAGGTACCGTAGAATACTACTAAAATTGAGGGCTAGGTACCGTAGAATACTACTAAAATTGAGGGCTAGGTACCGTAGAATACTACTAAAATTGAGGGTTAGGTACCATAGAATACTACTAAAATTGAGGGCTAGGTACCGTAGAATACTACTAAAATTGAGGGCTAGGTACCATAGAATACTACTAAAATTGAGGGCTAGGTACCATAGAATACTACTAAAATTGAAGGCTAGGTACCGTAGAATACTACTAAAATTGAGGGTTAGGTACCATAGAATATTACTAAAATTTCCAATAGGTTAGAAGATTATGGCGAGTCGCGGAACGCAGTGGAGACCTTCGTGGCTATTATTATAAATACATGCCTAACTCCGCCCATTCGATTACAGTAGAGCCACTGAGTGATGGCGCCTATGACGTTTAAATGCATACAAAGTATCGTAATTATTTATAAGCAAGTGTGAATTAAAAAATGTAATACTTCATTGTTGATAGTGATGTACTACTTGTTTCGGTTATTATTTTTCGATTTGAATGTTGCTTTATTGTGCAATAGAATTCGTATAGAAACAAAGATTTTTTTTAAAAAAAGTTTCTCATTTTTTATAGGTCGTGTTTGAAGTCGCCAAGTTACGCAATAATATTTAATTAAAAACAAAACAATGATGAAGTTAAAATAAACGAAAATAAATTATAGTAAAATACTTTTTTCGAATTAGATATTTAAACATCTCTTGGGGACCCCGGGGCACTACACCGCATAGCCCTCCGATAGCTACGCCACTGGTTTTGGCACATTTTCCTTTTGTATCATTATGTTGAATGTTAAATGATGTGTCTAATGTTGAGTAAACTCACACTTGATTTTTATTTTTAACCGAAATTTGAAATGTACCTCATCACTAAATGCAGCTGTCATAAGTGCCATCACTCAGTGACCCTACTTTAGTCTATTCTAAATATATAACTTTCTCTGCTTCCAGATCTCAGCCCCCCAAGAGAGGCTCTACTCGACCTGGATCGGGGGTTCGATTCTCGCCTCGCTCGACACGTTCCGCAAGATGTGGGTGTCGAAACGAGAATACGATGAGGAAGGACACCGGGCGCTTCATCGCAAGACCTTCTAGAGAGGGGTGAATAACATAACCTGAGTCAAAATACCTTGGGATTCAAAACGGGTTGTAATTAACTGACCGTCAAAAAATAAGAAAATTGGCATCAAAAATAATATGTTGAAACCTAACCTAACATAGTTGATGCCAACTTAGTGATTTAGCTGCTCATCTAGTATTTTTTAGATGGTCAACTTATTCTTATCCATTCAAAATGGCCGCCCGCTTTGGCTGTACTGTCAGCATAGATCAAGTACACACCTGACGTATGTACCTCACAGTATGGGATTTGAGCGATGTGCAATACACACATTGGTATCGATTCGGCATATCACGTCTTAACTTATTTGACAGGACTAACCTTATTTTAAGCGTCCTGACTTTTTCTTTCTTTATCGAAAAGACAAGGACAGCACGCTTAAATTTAGTTAAGTCCTGTCAAATAAGTTAAGATGTGCTTCACCGAATGGGTACCATTGACTGCTATTGTTTTTAATGCTATCTGCAAAGATTTTAAAAGTTTAGATGAGCCCTGGCACCTAAAACCTATTGCATTGGTTTTGAATGTGTGCGTTAACACAATGCCGACGCGCGCACACTTATGAGTGCGCAATCTGTCTACCTACGGCCAGCAAACTGATCAGACTACTAAAGTTGTTAAAATGATTAACTTTAAGTGCACTTAAGGCGTCCAACTATCACTGTGTTCAGATGAGCACTGATTGCAAACGTGTGAGCGTCACCCATTTAAAGGTGGAAACATTTTGGTGCTGTCATACTACGGTGAGGGCTTATCTTTACTTTTGAAATCTTTGGCTATCTGCATTTCCATGTGCGAATACAGTAACCCCCCCGCTTTACGCGACCCCGCACGGCGCGAATTCGTTATAACGCGATTTTAAAAATACGCGCTAATTTGCACCGCTTTACGCAGACGCATAGATAAAAATAGGGAAATTTTAGAGAACTCAGATAGTTATATTAATCGCATTATAAATGTTCGGCAAGCAATACGAAACAGGGGTACTAGCATGAACTTGGTATCGACTCGACATCGATTCGATAAATAAAAATGTAACTCTTATTTCATTGCAGTAAGGGTTATCGTTTAGAATTTATCGATTCTATCTGTCAAATATATCTAATCGACGCGTACATGCTCGCATAGCTACGTACGACAGACTTTTTCGAGAACGCAAACGAAATGCTACTCAAAAAAACATTTTATAATAATAATAATATTTATTTCATGAAAAAAAGACAAATAAATACAATTTTCAACATTGAGCGTTTTTCTCGTTGTTTTTTTTCTTAGTTCTTAGGTTTCCTCCAGATGGCGCTGTCCATGTCACCATAGATAAAATGTGTTTCGTAGCAATCAATGTCAAAATTTGTTTGGAATCGGTGCAAATTTTGTCTTTGATTCTGTTGCTAAAGAATACGACAGTGCCATCTAGGAATCTTATTTAACACTAAATTTGACATAAGGAAAAACGCTCATTACAAATGAGGTTTTAACTTATTGTAGGTACCTGAAACCTAGACATAGGTAACAGACCTCTTCCCTACCTAAATTATTTTAACTTTTAACATATCGTACAGAACTAAAGTCCCTTTCAATAGAATCCGCCAATAATGTAAACAAACCAATTTAAACACGATTACTGCGTAATTACTTACATTTGAATATCAATCCTGATCATATTCACATTTCAAGGAACCATACATTGTTCTTAAAATCATTTCGACACCAAATAACTTCTTTATGATAGTTATTTTAATTAAAAATAATCGGACGACGATAATTTCAATAGTTTGTAAAACTGTCATATTAATTTTTTTATCATCGAAGTCTTTTTTGTCTTTGGAAAGTTAGTGTTGTGACTTCACAAACCTCTCACAAACACCGCTTTTGTACCAACAAAATTAAAATTTGCAATGGCCGCAAACAGCTGATTTAGAGAGCGGGTTTGGCAATTATTTCATTTCCTTAGATTTTTTATTCATTGGTGGGTATTGTTCCGAGTTCTGTGAGTTTTTCTGTTTCCTCTAATTATCGACGACTTTGCTTTTTGTATTTTGGTTTTTGGACATTTTCTTTGCGATTTGCTTGGATTTATTCTTGGAACGACGACTTCTGCGTGAAATCACGGACTTCGTTTTTGCTTACGATTGGATCTCTTTCTCAAGAAACAAGGTGGTAACAATGTTTATAAACTATTAATTCTTTAAAATCTAATAAAGATGTACACATAATCACTTAGAGATGCTAAGAATAAATCCAAGAATAATAATAAAGTGAAAAATTATTACGTGGTGTTTTTAGGTTATAATGAGTGAGCCGTAACATCAGGGTCGAAGACTCCTCAGCTCCGCCTGCTAAAAAACGAAAAATTCATCTGACCACAAGGGAAAAAAATTCTAGTGAATATTTATAATTATTTAGAAAAATCCTCTCTTACATACCCATCCAAAATGGAGTTATATAAAATTACTTCAGAAATTATGGAGGTGTCTAGTATGTTTTAAGAGATACCATGAAGCATTATTTAGAAACTCAAAAAATACCACACCAAAATACCACTTTAACATCAGTATAGGTACAACCAAATCTTTGGGTACAACACCATAATCATAGAGAACTGTCAAATAATTATCTTGTTTACATTATTGGCGGATTCTATTGAAAGGGACTTTACAAGGTAACATGAAAATACAAAAGATTAACAATTTGATTTATGAATAATTAAACAAAAACATGCAAAATAAACATGCAATGCATTGGATAGTGATTAATTCTAAGGATTAAATAAGTTGGTAAACTTTTCTGTAACAAATTGATTCTATTTAATTTTTGCAATAAAAGCACTTGAATTACTTGTTTGGATTGTTATTTCATCATACCCCGTGTACTGGGTGAAATTTTGATAATCTTTTTCCTTCTAACAGGGTTAGACCCATGAATATGAACAACTTTTACTATGGGGCCAACCCTGAAATCGCAAAAAATAAATCAGCTGTTTCATACATTTCGGTTGAGTAGGTATTTGACTTTTCTATGGAACAGCTGATTTTTTTTTCGCGATTTCAGGGTTGTCCCCATAGTAAAAGTTGGTCATATTCATGGGTAGAACACCCTTTTTGAAGGAAAAAGATTATCAAAATTTCATCCAGTATACAACGTGTAACAGAAAGATGTAACCATATTTGAAGAGCTTATTCAGTCAATGGTATAGAACAACTTTTACTGTGGAACAAACCCTGTATTTCGAAAATAAAAATAACTGTCTCATAGAAAAATGCAATGCCGCTCGGCTGAAATTTATGGAAGGGCAGATTTTTTTTGAGATTTTGAGTTTGGCTGCATAGTAAAAGTTGTTCTATACCATTGACTGAATAAGCTCTTCAAATATGGTTACACCTTTCTGTTATACATTGTATATACGCGAATTTCGCTTAACGCGATTTTGTCCGGAACGCATCTCTCGCGCATAGCGGGGTATTAGTGTATAAACAGAGATAGTGTGTAAGAGGTGCATACCTCTGGTCGCTAGTTCTATTCCCAAGGTCTTTTGATTCGGGTTATATTGGGGTTCGTATAACGAAGATGAAGCGATAAAGCGACAAAACACAGTCTATTTCGTTCACTCGTATAGCTTTCTCCGAGAAGTTAATAACCAGATTGGAGCGCTCACCTCTTTAGAAAGCCGCACGATAACATAAATGACCTTCATGTATCTCTATTAAGGCGATATGTAGAAAAATACGGGTGCTTCTTTTCTGTGTTTCATGAAATATGCATTTTGACTATGCAGTACGATATTAGCCCCTACAGAGAAGAATATAAGATAGGTACAAAGTCCAATGTATCTTACTTGATGCGGTCTCCACTGTACAAATTGAAAGAAAATTTGGTATGTGGCAATTGACGCCAATAGTTCAGAATTAGTGAGGTTTATAAAGCATGAGTTTGAAATTTAATGCACAATTAGTCATGATCTTGTCCATCCATCCATCCATCAGCCTAGTTCGTCCACTGCTGGACATAAGCCTTTCCAGGACTTTGCCACTCCCGGCGGTCATCCTGGAAGAATTGCCCATGCTCACACACGCTGGGCAGGCGGGTTGGTGAGCGCGGTGCCGGAACCCTCGCACTCGTGGCGCCGCTGCCCGTCTCCAGTCAGTTCCTAATAAAGCCGCGGCTATTAGGGATGGATATACCACCATCAATCGGTCCCAGGCATGGTGGGCCTCCTGGTTTTTTGCCTGTGAGCTGTCCTCTTACTCTCCCCCGAATTACTTCGAGCGGGTCTCCAAGTAAGATGGTGGTACCTCAACAGTCGAGCCCGGCATCAGCTCTACCACCTGCTTGATCTTGTCCAAGCAATGTTGAAACGGCATTTTAAGCTGGTTTTGAAAAGATTATGACTAATTGTCTATACAATTTCAAACTTTTGCTTTATAAACCTCACTAATACTGAATGAATTGGCGTCAATTGCCACAGACCAAAATGCTTTTCAGTTTTTTATTTCTTAACAAGAAAAAACAAAGTTAAGTTATGCACTTTGCGCTAAGCCACTGGCGTTTAACCTTGAACTGTTTTGCCTTGGCCATATTATAGGAAGATGGCGCTCCAGTATTGTTATAAGCTTCTTGGATTTCTCTCTCTTTCGCACTGTACTTTTTTTTCAGGTTGGGTACATTTATTTATGTTTGTATAGTCCAACTGAATAACTTGAAATTTTGAAGGCTGGCCAAGTTTCAGGGTGCCTTGGTGAGACGTTTTAACCAGCTAGGTAGCGTTCCTAAACGCCCGGGTAAACGTAAAATTTAACTATCAAAGTGAATTTTACATTTCTGACAAGGTTTTTGAACGACTTCGAGAATTGCTCGGAGCTGTTCGTTTTAACTCGGGTGGTTGTGAAAATGGTGACAGTTAATTTTTACCTTTATCCCGGCGTTTTGGAACGCTACCCTAATTCACAGTTGCCTTTTCTGTTAATTTCGTTTTACACTAATATTAAAGCCAATTCTGAAGGCTTTAATTTTAGTTTTAGTGCTGTCAAAACTAAATTTTCTTCGATACAATTAGAAGCTAAATTTCTTTGGAAATTTTCAAGCTTTGACAGAACTAAAATTAAAGCATTCAGAATTGGCTTTACTGTCAAAAAGAAATCGTAAAAATCAGTATCACAACAACAATTATGTAATTTCGATAACATTAAAGCTATTTTTAATTATATTTTATTCAAAATGGCTTTGTAATTGTAAAAAAAATAAACTAGAAAATGTATATTAATATTTTGTATCGCGAAGTGACCGTGTAAATAGGTAACACAACATTCTGATACAGTTATGTAAAAGTTAAAATAAATAAAAGTTCATGAAACAAAATAATCGTCGGCGGTGAAAAGCGGGTGTATCGAGTGTGGACTTTGACATGCATTTCACAGTTCACATTCGGAACACCTCTGACACCCCGGATTCATGTAGTGACGACATAATATTTTTATTAAAACAAAACTGATGACGTCGCTAATTATTTATTTATTATAAATTTAAATCATAAAACCAAAAGCGTTCTCATTCCTAGTGCTAGACCAATTTTAATGGAGCTTTTTATTAAGACATTAAAAGCTGAAAATAGAAATCTTTATGTGATAAAGTGAATACGATATCTCGATAATATTATTGAAACTCGTGCGAGCTGACATACTAAATTATTATTACATGCGGCTTGAACACTCACGTGTGATTGTTGTTGACTATATGCCAACCGTTTCACCGATACAATTTCGGCATTATCAAGGCGAGTGTCGTTCTTAGGACGACGACGCGGCGTTCACCGTCGTTGTCAAACGGGCACTGGCAGCCGCCGATCGACGAGCTGCACGCATTGCTCGTGCGCTGAGCGTTGGCTGCGTCGTCGTCGAAGGAGGTGGGATGGTAGATGCACTTGATTCTTTTAATTGTTCCAATTGTTCGTTATTAGGGGTGGTTATTAAACAGACCGAGCTCACAACGTTGTCACTGTTACTGGGCATTGTCCTAAAGTTGCTCGATCCATCAAGAACCGGTTTCCAAGACGGAGCCAGCTGCCAACCATGATCCCTGTTGAAGTTGGGATTACGACTTACGATGGATTCGTGTATTTTGCGAGGAATGGTACATTTCTCTTTCACCAATACTGTAGCCTTGTCGAAACGGATGTAGTAGGTGGTATCCGAACTTAGTGCATGTTCTGCTACTGCTGACCCGTTAATGTCCAGAATATGTTCAGACAGTCTTGTGGTCACGTTGCGCTTGGTTTCTCCTATGTAGCTTTTGCCACAATCGCACGGGATTTTATAAACTCCAACTGTGTTGAGAGGGTCTCGGTGAAACGGTTGGCATATAGTCAACAACAATCACACGTGAGTGTTCAAGCCATATGTAATAAGAATTTACGATATCTCGAGATTACTTAATAAGAATACTTATATATTGTGTATATTTTTGTCATCCAAATTCACTAATAAGTGTGTGGTTTTCTATATTGCATTTATTATACAGGGTGCAAAAAGACAGCGACCTTGAAATAAAACCACATTAATAATCATACTGAACAACTCTGAAGAAAAATACACGCGCAAAACATCAGAGAAGAAGATATTCAGCTGTCAACTTAAAGACTTTAACTCGCAGGAGGAAGGTCTATTTTAGAACGCTGCGCGTGAACAGCTGCTTCACGGATCACGCTGCATCGAAAAACGCCCGTATCTCGGTGCGTTAGGGTTCACGCATTTTTGTTTGTTGGGAAACGTGGTTTAGTATAATCGGTAGAATATGTGTTTTCTTTTAAAGGTAGCAGTCTATTTGCACCCGCTATAGATGTTATTATTAACTGCATAAAAACTATGAAAACTTGAAAATATTTATGAACATTTAAAAATAAAGGTATTATAGATTATTGCTTCGAGATTCCAATGCTTTTATTATGTATGTCTTCGAATAATAGCTTGTTTTGCAAGTGTTCAACTGACTTGTCAGATTGTCAGAATAACTATGATACTTTTCTGAGCAAGGCTACGTTCACTTTAATCGTCCGAGGATGTCCCCCTAACATGCCATCTCTTTTGCACGCGTTAAATTTGTATTTTCTATCCTGCTGTCAATGACGGGCGTTGTCCGACGATGAAACTGCGCGCAGCCTTGGTCACGAAAAGTTATGTAACCGGCAACCGCAGCTTAGTTTATAAAGCATAGGTAGATTAAAAAATATTATGTTAAGCATGGATTTTAATTTAGTATTTTATGTTTAAGTAAACTTTTGTATTTCTAATAAATTATTTTTTTCGATAACTGCTTTTCATTTGCTAAAAAAAACGTTCAAGTGCGAATAGGTTATTTTCTGATTTTTCCTATACGTGTGAAAGTTTGCTATCCCACCCATCCCATCCCACTAATATTATAAATGCGAAAGTTTGGATGGATGGATGGATGTTTCTTACTCCTCACTCTGTAACTACTGAACCGATTGGGCTGAAACTTTGCACAAGTTTAGTTCTAAACCTAGAATAGGTTATAGGCTACTTTGACAGATTCGATTGTCTTCATAAAAACTAAACCAACGCGGGCGAAGCCGCGGGCAAAAGCTAGTAAGACCTAATTCTGAACAGAATTTCAAGTTTCTGAATCAACTAGAAGTGCTCTATAAATAGTTTTAATCGTATGTGAATTTTTAAGAAATTGATTAAGTACTTAGAGGGCAATAACTTTTTTTCGCGTTGAATTGTGAAAACCCACAGAACACTCAAATTCAAAATTCACTCTATAGCTACTCAATAAAACCTTATTACCTATGTATTGTGTATATTGCCATCGCAAAGTTTCCATTGGTTTCTGTAGATAAGAATTACAACATTTCAAATTTCTTTTAATTCTAATTTATAGAAACCAATGGAAACTTTACGATGGCAGCATACACATTACATAGCAATGAGCAAATAAAACATTACCTAGGTAATCAGGTTTTGTTAAATAACTATTCAGTGAATTTTAAATTTAAATGCTCTGTTTCAATTAATTAGAAAATAGTGGCTTTTTCACAATCCGGCTGTGAAACTGCTCTTAACAGCGCCCTCGTGCCATAGGTAGACTTCTGTAGGAGGTGTTAGTTTCAGCTTGAATTTTAGGCATTATGAAATTTACCAAAATCTTTCACCAAAAGTCAAAAATAGGTGCGACGACGAGCGAAGCGAGGAGCGTGATAGGTTTTCATGTAAGATAAAATAAGGAGCCTAGTGAAGCGAGGCGATGATGTCTCTAGTTTTAACAGAGTTCAAGATACATACGAAAAACAACCTTATCATCGCAAAAAAAAAAAATATATAACATTCCCTCTCACTCATTTCTATGTGCGCTCTCTTTCCATCAGCTCTCTGCTGCTTTATATTTCTGGATTGAGAGCTATGGACGTTCGTGAGGTCGTCTGACTGAGTGTTGCCAGTAGGCGCTTTTACAATTTTGCTCGGTAACGGCACGGCACGATATTTTTTACCGTCACGTTTAACAGGGATTCATGTCGTGACGATATGTTTTATGATTATGTTAATTTTAAGATAAAATTAATTTATTTTCTACGACCTCCATAAAATATTCAACATTTATTTTTTTCATCATCATCATCACATCAAAGTAATCGCTCGTTGTAAGCCTTTGAATGAGGATAAGTCACATAACGGGAGAATCCAATTTTGACTATTACATTGCATGTGTTATGATTTTCTGAGTACACTACTTTTTGATTTTTTGAAATCCGTCCATAAATGGCAAAGTTATTTAATATTTTATCGGGCTTGATTTTAAAACGCGCGCCTCCCGCCCGTGGATACCGATGTCGTCATCACACACAGACCCCGCGCGATCGCAGTCGTCCAGTACGCACATTCGTGATTAGTAGCGAACACTCGGTTTTTTTTCGAGTTTTATGCATTATCGGTTTATTGTTTCGGTGTTCTGTAATAATGAGCAACAAATTGGAAGATGGATTCGAAAAAGGACAGTCAGATAATCTACCTAAAGTGGATTCTTTCATGGTTTTTGAATACTTAAACAATCATGTGAAGTATACCAGCGCTGAAATCCGAGGTTGGAAGCTTCAACGGTAAGTACCTACCAAATTTAATGTGTTAGTTAGTGAGTTTAGGCCTAGGTACTTTTTCCCATGGCTGTTGCGGTAGGTAATGTGAAAATAATAAAATAACCTGGGTAAAAAGGTACATGGACAGCATGACACACTCCATCATAAAAACGTTAGTCAAGTCAAGTACCTACATTATTTCTTCCTACGGAGTTCGAGTTGATGTTTTTGTAAGCAGGCAACTGCAGGCATGATTCATTGCGATTTAGTAAGTGCCGGTTTCAAGTTCACCTAAACATTATAGACCGGGAGCGCGCCGTAGATTAACTAACATTAGCGGATACCTACCATGTTTTTTGTTTCGATGCACTTAAATGGTGCAACCGCATCAGGTAATGTGATGTAGGTATTTAATGCTGTATGATTATTACAGGTCTGTACGAGAGTCATATGGCGACGATGCCGTAGGGTATGTCCAAGTCCAAAGAAATGGAAATGTGTGCACAGTAAAGGCAAGAATAACACCGGAGCATAAAGTAAAAACTAAAGGTTATAGCTGCACTCTCAAATGTGAAGAAAATGATAAAACTATTATTGATGTTACTTGTCATGATTGTGCTGCACAAAAAGGAGGTTGCAAACATAGTGTAGCATTTCTTATGTGGATACACAGACGCAGTGAAGAGCCTTCTCCAACTGAAAAAAAATGTTATTGGGCCAAACCAAAACTGGCCACAGTGGGCACAACCTTGAAATTTATAAAAGCCAAAGATATCGGTTCCAGCGCTGGAGATATTGACGATAACGCTAATGTAAGAAGTGAACAATTTTTTAACAAACTGGTGCACAATATACAGTTAAATTCTATTAGGATTCAGTTAACAAGTTACGTTACACAGAATGAACTTACGAAATTATCATTGCATAACTTGATAAATGATTATAAAAAAGAAGGTAACGACACGAACAGTGCACAAGGCTTCATCGATTATTGTACAACAAAACAAACACCAGAAAAGTGTTCAAAAATAGAACAAGAAACTCTATCTCAAGCTCAGTCTCCTTTATGGCATGAGATGCGATATTGCAGAATAACCGCGTCAAAAATACACGACGCCGCCCATTGCAAAACCCCTGATGGTTCATTAGTTGAGCAAATATTCGGTGCAACCATACCAGAAACTCCTGCAATGCGAAGAGGCAAAGTACTGGAACCTGATGTTAGGGCAAAAGTAGCAAAATTGAGAAAATTTGTAATCGAAAATGGTGGGCTGTTTTTGAAAAGTGATTGGCCTATTTTAGGTGCATCTCCTGATGGCTTAACACAAGAATATGTCATAGAAATAAAATGTCCCATGACCACACAAGGCAAAGAAAGCTTTATTAAAAATAATCGTCTCACAAACAAATCAAAAGGTCAAATCCAGCTGCAAATGTTTTTTTGCAACAAAACTAAAGGGCTTTTTTGTGTTGCTGATAAGAATTTTGAAGCTAACAAAGAAGTAGAAATCTTTGAAGAAGATTTTGATGAAATTTACTGCAAAGATCTTTTGGAAAAGTCAACAAGTTTTTGGAAACACTCAGTCTTTCCTAAATTGGTCAAAACTTAGGTTAAGGTATAAAAATAAACAGATGGCTTAAGATATAAATATTGTTTTATTTTAAACTTGGTTTCTAAATAAGCATTCTTGAAGATTAACTACTCCACAAGCAGATGTCACAACATAGTCTAATATTCTAACATAATCAATGTCAACACATGCATGAGGTGCAATCATTTCAAACTCCCTTAAACGCCCTATACTTCTCTCGACGTGTACTCGAAGGGCCGCTATTCTTTTAGTTTCTAAAACTTCTTCTTTACTTAGTTTTGATCCCGAATCAACGCTAGGAGGCCTTAAAAGTTTGCAACCTTGACGTTCAAGTAAATGAGCTATATTCTTAAATCCCCTATCAGCCATCACTACGTCACCGGGGGATAACATCTGAAGAAAACCGCAGTCTTCAAAGATAAGGGCGTCCGATGTCCTTCCTCCATAACCTTCGGATATGAAGTTTATAAGTCCATTAGGTGTTATCGATATTAGATATTTTATAGTATTCGCATTTTTATATTGTGACCACGTCAGCGCCTGATGTACTGCTGAGCTAGGTTTCTCGATTTGAATTTCTAAACAATCTATGATGCTGACGACTGTTGAATAACGCCTCCTAAAAGGTATCGGAAGATTTGAGCGAATATCGTCGCGAGGAGGAATAAAAATCAGTTTCTCCATGCATTGAGCAACCTTAGGTATTGTTTCTTTGAAATGTCTGGCGACTGTAGATTCCGAAACTCCAAATTGAACAGCAAGCACGGAATTCGGTTCACGCCATCTCAGTTTTTTCAAGCTCAATAATACATCCATCAGAGGTCTCTCAGTAGATTCACTCAAATATTCTAAACAGAAATACACTTGCGATGGTAATCCGAGAAAAAGCTTAGGTTCTCTAGATATAGACATTAAAGTTCCTTTTTGCATGTGTTCCTTAAATAACTCAGTATCTACTTGTCGTTTCATTTCACAGGCGTCAGTATTTACACTGAATCCACTTAGGCTCGCAGAAACTGATGAGGTATTAGAGTAAGATGTGAAGCTATCATGCATTGGTTCCCGATGATGATCCCGACGATGTTCTTTTGGTTTCACCGTTTTTATTTTAAGAGCAAACTCTTCAACCCGGTCAAAACCGGCGTCAGTATTAATGCCCTTGCTTCGAACTTTTGGCTTTATATTAACTTGCACTGCGAGTGATTTATATTTAGGATCATTGTGTAGATTTGCCGCATTATCTTCTTCAAGCGGGTTTATAGCCTCTGTATCATTTGAATTAAAATCAATCGTTTCACACGCCACGAACTCTTCTTGTGTTATTAGGTTTTCATGACCAACTTCCGGATTAAGCACTCTTTCAAAGTACTCAATCTGCTGTCTTTTTTTATATCCAGTCCGTTCTACAACGGCGTTATCCTTTCTTTGGCAGTCAAATTTATGCGGCAGAACTCCTTTTTTTAGTCTTAGTTGACCACCCATCAATCGGTACCTTATATAATTTTCCATGTCATTTTCGACCTGTAAAAAGTAAAAACAGATTAAAGATTCTTTATTTTATTTTTAAATAATACTTTACTTACTGAGAAAAGCAGATCCAAAAAATAGGTCCTACAGCAAAGAAATTAAAATTCGAATCATTACCTATTGTTGATAGGTATTCATTATCGTAGATAAAAATGCGGTAGTCTCCCGGACTACAAATATCATACCTACGTTGATTATTGTTTATTGTTATTACCTCATACGATTGTGTTAAGGTTGAGACAATATGACATAAAAGGATTAAGTTTTAAGGTTTTTGATTCCATTGATCGATAAAATAGGTGACATTTACTCAATAATACGAGGAAATAGGTATACGTCAAGTATAAGGTATAACGTAGGAAAGGTACTTACGTCGAAATGATCTTCGCAACAGTAATGAGTACTTTTGCTTGATAAAGGATCTCTCTTCATAACACTACACCACTTTTTTCTAGCTTTTTTGTCTGTTGGAACATGAAAAAATAGTTTGTCGGGCGTACTACTACTTGTACTCTTGCACTTTGGCACGACACAATATTTGTAAGACATTTTTAAGGATATTGATACACAACAATAAATCTATAACAAAGCGACCGTGACAAGCACAGCTCAAGAACTGCGCGGGAAACAGAGTACACCTACAGAACTGAAGAGCGCGTGCGGGGTCGCGCCCCGGGTATGTGTGGGATGACGTCACGCGCTCGCGGCTGGTACTGGCGGGCGTTATTTGAACTGCTACAGTAAAATTGCTGTACTTTCGACATTTCTTGTCCGATTTGGATATTTTTTTCACCATAAGTCATGTTTTTTTTACTGTCATCGATCTACATACTTAACAAAAATCGTGACTCTTCCTCATTTTGAATTTTACACACTGATAGGACAGCGACTTCGACAGGACAGTTCCTTCAGATTATTCTCAAGAGAGGATATACAAACACAGAGAAGAAAAGAAACTAAAATAAGACCAGGCAGTATGGGCTTAAGCTTTTAGCCTTTTCCATAAAGGAAAGAAAAAGATAAAAAAAAGTTTGCGGTTGGAAAAAAGGCGCGAAGATGTGACGGCGTCGTTTTTTTGTTTTATTGAAAAAATAATGCATTTTGAGTGCATTGATCAACAATAGTGTTAGAATATTGTGAATTAATATAACCCCGTAACCAGTCTAGTGTGTTGTTTAATGAAAAAAAAGTGCAGGCCGTTTCTTTTCATGTGTTTTTTCCTTGGTTTTTTCTAACCCAACATTTTGTTCGTGTTATTGGTCTATCCACGGAACACTTTTACCAGGAGGGTCTATCGCTTTAGCACGAACTGACAGGACAGCGACTACGACAGCACAGTTCCTTCAGATGATCCTCAAGAGAGGATATATAAACACAGAGAAGAAAAGAAACTAAAATACCTAAGACCAGGCAGTATGGGTTTAACCCCTTACTGCATGGTTTTTTAGATCGCTCTGAGAAAATTATGTGTTATAGTAAGCAATGAGAAAGTCGTAAAAAATATGAAAAAAAAATATTCCACTTGTATTTTTTGAAAAATCCTCAAAAGAACCGTCTGTCCCATATATGGGACCCCATGCATTAAGGGTGTAAAAATTGTGGTGTGCAAATATGGGACTTTTTAGGGATAATTTATCGGTACGCGGCCATTAAACTCTTTTACAAAAAGACACAGCATACTGATGGGCGCAAGAAAAGCAGAAAGCAAAAACTGTTACTGACAAAAAAGTAATCAAAATATAAATGTATTTTACTAAAGATTTATTTTAAAAATACAAAATTTTATTTCTTAGTAAACCATAAAGTTATATTATTTAGAATTTTCATCATCGCTTCCATCGGGTATGTCTCTGCAGATTATCAAATAGCTCATGATATAATTGTCTGTAAAAGAATAACATACTCGTAGCTAAAGCTCCAATTCAAGTGTAGGTGTTAACTGCATATCGCGGTAAAAGTAAATGTTAGTGGTAAATAGAGACATTTTATGCATGACAAACGCAATAATACCATAACTGCATGATGTTTCAAATATGCACAAAGCAATATGTTCCCTTTTTTGCATACGGTCCCATATATGGGATGATCTTTTGAGCCGCTACTGCATGGCGTCCCAGATATGCAACGAGGTAAAATTGGGAAAAAGCATCAAGTTACGATAGAACCGGAGTTCATATTCACATATTTAGGTACCTAAAGAATTGCTTTATTCACACAAAAAAACTCAAGCCGTAATATTCATACAAATCAGAAAAAACGAAGAGCACAGACAGAGCAACTCACCTCCTGCGAAAGTTTGTATTCAAACTTAAACTTTGTCAAGTTCTTCTAGTGTTGTACCCATTTCGCATACTTACACCAAACGTTATAAAATTTTACGGGTTTTTAGATTTAAGTGTTGTCAGCAGCAAAAAAAAAATTGTACACGACGAGACACGCGCGCCTCTAGCGGAAAATATGTGAACTACGCGAATTTAGGGTATAGTTGCGCGGCGTTACCTAACAGACGCATTTTCACACATTTTCGCGTTTTTCATGAAAATATCACGGACTTTTCATGTAAATAAGTATGTAAATAGCATAGTATTAAGTTTAGGTAAATAAATAAATTAGTCCCGTGTGTTTATTTACTCGGATAGCTGCAACATAGTACAGGCATGAATAAGTAGATAGAACAGCTATCCGACTCTGAATAAATAAGCATTAAAATAGCTTAATAAATAGAATACAATAAATAGTTACAAGGTAATATTAAGAACTTACAGAATAAAGATAATTTGCTATGATTGTTTCATTGATACGCCTAGCTAGGTCTTAGAGTAAGATGCAGTTAGGGGTTAAGCTTTTAGCCTTTTCCATAGAGGAAAGAAAATGACAAAAAAAAAGGGGTTGGAAAAAAGGCGCGAAGATGTGATGGCGTTGTTTTTTCGTTTTATTGAAAAAATATTGCATTTTGGGTGTTTTGATCAACAATAGTGATAGAATATTGTGAATTAAAATCGCCATTACCTGTGTAGTGTGTTGTTCAATGGAACAAAAGTGCGGGCTGTGCCTTTTCGTGTGTTTTTTCTAACCCTGTTGTATTTGCGTTATAAGGCTATCGTTATAGCGAAAACGACAGGACAGTGACTTAACAGGACAGACCTTTCTGATCCTCAACAGAAGAGGATAGTGCATATAAACAGATAATAACTATGTCAGACATGGCTGTATGGGCTAAGATCTCTTTGCCTTTTCACTTAGTGGGTAATTGAAAAAAAAAAAGTCAAATGCAATCAAAAGTGTGTAAACAAACATTTTTGTTTTTGTAAACAAGGCAAAAATAAAATCGAAGTATAATTGGTAAAACATGATTTTTTGTGCGTTATTAACTGTGGGCCTTTTGCTTATCGTTTCTGGGCAAAACACCCACTCAGAATACTGTGATATTTCGACAGGATCTTGTCATAATGATTTTAACCTCCAAAATACTAAATATCTATTTTATGATGTAAACCCTCCGGAAGGATTCAATTTGCGACGAGATGTCTACATGCGATTTGCTATTATGTTATCAGAAGCACATAAAAAGTCCAAGAAGTTAGATTGGCAACTAGTTTTGCCACCGTGGTTTCGACTCTACCATTGGAAATCGGAAAACCGTAATCCTTTACCTTGGACAAGATTTTTCAATATCGAATCTCTACAAACTTTTGCTCCAGTTGTGGAAATGCAAGAAGTTTTCAATAAAACAAAAGGCAATGAGCTGAAAATTGATACCCTTTATGTTCTACAAAATTTTGATAACCCGTTTGAAGGTGGAACTTTTGTTGATAAATGGGAAATAAATAATAAAAGCTGTAATCATTATGGTGGCTTCTGGGGCTACAAAAACATTACTGCCAAAGAAGTTGTCTGCGTGAGATTTCAGGGGCAGGCCTCAAAACTATGGGAGCTTGTATCTTTGCACAGAAATGATAGAAGAGTAATGTTTGCTCATGGAGAGATTGCGTTACATGATTCCTATGGCACAAGACAATACTGGGACTGCAGAAAAAGCATGAAATTTAACAAGGACCTTTTGGATGCAGCTCAAAAATATATTTTGGAAAACTTCAATTGTAACAACAACCAATGTGAATCGTATATCAGCGTACACTGGCGGAGACAAGACTTTGCTCGAAGTCGAAAAAGCGATGTCCCTTCTCTCTCTGGCACAGTTCAACAAATAGATACAGTTTTGAAGAAAATAAAACCAAATATAAAGAAAATTTTTATAGCGACTGATGCTTATATGTCAGAACTTGTGCAATTAGAAAACCAACTTAAAGATTTAGCATATAGAGTTTATTTTTACTTGCCAACTGATTCGCAATTAAATACTTTCAAGGATGGTGGCGTTGCAATAATAGATCAAATCATATGTTCACATGCTGCTTACTTCATTGGTACTCATGAAAGTACTTTCTCGTTCAGGATTCAAGAAGAAAGAGAGATTTTAGGTTTTGATAGCAAAACGACATTTAACAGATTTTGCCCTGATTCTGGGCCTTGTGAAACGCCTTCTAAATGGACTATTATAAATTGAGAAGCAAACATTCAAACTGTTTTGTCATGGAAAACCTGAAAAATTTTCATAATTTTCAATAAAAAATATCTATCTTCATAAAATTGGTTTTCAAGACAATCATGTCTATTCGGCGCTACACAACTTAACTGATTTGACAGAACTAACCTTATTTTGAGCATTCTGTCTTTGTCTTTTCGATACGGAAAGAAAAAGACTGAACGCTCAAATTAAGTTTAGTCCTGTCAAATAAGTTAAGTCGTGTTTCGCCAAATCAACATGATTGTTAGTATACTGTACCACAGTGGCGTGCACAGAACTTTTTGCTGGAAAAGCAAGCAATTGATCAAGAATAACAATAAAAAAAATATGAAAAAATGTAATTATCACTTTGAAAAAAAAAAAGTTTGTACAGGAAAATTTTCACTCTAGGGTAGACATTGTCTACCCTGGCGTCGTACAATTTTTTTTTTTCAAATTGGTATTTAAATTTTTTCATATTTTTTTTATTGTTGTTCTTGACCAATTGTTTGCTTTTCCAGCAAAAAGTTCTGTGCATGCCACTGCTGTACCAAACATCAATAAGTGTACATTCTATTTTATGAGGAAGTAAAGTAAATTTTTCTGTCGACGCAGCATTTAGACGCTAAAACACGTTTTGATTATTTGCTCTTGAATTAAGTCGTATCAAATCAATAAATACTCTTTTGTGCCATAATTATTAAAATAAGATTCTAACCAAAGCTTAATTTGTAAGTAAAAGCTAGCAAAGCGGTACTATAAGGTCCTTACATATGAAATTGGTGTATAAAATAATATTTGAAATATTAAAACATAAAGAAACTAAAGAATATAATTTCTTAATTAAATATATAAATTATTTAAAATTTAAATGCAAATTTAATTTTTACATTAATATTATAAAATAGAGAGAGAGATTATGGAGAATTTGAAGGAAACTCAATTTTCAGTACTAACATTTTATTTTTTTAGGAATGACAAATCCAAATTATGTAATTTCTTTTGTGTATGAATGTGGCAACATTAAGCTAAAAGCAACATAACTTTAAGTTTTGAAAAGTGTCAGCTGTAAAAATTATTACGAATCTTATCATGGAAATGGATGGCATTTATAACTGTTTTAGAAGATTTAATTTTTATAATCAAACTAAAAATAATAACAAAATTTCATAATGTAGATATAAAACCTTGAATTTAACTTTCAAACAAAAAACAAATAATTGAAATAGCTATTGAGTTACAGGAATTATGAGCTCATGAATCTTTAAAAAATTTCAGCAATTTCATAGGTAAAGACCTATTATTTGAAGATACAAAGTCTGTAAGTTTAAGAGAATAAAATAATATAAGTTTAATGATAGTGCATATATAGGTATTTAGTTAATAAATTGAGGATTACAAAAAACCCGCCTTTTTCTAATTAATCGGAACAGAAAACTTGAATTCAAAATTTTAAATTTACAGAAATAAATTCTAATTTACAGAAAACAATGGAAATTTTGCGATGACTGTTTACACAATATAAAAACTATTGAGCAAATTTTGAATTGAAGTGTTCTGTTTCAATTAATTGGAAAAAGGCGGGTTTTTCACAATCCGACTGCTAAACTTGACAGTGTTTTTATTGGAAAGCTTGCCGAAACATTATTTCATACTTGATCAAATCTCAGTTATTTTTAGGTTACTCGCCAATTAGTTTCTTCTAGGTACTGTAAATTGTTTTATTTATTTATTAAGTTGCAATAAATAAGAACATAGGTCTACGGTCTACGCGAACTGTATTGTGCAAATTTTTTAAACCTATCCTAAAAACATATTATGTTAAAAAAAAACGGCCAAGTGCGAGTCAGACTCGCGTACCTAGGGTTCCGTATTGTGGATGATAAATTTAATTTTGTCATAATTTTTCTTGAATTTCTTAACCACTT
Source organism: Ypsolopha sequella (assembly GCA_934047225.1). Lineage (NCBI taxonomy): Eukaryota > Metazoa > Arthropoda > Insecta > Lepidoptera > Ypsolophidae > Ypsolopha > Ypsolopha sequella. The sequence continues at coordinate 5,719,859 of OW204011.1, forward strand.
TATTTTTCCTGTAATCTTTACGTAAACATATATTACCATGATTTTTTCGTATTTTTCGGTTCACCAGTTTTGGAGATAGAGGGGGGGGGGGGGGGGTAACATTTTTTTATGGTTTTTCAAGGATTTCTCGAAATAGATGCAATTTACTATAACCATACCATATATTTTTTCAATCAGCTTTTTAATACCTACAATTTGATACCCATATTGTATTTTTATAAAATATTTTTTTAATTTTACTTATTTTTTTATATTTCTCATTTGTGCTCAATTTTTTTAAATCGCTACAGTTTTCCTGAAATTAGCCAGTTATGATCTATAATCCTCATTTTTTATATTTTTCGGTCTACCAGTTTCGGAGATAACGGGTAGACATACATTTGCAAAGTTTTCTCGAAACAAGTGCCAGTAAATATAGTAAAAGTACATATTTTTACAATCAGCTTTTTAATATCTACAATTGGATACCCATATTGCATTTTTAGGATATTATTTTTTGTTTCGGAAATATTTTGAACAATTTCAAATTTTCATTGTGATATGTGGAAAGATCAATTATTTTTGTGCCAAGTTTCATGTCTTTATCTTTAACGGTGCTAAAGTTATGAGCCTGTGACATACGGACGGACGGTCGGACAACGGAGTCTAACCATAAAGGTTCCTTTTGTACATTTTAGGTACTAAGGAACCCTAAAAACCTGTTCTTTACATGTTCCTGTAATTTCAAAATAATTTCGGTAATTCTTAATTCTTGGCAATGTTTTTTTTTTTTTAGTTTATTTAAGTATTCACAAAAAATAGTGTACATTGATAATGCCGTAAGGCGAAACCGGTTGGAGTATTATAAAGTGATATTGTGAAACAGTACAAGTGTTTTTATCAAGATTAACACTAAAATGGGTCAAGATTTTACTGTAGTGTTTCTTCAGCGAACGTACAATTGAATGTGCAATATGCACATCCGTAAGAAAACTGTCCGATAATAATATAAGTAAGATATTTTGTTTTTTTTTTTTTTATAGAATAAGGACGGTATTTCACAAACCGGTTGCGAAAAGTAATCGTGAAACGGAACGCATCCAAGAATGTTCTCGTTCGTCGTTGGCGCCTAAGAATAAGGTTGGCCACAACCGTCTTTATACGGCTGTGGGTTGGCGCACTTGATTTTGTGACAGTTATGATTCAATGTTTCCACAGAAAATTTACAACGTAAAAAGTTTAGTTACTTAACAAAAATTTAAAACGATACACATACAGTCAATTTGGGTAACTTGCGCCTTCAATTTAACACTAGCCCAAAATCTCATATAATGCGACTTTTCTTTCTTTTAGGGTTCCGTACCCAGAGGGCAAAACAGAGCCCTATTAATGAGACGGTGTCTGTTCGTCTGACTGTCTGTCCATCCATCCGTATGGTAGCTCTTAGGCGGAATGAGATAGAGAACTGACATTTTGATATGTTATGTACCTATTATATAAAAAGTTAAACTAAAACCGAATATAGAATTGAAAATTTTATATATAAATCATTTTAAGGGAGTGAAAATGCATGCATAGTATGTAGATTAACATTTTTTTACAACTCATTGAGTAGAGTTTATATACAGGATGACTGGAAATTGCTCTTATTCCTCTTGGGGGAAGGAATTATGATTAATTTGGAGTGATTTAATCTCCATGACTTGGGGGTCGCAAATCCGCCATTTTCGAGAAAATCGTCATTCTTTGTTTTATTTATAAAATTGCGAAATTTGGTAAATAAAAAACGCCACTAAAAAATCTTGTGATCAAGAAGTTGACTGATTGCGAAGTTTACCGATTACGAAGTCGTGAAAAATTGTGGACGGTTTGCTAAGTTTACCATAAGCGAACAAATGGTTTTTTGGCCTGAAATTTGACGTGAACTAATAGCTTAATGATTGGTCGATCTCCTTAAAGCTAAAAATCACTCAAATAATTGCTAAATCTTATGTTGCATGTCTAAAATCACGACAACAAAGAATTAAAAATTGAAAATTTATTTAAAGTCCAGTTATTATAAAAAAAATTCAGGGTCGCGGAATTATATAATAGATAAGGAAGACGGATCCACGGTTAAGAGGCATATTGATCAACTAAGAAAGAGAGGCAATAGTATGTTAATCACACCGTTTTCAGGCGTAAATAATGAGTGCGATGGGCTTGATGAAACACCGTCAAATATTAGGTTGAACGATTCATTAATCACCAATACAAATGAATCGCCAATAGCAGTACCACCACCTCCTCCCCCGCCGCCCCCGCAAATGCCGCCGCCGGAAATGCCGCCAGTGACTACTCGGAACCATCACGAAAATGTAAAGCATTATATATAATATGAATTAAGTATTTTTGGGTGTTAGTATTAAATCAATTAGTAATTAGTTTAGCTGTTAGATTAAGAACCTTATATCTAAATTTATTGTTATTTGGTGGTGAGGTGTAATGTTTGTAGGGTACTTTCATGTTACGATGTTATCAATAACAGGTAGATGTACATTCCTTTGTTCTTGGATTACATATTTAGCCGCTATTTTGTTGTTTGATATTCGAAGCCCTAAATATTACATGAAAGCCCTAGAACATTTCAGTTAGTATTACTTTTCTCGTGAAAAAGTTACTTTCTGAGCTGTCTAATGTTACATTATAATTTACTTTTTTGGCTATATTTGACTATCTGCCGCGGGCAACACTGATGCGGGCATCACATCAAACTGAACGCAACGCAGTATTATTGAGAGTGAGTGAGTATTGATTTGATTGATTGTTTTGAATTTGAATTGTTTCATTTGATCGACACAGCACTTTTTTCTGTTTTCACGCGACCAAGAAAATAATTTGTGAGATAATCCATGTAAATTTTCACTATCACATTATATTTTCACTCCAATTAGTAATACAGTTCTCTGACAAAAAGAGTGGTGATTCGCTGAAACCGCCGTTTGGCGACGCCGCCTAGCATGAATAAAAAAACGATGGATTTCACCAAAAACGGTACGAATAATAGATTTTTCTTATAAAATCAAGATTTACATGCAAGTAATTTACCCATAGTCTTCGAAACCAATATTCCACTGACTAATAACTTAACCTCTTCAAATCGAATGTTGTATGTTATTGTTATTTGCTTTTTTACAACCATGGCTTTTGTTTCAGATATTTTCGAAGTTGCAGCAGTAAGTATACCATGTTAATACGTCCTTGAAGTTTTGGATAAAGACTAGCTATACCCAAGTAACACAATAGTGTTTATTATCACAGTTCACAGTGGAAACTTGAGCTGTATAAACATGCTGAATAACATTTATTGAAGAAGGCGTTACTTTGCGGAAGTCCATCATAAATTTGTGGATATATTAATAATTTGCAATATTCCGCTAAACACTCTTGCTTGTTATTTAAGATTGCTTTATTTTGTGCTCGTACTGCTTGCTTTGCTTGTGCATGTTTTATGCGGGAGGGCGGGCGGTGCTTGAGTCTGCATTTTGAATAGCATGGTAAGAGTGTTCAACGGAATATTGCAAATTATTAATATATCCACAAATTTATGCTGAATAACAGCGTGGACAGCGCATCCTCTGCTGATATAACTCTGATTTGGGCACAAATTATTCAGCACATGGCATTATATATTGGATAGTATCAACATTATGAGCATCGCTAATGGATCAGTAGATAGCCCTGAATTATTGTAATTAATAAACCTCAGGTCTTATAAAAGGACTATGAGATACATGTATATTCATGCAATACTAGACATAGACAGAATGCATTCTTATCAAGAGCGAGTTCTCTTTTCAATAATATTTCTGTTGACATAGATTTGTTTTGTTCAAGCACATCATCAGTCAAAAGAGCTTTAACTTTCAATTTATCTTTTCTTAAATGTTATTTGTTTATTTCTAATTCCATCCATCCGTCAGCCCATATTCGTCCACTGCTGGACATAGGCCTCCCCCATATTACGCCACTCTTGGCGGTCCTCAGTCATCCTCATCCAGCTGCCACCCGCAACGTCCTTCAGATCGTCAGTCCAGTGGGCATGAGGGTGGCCCACTCTGCGCTTTGCTGTACGTGGTCTCCATTCCAATGCCTTACGGCCCCAACGGTTATCATGTCGGCGACAAATATCGCCAGTCCACTGCCACTTCAACTTACTGATTCGGCAGGCTATGTCAGTCACTTTCGATCCATGATAGATATCTTCGTTTCGGATTTTATCCATCAGATATCCCAAGCATTTCTAATTAAACTAAAATTTTAGATTATATGTAGTATTTGTAAGCTAAAACTGTAAGTGAAACTGTTATTCCCCTGCGGCTCACTTCTATTAATTTTGTTATCCATTACGTGAAGATTTTTTATCAGCTTTTAGTTATTTATTATAAATTTTTACTGTACCTATCTTACTGTATCTTCCTTTGAGTAAATAATTTTTTTTTTATCCTTTGCTTTGCTAACTTGCAATCGGTTTTAAAATCATAAGCAGTTTTTTTTAAGGGTAAGTAATTAGAGGCTTGTTAGGCATGCCCTCCCAGTGTCGGGTTGCCTTCATGATTTATATTATATTATAAGTTGTCCCATGTGTGCTGCCTTTTCAGGCATCTTGTTTGGAATGGTTCGCTTAGACCCTGAGCAAGTCTGTTTTCATGATTGACAATCCTATTTCTGTAGGTTTTGTTCCTGATATTTGCTTCTTCTTTTACAGTAGGAAGTTTTAGGTACTTATGAACTTCGTCTGTTCTTGTGAACCATGGAGTAAATAAATAAATTAATAAGTGTAAAAGTTACCCCAAGTGGGGAACAATGACTGATTAACAAGGCATGTGTTACGTATTCTGCCATCCTTACACAAACTGCCGTATGTGCATTCGATTAGCCAAGCAATAATCGCCTCTATCAAAAGCTTACTAGTATTTAGTAGTGGCGATTATTGCTTGGCTCATCGAATGCACATACGGCAGAATATGTAAGGACGGCAGTATTACTGCTATTATGCAAAATGTGTACATTTAATATGCTTTTAGGCAGTAGAAAGAACACTCTGAGTGAGATTGTATAAGTTTATTATTTTTCAATGCATGTGCTCGTAAAAGCCCACTTTTTATGCATCAAAACCGAACAGAAAGTCGATTATTTTGCCCTAGGGCTTTATTATTATTATTTTTTTAATTCATTTGCAATGGTTGGCTAACCTGCAGCCTTTTCTGTGTACCATAGACGTTATACTTTTTTTACACTGTTTAACGGCTCTGGATACAGTCTTTTTGAGCCAATTATAATTTAAAGTTCACAAGATTATATTTGTTTTCATTTCCTCACACTATGCATTGAAAAATGTAGTATGATACACGGGCGTAAAAGCAATAAATTACTCGGTTACGTTTAAAACACTCGCTACGCTCGTGTTTTAAATCGTCCTCGTAATTTATTCCTTTGCGCCCTTGTAGCATAAACTACTATTATATTCTTCACAAAAGCTTGCACTTCAATAATGTCAAGTATAACATGACATGCTTTGTCTCATTTTGGAACTTTTCTAAATAATTAAGGTACATAAAATTCTGAATTTTTCCTACATAATATGAAATCTTATTGGGAATGTAACTAATATTGTGTATATATAGTTAAAATTTTTCATGCACTCTTAAAATAACATTAAATACAAAAAAATAGATTTGAGGCTGGTAGGCCATGCTGTTAGATGGCTCTAAATGAACATTTTTTCCACCCTCTTTGTCACTCCGACCCTCGTTCATTCACCACTTTTTTCACTGTGAAGCATTCCGAGAATTGCAATTCCAATTATGTTCATGATACATGCAGAATAACAGGTTTTGACAGCTTACTGACTGACCTTACTTTTTTTTTTTTAATTTTTTTTAATTTTTTTTTTATTACATTCAATTTTATTTACAGAGTTCCCCTGGGGATATCAGCTCAACTAGTGACTTCATTATGTCAGGAGAGGACATGGTTCAAAAAAGGCCATTCCATAATTTTTCATGTGAGTATTCGTTTTCGTAACTTTGTACTGTAAAGACAAGTAAGTACCTATTAGGTTAAGAACTTGCCAGATTTACCCAAAGATTTCAAAAGTTCAGATGAGCCCTGGCACCTAAAATCTATTGCATTGTTTTTGAATGTGTGCATTAAGAGCGCACCGAGCTTTTTACACAGTCAAACACATTTTTATAACCCTTGTTTGAAGTAGTAAACAATTAAATTAAAACCTATTAAAATATAATTAAAATATATTGGTGCTATTGGGTATATATACTATACTGTATACAAAATGGAAACACAATTTCATCCCGGTGAGTCGTTCTCCGATGAGTTATTTGACTTTTGTAATGAACACTCGTGGTCGTGTGTAGATAGGGAGATATTACCGGACGATACGTTCACGTTTGTGAGTGACGCACACGGGAGCCGGCGATGGCTGGATCATAGTGTAGTGACTGAAGCGGCAAAACAGTCTATTGTGAATATTTCTGTTTTATATGATACTTATTGGTCTGACCATATGCCTCTCCAAGTTGAATGTAATATTAACATAATAAAACCTAAAATATTAATACCTAAAGTTACTTGCGATAAGGTAAAATGGGGTGAGCGGGACTTAAGCCAGATTAATAGGTATCAGGAACTGTGTAACTCTAGATTAAGGTCAATTGACTTCGATCAAACATTTAACTCATGTTGTGATATAATGTGTAATAACTTGGAACATCGAATTTTATTGAACAATATGTATGACAACATAATATCTATTCTTTCTGAAGCGGCTGAGTCTTCTTATGTTGAAAAAGCAGCAAGGAAACGAAATTATGTAACCGGTTGGAATAAACATGTCCGTAGTGCTCACGGTGAGGCTCGTGTCTGTTTTCAGACTTGGGTGTGGTACGGCAAACCAAAACATGGTTTGTTTTACGACCGCATGTGCGAAACAAGAAAAGTCTTTAAATCTAAATTAAAGTGGTGCCAAAATAACGAACAGCAGATAAAAATGGACATCATTGCTGAGCACCATCGAAATAAAAATTTTAGTAAATTCTGGAAAAACACAAACAAGCTGAATCAGACACCCGCTCTCCCTGTGAGTGTAGCTGGAGTGCATGAGCCCACTGATATTGCTAACCTGTTTAAAGAACATTTCAGAGTTCAATCTTCACTGGGGCCCGCGTCTCAGGGGACTCATGATGAGGCTGTTGTGAGGGAACGTAGTGTCACTATTAGTGCAAGAGATGTAACAACTGTCATTAAAGGCATGGTCAGAGGGAAGAGTCCTGGTCACGACAGCCTCAGCATTGAGCACTTGAAGTACGCAGGAGTTCATCTTCCCAGAGTGTTAGCCATGTTTTATACGCTGTGTCTTGGCCATTCATACCTACCTGACAAGTTAATGCGTACAGTGGTAGTCCCAATTATTAAAAACAAAACGGGGGATACTTCTGACTTGGCCAACTACAGACCAATATCTCTAGCTTCTGTGATCGCTAAGGTACTGGACAGTCTGCTTGAATGACATTTGAATAAGCATATTTGTCTTAATGATGCGCAGTTCGGATTTCGCTCAGGTCTCTCTACGGAGAATGCTATCTTTTGTCTCAAGCAGACTGTTCAGTACTATACAGCCAGGAAAACCCCTGTGTTTGCATGTTTTTTAGATCTCTCTAAAGCATTTGATCTCGTATCGTATGATGTGTTATGGGACAAACTAAGAAGAGAGACCACTGTACCATATGAGATAATATGTCTGTTTAAACATTGGTATAACAACCAGAGAAACAAAGTTAAATGGGGAGGAGCCTTCTCAGATGAATATGGGTTGGAATGCGGGGTGAGGCAGGGAGGGCTGTCCTCTCCCCGTCTTTTTAACCTGTATATTAATAAGCTGCTCGATGAGCTCAGCGGCACCAGCATCGGCTGTCATGTGGACGGAGTTAGCGTCAATAACATAAGCTACGCTGATGATATGGTGCTGCTGAGTCCATCGGTCAGCGCGCTGAGGAGGCTTCTTTCCATATGTCAGTCGTATGTTGAGGCGCATGGTCTAAAGTATAACGCAAAAAAGAGCGAGTTTTTAATATTTAAGGCAGGGCCTAAAACATATAAAATTGTGCCTGAAGTCAAGCTTCCTCGTTGTCCAGGGTCACGCACTTCAAATACTTGGGGCACTGGGTTCGAGAGGACCTCAGTGATTGTAATGATATAGAGAGGGAGCGCAGGTCGCTGGCTGTCCGATGTAATATGCTTGCCCGCAGATTTGCACGGTGTACGAATCAGGTAAAGGTGACGCTCTTCAAAGCATATTGCCAGTCCTTTTACACGTGTAGTCTGTGGGTGGACTACACGCGTCGGGCATATAGCGACCTGCGGGTCCAGTATAATAATGCTTTCAGGATATTGTTGGGGTTGCCGCGATATTGCAGCGCCTCTTTCATGTTCGCGGAGGCACACACAGATGGTTTCGCTGCAATCATGCGTAAGTACTGTGCGTCGCTCCTCAGTCGAATACGAGCCAGCCCCAATAGTATCCTGAGGGTGTTATCTGATAGGTGGGACTCTCCCCTTTTTAAAAAGTGGATGGAGCTCCACAATTAATAATTTAATTTGAGTGGATTTCATTTAATTTTATTTAATTTTATTTGATTTAATTTATACTCGCCTGTTCTCCTACTAACACTAGTCCATAAGTTATTTTGTATTACTAACACTTTATGGACCCTGTCTGAAATAAATTATTTTATTATTATTATTATTATAAAGATGGCTCGATAGAATAAATTCGCAAAGTTACCTCTTTTCGAGTAATTTTTTTCTCTATTTCCCTACTTTTTATTATAAATAAGTAATTTTATATTATGTTTCATTTACTAAAATAAAGTTCATAGATGACTGTAGCGTTTATACATGATAGTTTTTTTATTTAAAAACAATATAATGAAAATAACAACGAAAAACATTGAAAAAGTGCAAGTTTGGTTATTATCTTTACTCTTTACACATAAAGAAAAAGAGACAACGGCAAACGCTCGGTGCGCCCTTAACATAATGCCGACGCGCGCACACTTATGAGTGCGGAATCTGTCTACCTACGGTCAGCACTTAAGGCGTCCAATCACTGTTCAGATGAGCACTGATTCCAAACGTGTGAGCGTCACCCATTTGTAGGTGGAAATATTTTGGTGCTGTCATAGTATGGTAAGGGCTTATCTTTACTTTTGAAATCTTTGGTCAAAGTGAATACGATTTTCTTACACAATACTACAACCGAATCTTTGGAATTACAAATCCAAGATTAGTTGACAACTTTAAATTCATGCATGCCATCTCTTACATTTTGTTTGAAAACGAAAGTGACAGCATAGGTGTCTATGGAATGTTATAATAATATTTTAGGTAGAGAGTCCCATAAAATTATCAAGATCTGTTTAAGTCGAACTAAAAATCGTGAAATTTTAATAATACCTTACAAACCCCTAAAATACCCGTAAAATTGACGGTGTCTTACCAAAAGTGTAGCCGAATGTGCTTTTATTGTTTTAGATAAAATTAAAAAATGAATAACAGTCAAACATCGAAAATGTTATTTATATGAATTATAACCAAAAATAATGTTTGAAAACGTCCACAGTCTTGCCAAAATGTGGTTTCTCCTGAAACAAATTTAAAATTTTGCGCCCGCGACGAAATCGGCACGATTGTATTGTCCTCGCAAATTTCATGGAGTGTGCATCTTATAGAGGAATGAAACAGCATGACATTTGGCCACGCCCACAATTGAGTTTGTCGCGTCATGATGTCTGTTCTTAGCTGAGTCACTCAACTAAGAGAAGTTTGTACTCAACAATATTATATTTTTACAGCAACCAAAGCTGGCTTTACTTCTTTTTACTTTTCGTATTTCACTAATGTGCATATATCGCATCGCATCATCTGTTTAAAAATGGAACTTTAAAACTGGGACAAAACCCAGAGGCAGTAATTGCGCTAAACGGAATTCTACCTTGATAAAAACGACAAAACCGGCCAAGTGCGAGTCGGACTCGCGCACGAAGGGTTCCGTACCATTATCTATAAAAACGGCAAATAAAACATGTCTGTTGTATGGGAGCCCCCTTAAATATTTATTTTATTCTGTTTTTTAGTATTTGTTGTTATAGTGGCAACAGAAATACACCATCTGTGAAAATTTCAACGGTCTAACTATCACGGTTCATGAGATACAGCCTGGTGACAGACGGACAGCGGAGTCTTAGTAATAGTGTCCCGTTGGTTACCCTTTGGGTACGGAACCCTAAAAATTTACAAACACCAGTTAAGTTAAGTGAGGGTAGCTCAATATTTTTTTTCATACAAGACACATTTCTAACAAAAGTAACTCAATTTACCTTTGCACATTCATTTTCAATCTCTGAATTGTGTTTTCCTTTGCATTCAATTTGTTATTTGTCCAAATAGTTGAAAATAACCATCAAGGTGTCTTATAATCAGAGATAAGTTAAGTATCCAAGTGAATTCCTTTTAATAGTTTGATCAGTTTGTAACAAATTACCAAATGTGCGAAGTTGGAGAACCAATCTTATCTTTAGAAGGTATTTATTTATTCCAGATAATAATCTCTTATGTCTTTAAGGAAATAATTTATACTGTAAGGTGTGACTCCTTGATGGAACTTCATTCTAACACTAATCAAAGTCTTCTTGTACGAGTTCCACTGTTTTATTTCTTTAATTATTGCGACTAGTTTCGTCTATTTGACATCGTCGGGCTGATTGGAATAGGTTAACAGTAAAAGTATAGCTAAGTCTTAGGGTAGATACATGTCATATAATAATTAAAGAAATAAAATAGTGGAACTCGTACAAGAAGACTTTGATTAGTGTCTTTAAGGAAAGTTAATCACAGCATGATTATAAACAAATAAGTTACTTTATTGGGTAACACAGCTAAGACCCAGTATTATTTATGCGAGAAAAACTCGACGTTTCGGTCAACTTAAGGCGAATGGATACGCCAACTGCAATTTGGACCTGTCTTTGAAGGCCTACTCTTCCCACACGGGTGGTCCAAAAACTTTCATAAAAATATATGATAGGCATTGTAGAGTCAAAAATAAATTTTAAGTTTCATAAACTGTTTTTCTATTGTAAGTTTTGACAAAAAAAATCGAAAATCATCGAAAGTTTCACATGACTAACACAAGAATTCTCTTACTCCTTCCAAACGCCTAAAGCGATTTTAATCATAATTTCACCAAATTATAGGAAATTTTTAGATCTAAAAAATTTAAGTTCAAATTTTTTTTTTCGTTTACGGCGTCCATGTGAAAAGTTTTTTTTTTTTTTTTTTTACGTGGGTAGTCATATGTGCCACACATGAAAATAGAGCTCCATATTATTTTTTTAATTTTTAATTATTTGTTGCTGTTTTTTATATGTTATAATTAGTGGAATTCATTAATAGACCCCTTCTACACCTGGACAGATAAAATTTCTTCAAGAATTACTAGTGGAAGTTGTATACAAAACCTGAGTGTGAAATGGACCCCTACACCCAGCTATCCAAGAGCATGGAGGATATGGCGGCTATGTTTCTTGAGAGGATGAGTGACTATGAGAAGAATCTACACAATGCTGCTCCTGGCACTGCCACAAAAGCTCCTCAAAATTTATCTGCACTGGCCGGTGAGTTTGCACAATTTAAAACATTTGTGTGTGAATCACTGTCCATGCTAAGATCACAAGTTGAGCTACTAGCCCTTGGCCTAGATCGGCATGAGATGGTGTCAAGAAGAAAGGTCCTCTTATTCCATGGCATTCCTGAAACTAAAGATGAAGATCCTATAGCGAAAGTCTCAAAAGTAATAACTGACCAAATGAAGTTGACAGATCAATGTACCAAGGAGATAGCTGTATGTCATCGTCTCGGCAGTAAAACTTCCAAAACCAGACCTCTATTGGTGCGTTTCTCAGTCTTTTCTTCACGTGCTGCTGTGTGGAACTCCAAAACGGGACTCAAGGGAACTGGAGTTACAGTCTCAGAGTTCCTAACCAAAGCTCGACAAGATACATTTATAGCTGCCCGCAAACACTTTGGTTTGAATAAGTGTTGGACATCAGAAGGAAGGATAGTGTTGCTGCTACCGGACAAGACTCGGCACAAGGTGGAGCGGATGGCTGAGCTGGCAATTCTTATGAAAAAGTTTCCTTCGACAGACATATCTCAGAACCCAGAAAAGCCAAAAAAACAATCCACTAGGCGAGGAGCAGCTGCAGCTGCTTCAACCAAATAGAAGCTACTCTCCATCCATAATCAGACTTATCAGTAATCATCTGAGTGGACACTTGATTTGCTTGTTTTGTTTAGATTTTGGGGCGCGCCACATGGTCACTTTAATTTGTCAGGACTATCCGATGTACTGTTCCAAAGTCCACTCTACCTACAGTTTGAGGTGGGTATTATTATATTATCAAAATCACTTCAAATTTTGTGCATTCATTTCCTACTCATAAAAAATTTATTATTATTATTAGCCGTTTTATCTGGCTTCTTTAAACGTGTCTGCGCACATTAGTTCCGCCAATATCTTGTTTTAAGCGAAAAGACTCATAGGAAGAAAGCTTATTACAGAGATTTTTTTTTTTTTTTTTTTTTTCCCTATACTTGAATTTTCAAGCGTGAAACTACAAACATAGAATATAGTAACTTCTACATCTATGAGTACTTACAACAAAATAAATAAATATTAATATACTTAGGTAACAGTAATGAATACCAAATATATATATTGTGTATATTAGAAATATATATGTATATATATTAAGATTATTACTCTAAGAATTAATTCTTTTTATAATTTAATATTATTTAATTTTATAAATTTACACAACGTATATATAAGAGGACTATTTACAAAAGTCAGTAAAAAGTTGAAGTTGATGGGACGAGGGATTTGTGAAGGGAGTGAGTCGTATAAAGAGTATTGTAATCTTTGACACTCAAAAAACATATGATCTACAGTACCGTCGTATAAACCACATTCACAGAGGGAATGATCCCTCACCCTGATTTTTGTCAGGAAAACCGGAGAACATACATGGCCTAGTCGAAGGCGACAAACAATGGATGTGGACATCTTGTTAGCATCACGGTATTTAAAGAACCACGGACGCTGCGGAATATCAGGCTGAATAGCAGCATAATGTCTGCCTGTGTGTTTCATGGATTCTTTCCATAACATGGACCAAGTTTTATCTAACTTGGATTTTGCTAGAGGCAGAAGATCATGGTGATAAACTACGAGGTGGACAGAAGTACCTATTTCTACTGCGTCTTTAGCACATGAGTCAGCCATTTCGTTACCTGAAATGCCATGATGACCTGGGATCCAAGCAAGAACAATATTAATATTTTGTTCTTTGCACATAAAAAGCGCCTCTCTGATTTTAAGGATTACAGGGAAGCGAGACTTGCTCTTAAAAGGGTTAGACAAAATTGCTTGGAGACAACTCAAAGAATCCGAAAATATAATTGTGTTATTGAGTTTATGAGAGTTTGAATATGAGATTGCTTCAAAAATTGCAATTGCTTCCCCAGTGAAAACAGAAGCTTCAGGGGGACATTTGAAGTTGAGAATAATGTTATATTTGGGAATCCAAACTGCGGCTCCAACATTATTTTCGACGGATACCTTGGACGCATCAGTGAACATAGTAAGCCAACCCTGCCAGTCTTTTTCTAGAATGTAATTAAAGGATTTATTAGCCATAGTCGAGCCTTTTTCTATGCCAAAATTAGAAATGATAGACGGTTCCATAATTAAGGCTTTGTACGGAATATGGAATGGGGGATTGATTTGTAATTTAACAGTCGGATGATTAATTTTAGAAAGACTGATATAGCTTCTTAAAACACAAGGAAGAGCAGATTCTGAATTAAGGCCAGTTTGAGAAACAAGGTTGTGTAAATACTCTAACTTTGATAAAAGAGGGTGGTTGGAGTTTTGAGCAATTTTGAATAAAAACCTATCTGATAAATATTGTCTACGTAAGTGGGGAGGTGGGTCAACACATTCAACTTGCAAGGCATTTTTAGGCGAGGATCTCATAGCACCTACAACAATTCTCAGACATTTAGCTTGAATTTTGTTAATTTTTTCCATTTCTGATTTGTTACAGGGGTCCAAGACAAAACTACTATAATCTAAATGGCTACGAACAATAGCATTGTATAAAAGTTTTTGCGAGTAAGGGTGAGAACCCCACCATACACCAGAAAGTGCACGGAGGACGTTCACCCCTCTCTCGCACTTCTGGGAAACGTAAGTAAAATGTGGAACTCCTGTAAGCCTGGAATCAAGAATGACTCCTAAAAATTTCACCTTATTTTCTATTGGGATAGGATCATTGTTAAACTTTATTTCCACATCAGGAATTAGACGCTTTTTTGTAAAAATAACAACACAACTCTTCGAGACAGACAGGGATAACCCATTGTTCTGAAGCCAATCATTAAGGTAAAATAATGCAGAGTTTAACCGATTAATCGCGATAATTACAGATGGTTCTGAAACATAAAGTGCAAGATCGTCCGCATACTGTAAAATGCGGACGATCTTGCACTTTACAGTATCGTCCGCAAGATCGTCCGCATTTTACAGTATGCGGACGATCTTGCACTTTATGTTTCAGAACCATCTGTAATTATCGCGATTAATCGGTTAAACTCTGCATTATTTTACCTTAATGATTGGCTTCAGAACAATGGGTTATCCCTGTCTGTCTCGAAGAGTTGTGTTGTTATTTTTACAAAAAAGCGTCTAATTCCTGATGTGGAAATAAAGTTTAACAATGATCCTATCCCAATAGAAAATAAGGTGAAATTTTTAGGAGTCATTCTTGATTCCAGGCTTACAGGAGTTCCACATTTTACTTACGTTTCCCAGAAGTGCGAGAGAGGGGTGAACGTCCTCCGTGCACTTTCTGGTGTATGGTGGGGTTCTCACCCTTACTCGCAAAAACTTTTATACAATGCTATTGTTCGTAGCCATTTAGATTATAGTAGTTTTGTCTTGGACCCCTGTAACAAATCAGAAATGGAAAAAATTAACAAAATTCAAGCTAAATGTCTGAGAATTGTTGTAGGTGCTATGAGATCCTCGCCTAAAAATGCCTTGCAAGTTGAATGTGTTTTTGACTTGACAGCTGAGCTGAGTTAGTTGATTGACATTTACGAAGTTTGTTTGGGATTGGGATGTTGGCTCTGTTCCGATTTGGTTAAACAGAAGTTTGCATTCTGCACTTCGCCGCCTGCGTTCAATAATTTATCCCAAATCTCTCAGACCAATAAACCAAATCTGAACATTACCACGACATTTTAACAGGCCTTTATATTCTTTGTTTTTTGTTTTTCGTGTATGAAGATACAAATATTAGCTTGTTCTGTTTTTAAATTGTTTATTTTACTTTTTAATTTTATTATTAGTTATAATTTTTTTTGCTTGAAAATGTTAAGTGTTTAATAGTTTTCTGTTAATTTAAGCATGTAGATATTTTAGAGTTTTCTTCCCGCAGTCCTAATGTAGAAGGGGTCGAGCTAAATATAAATTTTATTTTTTTTTTTTTACTAAGTACTTATTCTAGTTTATTTTAGTATATATTTATTTTTACATTATATTTATAATATTATAATTATTTATTAAGTATTATTTGATATTATGAGTATACCACATTTTGATGATACTTTCTTTTCATGCTCTTCGTCCGAAGAATACACCAGTGCGAATAGCGATGATGACTCTGATAGCGGTGTTTCGTTACGTGATCGCTTATTTTCTGTTTTTGATAGTAGTGTGGAGTCATGAAATTGCTGATTGTAGCAATAAGTAATTGCGCACGACTTATGGCAAGGCACGTAGCCACGCCAGTTCTTTTCCCGACTTTGTGTAGTATCAACGTGTTTTCTTACGTGGTTGTAGCCACTAGAATATATCGGACTATTAACCGCTAACCTGTGTTTCATTCAGTTAACACCCCAACCTGCCAAAGTGGTGACCCCGACGTGATTTTTGGGCAGTGCGTTTGATGGCTGTTGGGGTGTAGTGTTTGTGAGGTGAACCGACGGGACACGGGCAGCGGGAAGGGAACTCCTCGTCGAGAAGTGTCGGCCTCGGCGAGAATTTAGACGGCACACTCTGGGCAGGGCTGGACCTAGGGGGGTATTATACGGGAACATCAGAGGCTTCCCTGAAGAAATTGTGGATTGGACGTTTACCGTCGGCAGTTAGAGCAGTCTTAGCTGTGAGCCAGGAGACAAGCCTAGAGAATTTAGCAACTATGGCAGACAAGATAGTTGAGAACATTAGGACAGGAGATGTGGCGGAAGTGACAGCGGCGGCCGCAGCGACTTCCTCACCATTTCCGGAGCTGATGGCGCAGATGATGGCGTTGACGTTGCAGCTTAAAGAGCTAAAAGGAGAAGTTAGTGAAATTCGCGGACGCAGCAGAGATAGGAGCTACGGTTACCGTGGTGATAGAAGAAATCGGAGCAGAAACAGGTCTAGATCAAACGGGCCTAGGAGAAACCCTAATCATCCGGATTGGCTATGCAGATATCATTACAAATTCGGAAATAGAGCGAACAAATGTGAAACGCCTTGTAATTGGGGTGCACAGCAGCAGTCGCAGAATCAACAGCGGCAAGCACAGGGACAGCAGTCGCAGCAATACGGTTCATGAAAATTAGAAACGATGCAGTTGGGTGCGGTTAACAATTGCATTGCAGTGACAGACAATCATCGGTTAAGTGTTACGGATTGGAATAGTAAATTACGTTTTTTAATCGATAGCGGTGCAAACGTAAGTACTTTACCGGTTAGTTGTGTTAAACCGCAAGATCGTCGTGAGTGCACATATAAATTATACGCAGCGAACAATACAGAAATTAAGACTTATGGTGTGACTACAATGGAGCTAAATTTAGGTTTAAGGCGTGCATTCAAGTGGACATTTATAGTGTGTGATGTACCAAAGCCCATACTCGGAGCAGACTTTTTAAGAACTCATAAGTTACTTATAGACTTGTATAATAGGAAATTAATTGATTTGGTGACTAATTTACGTACAGATGGTACGATAGTTGTTTATGAAGGTCCTTCTTCAATAAGTAGCATTCAGGATGAACATCCATATCGCGAATTATTAGAAGAATTTTCCGAAATTACGAAACCTGTGTCTTTTAAAGAAATACCGTCGCATTCAGTTTTTCATCACATAGAGACAACCGGACCACCGGTTCATGCTAAAGCAAGACCTTTGCCCCCAGATAGGTTTAATAAGGTCAGGGACGAATTTAGGTTCATGCAAGAAATAGGTATATGTAGACCATCAAAAAGTGCTTGGGCGAGTCCTCTACACGTCGTGCCGAAGAAGGATGGCCAGATCAGGCCATGCGGCGACTACAGGCAGCTCAACGCAATCACGAAACCAGACAGGTATCCAGTACCTCGGCTACAAGACTTCACGTATGGATTAGCAGGTAAAAAAATTTTCACACGTATAGATATTAATAGAGCCTATCATTTTATCAGAGTAGCACCCGAGGATGTAGAGAAAACAGCGATTATAACACCGTTTGGGCTATACGAGTTTACGCGTATGACGTTTGGTTTTAGAAATGCTGCTCAAACTTTCCAAAGATTCATGAATAATACAGTTTTACAGGGTATAGAAGTAATACAGAATGAAAAGGGGGAGAAATCATGTCTTTTCGGGTACATTGATGACGTTATTCTAGCATCAGAAACAGAAGAGCAGCACACGCAGCATCTCAGAAAACTTTTTGAACGTTTTAACGAGATTGGAATCACAATAAATTTAAGTAAATGCGTATTTGGACAAGCTAAAGTAAATTTTCTGGGGTATGAAGTTTCCACAGAAGGAATACGTCCTTTGGAGGACAAAGTCAAGGCTATCACTGAATACCCAAAACCGGAAACA
Organism: Ypsolopha sequella; assembly: GCA_934047225.1. Taxonomy (NCBI): domain Eukaryota; kingdom Metazoa; phylum Arthropoda; class Insecta; order Lepidoptera; family Ypsolophidae; genus Ypsolopha; species Ypsolopha sequella. The sequence goes on from OW204011.1 coordinate 5,737,882, forward strand.
GTTGAGCAGCTGAGACGATTTTTAGGAATGTTAAATTTTTACAGAGCGCATCTACCAAAGGCAGTCGTACAGCAAGCAGAGCTGAACCAGTTTTTGCACAATACAAAGAAAAAGGACAAAACAAAGATTCCATGGAATGAGAAGGCAACGCAGGCTTTCGAGCAGTGTAAGGTAAGTCTTAAAAACGCCGTTACTCTGTCTCATCCGTTGGCCAATGTGGAATTATCTCTGATGACAGATTGCAGTGCAAATTGTGCAGGCGCAGTTTTACAACAAAAGGTTGGTAATTACTGGAAACCATTGGGTTATTTTTCAAAGAAACTTTCAGCGGCACAGGAGAAATATAGTACATATGATCGAGAATTATTGGCAATATACATGGCCGTAGTTTATTTCAGAAACATGCTAGAGGGTAGAGAGTTCACTATATTTACAGATCATAAACCCTTAACATTTGCTTTTACAAAGATAGGTAGTAACAAAGAGAACCCAAGACGTACTAGGCAGTTATTGTTCATCAGCGAATTTACAACTTATATTAAACACGTGGAAGGTAATTTGAATCCCGTAGCGGATGCACTTTCTAGAATTGAAACCATAACATGCCCGTCAGCACTAGATTACAGCGAACTTGCGACAGCGCAGGAAACAGACACACACTTGCACAATTTACTGACAAAGCAGGACAGCAATGTACAGTTAAAGCAACTCAGGTTACCAGGTAGCGACAAATTAATTTATTGCGAAATAAGTACTAATAATGCCAGACCGTTTTTGACTGAAACTTTTAGGAAAACAGTTTTTGATTCTATACATAATTTTAGTCATCCAGGTAGCAAAACTACACGTAAGATGGTAACGCAAAGATTTTTTTGGCCTAGCATGAATAAAGACGTAAGCCAATGGGCAAAATCTTGTATACAATGTCAGCGGAGCAAGGTAAATAGACACACAGTATCAGAAGTCGGAAGTTTTCCACCATGCAACAGATTCGAGCATATCCATATGGACATCGTTGGGCCACTACCAACAACTGAAGAGGGATACAGGTATTTAGTAACAATCATAGACAGATATACCAGATGGGCAGAGGCAATTCCAGTAAAAGAAATCACGGCTGAAAAAGTAGCCAGAGCCTACACGGCTCTGAAGGTTGGATTTGTCGTTTTGGAAGTTTTAGTAGAATGACAACAGATCAAGGAAGGCAGATGGAGAGTGAGTTATTCGCAGAGTTAATGAAATTATTAGGTATCAAGAAATTTAGAACCACTCCATATCATCCACAAAGCAACGGCAGCATAGAAAGGTGGCATCGTACGCTGAAAGCAGCGCTTACTGCTAGATTGAAGGCAAGTACATCTTGGATACAAGAATTACCTACAGTTCTTCTAGGGTTAAGAGCTTCAGGCAGGAGCGACTCAGGAATAAGTTCGGCAGAGATGATTTACGGACACAATATTAAGCTACCAGGTGAATTTTTTCAAGAAGTAAGTACGCAGAGCAATGATCCTTTTACATATGTTGAGCAGTTACGCAAAATTATTAGAGAATTAAAGCCGCAATCACGAACGTCGAGCGATTCCAGAAAGATTTTCGTGCATAAGGACTTACAGTCATGTTCACACGTTTTCATAAGAAATGATGCAGTTAAGAAACCTCTAATACCTACTTATGATGGCCCATACCGCGTTTTAAGTAGAGAAAATAAGGTTTTTAAAGTACAGTTACCGAACAGACAGACGAACATTTCTATAGATAGATTGAAACCAGCGTATACTTTATGTGAAAATGAGGATGTTCAAAATGAAAGCGATTTAGCAAGTCAAAATATTGAGAATCAAAACGTTTCAGTTCAAAGTCCGTTAGTACCTTTAGAGACACGTGATCAGCCAGAAATTAGAACATCACGCAGCGGTCGTGTGATTAAGAAACCAGTTAGATTTGCAGATTCGTAAGCAAATATGTAAATTATCTAGAGCAATGATTAAAGTACATAAAGAGTATTATTTTTAGTTTTGCATACAGTACATATTGTGAGGTTCAGTGATAAAGATTTAGTTTTTTGTAAAAGTCGTGTAAATATTTTGTGGTTAAAATTCCGAAAAATGGGTAAACCGCAAAGTAAAAACGAACAAGTTGTCATAGCACAGAATGGTGCAAACGAGTCAAGTAATTCGAAATTAGAAGAAAAAATGGAGATTTATGGAATTGTGATAGTAATAACAGTTATCATATTGTGTTTTTTATCAGTGTACGTATTATATACAAAGTGTAGTAATCATATGCGAAAGTGGTTAAGAAAAGAATTAAGAGCGTCAACTTTGGAGAGTGCTCCACAGGCATTCCAAAATACGATGCAGCAACATGTATAGGACGAATGACGTCAGCAGGCAAATTGAAACAGAAAATTGAAAGTTTACGAAACAGTGACCATTGTGTTATTTTTGTGTAAGGTACAAAGTAGTGATCATACTAGAAAGTAGTTTTAAAGAATAGCTAAAGGTATTAGATTTGGGGAATGCGGATTAAGCAACTCAGATCTCAATGCAATAGCATGTGTAACGTAGAAATTATAAAATGAAATGTTAGGGTTCCGTGAGTTTATAACTCGAATATGAACCCGCGAACTAAATGAAACTATAGATACGGGCAAGCCATATTTTAACCTGAACACTCTTCAAGTTGTTCCGAGCCCTCGGTGAATAGTAAAATGGCCTAGAGAGTATTTTTGCAAACTATCAAGTTATATTTTTTTTCTTTCCGCATTAAAGGGATCCTAGAGAGATTTCTGAAACTTAGATATTTTTTCTTTCTTGTCTTGTAGATTGTAATTTTTTAGTGTTTTATTATTGTTTTCAAGTGATTTATAATGTCGATATACACTCAGGTTAAGCAGGAAACGCTATCTGAATGACATCGAATTAGAGCAAATAAGCAAAGACGAATAAACAGGGTTCCGTAATAGAATGCAAATGTAGACCCTTGATGCAATGCGAAATTTATTTTTATGTTTTCTTGTGTATTGTGTATTGAAATGTCATTTATGTTTGTAATTTGTATAACTATGAAGCATGTAAGTAGAAATTTCCGGAATTTTTTCTTAAATGACGTAAAGATATACTATTGGTATACTAGATATTTTTCTAGCTTTTGGATTGATCACCAAAAAGTTATAAAATGTTTAGGATTCGGATAGATGTCAGGAAATGTATTTTTTGTGTTATGTAACAGTTTTGTGTTTGTATTTTTCCTCTATAAATTGTTTAAAGTTTTTTATAATAGCATTTTTTTTTTTCACATTATTATACTGTGTAAAGTCCAGTTATGAATTGTGTAGTTGAACAAATTGAAAATTTTCCATTATAGCACTATTTTTGATATTATAACACCGTTATTATGTTATTTTACTGTTTCGATATTCAATTGTTATCTGTTAATTTGGTATTCAATTTCAGAGTAATTTCTACAGAAGTTAGTGTTAAAGAGTTTTTCAGTTTTATATTCATTTTTTTTGTATTGTTTTCTTAAAGAATCTTGTGTAATTTTACATTATAAAATAGTCTTTACATTATGGTACTGGACAATGTTGAAATTTTATTTCATTGAAATTTATTTTCATTACAGCAAGATAAGAATTGCGTCAGCCAGTAGGCAGTTTCATGTTACGAGCTTGCTTTGTGTTTACAATTGTTTAAATGTCGAGTCAGATTATGTTATTATTGCAACAGTGTATCAGAGTACAATCAGTGTAGTATGTTTTGAAACATTTAGGTACAATCAATGAAAGATGTTTTTAGTTTGTTAAAAATTTTATTTTGAAAAATTTTTTTTGTAGAAAGGGATGTACTGTGGAGTCATGAAATTGCTGATTGTAGCAATAAGTAATTGCGCACGACTTATGGCAAGGCACGTAGCCACGCCAGTTCTTTTCCCGACTTTGTGTAGTATCAACGTGTTTTCTTACGTGGTTGTAGCCACTAGAATATATCGGACTATTAACCGCTAACCTGTGTTTCACTCAGTCAACACCCCAACCTGCCAAAGTAGTAATTATAAACATAATCTTAATATCGTACACATTAATGCCGAAAGTATACATGCTCACTACCCAGATATGTTAGCAGCGTTTAGCAATGTGCGTGTGGATGCAGTGTTCGTTTCCGAAACCGTATTGAAGCCTACACTACCGTCCACCATGTATAGCTTACCTGGATTTAGATTAATTCGAAATGACAGGATCGGTAAAGGCTGGGGAGGTGTTGCGATCTACCTTCGTGCAGACATTCCTTGTAAGGTTGTCAAGCAATCTCCTAATCCATACACTAAGTCAGCTGAATATCTGTTTATTGAGTTATATCTCCATCACACTAAGGTACTTCTGGGTGTCTTATACAGTCCCTCCCTCAAGATTGACTACTTTGCTAATTTTGAATCTCTGCTTGATGAGTTAAGTCCTCTATATGATGACGTCATTGTTCTTGGTGATTTCAATACGTGTCTATTGAAAAACGATCATCGCTCCAAGCAACTTAATTCCATTGTTTCCTCATTAAATATGAAAATACTTCCTTTGTCTGCAACTCATTATAAGCCCCGCTGTGTCCCATCTCTTCTTGATTTAATTATTGTCTCTAATCCCCCAAAAGTAGCCACTCATGGTCAGTTCACATCTCCTTTCTCATATCATGATTTAATTTTCCTTTCGTATAAAGTACGCCCCCCCAAACATAAGCCCAAGTTTCTTCTTCTGCGGAGTTTCAAAGGGATAGATCTGGAGGCGCTTAGAGCGGAGGCATTGGCCATAGACTGGACTCCTGTTTTATGTTCTCAAACAGTAGATGCCAAGGTGCATAACTTTAATCAAATACTTATTTCTTTATTTGACAAACACGCACCAATTAAAAGAATTAAAGTCAAGCATCTGCCAGCTCCATGGCTCACACAGAACATACGAGATGCTATGGCGTTGCGAGACAAGGCCAAGCGTAATTATAAAAAATGTCCTAGTGAAATTAATTTTGAAAATTACAAACAGTTGCGGAATCGCTGTACAAAGATGTGTAGAAACGCAAAGAGGCACCATATTCACAAATCTGTCAATAATTACAGCCCTGCTCAGGTCTGGAAATTCTTAAAAACGCTCGGAATTGGCAAATCATCCGAAACCCATCCAGGGACTATTGATTTGAATGCACTTAATCAGCATTTTTCTAAACCGCCTGTCTCCTTAGAAGACAAATTAAAAAACAAAACTCTCCTAAACCTTCGTAATAAGCCCAAACCCGACTGCGATCATTTTACCTTCAAGACTGTTTCTGAGTGTGACGTTAAGAGAGCAATTCTTTCTATTACTTCAAAGGCTGTGGGTGATGACAAAATTTGCTCTCAAATGCTGCATCTTATACTAGATGAACTTTTACCTGTCCTAGCTGACGTTATCAACTGCTCCCTTGTCACCAGCTCATTCCCCACAGCCTGGAAAAATGCACATGTCATCCCTCTTCCAAAGACTACAAACCCTTCATCGTTTTCTGAGTATCGTCCAATTTCCATTCTTCCTATCCTTTCTAAAGTTCTTGAGTCTTTAGTCCACAACCAACTTTCGTATTTCCTATCTAAAAATAGTTTACTCAATCACTTTCAATCTGGATTTCGCCCAGGGCATAGCACCGTCACGGCACTCCTGAAAGTCTCCGATGATATAAGATTAGCTATTGACAATAAGAAACTGACTATACTCACACTATTGGATTTCAGTAGTGCATTTAACTGTGTAGACTTCGATGTACTCCTTAGCATTCTTAGCTCTCTTAACGTATCTCCTCTTGTCACAGAATGGTTTGATACTTATTTAAGGGGTCGCCTGCAGTGCATACGCTCGGACGAGGTTTCCTCGGAGTGGTGCCAACTAACTGCTGGCGTACCTCAAGGTGGTGTCCTCTCTCCTCTCCTTTTTTCAATTTTTATAAATTCTGTTTCCAATGTTCTTTCTTCGAACTACCATCTTTACGCAGACGATTTACAACTCTACCGCCACTTTGACGTAACTGAGGCAAATATTGCTGTCTCAGAAATGAACAGCGATCTTTCAAACATTCACAGGTGGGCGGAGGCATTCGGACTTTTGGTTAATCCCAAAAAATCTCAAGCCATTATTTTGGGTAGCAGATATATGACTAGCCTTCTCAATCAAACGGTAATTCCACAAGTAGTTTATAACGATATCCCTATTGCCTACACTAAATCTGCAAAAAATTTGGGTGTCATATTTGATTGTAATCTGACGTGGGCTGCGCATATTAATGAGGTCAGCAGGAAAGTCTTTGCCACATTTCATTCTCTTAAGCGTCTCCAGAAATTTCTCCCCTTTGAAACTAAAGTTACTCTCGCACAATCTCTACTTTTGCCGATCATCAACTACGCTGATGTCTGTTTTTTAGATGCCAGTCAGGAGCTGCTTGGTAAACTTGAACGTTTACAAAATCTGGGAATCAGGTTTATCTATGGACTAAGAAAATATGATCATGTATCTCAGTACCGTGAACAATTAAAATGGCTTCCCATTAAACAGCTTCAGTATGTTCATATCCTCTGTTGCCTTTTCAACATTTTAAAGAGTCCCACTTCTCCTCCATACCTCCGCGATCGTTATGAGTATATTTTCCTTAGAGACAAGCAAGTCAGGTCTCATACAGTCTCACTTTTAAAAACACCTTCTCATAACACCGGGGCGTATGGAAACTCTTTCACTGTTAAGTCCATCAAACTGTGGAACTCCCTTCCTCACACTATCAGGGATAGCCCCTCCATTGGTGTATTCAAAAGGAAAATAAAAGAGCACTATCTTCGACAACTTATCGTGTAGGTGTATTATGTATATATATCATTTATTGTGTATTTATTTACTGAATATGTATTGTTATATTTATTTATACTATGTAGGCATGTAAATTTTATGTAGTTTGTTATTATTTTTAACTAATTAGGTATCTACTATTAATTTAATCTTGTTTCTGTATAAATATTATCGTGCACAATATGAATATCTTATTTATTTCAAATATCCTTATCACCCTTGGTTTGCTGGAAGAAATCTCATTATTGAGATAAGCACGCCATTGTACATAACTTTTATTATATAATTTAGAATTAAGTTTTCTGTGTGCAACAAGAATAAATATAAAATATATATAATATATAATATATATAAATATATAAGTATTATTTTCTCCTATTTTGCGCTAGCCGGAGACGCAGTGGTTGTCGTAACAGCCACTTTTCAAGGCACGCTGAAATGAACATTATTTCAATGTCGTTTCCGTTGATATTTGTACCGACACACATCGAGTTGCTTATTTAGCGTGGTCATTCGCCTTAAGAGTGACCTCAGGCATCAGGCTTCATCTATAGGCTATATATATTATTCAAATAATAGTGGGTCTTAGCAGTGTTATCTATATTGTTATGATGGACACTCACCCTAATTTTAGTGATATACTTTATTGGGCTTGCTTTCTGCATCTAACTTTGCATCTAAACATCTATAGTGTTAATTAACATTATATCATTGCAGTATAGAAACGCAGAAATAAAAGTAAATCTGGATGTGAAGAGCTCTGAACCGGGAAACGAACCCGGGACCTCTCGCTTGCCGGGCGATTGCTCTAACCTCTGAGCTATCCAGGTCTCAACACAACTCGTGAATTTACCGATGTGCTTTCCCATACTGCAATGTTATTTATAGATACCCACTTTACAGTGAGCCACTTGGCGCCTAGAGGACGCTAGTGTATTCAAAGCTAGCCAAAGACCATTATTATTCCCGGTTCAGAGCTCCTCACATCCAGATTTACTTTTATTTCTGCGTTTCTATACTGCAATGATATAATGTTAATTTATATCTCCTTGCGATGGATAAATCGCCAAGTGTTCAAACATAGAAATTTATTTCTGTCATAGTATCTATAGTGTTACTACAAAACGGTGTTTAACTTTAGACAGTGTTTAAATCTGTTGTTGTCGCTTTTCTTTCATGTTGTAAAAGAGTGACAGCAACAGATTTAAACACTGTCTAAAGTTAAACACCGTTTTGTAGTTACACCGCTACTGTGTTACTACAAAACGGTGTTTAACTTTAGACAGTGTTTAAATCTGTTGTTGTCGCTTTTTCTTTCATGTTGTAAAAGAGTGACAGCAACAGATTTAAACACTGTCTAAAGTTAAACATCGTTTTGTAGTAACACCGCTAATTTTGAATTAAACGTGGTATTTATTCATAATTCTTATTTACACATCAAATCAATGAAGTTACGTCCAAAGCATACCAAATTCTCGGATTCATACTAAGAGTTAGTAAACCTTTTTAAAATCCTTATACCTTTGTCACTTTGTTCACCACACTTATATTGTACTACCTATACTTGAATATGGCTCGGTAGTGTGGAATGCACAATACCAAATCTATATTTTATCAAATCCAATCTATTCACAATAAATTTCTGAAATATCTGCATTACAAGTTCCCAGACTATGAAAATCAAAACTTGGAATTACCTCTCAATATCCGTCGGCAGATAAAAGATCAAACATTTCTGTACAAAATTCTACATAACATGGTTGGATCGCCTTTCCTCCTCGCGCAGGTCCTCCTTCTTTGTTCCAATCGCAGAACTCTGCATACTTTTGTCCCCCTTTGGACCCCCCATGTAAGAAAAAAAAAAAAGATTTTGTCTAACCCCCTCCTCTCCCCTAAAACGTCTTACGTAATTAACGTACAGGTCCTTTAAAAAGGCCGCTTTGGATGAATCATATTATGATTCTGTTGTAATGCCGTCTCTTGCACTCATGAAGAAACTCTGACTTTGTCCTACTTTCAAATCATTGCATGATTCACCCAAGTTGGCCTTTTTAGGTCCCCAGCCCTTTATTGAAATCATACGACGTATTTATGGTGGAAGTGGAAGGTAAAACTCGATAGGGCCCGTCCTGGAATGACGTATGCTGACAAAATTTTCGACATACTGAAGAAGGGCAATGTCAAAAGTACCCGGAATAGAAGAGTTTGTATGTCTAGGATTGGTGGATGTGAAATAATAATAATTTTTATTCGGAAACCCAATAGTCAATTACAATAAGCTTATTTTAAAAAAAACATCGTCATTTTAAAGAATAGTGGTAAAAAAAAAATATATCAAGTGCATCCACCATCCCACCCCCCTCGACGACGCAGCCAACGCTCAGCGCACGAGCAATGCGTGCAGCTCGCCGATCGGCGGCTGCCAGTGCCCGTTTGACAACGATGGTGAACGCCGCGTCGTCGTCCTAAGAACGACACTCGCCTTGATAATGCCGAAATTGTATCGGTGAAACGGTTGGCATATAGTCAACAACAATCACACGTGAGTGTTCAAGCCGTATGTAATAATAATTTGATAGTGGTAAACTTACAAGTATACAAACTAAGACCAATTACAGGGTTTCAGAAAAGTTTTTAATTGTCAAAGAGTATTTAAAAGTAGCCTAATCTAGAAAAAACTAAATACGTTTTGAAAATTTTTCTTTTACTGACATATAAAACATGAGTCGGTTGCATTATGTTTTAAATGTTCATTCTAAAAAAAATTAAATATTAAAAAACATAAATACCAACTGACAAGAAGCGAAAGATGTGTCAGATTGCAGAATGCAATCCGTAGTATCTGGCTACCCTTTTGGTAGGCAGGCGTGGGTATATGTATGACGTACAGTTGACAAGACTAGCTTGTTTGACAGATGGAGAGCCGCCAGCGAAGAGGCCAGCGCCATCGATCCAGCTCGGCGTGGGGTTCAAGTGGAATTTGCAAGTAAGAAAGCTTTTGAGATACATCTTTGTAGACAGTTCATTTGTTTGAAATTTCGAATGGTCTTAAAACGCTTTCAGCTCTATGGAGGCGGAGGAGGCCCTCGATAAACTTTACATATTGAATGGGGTGAAATTTTAGCTAAAGGGTCTAGCAGGCTAAGGGAACAAGATTGGCCCACGAAAGCGATCTAGCTGATTTTTATGGTGGTGCACCGGTTTAAGCCAAGGTTACTGTGTGCCAAAAATCAGCCCTCGATCTTCATTTGTTTTAGAGATATTTGACATAATACCAAATCATCAAGGTATTTTTTAAACTAATATTTTAGGTAATCCACGCAAGCTAGAATAACCAAATGAAATCACGATGAATGAGGATAAAATAAACTATTAAATGCATATTTTTACGGATGGCCCGTACTATTAAACTTCTGTCAAAAAAACATAGTTATTTTGTTTTAGTACATTTTTTTGACTCTTGACACTTGGGCCAATTTTGTTCCCTTAGCCTGTTAGACCCTTTATCAGTAAAACAACTTTCTTTTTAATTTTAAGCCATTGGTTCTTTTTTTACAAGCATTTAAACTTTTTAAATCAGCGTCGTGGCTACAGAGCTCTGCGACATCATGCTGAGTGGAGACCCTTTTGGTATCATTTAGTTTTTAAGTAGTTAAAATGTTCCTAAAAATTCCTCATTATTATGTATAACTAGTTATTAAGTTTTAAATACCAAATAAACATTTTTCTTTCTTTCTTTCTTTTGGGCAATAACAACTATTCGTTACGATGTAACTCTTTATCTTTATCTTTTAAAACAATGTGGTGATCACAATAGGTACGGTAATAATAATGAATAATTTAATTAAATATTAAAAAAAAAGTATCAAAACTTTTATTGCTAAAATTTACTCCAAAAAAGTACTTTTGTCATTAAAAAACGCCTTTTTTTTAATTTTGTAGATAGTTTACTTTTTTTTTTGCGTTTTATTATTCCTCATTTAATTTTAGTTCTTAAATTAAAATTAAAATAAAGCTTTGCAAATTGTCTTAATGAATACGTAAACAAAAGTATACTTTTGAACAAAAAAATCACCTGATTGTTGAAATGAAATGAAATGAAATGAAAAGTTTATTTGTATAAATATGGGTACCGATACAGATCTTAAAAATATATCTACAGTTTGGCCTCTTCATATTTTACTGTACTATACAGTATACCAATATTAAAATATACATGCAAAAAAGTTAATTTACGTTATCTATGTACATTATTATATTATGAAACTAAAATTGTTATTTATTATATTGATTCAATTAGGTATGTCATCTTATTATTAATATTTCATGTCATCAGGTCGTAGGATCTAAATACTCTCTAATGTCATAAAAAACATTTGTTTAGTAGCCAGACATTTAGTTTCCTTTTCATCATTTTCAAAGGCATAATGTAATACTACATAATACATAATGTAATAATGTATCTACATAAATAACTAACATAATGTTAAATATGAGCACTAATAGGTTTTCTAGTCTAGCCAGGAAATAGACAAATAAACGGCAGCTGTTAACAATTCAACTTGTAATCGCAGACAAAAGACAACAGTTCGGTTACTGACCCGCAGAGGCGGCCGCGGCCGTACAATATTTCCACTTACCCTCTAATGCATACATAACACCCTTCTTCTTAATTACTACATAATTAAAATTAATACTAAATACAATGTAAACATCTTAATCTATCTCGAAACCAAAACGTTGTGGTGGTTGTCTATCTCTCTTAGGTCGGTTCACCACCGGCATTAAGGGTACTTCTGGTGACAGCGGTGGTAGTGTTTCCACCACATCTACTTCCATCGGATTGTCATTCGAAGACATCTTCTGTAAGTCCTCAGATTCCCGCGGTTCTGATGAATTAGAAGGCATCATCTCTGATTTACGCGATTCTATTGGCCTTTGATTACTGCCCACCCCTTTGTCTCGAGCAAAGACTGATGGAACAATAAAAGGAGCACACAAAACAGACTTTCGCTTTAACTGATCTAAGTGTCTTCGGACCGTCTCACCGCTTTCCCTTTTTACTTCCAAATTACGCGAGCCTAATAAATTTGTTATTCTACCTGATGACCATCTATCCTTGCCACTAAACTCTTTAAACCATACCTCTTCTCCTGGACTAAATTCTTTTCCGTTACTTCCAGCAATACCTATTTGTTTCCTTTGAGACTCGTGAACTTTACTTTCTACGGAATGTAGCGGTCGTAACAAATCTAACCTGGATCGAAGCACCCTACGTTGCAATAAAACCGCTGGCGTTTCTCCCGTCGTTGATTGGACAGAATTTCGGTAATTCATTAGATATGTTTGTAATGCTGTCTCCACATCTAAATGATCTCTTTTTGCTTTTTTAATAGCCCGCTTACATAGTTTAACAGCTCCTTCCGCAGCCCCATTAGAGGCTGGATGATATGCCGCTGTAAAAATATGCTTTATGCCATTTCTTACAAAAAAATCTTTAATTTCAAAGCTCGTATAAGGGGGTCCATTGTCTGAAACTATCTCTTTTGGTAAACCAAACCTGGCAAAAGTCTCTCTTAAAATCTTAATAACATCTTTAGCCGTAGTTCTTGTCATCAAAAATGCTTCCATCCATTTGGAGGTAGAATCTATGGAAACTAAAAAAGTTTTACCTTCAAAAGGTCCCAAAAAATCCATATGCAATCTACTCCAAGGATCTGTATGGTAAGGCCACGGTTGAGCTTTAACTTTTGGTAGCATTGCTGCCTCTTGAATGCACACGAAACACTCTCGGCAAGTTCTCTCAATTTCCGCATCAATGCCCGGCCACCAAACATAGCTCCTTGCCAAAACCTTCATCTTGACGATTCCTGCATGGCTAATGTGTAGTTCTTTCATTATGCTAACCCTTAAACTTGCTGGAATGACTATTCGATAGCCCCACATAAGACACCCTCCTTCAATATAAAGTTCATGGCGACGTATAAAGAACGGCTTAAGCTCACTCCCCCCACACACCTGGGGCCAGCCCGATCTAACATATGAAACCACTTTTCTCAAAAGCTCATCCTTTTCTGTAGCTACCGTAACTTCCTCACTGGTAATAGGAAGGAAATCCTGCACGAAATTAAGGTAAGTAACTTCTGTATTATCGTCATTACTACCATTACTATTTTCCGAAGTTAGTCTTGATAATGCATCTGCTCCATTCTTTGTAGTATGTATGTATTCGATAGAGTAGTTATAGCCTGCTAGCAAGATAGCCCAACGTTGCATTCTGCTCGCTGCCATTGTTGGAATGCCAACCTTTTCGCCAAATATCGTCACCAACGGCTGATGGTCTGTCCTTAGAATGAAACGGCGTCCATATAAATACTGGTGGAATTTTCTTACCCCAAATATTATCGCCAAAGCTTCTTTTTCAATCTGGGAGTAAATCTTTTCTGCTTTATTCAATACTCTTGACGCATAGGCGATAGGCCGCTCGGTGCCATCGCTGCAGAGGTGTGATATGACACCACTGACACCCACGCTGCTCGCATCTGTTGTCAATACCAACGGCAGCGCCGGATCGTAGTGCACCAGTACTTTGCTGGAACCCAACATATTCTTTACTTTAATAAACGCTTCCTCACATGCATGTGACCAAATGAATTTTTCCTTTTTCTTTAACAATTCATAGAGAGGTGTTAAAATAGAACTTATATTTTCTACGAACTTGGCATAGTACATAACCATACCTAAAAAAGATCTAAGTTCAGAAACATTCTTTGGAACTGCTACATTCCTGATGGCTTCTATCTTTTTAGGACACGTGTGCACCCCATTTCTATCAATTACATGACCTAAATAATTCACAGAATCAGCAAAAAAAGTACATTTCTCTTTTTTAATTTTTAAACCATATTTCTCCAATCTTTCGAAAACCTTGTATAAATTGTCTATGTGCTGGCGATCGTTCTGACCTGTCAAAATGACGTCATCTAAGAAAACCCCTACGTGTGGCAAATCTGCGAACATTTGCTCGAGTTTCCTTTGGAAAATACCTGGACTGGATGACAAACCATAGATCAGTCTGTTATATCTAAAAAGACCCTTGTGGGTGTTAATTACCGTATATTTTGAGCTCTCGTCTAAAACAAATTGCGCGTAGGCTTGTGACAGATCAATTTTTGAAAACTTCTGTCCTCCATGTAATTTAGCAAACAAGTCTTCAACCCTTGGTACGGGAAAACGGTCAACGTCTAAATGTTTGTTTAAACTTATCTTATAGTCTCCACAAATACGTATGTTTCCATCAGCCTTTACCACCGGTACAATTGGAGTAGCCCAGTCGGAAGTTTCAACCGGCGTGATGATGCCTTCGTGCTGGAGTCGCTCCAGTTCACGCTCCACTGGCTCGCGAAGCGCGTAGGCGAGTGGGCGCGCGCGTAAATATACCGGCGTCGCTGTGGGCCGCACGCGCAGCGACACCATGCCACCAGTGAACCGACCCAAACCATCAGCAAACACCTTACAAAATCTGGAACTGAATTTTTTTAAATTAAAATTTCCTGCTGACTTAACATAATTATTTGGTACAGTTAACTCTTTGGGTAATATTTCCATGCTTAATTCATGTAGCCACTGTCTTCCCAGCAGATTTGTTTTCCCCTGATCAATTACATACAAATCTAGTTCCTTATTTACTTTCTTATATGTCACTTTAGTTTTGATTTTTCCCAATACCCCAACCGTTTCCCCCGTATAGTACTTTAATCTCAACTTAGAAGGTAAAAGCTCTAAATCACTAAAGTTCTTCGCATAACAATCTGAATTTATACAAGAAATCGTACTTCCCGTGTCTAACTCCATTGTTAACTGCTTGTTATTTACGCTCAATGTCATTCTATAGGGTTTATATCTTTGTAACAAACTTTCTTTAAGGAATGAAAAATTTACCTCCAAATCTTCCTCATCCTCACTTACTTTTTCTTCAACATAATTATTTGCAACAATTACATCGCGTAATTTCGGACACATTTTCTTTAAATGTCCATCCTGATTACACACTCTGCATACATAGCGTCTATATTTGCAAGTTTCTTTTCCGTGATCCGAACTGCCGCACACTAGGCACGCCTTCACGGAACCCAAATGGAATTGTTTTGATGTAGTGGCGCCTCCATAGCGCCCTCCGCCCGTCTGGCCACGGTAAACATTCGCTGACGAGGTTCGCTGGCCGCCGCCACGAGCCGGTCGCCTATGCGGTGTGTTCCCGCCGCCGTCGCCGCCGCTCGCCGATCGCGCCATGGTGGTCACGTGATACGTGCCCGCGCTAGCCACGTCGTTTGCCTTGTTCGAATGTCCATCCACCGCCGCTGAGTTTAACTCCGCTGCTTCCATTGAAGTTGCTATTTCCGTAGCCTTACTAAACTTTAAATTCTCTATCGAAAACAATCGCTGCCTAATTGTGTCATTGTGAAGTCCACACACAAATTGGTCACGTAAACTTTCATCCAGCCAACTACCAAAGTCACAATATGTAGAAAGCTTTTTTAAATCTGCTAGGTAATCTTTTAGTGATTCACTTTTGTGTTGTTTTCGCTGACGGAATTTAAAACGTTCTGCCAAAACACTTCGTTGAGGTTGTAAATGATTTGACATTATTGTCACCAGATCAGCATATTCCTTCTTGGCTGGTTTAACCGGTGTACACAAAGTCACTAAAAGCTCGTAGCTCGCAGCTCCCATCGTTGTTATTAAAATCGGCACTCTTTTTTTTTCTACGATATCGTTAACAAAGAAATACTGTTCTAAACGATCCACGTATGATTGCCAACAATCCGTTTCTACGTCGAACTCGCTCAACTTTCCAATCGACATGATTAATGTTTTATTTTACGTCTTTGCACACTGTCACCGCACTATCACGTAGGTTCGATCACTATCTCGTCGCCAATTGTTAAATATGAGCACTAATAGGTTTTCTAGTCTAGCCAGGAAATAGACAAATAAACGGCAGCTGTTAACAACTCAACTTGTAATCGCAGACAAAAGACAACAGTTCGGTTACTGACCCGCAGAGGCGGCCGCGGCCGTACAATATTTCCACTTACCCTCTAATGCATACATAACACATAATATACATAAATAAATCTATTTCTATTTCCAGGCCCTGTCCATAGCAGCGGACGCGGTGCAGTGCGGGGGCAAGTCTCCCGTGTCGGCGCTGAACGAGCTGGGAGTCAGGGTGTCGTACTCCGTCAAACGTCAGTCCGGACCGGCGCACTCCCCCAGCTTTACTGTCACTGTACAGGTGAGTCAGTGTCGTACTCCGTCAAACGTCAGTGCGGACCGGCGCACTCCCCGAGCTTTACTGTCACTGTACAGGTGAGTCAGTGTCGTACTCCGTCAAACGTCAGTGCGGACCGGCGCACTCCCCCAGCTTTACTGTCACTGTACAGGTGAGTCAGTGTCGTACTCCGTCAAACGTCAGTCCGGACCGGCGCACTCCCCCAGCTTTACTGTCACTGTACAGGTGAGTCAGTGTCGTACTCCGTCAAACGTCAGTGCGGACCGGCGCACTCCCCCAGCTTTACTGTCACTGTACAGGTGAGTCAGTGTCGTACTCCGTCAAACGTCAGTCCGGACCGGCGCACTCCCCCAGCTTTACTGTCACTGTACAGGTGAGTCAGTGTCGTACTCCGTCAAACGTCAGTGCGGACCGGCGCACTCCCCCAGCTTTACTGTCACTGTACAGGTGAGTCAGTGTCGTACTCCGTCAAACGTCAGTCCGGACCGGCGCACTCCCCCAGCTTTACTGTCACTGTACAGGTGAGTCAGTGTCGTACTCCGTCAAACGTCAGTCCGGACCGGCGCACTCCCCCAGCTTTACTGTCACTGTACAGGTGAGTCAGTGTCGTACTCCGTCAAACGTCAGTGCGGACCGGCGCACTCCCCGAGCTTTACTGTCACTGTACAGGTGAGTCAGTGTCGTACTCCGTCAAACGTCAGTGCGGACCGGCGCACTCCCCCAGCTTTACTGTCACTGTACAGGTGAGTCAGTGTCGTACTCCGTCAAACGTCAGTCCGGACCGGCGCACTCCCCCAGCTTTACTGTCACTGTACAGGTGAGTCAGTGTCGTACTCCGTCAAACGTCAGTCCGGACCGGCGCACTCCCCCAGCTTTACTGTCACTGTACAGGTGAGTCAGTGTCGTACTCCGTCAAACGTCAGTCCGGACCGGCGCACTCCCCCAGCTTTACTGTCACTGTACAGGTGAGTCAGTGTCGTACTCCGTCAAACGTCAGTGCGGACCGGCGCACTCCCCCAGCTTTACTGTCACTGTACAGGTGAGTCAGTGTCGTACTCCGTCAAACGTCAGTGCGGACCGGCGCACTCCCCCAGCTTTACTGTCACTGTACAGGTGAGTCAGTGTCGTACTCCGTCAAACGTCAGTGCGGACCGGCGCACTCCCCGAGCTTTACTGTCACTGTACAGGTGAGTCAGTGTCGTACTCCGTCAAACGTCAGTGCGGACCGGCGCACTCCCCCAGCTTTACTGTCACTGTACAGGTGAGTCAGTGTCGTACTCCGTCAAACGTCAGTGCGGACCGGCGCACTCCCCCAGCTTTACTGTCACTGTACAGGTGAGTCAGTGTCGTACTCCGTCAAACGTCAGTGCGGACCGGCGCACTCCCCCAGCTTTACTGTCACTGTACAGGTGAGTCAGTGTCGTACTCCGTCAAACGTCAGTCCGGACCGGCGCACTCCCCGAGCTTTACTGTCACTGTACAGGTGAGTCAGTGTCGTACTCCGCCAAACGTCAGTGCGGACCGGCGCACTCCCCGAGCTTTACTGTCACTGTACAGGTGAGTCAGTGTCGTACTCCGCCAAACGTCAGTGCGGACCGGCGCACTCCCCCAGCTTTACTGTCACTGTACAGGTGAGTCAGTGTCGTACTCCGTCAAACGTCAGTCCGGACCGGCGCACTCCCCGAGCTTTACTGTCACTGTACAGGTGAGTCAGTGTCGTACTCCGCCAAACGTCAGTGCGGACCGGCGCACTCCCCCAGCTTTACTGTCACTGTACAGGTGAGTCAGTGTCGTACTCCGCCAAACGTCAGTGCGGACCGGCGCACTCCCCGAGCTTTACTGTCACTGTACAGGTGAGTCAGTGTCGTACTCCGCCAAACGTCAGTGCGGACCGGCGCACTCCCCGAGCTTTATTGTTACTGTACAGGTGAGTCAGTGTCGTACTCCCCGAGCTTTATTGTTACTGTACAGGTGAGTCAGTGTCGTACTCCGCCAAACGTCAGTGCGGACCGGCGCACTCCCCGAGCTTTACTGTCACTGTACAGGTGAGTCAGTGTCGTACTCCGCCAAACGTCAGTGCGGACCGGCGCACTCCCCGAGCTTTATTGTTACTGTACAGGTGAGTCAGTGTCGTACTCCCCGAGCTTTATTGTTACTGTACAGGTGAGTCAGTGTCGTACTCCGCCAAACGTCAGTGCGGACCGGCGCACTCCCCGAGCTTTATTGTTACTGTACAGGTGAGTCAGTGTCGTACTCCGCCAAACGTCAGTGCGGACCGGCGCACTCCCCGAGCTTTATTGTTACTGTACAGGTGAGTCAGTGTCGTACTCCGCCAAACGTCAGTGCGGACCGGTGCACTCCCCCAGCTTTATTGTTACTGTACAGGTGAGTCAGTGTCGTACTCCGCCAAACGTCAGTGCGGACCGGCGCACTCCCCGAGCTTTACTGTCACTGTACAGGTGAGTCAGTGTCGTACTCCGCCAAACGTCAGTGCGGACCGGCGCACTCCCCGAGCTTTATTGTTACTGTACAGGTGAGTCAGTGTGGTACTCCGCCAAACGTCAGTGCGGACCGGCGCACTCCCCGAGCTTTATTGTCACTGTACAGGTGAGTCAGTGTCGTACTCCGCCAAACGTCAGTGCGGACCGGCGCACTCCCCGAGCTTTACTGTCACTGTACAGGTGAGTCAGTGTCGTACTCCGCCAAACGTCAGTGCGGACCGGCGCACTCCCCGAGCTTTATTGTTACTGTACAGGTGAGTCAGTGTCGTACTCCCCGAGCTTTATTGTTACTGTACAGGTGAGTCAGTGTCGTACTCCGCCAAACGTCAGTGCGGACCGGCGCACTCCCCGAGCTTTATTGTTACTGTACAGGTGAGTCAGTGTCGTACTCCGCCAAACGTCAGTGCGGACCGGCGCACTCCCCGAGCTTTATTGTTACTGTACAGGTGAGTCAGTGTCGTACTCCGCCAAACGTCAGTGCGGACCGGCGCACTCCCCCAGCTTTATTGTTACTGTACAGGTGAGTCAGTGTCGTACTCCGCCAAACGTCAGTGCGGACCGGCGCACTCCCCTAGCTTTACTGTCACTGTACAGGTGAGTCAGTGGCGTACTCCGCCAAACGTCAGTGCGGACCGGCGCACTCCCCCAGCTTTATTGTTACTATACAGGTGAGTCAGTGTCGTACTCCGCCAAACGTCAGTGCGGACCGGCGCACTCCCCGAGCTTTACTGTCACTGTACAGGTGAGTCAGTGTCGTACTCCGCCAAACGTCAGTGCGGACCGGCGCACTCCCCCAGCTTTATTGTTACTGTACAGGTGAGTCAGTGTCGGACTCCGTCAAACGTCAGTGCGGACCGGCGCACTCCCCCAGCTTTACTGTTACTGTACAGGTGAGTCAGTGTCGTACTCCGCCAAACGTCAGTGCGGACCGGCGCACTGCCCCAGCTTTATTGTTACTGTACAGGTGAGTCAGTGTCGTACTCCGTCAAACGTCAGTGCGGACCGGCGCACTCCCCCAGCTTTAGTGTTACTGCACAGGTGAGTCAGTGTCGTACTCCGTCAAACGTCAGTGTGGACCGGCGCACTCCCCCAGCTTTACTGTTACTGTACAGGTGAGTCAGTGTCGTACTCCGCCAAACGTCAGTGCGGACCGGCGCACTGCCCCAGCTTTATTGTTACTGTACAGGTGAGTCAGTGTCGTACTCCGTCAAACGTCAGTGCGGACCGGCGCACTCCCCCAGCTTTACTGTCACTGTACAGGTGAGTCAGTGTCGTACTCCGTCAAACGTCAGTCCGGACCGGCGCACTCCCCCAGCTTTACTGTCACTGTACAGGTGAGTCAGTGTCGTACTCCGTCAAACGTCAGTCCGGACCGGCGCACTCCCCCAGCTTTACTGTCACTGTACAGGTGAGTCAGTGTCGTACTCCGTCAAACGTCAGTGCGGACCGGCGCACTCCCCGAGCTTTACTGTCACTGTACAGGTGAGTCAGTGTCGTACTCCGTCAAACGTCAGTGCGGACCGGCGCACTCCCCCAGCTTTACTGTCACTGTACAGGTGAGTCAGTGTCGTACTCCGTCAAACGTCAGTCCGGACCGGCGCACTCCCCCAGCTTTACTGTCACTGTACAGGTGAGTCAGTGTCGTACTCCGTCAAACGTCAGTCCGGACCGGCGCACTCCCCCAGCTTTACTGTCACTGTACAGGTGAGTCAGTGTCGTACTCCGTCAAACGTCAGTCCGGACCGGCGCACTCCCCCAGCTTTACTGTCACTGTACAGGTGAGTCAGTGTCGTACTCCGTCAAACGTCAGTGCGGACCGGCGCACTCCCCCAGCTTTACTGTCACTGTACAGGTGAGTCAGTGTCGTACTCCGTCAAACGTCAGTGCGGACCGGCGCACTCCCCCAGCTTTACTGTCACTGTACAGGTGAGTCAGTGTCGTACTCCGTCAAACGTCAGTGCGGACCGGCGCACTCCCCGAGCTTTACTGTCACTGTACAGGTGAGTCAGTGTCGTACTCCGTCAAACGTCAGTGCGGACCGGCGCACTCCCCCAGCTTTACTGTCACTGTACAGGTGAGTCAGTGTCGTACTCCGTCAAACGTCAGTGCGGACCGGCGCACTCCCCCAGCTTTACTGTCACTGTACAGGTGAGTCAGTGTCGTACTCCGTCAAACGTCAGTGCGGACCGGCGCACTCCCCCAGCTTTACTGTCACTGTACAGGTGAGTCAGTGTCGTACTCCGTCAAACGTCAGTCCGGACCGGCGCACTCCCCGAGCTTTACTGTCACTGTACAGGTGAGTCAGTGTCGTACTCCGCCAAACGTCAGTGCGGACCGGCGCACTCCCCGAGCTTTACTGTCACTGTACAGGTGAGTCAGTGTCGTACTCCGCCAAACGTCAGTGCGGACCGGCGCACTCCCCCAGCTTTACTGTCACTGTACAGGTGAGTCAGTGTCGTACTCCGTCAAACGTCAGTCCGGACCGGCGCACTCCCCGAGCTTTACTGTCACTGTACAGGTGAGTCAGTGTCGTACTCCGCCAAACGTCAGTGCGGACCGGCGCACTCCCCCAGCTTTACTGTCACTGTACAGGTGAGTCAGTGTCGTACTCCGCCAAACGTCAGTGCGGACCGGCGCACTCCCCGAGCTTTACTGTCACTGTACAGGTGAGTCAGTGTCGTACTCCGCCAAACGTCAGTGCGGACCGGCGCACTCCCCGAGCTTTATTGTTACTGTACAGGTGAGTCAGTGTCGTACTCCCCGAGCTTTATTGTTACTGTACAGGTGAGTCAGTGTCGTACTCCGCCAAACGTCAGTGCGGACCGGCGCACTCCCCGAGCTTTACTGTCACTGTACAGGTGAGTCAGTGTCGTACTCCGCCAAACGTCAGTGCGGACCGGCGCACTCCCCGAGCTTTATTGTTACTGTACAGGTGAGTCAGTGTCGTACTCCCCGAGCTTTATTGTTACTGTACAGGTGAGTCAGTGTCGTACTCCGCCAAACGTCAGTGCGGACCGGCGCACTCCCCGAGCTTTATTGTTACTGTACAGGTGAGTCAGTGTCGTACTCCGCCAAACGTCAGTGCGGACCGGCGCACTCCCCGAGCTTTATTGTTACTGTACAGGTGAGTCAGTGTCGTACTCCGCCAAACGTCAGTGCGGACCGGCGCACTCCCCCAGCTTTATTGTTACTGTACAGGTGAGTCAGTGTCGTACTCCGCCAAACGTCAGTGCGGACCGGCGCACTCCCCGAGCTTTACTGTCACTGTACAGGTGAGTCAGTGTCGTACTCCGCCAAACGTCAGTGCGGACCGGCGCACTCCCCGAGCTTTATTGTTACTGTACAGGTGAGTCAGTGTGGTACTCCGCCAAACGTCAGTGCGGACCGGCGCACTCCCCGAGCTTTATTGTCACTGTACAGGTGAGTCAGTGTCGTACTCCGCCAAACGTCAGTGCGGACCGGCGCACTCCCCGAGCTTTACTGTCACTGTACAGGTGAGTCAGTGTCGTACTCCGCCAAACGTCAGTGCGGACCGGCGCACTCCCCGAGCTTTATTGTTACTGTACAGGTGAGTCAGTGTCGTACTCCCCGAGCTTTATTGTTACTGTACAGGTGAGTCAGTGTCGTACTCCGCCAAACGTCAGTGCGGACCGGCGCACTCCCCGAGCTTTATTGTTACTGTACAGGTGAGTCAGTGTCGTACTCCGCCAAACGTCAGTGCGGACCGGCGCACTCCCCGAGCTTTATTGTTACTGTACAGGTGAGTCAGTGTCGTACTCCGCCAAACGTCAGTGCGGACCGGCGCACTCCCCCAGCTTTATTGTTACTGTACAGGTGAGTCAGTGTCGTACTCCGCCAAACGTCAGTGCGGACCGGCGCACTCCCCTAGCTTTACTGTCACTGTACAGGTGAGTCAGTGGCGTACTCCGCCAAACGTCAGTGCGGACCGGCGCACTCCCCCAGCTTTATTGTTACTATACAGGTGAGTCAGTGTCGTACTCCGCCAAACGTCAGTGCGGACCGGCGCACTCCCCGAGCTTTACTGTCACTGTACAGGTGAGTCAGTGTCGTACTCCGCCAAACGTCAGTGCGGACCGGCGCACTCCCCCAGCTTTATTGTTACTGTACAGGTGAGTCAGTGTCGGACTCCGTCAAACGTCAGTGCGGACCGGCGCACTCCCCCAGCTTTACTGTTACTGTACAGGTGAGTCAGTGTCGTACTCCGCCAAACGTCAGTGCGGACCGGCGCACTGCCCCAGCTTTATTGTTACTGTACAGGTGAGTCAGTGTCGTACTCCGTCAAACGTCAGTGCGGACCGGCGCACTCCCCCAGCTTTAGTGTTACTGCACAGGTGAGTCAGTGTCGTACTCCGTCAAACGTCAGTGTGGACCGGCGCACTCCCCCAGCTTTAGTGTTACTGTACAGGTGAGTCAGTGTCGTACTCCGCCAAACGTCAGTGCGGACCGGCGCACTCCCCGAGCTTTACTGTTACTGTACAGGTGAGTCAGTGTCGTACTCCGCCAAACGTCAGTGCGGACCGGCGCACTGCCCCAGCTTTATTGTTACTGTACAGGTGAGTCAGTGTCGTACTCCGTCAAACGTCAGTGCGGACCGGCGCACTCCCCCAGCTTTAGTGTTACTGCACAGGTGAGTCAGTGTCGTACTCCGTCAAACGTCAGTGTGGACCGGCGCACTCCCCCAGCTTTAGTGTTACTGTACAGGTGAGTCAGTGTCGTACTCCGCCAAACGTCAGTGCGGACCGGCGCACTCCCCGAGCTTTACTGTCACTGTACAGGTGAGTCAGTGTCGTACTCCGCCAAACGTCAGTGCGGACCGGCGCACTCCCCGAGCTTTACTGTCACTGTACAGGTGAGTCAGTGTCGTACTCCGCCAAACGTCAGTCCGGACCGGCGCACTCCCCGAGCTTTATTGTTACTGTACAGGTGAGTCAGTGTCGTACTCCGCCAAACGTCAGTCCGGACCGGCGCACTCCCCGAGCTTTATTGTTACTGTACAGGTGAGTCAGTGTCGTACTCCGCCAAACGTCAGTGCGGACCGGCGCACTCCCCGAGCTTTACTGTCACTGTACAGGTGAGTCAGTGTCGTACTCCGCCAAACGTCAGTCCGGACCGGCGCACTCCCCGAGCTTTATTAATACTGTACAGGTGAGTCAGTGTCGTACTCCGCCAAACGTCAGTCCGGACCGGCGCACTCCCCGAGCTTTATTGTTACTGTACAGGTGATTCAATGTCGTACTCCGCCAAACGTCAGTGCGGACCGGCGCACTCCCCGAGCTTTATTGTTACTGTACAGGTGAGTCAGTGTCGTACTCCGCCAAACGTCAGTGCGGACCGGCGCACTCCCCGAGCTTTATTGTTACTGTACAGGTGAGTCAGTGTCGTACTCCGCCAAACGTCAGTGCGGACCGGCGCACTCCCCGAGCTTTATTGTTACTGTACAGGTGAGTCAGTGTCGTACTCCGCCAAACGTCAGTCCGGACCGGCGCACTCCCCGAGCTTTATTGTTACTGTACAGGTGAGTCAGTGTCGTACTCCGCCAAACGTCAGTGCGGACCGGCGCACTCCCCGAGCTTTATTGTTACTGTACAGGTGAGTCAGTGTCGTACTCCGCCAAACGTCAGTGCGGACCGGCGCACTCCCCGAGCTTTACTGTCACTGTACAGGTGAGTCAGTGTCGTACTCCGCCAAACGTCAGTGCGGACCGGCGCACTCCCCGAGCTTTATTGTTACTGTACAGGTGAGTCAGTGTCGTACTCCGCCAAACGTCAGTGCGGACCGGCGCACTCCCCGAGCTTTATTGTTACTGTACAGGTGAGTCAGTGTCGTACTCCGCCAAACGTCAGTCCGGACCGGCGCACTCCCCGAGCTTTATTGTTACTGTACAGGTGAGTCAGTGTCGTACTCCGCCAAACGTCAGTGCGGACCGGCGCACTCCCCGAGCTTTATTGTTACTGTACAGGTGAGTCAGTGTCGTACTCCGCCAAACGTCAGTGCGGACCGGCGCACTCCCCGAGCTTTACTGTCACTGTACAGGTGAGTCAGTGTCGTACTCCGCCAAACGTCAGTGCGGACCGGCGCACTCCCCGAGCTTTATTGTTACTGTACAGGTGAGTCAGTGTCGTACTCCGCCAAACGTCAGTGCGGACCGGCGCACTCCCCGAGCTTTATTGTTACTGTACAGGTGAGTCAGTGTCGTACTCCGCCAAACGTCAGTCCGGACCGGCGCACTCCCCGAGCTTTACTGTCACTGTACAGGTGAGTCAGTGTCGTACTCCGCCAAACGTCAGTCCGGACCGGCGCACTCCCCGAGCTTTATTGTTACTGTACAGGTGAGTCAGTGTCGTACTCCGCCAAACGTCAGTCCGGACCGGCGCACTCCCCGAGCTTTACTGTCACTGTACAGGTGAGTCAGTGTCGTACTCCGCCAAACGTCAGTGCGGACCGGCGCACTCCCCGAGCTTTATTGTTACTGTACAGGTGAGTCAGTGTCGTACTCCGCCAAACGTCAGTCCGGACCGGCGCACTCCCCGAGCTTTACTGTCACTGTACAGGTGAGTCAGTGTCGTACTCCGCCAAACGTCAGTCCGGACCGGCGCACTCCCCCAGCTTTATTGTTACTGTACAGGTGAGTCAGTGTCGTACTCCGCCAAACGTCAGTGCGGACCGGCGCACTCCCCGAGCTTTACTGTCACTGTACAGGTGAGTCAGTGTCGTACTCCGCCAAACGTCAGTCCGGACCGGCGCACTCCCCCAGCTTTATTGTTACTGTACAGGTGAGTCAGTGTCGTACTCCGCCAAACGTCAGTGCGGACCGGCGCACTCCCCCAGCTTTATTGTTACTGTACAGGTGAGTCAGTGTCGTACTCCGCCAAACGTCAGTGCGGACCGGCGCACTCCCCGAGCTTTATTGTTACTGTACAGGTGAGTCAGTGTCGTACTCCGCCAAACGTCAGTGCGGACCGGCGCACTCCCCCAGCTTTATTGTTACTGTACAGGTGATTCAATGTCGTACTCCGCCAAACGTCTATACTGCAATGATAGAATGTTAAAGAATATTGGATTGCATTGTAATTTTGATGTTTCCTCTACAGGTGGCGGATCTAACGTTCGAAGGTTGCGGCCACAGCAAGCGCGAGGCGCGTGCGGCGGCTGCGCGCGCCTGCCTCACGGCGCTCCTGGCCCGCGCCGGACGGCTCATATTACCGAACAATGCGTACAAGAGGGACTTTGCTGAAGACGAGCTGGCTAAGCTTCCCGGTGAGTTACTATGTGTAGAACTTCATCTGAGGATGTCTGTTTTAGGGGCGAAACCTGTTGACAAGCAGAAAACTTCATTGTAAACTTTATTATATGTATCTACAAATATTTTTAATTTTAAAATAATAATTGTTAGTTAATTTAACATAAATTAATTAAGTCGATAAAATAACCACCAAGCCGAAAACTGACGATAATTGATAGTGAAAGTGAAAGTAAAAGTGAAATAAATTTATGTGCCAAAAAAAAAAACACACAAAAAGGAAAAAAAAAAGAGTGCAACATAATGCAAAATGGCAAAAAGGAGCAAACTCAGCAAATACTACAAGTTGAAGCAACTTGCAGCGCTGATTTTCAGTTCGCCCCTTTTTAAAGCATATGATACAGAAATACAATGGCAGTTATGGGTAAAATAATAATAATAATAATAACAATAATGAAGAAGAAATTGTACCTATATACATTAAACTAGGAATCATTCATAATTAAAATATAACAAAAAATAATTAATTTAACAATTAATAAATTAATCAAAATGTCTAATGTCCACAAAAAAAAAAACTAGACACTAAAAGATAGAAAGATAGACACTTTACACTCAAAGCCGCGAGCAACATCTAGTAACTTTATACAATATTTATATTATAACTATACAAGGTGACTTTTTGATCATCGTCCAAATTCATAGTGGAGGCTTGGTAAGTGATCAGCATCATAAATCGATAACAATTTTTGTGAAATTCGTATAATGAAATTTCGTCTTCCCATAGTAATTCACTACCAGTCCTGAGTGAATCACTATGGAGAGTCGAAATTTCATTTTATGAATTTTACAAGAATCGTTATTGGTTCATGATGCTGATCACTTACCAAGGCTCAAGTATGAATTTGGACGATTTTCACAAATTCACCGTGTATATATAACTTTATACACTTGTCAACTTCGTGCCTACCGCGCCCACGGGGTACAGGGGTTGGCGGGTAGGAGGCAGCACGCGACTTAGTGTGCAGGGCCGTGCGCAAGGCATTCCAAGTACACAAGTATGACATTGACAACTTTAAAATATCATAGAGTCTACAAAAGAGATCCATTATACATCGGTTTATACTACCCTTATCTATGGAGCAACCTCACCGGCGACTGGCCATCCGCCTTGGTCCGCCACACGCGTCGTGCTCGCTCACCCTCCCGCCACACCAACCGCATCCCCTCCGAGACCCCGCCCGCCAACCCCTACACCCCGTGGGCGCGGTAGGCACGAAGTTGACAACCTATATAATGAAGTTATTGTATCGAAACGAGAGGACTGATATTAAATAGCAATAATAAAGCCGATTCTGAAGGCTTTAATTTTAGCTTTAGTGCTGTCAAAACTAAATTTTCTTCATTTCAAAATAGTCCTTAAGAGTTAAGATTAGAAGCTAAATTTCTTTGGAAAATTTTAAGCTTTGACAGCACTAAAACTAAAATTAAAGCCTTCAAAATTGGCTTTATTATAACGTTATTTTCAATGCATGTGCTCGTAAAGGCCCACTTTGTATGCATCAAAACCGAACAAAAAGTCGATTATTTTGCCCTAGGGCTTTATTATTATTATTTTTTTTAATTTATTTACAATGGTTGGCTAACCTGCAGCCTTTCCTGTGTACCATAGATGTTATACTTTTTTTTCCACTGTTTAACGGCTCTGGATACAGTCCTTTTGAGCCAATTATAATTTAAAGTTCACAAGATTGTATTTGTTTTCATCTCCTCACACTATGCATTGTAAAACGTAGTATGATACATGGGCGTAAAAGCAATAAATTACTCGGTTACGTTTAAAACACTCGCTACGCTCGTGTTTTAAATCGTCCTCGTAATTTATTCCTTTTCGCCCTTGTAGCATAAACTACTATTCAACCGTTACTGTATAAAAATAACGCTATTTGAAGGTGTACATTTTTTATACACATTGGGCTTTAATGGAAAGTGTCTAAAAGACTTTGGATGAAGCTCGTTCGCAAAAAAAAATACCTTAACCTGTGGAATTATTGCAGAATTTTTTTCCCGCCAATTTTTCGCGCCTATTTTGTTTTTGGCTCTATCTCCTAAAGTAATTGTCAGAATCTAATGCGGTTTTCTTTTTCTAAAACTAGATAAAATTTTCTACAAGTAAAAAAAAGAGAAAGTAATTTTAAAAAATCAATACGAGTCAAACATCGAAAATGTTATCTAGATTAAAAATAACCAAAAATATGTTTGAAAACGTCCACAGTCTTGCCAAAATCATGTTTCTCCTGAAATAAGTTTTAAATTTTGCGCCCGCGACCAAATCGGCACGATTGTATTGTCCTCGCAAGTTTTATGGAGCGTGCACCTTATAGCTAAATGAAACAGCATGACATGTGGCCACGCCCACAACTGAGTTGGTCGCGTTATGGCGACCATCCTTAACATCAACAATTGAGATAGACAATAAGATAGATCATTTTAATATTTTATCTATACAATGTGTAACAGAAAGGTGTAACTATACTTGAAGAGCTTATTCAGTTAGTTGTATAGAACAACTTTTACTATGGTGACAATCCTGAAATCTCAAAAAAAAACTGCCCTTTCATACATTTCGGCCGAGCGGCATTGTATTTTTCTATGAAACAATAAATCTTCAAATATGGTTAAACCTTTCTGTTACATGTTGTATATATTTTTTGTACAAAAATGAAAGTTTCATATTTGTTTCAGTATCCGAGTTCCAGTGTATCGAGGCCAAGATGAAGCAGGAGGCCATCAAGCCAAAACCACCGACACCCACCGCAGGTGAGTTAAATCAAATCACAAATATTTATTTAACAAAATAAGAAAATGAAAATTACAATAAAATTACACAGCGGGCCCCGCACTAGTAAGTCTGTTACGCGGGCTCCCAGATAAAAATTTACACAAAAACACGTTTATTTACAATTGTTTTAAGCTACTAGACCTAAGAAAAACATATTTAACTAATAATAAAAGTACAGTTACATTTAATTACAATTAATACTAAAACATGCACAAAGAAATAATAAAAAAAATAATAATAATAAATGTGTGTTAAGTGTAGTGTAAGTGTAGATAAAACTAAATAAATAAATGGGTGTTATAAATTACTAAATAAAATACATAAAGTATACATACATGAATATTTCATTTTTGGGTTACCAACAAAGCTTCAGTTTCATCATAGTCTAGCGTTAGAAGCCAGTTTCTGATTTTAATTTTAGCTTCCAAAATGGAGCAACACTGTATTTTGCAATGATTTGAAATTATTTTGTAGACATTTGGAAATGCATAAAATTACGAGGATTATAAATATAGCAGCGATAGCTCAAGGGTAGAACGCTGGCCTCTCAATCTTGAGATCCCAGGTTCGATCCCCGGTCGGGCATGCACCGATGAGTTTTTCGGAATTAATGTAAATAGGTGGTCGACAGGTGGTAGAGCTGATGCCGGGCTCGACTGTGGAGGTACCACCATCTTACTTGGAGACACCCTCGAAGTAATTCGGGGGAGAGTAAGAGGACAGCTCACAGGCAAAAAACCAGGAGGCCCACCATGCCTGGGACCGATGGGTGGCGGTATATCCATCCCTAATAGCGGGGCCTTATATGGAACAGACTGGTGACGGGTGGCGGGGTCACTGGTGCGAGGGTTTCGGCACCGCGCTCACCAACCCGCCTGCCCAGCGTGTGTGAGTATGGGCAATTCTTCCAGGATGACCGCCGGGAGTGGCAAAGTCCTGGAAAGGCTTATGTCCAGCAGTGGACGAACTACGCTGATGGATGGATGGGATGTGAATAGTGTTTGTCTTACTTATCACTTACTGAATGGTGAAGGAAAAAACATCGTAAGGAAATTTGTAGATATATTAATAATTTGCAATATTCCGCTAAACACTCTTACCATGCTATTCAAAATGCAGACTCAAGCACCGCCCGCCCCTCCCGCATAAAACATGCACAAGCAAAGCAAGCAGTATGAGCACAAACTAAAGGAATCTTAAATAACAAGCAAGAAAACTTATAGACACGTGTTTCGCCTCTAAACGAGGCATCCTCGGGATGTGTTGTCCGCCCGACGTAAGAAACGCGCGTGTACCGAGTGTTGACTGTGACTTTTATTTCACAGTTCACTCTCGGAACACCTCTGAGAATCCCTCGGGGATTCATGTCGTGACGATACATTTATTTATATTTATATAACTTCTTATTATTATTATTATATATTTGTATAATTTATGTATTTATAAAAGTATATTTTTGATAAATATATATTTGTCTCTTTTTTATAAGATTTTTAACGTAGTTTTTGTTTATTTCAAGTTAATAATAAAAAGGTAAAAATGAGAATTTTACTCAAGATATATTTCGGGCCCCACTGGGCCCGGCATCAGTTGAGAATCAATTAACTTTTAATAAACTAAAACTACGTTTAAAGTATATTAATTTATTATATTCTTTATATTATATTTTTGTGTGTGTTTATGTATTAGTTTATTATAGCGTAAGGAATCCCCCATTAATAAGTCATATGTACTTTACTCTTATGTTTGATTTCGTGACATTTACACGCTCCTTTCTTTATTTTTTATATATTTTCTTTTTCACCCAAAGGTTGCCTGGAAGATATTGCTATTAGCAATAAGTGCCGGCTTTGTACACTGTAAAATATTTTATTGTTTTTTTTTTTCATGTTTTTGTGTAAATGTACATTAAGCATAATAAATAATAATAAAAAAAAAATCTTCAGTGTCCCCAGGTGTCATATAAGGTTTTTCAATTTAAATAGAAAGTAATTTAGGAGGTGATTCAGTATCGTTAATATATCACATTCCACAGCAAAGCACATTTTTTGCGCGAACTTTTTTTCACCTCTCAATACAAAGTGGTCCGATCAGCTGACTCGGTTTGTATGGACAAGTGAAGAAAAAGTTCGCGCAAAAAAAAGTACTTTGCAGTGGAATGTGATGTATTAACGATATTGAATCACCTCCAAAATTATTTTCCATTTAAATTGAAAGACCTTATATATGATACCTTGGGTTATGATTTTTTTATAGCCGAATCTAAATGAAGCACAAGCAAACGGCCCATGGTATCAGATTCTAAACATTTTGACGCATAATTTTTTTTTCTGTCGACACTGGATTGTGCCACAAAGGATAGACGCAATTTACCTAATTTTATTGTTTTTTTTCTGTATGTTATAGGATATTTTGATTGAAAAAGAATTGTAAGTGTGTTATTTCTTTTCTGAAGCAGCCATGGTGTAGATTTTTTTTTAGTTGCTTTGTAGCTAGTGGTTTTTGTTGGGGTATCGCGGGTGATATGTTAGGACTCGAGCATGTTTTTGATTTTTAAACTTTCTATGAAATCTTTTTTGTTTTTCTTGAAGAATCGCATACCTAAAAACACAAAATTTTACAAGAGACAATCAAATGTCTAAACAAAGAGGTTCTTACGATCAAGTGGTGAGAAACGATGGTGCTGTAACTATTATTCAAAACTAATTGACTGCAAGGTCAAATAAAGAAATAATCCTTGAAATCTGAGTTATTTTGTAGTGCTTGAGTCCTGAGGTATCATACTTGATACCTGTAATATTTTCCGAAGTTTTCCACGGAAAAACGTTTTTTCCACAGAAATCTTCTATTTGCACCTCTATCATATCCCAATAGAAAATTTGCATCAAGGCGATATGTAAAAAAATAGAGGTGTTTCTTTTTTGTGTATTTCATGAAATACACGGAAAATTTTAATAAATTTCTGGTATTTACATTTTGACTATATAACCTAGTGTTTTGAAATTGGAAAACATGTTTGGATAAATTTTCCTTGATAGGAATAATTGTTGAAATGAGGTCTTCAAACACACTTTTTCTCCTCGTTTGACGAATAGGAACCATATACAGATCTCGAACATATTTTATTAGGTGTGTTTCAACAATATCTAGAGATTTGATATTTGAAATTTTGTTAGCTATTTTAGATTTTTTTTAAAAATTGTAAAACTAACATTTTTCGCTTTCGCCCTGAAACCGCCCCTCTCGTACTGAGCGTGTTTTCGCCTGGAGTGACAGTGACAAAAATAAAATTCGCATAGCCTCTTAATCTCTTAAGAAATACACTCTCAGGACTGAAGAGGATAATTAAACTAAGATCATATGTTTTATAGCGATATCCATCGCTTTGTATACTCTAAATATTATTGCATTATAATTTTAATTAAAAAAACTTGTACTGTTTCACAATATCACTGTTTTATTAGTCCAACCGGTTTCGCTTTACGGCATTATCAAGGAGCTGTTAAAATAATAAATAAACAATCAAACAAATTCACCATCTGCAATGTAAACAACAACTACGCATTCCTTTGTTTATTTATTATTTTAACAGCTCCTTGATAATGCCGTAAAGCGAAACCGGTTGGACTACTGAAACAGTGATATTGTGCAAGTGTTTTTTATCAAAATTATGATTAGTTTTCACCAAGTGCCGACAATCGCAAGTATTAATCATATTATTGCATTACAAAGTAGAAAATATTTAAATAAATTCCTCGGTTCGAACCTGCGACCTCTTGTTGTGCCTTTTTGAGAGCTGTCCTCTTACGCTCCCCCGAATAACTTCGTGGCGGTTTGCGATAAAGATTGTGGTACCTCCACAGTCGAGCTCGGCATCAGCTCTACTAACTACAAAGAAATAAACTAACATAAATGTGATATAACCCCGTCAGCACTGCCGCCCCCCGCCCCGCTGGCAGAGTCCCCCTCTACAGCCCTGTTTGGAGCGCCGGCCGCGCCCAACGCCACCAAGAGTCCCATCAACTTGCTGTACGAGAACTACCCAGGTTTAGTCTTCAACTGCACTTATGGGGACGGCACGTCTTTGGATACGGAGAATCGTGAGTGTTTTAATTCTGTGTTTACTGCCAAGGTCATTTTTGAATACCATCTCCACAGGCCAGAGTTTCGTTTCATTAGGTACCCATACCATATACTAAGTATTACTACGTATATACTAGCAGTTCCCATACATCAGTTTGTCGCCACAAAAAAGGTGTAAAATTCTAACGAAATCTAGATGGCGTTGCTTTATCCTCTAACTTACACGATGCTAAAGAAGACCGATTGGTAACGCTAGTGGCACAGCGATGTTACATAACATAAAATAATTCCCACTTCGATAATATATGGCGCTGAAACATTCACTGTTTGCGTTGCCAACTTAACGCCATCTAGTTTACTTGGTCACCATGACAGTTTACTTGCAGCCAATTAAACAAATTATGCTTATTTACAACACTTGGCGACACCTAGTATCGTAAGGGCGCGTAAAAAATTTGCTACGCCGTGATGTATGAGAGTTGTCGGTTTATACGTAGTAATACTTAGTCTATGCCCATACCGAAGATAACAAAAAAATTGTCGGTGCCACGGCTTTATTTCTAGCACACAAAATGTATTGAATCGTGCGCCGTTTACGATACACAACGGCAAGAAGTAATGGGTGATGGATGAAATCATTAAAAGTGCCTGAATATTTTTTTGTTGATAGGAATAACCTTCCCCATACGAGGAAAAAAAAACTATTTTTTTTTTAGGTGGCTTTAATTACATTAAAAAATATAAAAACTTTTAAATTTTGGATATACGGAGCTATACAGCTGCATAAGAATACTTCCTTTGCCTGCATATAAAAAAACCGTTATTAATCTATGGTAACAAAATAACACCAAAACATAACCTCTCGTGTTCTTATTCTTTTATGGTATTTTGTATAATTTTGCGACTGCTTACTTACACCTGACCTTTGAATTTGCCTGCTTCGACGACTACCTACGCGGATTAGATCTTGATAGCCACTACCACGACCACTGGAACTGAAACTGGACTATTGTGTTTTTCTTCTGGTTTTTGTGTATTAGTACTCTACACAATGGATACTGAAGAACACCAACGTTGGACAGAACCCAATAAAACGTGTTTTGTGCCATCATGTCACCATCAGGTGTGAGTAAGCAGTCGCAAAATTAAACAAAATACCATAAAAGAATAACAACACGAGAGGTTATGTTTTGGTGTCATACTGTTACCATAGATTAATAACGGTTTTTTTATATGCAGGCAAAGGAAGTATTCGTATGCAGCTGTATAGGCCCGTATATCTAAAATTTAAAAGTTTCTATATTTTTAATGTAATTAAAGCCACCTAAAAAATTTAGTTTTTTTTTTCCTCTTATGGGGAAGGTTATTCCTATCAACAAAAAAATATTCAGGCACTTTTAATGATTTCATCCATCACCCATTCTGCCATTCTGTGTTTCCAAATTCCAAATGAATACTCAAAGGTCTTAAGCAGTAATTTTGTAAGTCGGTAACGGATGGCGGCGGCCATCTTGAATCCACCATTTTGGAAATTTAAATAAATCTTGTTAGTTAGGAAATCTATTCTAATTTGATATGTTGGTAACGGATGTCGGCGGCAATCTTGAATCCGCCATTTAAAAAATTTACATAAATCTACTTAGGAAATCTATTCCGAATTAATCGAGAAATTTATTTTTCACCTCACGAGCTCGAGAAGCGCGCCTTTTTAACATTTTATAACTTTATGTTTGCAGCGCCAATGCAGCTGAGTTACAGCATGAGGTTCAAAGTGACGTGCCAAGTCAAGGAGCAGAAGTTTGAGGGATATGGTACGTAAAAACATCAGGGACTTAATTAAACGTTTGCCGACCAATGTGGCGACATACTGAAGTGCGTTCATTAATGAAACACATTTATTTCCATCCATCCATCAGCCTAGTTCGTCCACTGCTGGACATAAGCCTTTCCAGGACTTTGCCACTCCCGGCGGTCATCCTGGAAGAATTGCCCATACTCACACACGCTGGGCAGGCGGGTTGGTGAGCGCGGTGCCGGAACCCTCGCACCAGTGACGCCGCTGCACGTTACCAGTCTGTTCCATATAAGGCCCGGCTATTAGGGATGGATATACCGCCATCCATCGGTCCCAAGCATGGTGGGCCTGCTAGTTTTTGTGAGCTGTCCTCTTACTCTCCATCCAATTACTTCGAGGGGGTCTCCAAGTAAGATGGTGGTACCACCACAGTCGAGCCCGGCATCAGCTCTACCAACTTTTATTTACACGTCACAAAAAGCAAAAAACATGAAATAAACATCTGCAAAACCTTACGCTTTGTAGGCAGAATACAGTCTACACACATAAGTTACAGCTTCTAAACTTGCAAACCATTGAAAGAAATAAACAGAATCAGAATCAATCGTTAATTTCTGAAACATATGTGTATCATATATTTTTTACAAGATGATGGTTGTTTTGTGTTTGACCGCTGTGTTCTGCCTTAAAGTATAGCGTACAAATATTAAACACATGCAACTTTAAACATGCTCATTAAACAAACATTAGACATTTATGAAACATTATGGAAATTATTTACAATAGATGATTAAATTGCACATGTTAAAAGAAAGAATTAGCATTTAAGTAATCATTAATTGTACAATATCACTTATCAATAAACCATACATATATGTATAGTTGTTACCTCACTTTTTATCATTTATTTATACACGCATTCAGATATATGAATAGAAACAAATATAACAAATTGAGTTTAATATTCTATATAGGGTAATTTAGATACGTAATAAAGCAAATCCTGAAGGCTTTAATTTTAGCTATAGTGCTGTCAAAGCTTAAAATTTTCCAAAGAAAGGAGAATGACCAAAACCAGGCTGTAGATGCTTCATCACCATTCATGTACGAACAATATTGGTCTAAATTATAAATCAATAAAACATTTTTTGTACATCTGTAGGAATGGGGGTTTAAAAATAAAATTTAATTGGTAATACAGTTGATTATTTTGTACTTCTATCCGACCACAAAGCAACCGACAACTTATAGGGAGGTTGAATATGAATAAAGACTCGATACTTATGTTTCGATACGAAGTATTTCTAGCATTGAATCATTTGAGCGATGCCGATGCTTACTCGTTATCGAATGAAAATGTACTTGGTATCGAATTGAATCCGAGTGGCAGAGAAATCGCAAATGTACTGAAAAATTACGTATGATGCTCGTACTCGTTGGCTGGCTTGCATTATAATGTAATATTATAGTAAGAATACACATGATCGTAAAAAAATCAAGCAATTGTTATGTTACCGAAATACCCGATTTGGTTAATCAAAGGAATAGAAAATCACCATCGTGTTTATCACGTCACTTCTAGGTCACGTCAATCTTGTGTGGCGATGTGCAATGACGAGATATTTTATAAATTAATTAATAATTATTGAAATATCGAATCAAGTCAACTATTGACTTGTTGACCGACTGAATAATCGAGACATTTTTAGATTGTTCCGAGTCCCCTATCCTAGTAATAGGTAACGTAACGTAAGTTTTGACCAAAACTTACGTTTGTGTAGGTACAGGAATCTTTCATTCCTTTTGTCTTTTACAATGCAATGCGTGATAATTTAGTCGATTGTTCATCGACTTAGAATTCATCAATTCATTCATCGAATCATTGAGATATTAGAGTAATCGAAACAATCGACTCAAATCTCTCGCATCGCTAATGTCAGATATTTAATCTATGGCAACCAAATGTCAACAGCACTTTTTCTGTTTTCTCTGTACCTTACCCGTTTTTTGCGTTTTCGTAATCGGCAGAAAAAATATTTTCGAGTATATCTACGCGCTAGTGTCGAACGTGAACGTAACATCCTTCGACCGCTTCGACGACTAATAATCACGCAATGGCGTTAAGATTTGGAGTGGTAAATCGTGGTCATATACCACGGCGCTGTGCAAACTTTTCATTTGTAGTGCCGCGCCAACAAAGAGTTCATTCTATGGACGAGCTATACATTATTCAAATTTCCCTTCAATTAGTTTAACGATTTTCTGTTTATAATAATCCTAGTATATTTCCTGTCTTTTGGTGACAGTTTAGTCGAGACGCAAGTTCAGCCTAACTTCCATAGAATTTTGGTCATTCTCTTTTAGCTTCTAATCCTAACTTTTAAGGACTATTTTGTATCGAAGAAATTTTAGTTTTGACAGCACCAAAACTAAAATTAAAGCCTTCAGAATCGGCTTAATTGTATTTTTATTTTATTTTGAAAAACCCTAAACTGTGTAGGGACACTGGGTTGTAACCATAGCTGGGCACCGTTAATCAAATAGTTAACTTCGTTAATCGTTAATCCGCTACAAAAAAAGTTAGTTTCGTTAAACGTTAAAGCGTTACATTTCGCAAGAATTAACGCAAGTTAACGTTAATCGTTAATCCGTTAATATGTGTAAAATTGTTAAAATCAATTGAGTGTTGCGCGCTAACTCCGATGTAAAAAAGCGCTAGATTCCGCTAAACATATATTTTTATAAAAAGCGCTAGAAGAAGCGCTAGTTATATGTTGTATATTGGTGGCCATATTGATAAGCTGATTGTAATTCATTGGCTTTTTAAAAAAATACGCTATTTATAGAGCCGTAAAGAATTTTTAAAAGAAAACAAAGAAATTTTATACTTAATTAATTTAATGCAAGTTGAATTATCATCAATGAAACAAAACTCATTTCAAAATAGCGCTAGATTTCCCAAAATTATTCCAAAAAAGTGCTAAAATAATGAAACAAAACTCATTCCGAAAAAGCGCTAGATTTTCCGCTAGGCGCCAAAAACGAATTTTGAGCGCTAAGTGGTCAAAAAAAGCGTTAGATCTGGCGCAAAATGCGCTGATCTGGCAGCACTGAAACGAAACAAATCTCTTCGCAGTTTTCTCACTCGCCCGCGCCGGCAAAATATATTATTATCTAGTTTTGTTTTTGTCTCACTTCACTCGCTGCCACGCGCCGCCCGGCACTTGTCATTTCATTTCATACTTGTCTGAACCTGTTTTTCGCGCCGCGTTGCGATGCCGGCCGTGCGGTAAATAGTAGCTGTACCCATTGGATTAACGATTAACGGACTTCTGACTGATGTTAACGGAAGTTAACGTGTCCGTTAACATTTTTAAAAGTTAATCCGTTAATCAAAATATTAACTTCGTTAATTAACGATTAACGGATTAACGAGTTAATGCCCAGCTATGGTTGTAACCAGTGTCGTATTAACCCTAGGGTCAAAAGGGCCATTGCCCGGGGCGGCAGGCTGCGATGGGCGGCACAAGTCTCACCTCGCGCTCAGCTTTGGGCGCCTTTCATTATCAATCGTTAGGTAGCTATCTGGTTTATTCGTTCAAAACGCAGAGAGAAAAGTAAATCTGCATGTAAGGAGCTCTGAACCGGGATACTAACCCGGGACCTCTTGGTTACCGGGCGATTGGTCTACCAGCTGAGCTATCCAGGTCTCAACACAACTCGTGAATTTACCGATGTGCTTTTCCATACTACAATGATATTTATAGATACCCACTTTACAGTGAACCACTTACATCCAGATTTACTTTTCTCTCTGCGTTTCTGTACTGCAATTATACAAGGTGACTTTTTGATCATCGTCCAAATTCATACTGGAGGCTTGATAAGTGATCAGTATCTTGGATCATTAACAATTTTTGTAAAATTCGTAAAATGAAATTTCGGCTTCCCATAGAAATTCAGTTCCAGTCCCGAGTGAATCACTATGGGGATTCGAAATTTCATTTTACGAATTTCACCAAAATTGTTACTGATCCATAATACTGATCACTTACCAAGCCACCAGTATGAATTTGGACGATGATCAAAAAGTCACCTTGTATAAAGTTAATGTATGTCTCTTTGCGATGGATAAATCGCTAAGTGTTCAAACATAGAAATTTATTTCTGTCATAGTTTTAAAAATAACTTTTCAACTCCCAGGTTCAAGTAAGAAGCTGGCCAAGCTAGCGGCGGCGCGCGCAGCCCTGGCGTCCCTAGACGAGGGGGTCGCGCTCGCTCCGTCACCGGTGACCACGCTGCCAAAACGGACCGACGCCGCTCTTCCGCAGACGTTGGCCGATCACGTTTCCAAGTGAGTGGTGGCACATTAAAAAGTAACAGTATTACAATGATAGAAAATTGAAAAATACGTGTAGTATGTTCCACTAATATGTTTTTCAATGCATGTGCTCGTAAAGGCCCACTTTTTATGCATCAAAACCGAACAGAAAGTCGATTATTTTGCCCTAGGGCTTTATTATTATTATTATTTTTTAATTTGTTTGCAATGGTTGGCTAACCTGCAGCCTTTCCTGTGTACCATAGATGTTATACTTTTTTTCCACTGTTTAACGGCTCTGGATACAATCCTTTTGAGCCAATCATAATTTAAAGTTCACAAGATTTTATTTGTTTTCATTTCCTCACACTATGCATTGAAAAACGTAGTGTGATACACGGGCGTAAGACAATAAATTACTCGGTTACGTTTAAAACACTCACTACGCTCGTGTTTTAAATCGTCCTCGTAATTTATTCCTTTGCGCCCTTGTAGCATAAACTACTATAAGAGGCTTTGCGAATTTTATTTTTGTCACTGTCACTCCAAGCGAAAACAAGCTCAGTGCGAGAGGGGCGGATTCAGGGCGAAAGTGAAAAATGTTTGTTTTATAATTTTTATAACAAAAATTAAAATAGCTAGCAAAATTTCAAATATCAAATCTCTAGATATTGTTAAAACACACCTAATAAAATATGTTTGAGTTCTGTATATGGTTCCTATTCGTCAAACGAGGAGAAAAAGTGAGTTTGAAGACCTCATTTCAACAATTATTTCTATCGAGGAAAATTTATCCAAACATGTTTTCCAATTTCAAAACACTAGATTATACAGGTTGGAAAAAATGAAAGGGCCCTGGAAGGGAACTACCTTAAATCCTTTAGTTAGGTCATTTTACTGAAAAAAAACATTCCTTTATTTTTTAAAAGAAACAAAACTGCATTCAAAGATCTTCTAAAATTTGCTTGTCTCACCCGGGAACTGAACCAACTAAAAATTAAAAAAATAAACCCTCGCTATTTATTATACGAATCGGTAGGATTATTGTTCAGGATAAAATTTGTCTACTAAACTAAAGTCTTACACTCATCTGTTGTACGAGATACCCATGAAATTGAATATTTATTACAAGTTCTTTATTAACAATACCTAGTACTGTTCACTTGTAAAGTAATAATTATACGCCATTATTACACAAAATTTATTAAAATTTATTAAAATTTTCCGTGTATTTCATGAAATACACAGAAAAGAAACATCCGTATTTTTTTCGCATATCGCCTTAAGCACTACGCTACGGGTTTCATCGATTTAATCAACATCTTCAGGCGAAAACAGTTACATTTAGTGACTAACAACAGAATTCTGTAGAGTCACTAATTGTAAACATTATTTATAATAATTAACAGACAAATATGTGATTGTGACTGTTTTCTAATTGTTTTCGCCTGAAGATGTCGATTAAATCGATGAAACCGGTAGCGTTATCGTGCTTTAATATTTATGTCGAATATAGCATACGTATTTTTCAATTTTCTATCATTGTTAAGATTTATTATTATTATTATTATTTATTTCCATAAAATTTGAATAACATTACAGATATCCATTGCGTTATACAAGTGAAAACAGACACAGAATCAGAAAACATATTAGACACATATCAACAACATAAAAAATCGTACATTTTCAGGGATTTACTGATTTCGGTCGCGGCTCCCTGTACCGTCTAAGTACAATGCCCTCGGGCCAAAACTTTGGATCCAGGTATATCTCTTTGTACTGCACCGGAAGCCGGAGCACGAAAGACCTAAAGTTTGTCGTTCTAGGTGACCGCATGTTCAAGACAAGATGTTCCATTATGAAGTGAAAATATATACCATTAATTCCTTAAGGCGCTCTTATCCCAAAATCAGTAATTTCAAAGTCAAATAGAACTGTCAAGTATCGTCTAAAACTTCCAAAAAAAAAATACGCAATATAGTTCGAACCTTTATCTAGGTCTTCCACGCATGTGTTACACGATCAGATAAACTTTGCTCGATAGAAATAATTCACGAACACAGCATGTCAACCTTTCAAATCATGCCATTTCCATAATTCCACTCTTTTATTAACGAAACATATCTGGTAATATTGCTCTTTAAATTTTCTAGGTCGACCACGTAAGTGGGTTTTAATAAACATATCCCTTATTTTTAAACAATTTAAAAACCGATAAAAACAACGAAAAAGTACAAAAGTGTGGTTATTTTCTTTACTCCTTACACGTAAAGAAAAAGACAGAGAGTCACTCTTCTGGGATAAGAGCGCCTTAACAGTATTACGTCTAGGCAGTGTCCTTGAAACAACGCTCAGCAGAACGGTCGGCCATAGCTTCAGGCTTCAAGAGGCGCGCCAAGCGGTTCTTCTTGCGACGGCGCTGGCGGAGAGAACAAATGTATGAAGTTGTATAGAGCCGGCCATGGGTCGCCGCTCGCGCGTCTTGTCCGGCTTCGAGTGACTTGCGCTCTCTCGACGATGGTGTGCGGGGAGGCGGGGAGCAACAACGCTCAGCAGACCGGTCGGCCATAGCTTC
Source organism: Ypsolopha sequella (assembly GCA_934047225.1). Classification (NCBI taxonomy): domain Eukaryota; kingdom Metazoa; phylum Arthropoda; class Insecta; order Lepidoptera; family Ypsolophidae; genus Ypsolopha; species Ypsolopha sequella. The sequence goes on from OW204011.1 coordinate 5,779,414, forward strand.
AGGCTTCAAGAGGCGCGCCAAGCGGTTCTTCTTGCGACGGCGCCGGCGGAGAGAGCAAATGTATGAAGTTGTATAGAGCCGGCCATGGGTCGCCGCTCGCGCGTCTTGTCCGGCTTCGAGTGACTTGTGCTCTCTCGACGACGGTGTGCGGGGTGGCGGGGAGCCGCGCCAGAGATCGTGCGCACAGGATGAACCTAGTGTCGAGCGCTTTGAGCGAGTGAGCGCGCTATATATCCGATTTGGTGGAAGGCGCCGACGGGTGTCGTGGCAGGGCAAAGCCCGTCGCAAAAACCGCCTGGTGGAAGCGCCGCCAGAAGCGTGAAGCTGTGGCCCTGGCCTTGGGGTTTCCCATATAAATGCGCGGGAATCTGGTGTCGTCTTACACTATCCGCGTTCGTACTTAACTGCTATCGAGGTATGCCGAGATTTAGAATTAATTGTTACCATGTTTGTAGGGTTCCGTACCCGTATTGTGTGCTGGTATGGAACCCTTTTTTCGCGCGTTTGACTCGCACTTGGCTAAATGATTGATTTAAATTGTTACAGTCTAGTGAATGAACGGTTCAACGACTTGATGAAAGAAGATTTGATCCACTCAAAGCGCAAGGTGCTAGCCGGCATCGTGATCACCATCAATAACAAGCCTGAGGGAGCCAAGGTGAGTCTCTTTAACCTGGCGGGGATGTGGTGCAAAACAAAGATTTCAAAAGTAAAGATAAGCCCTTACCGTACTGTGACAGCACCAAAATGTTTCCACCTTTAAACGGGTGACGCTCACACGTTTGGAATCAGTGCTCATCTGAACACAGTGATAGTTGGGCGCCTTATGTGTACGTAAAGTTAATAATTTTAACAAACTTCAGTAGTCTGATCAGTTTGCTGGCCGTAGGTAGACAGATTGCGCACTCATAAGTGTGCGCGCGTCGGCATTATGTTAACGCGCGCATTCAAAAACAATGCGATAGATTTTAGGTGCAGGGCTCATCTTAACTTTTGAAATATTTGGTGCAGAATCGCACGCCGTGGATGAGGAGGGTCATTTTGACCCTATATTTCATTTTCAATTGTTACATGTTTTTTTGTTTTTTTTTAGTGTAGGTTTATGCATGAACATTTTAATAATGTATTATTCTAGGGTTTACCATTAAAAAAAAACACATATTAGGGTACATATCTTAAAGTTTTATTTGTTTTACTAAATTCAAACTATATCATGTATAATATAGGGTCATATTTACCTTTTCTGCGTCTGCTCACATGTAGGTAGATCTTTTCTCAGTTACGTCTGAATGGGCCAGACTGAATGGGGTGCGGCACATTCGAACGTAAACCGAAATAGACTATACGTTCGAATAAGGCGGTCGTAAAAATTTCAATGTAATATCAATACAATTAAGTACAGTTACCTACAAAAGTGGAATCACACCGCAAGGGAATTATAGTTTGATATAACTATTTATAAGTACTTACCGCTAAGTGTTTTATCCCATTTAATTCACAAACACAACGCACTACACGAGCAGACTGTTGCAAAAACTAAAATGAATAGACCGCAAAAATTTCAATGTAAAAATTTCAATGTAATATCAATACAATTAAGTACAGTTACCTACAAAAGTGGAATCACACCGCAAGGGAATTATAGTTTGATATAACTATTTATAAGTACTTACCGCTAAGTGTTTTATCCCATTTAATTCACAAACACAACGCACTACACGAGCAGACTGTTGCAAAAACTAAAATGAATAGACCGCAAAAAAAAAATGCTTTTCGCTAGTCCTCTGTTGTCTTCTCAAGGATCCTGCAGAGGCAAACATGTCCTGGCTAACTTGTTCCATTTGGGATTCCCAAGATAAGCAACTATCGATAAAGATAACCAAATAGCAAAATACAAAAAATAGTACATTACGATACGAGAGCGATGAAACGTTTTCTGACGAGTGTGTGCAATCACACGAGTCGAGAAAAAGTTTCTCGCACGAGTTTCGTATAATTTTTTATAGCACAAGTGCGGAAAATGCCGACTTTACGCACGCTGCGTAAAGTGGTCATTTTACGCACGGTGTGCTATAAACAATTTTTCTAAATTTATTTATTTTCTAAATTATTAAATTATTAATCTATTTTCTAAATTTAGAATCTGATTAGTAAAATGACACGGAGAGGCTTCACATATCTATTAGTTTTTTGTATTTTGTTATTTGGTTGGAAATAAAAATTATAGTTTTTCATTGAAATAAATAAATTAACATACATAGTACATATATGTTGTCTTTTACCTACATGTTTTCTTTTTGTTTTAATTTCTAAAAAAAAAAATTAAAAAACAAGTTTTAGCAGCTCCTAATAGATACCGGACTGTTAGTGTTTCGTGTGACAGAGATGACGCTCTACAAAGCCGAAGCTAGCCGAGTATCTCTTTTTAAAGCACGATGCGACTTTCAAATGGCCTGGTACTGAACCTAGATTCTTCACCGTACTGCTGAATGGAATTACTATGCCATCAAACATTATTCGAGGCAAAAGTTGCCAGTCGTCTCGATAATGGTGTTAATTTATTCCAGGAAAACTCCATATTAAAAATGAACAACAATAACAAATATACAACCAATTGGAATACAGGTGATAAGAGGAATTAAAAAAAAATACGAGACATTGGAGAAAAACAGTAGGAAAACCGGAACACACACAATAACAAAGTTTGACATATCCGGACCGTAGTATTTATTGGCCGGACCTATGCTAACGCAATCTGTAATTAGCTTTGCCTGTGGATCCCCATTGGTATAAATTTTTTAATCCTCAACCCGTAAGTATCAAAAACGAAAATCAAAATCATTTATTTATAACATATGTAACTTGAAATAAACATATATATATATATTGCTACATGGAGTATTTATTTTATTTTTATTTTTTGTTTAATTAAAACATTGTATAAAACTTATTTTCGAAATATATTTCGGCCCACTTTGGGGCCGGCATCAGTCGAATTAAAAACAGTAAATGACATAAAATATATACAACCTTATGACCATTAGTCACACAAAGTGAGCCGAAATATATTTCGAAAATAAGTTTTTTACAATGTTTTAATTAAACAAAAAATAAAAATTAACATATGTAACATGATTTATATAAAAAAAGCTCACCTCAATACGTGTTCAGCAGATTTAGACTGCCTTCATCTGGGCGAGTGAAGACGTTTACGCGACGACGTTACGCCTCACACTGCGGGCTGCGGCTCGCAGGGCTCAGGATGACATCGATGCAGATGGTATTGGTGGTCGGACCGGTAAGGCTTCCGCACTGTTAGTAAACGTCTTCACTCGCCCAGATGAAGGCAGTCTAAATCTGCTGAAACTGGTCGGCTTTCCCGATCATAACACGTATTGAGGTGAGCCGTTTTTATATAAATCATGAATTATCCTCAAGTCTCATTTAATTCTATAACATATGTTACAGTTTTAGTTGTCGAATTCTCCTTTTAAGTTTTCACCTGTAGTAGGAGATATTCGCTCTTTCATCGATAGTTGCGACAGAATTATAAATAAATACTTAAACAAAGCAAGACTTTAAATTGTACCATCGAAGAAAAGCCCGCCGTCCCACTCATCACCCGCGCTGCAATAGTAATAAGTGCGTTATGTAGGTCAGCGGCAATCTTCACGATGGCACATTATGTGAAATAACTTGTGAACTTATTAAATAATTATAGTAAGCAACAAGTAATAAGTAAGATTATGTTTATTTTTGCGAAATCCATCGCTATGAATACTCTTAATATTATTAGAGTGCATTACAAACTAGAAAATATCAATCAGAAACAAATCCAAAGACAATAATTTGAAAAAAATCCCCGGGTCAGGATTCGAACCTGCGACCTCTTGTTATCAAGACAAGCGCGCTACCAATTGCGCCACCGAGGTTCCTACCTAGACCGGTGAATTCTTCCATCATACTTGTCCACTGTTATTTTTGCATCTGCCTGATATACTCGCCTGTACTGCACATATAGAACGCTAACGTGGGCGTTATGTGATTTCACGCCTTGTTCTTAAGAAACAAAACAATGATTCTTGTCCTTGGGTTTGTTTCTGATTTATCTTTTCTAGTTTGTAATGTACTCTAATAATATTTAAAGTAATAAGTATGTATGTCGTCAATATTTAATCCCATTATTCAGGTGATAGCGGTCACAACGGGCACAAAATGCGTGTCGGGCGAGCATATGAGCGTCCGCGGCTTGGTCCTGAACGATTGCCACGCTGAGGTCGTGGCCAGGAGGTGCTTGCAGAGGCATTTGTACCATCAGCTGTCTTTGTACGCGGCCAGTGATAGTATGTAGCTTTACAATAAATTTTCATTTCAATTTTTAAGGTTCCGTACCCAAAGGGTAACCAACGGGACCCTATTACTGAGACTCCGCTGTCCGTCAGTCACCGGACTGTATGTCATGAACCGTGATAGTAAGACAGTTGAAATTTTCACAGATGATGTATTTCTGTTGCCGCTATAACAACAAATACTAAAAAACAGAATAAAATAAATATTGAAAGGGGCTCCCATACAACAGATATGTTTTTTTTCCCGTTTTTATAGATAAACTAATGATACAGAACCCTTCGTGCGCGGGTCCGAATCGCATTTTGCCGGTTTTTCTTTATTCAGGAAACAAAACAGGCACTATACAAAAAAAAAAACAAATTACGTACAATGGGACTTGGAGCTCCTTAGATATATTTAAAGATACATACAGCGAGAAACTAATTAAATAATTGCTTGTAATAATTTTTATAACACTATTACTATACAAGGTGTAACAGAAAGGTGTAACCATATTTGAAGAGCTTATTCAGTCAATGGTATAGAACAACTTTTACTGTGGAACAAATCCTGTATATCGAAAAAAAATTTTTTATTCGCTTCATAGGAAAATGCAATGCCGCTCGGCCGAAATGTATGGAAAGGCAGTTTTTTTTTTGAGATTTAAGGGTTGACCCCATAGTAAAAATTGTTCTATTCCATTGACTGAATAAGCTCTTCAAATATGGTAACACCTTTCTGTTACACGTTGTGTATCACTCATAACACTTGTAAAGAAAGACAAATTTAGCAGAGAAGGTAATGCTTGTTTTAAAAATAATAATATCCATCCATCTATCCATCAGCCTGTATTCGTCCACTGCTGGACATAGGCCTCCCCCATATTACGCCACTCTTGGCGGTCCTCAGTCATCCTCACCCAGCCGCCACCCGCAACGTCCTTCAGATCTCCAGTCCAGCGGGCACGAGGGCGTCTCCATTCCAATGCCTTACGGCCCCAAAGGTTATCACGTCGGCGACAAATATGGCCAGTCTACTGCCACTTCAACTTACTGATTCGGCAGGCTATGTCGGTCACCTTTGATCTCTGACGGATATATTCGTTTCGAATTTTATCCATCAAAGATATCCCAAGCATAGCCCGCTCCATAGCTCGTCGAGCGACCTTAAATCGGCGGATCAAGCCTTTGCTAAGAGACCACGTCTCAGCGCCGTACGTCATCAAGTTAATATTTATCGAAAAAGGCGTTACTTTGCGGAAGTCCATCATAAACTTGTGGATATATCAATAATTTGGAATATTCCGCTAAACACTCTTACCATGCTATTCAAAATGCAGACTCAAGCACCGCCCGCCCTCCCGCATAAAACATGCACAAGCAAAGCAAGCAGTACGAGCACAAAATAAAGGAATCTTAAATAACAAGCAAGAAAACTTATCGACACGTGTTTCGCCTCTAAACGAGGCATCCTCGGGACGTGTAGTCCGCCCGACCGCTCGACAGCAAAATCCACTCTAAAAAAATTAAATGTAAAATATCAAGATTGTTAATTTTGGGGTAACAGAGTGGTGCAATACCGTCGATTTCATTTTTCCCCACCAAAAGTGCGTTGCAATAACTCGCTTGACAGACTCTAGTACAGTTGATTGCAGTCACGACATGAATGCATGAATATGGGCCGTTAAAGTTTTGATACTTCCGAAGGGTCGATTTTGTCTTTTCTTAGACACCCATGAACATTGGTTTACTTGGCTCCAGTCGAGTCTAAGTTTTGACATGAAAATATTTTTTTTACCCCCATATAATGCAACCCTTAAGGGTCTACCACCTTCTGTTCCAAAGATATGGGCGACACGAAATTTTACCGGAAAATATTTTGGATTTTGTCGCTGACCCACTTTTCGCCCGTATTGCAATGGTTATAAGAGCGAAAAGTGGGCCTGCGGCAATTTCTTCGATGGTACGTCCATAGTGCCGGTGAGAAGCCTAATGTCAGGTACAACCCTAATGTCAGGCACACCCCTAGTGTCAGAGACAACCCAAGTGCAAGGCGTCCCGCCGTCAGTGGTGTTTTCGAGTATGGACTGGTGAAATGCAAGTCAAGGTCAAGGTCCACACTCGGTCCCACTTTTCACCAATGACTATTACGTCCCAGCGTGATGGGTGGCAAGCCATATCGCCGGATTTCGGGCACACATTTTAATGGATCCACAGCTTAAGAGCAGACATCATAAAGCGATCAACTCAGTAGTGGGCGTGGACAAATGTCAAACTGTTTCGTTTCGCTATAAGGTGCACGCTCCATGAAACTTGCGAGGACAATACAATCGTGCCGATTTAGCCGCGGGCGCAAAATTGAAAACTTGTTTCAGGAGAAACATGATTTTGGCAAATCTGTGGACGTTTTCAAACATTATAGAATTAAATGAGACTTGAGGATAATTCATGATTTATATAAAAACGGCTCACCTCAATACGTGTTATGATCGGGAAAGCCGACCAGTTTCAGCAGATTTAGACTGCCTTCATCTGGGCGAGTAAAGTGTGAGGCGTAACGTCGTCGCGTAAACGTCTTTACTCGCCCAGATGAAGGCAGTCTAAATCTGCTGACACTGGTCGGCTTTCCCGATCATAACACGTATTGAGGTGATCAGTTTTCAAACATATTTTTTGTTTTTCCTGAAACAATAACAGCCTATTCCACTACACTTTTGGTAAATTACTGTTAAATTTAGGCGTTTGTTGTTGAGATATTACTCAAATTTCACGATTTTTAGTTCGACTTAAACATAAGAGTTCAATGGATTCAGCCTAAAATATTATAATAACTTTCCATAGAGACCTCACAATTTTGTGATAGCGTTTGTATGTAGGGTTACGCGTCATGGCTCCTCTTAAGGTTTCAACGCCAAAGACATTGTACTGAGTAACTTTATAACCATTTTGTACGGTAACTGTTGCATTTTTTAATAAGAGAAAAATACATAGTAATCTACACGATACAAATAGTGATGTGGTTTTTCCTGAACTTTATTTTAATATACAGGAGTGAAGCAAAAAAATTCTAATTTTACCCTTATTTCTCGATTTTTTGTCCACTTGTAACAATATAACTGCTACAGTTTTTTATCGAAACAGTATAAAAATTTATAAACTTCTAGACGAAATAATATTAAATGATATGGTTTTCTCAGTTCTTGGAAATTAATTTTATTTTAGATAAAATTAATTAAAAACACACTATTTTCGCACTTGTCAGCCGCAGCGATTGGCGTAACAGCCATGTTGCAGTGCGAGCTGATAAGAACTTTATTTTAATATGGTTTTGTTCGAAATTTTAACCACCACGAATCGAGTTGCTAATTTTTCCGACGGAGCCACCTTAACATGCCTTCCGAACCGTGCAGACCGAACACGATTGATGTATTCTTGCAGAATTTGAACCTGGGACCTCCGGATAATGGTTGAGACGTTTGAACCATTAAGAACACAGTATTAAGGTGAAAAATCTTGGAATATTTGTAAATGAAAGGCTTACCTGGGGTCCACAACTTGATGAGGTTAGCCGTAAAATGTTTGCTTCCGCCTTCTTTATTAAAATACTCCAAAACTTTCTGCCAACTGCGACCAAAGTTGCGCTTGCAAATTCTCTCCTGCTCCCTTTTCTAGATTACGCTGACTGTTGTTACCTAGACCTAGGGTTGCCAACTTTTTTTAGAAGAAATAAAGTATATCTGATTTCAGGGAAGGTAAATAAAAAGTACGGTCCTTTAGAAAAAAGTATTCTTTATTCAAGGGAGTTCAAAGATTTTTTGAAAAAAATGTCACGGTAGCTGCGGGTGGTAGGGCCAGACTCCATACTAACATCCTCAAATCCTTTTGTGAAACTATTTTTTGTGCTATTTGCATAAACACAAACGCACAATATAAAAATATCATCCACAATGAAGGAAGTCATACATTTTCCCTTGGATTTCTTTACGGCTCTGTTTTTGTTTTCAGTTTACGTGTTCGGGCAATATGTCTGCACTGCACATTTATGTAGGTTACACGCATCATCATTTTTATTCATACGTTTTTACAATAAATTCAGTGTTTCAACAACTCTCAACCCGGGCGGTTTTCTTTATCACTCTAACGAGTAAACCCCGATCGTATCACTATCAGTAAAATATTGGGACAACCCCAACATTTTTTTTTGGTCATTCGAGAATTTTTTATCAGGGGTGCGGTTTGATCGAATGCGGGACCCGTGTTTACCAAATCGTGCGTGTCGAAGACTTTACAATTTTATTGAACTTTTATCAATCACAGAACAGTGAATTAGTGTAAAATATTGTGAGCTATCAGTGCTACACTAGGACAAGTGCAGTTCTATTTTTATCATCATCACTGTGTGGACAGAAAGGTTCACTCGGCAGAGACCAGCAGGGCCAAGCAGGCTCGTCTATCAGCTACTGTGGGCCAAAGGGCTCATAGGATCACTACATCACGAGTCAAGCAGACTCGTCTATCAGCTACTGTGGGCCAGGGGGCTCAATTCAGCAGCACATCAAACTCGGCCTGTCGTGGCTTGAGCTTAGCAGCAATTTTTCTGCGTGTGGCGCAGGGTTCGCAGCAGCAGCAGCAGCAGAGGAGACAGATCGCAGCATCACTGTGCGGTCACACGGTGTCAGCAGCACAATCTTCGAGTTCCAAGTAAGATTGTTCCGTTATTATCAATCATGGATGTATTAATCAAAGACCAAGTTGAGCTTCGGGAGAAAATCAAAACGTTGAAGACGAATTTTGGCAAGGACTCCGAGAGCAGGAAAACTCCTGAATATATCAAAAAGAAGCTACAGCAACTTGACGACCTTTTTAGTAAATATCAATCAAATAATGACCTTTTGCAAGTGTATAAAAACACAAAGCACGAATATTTTACGGAAAATATCTATGATAATGTAGTAGCATCTTATCAACAATTACGATTGTCAATAGAAAAATATGGGCAAGAAAATAAATCAGCAAAGGAAGATAAAGCAACGGAACCCAGTGGTCTGGTTTTCGAATATCTTTCGCAACAAAATACAAATTTTCGAGCTTTTAGCAGACTGGTTAGGAGCATAAGGTTAGATGAGATCAATGACAAATGGGAATTGGAAGACGAACTTAAGAGTATTCAGCTCAGATGGAAGGGGATCGATGAGTTACATCTTAAGATTGACAACATTCTTCAGGGAGATGATGACTCATATGAAGATGAGTTTGAGAATTATGAGAAAGCTTACCGTGATATCAAACGAAAATTAAATCAAAAAATCAGTTCGACTGTGCATAAGGAGCAATCAACACCAAAATTAGAGGTACCCAATTTTTATGGAGAATGTACTGAATGGCCAACTTTTCACGATCTATTTGATGAAGCTATTCATAGCAACAACAGTCTTACCAAGGCGCAAAAAATGCAGCACTTAAAGGGTAAGGTGAAGGGACAAGCGGGACGTCTTATCAAACATCTGCATACGTCAGCAGAGAACTACGACTCAGCATGGGAGATCTTAAAGCATAGGTACTCCAATCGGCAAGTTCTTTTTACAAACAATATCGAAACATTTATCAATCAACCAAACGTCCAAAAACAATCAGCGTTCGAGCTTAGAAACCTTCACGATACAACGATGGAATGTATTCATGCAATACATAATTTAGGGGTGGACACTAGTACATGGGACCCACTTCTAGTCCATTTGTTAGCCAAAAAATTGGACACAAAAACATACAGCGAGTACAAGGAGGCGCGTAAGAACCCGCGTGATCTGCAATCATTTGAAGAGTTTATGAACTTCCTTGAATTGAAGTTTACCGCTCTGGAACCTGTTCATCAACCTGTCCAGGAGAAGGAAAGAACATCTTCATCATCAGCATTACCTAAGAAACAACCCTATCATATCAACCCTAATTACGCAAACAAGGGGTTTTCAAATTATCAAAACAAATCATTCAAGCCTTTCTATCAAGCAAATATAGGTAACACGCGCAAATGTTCATTGTGTAATCATGAACACGAGCTCTATAGGTGCAAACAATTTTTAGAATTGACACCGGAAAGCAAATTGAGGGCGATTTCGAAACACAAGGTTTGCGTAAATTGTCTTTATAAGCATTTTGACAACGTATGCACTTCGACGAAACGTTGCAAGGAGTGCCAAGGCGAACATAATACAATATTGCACGAGGCTTGCATGAAAAAGCTATCAATTTCAAAGACTTTGATACCGCCGCCGCCACCTTTGGAAAACACAAAGTATCAAGGAAAACAACATAATGTAAATCACGTTGCAGGCGATGGCGAAGAAATATTATTGACAACTTTGATGCTAAAAGTGCGGGCCGCGGATGGCACATACGTCACTCTAAACGCGCTTTGCGACCAAGGGAGTCAAATTTCGATTATCTCCCAGAGCGCCGCTCAGATGTTAGGTTTGAAGCGAAGTCCTTATCACGCATCAGTATCAGGAATTGGTACGGGAACCAAGCAAAGCAAAGGTTTGGTAACCATGGAATGTCTATCCATTTACGATGATTATAATTTTACTACACAAGCTCTAGTATTATCAAAAGTTATAAATAACAATTTACCAACTATGAGTTTTAATAAACAAACATGGCATCATCTTCAGAATATCAAATTAGCAGACCCGAAGTATAATGTCTCTAAGCCAATTGACATACTGTTGGACGCGAGCGTTTACTCGGACATTATTATGAGTGGACTGATCAAGGGTCCAGCACAGGCTCCAATAGCACAGCAAACTAAATTAGGATGGGTTTTATCAGGATACGTAAAAAATTTCAACTGCTGTGTTGTTATAAATGATTTAGCGGAGATATCAAGATTCTGGGAGATGGAGGATGTTGAGAGTACATCATCTGTCATGAATGAGCAGGAACAATATTGCGAAGATTTTTATCAAGCAACCACAAAGAGATTGGAAAGTGGTAGATATGAAATCGGGTTGCCTAAGAAGCCAGGTTTTGAAAAGCATTTAGGATCATCGAAACCGAAAGCAATTGCGCAACTTAAGCAATTAGAACATAAAATGACGAAAAATCAAGCATTTGCCGAATCTTATAAGGCGTTCTTAGACGAATATGAGGAATTGGGCCATATGCGTCTAGTCAGGACAAGTAGCACAGAGCCTACTTGTTTTCTTCCTCATCATGGGGTCTGGAAAATGGACTCTAACACCACCAAATTAAGGGTAGTTTTCAACGGAAGTTCAAGGACATCTACGGGGTGGACTCTTAACCAGCTTATGGAAAGCGGACCGAACTTGCAGGGAGATTTGCAAAAACTCATTTTGACCTGGAGGACGTACAAGTATGTTATCACTGCGGATGCGGAGAAATATTTCCGTCAAATTATCATTCGTGAGTCAGATCAACCCCTACAGAACATTGTCTGGAGACCTTCACCGCAAGTACCTATCGAAGAATATCGATTGACAACTATCACTTACGGTACAAAGGCAGCTCCATTTTTAGCAATCAGAACACTTAAACAATTAGCAAAAGATGATGGAGAGAAGTACCCATTAGCAGCGCATGCCTTGGAAAACTCATTTTACATGGATGATTTGCTTGGTGGGCATAATTTATTAGATCAAACAAAACAACTTCAGCGGCAGCTGATTGAGATTTTAAAAGGGGCCGGTATAAACCTACGCAAGTGGTCGAGTAACGACCCTGATATTATCAAAGATTTAGCAAGTGATCAACTGGACAGTCACTTAGATTTTAAATGTTCAGAGACAAGGAAGACGTTGGGTCTAAGATGGAATCCTTCGTCAGACACATTTTCATTTCAAAACAAAATGGATTGTGAAACAAGCAAAGTAGGTGTAACCAAACGACAACTGTTATCGGATATTTCTAAGATATTTGATCCCTTAGGCTGGTTATCGCCACTATCAATCAGAGCAAAACTACTGTTCCAAAAGGCATGGTCATCAGGAATATCATGGGATGACGAAGTTTCAACTGAAATCTCTGGGGAGTGGAATCAATTACGAAATGATTTCCAAAATATATCAGTATTTTCTATAAAGAGACATTATGGAAATACTAATCAACAATATCAATTACACGGCTTCTGTGACGCGACACCAAAATGCTACGCTTGCACTATCTGTGTAGTAACGAAGAATCATAAAGGCGAGCTTACATCAAGACTGGTGGCAGCTAAAACAAAATTAGCGCCCTTAAATAAACAAGTTTCCCTCCCGAGGCTTGAGCTCTGTAGTGCAAATCTGTTATCACAGCTCATGAAAAAAGTTATAGAGACGCTACCTATGGAGCAATGCAAAGTATATGCATGGACCGACGCTATGATAGTCTTAGGTTGGTTACAGGGAGATGTCTCTAGATGGAAGCAATTTGTAGCTAACAGAGTGCAGAGCATTAAACAAATCATTCCAGCATCAAACTGGCACCACGTTAGGTCAGAAGAAAATGCAGCTGACTGTGCTACCAGAGGGCTGACTACGAAACAACTATCAGAGCGTTCTCTGTGGTGGCAAGGACCAGACTGGCTATGCAATGATGAGCCCATTCCGGATATCAAGTACCCAGAACCCACCATAGAGAGCAAAAAACAAACGACCATTGTTGCCGTCGCAAACAAGCAAACAAAAGCATCATCTGGTGAAATCAAGAAAACAGAATTATCAATCATTAAACAGCTCATGTATGAACACAGCTCTATTACGTTTGTCGCAAAAGTAATTGCTTGTATGACACGGTTTATTACAAACTCTTCCGATAAGCAAAATGCAGCGAAAGCTAAATTGTCGCGCGCTACAGAAATAAACAACGCGCTCAATTTAATTATAAAACACTATCAAATTGACGAGTTTCAAGAAGATATAAATAGTATCATGAAAAAGGGGCGTGTACAAACAAAGAGCAATTTAGCATGCCTGAATCCGTTCCTAGATGAACAAGGCATTTTGAGAGTGGGCGGTCGGCTCAAACACTCAAATATCAGCATCGCAGCTAAACATCCAATAATTTTATCAAGCCATAGTCGCCTGACTGAGTTGATTATTAGGCAAGCACACATGACGACACTGCACGGAGGTCCAAAACTTACACTCACCTATATCAGAGACAAATTTTGGATTATAAGCGGGATCCGTACTGTTAAAAGACAGTTAAGACAATGTGTAGTATGTCGACGAGCAAGCAGCGAAAAAACACAGCAACAAATCATGGCTGATTTGCCACAGCCAAGAGTCACACCTTCAAGGCCATTTACACATTGTGGTGTTGACTTTACGGGGCATGTGCACTTGAAAACCAACAAAGGACGAGGCATTAGAACAACTAAAGGATACGTTGCTGTTTTCGTATGTCTGGCCACGAAAGCCGTACATTTAGAACTCGTGTCCGACCTAAGTTCTACTGCGTTCTTAGCAGCATTTCACAGATTCCGTGCACGTAGGGCTACGCCACGGCACATGTATTCTGATAACGGCACAAATTTTGTGGGTTGCAATCGCCTACTTAAAGCAGAGTATCAAGAAATCAAGCAAAGTCTAGATAGAGACTTATTCAGCAAAATTGAAGAAATGGACATAGTCTGGCACTTCAATTGCCCTGGTCACTGTAATGCAGGTGGGATTTGGGAATCAGCAGTGAAGAGCCTGAAGCGACATTTGAAGCGAGTTATAGGCGAACAAAAACTGACCTTTGAAGAATTTACCACTCTTCTCTGTCAGGTTGAAGCATGTCTCAATTCAAGACCGTTATGCGCATTAACGGAGAGCACAGATGACGATTGCCTTACACCTGGACATTTTCTGGTGGGAGGATCATTATTATCAAGACCGCAAACAGACACAGAATCAATTAATTTGGGGAAAAGATGGCAACTTGTGCAAGCAATGAACAAGCAGTTCTAGAAAAGTTGGTCATCTGAGTATCTACAGCAACTGCAGACTAGGTCCAAGTGGAGAACACCACAGAAAAACCTGCAAGTGGACGATGTGGTAGTCATTAAGGATGACAACATGGCTCCGGGCAAATTCGTCCTGGGAAGGGTCCTGGAACTACACCCAGGAAAAGATGGATATGTCAGAGTAGTCACGTTAAAGACTCAGGGCAATATTTTGAAACGCCCAGTTAACAAGTTAATACTCCTTCCTGTAAACGAGTCCGACGAAGCACAACAACAACAACAAGCATTTATATTTAATCAATCTGATGTTGAGTCATCATCATCAGCAATTCCTCAAGCACCGCAGCAATCTCCTATTCCCTCTACCAGGAGCAGACGCACTAAGAAGGCATTTATTTATTACATCTTTAGCATGATTTTATTGGTACTCATGATGTTATTATCACCAAGTAATCAACAAGACAATAGTGCGTCATACAATATTACCTCTCTCAAGGACAGTCAGGGGTTATATTTTGATAAAATATCAAACCTACAATTTATAAGAGATAAATGGAAGCTAGTAATATATTATAATATGTCTACATATTGGCAAGGCATTCAGGACATCAAGCAATACGTAAATCACATCAAGGAATTTAGCACTGCAAGCAACTCTCAATATGAAAGTGTGATACTACAGTTGGAGCATGAAGTTGGCGAGATTGAGCATTACAACTCTTTGCTGAGGACTCATTCGAGAAGAAAACGTGGCCTCGTGAATGGTGTCGGCTATATCGCTAACACTTTGTTCGGAGTGCTGGACGAGAGATTCGCTGAGCAATACGAATCCGATATCAACAAAATTACCAGCAACGAAAATCACCTTCAAAACCTCTTGAAAAATCAAACGATAATATTAGAGTCTGAAAGTAACATTTTACGGCGAAATGAGAATATTATGAATAAGCAATTTGCATTTATTAGACATCGTCTGTTCAATGTATCATCTGAATTAAACAAAGTACGGCTTGACAACAACAATGCAAATTACATCACGTCATCATCTCTCGCTGCAACCATCATTTTAACGAACATCAGAAATATCCAACAATCTTTAATCAACACAGTTACCGATATCAGTCAAGGACACATAGATACACGGCTATTAGCCCCTGAACAATTGGAAAACCAGATTAACAAGATCTCTAGCCAGCTACAGGCTGATCTTATATTACCAATTGAAAAAACGTCCATACAAAGCTTATACAAATTATTGAGGGTATTTACAAGAGTACTCAATAATTTGCTTATTATAGAAATTAACATTCCACTATTAAATAAGGAGCTTTATGAGTTGGATAGAATCATTAGCATTCCCTTGAAGAAAGACATAAAATCATTTTATATATACCCTACTTTACCCTACTTAGCATTCGACCTTCGAAAGGACATGGGTATGCTATTATCAGAATCAGATCTACAATCTTGTCTGCATACATCTATGGACAGAATCTTATGCTCCTTGGAGAAACCCATATATGATATGAAATTCAGACAGTCACTATGTGATGTATCAACCTGTACATCGGAATTGTTACCTACATGCAAGGTGAGATGGGTTAAGTTGCACTATCATAATCAATGGCTGTACTCATGCTGTGAGCAATGCAGCGTTCGCATTTTTTGTCCATCTGTTGTGAATGTCATCACTTTAAAGGGCAATGGCATTATAACAATAGGTCAAGGTTGCACAATCAAAACAAATACATTCGCAATATACGCACAGAACAATTTTCTAAGTAATTTTTATATACAACAGGACATCAAGGTCCCAGAAATATCTATTTTGAACAACATTATTAATTCAAGTATTGAAACAGAGAACAACAGCATTCTACAAGATAGCAAAGAAGATATTTGGGAACAATTAAAGGTAAAAATAGACTACCTTAAGGAACAATCTAATCAGGAATTATCGGTCCACGATAAGCATCACTACACGCTTATTTATATGGTCATATTTATCATATTAGTTGCGGGAACAGTTTGCATTTACTGGAAGATCAAGAAGGGCTCCGAGTCAACAGCACCGCCATAGACCAACGATGCACCAGACGAAATAAACATTGGTAGTGAATTGGACCCAAAGTTACAGTTACAAGTTTTGAGTGAAAGTCAATCAGGTTTAAGTGTTAATAAGGCTACCTCGCCAATAGTGAATCGTTCTAAGAATTTTGAACTCTGACTTTTTAATTTTATCCTTAATTTAAGATAATTGCTATCACCTTGTATCATTTATCATTAATCTATTTAGAATAGTTAATTTTCAGTTATAGCGAATGTTTAACATATTATGTAGTTTTACATCTCGTCTTCTAGAGAGGGCAGGATGTTCGGGCAATATGTCTGCACCGCACATTTATGTAGGTTACACGCATCATCATTTTTATTCATACGTTTTTACAATAAATTCAGTGTTTCAACAACTCTCAACCCGGGCGGTTTTCTTTATCACTCTAACGAGTAAACCCCGATCGTATCACTATCAGTAAAATATTGGGACAACCCCAACATTACGTCTTATTTTATGTAAAGATAGAAATAAAGTATTTTCACGTACTTTATTGGTATTCAAAAGTATAAAGTACAGGGACCCAAAATAACGTAAGTTACTTTATTTTAAAGTGCAGTTGGCAACCCTACCTAGACCACACCGAGGAACAACTTAATAAACTCGAGCGTCTTCAAAACTTTTCTATTAGGTTCATATTTGGATTACGCAAATATGACGATGTCTCACAATTTCGTTCTCAGCTTGAGTGGCTTTCTATCAGTCTTCGTCGCAATTCTCATAATCTTTTTCTTCTATACTCCGTTTTATTGGATCTTTTATACCCCTCTTATCTAAAAGACCGCTTTTTGTTTCTTCATACTAAGAACAGCCTTAAGGCGCTACGGAAAAAAAATGGACACTTTTAGAACTTCTATATCTACTTCGGTAAATAATGTATAATTTTGATAAAATAGTATATTATTTTTGGAATCTTTCTTTAGGGATCTGTTAAAACAGAAACGCGATTGGAGAATTTCGGCTCGATAGAAATACTTATTGAAATGAGGTCTTTATCGACACTAATTCTCTTGGTTTGACAATTTAGAATGACATGTGGACTGCAATTATATTTTATTAAATGGGTTTTAACAGTATCTAAGACCTGGTTAAACGAAATTTTGATAGCATTTTTAGTACATTTTATATTAATAAAAAACCGACTTTTTGCTACTTTTCCACGAATCCGTCCCTCTCGCACTGAGGGTTTTTTCGCATATGGAGTAACAGGGACGCTAAAACTTTTACATATCGCCTTAAGGTGATATATCGTCCGTGAAAAGGTCCACGTTACTCCAAACCCGCAGTGCGAGAGGGACGGAATGGAGGAAAATTGATAAAAAGTCGGTTTTAAATTAATACAAAATTAACTAAAATAGCTATGAAGATTTCCATAACCAGTAATTTAGGTATTGTTAATACCCATCTAAATAAATATTTTTCAGGTCTGTTTGATATCCCAATTTGTCAGAATATCAAAAAAAGTGTAAATGAAGGGTACAAGGGAATAAAGATGATAGTCACTAACTGTGTTACTACAAAACGGTGTTTAACTTTAGACGGTGTTTAAATCTAATGTTGTCGCATTTTCTTTCGTATCGTAAAAAAGTGACAGCAACAGATTTAAACACTGTCTAAAGTTAAACACTATTTTGTAGTAACACCGTAAGACTCTAAGATACAGAATTTCATATTTTTATACGGAGTTGACTTTTGACTTTAATTTACTAAACAGTAAGACTCCAAATAGGACAGATTTTGAATTCCGT
Source organism: Ypsolopha sequella (assembly GCA_934047225.1). Classification (NCBI taxonomy): domain Eukaryota; kingdom Metazoa; phylum Arthropoda; class Insecta; order Lepidoptera; family Ypsolophidae; genus Ypsolopha; species Ypsolopha sequella. Next base: position 5,797,549 of record OW204011.1, read on the forward strand.
TGTTTTATAAGTTTTAATGATTTTGTGACATTCATCTTTTTTCCCCTGTACCCTTCAAATTTAGACCTCATTTCAATAATTATTTCTATCGAGTGAAATTTGTCCAATCGCGTTTCTGATAGTCCAAAATCTAGAAGAAGGTTCGAAACTTGTTATACTAATTTATTTTTCAATGCATGTGCTCGTAAAGGCTCACTTTTTATGCATCAAAACCGAACAGAAAGTCGATTATTTTGCCCTAGGGCTTTATTATTATTTTTTTTTTTTATTTATTTGCAATGGTTGGCTAACCTGCAGCCTTTCCTGTGTCCCATAGATGTTATACTTTTTTTTCCACTGTTTAACGGCTCTGGATACAGTCCTTTTGAGCCAATTACAATTTAAAGTTCACAAGATTATATGTGTTTTCATTTCCCACACTATGCATTGAAAAACGTAGTATGATACACGGGCGTAAAAGCAATAAATTACTCGGTTACGTTTAAAACACTCGCTACGTTCGTGTTTTAAATCGTCCTCGTAATTTATTCCTTTGCGCCCTTGTAGCATAAACTACTATAACTTCCGTGTATATTGAACAGCAGATAAATAACTTCAAAATGTGTCTATTTTGACGATATACCTTCTTAATCTGAGGTCATCTGTAGATCTTCGCTTAGCAGTGCCAGTTTATAAAACGTGTTTTTATGGTAACTCCTTTACTGTTGAAGCTGTAAATCTGTGGAATGCCCTTCCTCTCACAATAAGAAGAGCTCCATCATTACTGTCATTTAAATCATTAGTCAAACAGCATTATCTTTCTCTTTGATCTTAAAGTTGTATGTATGTCTATTTGTTTCTATATTCATACATATTTATTTATATAAAGTATATAATTTGTATATATACAAGGTGAATTTGTTAACATCGTCCAAATTCATACTTGAGCCTTGTTAAGTGACCAGCATCATGAACCAATAACGATTTTTGTAAAATTCATAAAATGAAATTTCGACTCTCCATAGTGATTCACTGAAGACTGGGAGTGAATTACTATGGGAAGTCGAAATTTCATTATACGAATTTCACAGAAATTGTTATCGATTCATGATGCTGATCACTTACTAAGCCACCAGTATGAATTTGGACGATGATCAAAAAGTCACCTTGTATAAAGTATATAATTTGTATATCTATATAAGATTAAATAATATTAGTTGGCTAAACTCAAAACATAGGTAGTACTTCTCTATATGAACAATTGTTTGTATGGGAGCTAAGCGAAATTCTTAAAATTTGTTTTCACCTTTCCATACTGGACCAGTCAGCTGATCGGGGCAATTTGTATGGGGGGAAGGGAAAAAAAGTTGCGAATTTCGCTTAGCTGCCATACAAACAGTTGTTCATATAGACTAGTACTACCTATGTTTTGAGTTTCGCCAACTAATATTATTTAAACTTATACAGTGGTGGTCACATAATTACAGACACTTAAAGCATATTAAAATAACTAAGCTATTCCTCTCTATATTTTTTATCAGACTACCATTGGAACTTGCTACACAATTTAATCATATTTGTGTAGGTATTGCGTAGTGTTAAAACGAAATATTATCAACAAAATTTGTTTGTTCCTAATCTTTATTCGGTTTATCCTAATTGAAAGCAGTATAAACTTAACAAAGATATGGCCATATAATTAAAGACACTCCATTTGCTTAGAAGAAATAAAAAAAATATTGTTGTTATTAAAATTATCTTTATTACACAAAATTCCCAACAAATTTATAAAACATTCCGGTACGTATCAATATTTGGTCGCATGTCCTTTGGCAGAAATTACAGCACGACATCTTTTGGGCATGGAAGCGATCAATTTTGTACAAGCTCCTACCGGAATTTGGTTTCATGTTTCTGTAAAGACTGTGTAAAGTTGATCGACGTTCGATGTCCGCTTTGTCGCCACTATCTCCTTCACATGGTACCACAAATTTTCTATGGGATTTAAATCCGGGCTGTACGGGGGCCAATCCAAAACTGTCACGGACTGGTTCCTTAAGAAGACTTTTACTGTTTTTGCAGTGTGTTTCGGATCATTATCCTGTTGGAAAGTCCAAATGACCGGTAAATTTTGCTCGGCGTAAGGCAGCATGGCTTGTTCTAAAATATTCATGTACTGGAATTTATCCATGTTGCCTTCTATTTTCCTGACAGGTCCTACACCAAGTCCTGAAAAGCAGCCCCACACTTTGATATTTCCGCCCCCATGTTTGACTACTTTCTTGGTATACTTTGGAATCATTTCTTTGTTTGGGGGGCGTCTAACATATTGTTTTCCATCAGAATTAATCATGTTAATTTTTGTTTCATCAGAAAAGAGCACTTGTTTCCACTCTCGTTCAGTCCAGTGTTGATATTTTTTAGCAAACTGTAATCTTGCCTTAACATTTTGCTTTTTCTAAAGTGGCACCTTTCGAGACACTCTTCTGTACAAGTTTGCCTCACATAGTCTCCATCTAATTGTTCTTGCAGACACATCCTTCGACCCTCCTGCACCAAACAACTCCGAACGTATCAGTTCTGACCCCTTGAACGGATCTTTTTTTGCCAACAACACCATCTTAGAGTCTTCCCCCACAGTAGTTTTCTTTGGTCTCGGTTTTCTAGGTACGTTTTCGGTCGTGTTAAACTTCTTGGTATGTTTTATAGCATTCATAACCATGTCCTTAGAACAGTTCAAGTGGTTTCCTATTTTTCTGTACGACCAGCCTTTTGTATGAAAGTTCACAACAATCTTCCTAGTGGTCGAATCGCAACTCTTGTTTTTTCCCATATTGATTGGTTTAAAACGTACTAATTTTAATGAAAAAGTTAAGTTTTTTCAGTAATATCGACGTTTCATGAAAATACGCGGCAAAACAAAGAAAAAGAGAATTTAGTTCTTTTTTTCTTTTTTGAAATTCAGAACACAGCTTTTATTGTCTTTAATTAGCTGGCCAGCTACAAGTAATTTAAAAAAGTTTGTGTTACTTTCCAGAGTGCGCATTGGCTAAACTACTAACGAACACATCTATTTTTTGTCCCACATTTTAAGAACACAATGTCACGTATGGTTTAATACCAATTACTCTACATTAAATACCTATTTAAGCAAATGGTAGTACCATAACTAAGTTTTTTGTGGTCAATTAGGAGGTGTCTTTAATTATGTGACCACCACTGTATATACATATACAAGGTGACTTTTTGATTATCGTCCAAATTCATACTGGTGGCATGGTAAGTGATCAGTATCATGGATCAATAACAATTTTGGTGAAATTCGTAAAATGAAATTTCGACTCCCCATAGTGATTCACTCGGGACTGGAACTGAATTTCTATGGGAAGCCGAAATTTAATTTTACGAATTTCACAAAAATTGTTACTGATCCAAGATACTGATCACTTATCAAGCCTCCAGTATGAATTTGGACGATGATCAAAAAGTCACCTTGTATATATCATTTATATACGTAATTTTAATTATTTATGTACATATAGTTTATTTAGTTTGTCAATATGTTTTACAGTGTGTAATTTATTATGTGCACCGCCCTTATTCATTTCTATTTTAAAAGTTCTTCCATCCAAAGGTTGTCTGGAAGAGATCGCTTTTAGCGATAAGACCGCAAATTGTACCCTACTACTATTATTAAACTGTTTCCTTATTTCTGTTTTTTGGTGTGCAATAAAGAATATTGTATTGTAACACAAAGAAAGAAAGAAAGAAAGAATAATGTTTATTGCTGCAACAGCCACACACAACATTCACAAAATTACAAGAAATTAGAGAGAAATAACAATGAAACATAAAATAAGAACATCTATAGAATTACTACATAAATATTGTCTCCTTGCGTCTGTTGCTGCAAAAAGCAACTGACTCAGCGTTGTGCTGAAGTGAGCCCTCAGCGCTGAGTTTCAGTCAGTCAGTCAGGCTGTCAGTACAGTACACAATAAAACAGTACAATAGTTTAACATTATATCATTGCAGTATAGAAACGCGGAAAGAAAAGTAAATCTGGATGTGAGGAGCTCTGAAGCGGGATTCGAGAGTAATTCGAGTATTTCTCGGTAAGCGAGAGGTCCCGGGTTCGAATCCCGGTTCAGAGCTCCTCACATCCAGATTTACTTTTCTTTCTGCGTTTCTATACTGCAATGATATAATGTTAAGTTATATCTCCTTGCGATGGATAAATCGCCAAGTGTTCAAACATGGAAATTTATTTCTGTCATAGTACAATAGTTTATACAGACAGACTGATGTTGTATTTTATATGAAAAGAAAATAGGTAATATACCGCGGCAAATACTCTTTCTTTTGCTATACATATAAACCCTTATTTTTATTCGTTTATTCGCTTACTTCGATGATTGGCCGTCAAATTATGCTGCTTTAAACAGTTCTTACAAGCAAATTAACTTGTAAAGTAAAAGTAAGTAAAGTAAAAAAGGTTTATTGCCAAAAAAATACTTAAAACTAAACACATTAAAATTATACAAAGGTTAAAATAGAAGAAAAAACAAGTTTTAAACATTTCTGGCAAATGGTAGCATGCTCAGCAAAGCTGCCGATCTCATAGAAATCGAGCAGCGCTGATTTTCAGCATACCCCAGACAGAGGACATAATTTAGAAAAAAAATCAAATAAAGGCGCAGAAGGACGTGTAAAATTCAACACACAATTTGTATTATGTATTTATCTTCTTTAATAAAACTCATTTGTACACTATTTCACACATTTAATTAATAGTTATACACCCAACCGGTTTCGAATGATTAATTCATTTTCAAGGTGAGTTTAATTAAAGTGAGTGAGTTTAATTAAAGATGCTTTCCAAGTGCCGACAATCGCAAGTATAAATTGTATTTATCTTCCACCCAAAGGTTGTCTGGAAGGAATCGCTTAAGCGATAAGACCGCCTATTGTTCCCTCTGTTAATATTTTTTTAGAAATTCTTGTTTTGGTGCACAATAAAGAGTATTTATGTTATGTTATGTTATCTTTGCAGTAATTGAAAGAAAAGCTTTTTTTTTGTTTGCCTGTAGATCCAACTAAGACGATAGAAGAGTCGGACTTGGAGCCGGTCCCGGGCGGCGGGTACCAGATGAAGCCGAACCGTCAGGTGCACTTATACGTGAGTCCGAGGTTACCTTTCTCAGATCAAATAAAAAGTCAAGACGTAGTTTACTCCATGTAACAGGTGAAGCAGGTCAAAAGTGAGACAGTTTCGTGTTCGTACACGTCTTGGAGACGAAGAGCCGAACAGCTTCAGCATGCTGACACAAAAACTGGTCCAGTGAGGGGAAGGTGGAGCTCGTCGCGATCCCTGCTTTTCGTCATATATCTTCGGTTGCAGAGCAGTGGAGTAGCACATGTTCCACTGTCTCATCCTCTAGAAGGCATCCTCTGCATAGAGGGCTATCGGTGCCACCTGTGGTGAAGAGGTGCTTGTTAAGGTTACAGTGTCCGGTTATGATACCCACCATGTCCCGTAGGTCAGACCGTTTTAGTTTTAATAGTTGTCTTGTTACCGTTTGACTGCTATTTTAAATCGTTCCGTTTCCAGGTGAGCACGGCGCCGTGCGGGGACGGACGCATCTTCAGTCCGCACGAACAGCCCGAGCCGCAGCCAGACAGACATCCCAACAGGTAACTGACCGACGGCTAGCCTCTTAAATCACAAAATAGATACAACCAGAAGCCCGACTCGGCGACGGAGCGAAAACAGACGCACACATGCATAGACGCGTACGTATGAAGATCTCGGCAGAATTATTATTATTATTATTAAAAAATCTTTATTGCACAAATAAAAACATGTACATAGGCGAGCCTAATGCTATTTAGCATTTTCTTCCAGCTAACCTTTGGCGATGTAGAACTTGTCAAGGGTAGTGCATCGATGAGGAAACAGTATTATGACTAGGTATATTAATATATAATTAATTTTAACTAAAATTATTATGTAGGTAAAATACATAAATAGGTAACTTATAATCAAATACATATACTACCTCTATATCTTAATAATACATACACTGATACATATAAATATATAATATTCGTATTGGCATTCGGGTATTACGACTGAATGGGGCGGTTTGAATGGGTCGCGGCACATTCGAATGTAAACTGAAATCGACTACGTTCGAATGGGGGCGGTCATAAAAATTTCAACGTAACAACGTAAGTACAGTCACCAACAAAAGTGCAGTCATACCTCATAGGAATTATAGTTTGATTTAACTTTAACTATTTATTTTTATACAAATAAAAGAACATAATATTTTCACAGATTTATATTATATTCGTTATTTGATTGTTTCTGTCATAAATCTTACTGATATAATGATACAAAATAATATTGCGAAATGTTCATGTATTCTGTAAGTGACAGTACCGTTTAAAATTTTTACGACCGCCCCATTCGAACGTAGTCGATTTCAGTTTACGTTCGAATGTGCCGCACCCCATTCAATCTGACCCATTCAGACGTAATACCCGGCATTCGACCGACTTCTTCCGAGATCGTCATACGTTAGTTATGCGGAGTAAACCTTCTGTAAGTGGTTATTTTGTGCTTACATGCTACATCCAGACCTTGATATAGCCAGTGGCGGTCCTAGGGGGGATCACAGGGGTTATTATCCCCTCCAAATCATGCACGCTGATTCCAAAATCTCTTGAAACTTGACGATTTAGGAATAAATTGTTAAAGCTCGAAAAAATGTCTGGAACTGTACTTAAGCCAAGACGACCTCCCCCTCCCAAATCGTAGGCTGCGCCCGCGCCTGAATATAGCGTTAAAAATCGTTATTATGGACAAGAACGCATTAAAACAAGCGTCATATGCCGCTAGTAATATCAACTATGTTATTATCAATACGTACATGTTAAATTGTATTTGTTGGTGAAACTCAAAACCTAGATAAATATTGGCTACATACTGAAGAAGGACCGTGTCAAAAGTACCCGGAATAGAAGAGCTTCTATGACTAGATCGATGGATGTGGAAGAGGCGAAAGAGGTGTGTCAGGATCGTAGCAGATGGAAATCTATAGTCTCTGCCTACCCCTCTGGGAGACGGGCGTGATGTATGTGTGTAGATAAAAAGTCATCCAAATTAACAACTTTTTCTATGAGGGTATGCAAAATTTGCAACTTTTTTATTAGTTCGCCGATAAGGGTAATTTGAATGATAGGAAGTGACAAAAATACTATCAAATTATTTATTTATATTACAAAAGTTAATATATAGTTACACAAAGGTGCTGTAACAAAAACCTGTGAGGGTTTTCAACAAGAATCTGTGAGGATTTATAAAAAAACAAAATATGTATCGTCACGATATGAATCCGCGAGGGGGTTTGAGAGGTGTTCTGAGTGTAAACTGTAAAATGCAAGTCGCTGTCCATACTCGTAGCGTTTCACCGACGATTATTGCGTCCCAACGTGATGGGTATTTTATTTACTTATTTATTTATTATATAAACAGTTACAATATCCTTACAGGCTAACCTAATACAATATTGTCACTTAAAACTAATTATTTATTTTATTTATTAATTAACTACATTACACTATCTTAACAGCTAGGCCAATGTGATAGTGCAGCTAACATATACAATATAACATCAAAAAAAAGGAAACAAAATTACTATGGCAGAAGAACAATAGACGTAGTACATATTTACAATTTTCACCCTAAACTACAAACACATAATACAATCAACAATAAAAATTTATACATAACAAATAATATACAACGCTGTTCTTGTGAATTCACTCAGAGAGCAGAGAAATATGTCTGTGTGATCGTGGATCCTGTTGAGCAGTTGTAGCGCTCGCGTCAGGGGAGCCTTCTGGTGAAGGTTTGTCCTACTGCTTCCTGCAAACAGTCGGCCATTTCGCACCCTTAGGAAACCTTTGGGCACCCTTAACTTACATTCCTTTAGTAAAACGGGATTACACTCTATTCCCATATCTTAAACAGATACGAAGCCAAAGTAAGGTCCCGTCGAACCTCCAACTTGTTGTATCCAACCATCCCTAGCACGAACAATGTCGGATACATAAGCGGATATTTAGGATACACCCCATGAAGCTTCATGTAGAGATATCTCGTGAACTTATTTTGAATTTACTCCAACATGAGATTATACTTTGCTTCATGGGGAGCCCAGACAACCGCGTTACACTCCAACCTGCTTCGAACTAAGGCGTTGTACAAACTCTTCATAGCTGTGATGCTAGTAAAGCCATTTTGCACTAATCTTAAATTAAATGAATACCCTACGGAACTTTGTGAACTCGCTTAGAGAACAATATAAAATATCTGTGGTTTCTGAGACCCGGTTAAGAGTGCGAAGGGCGCGCGTGAGCGGTGCCTCCTTCATTAGTGGTACGCGCGTGGCACGGCCAGCAGTGGTGGTGGTGAGTGACGTCGTCGGTGCACATAGCAGTCCGGCACGCACAATGCCACAGCCTGCAGTACGCCCGGGTTGAGTGAGCCCTATCGCCGTACTTCGGGCACAAATACACGCTATTTAGTGCATGCAGGTTTCCTTGCGATATTTTGCTTCACCGTTAAGCAAGTGGTAAGTAAGAACAAATACTATGCTCAATATTTCCGAAAAACTCATTGGTGCATGCCCGACCGGGAATCGAACCTGGATCTCAAGATTAAGAGGCCAGCGTTCTACCCACAGAACTATTAATAAGGAATAGAAATGCCATGAAAGCCGTGACTGCGACGCACCGATTTGATCAATACGTCAAGGCATAACCCGTGGGCCTCTCATTTCTCAACCGAACGCGTTAGAACAAACATATTTTAAAAATGGTGTATTGCAGCGTGGCAAATTGTTATAACTCTTCAAATAACGCAAATAAGACATCCAAAGGAATTTCATTTCACTCGTAAGTAATTTAAACATGTATTTATTGTGATATTTACAGAATAAACAATATTTAAATTATTAAAAAAAATTTGTATAGCGTAGCGTAGAGTAGCGTTGAAATTAGACAATATTTTGTCCATTGCAGGTTATAAAGAGTGTCACACATTGAGTTAGAATATTAACGCCGCAATGTATATGTTTTCAAACATTATCAACACGGACCTAACTGTGTCATATAGTACGGCCGCGATTTAAACAGACACCTGTAATAGCTTGGCACAGTGCCATGACGTGTTTGGTATTTTACATCTAAGCTTTATAGAAATACGGTGTTATTTTGGCTGTATGAAGACGGGTGAATCTATGTGTGCGCCGCGTATGTTTACTAACTAGTTAATACTACGTTATTCCAAAAAGTGGCGACAGCGGTGCTAGTATAAAATTTGTGTCACGCCATCCCCGTGGTTCTACCCCTGAGCTACCGCCACTTATTATATACGGTACTACTGTAATGGTATGTTCTTCCTTTCCAGAATGGCTCGTGGTCAACTAAGGACTAAGATCGAATCGGGCGAAGGCACCATACCCGTGAAGAACTCCATCAACACTGTGCAGACTTGGGATGGCGTTATGCAGGTTACATTTACATACATATACCCACGCCTGTCATCCCGTAGGAGTGGGTAGAGACCAGATATTTCCATCTGATACGATTCTGATTCTTTCGACTCCATAAATCTAGGGTTTAATTTTAAATATAGGATTTGACGAGGAAAATGCGATAAGCTAAGTGACGTCATTCTAAATCCAATATGGCGGACGCGCCAACATAGTGATGGGCAAATCGTTTAAAATTACAAATCGGTTAAATCGATTTAAAAAAATAAGCAAATCGGTTTAAATACCGATTCAATTCGATTTGCATCCAAGTCGACTAACAGAATACAAAATGTGCCGAAACCGAATTGGCCAATGCAATTTAGATAGAATGGCGTGGTTTATTCATATTAAAATAACTAAAATAAATTTAATACTTAAGAGTTTTTCATTAATTAAAAAGTCATAAAAATAGGCAATATAAGTCGCTAAAAACTGTATTTGTTAAAAATCAAACAGTGTGTGACACGGAAACACTGATTTTATCGGCAATAATAAAAAACTTATCATAACACCAACAAAAAACAACGCAAGCACAATTAGTTTGGTATCTGTGTAAGTAAGGTTACTTGTATTCTGCGGTATAAAGATGTGCTTAACCGCCACATGAAGAAATGTGCAATAGACCCAGCACAATGGGAAACACTGGCAGCAGACAGACCACATTGGAGGCAGGTTACCAGTGGCCATCAATTATAATATAGTTGGAGGGGTGCTGACGTGCAGTGAATGTGGTCGCACGTTCACTGCAAAAATCGGCTACGTCAGCCACGTGAGGGCTCATCAGCGCCGCTCTCAGCAGTGACAGTCGCTGTGACCGAAAACGGCCGAGAAGAATTGAAGTAAGGTAAACACTGAAGCGTGTATTTGTGCCCGAAGTACGGCGATAGAGCTCACTCCTCATCAACTTCTTTAGGATATAACAATAGGTCGCGACTACATGTTTTTTTTTTAAATATAATAATGGTAGTAATTCCGTGTCCACAGGGCGAGCGGCTATTAACAATGTCGTGCTCCGACAAGGTGGCCCGCTGGTGCTGCGTCGGTCTGCAAGGAGCGCTGTTGTCCCTGTTGATGCGGCCGGTGTACCTACACTCGTTGTTGCTGGGGTCCTTGTTGCACCCGCACCATATGTACCGGTGAGTTGATTATCTGTGTCTCTGGAGCGACCACTAACTGGTAGACAGTTGTAAAAAGGACGCCCCAGGAGTTTAAATAATAGTTAATTTAGGTAATTGATTGGCTTTATATTATAAAAGGTAATTCTTCGTTGTATGATAATTGATAAACTCCCTTTCAATAGAATCCCGCAATAATGTAAACAAGATAATTATTTGACAGTTGTCTATGATTCGTTGTACCCAAAGATTTGGTTGTACCTATACTGATGTCAAAGTGGTATTTTGGTGTGGTATTTTTTGAGTTTCTGAATAATGCTTCATGGTATCTCTTACAACATACTGGGACACCTCACTTTCCAAAGACAAACATGACTTTGATGATTAAAAAAATTAATATGACAGTCTTAGAAACTATTGAAATTTTCGTCGTCCGATTATTTTCAATTAAAATAACTATCATAAAGAAGTTATTTAGTGTCGAAATGATTTTAAGAACAATGTATGGTTCCTTTGAAATGTGAATATGATCAGGATTGATATTCAAATGTAAGTAATTACGGAGTAATCGTGTTTAAATTGGTTTGTTTACATTATTGCCGGATTCTATTGAAAGGGACTTTAGATGTTCTTCGTGTGAGTTCAACAGATAAAGTGAAAAAGTACAAATCGACAGCTGTCAACTAAGAGGCAGCTGCGTTTACGCAACCTTACTTTAAACAAACATTAAACACCAGTCTTTTGTCTGAATTTTGTTAATATAACAAGGAGCGTTGTTATCCCTGTTGATGCGGTCGGTGTACTTACACTCGTTGCTGCTGGGGTCATTGTTGCACCCGCACCATATGTCGTGAGTCGATTATTTTTTTCTCTGGAGCGGCCACTAACTGGTTTACAGAAGGCCTACTCCGAAGTGACAAAATTCGGTCGAATATCGGTCGGACGTATATCCATCTCTATCACACTCTTTGTGCGTGCGTCAGAGATGGACGAATGCCCGACCGAATCTTTTTGGGAGTGCCGGGCCAGTCTGGTGTCTGAATTGTGTTAATATATAATTTGCCCATACTAGGCAGGTGCAATCGCAGCCCAAGATTTTGGGGGGTCATCTTGGATCAAGTTCCAAAGACCAAGTTTAACAGTTAAACTAAAAAAAAAACACAAATCTCAAACAAAGAGCGTTTAAATTTATTTAAAATGTTTGTAAACCGTCAAGTCTTAAGAGATTTGAAACAGCGGGTGATTTTGAGGTTGTCATGACCCCTGTGCCCCCCACCCTGCCACCGCCACTGGTATTATACTGGTCGCAAGATCTCGCTGCACGCGGGGTCATAAAACGTGTTTTGCATAGTGTTGTGCTTGCGTCGAGCAACTATCGATAGAACTAAAATAGTAAGTAACGTATGCGTTTCAAAACAATTAAAAGACGATCAAGAGATAACGGTCACTTTTATTATTTATTTGGATAATTACGATGATGATGACTATTAATGTTATTTAATAATTAGCAATCATGAATCAATCATTATTATTTGTCTTTGTTTATCATTATAGTTTTTATTTTTAAGTTAATACAATAAAATTCAATACAATTAAATACAATTATTTCATCCATCAGCCTCGTTCGATGGCTGATGGATATTAGGGATGGATATACCGCCATCCATCGGTCACAGGCATGGTGGGCCTCCTGGTTTCTTGCCTTTGAACTGTCCTCTTACTCTCCCCCGAATAATTTTGAGGGGGTCTCCAAGTAAGATGGTGGTACCTCCACAGTCGAGCCCGGCATCAGCTCTACCACCTGCTAAAATTATTTATTTATAATAAATGCACATACAAAAAATAAGACTTATTTTATGATTTTAATTCTGTAAACATTTACCGATAACATATCGATACGCGCGTTGTGCTTCACTACGCGTTGCCATAAGACCCATAAGTGAGAGTGAGCGCGCAATATGCTTCACTGTGCTCGTACTTTTTATTGCCCCGCGTGCAGCGAGATATTGCGACCAGTTTGAGAATACAGGCCAATGGTAACGTCCTAAGAAATTTCGGCACAAATTGTTTTAAGTGTTTTGATTGATTCCTTTTGTTAATACTAAGGCTACAAAGTAATTTGTGATAACTAGCATGGTAAGGGAGCTGTGTTAATAAAACTCTTTTATTTATGTCGTACAACTATATTTTAACAAGAACTATGGTAACTCCAACATTGATTGATCCAACCTTCGATCAAATAACCCCTAGATCTATTATTCCATACAAAATCAGTTCGAAATCATGGTCCAAGTATGTTATCCAGCGATGCGCGACTGCGAATGATTTGGCTATTCGATTTCAAGTCGACAACTAATCTTCCAATTCGATTATGAGATTAGAAACCACTAATGGTGAAAGTCGAATGATGACCACTAATATTAGTAACTAATAAAAAAAACAAAATATCATTAATCGCAATGAAAATAAGAACCAATTTCTAATGCTTTCATTAAATAGTAAGATTAGTCGCTAATCCGACTCGGGGCGACTCGGTTTTTCCGGGCCGACTCAGTTCTTTCTTTCAAGGCGAATCGGGTTAGTCGTATATACATAGTATATTAGTTACTAATTATCGGTAGTCCCTCGAATGATTCGAATAATCACTTTATTCGAATGATTCGATTAGTATCATTCAAAATCGCGCATCCCTATATTATAGTTATATCTATACATCGCAATAAAACAACAATAATAGCTAAGTTATGATTTTTCGAAAATAAACCTTGTCCGCACGATTTGTTTGGTTTGTTTTGTTTTGTTTTCCACGATCCATTTCAGGAAAAATTCTATTTTGCTATCGTAGCTCGTAAAAACTGTTAAAAAGTCGTAAAACCATATCAACCAGCCAGCGAATAAAGAGCTCAGTGATAGCTATATTTTTTATATCTTTCAGCTTTAAATTAATGCATTAAGGTAGAAAACTGAATGACGTAAACGAATGCCAAAAATTGAATTTAGCATCAGTTTTCGGAGCCGCTTTTTGTGCGCTGATTCAACATCTAGGGGTTATTTGATCAAAGGATCCAACAACAAATTTCAGGTAACTATTATACAGTCAACTATGTTCTTAAAACTTATTCTATAGAGTATGGGGATTTCCTATGGGTTATGAGGAAGTACTTGCCACGGGCACTGGAACAGAAAAATTAGTGTTTTACTTTTTGAGATCCACAAAATAAAAGTTCACATAAAAGTACCGATATTGGCCAAAAGTGATGCTTGTACCCATAGCACGCGCAATATGTACAGCGTCCATCTATCCCACTTGCGCTGTCAAATCAACCGCGATTGTCAACGTGCGAGAAACCAGTGTGCTAGAGAAATACTCTATCTATGGTGCCGGATAGCAACGAACTAAAATTTTATGGAAATCTATGGATATACAGGGTGTAATCGTTAAGTGTGACCAGGCGATTATTCCGTAACTATTATAGATATCATAAAAATTTAAACTGATATCGAAAGTACGTTACCTAATCAGTAAAATGACATCAATAACTTTTTGAAAATCAAACGAGAAGCATCCAAAATTTTGACATTAAACATTCCCATACATTTAGTATTAATGCGATATTGAAACAAGGTTTATTACTAATTTGAAGTGGTAACATAATTAATCTACACGTGTATCTACTTGAAAATCATTATTATCATATTATACGTAATCATAAAACTAAAACCTTTCTACTAATCTCATACTAAATGTATGGGAATGTTTAATGTCAAAATGTTGGATGCTTCTCGTTTGATTTTCAAAAAGTTATTGATGTCATTTTACTGATTAGGTAACGTACTTTCGATATCAGTTTGAAATTTTTTGATATCTGTAATAGTTACGGAATAATCGCCTGGTCACACTTAACGATTACACCCTGTAGATAGAGAACCTTAAAACAAACGAAGGTTACTTTGAAAACTAAGGCCCTAAACCGTAATCATTCGTAGATATATAAATATTTTATTGATATTAAAAAAAAATAAAGATAACGGCGCATTGCATGTTCAATGAATTTTTGTTTTCTTTGAGGCATCTTTTTCCAACAACTCCAAATTCCACCTTTTAATTAAAACAATCAATAAACTATTGTAAAATTTAATGTTTCTAAATAAAAGCCGTAAATGTACGCCGAAATAGCCATAACCCACCTTATTTCCCGAGCAAGCCAGTTGCACTAGATACCGACAGCTTATCGTTTCCACCTAAACCGAGTAACTTCTTCATGAAAGATTTGGCTGGTGGATCATTACCCAATTCCAGATTCAAATTCACAGGTGGCGTAATTAGAGGCGGAGTCCCAATGTAGTTATTACTTTCCTTCGTGAAATGTGATAACTCCCCTCCGTTAGCATTCTTGACCAACGTGTTAATCTCTCTGACAACTGAAACTACTGGTAGGACGTGTCTTCCGTTTTTGATGAGGAATTCTAGCATTTTGAATAGGAAGCTTTGGTTCTCGTTTTCTGGTTGACTCCGGAATAGAGATATGAATCGTTTGTGACGAGGTTTTCGGTGCTCCGTGTATACTGGCTTCAGGTATTGGTAGCTGATTTCCATATCATCGTCTGGACGAGCTGTTGTGGTTACGTCATCCGCGATACGGGAACTGAGGTCCTTTTTGATAAGATTTAGATTTCGCATGCTTTTTTCTGTAACCGTTTTCGGTTTGACCGTGCTTTTGGTGTCTCTGTCGTTTTTTGTGTAGTTGAAGAAGGTTTGAAGTTTTTTTAGGAGCCTCGTCCTTCTGTGTTTTGCTTCTGTGTCCTTCTTTTTCTCTAATTGGAAAAAGAAGAAGCCCCGAGGCTGAGCGTGCGTAGTGCCTGTGAAAGGTGCAGAAGATATGTGCTTTATACACAGAAATAATGTGCTTTAAATGCGGATGAATGTACAGTAAGTGCAATAATAAATGCAATATGGTGCGTAGCATACAAGGTATCTGTGGATATGTGTTACAAAACTAAAAACTGATCGCGTCAGCAATCGTAGGAAGTTGCGAGTATACTTTAAGACGAGGCCTTCCTTAGGCGCACAGCGGCTTTGCAATTATAACCCGTAGACTAAAAATGCGCGCGAAATTATTCAGAACGAGTCTAATTTTAAGATGAAATCGACTAAAATTACAATATTGCATTTAAGTCATTTTTGAACTTACAACGGTTAATAAACAACATTTTTGTATTGATAGTAAAATATGACACATAAAAATCAAATGGATTAAACACAAAACAAAAAAAAAAAACACTCAAAAAGAGACTATTTTCAAAAATAAAATGTATCGGGCGAACGTTTTCCAATTAGGTAACGCTACTTACAACGTAAAGATAAAGGTTTGAAAAAACATATATTTAAGTTTAATATTGATTGCGTCTGTGGTAGATTCAGTATAATCGTTCAAAAACTGTCGAAAAAGGAAGGCCCCCTCTTAAAATAGCGTTGTAATTGAAAAAGTTTATTGAAGATGACGTCGCTAACGACATAAAATACAAAAACGTTATTGTAGTCAAACATTTGTTTATATCGATTTTAAATTTATAAAGTTATTGGAGCAGAGTTCCTTAAACCCAGACACTGCGCATGAGAGCTAAACCGAAAAATGTGCAAGACTTCGGCCGTCACGACACTTTTGCGTGTGTTTGTGAGTTTACAAGCGCATGACTATATGTAGGTGTTTTACTCCAGTATAGACGTGCGGCGTGCGCGTCAGTAGCGAAAGTAACTCCGTTAGAACCGGGTGTCCCTTGACCCGTTTTGTTATTTATAACGCTATTTCAAGGTCAGCCCATAACCAACACAAATCCTTACTTCGGGCTGACGTCATAGCCCATGTACTCCAGCTCGGATGCCGCGCACTTCCCGCTCTTGAAGTGTTCCCAGCTGGGACACGACGAGGCCAGGAACGAGCCCGGCTTGATGACAGACTCCGTGTAGTACTGGTAAGAGCGCCAGTGGCTGCAGAAGACTGGGTGGGGTTGGAAATTGCAGGGTCGTTAGAAAGCAAGGGATGTAATTCTACGCTAAGGTTAGGCATCGAGTTTTCAACGGACAGCAACACCGATTCGGCGCAACACAACTTGACTTAATTGTCATTAAAGCCAATTCTGAAGGCTTAAATTTTAGTTTTAGTGCTGTCAAAGCTTAAAGTTTTCCAAAGAAATTTACCTTCTAATCCTAAGTCTCAAGGACTATTTTGTATCGAAGAAAATTTAGTTTTGACAGCACTAAAACTAAAATTAAAGCCTTCAGAATCGGCTTTAGTACTAAACTTAATTTAAGTGTTCTGTCCTTTTCTTTCTGTACCGAAAAGACAAAAACGGGACGCTCAAAATAAGGTTAGTCTTGTCAATTGCGTTAAGCCGAATCGATACCAGTGTCACTCCAACCGGAAAAAAATATGATATATTATTTAGGATACATCTTTTGTATTACACGTATGTATGATTACTTATTTTTATAAAATTTCCCCTTTCCCGCTCAGGTTTGCTGGAAGAAATCTCTTTTTAGAGATAAGCTCGCCTGTGTACATATCTTTTAATGTATTATATGTCTTAACCGCTTTTCTGTGTACATTAAAGAGTAAAGAAAGAAAAACGCGCAGTGCGAGAGTATATGGAGTGAACAGGTGGTAGAGCTGATGCCGGACTCTACTGTGGAGGTACCACCATCTTACTTGGAGACCCCCTCGAAGTAATTCGGGGGACAGTAAGAGGACAGCTCACAGGCAAAAAACCAGGAGGCCCACCATGCCTGGGACCGATGGATGGCGGTATATCTATCCCTAATAGCCGGGCCTTATATGGAACAGACTGGTTTGTGAGTATGGGCAATTCTTCCAGGATGACCGCCGGGAGTGGCAAAGTCCTGGAAAGGCTTATGTCCAGCAGTGGACGAACTAGGCTGATGGATGGATGGATGGAGTGAACCGTCTATTAGTGGTTATTTTGTGCTCAAACTGTCTGATGCAACAGAGCGTTACGGCACAGTGTAAAAACATACAGTGATCCAAAGCCTTTGATGTCTGCGAAAATGCCGACAGCGTCTATACTCTATTTCACCAGAAGGAATAATGTTTGTAAACAACTTTATAACCTAAAAGCGATGAAAAATAATATTCAAAAGCATTTTGATATCTATAAATACATACATTTTAGTTTAAACTCATAAAAGTAAACTCCCGAACAATAAATATGTTTTCAATGCATGTGCTCGTAAAAGCCCACTTTTTATGCATCAAAACCGAACAGAAAGTCGATTATTTTGCCCTAGGGCTTTATCATTATTATTTTTTTTAATTTATTTACAATGGTTGGCAATGTCATACTTTTTTTTCCACTGTTTAACGGCTCTGGATACAGTCCTTTTGAGCCAGTTATAATTTAAAGTTCACAAAATTATATTTGTTTTATTTCCTCACACTATGCATTGAAAAACGTAGTATGATACACGGGCGTAAGAGCAATAAATTACTCGGTTACGTTTAAATCACTCGCTACGCTCTTGTTTTAAATCGTCCTCGTAATTTATTCCTTTGCGCCCTTGTAGCATAAACTACTATTAATTGTACTTTACAAATTGCAGTTGAAAATATATTTCATCACGTTTAGGTTAGAAAGTTGTTTACTAACATTATTTCTTCTGGTGAAATAGAGTACAGACAGTGGCCATATTGCTAGGGCTGTCACAATTGAAGTCCGGGTCCATACCTCTCGCGTCTCGCCCCGCAAGCCCCGCATGATTGCCCTGTCTAGGGGCTGTCGTTGGACAACTGTATGGATTTATAAACTATGGCTACGGTTGTCAGAATGACAGCGGTTCATGTTTGAGAGTAGAAGTGAAACTTACACTTTTGAAGCAGCTGCTGTCGCGGCAGGACCACTTCTAACTCGCATCCTGGTTGTGGACTGATCCCTCCATTGGGGTAGAAGTCGGCGTGACCAATCTGTGCGTTGACGCCTGGGGGATCAGAAATAAGTGATCATTTTCTCAATTAAAAATAAATGACTGTTTATTTATTTGGCGGAGCCAGGATTCCAATTTCCTTCAAATATTCTTCCTGTTCAAACGTAGTCGAGATTGACGTCAAGGTTTCCACTGGAGGCGATATGCACCAAACAAGTCCAGAAAATATGAGGTCGGTGTTTCCAATTTCCGATATTTTGGAAGGAGCCAGTAACAGAGATTGTTATGCCAAGGGCTCCTTTTTTCTCTTCATTTTCCTTCTAACCTCTCTCTAACCAAAATCCTCTGACATCCGTCCACCCTGTCAATTCCGCCTCCATCGATATTTCCCAGGCCAGCAGCAAGGAGGTCTATTATGTTATTACAAAATAGGTTTCATTACAGTCTGAGTAGCATAGAAGCAGTTTAAGAGGCCCCTGTGCCCCTGGACTTTTCTCAAGATTCATACAAAAGGTAAAAACTGTATGTGAAGTCAACAGCTTATTTCGTTAATATTTTTTTCATAAGTATTATCTAGCGACATCTAACTACGTCTCAATACAGCCCAAAAAGCAAAATTTGATGAAACAACATCATTATAGCTGTCAGGATATCGTGAATATTGCCTCGTTTTTACATAAAGTTTAGCAAGTTGTATAATTTTTAGGGTTCCGTACCCAAAGGGTAAACAACGGGACCCTATTACTAAGACTCCGCTGTCCGTCTGTCACCAGGCTGTGTCTCATGAACCGTGATAGTTCGACAGTTGAAATTTTCACATATAATGTATTTCTGTTGCCGCTATAACAACAAATACTAAAAAACAGAATAAAATAAATATTTAGGGGGGCTCCCATACAACAGACATGTTTTTTTTTGCCGTTTTTATAGATAATGGTACGGAACCCTTAGAGCGCGAGTCCGACTCGCACTTGGCCGGTTTTATCTACACTGGAAATAAAAAAACACAGACGTCGTTCATATATGTACAGAAGACTAAGTTTATACACTTTTCTATAAATAAACAGTTTAATTTGTTCTATACCATTGACCGATCAAGCTCTTCAAATATGGTTACACCTTTCTGTTACACGTTGTATATAGTAAATAAAAGAAAATTTAAAACTTGAAATATATTTCGGCCCTTAGTGGGCCGTCATCAGTCAAGTATTAAAAAAAATGACAAATATACCATGGTAATAAAAAAAGACATTATTTTTCTTAATTAACCTAACTAAGGGCCGAAATATATTTCAAGTTTTAAATTTTCTTTTATTTATTATATATATTTAAAGTTATATATGTCTACTTCTAAATTTTTTATATATTATTTTTATTATTTTTATATATTATATATAGTTACATGATTTACACATACCTGATGTAAACAAAACGGTTCATCTAAATAAATGCTGCGGCTCGGGATAGCCGATAGCCGACCAGTTTCAGCAAATTCAGACTGCCTTCTTCTGGGCGAGTGAAGACGCTCACACGCCGCACACTATGGGTGGCAGCTCATGTTACCTATTTATTGGTACAGGTCGTTGTTGATTCTTACCAAATATTCCGGCGTCAGTGTGTATGACGTCTACGAACTCAGCGTCACCCGCTCATGTTACCTCTTTATTCGTACTGGTAGGTGTTGATTCTTACCATGGACGAATTTGTCTCATGTTTCTTACCAAATATTCCGACGTCAGTGTGTATGATGTCTACGAAGTCAGCGTCACACGCTCATGTTACCTACTTATTCGTACTGGTCGGTGTTGATTCTTACCATGGACGAATTTGTCTCATGTTCTTACCAAATATTCTGGCGTCAGTGTGCATGACGTCTACGAAGTCAGCGTCACACGCTCATGTTACCTATTTATTTGTACTGGTCGTTGTTGATTATTACCAAATATCTCGGCGTCAGTGTCTATGACGTCTACGAACTCAGCGTCACCCGCTCATGCTACCTATTTATTTGTACAGCCCCCCTATTCTGTATCTTTAGTTGCCAACTGTACTAGGTGCCTATCATCAAAAACATAGATAAAAACAAAAATTTCAAAATTGCCTTTAGTGGGTATTGAACTATTAACGAACTGTGTCGTCACTTCAAGTGCGAACATATCCTTAGGAAATCGGAATTCGATTGTATATCTATGTTTTTGATGATAGGCACCCAGTACAGAAGGCAACTAGAGATACATAATAGGCCCGCAGGTCGTTGTTGATTCTTACCAAATATTCCGGCGTCAGTGTGTATGACGTCTACGAACTCAGCGTCACCCACGTCCAACTTCTGCTCGTCAGGTAGTTTCTCGAACAGCGGCAACGCCGGGTCTAAGCCGGTGATTCTTGCCACGCGACCTGTAATTATGATTTATGATTATGTTTTATTATTTTTTCGTTTTAAGACGAGGCCTTCCTTAGGCGCACAGCGGCTTTGCAATTATAACCCGTTGACTAACTTGCGGCATTTTGCGCGCGAACCGATTCAGAACGAGTCTAATTTTAAGATTAAAATCGACAAAAATTACAATATTGCATTTAAGTCATTTTTGAACTTTCATTGGTTAATAAACAAGATTTTCGTATTGATAGTAAAATATGACACATAAAAATTAAATGGATTAAACGCAAAACCAAAAAAAACACTCAAAAAGAGACCATTTTCAAAAATAAAATCTATCGAGCGAAATTTTTCCAATTAGGTAACGCTACTTATTACGTAAAGATAAAGGTTTGAAAAAACATATGTATAAGTTTCATATTGATTGCGTCTGTGGTAGATTCAGTACATTCGTTCAAAAACTGTTGAAAAAGGAAGGACTCCTCTTAATATTTTAACTATATGCCGATTATATTGAATATGTTTAGGTTAAAGTAAATAGTAAGTTAATTAAGTATGTTTTTTTCTCTTTTAATGGTGGTGGCAGAATAACAGCGTTCCTAATGCCTTTGGTACAGGAACAAATGCTGAGTCACTGTCCTTTTTAACAGTGCCATACAACTTTACGTTTAGGAACATTGATACTACTTCGTCTATAATGATGCGTTAAATAAATGTCATTTTTTTATACGTACCACATTTTGTTTTAGATGTTTGTACGGTTTCTTCAGTTTGCTAGTATTACTATATTTTGTACAATAAACTTTATTTATCTTCAAAGTAGTTGAAATAAAAGCAGATAATCTAGCGTTACGTGATTTCTTAAGATTGTACTGACGCATATTCAAATAATACATCCTTTTATATTAGCAGTCCTTCCATCCATCCATCAGCCCGTATTCGTCCACTGCTGGACATAGGCCTCCCCAATATTACGCCACTCTTGGCGGTCCTCAGTCATCCTCATCCAGCCGCCACCCGCAACGTCCATCAGATCGTCAGTCCAGCGGGCACAGGGGCGGCCTACGCTGCGCTTTGCTGTACGTGGTCTCCATTCCAATGCCTTACGGCCCCAATGGCTATCACGTCGGCGACAAATATGGCCAGTCCACTGCCACTTCAACTTAGTTCAACTGCAGTCCTTTAGATTGTTAATTTTTTTCATTTTTATTTCTATTAACAATTAACATTACAGGCTAACCCTAAAGCGTTACAAGTCAAGTTACAATAATATTAACATTAAAAAAATATGTTATAACTATAGTCCGTAAAATATTGCTCGATTAGAATGGCAGCTGTAAGGATTACCGTCCCTATTTCAATAGTGATAAGAGCGAAAAGTCGGTCTGCGGCAATTTCTTCGATGGTACTCATTTGCTTACCAGATTTTAAGTTCGCGCCCGCCACCCCGGCTGCTTGGGCTCCCAGACTGTGGCCGATGAGGTGTGTCCTTGACAGGTCCAGGCCTCTGCGAACATAATTGTATTGGAAGTTATTGTATTATCAACTAAGCTACACGAACCTGATGTTAATGGAGAGGTGCCTTCTTATAATACAAATACAAATAGTTTATTGCACAACTTAATCTTACAAAAAGTTAACAGTGTTTGGAGTCTCCATTTAAGCAAATATTTACTTGTATTAAGAGACTCCGCTCTGTCAAAGGTTATACAGAGTTAAGAATTAAGTTGAAAGATTTACTTACTTAACTTAGATTTAAACAAAATTAATTTACAAAAGTTGTTGAAGTTGTATGAAATGTATATTGTGAGTAGTGAGCGAGGGTGTATATGTGTAAGTGTGTAGAGTAAAGTTGAGTAGTGAATGGAGTGTGATGTGGTGTGTAGTGAGTGTAAGAGTGAGGTTATGTACATATATGCTACTATTATTATTGTGAGCAACTTATCTAAGAATTATATTTGTAAATAGATGAATTATTACATAATAATATTTTATTAGGTTATGCAAGAAATAGAATAGATAATCATAAATAACAATAATATGAAACCACATACACTACTGATCATACTGAATAACGTTCCCAAATAAACATATTTTTACGGTTCCGTACCAGAAGGGTGCCAAACCAAACCCTATTACTAAAGTAAATATATTGATAGAGTAGTGGATCTTAGTAAAACGCTCTGATTTAAACTCACGCACACAGATGCGTCACACCCCCGACACTTCATAGTCAAGGCTCAAGTTATTTACCTACACTCTCACGCGCGCATCTGGCTTATCCGCACACGCTTGTGTGTGTGCGTGAGCTAGTCTAGGGCTGGCAGCAATCGTGTGAGCGTCGTCGCCCGAGAGGGACACAATATAAGTCAGCAACTTATGTGATTCTCTTCCTAAATTTTAGCGTAGTCCAATTTCTGGTTCCCCGTGGATTAATCAGTATTAAAAAAATATATGTATATATATATATATATATATATATATATATATATATATATATATATATACACAAGGTTAAATTCAATTAGTTGGCGAAATTTGAAACATATGTAGAACATGTCCATATGAATAATTTTTTTTAATAGGATAGTGAAAAATTCTTAAAATTCGTTTTCACCTTTCCATACTGGACGAGTCAGCTGATCGGAGCAATTTGTATAGGCGGAAGTGGAAAAAAGTTAAGAATTTCGCTTAGCTCCCATACAAACAGTTGTCCATATAGACTAGTACTACCTTTGTTTTGAGTTTCGCCAAATAATGTTATTTAACCTTATATATGTATATAAATCGTTACGACCTGAATGCCCCGGGGGGTGTCGGATGTGTTCCGAGTGTGAACTTTGAAATGCAAGTCACAGTCTACCCACACTCGGTAAACCCGCGTTTCACCTGCAAATATTACGTCCCAACGTGATGGGTGGTGAGCCCTATCATCGTTCTTCGGGCACAAATACACTCTTTTTAGGGCATGCAGGTTTCCTTACTATGTTTTCCTTCACTGTTCACAAGTGGTAAGTACCTATTAGCAAATACTATGCACATTATGTAAATTCCGAAGAACTCATTGGTGCATGCCCGACCGGAGATCGAACCTTAATCATCTCAAGATTAAGAGGCCAGCGTTCTACCCCTGAGTTACCGCTGCTTTTTCGTTACTTTAAAAGTATATATATATATAGTATGCCTAAGCTTAGTAGGTACCTATATAGTTTCGTATGCATAAATGATCATCATATAATTAACAACTACTCAAACATAAATTTTGGAAAAAAAATGAAAACTTGTCAAAACATGGAAAGTTATAAATACTGATTTTATTGTTCCAAATGCGTTACTGAACGAAATTGTAAGGTTTGATCACGCAATTCTAATTTTTGAAAAAAAGTTTTCCAGGCATCCATAAACACTGCAATAACGCACCATACTGATTAAAAATCAGTATCGTGATAAAACTTTGTAACAAAACACGCGCGCAGCAAACGAGTGGTAATCGAGCTCTGCCTGACTCCAGATTTCCACTAACTTGCGGGGGACCGCGGGGGACGTTAAATTCGCGCGGGGAGGTGAGTGTCGCTTCTTTACGTAGTAATACTTTATATTCTCTCTGGATGCGTGCTCTACACGCCGTCTAAGCGAGGTTCGGGCAGAGAATATAAAGTATTACTACGTAATTAGTAATTACGTACGTAATTAGTTCGGGGGAGTATCCACATAATTATCGGCGCGGCGGCGTGTAGAGCACGCGTCTGTGTGTGTGAGTACGAATCTGAGCGTTTGTACTAAGATTTACTACTCTGCTATTACTAAGCATCCACTGTCTGTCTGTCTGTCTGTATGTATGTCTGTTCGTCCGTGCAGCCGTCCGTCCGTCCGTCCATCCATTCATCCATCCATCAGCCTAGTTCGTCCACTGCTGGACATTAGCCTTTCCAGGACTTTGCCACTCCCGGCGGTCATCCTGAAAGAATTGCCCATACTCACACACGCTGGGCAGGCGGGTTGGTGAGCGCGGTGCCGGAACCCTCGCACCAGTGACGCCGCTGCCCATCACCAGTCTGTTCCATATAAGGCCCGGCTATTAGGGATGGGTATACTGCCATCCATCGGTCCCAGGTATGGTGAGTGATGTTCTTTTAGAGGTGTTCACCTGCCTAGCGTGTCTGAGTATTGGAATTTCTTCCACGAGAACCGCCAACAGTGGCAATATCTTGCAAATGCAGTGGACGAACCAAATTGATGGATAGATGTCAACAGGCAAAACTCTCACCTCGATACCAAGTAGTCAATAAACTGCGCGGCGAACTGCCCGATGTACCAGGTGTTCTCTGCCGCAGTGAAGTACCACGGACCGGCCTCCAAGCGCTGGGCGTCCACCATGATCACATTCATGTCTCCGTGGAGTATGAGGGCTGGGGAGGAAGACACACGTCAGACGGGGAATTTTTTGTCTACCAGGAGGACAGGCTCTTAATATATCTCTAAATATATTTCCGGTCCATTTTACTTGGTATTTATCAGGACAGTTATAACCAAGAACTAAAAACTCGCTTAAAACTTGACGCCATCATTTATGTGCCCAGGTGGGCAGGGCTTATATTTATGTGTATTGCGTTGATCAGTCTTGCGCTGCGCGGTGCGCCGTCCGCAGTAGTTAGTACAACAAAATTATAACAAAATGCCGGGTTGCACCGTGAAATGGTGCATAAACAACTCGAGCAAACACTGCAAGAGTCATGGTATCAGTTTTTATGCGTAAGTGTTCGAAATTTTCATAAATTTAATACTAAAAACGAAATAACCTTATAAACGCATACCACGTATAGTGCTTTTTACATTTTCGTCTTTAATACAACAACATAAAGACTACGACTAGGTCCATTCTTTTCGGTCATACTGGCTAGAATCGGAATGGCGTGATTATCACTAGCCAATCATATTGCGATTATCGTAGTCACCTAAGTACGTGTAGCATACTCAAAATCACACACAACCTCCGTGTTGTGTGACCATAATCCTAGGAAGGGATTTTCTGAGATAGATTTCTATAAAATTTTAGTTCGTTGGTTATAACCGAGATTACATTAAAAAAGGAGGGTACTTCAGGGGCGAGCGCGTATTTCCCTTGGCAAGCAGGCACGCACACACGACACACTACAAATGGAGCGAATTAGTCCTCGTGGATCGAAGAACTGATAATCGGCTAAAACAAAAACGCACAAAGCTTCGGCTGTGACGCGGACAGTCGCTTGTCGTCTCCCACGTAGTGCTCGTCGTGGGTCGTCGAGTTGGACTGAAGGAGAATGTATACCTTACCCTCTTTAATCATGAGTGCGCTGCCCGTCTCCGGATTCTCCAAGGAGGCGGGGAAATAGAGCACGGTCTTGCGAGTGAAGTCCATGTGTGACGCGGACAGTCGCTTGTCGTCTCCCACGTAGTGCTCGTCGTGGGTCGTCGAGTTGGGCTGAAGGAGAATGTATACCTTACCCTCTCTAATCATGAGCGCGCTGCCCGTCTCCGGATTCTCCAAGAAAGCGTGGAAGTAGAGCACAGTGTTCCGAGTGAAGTCCATGTGTGACGCGGACAGTCGCTTGTCGTCTCCCACGTAGTGCTCGTCGTGGGTCGTCGAGTTGGACTGAAGGAGAATGTATACCTTACCCTCTCTAATCATGAGCGCGCTGCCCGTCTCCGGATTCTCCAAGAAAGCGTGGAAGTAGAGCACGGTGTTCCGAGTGAAGTCCAAGTGTGACGCGGACAGTCGCTTATCGTCTCCCACGTAGAGCTCGTCGTGGGTTGTTGGGTTGGACCTGGGGGAGGGTTATGAAAGTTAGAAAAAAATACAGCTTAAGGCGATATGCAAAAGTTTTAGCGTCCCTGTCACTCCACATGCGAAAAAACCCTCAGTGCGAGAGGGATGGATTCGTGGAAAAGTAGCAAAAAGACGGTTTTTTATTAATATAGAATGTACTAAAGTTGCTATAAAAATTTCGTTTAATCAGGTCCTAGATATTGTTAAAACCCATGTAATAAAATATATGAAATAAATAAAAAAAATTATTATAGCTATAAAACTAAATAGGACTTAGCTGTAAAACCAAAAGTTAGTGACAACCCTGCAACAGTAGGCACGCCAGGACCACAGCTTCAGGCTTCTGGCGGTGCTTCTTGCTGCGCTTCCAGGCGGTTTTCGCGACGGGCTTTGCCCTGCCACGACACCCGTCGTCGGCGCCTTCCATCGCATCGGATGTATAGCGCGCTCGCTCGCTCAAAACGCTCGACACTAGGTTCGTCCTGTGCGCTCGATCACTGTTTCAACCGCCCGCCTCCCCGCACACCGCCGTCCCGAGAGCGCGAGTGGCGACCCATGACCGGCTTTATACAACTTCATGCATTTGTTCTCTCCGCCGGCGCTGTCGCAAGAAGAACCGCTTGGCGCGCCTTTCGAAGCCTGAAGCTGTGGGCGACCGGTTTAAGTCTCGCCCGGCGCGGGAGTTATTCTACTACTCTGTTTTTACTATGGTACTGTCCCCTCAATACTCACTTGGTGTACAGCCAGAAGCCGATATCGTTGCTGTTCCTCATGTAGGGACACTTCGCCTTGTCTATGGGCAGGATCTGGAGGTACGAGTTCTCGAACTCTATGCCTGGTGGGCCTGCAAACATTGGTTCACGTCACACTAAGTTCGTTTTTTTATTTTAGGGTTCCGTACCCAAAGGGCAAATCGGAGCCCTATTAATGTCACTGTTGTTGTCCGGAAACCGAATTTTGAATTTAAAGTGTAATTACATTATTATTCAGGGGGGCCTCATATTTACATGAAAATGGAGCCCAAGCAAAATTATTTTTTCTTACTCTACCATGTGGGATGTCGTTTTTTAGAGCTCATTAAGTATATTTTATAAATTTTTTCATTTAAAGAAATGGGGGGCTATAAAAGTTGCCATTTTTAGACCATTTTTGTTACGGGGTCTATCTCAAAGGCCAAAGCAGGAATTTGAAATTTCTATATATTACCATGGATGAAAAATATCGTCCATGATATTATGTACCATATGTTGTATTTAAACAACAAATACTAAAAACGCCGATTTAATTAATTTTTGCTTTGAGTTATAGATAAGCTTGAAAGCTACATATAAATATAACATAGAATTATTCAATCGAATAATCACGTCCATGTGAAAAGTATTATTTTCTCCTATTTCGCCCTGTCAAGGACGCAGCGAGCGTCGCAACAGCCACCATGCATTACGCGCTGATATGAACGTTATTTCAATGTCGTTTCAATGTTATTTCAATGCTAATTTGGCGACGGTAATCGCCTTAATCTGGATATATATCTGCGGTCGTATTTGTACTGCCAACATGAAATATTATGTATGGAGATTGCAGAATCATACAAAACCACAAAATTTTATGGATAACTTTTGATTGGTTTTGTCGGTTTCGATTTCTAAATTTACGTTTGATATGAATGAGTGAATAAATTATTTATTTATACAATATTATCGTTCCGCTATCAGAACAAGAATAGAGCACAAACGTCAACTTTACGCACGTGTATGAAATGAAAGTTAACATCAGTAGGGCGTGCATAAAAACCATAAGACTTTGAAAATGCATAATACTTTTTCAGTACGTAACGCATTTATTTTATACAGATTTTCTTTTTTTTCGCAGTATTTATAAAAATCAAATGCCTATTAGTGACACAACTTTGTCATTTATTATTGAAAGACTTTTTTTTAAATAAAACTAGATTTATATGCTAATACAAATTATGTACTAGCGCTGGTTTCGTTTGCATTTTCCCGGGATAAAAAGTAGTCTATGTTACTCTCCGAGACATAAACTAACTCTATGCAAAAGATCACTTCGATCAGTTGCTGCGTGAAAAAAGGACAAACCAATAAACACACTTTCGCATTTATAATCCATCCATCCATCCATCAGCCTAGTTCGTCCACTGCTGGACATAAGCCTTTCCAGGACTTTGCCACTCCCGGCGGTCACCCTGGAAGAATTGCCCATACTCACACACGCTGGGCAGGCGGGTTGGTGAGCGCGGTGCCGGAACCCTCGCACCAGTGACGCCGCTGCCGGTCACCAGTCTTCCATATAAGGCCCGGCTATTAGGGATGGATATGCCGCCATCCATCGGTCCCAGGCATGGTGGGCCTCCTGGTTTTTTGTCTGTGAGCTGTCCTCTTACTCTCCCCCGAATTACTTCAAGGGGATCTCCAAGTAAGATGGTGGTACCTCCACAGTCGAGCCCGGCATTAGCTCTACCACCTACTTCTACCCATTTAGGAAATAGTTCTGATCTGACAGATCGGACATCATTCCATATGCTGAAGGAGCTACATGATTAGTCTGAAATCTTTTAAGTTTCTACGTAGGCTTAAAACATGCATACATATACTCACGCCTGTCTCCCGGAGGGGTAGGCAGAGACTACATATTTCCATCTGCTATGATCCTGACACACGTCTGTCTCCTCTTCCACATCCATCAATCTAGTCATACAAGCTCTTCTATTCCGGGTACTTTTGACAAGGCCCTTCTTCAGTATGTCACCAATTTGGTCAGCATACGTCCTTCTAGGGCGGCCTGGTCGAGCTGTACCTTCCACTTGCGCACCATAAATTTCTTTCGTCACTCTACTTTCATTCACCCTCTGTACATGTCCAAACATGGCTTAAAACGCAAAGATAATGTTATTACAAAAATTCAGTGTACAGATATGGTGAAAAAATTCGTCGTTCCAGATACGAACCTCGGTAGCGCAGTCGGTAAATTAAAAAAGAAAAAAACTTAACCTATTTTCTTAACCTATTTCATTCACCTTTTTGCTTTCATCTGGTGAAGGTAGAGAAGGGTGTGTCTGTCGGTCAGTGTTTTCTGTTTAGTCCGGCTCTAAAACAGACAACACTGACCGACAGACACACCCTTCTCTACCTTCACCAGATGAGAGCAAAAAGGTGAATGAAATAGGTTAAGTTTTTTTCTTTTTTAATTTTATTGTTAACTCTATTTTATCTATTTATTCCATATTCGACTGACGACGGCCCCAAGTGGGTCGAAATATATATCGAAAGTTTTATTTTTTATTTAATTTCAACCATAACATTCATAAAAATCTGTATATATATATATATATATATATATATATATTTGTAGTTTTAAGCAATTATAATAGTTAAAAAAAGACAAACTTTATATTTTTTCGAAATATTTCGGCCTCATCAGTGAGGCCGTCATCAGTCGAGTGATGACGGCCTCACTGATGAGGCCGAAATATTTCGAAAAAATATAAAGTTTGTCTTTTTTTAACTATTATAATTGCTTAAAACTACAAATAAAAAGCTTATATAGCTAAGGTTATATTTATTCATATATATATATATAATATACTAATATTAGTAAAAGGAGATAATTACAAAAAATAATCTTGAATTTTTTTAAAGTTATCTATCAATCTATCTATTTATCTATCTATCTATCTAGTTGAATACATGATATTGTTATGTATTTTACCAATATACACTTATTGCACGTCAATTTTTAATGTAATAAACAAACTAAGCATATGATCACGACATGAATCCCTGAGGGGGTGTCAGAGGTGATCCTAAAATTGATTTAGTTTTTAAGTACAACGGTTTCACCACCCATCACGTTTGGGACGTAATATACGGTGAAAAGCGGGTGTTCAAAGTGCAACAGATCACACTTGATATCAACTCTGACACCCCCTCGGGGATTAATGTCGTGACGATTTATGTTGTTCAAGTTAATCAAGTAATGAGACTAACACACATAAATGCACATAACACATCAGACGTGCTAATTATTTTGTCTGATTCTCCCAGTCGTCGGCCTGACAAACCAGTCTACGATGCGCATGCGCATAGAGCGGCATAATAGTTGATACACTCGTTATTTAGTTACATACCTGCGTCTACCGGTTTTAAATAGACAAGTCATGCATGTTCTACTTCACATACTGAATACGCCGCCCTTAAGGCGATACCAAAAAAATGGGGTCTTTTCGAATCCATTTACTCCACTATAACGTCATCTACTTATTTCATTTTTGGGTAAATGTTTATTGAGTATTTGATTAAGATTCTCTCTGAAGGAAAACGCGATTGGATGAAATTTTCTCGATAGAATTTAATTCCGAAAAGACCTCAAGTTGTTTTATTTTTTCCTGTAATTCTGAAATCCTAACTAATTTCATTGTGAAATTGCATTAAAAATTTGGATATTATGTATTTGTAAAGTCTCCTTACAGTTTTTACCTCATGCATGAATCTTGAAAAAAATCCAGGCGTAAAGGGGCCTCGTTTCATGGAAAACAGATCTTACCTGAAACCATTTCACATATTTGGTGCTTTATGAATATCTCGCCATTTTGCACCTCTTGGTGAGAGATGGGTCGGAGTGCGGTGTGGGGGGGGAAGGGAAACATATACAAGGTGACTTTTTGATCATCGTCCAAATTCATACAGGAGGCAATTTTTGTGAAACTTGTAAAATGAAATTTCGGCTTCCCATAGAAATTCACTTCCAGCTCCGAGTAAATCACTATGGGAAGTCAAAATTTCAGTTTACGAATTTTACTAAAATTGTTATTGATCAATGATACTGATCACTTACCAAGCCACCAGTATGAATTTGGACAATGATCAAAAAGTCATATTGTATAAAGATGTGTGCAAAGTTTCATTGAGATCAAAGCCATCAGGACGTCACAAACACCCAAAGCATTTATATGGCAGTTGAGCGGGATGACCCACCACCTTGAACTTACTTATTTGAGACTAGCTTTTGCCCGCGGCTTCGCTCGCCTGGATGTGTTTTTTTCTATTATCTTGGTCGTCATTTTATCAACAACCCTTACAGCTTATTCACGGAAAAGTACGAAATAACCCGATGGTTTCCGATCGTCGCTCCTCTAAGGTATCCGAATCCCGTTCTACCAGTGGTTACGTTTTTCCTGTGAAAACTAGAAAACTGTCATGGGCTGTATTTAGCTGGAAAATGTTTATTAATTATGTAGAAACGAGTTAGTTGTGGACGGTTATGTAAAGTTGCGATAGAGATAGTCTCGACACCGAGAACCTCGTCTTACTAAAATTACATGAATATTTTTTTCGATGCAAGTGCTCGTAAAGGCCCACTTTTTATGCATCAAAACCGAACAGAAAGGCGATTATTTTGCCCTAGGGCTTTATTATTATTATTTTTTTAATTTATTTACAATGCAGCAGCTGCAGCCTTTCCTGTGTACCATAAATGTTATCTTTTTTTTCACTGTTCAATGGCTCTGGATACAGTTATTTTAAGCCAATCATAATTTAAAGATCACAAGATTATATTTGTTTTATTTCCTCAAACTATGCATTGAAAAACGTGCATTGAAAAACTCCCTACGCTCGTGTTTTAAATCGTCCTCGTAATTTATTCCTTTTCGCCCTTGTAGCATAAACTACTATTACAGGGATTTTGTGACGGGTGTCAAAAGTGACAGATGATTGATGCCAGTAATGTACACAAGTAACGTCTCCACATGGAAGTAGTATGTACTACTACTATGTACATTGGAGTTTCCGAACAATTCGCAGCGTTCTTAATTTAAAACACAGATTTTCACTGTTTAAAACCAGTGAGCAAAAGTCGATTTTGCTCAACTTTTGCTCACTGTTTTTAAGCAACAAAGGCGCGCTTTTCGAGCTAGTGAGGTGAAAAGAAAAATATTGCATAATGTTGTCTTAGAGTTGATAATTCTAAATGTACTTTTGTCATAATATACCGGATTCTATGATTCAAAATTTTTGTTTTGACCATAATCGAGGAAAAAGAAAGTACCTATTTGGCGATACTAAGCCCCTTAAGATCAAGTGTTAAAGCCATAGACAATACAGCCCAGAAAGACGTCTATTGTTCAACATCTTGCGTACAAATAATTCTGTCAACAATCGAAACGGGATACTGCAATCCTATTGGCTCTTCCAATCTAACGTATAGCGCTACAAACTTATCTTTCCCGAAGACGAAGACTCTAACGTAATGAATATAGAAGCCATTTTGGTTTGGCCTACCGAAACATATAATTTTGAAATGACGAATTGTATCTGCTGGTTCAGTCAGATGTGTTGACAGAAATCGATCGCCTGTTATGAGGAGTCTGTAGGCTGTATTCGTCTATGTTTAGCGCTGAGGCCGGTTACTTACCTCTTTTGTTGACTGTACTCGTAGTTCTTCTTCTTCTTCGTGTGGAAACTAAATTAAATTAAATCTTTCCAGTAAGTAGCTACTGTAATAGCTTTGTCATTAGCCTGCATCAGGTCTAAGTGAGTGCAGGAAGCCGGACACATTGTGCGCGACAAGAGATGGTCTGTCGTTTGTGGAACACCGCATAGACAGTTTATGCTAGCATTTTCGGCGGAAATTCCCCAGCGTTTAAGGTCATCCTTGGACCTTCCGACACGAGCTCTAAGACGATTCAAGGATTTCCATACTAGCCATACTCGTAGTTGACCCCGGTAGATGTATCATCAACTTTATGTCATCTTAACCCTTTACGATCGAGAAACTTTCACTATATCTGTACCTAGCTAGAGAACATGCGTGCAATGACACGTACCCAATATAAAAAAATACTGAGTGGCGCTTTACACATATACTCACCCTGTATCCCATAGGGGTAGGCAGAGAATACAAATTTCCATCTGTTTAATGTCTTGATACCCATATTGTATTTTTAGAATAATATTTTTTATTTTTCTCACTTTTGTTTTGGAAATATTTTGAACAATTAAAAACTTTTAATATTTTTTTACACTATGATATGTGGGCAAATTAATGCAATTTTTGTGCCAAATTTCATGTCTTTATCTTTAACGGTGTCAAAGTTAAAGTTATGAGACTGTGACATACGGACGGACGGATAACGGAGTCTCACCATAAAGGTTACTTTTGTACCTTTAAGGTACTACGGAACCCTAAAAAGATGTGTCTGTACATGGAATAATTTTGCGAAATTTTAAATAAAATGGGTTGTGTGTAGCCACAACTACAATTTTCACAATCTTTGCTTGTCTCTCTGTACCGTTTTAACTCGAGAACTACTCAACGGATTTAGATGCGGTTCATCGTAGTGACCCTGGGGCTCTACCGCGTAATTCTCATTTGTATCAACTTCAAGCAAATGCATGCGAAATTCAACGCGTGCAAAAGAGATGGCTTGTTAGGCGGGCGTCGTCGCACGCACCACAAATTTCAATCTCAAGTTGATGTTGATGAAAATCAGAATTACGCGCTAGACCCGCTGGTCAACCAGGCTATAAGGGGCGCTGATGAAAAAAGTAACCGCCAAGCTGAAAACGGGGCAAAGACTGAATAAACGCGGGCGAAAAGATAGTAGATAAAAAACTAGACTGAGACACACCACACCTATCAGTAACATCAGCAAATCTGGACCCAACCATCAATTATGGTGATGTAACAACGAATATAATTTCTTTGCACCAAATACTTGGTGATTTCCGAACCGTGTCCTGTAATGCTCAGTCTTGCTCAAATTGACTTACATTCTGGTCAATTAGGGACAGTAATGCATGTGTTAAGTTAATAAATATTTATAGAATTGCTTCATAAACCTTTAGAAACAGTTAAAGTACCAATAGACTAAACGGTGTGGTAGTTTTTGAGCTAGAGACCCGTGACATACGATACGGACAGACAGTCGGACAGCGAAGTGGCATTAATAGGGCTCCGATTTGCCCTTTGCGTACGGAACCCTAAATAGAGTATTTTGTATTTATTAATCCACCAATAAAAAATTCATGATCTTGCTAAGTTTCTTGCCCTTCTCCTTAGCAAGACTAATCGAATCATGGATTTTTTTCCTCGAAGGTACTTTTCACCAATAAAACAACTAACACTAACGTATAGTGTTGGTCCCCCTGACACCGT
The DNA here is from genome assembly GCA_934047225.1 of Ypsolopha sequella. Classification (NCBI taxonomy): domain Eukaryota; kingdom Metazoa; phylum Arthropoda; class Insecta; order Lepidoptera; family Ypsolophidae; genus Ypsolopha; species Ypsolopha sequella. The sequence goes on from OW204011.1 coordinate 5,832,545, forward strand.
AAAACGGCTATTGCATCGCCTCTTGCGGCTATCTTCAGAGGCGACTAAAAGATTGGCGCGCACTGTACTTTTGTACACACGTTTAACTGCAGTAGATCCACTGATTGATGGCGCCTATGACGTTTAAATGCCTACAAAGTATCGTAATTATTTATAAGCAAGTGTGAATTAAAAAATGTAATACTTCATTGTTGATAGTGATGTACTACTTGTTTCGGTTATTATTTTTCGATTTGAATGTTGCTTTATTGTGCAATAGAATTCGTATAAAAACAATAGTATATTACGATACGAGAGCGATGAAACGTTTTCGGCTCGTGCTGCAATCACACGAGTCGAGAAAAAGTTTCTCGCACGAGTTTCGTATAATTTTTTATAGCACAAGTGCCGTGCGTAAAGCGGTCATCTTACGCACAGTGTGCTATAAAGATTTTTTTTTTAAAAAGTTTCTCATTTTGTATAGGTCGTGTTTGAGGTCACCAAGTTACGCAATAATATTTAATTAAAAACAAAACAATGTCGAAGTTAAACTAAACGAAAATAAATGATAGTAAAATACTTTTTTCGATTTCGATATTTAAACATCTCTTGGGGGCCCCGGGGCACTACACCACATAGCCCTCCGATAGCTACGCCACTGGTTTTGGCACATTTTCCTTTTGTATCATTATTTTGAATGTTGATTGACATGTCTAATGTTGAGTAAACTCACACTTGATTTTTATTTTTAACCGAAATTTGAAATGTACCTCATCACTAAATGCAGCTGTCATAAGTGCCATCACTCAGTGGCCCTACTTTAGCCCAGTTTAATGTGTGCGAGCCTGTTTATTAAATGATCGTTACTTGCAACGTATCCGAAACCTGATTTTATTTTAATTATTACCTTTATGTGTAATAGCCTGGAAATAAATGAGTTTATCAATATCTGAGCACTTGTTGTAATGTAACAGAAGCCATTTAACTGCATGCTCTACCGATCACACATACAAATAATCATCATCATCATCACCATTCGGCCCACATCTACCCACTTATGTATTTTTTATTTTTTTTGTCTTTGAAAATATACGACGTGTAACAGAAAGGTGTAACCATATTTGGAGAGCTTATTCAGTCAAAAGTATATAACAACTTTTACTATGGAACAAAGCCTGTATCTCGAAAAATAAAAAAAACTTTTTCATAGAAAAATGCAATGCCGCTCGGCCGAAATATATGGAAGAGCAGATTTTTTTTTTTTTGAGATTTCAGGGTTGGCTCCATAGTAAAAGTTGTTCTATACCATTGACTGAATAAGCTCTTCAAATATGGTTACACCTTTCTGTTACACGTTGTACATATATAAGCTTAATATTGATTGCGTCTGTGGTAGATTCAGTACATTCGTTCAAAAACTGTTGAATAAGGAAGGACTCCTCTTAATATTTTAACTATATGCCGATTTTATTGAATATGTTTAGGTTAAAGTAATAGTAAGTTAATTAAGTATGTTTTTTCTCTTTTAATGTTGGTGGCAGAATAACAGCGTTCCTAATGCCTTTGGTATAGGAACAAATGCTGAGTCACTGTCCTTTTTAACAGTGCCATACAACTTTACGTTTAAGAACTACTAACACTACCACATTTTGTTTTAAATGTTTTTAGCTTTTAGCTCTTCAAATATGGTTACACCTTTCTGTTACACGTATATATTTTGAATTTGAAATTTCTTTATATTATGTAACATATGTTGTATTTAAACAACAAATACTGAAAACACCGATCTATGATGTAGTTTTAGGGTTACGTCCCCGAATACTCAACCAACTTAATTTTTAGTTTGTGATTTCTGTTCAAATTATTTTGTATATTAATTGGGAATTCAAAAGAATCTCTGAAAAATATTTGATAAAAAAGTTACCAAGCTTTCGGTATGAATTTGGCTGCATAAAGTGACATTAATTTATACAGCCAAAGCATACTGGAGGCTCGGTAAGCGATCAGTGTCACGAATCGATAACAATTCCGCAAAATAAAATGTTGACCTCCCATAGTAATTTACTTTCTCAAACAGGGTCATCGAATCTTGTTACTGAGCACTTATCGAGTCTTCAGTATGAATTTGGCTGCACAAATTAATGCCATCTTACTCGTATATACAAGGTGAAATTTAATCAACCACCCGAATTCATACTGGAGACTCAGTTAGTGGTCAGGAACAGGGTCCAACGATCCTTTTTTCGAAATCATAAAAAATATTTTTTGTTATCATACGAACTGGACTGCCTAGCACAGGCAGGTATTTTTCGAATTTCACCTGAGGGGTCATTAAACATTGTTCCTGATCACTAACCGAGTCACCGGTATGAATTCGGGCGGTTGATTTTACCTTATATTTCACACATACGAGGTGACAAGGTGGTAGAGCTGATGCCGGGCTCGACTGTGGAAGTACCACCATCTTACTTGGAGACCACCTCGAAGTAATTCGGGGGAGAGTAAGAGGACAGCTCACAGGCAAAAAACCAGGAGGCCCACCATGCCTGGGACCGATGGATGGCGGTATATCCATCCCTAATAGCCGGGCCTTATATGGAACAGACTGGTGACGGGCAGCGTCACTGGTGCGAGGGTTCCGGCACCGCGCTCACCAATCCGCCCGCCCAGCGTGTGTGAGTATGGGCAATTCTTCCAGGATGACCGCCGGGAGTGGCAAAGTCCTGGATAGGTTTACGTTCAGCAGTGGACGAACTAGGCTGATGGATGGATTTAGGTAACAAAATATACTTACGGATTAAAGACAAAAAGCACGCCAACGGCACCGCTGCTGTGGGATGCATTTTCGGCACTTACACAAAAAGATTCTTTATAAATAAATATTAAATAAATTACTCTTAGTTACCAATCATTAAAAAAGTCCACAAAAAAAAATCTATATACAAAACTAAACACCAGAACTAGTAACCGTTTATAAATTTTAAATTGACCAATCACAGCACGTTAAAAAGTGACAGTAAAATTCCGTGCGCATACGCAAGCGCTCTGTAAGGTGTTACTTTGAAACCGCGCCACTGTGCTAGCTTTTCCGGGGCTCCTTGCGTGGAAAACAAAGTGGGGCGGCGTCTTTTCCCACCTGATCATTTAGTTTCCTTTCTCTTGAGGCCCTTCCCATGTGATAAAAGAATCACATTCAGTGATTTTGAACGGAAATCTATTTATTTATTTTATTGGTCTACCAACAGAAATGACACTTACAAAAGATAATAATATACAAAGACAATTTGCTATATTACAATATTACTTAAATTCAAGAAATCTTTAATGTCATGGAAACATTGCTTTGTTAAATAATTAAATAACAATTTCTTAAATAAATTGTAGGGCTTTTCTTTGAGACTGTTTTGTAACTTATTAAAAGTCTTTATTTGCATAAATTATTTGCAGTTCTGTGTTTTAGAGTTAATAGTTTGTTTGGGTATCTAGTACTAAAATTGTATCTATCACTATACTTTACGAATAAATTTGTATGTGATTTCGTGAAATATGCCATTTCATAAATATACAAGGTGAATTTCTGATCATCGTCCACATTCATACTGGTGGCTTGGTAAGTGATCAGTATCATGGATCAATAACAATTTTGGTGAAATTCGTAAAATGAAATTTCGACTCCCCATAGTGATTCACTCGGGAGTGGAACTGAATTTCTATGGGTAGCCGAAATTTCAATTTACGAATTTCACAAAAATTGTTACTGGTCCAAGATACTGATCACTTATTAAGCCTCCAGTATGAATTTGGACGATGATCAAAAAGTCACCTTGTATAGATTTGGCAGGTACAGCAGTTTTTTTATTATAAAATATGGTTTTAATGACACAGTGGGTTCCAAATTGAAAATTGCGCGAATACTTTTTTCTGTGCTATTAAAGCTCTATTTATTTCTCTCGCATTTTTTTATTTATTTCTATAGACTCTTAATCTTCCTTGGCAATGCATGATGATCAGTTAGTAATTAATCGGTAAGCCCCCTAGTACCAGCGAACGGAATAAAACAAGATTTTCAAGTTTTCTTTCTAGCTGCGCGGTGCAATATTATTAAGTCACTATACCGCCTCCTTGTATACCGATTTCTTATGCTTATGTGTTCAGGTGTGGATACGGATTTTATAAATAATATATCGTCACGACATGAATCCCAGGCGGGGTGTCAGACGTGTTTCAATGTTTAGGGGTCGTCCATTAATCACCAAATATCACTAGAAGGGAGGAGGGATGTAGTGAGATATCACGTGTATTTATTTTTTCTTTGAACGCGCAATTTTTAAACCGAAAAACGGTGAGTGAACTTGACTCGCCGTTGCTAAGCAACGGTCTTTATGACATCAAGACTTGGATCGTAATTTAATTTAAAGATATTCTGAATTATTTAATATACTTTGTACCAAAAAATACACGTGATTTTGGGTAGGGGGGGGGTAGTCTAAAACCTCACCACGTATCACCATGGGGGAAGGGGGGGGGGGTTAAAAAGTTGCTAAAATCATCACGTGATTAATGGACGGCCCCTTATGTCGTGGCCAGAATGTAAATTATGAAATGAAAATCTTTTACCTAAAGTCAAGAATAGGTGCGACAACGAACGGTGCGTGTTAGGTTTACATGTAAATAAATTTACGTAGTTTTATCGGATATATGTAATGCCCAGGCAGTTCATGATATGCCCAATTCTGCGATGTGCCGACGCGACGGCACACAGCCTGAAGAAGAAGTCCCAGTTTACACTTTTACTTCCACGTTTAAATTGTCCTATATATTTTTGCAAATTTTACAGTAGAGGCAAAAATTAAATAAATATTAGGTATTTACATATTTTCAAGTTCCGTTTTCTATAGAGAATTTGAAGGAAACTAAATTTTCAGTACTAACATTTTTCAGTACATGACCTACGGCGCTGAGACGTGGTCTTTTACCAAAGGCTTGATCCGCCGATTTAAGGTCGCTCAACGAGCTATGGAGCGGGCTATGCTTGGGATATCTCTGATGGATGAAATCCGAAACGAAGATATCCGTCAGAGATCGAAGGTGACCGACATAACCTGCCGAATCAGTAAGTTGAAGTGGCAGTGGACTGGCCATATTTTCGCCAACGTGATAACCGTTGGGGCCGTTAAGGCATTGGAATGGAGACCACGTACAGCAAAGCGCAGCGTAGGCCGCCCTCGTGCACGCTGGCCTGACGATCTGAAGGACGTTGCGGGTGGCGGCTGGATGAGAATGACTGAGGACCGCCAAGAGTGGCGTAATATGGGGGAGGCCTATGTCCAGCAGTGGACGAATACGGGCTGATGGATGATATTTTTGTTTTTTTTTTAGGAATGACAAATCCAAATTTTATAATTTATTTTGTGTGTGAATGAGACAACTTTAAGCAAACAACAACATTCATTTGATTTTTGAAAATTGTCAGCTGTAAAGAACTATTACGAATCTTGTCATGGAATTGGATGTCATTAAGGACGAACTGTTTTTGGAGATTTTATTTTAGTTAGCACACTGAAAATAGAAACAAAATTTAATATGTAGATGTGATGATGATGGTCTCCAAGCCGACACGGCTACGGCGACTGCTATTGGTGAGGGTGTGATGGGCTTCGCTGGTGTGCCCGAATGTGGCTTCATTTAATATCATTAAGTAGTTTGTTAAATAGTCTTATTGCCTTAATGATATCCATTCGTCGCAACACAACTTAACTTATTTGACAGGACTAACCTTATTTTGAGCGTCCTGTCTTTGTCTGATCGATACAGAAAGAAAAAGACAGAACGTTTAAATTTAGTTTAATCCTGTCAAATAAGTTAAAACGTGTTTACCCGAATCGGTGTTAATATGGTCTATAGTTTAGCATTTGAATTCTAGATTGCGGTAAATTTAATCTATCCTTATGACGTGTATTGATAATATAAACCAAGTGGAAAATATTCAATATTTCTTTACATAAAACCAGTTATATTACGACATAACATAACGGTTTCCTTTCTATGTTCAGTGGAATCAGGTACCAAGACCGCTTATTGCAGCACTAATCCAGATGTGTAATAGCATAGACTAGGTATTACTACGTATAGACTAGCAGTTCCATCAGATTGTAGCCACAAAAAAGGTGTAAAATTATAATGAAATCTAGACGGCGTTGCTAAATCCTCTAACGAACACGATGCTAAAAAAGACCGATTGATGACACTAGTGCCACAGCGATGTCACACAACATAAAAATAATTCCCACTTCGATAATAGATGGCGCTGAAACATTCACTGTTAGCGTTGCCAACTTAGCGCCATCTAGTTTTTCTAAGCACAGCTATTAAAGCCACGCGTTCACGTGGTAACTATGAGAGTTTACTTGCAGCCAATTAAACAAATTATGCTTATTTGCAACATTGGCGACACCTAATGTTGTAAGGGCGCATAAAAAATTTGCTGCGCCTTGATGTATGAGAGTTGTCGGTCTATACAGCTTGTCTAAAAAGTCATGAAATGGAACTAAAATTGTTTTACTGGTAACACCTGATTTTCCCATACAAAAAATCTTAGTTGTTGCCATATTAATTCTGTTTTGGCAAAGAAAGTGGCGCCTCTATTTATTCCTAGACTTTATTGACAATCTGTAGGTAGTAATACTGAGTCTATGGTAATAGACAGGTGTTTTGGAATTGTGCTGAGTGAGCGTTTTTCCTTGTGTCAAATTTTGTGTTAAATAAGATTACTAGATGGCACTGTCTTATCCTTTAGCAACAGAATCAAAAACAAAATTTGCACCAATTCCAAACAAACTAAAAACCACTTTGACATTGATTGCTACGAAACACATTTTATCTATGGTGACATGGGCAGCGCCATCTGGAGGAAAGCTAAGAACTAAGAAAAAAAAACAATGAGAAAAACGCTCATTTGGCTGTTTATTTGCGACAGTGCAGCGTAACAACCAGATTTAAGGCGAGCGTATCTGGATAAATCGGTCCTGCTCCAACGCTTTCATTTTACACTTGACTATCCTACTCAGTGGAAGCGGGTCGCTCAGTCTCGCGTGTTTTTATTTACTATTTTGGAATCTGATGGGTTCATAATATGACGGCCGTTTTTATCTTATTTTGTACGACATTTATTTTGATGTAAGTTTCATTGTCCAAAACCTAATATAACTCAAAATAAAATGATATTTACATCTTTCTTTAAAATTCGTTTTCCCTCTTAATTGACGGATAGATAATAGGTCTTTACATATGAAATTGCCGAATTTTTTATACAGATTATGAGTTCATAATTCCTGTAATTCAATAACCATTTCCATTATTGTTTTTTTTTTTAAAGTTGTTTTCAAGGTCTTACATCTACGTATTAAATTTTGTTTTTATTGTCAATTTGATAACCAAAATTAAAATTTCAAAAACAGATCGTCCTAAATGCCATCCGTTTCCATGATAAGATTCGTAATAATTTTTTACAGCTGTAACTTTCAAAAATTAAATTAATGTTGTGGTTAGCTTAATGTTGTCTCAATATTTATATGCATATCTGTACTTATATATTATTATATGTTCTTCCTTATAAATAAATGATTATGTACAGACTTGGTAATTACATATTTATTAGGTTTATTTATTTATTTATTTAAAATACTATGTACACTTAATGTAAACCAATTGAAGGTTATGAACGGCAAACTACATGACCGTCAAACAGTTTTTTACTAGCACGGTGTGTAGTTTTCGACCCTTAATACCCGTAAATTATTATGTGCATTAATGTCTAATATATTTAAGTATATTATTTAGGATAGTAAATTAAATGTATATACATATAAGTAAGTTAAGATAGCCCTAAGTAATATAATAATGTAACGCACAAAAATACTACATTATGTACTTTCTTTCTGAAATAAATTCATTCATTCATTCATACACAAAAGAAATTACATAATTTGCATTCGTCATTCCTAAACAAAATTCAAAAATGTTAGTACTGAAAACTGAGTTTCTTTCAAATTCTCTACAGACAACGGCAATTTCATAGGTAAAGACCTAGTATTTCATTACCAAGATAATCAGCCTTGCAGCAATTTTGTGTTGCAGCTGAGACAGATATCCTTGTCGGTATAACACGCACTTGCTTCATTGCAACTAGCATTGCAATAGACGTGATACTAAACTAGCTCCTTAAACAGGTTTTAATGCTTTAATAGGTGGTTTACAGTTTGTTAATTAATTTATCATATTGTATTTAGTCTGTAACGGATTTAATTAGTTACCTACCAACATTAAGTGACTGTATGAATATTAGTCATCTTTATTTCTATAATAAAACATAGTGACTTTGCAATCGCAGAGCACAAATAAAGCGCTGATGCGTAGAAATATCTTCTCAAATCGCTAACAAATTGGTATTAGGTAGATATGTTGTATATGTTGCTGTGCGATTGCGAAGTCACTATATTTTATTATAGAAATAAAGATGACTAATATTAATACAGTCACTTAATGTTGGTAGGTAACTAATTAGGAAACAATAAATGATAAATTTGTTAAATAGGTGCTCCCATACTAACTAAAATGAAAAGGTCCTTCCATACAAACTAAAATAACAGACTTGGCTTTTACGGTGGAAAGATTGCATTGCGAGACTTGACATTTTTGTACATTTTATGTTTTTGATGGGATTTCCTTTATGGTTAATAGGCCGGCGGAGCAATTCTAGTTCATACAAACGAAATACCATAACCATTTGTAAATCATAGATATTTCCTCTTTTTACTGATCGTAAATGATTAGGTCAAAGTCATAAAATTCTCTAAATGTCTTTATGCAGATGACTTCAAAATATACATGAAAGTTAACTGTGCGAGGGATTGCGAACTTTTTGCAACAGGATAATTATACCGTTTTGCAATGGTGCACAGAAAATAACATGCATATGAACCCTAGTAAGTGTCGCACTATGTCCTTCGGACATAAAAAGCAACAATTATACCACTCGTAATTCGTATACAACGTGTAACAGAAAGGTGTAACCATAATTGAAGAGCTTATTCAGTCAATGGAATAGAACAACTTTTACTATAGGGTCAACCCTGAAATCTAAAAAAAAAAATCTGCCCTTCCATACATTTCGGCCGAGCGGCATCGGCATTGCATTTTCCTATGAAGCGAGTAATTTTTTTTTCGATATACAGGATTTGTTCCATAGTAAAAGTTGTTCTAAACCATTGACTGAATAAGCTCTTCAAATATGGTTACAACTTTCTGTTACACGTTGTATATTGGGTGAAGAGGTCATATCTAGACATTCAATTACTAAAAGCTAAGTAGTATTATTTAACCTAAATATTACCTTTAATCAACATATCATGGCTCTTACAACCGAATCCTTTAAACTTGTCGGTTTTATACTTCGTATAGTGCGCGCCAATCTTTTAGTCGCCTCTGAGTGAGTTACGAGTGCAAGCTTGCGCAGGTACAGTCAAGGAAATAATAATATCAACGGTTGATTATTAAATGTTGACTATAAGTGGGAAGGTGTGCTTGTTGTACCTACTTATTTGATTATTTATTTATTATTTTAGTGCAATCGTACTATATAAATAAAATGCATTAATATAAACACCATTTTCCTACATTGTCGCCTTAAAACGCTATAACGTCCGCGAGGCATAACAACAACAATAAACTTTAACAAACTAAATCAACAAAACTTTAATAAACTAAATCAACAAAACAACAAATAAAGGCAACAAAAACAATAAACTATAACAAACAGATTCAACGATAAACTTAACGAATATAGAATTTTTTCCTCGTAGGTACTTTTCATGCAACGCGCGCGTGTGTAGTATACGGACGTAGCACTAACACTAACGCATAGTGTGGACACCTGCTGAACGGCGAGCGGGGGGTGTGGTGCGGCACGCAGGCGGGTGTGCTCCGCGCCCTCGCTCCTGTAACGTCCCCCTGACACCGTAAAACGGCTAATGCGTCGATTCTTGGGGCTATCTTCAGAGGCGACTAAAAGATTGGCGCGCACTGTAACATGCGTGATCTCCCCGATCCGAATGCTATGAAACTTTTGGTCTCGTGGTCTCGTCAGAAGCTAATTAGAAAGCAGTGCCTGCGTATGAAATCTGCGTGAGGCCAAGTACAGAAAAAGTTCAAAAGGCTTTTCTAAGGTACTTGTACAACAGCTTTATGGGTATTACCCTTTGCTTTACCCCACGGTGTTTTTACTTTGTGCATTAGAAATACTTTTTTAGGGTTCCGTACCTAAAAGGTACAAAAGGAACCTTATGGTGAGACTCCGTTGTCCGTCCGTCCGTTTGTCACAGCCTCATAACTTTAGCACCGTTAATGATAAATACATGAAATTTGGCACAAAAATAGCATTAATTTTCCCACATATTAGGGTGTAAAAAAAATATGAAAAGTTTTAAATTGTTCAATATATTTCCAAAACAAAAGTGAGAAAAATAAAAAATATTTGCCTAAAAGTACAATATGGATATCAAATTGTAGGTATTAAAAAGCTGATTGTAAAAATATATACCTACTATTACTGACACTGGTTTCGAGAAATCTTTAAAAAACCCCAAAAATGTGTATGTCCCCCCTTATCTCCGAAACTGGTAGACCGAAAAATATGAAAAAAATGTCAATTGTAGATCATAACTGGCCAATTACAGGAAAACTATAGCGGTTAAAAAAAATTCAGCACTAATGAGAAATATAAAAAAGAAGTAAAATAAATAAAAAAGATATTTTATAAAAATACAATATGGGTATCAAATTGTAGATATTAAAAAGCTGATTGTAAAAATATATACTTTTACTATAGGTACTTACTGGCACTGGTTTCGAGAAATCTTTAAAAAACCACAAATATATGTATCTCCCCCCTTATCTCCAAAACTGGTGGACCAAAAAAATTAAAAGTCATGGTAATATGTGTTTACGTAAAGAAAGATTACAGGAAAAATAAAGCGGTCGAGAAATTCACGAAAAAAAAATTACAAAATTAAATTTATCATCCACAATACGGAACCCTAGGTACGCTAGTCTGACACGCACTTGACCGGTTTTTTTTTTAGAATGTAGACGTGGGAACGATGAATTAACAATCACAAAACACGATCCTCTCGATCACGAACACTTCTTGCAATTCCTTATTACTAGACTATCTCACATGCAAAATCCCCTCTCTGCCGTATGATCATAAGTAAATAAATAAATAAATAAAAAGATTTTTATTCAACAGAACACAACACAAAACACATACTGTGTTACTACAAAAGGGTGTTTAAGCGATGTTTAACTTTTGACAGTGTTTAAATCTGTTGCTGTCATTTTTTTACTATATGAAAGAAAAGGTGACAACAACAGATTTAAACACTATTTAGGATTAGACAGGTTCTGTTTTAAAGGTCGGTGACTCAGCTTTTGTCCATTAAGCCAGAAACAAAGGGACGCTGTTATTCTGTCACTTCCTGTTCATCCATAAGGATATTTAAAACAATAAACAAAAATTAACACAAGTATGATTAAAACACATATAAAACAATAGCCATTTTTAGGAACTTGGAACTTCTGTAGTGTAACTACAAAACGCTGTTTAACTTTAGACAGTGTTTAAATCTGTTGCTGTCACTCTTTTACAATATAAAAGAAAAGGCGACAACAACAGATTTAAACACTGTCTAAATTTAAACACCGTTTTGTAGTAACACCGCTATTGTTTTGCAGCTAAATTAACGTACCATTTAATAATATTAAGAGTATTATATGTATAATTATCTATATACTTATATATGAATATTATATAAACTTAAATGCATTATTAATAGATTTAAAATATATATTAATCTATTATGTTATTTACAATGTACATACTGACACCATTTTCCTTATCTTTTTATTTGCAATTTTATTTGTAAGTTTACTAACCAAGTCATATATTGTACAGTATAAGTTTTATGTTGAAAAAAAAAAGACATGTTCTTGCAAGACTAATCGAATGGGCGGAGGTAGGCATGTATTTATATATGTAACCTATTACTATGTAGTATATAGGATGTTTGGTCGGCCGCCTGGATTCTTGCTGGGGGCTCGGTTGGTGATCATTGAACCTTGTTCCTGGTCCCTGGCTGGGTCTCCGGTATGGGTTCGGGCGGTTGATTGGATTTCACCTTGTATAATATATATTATTACCTATCATTTTAATCTAATATACAAGGTGACTTTTTGATCATCGTCCAAATTCATACTCGTGGCTTGGTAAGTGATCAGTATCATGGATCAATAACAATTTTTGTGAAATTCGTAAAATGAAATTTCGACTCCCCATAGTGTTTCACTCAAGACTGGAAGTCAATTCGTAAAATGAAATTTCGACTCCCCATAGTGATTCACTCGGGACTGGAACTGAATTTCTATGGGAAGCCAAAATTTCATTTTACGAATTTCACAAAAATTGTTACTGATCCAAGATACTGATCACTTATCAAGCCTCCAGTATGAATTTGGACGATGATCAAAAAGTCACCTTGTATATTGCTACATAAATGAAATAAACCTTTAATTTAGTTCATGTACATTTATTCTTTGATTACATATATTTTTATTATATTAAATTCGACGTGTAAAAAGTGTTTTATGTATACCTATTTTGCAAAATAAACTATTTGAATTTGATCAGTGGTCTGAACTCAGTCCTCAGGCATTCTTTAGACTCTCACATCTTCAATGATTCAAGGAACCAAATTTTGAAGGTTTGCTCCGAACAATATTAAATACAAATACAAATTTCTTTTTTAATCCGCAAGTAGTTAATGCTTAACAGTTAATGCGTAATATTATTTTATCCTAAAGTAATTAACCCCTTACCGCATACGAAACCATATATGCTATCTAAATTTTCTAATTTTTTCACAGTCTATTAAAAGATCATACATTTGAAAACTAACTTGAATCAGAAAAAATATCTCGTCGTAGAACGGAACATAATTATTTGTCTATGGCAAGTGTAATCTGTCAAAACTATTTGAGGTTTTGTGTAACGTACCCACGCAGTGAAGTACAAAGATAAATAGAGTGAGTTTCATCAGTGGAAATTAAATATAAACCGGTAAGTTTGAACTTCATAGAAAATCATAATACATTCTTTCAACCTTCTAAAACATGAGGATGTGTGTATTTTTATTTTTTATTTACGTTTTCTTCAGGTTTTAGAATCTTTTTTGCAACTGCCATATTTGGCTTCGTATGCTTTCCCGTCAAAAACATTGTTGTTCATATACGGCTTCGTATGCATTTGAGCTTTTTTTACTGCTTTTTCAGAAATGGATCCTTCTCGCTTTTATGGCACTTCTAAGCATGTTCAGCCTATACATATATATATATGTTTCGTGAGTGATGATGATATTGCTTTTGACTACGAACCTTCCTCTAGCCGAGCAACTAAAAGAAAACATGTTATCATATCCAACTCCGAATCTGATAGTTCTGATGATGATAATGTGGCTTTACAAAACTACCAGGCTCCGTCTACATCGAAGGGAAAAGGAAAGGCAAAGGGTAAAAAAGCGAAAAAAGACCAAGTTATTTGAAAAAATTATAAAATGCCAGGTTATGGTAAAAAAAACTTTGTGTTCAAAGGAAATACAGATTTACCGGATATGATAAAACAGTTAGATTCACCAGCAGATATTTCAAGTTTTTATGTTTATAACAAAAGAAGAAATCGAAACATTCATAGGAATCGTTTTTTTTATGTCCTGTGTGAAATTGCCATCAACAAGAATATTTAGTTAGTATTGGTCAAAGAATGTAGGTCAGTCGCAAGTTCAAGAGGCTATGACATGTAACCGATTTGAAACTGTAAACCAATTTTTGCATTTCAACAATAATGAAAACTATCATCCTGGGATCACCGTCATCAAGCAGAGTCGGCACTCCATCCAGTTTGCCTGATTCACCAACACCCAGCAAAAAGTCCCGAAAAACTCGTTCAAAACGAAAAACTTTCTTTTTATGTTATAACGACAAGAGAAACTGCTTCGTAGATTTTCACAAAATGTAATTGAAAATTTACTTGAACGCATTCAAAGCCATATATGACTCCGCATTATTTTACTATAATGCATACGAAGCCATATATGGCATCATACTTTTATTTCTAATATATGGGATGTAATTTTTTTTTTCAAATTGTATCGGTTATTTTGGCTAAATAAATCAATATTTTGAAACAAGAAAATTTTTATTGCATCTCCTTGATAATTCATGCAGTAAGGGGTTAATAGCATGCACACACAAAATTAAAAAATACAAATAAGAATTACACAGACAATAAAAATAATGGAGATGTTGATCGTATTGTAATAATATTGTAATTATCTCTAGTTGCATTTAACCATTTCAAATTCAAAGGGTCTAGCAGGCTAAGGGAACAAGATTGGCCCACAAAAAAATCTCGAAATAAGCTACTAAAGACCTCTACAAGTGCATCCAAAAAATTTAAAAAATTGTGGTGCGTCATGTCAAAAAAAAACATTTGCAATACAATCTAAAACAAATGAAGATCGAGGGCTGATTTTTGGCACACAGTAACCTTGGCTTAAACCGGTGCACCACCATAAAAATCAGCCAGATCGCTTTCGTGGGCCAATCTTGTTCCCTTAGCCTGCTAGACCCTTTCGTTTATTGTTTACGATTCAGATAGTCGTTCATAAACTCACACCGAGGTTCAAAAATGAACACTTCAAATTCAACACCGACCGTTCAAAAATTACAGTGTCGCTACACTGGTGTCGACTTTTTCAACATCAACTCTGAGCAGGGTTCGCAAGGTTCGTATAGACTCCAAACGTCACCTGACATTCACGTTAATTTTCGTAAATGAAATGACGTTAATTTTCGTACCGAGGGGGTCTTCTCAACGTTATAGTTGATATATTTACGTTAAATTTCGTGTAGAGGAGGTCCTCTCAACTTTATTATACTAAATATAATGCAAAAATGACAACTGACGTTTGGAGTGTCGCTACACGATGAAACCCGTTCAAAAACTCAGCGTTACAACCCCAGTGTTCCTACCCAGCCCAGGGTTATTTAATGAACGCTCTTCAGAGTTTACATGGTTTGGAACTCCCCTTTTAAGTTTAGTAACCTGTAATAGGAGAGGCTCGCTTATTCTATGGATATGAATTTAAACATTTGTAAACTACGCAAAAATATGACAAATATAATTTAGAAGAAATTAAGACGAATGGTATATACTTAACTAATTGTTCTATATAATGAAATTTTATTTACTTTTTCTTACACGCAAAATTTTGAAAAAATTATGTAATATTAATAATAAATGATAAAGGGCGTTTATTGCATTGTATTGTTTATAAATGACTGTTTGGTTTAACTGTTGTAATTAATTGATTAAATAACAAAAATTATTGTTGCATTTCAGAGCGATCTGCGGCCGCATCGAGGGCCACCTCTCGGCGCTGCCGCCGCCCTTCCGTCTGCACGTGCCGATGTTGGCGCGCGCGGCCAGTGCCGAGGCAAGGAGCCCTGCGCGTGCGCCGGCCTTCAGCGTGGCCTGGTGCAATAGGGACAAGGTGGGATAATTATCTTCGCCTCTTTGACCTAAAATTGGCTTACCCTTCGCCGCTATCGCGCCTGATTGGATGTGAACAAGAGACCTGGGATGAACTGGGAGAATAGCAGGCTGTTATAACGCCTATTGACGTCAAGAGAAGTTATAGAATAGAATATGATTTTATTTATCTAAAACTTGCATAATAGAATAATATTAGTATAGTATTACGTTGACGCCTACAAGGGTGTTTGTACCGGTGCTATAGGCGCCAAGCTCTTCCCTTACAGAGTATTACATTAATAGTATTACCTTGACGCCTACAAGGGCGTTTGTACCGGTGCTATAGGCACCAAGCTCTTCCCTTACAGAGTATTACATTAATAGTATTACCTTGACGACTACAAGGGCGTTTGTACCGGTGCTATAGACACCAAGCTCTTCACTTACAGAGTATTACATTAATAGTATTACCTTGACGACTACAAGGGCGTTTGTACCGGTGCTATAGGCGCCAAGCTCTTCCCTTACAGAGTATTACATTAATAGTATTACCTTGACGCCTACAAGGGCGTTTGTACCGGTGCTATAGGCACCAAGCTCTTCCCTTACAGAGTATTACATTAATAGTATTACCTTGACGACTACAAGGGCGTTTGTACCGGTGCTATAGACACCAAGCTCTTCACTTACAGAGTATTACATTAATAGTATTACCTTGACGACTACAAGGGCGTTTGTACCGGTGCTATAGGCACCAAGCTCTTCACTTACAGAGTATTACATTAATAGTATTACCTTGACGACTACAAGGGCGTTTGTACCGGTCCTATAGGCACCAAGCTCTTCACTTACAGAGTATTACATTAATAGTATTACCTTGACGCCTACAAGGGTGTTTGTACCGGTGCTATAGGCACCAAGCTCTTCACTTACAGAGTATTACATTAATAGTATTACCTTGACGCCTACAAGGGCGTTTGTACCGGTGCTATAAGCACCAAGCTCTTCACTTACAGAGTATTACATTAATAGTATTACCTTGACGACTACAAGGGCGTTTGTACCGGTGCTATAGGCACCAAGCTCTTCACTTACAGAGTATTACATTAATAGTATTACCTTGACGCCTACAAGGGTGTTTGTACCGGTGCTATAGGCACCAAGCTCTTCACTTACAGAGTATTACATTAATAGTATTACCTTGACGCCTACAAGGGCGTTTGTACCGGTGCTATAAGCACCAAGCTCTTCACTTACAGAGTATTACATTAATAGTATTACCTTGACGACTACAAGGGCGTTTGTACCGGTGCTATAGGCACCAAGCTCTTCACTTACAGAGTATTACATTAATAGTATTACCTTGACGCCTACAAGGGCGTTTGTACCGGTGCTATAGGCGCCAAGCTCTTCACTTACAGAGTATTACATTAATAGTATTACCTTGACGCCTACAAGGGTGTATGTACCGGTGCTATAGGCACCAAGCTCTTCACTTACAGAGTATTACATTAATAGTATTACCTTGACGACTACAAGGGCGTTTGTACCGGTGCTATAGGCACCAAGCTCTTCATTTACAGAGTATTACATTAATAGTATTACCTTGACGCCTACAAAGGCGTTTGTACCGGTGCTATAGGCACCAAGCTCTTCCCTTACAGAGTATTACATTAATAGTATTACCTTGACGCCTACAAGGGCGTTTGTACCGGTGCTATAGGCACCAAGCTCTTCCCTTACAGAGTATTACATTGAAAAATAAAAGAGAATACAAAAAATAAACAGAAAGAGCATGCAGCTTACCTTATAATAAATACATAAATCAAGGGCATGTGAGAGGGTGGGTCTGTGTGAAGAGTGAGGGTGAGAATGAGAGGGTGTGTGTAGGAAGAGGGTGTATGTTAGTGTATGTGTTTCCCTAGCCCCACAACCAAGGTCTTGGGATCCGTATATTTATTACTAGGGAGTATGTGTAGGATGTGTGTGAGGGTGTGTTGTCAAGAGTATGTAAATACTCCCCCGATATAGCTTCTCTTGACGTCACCCCGGAACACGACCAGCCGTTCTATGATCTTTGTGGAACTCGCACAACTCGTTCAGTTGGTAGGACATCAAAGTAATTTTAAAACATGTGCAAAGAATCAGATCCGGAAGCAATTAAGAGGCTATGCGAATTTTATTTTTGTCACTCCAAGCGAAAAATCGCGCAGTGCGAGAGGGGCGGATTCAGGGCAAAAGGGAAAAATGTTGGATTTATATTTTTATTAAAAAAACTAAAATAGCTAGCAAAATTTCAAATATCAAATCTCTAGATATTGTTAAAACACACCTAATAAAATATGTTTGAGTTCTGTATATGGTTCCTATTCGTCAAACGAGGAGAAAAAGTGATTTTGAAGACCTCATTTCAACAATTATTTCTATCGAGGAAAATTTATCCAATCATGTTTTCCAATTTTAAAACCCTACATTATATATATAGTCAGAATGCATATATCAGAAACTGATTATAATTTTCCGTGTATTTTATGAAATACACAGAAAAGAAACACCCGTATATTTTTCGCATATCGCCTTAACTGTGTAATTTTGGTTGTCTATAGTTGACCGGACGTGCACAATCTGTCTTGGATTTTATAAAAAGCATTCGGAATTACGACCTTTGCCGAAGAGTGGCGGAGATTCCTACGCGCATTATTTATTATATATTATGCTACTGTATACTATTAATTGGCTTTTCAGAGACTAAAAATCCAGCCAATGTACAAGGTGACTTTTTGATCATCGTCCAAATTCATACTGGTGGCTTGGTAAGTGATCAGTATCATGGATCAATAACAATTTTGGTGAAATTCGTAAAATGAAATTTTGACTCTCCATAGTGATTCACTCGGAACTGGAAGTGAATTTCTATGGGAAGCCGAAATTTCATTTTACAAATTTCACAATTTTTTTTATTGATACAAGATACTGATCACTTACCAAGCCACCAGTATGAATTTGGACGATGATCAAAAAGTCACCTTGTATATGGATTTCGTTTTATTGTCAGGAGCCGGAGATCGTCAACGCCACAACGGGCAAGCTAGAGAGCGGCCAGCCATCACTGCTGTGCAAACAGAGCATGTTCGCTAGATGGCAGCACTTGGTCACCAAGCTGCCGCTACTGCCGCAGGTAGGTGTCGCCAGTGTCCTAGCAGTTTCACTTTTGTTATATCGTCATAGGGTTGAGAACAGTTAGCAGAGTATAATCGCTAGATGGCAGCACTTGGTCATGAAGCTGCCGCTGCTGCCGTGGTAGGTGTCGCCACTATCTTATAGCTTGACCGTCCTAAAGTTGGCCTTTCCTATAGCCCGTCCAATGAAAGAAAATTAGAAAAAATAACCCGTGTAAAAGCTAATTTTGGCACAGTTGTAGAATAAGGTGTTTTAAACAACATACTAAAAGTACTGATGGGTGGGGTTGAAGCTAAGGGGTGGAGGGGGGTGTAAACGTCTCTTTTTTCAGTTTCTCGTAAATAACTGGAAAACTGCGGCCTACAGCAAAAAATAATGTATGACTAAAGTAATCTATATAAAATTTCCTATAAAAAAGTGTAATACACTTTTTCTGTAGGATCAATACTTAAGGAGATACAGAAAGAGGAAAACGGACAATAAAAAAAAAACACATTTCTTTAAGTATATTACTAAAAATAAATTTCCTAATTATCTTCTAAATCTAAAATATCATCATCGTCAACGGTGTTTTCAATGAGGGCTCCGTTAGTGCATGAGCCGGAGCATACGCGGCACCCGCAGCGCACCCCACACCCAGTCGTGCATCGGCAAAATTTGGTGTTGAGAATGGAGTTAGTTGCCAGAGGGTCGTTGGTTGTCACTGATTTTAGAATTCCATTGTCTCTTTTTGGCCCAACACCATCGGGTTGGTGGTAGGGGGCTGCCGAGCCATTGTTGTATCTGTAAGAAAGAAATAAGACCAACATAAGTATTTAGCTCAAATAGATATTTGTAACAAAACCGTATTCGACAATAATAAAATTAAATAATAATATCTGAATAGTTACCTGTAGGTACACTCTGAACGAGTGCTGCTTCAAAGCTCCTCTGGTAGCAGGAAGAGTGGCCATATCAGATTTAGGCTTCGTCGATGCTCTCAAAAAAGCCAGAGTAGCGGTGTTGGCTGGGGTTTTGTTCCTGCGAAGGCGCCTGGTAAATCACCAGGAATAGCTTCTTGCCAGCCTGCTCAATATCCTCATTTAATGTTGAGGGCTCAATAAAAATGTCTGAGATATTTTGGGTCAGGTCTGGCTTAGCTATGAATAGCTTAGCAATTCCCAGTTTGCTCTTTGCATAGATCGCCGATGTGGTTTCGCTTCCGGAAAAGCTGTAGAGAAGGAGAATCGTCTTGGCGAATGGAAGCTGTTGCACTGAAAACAATTTGGTGTCCACCTTCCCACGGTCTGGCATCATAAAGTACACATTGGTATCTGGTAGAGTCTATCTTATGAGGAGGACTATGAAATCCACATCCTCCCCAATTATTGTAACAGTTGGATGTACAGCAGCTTTATCCAACACGCACCTCACAAATGTGCCATCAGCATCTCCTGTTGCAACAGTTGTTTCAATCCACGCTGCCGGCATTTTCTCGGTGAGAAACTGAATTAGTCTCGTTTTGTTCCTTTCATTGGCGAGAAAATGCTCCTGTTGAACCGTGATGACCGTGCTTTCGTTACATTTAATGTCAACCGAAGTTTTTGTCAGACCTCTTTGCTTCTGTTTCGCTCGTTTTGTGCTATTAACATCATTGTAGCCATCAAAAACCACCATACAATTTGAACCACAATGTGTCTGTACGTAGGCAATGTACTGATTGCAAATTGAAGAAATGCTGAAGGACGGTTTCCACTTCATGCGGTGTAGAAGAAAACCACCATCTACCACATTGGTGCTTCAAGTGAGATTGAAAGTTGCGTTATTCTCCACTGGCAAAACATCGTAGAGGAATGGCTTCTTCCCTTTTCACATCCCACCCTCGAGGAACAGAGCCAGGGGGAATGAAGTTAATTCATAAGTCAAAAGCTTGAAATTAAAATTGTCAGAAGGTTAACAGTAATGCCATTTGCTATTGATTTTAATACTACTGCTACTGCTCATATGGTACTGCTCGTATGAGTAGCCAGTATGGCTATTGACAAAACACATTCTTTCTAGACTGCTTCATGTCACCGAATTTTCTGCCAATGAAATGGGAGATGATCTTTGAACACTTCTCCAATTTTAGGTCTATCTCGTGAATCTCTCTGTTGCCGTGATAGCCGTAAATCAACGTGCTGTTCTCCACTTGCAAAAACCACTCCGGCGAACTCCTCCAATGACGTGCAGTACATTTGGCGAGTACAGAATCAGCTATTCCTCTCCCTCGCATCAGGCCACCTGATGGACCGCATGAGAGTTTGTTCGATGACCATGTCCAAACAAATTCCAGCCCAAGGTGGGTTAATTGTGAAATACCCATTTTTGGCAAACTCTTTGTACGCCTGTGGATGGTTGTTTTTTAGGTGTATCATGTCTTGCACGTAGAGATGGGCAAATTTCACGTATTGAAAGTGCCCACTTGCATAGAAGAATAGGATCATTTGTTTTACATACGCCAAGTGGCCGTCCCAATCAACGCAACGCTCAGAATCAATGAATTTCTTTATGAGGGTAACCATATTGAAATACTGCACCCACAAAGCAGCGGTAAATCACATTTATTCAATATAATATTTAATTCAAAAATAAGAAAAAGAATCTTAAATTGTGCATTTTGTACCCGATACAAAACATTCCCCCTATTATTACATTCCTAATGTGTATAATTTATCACAATTAACTTCCCCTCCCCCATATGTCTTTAAATATTCCAGCAAAAAAGTGTATTTCACCTTTTTTGTAGAAAATTTTATGTTAATTAATTTAGTCTTGAGTAATTTTTTTCTATAGGCCACAGTTTTCGAGTGATTCACGCAAAACTGAAAAACGGGACCTTTACACCTTCCCCCACCCCTTACCTCCACCCATCAGTACTTTTAGTATGTCGTTCAGGCAGTGGCGTGCACAGAACTTTTTTCCGGAAAAGCAATCAAAAGGTCAAGATTGACAATAAAAAAAATATGAAAAAATTAAAATAACACTTTGAAAAAAAAAAGTTTGTATGACACCAGGGTAGGCACTGCCTACCCTAGAGTGAAAATTTTCATACAAACTTTTTTTTTTTCAAAGTATTATTTAAAAATTTTCATATTTTTTTTATGGTCGTACTTGACCTTCTGATTGCTTTTCCGGAAAAAAGTTCTGTGCACGCCACTGCGTTCAGGATACCTTCCTCTACAACTGTGCCAAAATTAGCCTTTACACGAATTATTTTGCCTATTCGGCCTTTTTTGGTCTTCGTTGGACGGGCTACTAGTTTTGCGGGACGCAAGGGGGCGGCTGCGCGCGGGTACACACGGTATTTCCACGTCATGATGTGTCTAAAGACCAATTTAAGAAATATGAGAGTTTGAAACGTATACATACACTGAAACGCAATATATACCCATTATATTTTTAAATATACACGATAGAAAGAACAATGGAAATTGGTATTGAACCATTTGGTAAGACATTAAGAAAGATTTGTTTCAGAAAGTCATCTTCCAAGGAGGTAAAAAATAAAAAAAATCGGCCAAGTGCGAGTCGGACTCGCGCACGATGGGTTCCGTACGATTATCTATAAAAACGTAAAAAAACCATGTCTGTTGTATGGGAGCCCCCTTAAATATTTATTTGATTGTGTTTTTTAGTATTTTTGTTATAGCAACAACAGAAATACATCATCTGTGAAAATTTTCGAGGGTTGAAAGTCGTGGATCGAGATTGGAAGCACCCAGCGTGTTCCCCCTCCTACGTCCCGCGAACCTAGGAAAGGCCAACTTTACGGCGGTCAAGCTATAGTAGTTTGACGATTGTTACATCGTTGTAAGTGTAGGACTGGGAACAAAAAACAAAGCATTTTCGCTTAGTGGCAGCACTTGGTCACCAAGTACTTTATTAAATTAACGCGGCGCTGGCACCCCTTTTAGCTACACAAATGTTCGCTATGGGTGAAAAATACCCAGGTATAAAATCGAGTTTTATCAATGATTAATGCCCACCTAGTTGTAAATATGTGTTTTACCTAATTAGTGTATAGTAAGGATCTAAATAAAACTGAGAAAAGATATTGAAATGCGTATATTTTACTGGAAAAATATACCATAAAATTTTACCAGAAATACTATTAATTTTTAGTAACTTACAAACGATCACAGAAAAAAATTACTTTTTATGTCTTAAAGTGAAATATAACTTTATTTTACTTTAAAATAATACTTATTGCTTAGAAATAAATTAAAATCATTGATAAATTACTTAATTTTTTTTTATATATCAACATTGAAGTAACAGTAATAAAAACATATAAAAACACAACAACAGAGTCAGTATCATGTTCACTAAACTCTTCAAAATCTTCAATTTCGGAACAACTGCTATCGGAAAATTTAAATACTGCTCTATATGTTCATAATTTATTACTAAGCGCGACATTATGTTACATAATAACACAAAAAAAATTACAGTGAAGCTCAAAAATTGCATAGCACGAATTATCGCTAGGGGTGAAAAATACCCATTCACACTTTGCACGTCCACAACTCCCAAGCACGTCATGGCAACTGCTGACTGCTGAGCGGCGAGTGCGCAGTCAAAGACGTAACTCGAAGGTACTTAGAAGCGCAGCCCGCCGTGATTAGTGAAAAAAAATAGGGCGAAAAATTTGCACGGCTGGGTAAAATTTACCCATAGCGAGCAGCGCCGAGTTAATAATTAACAGCGCCAGTATCCCAAACTTCATTTACCACGGTCCTGAAACGCCTTTACGCTCTTTCTGCACTCATCAGTCGACCGTCGAGCATCGGTGGCCTTCGATCGCACCGCTCGCCACGCCGCCGTCATTGAGAACAGTTCAACAAACTCACTACTTATTTATTTATTTATTTACAAATATCTATCCTTACAGGCTAGCCTAATTCGATAGATATGTATATTTACAACCACAAATCTTACTTTCTACAACCTTTACAAGTATACAATTTCAATAATAATTTTACAAAAACAACTTCTTGTAGCACAGCACAAACAACGCTGTTCTCGTAAACTCATTCCGAGCAACATGGAATATATCCTCTATTTCTGAAATATAATTTAAGGCGCGGAGCGCTCGCGTCAACGGCGCTTGTGCCAGTAAGATAGTTCGTGCGCGGGGCACCAGAGCTGTCATATGGACCAAATAAAAAGTCCGTAAAAGACCGAAAACGTATAAAAAGTCCTAAATCATCAAATAGGACTTTTTCAACCGTGAGCGGGTCCGCGGACCACGGACCGATCGGACTTTTTCGGGCTTCGGGTTAGTCCGTTCAGTCCGTTGGTCCGTTGCTGGTCCGTTGTGTGTAACGAAATGATTATGGATGGTTTTATGCAAGTATAGCATGACAAAATAATGTTATTCGAAGGATGTGATGACGAGTTGACGACTAAGAATCGAAATATATGTTTTGCAGGTATGTATTCATTCATATTTTCTTCATATTGTTCATACTTAATTTTGACTATATACGAGTATAATATATACATGGTGAATTTGTGAACATCGTCCAAATTCATACCTTAGCCTTGGTAAGTGATCAGCATCATGAACCAATAACAATTTTTGTAAAATTCATAAAATTAAATTTCGACTTCCCATAGTGATTCACTCAGGACTGGGAGTGAGTTACAATGGGAAGTCGAAATTTCATCATACAAATTTCACAGAAAATGTTATCGATTCATGATGCTGATCACTTACCAAGCCTCCAGTATGAATTTGGACGATGATCAAAAAGTCACCTTGTATATAAAGCTACAAAACGGTAACTCACTGACTGACTGACTGACATGGTTGTTTAGTTTGAAGGAGTCTTTTGACATGGTAGTAATGTATGAAAACAATGTCAGTTGTCTAATACTGAGTGGGGAAAAACCTTGACATTTGACATTTTTTGACATTTGACATGGTTTTTTGACATTTTAGTGAGACGTGTCGTTGTGTGGGAGTTTTCAAAAATTTTTCGAGTAAGTAGGCGAGCCCGAAGGGATAAGTACGCAAGCGCGAAGCGCGAGCTTGCGCAGTTCCTAGGGATGTCCTCGATCACTAGGGATGGGAAAAATTGCCTTTTTTTTTTAAGGGATGTACCGAAATAAAAATTGTTTTGGCCATATCTTCGGAACGGAAGGTGGTACATCCCTAGGGGTTGAACCATAGGGTGCCAAAAAAGTTTTTTTTTTTTTTTAATGTCAAAACTTTAACCGCCCGTATCTCCTAGACGGCTTGTGTTAGACCCATGTTGATGGGTGTCTAAGAAAAGGTCTCGCCGAGATCTAGCCCCCCACAGTGTCAAAACTTTAACGGCCCGTATCTCCCAAACGGCTGAAGCTAGACCCATGTTCATGGTACTCTAAGAAAAGGGCTAGACGAGCTCTAACTGAAAATGAAAAAAAAAAAAAGTCGAAAAAAAATATATATTTTTGCCAAAACTTTGATCGGCTATATCTCCCGAACCGTAAGTCCTAGCGAGTTGCGGTTTCAACTTTAGTGATCGGTTTGCCGAGGGCTACCCGACCGCATAAAAAAATTTGACATTTGACAGGTTTTGACATTTTTTGACAGGTCCAAAAAAGTGCTCCGATTCGCTTGAAACTCGGTATCAAGGGGCAAATGGGGTCGGTGATTACGAATTCATTGTTAAATTTGACACTTTTTGACAACCGACAAGGATTTTGACACTTTTTTGAAAAAAATTTTATCGGACATTTCTTCGGATCTAATAACGAGGCCGAAGGCCGAGCCTTCAAGTGTCTTTCTAGCGAAGCCGAAAAACGAGCATGTGAGGACGGAGAACGTGCCAGCGAGGCCGAGTCCGATCAAATTTTTTTCAAAAAAGTGTCAAAATCCTTGTCGGTTGTCAAAAAGTGTCAAATTTAACAATGAATTCGTAATCACCGACCCTACTTGCCCCTTGATACCGAGTTTCAAGCGAATCGGAGCACTTTTTTGGACCTGTCAAAAAAATGTCAAAACCTGTCAAATGTCAAATTTTTTTATGCGGTCAGGAAGCCCTCGGCAAACCGATCACTAAAGTCGAAACCGCAACTCGCTAGGACTTACGGTTTGGGAGATATAGCCGATCAAAGTTTTGGCAAAAATATATTTTTTTTTTCGACTTTTTTATTTATTTTTTTATTTTCAATTAGAGCTCGTCGAGCCCTTTTCTTAGAGTACCATGAACATGGGTCTAGCTTCAGCCGTTTGGGAGATACGGGCCGTTAAAGTTTTGACACTGGGGGGGCTAGATCTCGGCGAGACCTTTTCTTAGACACCCATCAACATGGGTCTAATTCAAGCCGTCTAGGAGATACGGGCGGTTAAAGTTTAGACATTAAAAAAAAAAAAAACTTTTTTGGCACCCTATGGTCCGACCCCTAGGGATGTACCACCTTCCGTTCCGAAGATATGGCCAAAACAATTTTTTTTCCAACATAAAATCGCTTCTATGAAAAGCAAATAAGGTCTTTGCCATTAGACTTATTGTGCTGGACGGAAAATAAAAAAAAGTTGCTAGGGTATGCCATCCTCTTAATCGAAGTTTTCAGGTATTTCAATATTATTCAATAAAATACACGAAATTTTTTCGACTATTTATCAAATTGTAGCACAGCATTTATTGCATAACTCTATTGAAGTAATCTAACGGACTGTTTCGGACCAACTCGGACCGGACCGGCTTTTTACCGAAATAGGGCTAGTCCGTTCGGTCCGCTGGAGTTTAGGGCTCACCATAAAAGTCCATCGGACCAGGTCCGAGTCCTATTTGAACGGACCTACTTAGGGCTTATATTTGGTCCATGTGACAGCTCTGCGGGGCACCAGCAACGGCGGCGCTCCACGTACCCATCCGGCACGCACACACTCAGCGTGCTCAGTAACACTGGATTTACAATCCTACCGACTAGTACTTTGTGCACATAAGATACCAGAGAACGTTGAAACGTTTCGCTCGTCGCGCTGCTGCCGCCTAGTATACAGCTTTATAAGTTTTTGTCTCTCTTTCCAGACAACAGAGATGCCTTCCCACATTACGACGACGATTCCAGATATACCGTCTGACTTAGAGCACAGCATGTACAATGAGGCTAAGCTGCTGTGTCCAGGATACCAGGTGAGAAACAAAAAAAAAATATTCACAAAAAAAAAACCATTACATTTCCGATTGCTTCAGCCAAACTTTAAAAAAGTTTATTGGCAGATGTTACTCTCTTAACTTAACTACTAGCCGACTAATACTACAAAAGAAAAATTACTTATAATTAAAGTTTATAATTAATTTTAGTTGTGTAGTCATCCAAAAGATGACTATAAACATATTTTTTATAAGTACGCTTTGTTGAATTTTTTTCCTTGCTTCTTACGGTTACAGGCATTTCATTCAAAATATTAGGTAATAAAAAATTTCTGGCATCTTAAGTGTTATGATGAAGTTGCATCAATAGTCTAGGAGGCGCTGAACAAAAAAAAAAAACATTTCGACATGGAAATGGTTTGCTTCTCTGTTATTTAAATCCAGTTTCAGTTACTTACGTCAACGTCTAGCTGGCGTTTTTCAAAATTGCTTTTTTTGTTCAGACGGCGAAACACCGCCTCATCGAGGCATTCGACAAAGCGAAACTCGGCAGATGGGTGCAGAAGCCGTTGGAGCAAGATCAGTTCATTTGTGAGATTATTAATGCCGACCCTAAAGTGCTGTTTGCCTAGGCAGATCGCGGGCCTGACGCATATAGCACTGTGCAGGCGAAAAGTGATCAAAAATTCAACAAAATGCGCATGGAAAGCCTTACGGAAAGATTAGAAAACTTAGCCATTAGCAGTAGTAAAATGATCGATAAACATACTAATCTAGATGCCCCTAAAATTTTAATGAATGTTAGTAATAATGTAGGTAGTGAATATTACGGTCTGAGGAAACCGAAGAATTACACTAAAATGGATGGTTGGCAATCTGATGAGAAAGAAACCGATCCTGATGAAAATCTTGTCGATCAAATTCAAACTGAATCTTTGCGCAGACCAAAGACCTGTTTGGAGTTTAATTTAATTGCTGAAGCATGCGAAACAAATGAAACAAGAGCTCTACGTGAAATAAATAAATCTATAACTTCATTATCTGATGATCTTGATGATTTTGTAATTGAAAATGACGAAATCAAAACTTTACGTCGACCTAATAAATGTGTGTCGGCAGGTGTTAAACTGAATGAAATGAAAGAATATTATCGTAAAGTTAAAGGCACTCGTTCAATAAATCCAGTTAAGTATCTAAGACCACCCAACAATGTAGCCAATTTCGAGGAATCAAATGAGAGCTTAAATGCTTTTTCACTGAAAGATATCGAAATCAAAGTTTTACGTCAGCAAAAAAATGCCGAGACGACTGATTATGTTAAAATTAACGATATGAAAAGCAGTTCGGTGGATCCAGTGAAACATTCAAGACCACCTAAACATATTGCCAATTTTAAGGAAGCGAAAGAGTCAAATTTTGAAGTAAAAAATTGTGAAATAGCTAAAGATGTTCCATGCAATTCGACAATATTAAAAAAACTTAGCATGATAAAGGCAAGATTATCCAGAAGTAATGGAGCTATTTCAAATGATTTCGAAACATATGACATTGATAAGAAAGAAAGACGTAGTCAAAGCAAAGAAGATCTTATGGAAAGTACTAAAAGCCCTCGGTTACTGAAAATGTTAACAATGAAAACGAAACAAATGACAGCTATTAAGTTACCGAAACCTCTTAGTAAATCAGACGATTCCAAATCGAGAAATGGTCAAGAAAATAATCTAGAACTACTTACAAGTGAACAAGCGGATATAGCTGAGGCAGTAACTGAAAAAATACCAACAACACAGCCGACCTCTGCTCTAGAGTTAAAAGCTCAAGTTAAACATCTGCGACTGCCTTATAGTATTGCTAATTCTGGTGACGAAGTAGATCAAGGCATAAAGCCAGTTGAACCACTCCGAGTGCCTTGTAGTATTTCTGATTCCAATGAAGCGGGAAATCTAACGGCTCGAAGTCAATTTCTGATGAAAAAAATTATGCTTTACAAGAACATGCACAAAATAACACCATGACACACACATTTATGTTTTGGAATACACCTTGTCCATCATTTATATGTCTATTCGGTACCTTGAATTGGGAATAGACAGTGTCAAGATAAATAACAATTCCAAAGATTTGAACACGAAATAATGAAACCAATGGAACGAAATAATGGCTGGATGGAACAAAGTTCTAACGCACTATAGCAAAAGGAAATTCGTAATAGTAGATTATGCACTAAGGCAGCGTTTCTTAACCTTTTATGTTCACGGACCCCTTAGGAAATCAAGCACAATTTTAAGGACCCCCTTAGTAATTTAAATAAATAATAATAATAAAAAAGCAGCAATAAATTTCGGACCATTTATTTTAGTTCTACAAATTACAAAAAAATACACTTTTTATGTAAAATACGTTAATGAGAAGATTGGTGCTGTTTTTTTGCAACTAAATTAGTGATATTTGGGTTTATATTAACTACTGAGTTTTAGTCTCAAATAGGATTCCACTTTTAATCTGTCTGTTACTTAGTAGCACGGCGCGTGCGTAGCATTTACGACGAGACTTGGTGGCATTTATTTATGATAGTTAAATGGTCCATAGATTAGGCTGCGGACCCCTACAAATATGCTCGGGGACCCCCAGGGGTCCGCGGACCACAGGTTAAGAAACGCTGCACTAAGGGAATAAAGCAGTGTCTTACGTCACGGGCGGCATATTGAACCCTGAGCGTAACGAGGGACTCTAGAGTTATATAGAGTCCTGAGTAAAGCGAGGGGTTCAAGCTGCCCAAGACAAAGACAGGCTTTATTCCAGAGGAGCATACTCTACTTTTCACACCTTCTGCGAGACAATAAAAAGCTCGACATTTTTTTATCAACATTAATAATTCAATAAAATTCACTGACAATCACAGCACCAAACACCGTCTTTTGTTTCACATTCTTTGAATGAATGAATGAATGAATGAATGAATGAATACACACTTTATTGTACAAGGTCAAATAAAAAAATTGAGTACAGAGTTTTGAACACACAATGTTGTACAAGGGCGGACTTATCACTTAAAGCGATTTCTTCCAGCCAACCTTTGGGTGGTGAAGAAAGTATTATTTTACGTAATGTGGAGGGGGATACCAATTTACAGAATACATAAATAAAAGAAGAATCAAAACCAATAAAGTGGATATACATAATGCCTAATATATAATATACTCCTATCCAATAAAACTTACACAATATATTTTATGTTTGATACATACATATCGTATACATACAAATAAATAATAAAAAAAATAATAATAATAATAATAACTACTTAATATACTCTTAATATACTATATATAAAAATATCAATAGACTGAGTGATAAAGTGAGACTACCAACCTAAAGAAACTTCATGATGTGATCTTAAATTATTTTTAAATATCGCCAATGAAGGCGATTTGTAAACGCTTTTTTCTTTTTATTGAATTCTGCTTATGGTGGCCAGTTCGATTTTCGAACAAACCTCTTTGCAATCCCATATGGGCATTTGTTTTCCACGAGTTGACGTTCCAAATTTAAATCATTTTAATCCCTAGGAATTTTCATATAACTTTATATCCCTTGAGATATAATGCGTTACTTTACGTTGAGGTTGCATGATATGTAATTGGACATTGTCGAGCAGGTGGTGTGAAAATTATATTTTACCACTTTACATACAACGAGAAATTCAAGTTATTTTGTTAACGAAAACTGGTGATAGTACTCGTCCATATGAACAATCTTTACTATGAATCCAACCCTGAAATTGTCAAAAAAAAATTTCAGCTGTGTCATACATTTGGGTCGAGTAGGTATTTAACTTTTCTATGGAACAGCTGAAATTGTTTTTTTACGATTTCAGGGTTGGCTCCATAGTAAAAGTTGTTTATATGGACAAGTACTGTCACCAGATTTCGTTAACAAAATGACTTAAATTTCACATTCTATACAAAATATTTTAGACATCTATGTACATTTTTTCAGGGATGATAAAAGGAATTAATAAAATTCACTTTAGTGCAAAGTTTAATAATAATAATAATATTAACTCCAAAAATACTTTCCATGTGCATTGATTGACAAGAACAAAAAACATACAGTATGTTCACAAAATAATTACGTTACTTTTTTTAAATAAATTATTTTCTATGCATACTGTTAGAGGAACTCTGCGTCGTGCTATATTCTGTCAAGTGTACGATAGGCTTAGAATCAGCAGAAACATGTGTCGTCAAAACGGAAGTATTAAAATACTTAAGTAATTTTAGAATAATTTTAGAAGTGATTTAGTTGTTATAAGTAATATCACAATTTTATTTAATTAAGTAATTGTTTGTGTAGCAGCCAAAGATTTCAAAAGTTTAGATGAGCCCTGGCACCTAAAATCTATTGCATTGTTTTTGAATGTGTGCGTTAACATAATGCCGACGCGCGCACACTTATGAGTGTGCAATCTGTCTAATAAGTAATATCACAATTTTATTTAATTAAGTAATTGTTTGTGTAGCAGCCAAAGATTTCAAAAGTTTAGATGAGCCCTGGCACCTAAAATCTATTGCATTGTTTTTGAATGCGTGCGTTAACATAATGCCGGCGCGCGCACACTTATGAGTGTGCAATCTGTCTAATAAGTAATATCACAATTTTATTTAATTAAGTAATTGTTTGTGTAGCAGCCAAAGATTTCAAAAGTTTAGATGAGCCCTGGCACCTAAAATCTATTGCATTGTTTTTGAATGCGTGCGTTAACATAATGCCGACGCGCGCACACTCATGAGTGCGCAATCTGTCTACCTACGGTCAGCAAACTGATCAGACTACTAAAGTTGTTGAAATGATTAACTTTAAGTGCACTTAAGGCGTCCAACTATCACTGTGTTCAGATGAGCACTGATTCCAAATGTGTGAGCGTCACCCATTTGAAGGCAAAAACATTGCTTGCTTTCATAGTACGGTAAGGGCTTATCTTTAGTTTGGAAATCTTTGGTAGCAGCTATGACCGAAGCTGAATCTCTTTATAAGGCTCCGTACTGTCTTTGGCATTTATGGTTTAATAGTTTTTACTGAAACGAAAGAAATAATAAACAAATTAAATAATAATAATTAAATAACGTATAATAATAGTAATAATTTTTTTTTTAATTGTCGATTATTTGTCAACAATTTGTAATGTTTTTTTTTAACATACATAAGGTAATTTTTTCAGCCTCATAAAGGGTTTAGAAAGTATTGCTATCCAGTGAAACTGTAGTTATTGATTATCACTATCACTATCACTATCACTACATAGTATAAAACAAAGTCGCTTCCCGCTGTCTGTCTGTCCCTATGTATGCTTAGGTCTTTAAAACTACGCAACGGATTTTGATGCGTTTTTTTTTAATAGATAGAGTAATTCAAGAAGAAGGTTCATATGTATAATACATGCATAATATAGCCGATTCTGAAGGCTTCAATTTTAGTTTTAGTGCTGTCAAAACTAAATTTTCTTCATTGCGAAATAGTTCTTAAGCTAAATTAGTTTGGCAAAATTTAAGTATTGACAGCACTTAAACTAAAATTAAAGCCTTCAGAATCGGCTTTGATATAGTAGAGAAACACTGATAATTTTAGAGGTTTCTAATGTGATGTCGTAAATAAACGCATTTTTTTGCCCTTACATTGTAAACGCTGGCTGAAACCTACGAGATAGATCAAAATAATGTACCACAGTATTGTAGGTACACCTTAAAAAGGTCTACAAAAAATTCCGCGATGGTTTATGTCTATCTCTTAGGTATAACCCACAATAATCATTTTTTATTCTTTACTTTTTACGAGAAATTATGGCTTATTTACGAAGCGATTTTAAGCAATACAGCATTAATCCTTATCCAATTAAGTACCTTAAATTAAATACTGTTGTATATTTAGTATCAGCATTGCACCCGCGCGAAGCCGGGGCGGGTCGCTAGAGTAATGCATTAAAACAAGTAACTCCTTTATAAAACACATTTATTGCTGTACCAAATAACGTAAAAGTATTGTCGTCAAATTTGACGTTTCCATTCAAGAATATACAGTGCTCCCAAAGTGATAATGCGCATACAAATCTTCGCCAATGTTCGGCAAAGTTTCCAATCAATACGGTCACGTGTTACGTCCGGTCGCTCGGCTATAGATTTGTATG
The DNA here is from genome assembly GCA_934047225.1 of Ypsolopha sequella. Taxonomy (NCBI): domain Eukaryota; kingdom Metazoa; phylum Arthropoda; class Insecta; order Lepidoptera; family Ypsolophidae; genus Ypsolopha; species Ypsolopha sequella. Next base: position 5,865,642 of record OW204011.1, read on the forward strand.
CGCATTATTACTTTGGGAGTACTGTATGTTATTAGAGGTGTGGTTCAAAGCCGGGTTGTTTTTTAAGTTATTTACATAATTGTGTCTCTTTTTGTATAACTTCGATCTTCTTTCTAATATCTTTCATCAATTTCGTTGCTAACTGTATTTATTTGAAAATTAAACTTTTTTAAAATAGTGTCGTCTAAATACGAAATAATTACCTTAAGGGGCTGCACTTTGCTAAAATTTAGTCCTGCTCTAACGCTTTTGTGTTATAACTGTCTATCCTGCTCTAATCAGATGCCGCGCACGCTAAACTTCAGTTATTTTCAAATCGCGGCTACATTAGAACATTAACTATAATTTCTTTATGTTATAAAGATGGTTTTTTCTCGTTAGTATCAGCGTGTGTTAGTTTCGTTTCAATCGGTTCTGAAATATGGAAACTGAATCGCTTTTTTCGTAAATTTCATGCTTTTTTAAAATTAATTTTATTGAAAGCATGTTTATTTATAAAGTGTAATTAACAATTGTCTTGAGTCAAAAACACGCTATATTTTTTTCAAATTTTTACCGTTTGCATTGACGGAACTGAATCCAACGCAAAACTGATGTTTAGCATTGTGGAGCCCCTTAACTTGTAGTAACTAACTATAGTCTATTTCTACGGCGGCCGGAATATCGGTCAATGACCCGAAGTATTATATTAGTGTCAAAAGTAAACGATACGTATCGCTCTCCATACAATTCTGTATCGCTTATGCTTGTTACCGCGTTTCATAGTACGGAGTGGGGTGGAACTGGGAAAATGGCAAAAGAATTGGTTACCCCTACGGTACGCTGGAAGGTCATTGACCTATTTTCGAGTTGCCCTAGAAATCTACTTAAGTATATGTAACTTTCAACCTTCTGTAGTCTAAGCATGAAAACATCTCCGTTTAGTTGCGTTTGAAACTAAACTTAGGTAGCTGTTAGTTCCGCTACTGTCCGCTTGGTGCGGTATCCCAGATCATCATCATCCATCAGCCTAGTTCGTCCACTGCTGGACTTTCCTTTCCAGGACTTTGCCACTGCCGGCGGTCATCCTGGAAGAATTGCCCATACTCACACACGCTGGGCAGGCGGGTTGGTGAGCTCGCTGCCAAGGCCTGGCTATTAGGGATGGATATACCGCCATCCATCGGTCCCAGGCACGGTGGGCCTCCTGGTTTTTTTGCCTGTGAGCTGTCCTCTTACTCTCCCCCGAATTACTTCGAGGGGGTCTCCAAATAAGTAACTATATGGAGATGTTTTCATGCTTAGGCTACTGATTGTCGTATCGGTATGTAATTTGCATGATAATACAATAAGTTGGTACCATCGAGCTGATCTATCATGGAGTCAGCAGGAGGTGGATAGTGGATCTCTTCAATAGCTAACTTCACAAGTTTGAACGTTTGTTTTGTTTTGAGGAGCCCAATACAGCGATTGTTGTGTAATTGTGTGTATTTTTTTTAAACTATGATTTTAATTCAATTTAATACCTGTAAAAATAATAAATCCAAAGAATGTTTTTAAGATTTGATGTTCAAATTACGGGTGTACTCATTTAAAACTAATAAATATTTTTTTGTCAAAATCATGTATTTATTTTACCCGGAGCCATGACACAATCATCACGCCTGCTGTCTTTCTATTGCAAGGGCGTACGCAGGATTTCACTCAGGGGGGATATTGACAATATACAAAGGGAGCGTCCATATACCACGTGACGCTAATTAATAATAATAATAATAATAATAAAATAATTTTCAATGCATGTGCTCGTAAAGGCCCACTTTTTATGCATCAAAACCGAACAAAAAGTCGATTATTTTGCCCTAGGGCTTTATTATTATTATTTTTTTTAATTTATTTACAATGGTTGGCTAACCTGCAGCCTTTCCTGTGTACCATAGATGTTATACTTTTTTTTCCACTGTTTAACGGCTCTGGATACAGTCCTTTTGAGCCATATATAATTTAAAGTTCACAAGATTATATTTGTTTTCATTTCCTCACACTATGCATTGAAAAACGTAGTATGATACACGGGCCTAAAAGCAATAAATTACTCGGTTACGTTTAAAACACTCGCTACGCTCGTGTTTTAAATCGTCCTCGTAATTTATTCCTTTGCGCCCTAGTACAGTGCTCGCCAATCTTTATGTCGCCTCTAAGTGAGTTACGAGTGCAAGTTTGCGCAGGTACAGTCAAGGAAACAATAATATCAACGGTTGATTATTAAATGTTTACTATAAGTGGGAAGGTGTACTTGTTGTACCTAGCTATTGAAATATTTATTTATTATTTTAGTGCAATCTTAAGTATATAAATAAAACGCATTAATATTAAAAATAAGTAAATTTATAATGTACAAATATAAGCAAATACGTTGTTACTTTATTTAGAGAGGTGAGACACCATCTATAAAAACTGGTTCCCTACTTGAAGAAGGAAGATTTTATGTACTTCAAACACCATTTTCCTACATTGTCGCCTTAAAACGCTATAACGTCCGCGAGGCATAACAACAACAATAAACTTTAACAAACTAAATCAACAAAACTTTAACAAAAATAAATCAACAAAACAACAAACAAAGGCAACAGAAACAATAAACTGTAACAAACAGATTCAACGATTAATTTAACGAATCATGGAATGTTTTCCTCGTAGGTACTTTTCAAGCAACGCGCGCGTGTGTAGTGTACGGACGTAGCACTAACACTAACGCACAAATTATAGATAGTGTTCACACCTGCTGAGAGGCGAGCGAGGGGTGTGGTGCGGCACGCAGGCGGGTGTGCTCCGCGCCCTCGCTCCTGTAACGTCCCCCTGACACCGTAAAACGGCTAGTGCGCCGATTCTTGGGGCTAGCTTCAGAGGCGACATAAAGATTGGCGAGCACTGTAGCATAAACTACTATTATTTCAGACAGGGTCCATAAAGTGTTAGTAATACAAAATAACTTATGAACTAGTGTTAGTAAGAGAACAGGCGAGTAAATAGTGTTAAAATAAATTAAATCAAATTAAATTATTTAATTTAATTAAGGGGGAGTTGTCGTCCAGTATGGAAGGGGAGCAGGAATAATACAGCGTGTTTCCTTAAAAATATAAATTGGCGAGTTTTAAGTTTCTGAAAACTAGTAAATACGAAGAAAAATTTTAGATTTGGTGTTCAAGTTACCCGTGTACTAACTTTACTTTATTTTTAAGCGTTTTTTCGGAAAAGGCCTTCTTTATAACATTAATTTTTTTCACAATTCTAACCTATTGTAGGCTGGGAGTTTTGTTTCAAAACCTGATGAACAAACTTGTGGAAGTAATCACCCGAGCTCTGATTTATTTTTAACTACAATACAATACAATACAATAGAAAAATAATACAATTAATTGAACTTAAAAATACGAGTACAAAGGGTTACACCACTTTATTTTTAGTTTATCTTCTATTCCTAGGTTCAATCAGCTGGCCCGGGCATTGATAGACCAGTCAGTCAGGATATTCTCTTATTTAATATATGTAGCCAAAATTGTATACTTACTCATATACAAATTACACAACCATTATACTCACATACACATTTACACATTAAATAAACAATAATTGTCCACTCTCGATGGAATTCGTGCGGCTCGATGCAGGTGACGACAGAATAACAGCGTCGCAGATTTCGGTTTGCGGCATTATGCTGAGTCGGAGCCTTTTTCTCTTTGCCGCGACACTCATACCACTAGGATAAATTTAAGTTACTTTCTTTTTGTGTTTTAACTTTATTTAATTTTTGTTTTCTTTTATTTAAGTTCTACTTTGTTTTTTGTATGTATGTGTCGTGTTTTTGGGAAATAAATGTTATATCTATCTATCTATCTATCTATTATATTTTCTTTTCCTTTGATGCACCCTAATTATCATGTATATATTAAGGGAGGGGAGCTCCAAATCTGGTAGAGCACTCGCTTGTTATACTTCTTCAATAATTTATGGATGGAGAAGCACATCCGCACTAATCGGACTCTCTGAGGAATCTTGCTCGTGTTTTGTCTGAAAGATCTTTTATACTCGATCTGTATTTATTTTTGGAAAACACGAAATAATTCAGTCAATGCGACGTATGTCGATCCATAAAGGTTATCGATTGCCAACTAAACACGAACAAATAGTCCTTTAACCTACCTATAAAACCTAGCCTTACCTAAACCTAACATATTGCCTAGCTATATGTTACAGTCTTACGCTTAAAGCGATCTCTTCCAGACAACCTTTAGGTTAAAAAAATACATTAAGATTGCTGAAAAGGCGGTGTACGTACATGTAAAATAAGATATATAAAGTAGAAGCCAAAATATATAAATAATAATACCTACATATATAAATAATTATTTCACACATAATAAATACATTTTACAAATATACATTTAAAAAAATGAAATATAAAAGCTCAGAATACAAAATATGGTGCAGAAGAGTTAGAGTGACAAGTAATAACCCTTGACTAATTTTCTGAAGACAGGCAGTGATGGAGTTGGATGACAGGCAACTACCGTCGTGATCTTGAACAAGTCCCGGGATCTTTAAGGTTAAACGTCAGTCGCTTAGCGAAAAGTGCATAACTTAACTTTGCTTTTCTTGCTAAGCAATGAAAAATTGAAAAGCATTTTGGTATGTGGCAGTTGACGATAAAAGTTCAGTATTAGTGAGGTTTATAAAGCAAGAGTTTTAATATAATATTGAATAAAAATTTCATTAACATAATAAAAAATGTAAAAGTATAATGACACAAATAAATATAATAATAAATAAATACAAAAAAACAACTAGGTCCCTGAAGAATTAAAATCGGGGGAAAGTGGATTTAAAAAAGCAAGAGTTTGATTAGTTATGATATTTTCAAAACAAACTTAAAATGCTGTTTTAACATTGTTTGGACAAGATCATGACTAATTGTGCATTAAATTTCAAACTCTTTATAAACGTCACTAATACTGAAATATTGGCGTCAATTGCCACATATCAAAAGGGTTTTCAAATTATTAACTTCTAAACAAAAAAAACAAAGTTAAGTTATGCACTTTGCGCTGACGTTTAACATTAAGAATGAATAACTTAATTTTTTTGGCACATTTTTTATTGATACAATAAAATTCAACAATTTAATTAGCATCTTATTTTTTACAAAGTAACATACGTACAGGTCCCGGCAGTAAATAATGCACTTCGTATCATAGCGTCATCTCTGTCTAACGAAGCACTAACAGGTGACAGAGACGACGGTCTACGAAGCCGAAGATAGCCGATGTGCATTATTTACTGCCGGGTACTATTTATTGGTCAACAATTTTCTTAACAATAATAAGAGAATCTAGATTGTACCACTTGTCGATTTGTTCTAGTAGTTATAACAATGAGGGATGGTATACATTATAATGACAAAGTAAAATATGCAAATAAAATTATTTGAACTTTTACGCATAATACTATTTGCTATAGGTAATTCGCGCTGACATCTGTCTGACATACCAAAACAGTTTGAAAAACAAATGAAGACCACACGAAAAAATACCAGAGTATATTTTTCAAGTTTTTTGATGCCAAACGTGTCGTTTTGGCGGCCACTGATCATGAAGATAGTAAAACATATTACAAATAAAAACATTCTGTGATAAAATGTTGTAAGTGATATATTTTCAGAGATATCGGGGTTTGAAAAAATGCAGGGAAAAAATATATATTTCAGTAATATGAATATCGCTGAAAGTATACGACATTTCATCAAAGAGTAGTTCTTGTTTGTAATTTGAGTAATTGTTGATTGGCATACATTCCATCACCGGCCGCCAAAAGTGATTTTCAAAGATGAGGCTGGCAGAAGAAATTAACAATAACGATCACAGTCCATAGTAAACCTTAGTCTTTCAGAGAAATTTGCATCAAATTTATCAAAGTCCAAATAATTCAAGTTTAATTTGCGTTATCTTTAAAATCTGGAGTGACTCTGATAATTTTTCCCGTGTGGTCTTCAAATATTACAGGTGCCTAATATTGTTGTTGACTTTATGCCAACTGCTTTATCGGTAATCCACAAGTTTTCCTTTTGGTTAGGTACGATAATTAAAAATCCATTGAGACGTCTTTTTAAGCTTACTATACACATTTCAATATATTTTTTATTCATAAGTTTTAGAGATCGTTTAAAAAAATATATAAAAGTGTAAGGATGTGGGCTGAAGAGCTACAATACCTTTGCCTAGCAATATATAAAAAAAAACTAGCTGTCAATGTCAAGTGTCACTAACATTTGATATATCCTTAGAATAAGGAATACAAATTATCATACTCTTTGGTCACGCCATTTTGTTTTTTTTTTTAATACAAACAAAAATTGTTACTGGCAACGGTATTTGAGCCATTATCCCCACAAGGCTTTGCTTTAAAAATCCAAATTTTGAGATAGGGTAAAATACAGATCCCTTGTCTTTTTACCTAATTTCGTTATAGCAATTTAAATTCGCGGGTTAGTCGTTTAAAATGTTGTGGATTGTCTAAAACGGCCACTGGCATCGTAGTCAAACGGCCACGGGATTGTGAAAGCCATCGTCAACGATACTCACCTTGGAAACGGAGAAATAATATCCGTGAACAGTTGGCATGTAGTCAAAAAGTTGGTATCAGTGTTTCCAAATATTAAAAATCTTACATACTGATAAAAATATACAATATGAAAGTTGCCTTTGAGATAAAGCAGCACAAACTATATTTAAGTTTGGCTCAGTGGATATCACATCAAGCTTATAACACCAGGGCCACAGCTTCAGGCTTCTGGCGGCGCTTATTGCTGCGCTTCCAGGCGGTTTTCGCGACAGGCTTTGCCCTGCCACGACACACGTCGGCGCCTTCCACCGCATCAGATGTATAGCGCGTTCGCTCGCTCGCTCAAAGCGCTCGAAACTAGGTTCGTCCTGTGCGCTCGATCACTGTTTCAACCACCCGCCTCCCCGCACACCGCCGTCTCGAGAGCGCAAGTCACTCGAAGCCGGAGCAGACGCGCGAGCGGCGACCCATGGCTGGCTCTATACAACTTCATACATTTGTTCTCTCCGCCGCGGCGCCGTCGCAAGAAGAACCGCTTGGCGCGCCTCCCGAAGCCTGAAGCTGTGGCCGACCGGTTACGCCGCAACACGCCGGCACTGGCCGGCAGTGGCGGAAAAATTTCTTTTCACGTGGTAGATAAAATTTCTTATGGCTAAGTCTGTGCTTAAGGGGCTCCACAATGCTAAACATCAGTTTTGTATTGGATTCAGTTCCGTCAATGTAGAAGATAATATTTTGAAAAAAATATGGCGTTTTTTTTTACTCAAGACAATTATTAATTACACTATATAAATAAACTTACTTTCAATCTTCTATTACTTTTAAAAAAGCATGAATTTCACGAAAAAAGCGATTTAGTTTCCATGTTTCAAAACCGATTGAAACGAAACCAACACACGCAAATACTAACGAGAAAAAACCATCTTTATTACATAAAGAAATTATGGTTAATGTCATAATGTAGCCACGATTTCAAAATAACTGAAGTTTTGCGTGCGCGGCATCTGATTAGAGCAGGATAGAGAGTTAAAAAACAAACGCGTTAGAGCAGGACTGAATTTTAGCATGTGCAGCCCCTTAAATCACTAGAGGCTATTTTCACTACGAACTCCAGCGCCACCTATCGATAGAGGCTTGTATTAAATTGGTGAGTTCTTTATAGAGTATGCAGGAACGGCTCGAAGGCTTGCAGATTTCCCTGTGGTCCAGTGATATGCCGCACAGTGCGCCGATACCAGCGTCTGGTGATTAAAAAATTAAACTTGCGTGAGAACAAAGTTTTTAAAAATAAAACATTGTGGTGTGTTTGAGCATAAAATAACCACTTACAGAAGGTTCACTCCGCATAACTAGCGAAAACAGGCGTGCGCACACATAGACGCGTACGTACGACGATTTCGGAGATATTCGGGTAAATGCCAATACGAAATTCTGCCGAGATCAACATACGTACGCGTCTATGCATGTGTGCGTCTGTTTTCGCTCCGTCGACGAGTCGGCCTTCTGGTAGTATCTATTTTGTGGTTTGAGTTGTTTCAACTAAGTTATTTATATATATAATTGTTTTTTTTTATGTTATCCGCTATCAAAATGAATTATCGTCAAGATTGTGTTGCTTAAATCTTTTTATTATGTTACTACTAGTGGAAACTTTTAATTGGACTTATTCAAGTTATTCTATTGATATTGTTAGTTACCTTGCGCTGTAAGTTTCCCTTCAAAATAAATAATTAAATAGTTGTATTTTCTGTTGTTAGTAAATTTTATATTCTAAATTCGTAGCGGGGGCGATGAATCCTGCACTGATTCTCTGCAATCGTGAATATTGTGCACTTCCTCCCGGTCAGTCAGTCAGCACTCTGGTTTCCCTTCAAAACGTATAAATCTTTCGCCTTTCTGTGGCCTAAGCATGAAAATATCTCCGTATAGTTGCGTTTCAAACTACATCACAATCGTATGGAATCTGGGATACCGCTCCAAGCGGACAGTAGCGGAACTAACAGCTACGTATGGCAACCTAAGTTTAGTTTCAAACGCAACTATACGGAGATGTTTTCATGCTTAGGCTACTGTTGTCAGTAAATAAATGATTTAAGGTTTCTACCAACGCCAACGACCTTGAACTAAGTAACTTTGTAACCATTTTATACGGTAACTATAGCATTTTTCAACAGAAGAAAAATACATAGAAATGTGCATGATACAAATAGTGATGTGGTTTTTCCTGAATTTCATTATAACATACAGAAGTGAAGCAAGAAAATTCCAAGTTTACATTTATTTCTCGATTTTTTTTTCACTGCTGCAGTTTTTATCGAAATAGTATCAAAATTTATAAACTTCTAGACAAAATAAGACAAAATGATTCGGTTTTCTCAGTTCTTGGAAATTAATTTTATTTTGGAAAAAATAAATTAAAAACACACTATTTTCGCACTTGTCAGCCGCAGCGACTGACGTAACAGCCATGTTGCAGTGCGAGCTAATAACAACTTTATTGTAATATGGTTTTGTTCGAAATTTCAACCACCACGAATCGAGTTGCTAATTATTCCGACGGAGCCACCTTAATCATTCACTCACCAGCAGATTCCACGCTAACGATTCTGAGCCAAAGCACAGACATTAGGGTCCTGTTGGTCTCCACCAAACTCCTCACGACCGGCTGGGATGGTTCGGTCGCTCGGAGCCAGCGCTCTTGTAGGGAGAGCACGAGGGAGTTATCTGAAATTTACATTTTAAAAAACAAGTTGATATTTGATTGTTGATTGTTTGATTGAATAATCCTATGTTATGTTTATAACTATCAAGTTTATCTATTCATCGAAGCATAAATTAATAAAATCGACCAAACCGCTCAGGAGCAGTAGGGAATTCAAGACAAAAAACACCATTCGGTTGAAATAATTTTTCATATAGATGTTTTGGTGGTATGAAAAAGCAAAATGTTGCATATGTTGTCTTAGGGTTGATAATTCATAATGATTTTTTTCAGTATTTTTGGTTTGACCATAATCGAGGAGTAGCCTTCAGAAAGTACCCATTTGACGATACTAAGCCCCTTAATAACAGATTATGGAAACTTCTATACATGGAAACTTCTATATATATTTGTTGGCTATACGACACTCGCCTTGATAATGCCGAAATTGTATCGGCCAAACGGTTGGCATATAGTCAACAACAATCACACGTGAGTGTTCAAGCCGTATGTAATAATAATTTAGTATGTCAGTTCACGCGAGTTTTAATGAAACTAACCTTTACTTATCTCCAATAGCTCAATACTCCTTGCAGTGATGGGTGTCTTGATATCGGCAAGTGGAGAACCTCTGTGCGGTACAGAATAAAACATGAAACCATTACTCTTTGACCACAAGCCTGCTCTGCTCCTTGGACCATATTTGTCTGAGGCTTCTACCTCTTTGAGAAGGCTTTCGGTTTCTTGGTCGCCAGTAATTTCGTTTTCTATGTGAGTATGGGTGGTTTTTAGCTCTTCGTGATAGGTTTGGCTTTCCGTTTTTTGCATATTGTCTACGTTTTGATCTTCAGCATTTTTCGAGCTGTCGTTGTAGATTTGTACATCGTTATGATTTGTTTTTTTTTGTTTCGTTGTCGTTTTGAGATGAGCTTCGTACGCTGGAAAAATAAACAAATTGTGGTAAGCATTAAGGCGATACGTAAAAGTTTTAGCGTCCCTGTTACTCCATATGCGAAAAAACCCTCAGTACGAGAGGGACGGATTCGTGGAAAAGTAGCAAAAAGTCTGTTTTTTATTAATATAAAATGTACTAAAAATGCTATCAAAATTTCGTTTAACCAGGTCCTAGATACTGTTAAAACCCATCTAATAAAATATAATTGCAGTCCATATGTCATTCTAAATTGTCAAACCAGGAGAATTGGTGTCGATAAAGACCTCATTTCAATAAATACTTCTATCGAGCCGAAATTCTTCAATCGCGTTTCTGTTTTAACAGATCCCTAGAGAAAGATTCCAAAAATAATATACTATTTTATCAAAATTATACATTATTTACCGAAGTAGATATAGAAGTTCTAAAGGTGTCGATTTTTTTTCCGTAGCGCCTTAACTAAGCAAGAAGCAAAGATTTTTATCGACTCGAATGTGGAGGTACCACCATCTTACTAGGAGATCCCCTCGAAGTAATTCGGGGGAGAGTAAGAGGACAGCTCACAGGCAAAAAACCAGGAGGCCCACCATGCCTGGGACCGATGGATGGCGGTATATCCATCCCTAATAGCCGAGCCTTATATGGAACAGACTGGTGACGGGCAACGGCGTCACTGGTGTCAGGGTTCCGGCGCCGCGCTCACCAACCCGTCTGCCCAGCGTGTGTGAGTATGGGCAATTCTTCCAGGATGACCGCCGGGAGTAGGCAAAGTCCTGGAAAGGCTTATGTCCAGCAGTGGACGAACTAGGCTGATGGATGGATGGATGAAATATTTTTATCTTCTGCAAGAAGGTAATTACAATATCAAAAGCGGTTTTATAAGTACCTACATTGTTTGACCGATGTTATGATTAAGGGGCTCCATAATGCTAAACACCAGTTTTGCATTGGATACAGTTCCGTCAATGTAGATGGTAAAAATTTAAGAAAAAAATGGCGATTTTTTTCGACTCACTTTATAAATAAACATACTTTCAATATTCTTTAAATTGCAATACTAAAAAAACATGAATTTCACGAAAAAAGCGATTCAGTTTCCATATTTCAAAACCGATTGAAACGAAACCAACACACGCAGATACTAACTAGAAAAATACATCTTTATTACATAAAGAAATTATAGTTAATGTCCTAATGTAGCTGCGATTTCAAAATAACTAGAGTTTTGCGTGCGCGACATCTGATTAGAGCAGGATCGACCGTTAAAAAACAAAAGCGTTAGAGCAGGACTGAATTTTAGCATTGTGCAGCCCCTTAAGGCGCTACGGAAAAACATCGACACTTCTAGAACTTGTGTATCTACTTCAGAAAAGAAGGTATAATTTTGATAAAATAGAATATTACTAATTAACATTATATCATTGCAGTATAGAAACGCAGAAATAAAAGTAAATCTGGATGTGAGGAGCTCTGATTTACTTTTATTTCTACGTTTCTTTACTGCAATGATATAATGTTAATTTATATCTCCTTGCGATGGAGATGGAGGATGGAGGCGCTATGGAAAAAGAATCAACACTTTTAGAACTTGCATATCTACCTCAGTGAAGAAGGTATCATTTTGATAAAATAGTATATCATTTTTGGAATCTTTTTCTAGGGATTCGCTTAAACAGATTGGAGAAATTCGGCTCGATACAAATATTCATATTCCCCTTAACCAAATCTCGAGCGCAACTCGCTGACCTCTGTGCGACAGGCACGCAAAAAAATTGTATTATGTTTTATGACTCAATATAATGAGTAAATTTGCACACAACCCGCTTATCAAATAGCGTTATGCAACAAAATACAATGCCTGACATTATTAAGTTAATATGCTTTATGACGATGGAAAGTAAATAAGTAAATATAAACCCGCGCAGATAAAGAAAAGATCTGTAAATGGCGCCCGCTAGCATATGCTATCTCGCTCACGATCTATCGCTGTCTATACTCACACAGTAAAGTACGCGCTGCAAAAAAGTTATGATAATAGTTATTCAGGATTCGCTATCCACGCTACCTAGACAAACTACGTTATTATTAGTATCTTTAATTAGTAATAATAAAAAAGAATAATTAATAACAAAAAAGTCAGTAGGAAATATAAAAATCGATTTTTGAGAACTTTTTTTGCCAACCGTACCATAAGTACCCGCCGCCATGCCATTCTCAGATCTTTTCTTTATCTGCGCGGGTTTTAGATACGTGGTGCGCAAGTGGAAGGTAAAGATCAACCGCGCAGATTTAAATACCTACTACCACTACACAAGTACCAGCTTGTCCACACACGTGCACGACCGGCAAACAGCAGGGCGTGCCGCCAGTGCCTTTTCTGCAGATGACATTAAACTAGCGGGGGGAGGAGTGACGCTTCTATGCGTAATGATTTTATTTTTATTTTATTTTAATTACATTTTTTAGAAGACTATCAACTTTTAAAAAACATAACCTAATGAATTTGAGATAGGTAATAAAGTCATTTAAAACTCTCCACAAGTTGTAACAACTTGAATAATTAAATGAGAGTACATGCCAGGTTTTACATAAAAACTTGAAATCCCAAAATACAAAAACTGGTTCTATTTGAAGTTAATTAGGAAATAATTACTTGACACATTAAAAATGTTGATTAAAAAATCTCGAACTAAGAAGTCTTTACACCCCTTTTGTTAACAAAGTAAACAAAATCACTATCGAAATCGCGTGCAAACTCGTTGAACTTATCGCAAACATGATATAGGCATGATGACTAAAAATTCTAATTAGTCCGTCAGTTAGATTATCAGAAAATATTTGACACGTATTTTTTCTTTTTTCAATTAAACAAAAAATTATGAAGATATTGCCCGCTAAAGTTCTGCCTGACGTCACGCCCAAGTACACTTTTTACCTAGGCATGACGTCACCAAGTCACCAGCCCCCACTCCCAAACTTTGACGCGCTTTATCTCTGTAATTTTTTGTTTGATTGACAAAAGAAAAAATACGTGTCCAATATTTTTTGATAATCTAAATGACGGACTAAATAGAATAATATTTTGTTTACCCTGTCATCTCCCCTATTAATTGATACTAAGAGTAAGGAGAACACAGTATTCTTACGCAACAACTTATCTGTAATAGTTATTATTCTTTGCCATTGCTATGCGGTGACTCATGGACTCAGATATATTCAATCAAAGAGTGAGTTAATGGTGTTCAGGGCGGTTCAGAAGAGCTAAGACACCGTTCCTGAACTTCTACTTAATGGAACTCCTCTGAAACAAGTGGACCAGTTTAAATACCTGGGTCATTGGGTCACTGCGGATTTAAACGACAATGCAGACGTTGAAAGGGAGCGCAGGGCTTTATGTGTTCGCTGCAATATGTTGGCTCGTAGGTTTGCTAGGTGTACAAAGGAAGTGAAAGTCATGCTCTTCAAGGCATTCTGCCAGTCTTTGTACACCAGTAGTCTGTGGACCGGATATACGCAGGGAGCATACAATGCCCTGCGCGTGCAATATAACAACGCGTTCAGGGTGTTGTTGGGGCTGAGGCGCTTTTGTAGCGCTTCCGGCATGTTCACAAAGGCCTATACCGACGGCTTCCATGCCGTAGTAAGAAAAAGGTGTGCGTCTCTGTTGGAGAACGTGCGTTCCAGCTCCAACAGCTTGCTGAGCACGTTTGTAGACAGGTGGGACTCCGATTCTACGCCACTGGATTCGATTGCATGTCCATGTGTAGTGGGGCGTGGATTCATGCTTCTATACATGTAAGCTATCGATGTTTTAGCAAAGGTTACTAACAATAGCTTAAGTTGTTTTATTACTAACATGTTTTTATGGATCTTTGATCTGAAATAAATACATTTGATTTGATTTGATTACCTTCGCAATATATCTGCTTGATAAACAGCCCCCCCTTGGAGTGCCCGACCCACACTATGGGCCGCTCGCCGACTCCCAAGTCCAGGAGTTGCTGCGTCATCTGTTCTGCTCGCTCGTGTAGACGTAGCCTTAAACAGAAATATAAATTGAAGAGTGTTTTGGGAAAACTACCATTTTCACTTTTGTCATTTTACAGGAAGTAGATATCAACATCAATCAGCCAACATCTACCCACTGTTAGGCATAGGTAAATAATGCCTTATTATTCCCAAAGCTTAAATTTGAAAAGATTTTTTTTTTCGGAGAATATACGTCATTTTAGGGCATAGTTTTCAATATTTTGGTATATAAATTAACCACTATTTTTTTATGATTTTTTAAGGAATTGTCCGATAATTGTGATGTGTGATTGCTTATAAAAAAAGTGGTCTGTCTCTGTCTGTCTTCTCATCTGTCATCTAGCTGTCAAATTAGTCTGAAGCAAATTATTATAAATTTATCTTGATAGCAAAGGACACATTTCTAAACAGCCATTAATTACTCAAGTGACGTCACATGAGGGCAAATGGAAGTTGCAGCCTTTTCGTACAAATATTCATCATCAAGAGGTTTTTTAGACAAAAACTTCGAAAATACGGCTTATTAAACCTAAAACTCGAAATAGTTTCCGAATTTTTATAAGCAATTACACATCACAATCAGTATAGTGTCTTAAATTCTCAAGTTACGTCATATCCGACAATTCTTTAAAAATAATGGTTAATTTATATACCAAAATAATGAAAACTATATCCTAAAATGGCGTATATTCATAGAAAAAAATAAAAAAATAATCTTTTAGACATTAAGCATAAAGAATAAAGAAGAAGCTATTGGAATTGGGAAAAGGTGTCGCCAGCGCCATCAAGACTTTTATTTATGCACGCTTGGCCACGTAATCTAGCTAGCGTCCAGGAACTTTTACAAAATCTACGGAAGTCGATGACGGGCGAATGATTCAAGTCAGTATTTTTATTTTATAAAACTACGTTTTATAATAATATAGTTATGATGGGTATCTAAGCGTGCTTTTCTTACCTCTTATTCTCCTTTACCCAAAGCGGTCTCCACAAGTAAGGATCACTCGTATAATTAACGGAAATAATCCTCGCCCCAGGGAAGTCCACCCTCAACCAATCCCGAGGCCAGCACGGCGAGTAGCACTCATCGCAATTGCATCCGCAGCCAACTTCACATCGCTTCCCATCTTTATCATTACACTCCTTACATTCACACGCGAACTCCTCAATTTTGGAGCATTTTTCTGCATTACCACCTCGTTTTATATCGGATTCTAACTCGTTCCTGTCTTTTAAACTATCATTATTACCGTCATCACAGATAAGTTTCCTCGTATCACAAATATTTTCATTATTGAATAAATCTCTTACAAATTGAGCTTGCATTTCAAAATTATCGACTATTTTCACTTGGTTCAACAGTGTATTATTATAAAACTTCTCCGTTATAAACACCTCTTCGTTCGGTAGCACCTTTTGTAGAGGTAAGTTAAGGTTGTCCTTGAAATATCTTTCGTCTATGTAATCAGCTGGTTTTATGTTTACATTATTTACACTTGTCTTGTTAATATTTCGTATACATAATCTGTTTTTGGAGGTACAGTCCTCACAAATGCATGGTGTCGGAATGGAAGAGGACCTCTTTAGAGGTGTTCTGTTTGGTTCTATTTTGTACTTTGACCTCCAGTCACCTTGGCGCCAAGTGTTCTCTAGGGATCCTGAAAAAACACGACAGATTGTTTGTAATAGGTAATACGTATTTTATACATATGGCAGCGTTTTGTCTGTTTGATTTGTACTAAGATAAAGTCGACCCCAGCCGGCCTGTCGATCTGGTTCAGCATCACATACTCCACCAGGGGCTCTGGGTGGAGTCTTTTTTTTTTATATTATTTAAACCATTTACAATGACCAAGATACAGTGAGAGATTCAGGGATTCCGCGCTTCCTCCCGGAAGTTCTTTTCAATTTATCTCATTCAACAAATAAAACCTGTTTGGAACGAAAGAAAAACAAATTGGAAAATAAAAATATATGTAATTAAGGCGCTACGGAAAAAAAATCGACACTTTAAGGACTTGCATATCTACTTCAGTAAATAATGTACTATTTTGATAAAATCGTATATTATTTTTGGATACTTTTTCTAGGGATCTGTTAAAACAGAAACGCGATTGGAGAAATTCGGCTCGATAGAAATATTAATTGAAATTAGGTCCTTTTCGACACCAATTCTCCTAGTTTGACAATTTAGAATGACATATAGACTACAACTACAGTGGTATACAGTGGTATAAGAGGTCCTATGCTGCAGTGGTGCAAGGATTACCTATGTAACCGATCCTACTATGTAAAGGTAAATGACTCACTCAGTGATGAAATGACAGTTACAATTGGCACGGCACAAGGTTCTGTGATGGGCCCCCTGCATTACCTCATCTATGTTAACTCGATGACGAATGCACTGACCGAATGCGATATCATGCAGTTTGCTGACGATACCTGTCTAGTGGCAGCAGACCGGGACGTTAACAAGGCAATGTGTAAACTACAAAATGACTTCAATACAATTTGTAAATGGTCTCATGATGTTGGCTTAGCCCTGAACGCTGATAAAACTAAAATAATTCACGTGCGATCCAGTTATAATGTGGGGCTACCAGATGAAGTCAAACTAGTGGCACACAGTCATGACTGTATGCACAATAACAACTCAACAGTTTGTTACTGTCCTGAAATCAAACAGGAGCATCAGCAAATGTACCTAGGACTAATAATAGATGACAGATTCAATTGGAGCTGTCACATAGACCGTGTATGCACTAAGTTGCGCGCAGTCATGGCTAAAATATACTTAATAAAAAATAAAGTACCTTTTACCATTCTATTGGATATTTACAAGTCTTTGGCTGAATCCATAATTTCGTACGGGCTAAGCAGTTACGGACGGACATTTCGTACATACCTAGATAAAATATATTCACTTCAACTCCGCATCCTTAAGCTTATAGTTCCGCTAAAAATAAAAGAAAAATTTCGTGACAATCCAATGGGTCTTTTTAAATTTTGTCGGTCACTGCCTATTCATCTGAAGGTGGAACTAGCAATCTTAAAAGAGCAATTCTTCCGACAAGACATTCAAATTCCTATTCAACATAAGATATTAACTCGGAATATAACTAAAAGGAAACTAAAAATTCCTAGAACAAAAAATGTATACGGCAAAAGAACCTCGGGCTGTATTTTACCTCAATTAATTAACAGTTTACCAAATAACCTCAGAGATTCAATTAACGAAAGTAATGTAAAAGAAAAATTAAAACGACATTTCTTAGAGCTTATTTAAGCAGCACTATGTATCTATTATGCACTGCATTTATCTATTAACATACCTATATAATTTCTACTACTATATACCTATTATTGTTTATTTACTTATAATTTCTATTATTGCATTCCTATTATTGTTTATTAAATATGTAAAAGTAATTGTATCAAACATAGTAGGCTAATAATGTATCATCCTGTATAGCAGTTAGCAGTGTAAATCCTTATCTCATATCTAATAAGGCAAACTTATTGTAATAAGCTGGTGTTAACCTCAACTAGTCCTTAAAATAGTAGCATTAAGAATGAATGTAATTGATATCTACGAACGTGCCTTATTTTGTTATTCTGCATTCCAAACAGTTTGCGACTGTGTTACTTAGTGGCGTGTAGTTCTACCCTCGATTTTGTTTCTGTGTTTTATAAGCTAAGTTGATCAATGTTATTTAAGTATCTAGGAGACAGTCAGTTGAAATAATGTTATTAGACGAATGTTGAAACTGAGTGTACATAAAAACCTCAAAAGGTTTCCGATACACTGTTATGTATAATGTATATATATTTTTTAATAAAAATAAATAAATAAATAAATAAATAAATAACTATAATTTATTAGATGGGTTTTAACGGTATCTAGGACCTGGTAAAACGAAATTTTGATAGCAACTTTAGTACATTTTTTATTAATATAAAACCGAGCTTTTGCTACTTTTCCACGAATCCGTCCCTGTCGCACTGAGGATTTTTTCGCATATGGAGTAACAGGGACGCTAAAACTTTTAC
Organism: Ypsolopha sequella; assembly: GCA_934047225.1. Classification (NCBI taxonomy): domain Eukaryota; kingdom Metazoa; phylum Arthropoda; class Insecta; order Lepidoptera; family Ypsolophidae; genus Ypsolopha; species Ypsolopha sequella. Next base: position 5,883,953 of record OW204011.1, read on the forward strand.
ATATCGCCTTAAGACTAAATGGCTGTGTATGTGAGGTGAGTGTATGTATGATAAGGGTGAGTGTGAGTGATAAGTGTATTGGTGACTTAGTGTGTGTGATAATTTTGAATAAATTCGTGACGTGAGTAAGAATGCAAGAATAAGTGATCATTTAATTTTATTTACGATATTATTTTTTAACAGAGCTTCTGTTTCCTAGTAATTTAGCTTTACTAATCATTTAAACAGGGTCATTTACAAGTATAATACGTTGAAGAATATATTTTAGGTTTTCGGTTTATAATATTATATAAAAGGAAGATTGGATTTCATATTGTCCTCTAGTAAAACTAGTATTACATCTATTTGTGTAACAGACACGGTCAAAACGTCGTGACGGTCAAAACGGAGGTGACCCAAGCTGGCAGGCCGGAAGGAGGGCGATGGTATCTGCTATAGAGAGACTTACCATAAATTCCATGTACTAAGATAAAGTCGACCTCAGCCGGCGTGTTGGGCTGGTGCAGCACCACACACTCCACCAGCGGCTCTGGGTGGAGGTGAACCGAGCTGGCGGGCCGAGAGGGTGACGATGAAATCTGCTTTATAGAGACTTACCATAAAGTCCATGTACGAAGATAAAGTCGACCTCAGCCGGCGTGTTGGGCTGGTGCAGCACCACACACTCCACCAGCGGCTCTGGGTGGAGGTGAACCGAGCTGGCGGGCCGAGAGGGTGACGATGAAATCTGCTTTATAGAGACTTACCATAAAGTCCATGTACGAAGATAAAGTCGACCTCAGCCGGCGTGTTGGGCTGGTGCAGCACCACACACTCCCCCAGGGGCTCTGGGTGGAGGTGACCCGAGCTGGCGGGCCGGGAGGGTGGTGATGAAATCTGCTTTATAGAGACTTACCATAAAGTCCATGTACGAAGATAAAGTCGACCTCAGCCGGCGTGTTGGGCTGGTGCAGCACCACACACTCCCCCAGGGGCTCTGGGTGGAGGTGACCCGAGCTGGCGGGCCGGGAGGGTGGTGATGAAATCTGCTTTATAGAGACTTACCATAAAGTCCATGTACGAAGATAAAGTCGACCTCAGCCGGCGTGTTGGGCTGGTGCAGCACCACACACTCCACCAGGGGCTCCGGGTGGAGGTGACCCGAGCTGGCGGGCCGGGAGGGGGGTGATGGTATCTGCTTTGGTGCTGAAATTGGAGAATTGTCGTTTGAAATGCTTTGGAAATTTTGTCCTGATAAATTTTAATAACTATGGCGTCTTGTAACATATGGAATAAATAATTTGGGCAAAAACGAGTCGGTCTAGCGCACAAAGGGTTCCCTTAAAACAAGCCGCTAAAATTATAGCGTCAGCCAAACATTTTGGCACCCTATTTTTTATTATTTGTTGTTTTCAATTTGACCATATTTGAAACATGTAGGTATATGTATAAGTTGAAATTTAATCAACCGCCCGAATTCGTACTGAAAACTCGGTTAGTGATTAGGGCCAATGAACAAATGAGCGGTTCTTCATTGACATTCACGACACGGCTCCGACCCGACAGAGACAACGACAGTAATCAACGACACGACACCGGCATCTACATTCTTCATTAGACCGACATGATACCGACACGACACGCCTGTGATTTTATATCATAAGAGTACGTTAGACGTAGGCAAGAATGATGGCAGTGTCTAACAAATTGTATTTGTTGTATTTATCATATTTAAGACGCAAAAAAAAAGTATCAGCAGGCGGTTTTGAGTACATCCAGTTATAAAAGTGCGGCATTTGGATGGCGTTTATAACAATTTATTCGAAAAACTAACTTGTGACGCGGATATGTGTTTTTATTATTTCCGTACGAGTCAAGGCACCTTCAGGCGGGGGTGCGGGCGGGGAACTGGATCACGCCACTCGCACGCCTACATGGATGCTTGCATCTGTACACAACACATGCATAACGATGCTGCAAGACACCAATGGGAGCCTTGCTGCCGGCGACATGCCATCGCCGTGAGACAGCGTGCAGCAGGTCGTGTCGTTGCCGTTGCCGTGTCGTGCCGGAGCCGTGTCGTGCAATGAATAAAAACCGGCCTAGTGCGTGTCGGGCCACGCGCAGTGTAGGGTTCCGTAGTAGCCCTGCACAATATGCGGACTTCTTCTTCAAGTACATTTTATAAGTTTGTCGACTAATAAAGATAGCGCCAAACTTCTAGTACGCTCGGAAGTTGCTCTTCCCAAGAACGGCCCATACATTTTGTTCCTGCTGATGCGAATCGCCCCGTGTTTAGAGGGGACTAAAAGTTTGGCGCGATCTAGCCTACTTAGCTGTGATAGTTTTCCTTTTAATTTCGTTATGTATACTACTGCCGTGATTTTTTTCACGTTTCCAAATACAGCCGTTTCGCTGGCAGGGAGGAGGGGCACTTGACTCTAACAAAAATTAATACTTTTAAGCTTAATATTTCGCAAACGAAACCCTGGATCGAAAAATAGCCTTCTCACACCCCCAATATTTTTAAATTATCTCTCCAACAACACCCCACACTAGGGGATAGACGAGAAAAAAAATCATCCCCACTTTACGTGTAGGGGAGGTACCCTAAAAAAAATCTTTTTCAAAATTTTACTGTACCACTTTATCGGCGTGATAAATATGTATACCCATGCAAAATTACAGCTTTCTAGTACTAATAGTCTCTAAGCTAAGCCGCGAACAGACAGACAGACGGACATGGCGAAACTATAAGGGTTCCTTGTTGTTGACTACGGAACCCTAAAAGCCGATTGACGTATCGTTTTCTTTTGAAGCATACTGGTTTTTCAGTTAACTACTCTAGGCACAGACTTTAGACAGAACGAACCTGCGATGGGCGGTAGAGGAGCCGTCATAAGCCGATGTAGCAGGACCGTGGCTGCACTCCACACGCATGACATGCACCAGCGACTGGAACAAGCATCATGTGGTCAGATATCGGAGTGATATAGGGCCAGTGGACCTGTCAGTCCACCTAGACATCGGAAAACACCCAGGAATTCCATACATTTGACTCTACTTTTATAGGTATCATAGGTATACAAGGTGACTTTTTGATCATCGTCCAAATTCATACTCGTGACTTGGTAAGTGGTCAGTATCATGGATCAATAACAATTTTGTGAAATTCGTAAAATGAAATTTCGACTCCCCATAGTGTTTCACTCAGGACTGGAAGTCAATTGCTATGGGAAGCCGAAATTTCATTTTACGAATTTCACAAAAATTGTTACTGATCCATGATACTGATCACTTACCAAGCCTCCAGTATGAATTTGGACGATGATCAAAAAGTCACCTTGTATACAAGGTATCATCGTCCAAATTCATACTGGAGGCTTGGTAAGTGATCAGTATCTTGGATCAATGACAATTTTTGTGAAATTCGTAGAATGAAATTTCGGCTTCCCATAGCAATTGACTTCCAGTCCTGAGTGAAACACTACCGGGGAGTCGAAATTTCATTTTACGAATTTCACAAAAATTGTTACTGATCCATGATACTGACCACTTACCAAGTCACGAGTATGAATTTGGACGATGATCAAAAATTCAACTTGTATATAGATCATAGACAATACTGATTGTTTATGGTATAGTTAGGTTTGCTGCTTTGCCTCAAGGCATGATGTGCCTAAAAACTTGCTTTTTTTACTTTGTGATAAACATTGTAAGAATGCCCCCCCCCCCCCCCCCCCGAAAATCAAATCCTGGATCCGCCCCTGTACCTAGAGGGCGCTTTGATGTTTTCAATTGGTTGGTTGGTTTGTTGATTGATTGCTTGTGTCCAAAATCAAGATAATATGAAAATGAAAATAATATAAATGTATGACAATATTATGTTCTTTTATTTGTATAAAAATAAATAGTTATATCAAACTATAATTCCCTTGTGGTGTGACTCCACTTTTGTAGGTGACTGTACTTAATTATTGATATTACGTTGAACTTTTTATGACCGCCCCATTCGAACGTAGTCGATTTCAGTTTACGTCCGAATGTGCCGCGACCCATTCAAACGTAGAACGATTAGACACCTCGCTTGTTCTCTCGTGGTCGATTTTTATCGTGGTCCTATTGATTGAATTTAATAGAAAAAATCATATTTAATTTACCAGACAAAATTGCACTTTTATGCACTTTTTGCTAAGCGATATGCGAAAAAAATACGGGTGTTTCTTTTCTGTGTATTTCATGAAATACACGGAAAATTATAATCAGTTTCTAGTATATTCATTTTGACTATATAATCTAGGGTTTTGAAATTGGAAAACATGTTTGGATAAATTTTCCTCGATAGAAATAATTGTTGAAATGAGGTTTTCAAATACACTTTTTCTCCTCGTTTGACGAATAGGAACCATATACAGAACTCAAACATATTTTATTAGGTGTGTTTCAACAATATCTAGAGATTTGATTTTTGAAATTTTGCAAGCTATTTTAGTTTTTTATCAAAAATTATAAAACGAACATTTTTCACTCTCGCCCTAAATCCGCCCCTCTCGCACTGAGCGTGTTTTCGCATGGAGTGAGAGTGACAAAAATAAAATTTGCATAGTCTCTTAAGGGCCTTACTATTGCCAAATGGGTACTTTCTAAAGCCTACTCCTCGTTTATGGCCAAACCAAAAATAATGAAAAAATGTATTATGAATAACCAACTCTTAGACAACATATGCAACATTTTTATTTTTCATACCACCAAAACTTCTAGATGAAAAAATGTATTAACTAAATGGTGTTTTTTGACCTCAAATTCCCTACTGCTCCTGAGTAGCTTGGCCGATTGAATTAATCTATGCTTTGATAAATAGATAAACTTTATAGCTATAAACATAACATAAGATTATTCAATCGAGTAATCACGTCCAAGTGAAAAGTATAATTTTCTCCTATTTCGCCCTATCAAGGACGCAGCGAGCGTCGTAATAGCCACTATGCATTGTGCGCTGATATAAACGTTATTTCAATGTCGTTTCCGTTGATATTTGTAGTGACAAATATCGAGCTGCTAATTTGGCGATGGTAATCGCCTTAAGGCTGCGCCGAGCGTAGAACGATTAGACACCTCGCTTGTTCTCTCGTGGTCGTTGTTTATCGTGGTCCAATTGATTGAATTTAATAGAAAAAATCATATTTAATTTACCAGACAAAATTTTAAAAATGTGAAACGGCCCAGTTGTATTTTATAACGTTTGTGATTGTCTTGAATTGTGGTTGAGACAAAATTCGACAGTTAAGTTATTGAAATTACTAAAACCCCAATACCTTTTTTAGATTTTGGGCCTACTTTAGATAGATTTGTTTCTTACACCATAAGTTATTTTAAATATTTGCTGCGGCGGAAGTGTAGATACATTCTCTGTGATAATAAATATATATTTTATTTATTTATCATTGAAATATTATTCAATAAATCAATTTAACAGTGACTGTCGTTTTAGATTATTTTGCTCGGCGCCCTCTTAATGTATTCACTCATGTATTGTTTCAAGTTTTGAATGAAGCAACTTTTTCAAGTAGATCACAATTGCGGAGCAGTGTACCTACGTCTTGTTCTACCGACTTCTTATTGGAAGATAGCCTATAAAAATGATTGGTCATAATGGTCATAATGATTGTAATGACAATCATTTTATTGTTCACGTCATCGCTTGTTCATGCAATAAATATACTAATATCTGTCTTTAGAAGTGGTTGGGTATCATAAGTCATGGTTTAATTGACTGAATACGTAGGGAGATCAATAAAAAGTGAGAATGAGTATGTTACGCGTAAATTTTATTTAATGTTATTTTATTTTTCGATATACTCACCTATTAGCATGATATACGTGGAAAATCTATTTTTTTAAGCTAAAAAACTCTTCGTCCTGATGGCCTATTATGTATCTTTAGTTGCCATTTGAACTGGGTTCCTATCATCAAAAACATAAATATACTATCGAATTCCGATTGTCTAAGGATATGTTCGCACTTGAAGTGACGACACAGTTCGTAAATAGTTCAATACCCACTAAAGGCAATTTTGAAAGTTCCGTTTTTAGCTACGTTTTTGATGATAAAAGATATAGACAGAATAGAGGGGCTGAGCACCTAAAAATTCCTGTACTGCAGCAAATACCGCTTTAGCAATTTCGAATCTCTCTCCTCTCAGCAAGCGCGGATCCAGGGGGAGGGGTCATAGGGGTCATGACCCCCCCCTGGGCCTAGGTCACCTATTTTTTGTCGTATACTTAGTCACAGAAGATATAAAAGCCATTAAGGTGATATATCGTCCGTGCAAGGGTCCCCGTTACTCCAAGCGGAAAGATTCGCAGTGCGAGAAGGACGGAATCGGGGAAAATTGACAAAAAGTCGGTTTTAAATTAATAAGAGCCTCTGAAACCCCTGGTGTGGCGGAGATTCATCGATGACATCTTTATGATCTGGCCACACAGCAACGACTCCCTTAATGACTTCCTCAAGCGTTTGAATGATCACTCCACACTTCAGTTCACCCACAACATCTCATCAGAAAAAATCACCTTTCTAGATGTCGACATCACAATAGATCATAACAATCTAATCAACACATCCGTTCATTTCAAACCATCAAACAAATTGCAGTACTTGCATTTCAATAGCTGCCACCCCAAACACATCAAAAAGTCCATTCCATATTCAATGTCACTCCGTGGCCGTCGGATATGTAGCAACGAAACCACACTTGACAACTACCACAAGATTATTCACAAAAGCCTACGTAACCGTAACTACCCAGACCAATTCATTCAGAAACATCTTTACGACCGACCTAGATTTCATAACACACAAAACAGACACACTCAACCATCCAACCAACTCCGACTCATAACAACATACTTTGAAGGAAGTTTTAAACTCAAAAAACTCATAAATGACTTCATGCCCATACTAAAACAAAACGATGAAACAAAATCACTACTCCCCACTAACCCACCGATCTGTTATCGTCAAAACAAAAACCTTAAAACCATTCTCACAAAAACAAATTCAAAAGACACAAACATTCCGATCAACACATCCCCAGCCACAGCTCCATGCCGACGGCCACGGTGCAAAACCTGTGCACTCATCAACACATCTACACACATTAATACACACCACACAACACACCCTTACAAAGCTCAGACAAACACATCATGCATAACAAAAAACTGTATTTACCTACTGGAATGTCGACTCTGCCCGGCATTCTATGTAGGTGAAACGAGAACTCCGCTTCATATCCGTATCAACCAACACAGATTCACAACAAAAACACATAATAATACACTACCCATCCCAACTCATACCCGCCTACACAGCAAACCATTCGACGACTGCTTCACCGTCCGCATTATAAAATCATTTCACCCACCACTGACTGATATTCAGCTAAGGACCTGGGAGTCGTCTTACATCTGGTCGCTTGGTGCTCATTACGGCCCTGGACTAAATAGACAACACTGACTTACAGACAAACGAAACCTATATAAAAACATTACAAAAACCTGACTCAAAAAATCAATCATTCTAGACTATACTTAAAAAAGACACACACAATTCAACATTCTCTTTCATTTCAACCCACCACACAAATCATCCTACACGCACACAAACACCCTCTGTTTCTATCCCAACCACAAACACATCCTCACATAAATCAAAAAGTTTAGCTTTTAGGGAAGTAGTTTTGCGTTTTTTTTTTTTTTTTTTTTATTGTATTATTCTCATTGTCATCTTGTAAATATCATCTGTCATCCTGTCATTATTACTCCAACTGATGCCGGGCCCAGTGGGGCCCGAAATATATCTTGAACTATATTATGTTATTCTGCAATAGTTGTGTTTCTTTTATGTGTATTTACCTATAATTATATATAAAAAAATAAAAAACAAGCTTTTAAATTAATCCAAACTTAACTAAAATAGCTACGAAAATTTCAATAACTAAGTAGTAATTTAGTTAAAAATTCTAAGTTTACCCTAATTTCTCGATTTTTTGTTCACTTGTAACAACCTAACTGCTGCAGTTCTTATCGAAACAGTATGAAAATTTATTAACGTCTAGACAAAATAATATAAAATGATTTGGTTTTCTCAATTCTTTTGGCAATTAATTTTATTTTAGATATAATAAATTAAAAACACACTATTTTCGCATTTGTCAGCCGCAGCGACTGACGTAACAGCCATATTGCAATGCAAGCTGATAAGAACTTTATTTTAATATGGTTTTGTTCGAAATTTCAACCACCACGAATCGAGTTGCTAATTATTCCAACGGAGCCACCTTAAGAGTCGGAGTTCCGAGATTGGGCAAAACAGGGTTCGGGGTTATGGCTTTTTAAGATAGTAAAATATTAATTTCTGAACAAAATAAATACCACTAGTTACCTTACAAGATGAAGTATAGGTTCATTAAAAAAAATCTTGGCACTAATGTATAGTAACTTCAGAAAAAAAAACAGGATGTCGAGTTCAGGTTACACCCGTAGCGCTGCAATGCTATTCAAGAGATTTTCTTGAAATTCCTGTTTTTTTTTCTGAAGTTTCTATACATTATTGCCGTGATTTTTTTTAATGAACCTGCACTTCATCTTGTAAGGTAACAAGTGGTATTTATTTTGTTCAGAAATTTGAATTTTTACCGTCTTAAAAGCCATAACCCCGAACCCCGAATCTCGGAACACCGACCCTTAAGAGTGGAGCCGCTGGAGACGCGTCACAATGCCAGTTTCAAGGCGTTCGTGGCTCGAATACCGACAAGCAGGCTGCCAACCTTCATGAAGGAGGACTTCTGGAAAAAAGGGCGTGGTATACCGGCGTTTTCGCGGTAGATTACTGTGGTGCGCACACCGTGTACTCGGGATCTCGTGAGGATTTTATAATAATGACACTAATTTTATTATTTTTGACTTCTTATATATTTTCTTTTTTCGTTTGATATTTCCTATTTATCAATTGTGCATTAAGGGAGGGGAGCTCCAAATTTGGTAGAGCACTCGCTTGTTATATTTCTTCAATAATTTATGAATGGAGAAGCACATCCGCACTAATCGGACTCTCTGAGGAATCTTGCTCGTGTTTTGTCTGAAAGATCTTTTATACTCGATCTGTATTTATTTTTGGAAAACACGAAATAATTCAGTCAATGCGACGTATGTCGATCCCTAAAGGTTATCGATTGCCAACTAAACACGAACAAATAGTCCTTTAACCTACCTATTAAACCTAGCCTTACCTAAACCTAACATATTGCCTAGCTATATGTTACAGTACCATCTACACCACCGGACCAGCACAATGACGTTGTGCCAAAGTGACACTTTGATGATTTCATGATGATTTAGAGGTGGGACGCCTGCTGGGCACAGGCGGATGGTCGGCTCTCCAGTTGGAGCTATTCCATCCAATTACCATTGCTTAGAGCTTTGGTATCCTATTGTCCCAGTTGCATTCCCTCCTCAAATCTTCCGCTTCTCTTAATATATCTTAATATGTCTGAGTACCGAAGGTAATTTAGTTTAAAAGTATAAAAATGTATAAAGCGAATTATTTTTATGGACCTTGTTGCCTGGTTGTTTTTTAGAATTTCACCTGAAGAGTCGTTAAACATTGTTCCTGATCACTAACCGAGTCTCCAGTATGAATTCGAGCGGTTGATTAAAATTTACCTTATGTAATAAATTATAAAATATAAATATAAAATATAAATTATAAAATAATTAATTGTATTACATTACTTACATTAAAACCGACTTGTAATAAAGGTAAGATGTAAACTTACATTACATAAATAAACATATTTCATTTCATTTCATGTACTGCGATTTTTTTTCACGGTAGTTCTTCTCGGTTCAGTTCTTACAACGTTGAACACATACAGACGGGCATAAAACCTGTAGAAACCTTAACAAAAGGACATATTAATCAAACCTGTAATCCCGGTATAAAACAACATCGCGTCATGGTTAAGGGGACACCTGACGCTAGAACAACAACAACACCAGGTTTTCAAGGGTTCATTGGAAGAAACTAAGTCTCTCCTCATGTTGAAGAAAATTTATTTGATTTATCGATCTGTTATCTAGGGATTCCACCTATAAACAATGTTTTAAGATTTATACTTTTGTCAAAAAAAAAGATTTACACCCTCTTTTTTTTGGTTTTCAAACGTTCGTTTCAAAAATACGGTTAAGAGATCAACTTGATTTTTTTCATATAATGGGCAATAGAAATATGAAGGGATGTTACCTAAATCCAATATTTTTTTCCCTACAAAATATTTCAGTATTAGCTAAAAACACACCAATTTGTTGTTTCGCTGCGTGATCACTAGTATTACGCATCCAAGAACAAGAGGCCAAAGAGCCAACAAATAATCTTCTCTATGAAAAGCAAATAAGGTTTTTGCTATTAGACTTATTGTGCTGGACGGGTAATAAAAAAGTTGCTAGGGTATGCCATCCTCTTAAGGCGATATGTAAAAGTTTTGCGTCCCTGTTACTCCATATGCGAAAAAACCGAGAGGGACGGATTAGTGGGAAAGTAGCAAAAAGTCAGTTTTATTAATATAATATATACTAAAGTTGCTATCAAAATTTCGTTTAACCATGTCCTAAATACTTACTGTTGAAACCCATCTAATAAAATATAATCGCAATCCATATGTCAATCCAAATTGTTAAACCAGGAGACATGCTGTGGAAAAAGACCTCTTTTCAACAAATATTTCTATCGAGCCGAATTTCTCCAATCACGTTTCTGTTTAAACAGATCCTAGAAAAACATTACAAACCTTCTGCATTACAAACTTGCAATCATTCAGAAACAAATTTAAATTTTAAATTTAAAATATGTTTGAAAAAATTCCTCGGCCCAGGATTTGAACCTGCGACCTCCTGCTTACATGACAGGCGCGCTACTGACTGCGCTACCGAGGTTCGTATCTGGAACGACGAATTTTTTCCACTATATCTGTACCTCGAATTTATTTGTAACTTACTCGATATACCAGCTTGTAATGCACACACTGAACGCTCATGAGGGCGTTATGTGATTTCACGCCTTGCTCAATCTGAACAGAAGGCGCTGTCGTCGCTACAATACTTGCATCAGTCAGTTAAGAAATTCACAGTTCTCATGAACTAAGATTATGATAATAAATATTTTTACTTAATAAAAGCTTTTTTTACCGTTTTATTATATATATATGTATACAGATTCTTACGAATATTACGGTAGAAATTAAATAAAAAAGAAAGACCCATTTGGGGTCGTTGTCAATCGAATATCGACGACGACGACCCCAAGTGGGTCGAAATATATATCGAAAATTTTCTTTTTTATTTAATTTCTACCATAATATTCGTAAGAATCTGTATATATAACTAAGATTATATGTTTTTATTGCGAAATCCATCGCTTTGAATACTCTAATTATATACTATTTTATCAAAATTATACCTTCTTTACTGAAGTACAAATGCAAGTTCTAAAAGTGTCAACGTTTTTTTTCCGTAGCGCCTTAACAAACCAACAAGTGGACCCCGTTGCGTTTGCTAGTCGATCGCTATAAATAGCCCGCCTCAATTGAATGGATGATAGTAATTTAACAGTGAATACCCTGTGACCTGGCGAATAATTCAAACGCATTTTCTGTCCGCGCTATGTAGGCTGGGAGCATAGACGAATACAGCCTACAGACTCCTCATAACAGGCGACCGATTTCTGTCAACACATCTGACTGAACCAGCAGATACAATTCGCCACTCCAAAATTATCGGTGTTACTACAAAACGGTGTTTAACTTTAGACAGTGTTTAAATCTGTTGCTGTCACTCTTTTACAATATGAAAGAAAAGGCGACAGCAACAGATATAAACACTGTCTAAAGTTAAACACGGTTTTGTAGTAACACAGTCTATTGTCTATTTACTTTGTTCTTGGTGTGCAATAAAGAATATTGTATTGTATTGTATTGCGAATTTGGAAATGTGTGGAAAAAAACTACTTCAAAATAAACAGGGTTAATACAGCGCAACCCGGAGCATTAGGTACAGTGGAGACCACATCAAGCTATACACTTGCAGTACGACATTAGCCCCTACAGAGAAGAATATAAGATAGGTACAAAGTCCAATGTGTCTTACTTGATGTGGTCGTCACTGTACAGTCAGAAATTTTTATTATATAATATATAATATTCTCATAAAAAATCACGTCTATGTAACAAATATTACGTACTATTACGTATCAAAAGGTGCTTAAGAGGCTATGCGAATTTTATTTTTGTCACTGTCACTCCAAACGAAAACACGCTCAGTGCGAGAGGAGCGGATTCAGGGTAAAAGCGAAAAATGTTAGTTTTATAATTTTTAAATTTGTGGATATATTAATAATTTGCAATATTCCGCTAAACATAGCTGCAATATTCCGCTGTTTAGCGGAATATTGCAAATTATTAATATATACACAAATTCATGATGGACTTCCGCAAAGCAACGCCTTTTTCAATATTTTTTTTTTATAATTTTTGTAAAAAAACTAAAATAGCTAGCAAAATTTCAAATATCAAATCTCTAGATATTGTTGAAACGCACCTAATAAAATACGTTTGAGTTCTGTATATGGTTCCTAATCGTCAAACGAGGAGAAAAAGTGTTTGAAGTCCTCATTTCAACAATTATTTCTATTCAGGAAAATTTATCCAAACATGTTTTCCAATTTCAAAACCCTAGATTATATCGTCAAAATGCACATACCAGAAATTTATTAAAATTTTCCGTGTATTTCATGAAAGAAACGAAAAGAAACACCGAACAGAAACACCCGTATTTTTTCGCATATCGCCTTAAGCCGCTTTGCGGATAACCTAAGAAAACTTTTAAAATAAATGTAACAAATCACATTTCTCGTTACGTTGATTTATTCACCTACAGGAAATTCCTGATTTGACCCCCCTTGGCCAAAAAATTCCTGATTTGCCCCCATGGCCAAAAAATTCCTGGTTTGCCCCCATGGCCAAAAGCTGGGTACGCCCATGGTTATCGATTTACGCTCCTAGTCTATTGGAGATCGCTTAGAATTGAATGAAAATAGGTTGAGTATTTTAGGTCAACTAACAATCTACTGTGCCACCTTTGCCTGGTTTAGGTAAAGTAAAGACGTCACTATAACTAGTTCAATCCAGATAGCAATTAAAATAAAAGTATATTTTAAAATGTACAGTGCTACAAATATCTCTTGGCGCATGGATTGGTTGTCTCCAAAATCGGATCTAACTAGGGTTAAGAGGCTAGGCGAATTTAATTTTTGTCACTGTCACTCCAAGCGAAAAATCGCGCAGTGCGAGAGGGGCGGATTCAGGGCGAAAGCGAAAAATGTTAGTTTTATGATTTAAAAAAAAAACTAAAATAGCTAGGGAAATTTCAAATATCAAATCTGTAGATATTGTTGAAACACACCTAATAAAATATGCTTGAGTTCTGTATATGGTTGCTATTCGTCAAAATGAGGAGAGAAAGTGTGTTTGAAGACCTCATTTCAACAATTATTTCTATCGAGGAAAATTTATCCAAACATGTTTTCCAATATCATATCCCTAGATTATATAGTCAAAATGCATATACTAGAAAGTGATTATAATTATTCGTATATTTCATGAAATACACAGAAAAGAAACACCCATATTTTTTTCGCATATCGCCTTAACTAGGGTTGCCAGATGGGAAAACCAAAATATCTAGGCAAAATTTCAGAACTTCGGGATTTTGAGATTATGGTTGGGACAAATAAATATTACGAATAAAAAAATTACTTTATTCTTTATTGTACACACACGAAAATATAAACATAGATAAAATTACAGTAAAAAGATGCACATTGGCGAGCTTATCTCTAAACAGAGATTTCTGACAGCAAAACCATCACAATAGGAAAAAGGAACATAAACGGAGTAATCATTTACATTTTACGAATTACATTTTATTATTAAAATTAAAATTCACCATCTGCAATGTAAACAACATCTACGCATTCCTCTGTTTATTTATTATTTTAACAGTTCCTTGATAATGCTGTAAGGCAAAACCGGTTGGACTAATAAAACAGTGATATTGTGAAACAGTACAAGTGTTTTTATTTTAAATTACTTTTTTGATCGCCAATCGTTATTTGTTATTTGTCGGGACAATTTGTATTTTGTCGGGATTCATATCATGTCTGAAATGTCGGGACAATCCCGACGAATCCCGACCATCTGGCAACCCTAGATCTAACGCCGCTACCTACCATACTCCTTGTTTGACAGCTGCGCCTGTCACTGTCATCCCCGCGCCATCAGATCTTTCAATATACTTAAATAATATCTATAATTATTTGGCCAAATGCGAGTTGGACTCGCAGATGCCAAAGCAACCTCAAGCCGACAAAAAACAAGGCGCTAAAATGGTAGCGTCTGACCATTTTAAGAGCTAGCCAATTACGCGTACCTTGTTGGTACATGCTCTAAGAGGAGATTGGCTAGCTCTTAGAGCATGTACCAACAAGGTACGCGTATTTGGCTAGCTCTTACAGCATGTACCAACAATGTACGCGTGATTGGCTAGCTCTTAGAAAATGTACCAACAAGGTACGCGTGATTGGCTAGCTCTTATAGCATGTACCAACAAGGTACGCGTGATTGGCTATCTGTTATAGCATGTACCAACAAGGTACGCGTGATTGGATAGCTTTTAGAGCATGTACCAACAAGGTACGCGTGATTGGCTAGCTGTTATAGCATGTACCAACAAGGTACGCGTGATTGGATAGCTTTTAGAGCATGTACCAACAAGGTACACGTGATTGGCTAGCTCTTATAGCATGTACCAACAAGGTACGCGTGATTGGATAGCTTTTAGAGCATGTACCAACAAGGTACGCGTGATTGGCTAGCTCTTATAGCATGTACCAACAAGGTACGCGTATTTGGCTAGCTCTTACAGCATGTACCAACAATGTACGCGTGATTGGCTAGCTCTTAGAAAATGTACCAACAAGGTACGCGTGATTGGCTAGCTCTTATAGCATGTACCAACAAGGTACGCGTGATTGGATAGCTTTTAGAGCATGTACCAACAAGGTACGCGTGATTGGCTAGCTCTTATAGCATGTACAGTGGAGACCACATCAAGCTATACACTTGCGGTACGACATTAGTCCCTACAGAGAAGAATATAAGATAGGTACAAAGTCCAATGTGTCTTACTTGATGCGGTCTCCACTGTACCAACAAGGTAAGCGTGAATGGCTAGCTCTTACAGCATGTACCAACAAGGTAAGCGTGAATGGCTAGCTCTTACAGCATGTACCAACAAGGTAAGCGTGAATGGCTAGCTCTTAGAACATGTACCAACAAGGCTACAGTGGGTGTCCAAATTAATGGACAGTGCACATTTTTTGTGATTTATTTACCAAAGATGGTAGCGCCTGACAAACATTTCGGCGTCATTTGAGTACTAAACCCAAATCTTTATTATTTACTTTATTTGTCTTTTGCAATGTACATTTATTTGTCGTTATTATTTATTTATTATATTATTTATATACTTTATCCGACTTATTTCGAACATATATGTTTTACCGTTTCTAAGATAAAGAACAAAAAAAGAAAATGTAAAAAATTATTAATTGACTAGGTACCTATTACCACAGAATAAAATAATTACGGCTGTTACAATACAATTTACCTATTAGCGTGTTACCGTAATAGGTAATCAGTTGATATTATTTGAAAATATTATTTTTTCTCTTTTTCTGTGACAGACGGACAGGCAGGCAGACGGACGGAAAGACAGACAGCGGAGGGTTAGCGTTTGGTACCCTACCCTACGACACCCTGAACTTAATGAGAGCCAAAAATACTAAAGAATTCATAAGAACCAAGTTATTACATAGATTACAAAAAATGTCCACTGTCCCTATTAATTTGGCCACCCACTGTAGCTGATAGTATCAGTATTCATGTAATTAATAACCACTTGACATCATTAGTTTAGTTATCTTGCCAGTAATTGGATATTAATGAAGATAAGACGCTCAGCCCCCCTATTCTGTATCTTAAGTTGCCAAATGGATAGGGTGCCTATCGTCAAAATATAGATAAAAACTAAACTTTCAAAATTGCTTTTAGTGGGTATTGAACTATTTACGAACTGTGTCGTCACTTCAAGTGCTAACATAAATAAATAAAAAAAATAAATATAAATAAAATATAGTTTATTGGATAACAAATTGTTTTAACAATATATGAGGTTGATTTCTCCTTTTGAGTGTAAATACAATCGTGCCAGGAGAAAATCACTCTCGCGTAGCAATTTCAGTATTAATACATTTTGTTAATTCTTTTTACTTAAGTGATACTTTTACAGCTATATTTAAGAAGTGACAATCATAGTTTAATTAAGTGTGTAGTGATGTGTGAGTGGGTAAGGGTGTGAGAGGGTGTGTGTGAGGGTGTGTGTGTGTGTGAGAGGGAGAGGGTGTGTGTTTGTGTAGCGCGTTGTGTTTATGTAGTACATAATAATTTATTATATCTTATTATAATACTTTATTTCTCAATATGAATAATAGTTTTTTCTGTTTCCTCATAGCTTAATTTTTTAACCCATTCTGTCAGCAGCCGCTTACATGTAAAGCTTGTTTCAGTATAAATATTTAGAATTTTATTAGCAAGGTTATATAAATGAGATGATTGGTGTAAATATTGGTGCTGAGCAAAATAGGTTTTACATTTACTTTTTTTAGCTACAGTGTCTTTACGTCTCTTTGCCAGCACAGTGGAATCAAATGGTAGAGATTTGTGTTTTTCTAAAATGGTGTGTAAAATGTACAGCTGTCGTACAGTTGGTAAGTCAGTTATTGAGTAAAGAGTGTGAGTAGGGAATCTCAGTTTTTTAAAGCACATAACTTTTAAAAGTATTCTTTGAGCGCGTTCTGCGTCTAGAAATTTTACCTTGGATGCACCTCCCCATACTGGAATACAATAGGTTATGATTGATTGTGCCAAAGCAATATATATATTTTTTATGAGATTTTCATTAGCAGAGTACCTCAATATTTTAAAAATCCAAATCAGTTTCCTTGTCCTTGATGCGATTAAATCAATTTGGGAGTACCAGGAGAGCCTATCGTCAATTATAATTCCTAGGTATCTGTAAGTGGCTACCCTACTTATCACGGAACAATTACAGTTAATGCTACTCGGATTTTCACAGTTGTGTACTTTAAGATTGTAATTATCTGGTGGTTGAGATCTACTGGTTTATAGAAAAACACATGAAGTTAGTTTTAGAAGAATTTAGTGTAAGTAAGTTATATCTAAGCCAAAGAGCAACAATAGAGAGTGCAGATTCTGCGTCTTTTTTGATAGAAACCCAAGAGCTGCCCGTGATCACAATGGCAGTGTCGTCAGCGTAGGAGAAAACCCTTGTATTATGGAGTTTTATATTACTAAGCTCATTTATATAAATTAAGAATAAGGTTGGTCCAAGGACCGAACCCTGAGGCACGCCATGGGTCAGGCTTGCATCATCACTCACAAGTCGTCCCAACTTAACTCGCTGCCTCCGCCCACTGAGGTAATCCTTAATTAAGTCGAGTGCATTGTCTCTCACTCCAATGCTTTCCAATTTTTTGATGAGGGTGGGGACAGAGACGGTGTCAAATGCCTTTTTCAAGTCTAGAAATACCGTTAAGCAGTTACCCCCATTGTCCAATTGATCAGTAATCAAAGAGGTTAGAGCCATTACTGCATCTTGTGTTGATTTACCTGTTCGAAAGCCGTACTGAGATTCAGATAAGATGTTAAACTTGTTAAGAAATTTTAGTAGTCGCTTATTTATAAGTTTTTCTAATATTTTGGACAATGCAGGCAAAACCGAAATCGGCCTATAGTTATTGACATCCTCTCTGTCTCCACCCTTATGCACCGGAGTAACAACAGCTTGTTTAAGTATAGCCGGGAAAACGCCCTTTCTGAAGCAAGTGTTAGCCAAGTGTGTAATAACTGGGACTACTATAGACTTAGCTGCTTTTAGAAAACTAACCGGTATGTGATCCAATCCTGCAGCGCTGTTGTTTTTTAAACTCATTAGCACTTCATGTACCTCTTGATGATCAGTATCCAGTAAAACAAATGATGAGGGCAGGGAATTGCTCATATTGGTCACAGACGACTTTTGTAAAGAGCTAAGTGGAGTTATATCTTTGGCAAGGTTCTCACCCACGCTCACGAAGAAATTGTTGACGTAATTAAGAGATTCTTTTTGACTAGATTTAGTGTTTAGAAGTATGTCGTTTTCAGTTTTATTTTGTTTCATGTGTGTAATGTTTTTAATGTTTCTCCAAAGGGACTTCGAATTTTTTAATGACTTTTCAAGTAGCTCATTCTCGTATTTGCGTTTTAATTTTTTGATTAGTTTAGTGCAGTAATTGCGGTAGCGTCTATAAGTGACACTAAGTACCTCATCATGTGGATTCAAGCGAAGGTTCTTCTGCATCCTGTTTCTATTTTGAATGCATCGTAATATTCCTTGTGATATCCAAGGTTTAATAATTCGTTGTTTTTTTGAAATTCGTTTTTCATGCGTATTCTCTTTTAGTGATTTTGTAATATTGGACACTAATTCATTACATATATACTCCGGGTCATCTAGAAGAAGCAAGTCGGTTGTATTCTTGCTTAAAAAAAAAAACTATCCAAAGCTTTGTCATAATCAGTAACAATACGCATTTTACAGGATCTAGATCCTCTATTTGCACAAGATAGTTGTAAAAAGGACATGGAATGGTCGGTGACTGGAGCATCAGTTACTAATACACGAGCACACGTCCTGCTTCGGTCAATTTTCATCATGATATGGTCTAAACACGATTTATCCCGAGTTGGCAGAATATGACCAGGCATAATGCCGTGGATACTTAACATATTTAGATATTCCAGACGATTCTTTCTAACGTAGCTTAGGTCATTGGGGTCATTAATAATATTTATATTAATGTCACCAACAATTAAAATGCATTTTTGATGCCCGATTGATTCAAGGTAAGAGTTCAGAGAAGCAATGAATCTATCTGCATTATTAATTGAAGGTGACCGATAGATAGCAAGAATTGTGTAGTTTGTTGATTCAATTTGTAAACATGATGCATCGATTAATGTTATTTCTTTTACTTTGACAGCAATTTCTTGCTTGATATAGACAATTACTCCGTCATTCTGATTAAAATTTCGTGTAGTGGAATACAACATATAATTAGGTAAACGAGGAATAGGTTTATTTTCGTTGATCCATGCTCCTAGACAATCGGAATTCGATAATATATCTATGTTTTTGATGATAGACACCCAGTCTAGAAGGCAACTAGAGATACATAATAGGCCCGCAGGTCAATAGTTGCTGATCTTGCTTCGTCATACACACAAGGTGCAGTTATCTATTCAGCACATGTCATGACATAGTATACATATACATATCGTTCGTTACGATAGCTGTGTGGGTATAGCACGTGTCAGAGATACGGCGACGCGTTTATCAAATCAAATCAAATTTATTTATTTCAGATCAAAGATCCATATAAAACATGTTAGTAATAAAACAACTTATGCTATTGTTAGTAACTTATGCTAATACAACTTACATGTAAAAAAGCGTGCTTCTACGCCCCACTACACACGGACATGCAGTTGAATCCAGTGTCGTAGAATCGGAGAGTCCCACCTGTCTACAAACGTGCTCAGCAAGCTGTTGGAGCTGGAACGCACGCGCTCCAACAGAGACGCACACCTTTTTAACCGACTTCAAAAAGGAGGCGGTTCTCAATTCGACTGTATGTTTTTTTAACCGACTTCAAAAAGGAGGCGGTTCTCAATTCGACTGTATGTTTTTTTTTTTTTTTTTTTTTTTGGCGTTGTTATTCCATAACTCCGTCATTTCTAAACCGATTTGAACAATTCTTTTTTTGTTTGAAAGAGTGTACTTCCAGGTAGGTCCCATTTTAGGTTTGGTCATGATCTGATGAAGATCTTCAGAGATAGGCAGTGGAACTCCTCAGAAAATGACAGCATACCTCTCGAAATTGAGGTAATCGCTTTGTACCTGGGTGCTGATTACAAGGTATTACTTGAAAATCATCATTCTTCCACCTGACCTTCGATCCTGGCTTCATCACCATATTCACCATAGAACTCCTCAACGGATCAGAGCACATAACTCGAGATTGCGGCAATCACTGCGTTAGGGTGCTAATTCAAGGGTATTACTTGGTGATTACCAGAATACCCACCTGACCTTCGATCCTGGCTTCATCACCATAGAACTCCTCAACGGATGACAGCACATAACTTTGGATTGCGGCAATCAGTTTGTGTTATGGTGCTCATTGCAGGGCATTGCTTGAAAATTGCCAGTGTACCCACCTGACCTTCGATCTTGGCTTCATCACCGTAGAACTCTTTAACGAATGACAGCACATAACCCGAGATTGATAGCAGGAAGCTACTCAAACATAGCTACTTATACTCACTTGAACTTCGTTTCATATTAAAACCACGTTTGCAAGAACTACCCATATTTCACAATTTAACCCAGCAACACTAAAAAATGTGAAATAAAATAAACTTTTAACAAAAAAATAGCAACCGACTTCAATAGTAACAGCAGTCATTCACTAAAAAGTTAATAATAATTCTATAAAGACCGATGGTACCGAAGCAACATTTTTGCCGACTTCTTTCTTCCTGAAACATTATATTATCTAGAAGTCGGCGTATTTCCTACGATATAGCACCATAAAAACCAATATAAGAACGCCGACTTCTAGACAACATAACGTTTCAGGAAGAAAGAAGTCGGCAAAAGTGTTGCTTCGGTACCATCGGTCTTTATAGAATTATTATTAACTTTTTAGTGAATGACTGCTGTTACTATTGAAGTCGGTTGCTATTTTTTTGTTAAAAGTTTATTTTTCTTAATACGGCATGGAAGCCGTCGGTATAGGCCTCTGTGAACATGCCGGAAGCGCTACAAAAGCGCCTCAGCCCCAACAACACCCTAAACGCGTTGTTATATTGCACGCGCAGGGAATTGTATGCTCCCTGCGTATATCCGGTCCACAGACTACTGGTGTACAAAGACTGGC
The DNA here is from genome assembly GCA_934047225.1 of Ypsolopha sequella. Lineage (NCBI taxonomy): Eukaryota > Metazoa > Arthropoda > Insecta > Lepidoptera > Ypsolophidae > Ypsolopha > Ypsolopha sequella. The sequence goes on from OW204011.1 coordinate 5,905,167, forward strand.
AGAATGCCTTGAAGAGCATGACTTTCACTTCCTTTGTACACCTAGCAAACCTACGAGCCAACATATTGCAGCGAACACACAAAGCCCTACGCTCCATTTCAACATCTGCATTGTCGTTTAAATCCGCAGTGACCCATTATGGAAACCCTTCCAGTATTCAGAACTCCAGTACTTCTGAGCTGCGGGAGGATTTACTAGCATTAATTCACAGAAAGTTGCTTAAACCATTCCACTATTCAGAGTTGCGAACGATCTGGATTCGGGTATTGTTTCCGGTGTAGTATTCAATCAATTTATGATTATAGTGTCATGCGTTTATGCAATTAATTTTTTTATAATAGTATGATATTCATCCTTTCTTTAATCTTCGCTTGATTACATAGATGTCCTTACTGAGCGTATTCTGTTAAACCTATAACCCAATTTTTAGTCTGAGTAGCGGTAGGAATTCATATCCATAACGCTAGTATTGCGTTTGTAATGCCTCCCGCATTACAGAACTAAAAGCAGGGTAGCATTTAATTCATCAAACTGCGCGTGCGCAACTCAGAAGTACTGTGGTTCTGAATACTGGAAGGGTTTCCATAAACGCTACGGCGACTATCTACCCTACTTGCGCTAACACGCCTACCACAATTGTCAACGTACGAGAGAGCAAGTATATGGAAAGACACTGCAACGACGGCACGTGCTAGACCTCCTGGATTTACTCGAAATTTTATACAACATATCAAAATTTCAGGTCTCTATCTCATTCCGTCTAAGAGCTAGAGACCCGTGACCAAAGAGTACAAACTCCTCATAACAAGTGAACGATATCTGTCAACACATCTGACTGAACCAGCAGATACAATTCGCCACTCCAAAATTATATGTTTCAGTAGGCCAAACCAAAATGGGTTCTATATTCATTACGTTAGAGTCTTCGTCTTCTGGAAATATAAGTTTGTGGCGCTATACGTAAGATTGGAAGAGCCAATAGGATTGCAGTATCCCGTTTCGATTGTTGACAGAATTATTTGTACGCAAGATGTTGAACAATAGACGTCTTTCTGGGTTGTATTGTCTATGCCCGTGGCATACGGACAGCGGAGTGACATAATAGGGCTCCGTTTTGCCCATTGGGTACGGAACCCTAAAAACTAGAGAACGAGTGAATTACTGCAGTTACATTTGAAGTCGGTGACTATGTTAAAAGTTTATTTTTTTATTGATATTTTTTTTCTTTGTTGCTGTTTGTATTCAAATCAAATGAAATCAAAAATATTTATATCAGGCAGGGTCGAATATTACTATTAATTACACATCACAAAATTAAAAACATATAAATACATAACAGGATGAAAACATTTACAATAAGTCCACTCCCCACTGCCGGAACCCTGTGTCTACCCACCCACATGTAGGGTGGGTCTCATTATTTCCATTTTCCATTGGAATGGAAATTCTGATACTGCCAGATTTATGCAAATCCGTTTCACATTAGCCATTGACGTGAAAAACATCGAATGGACATAGTGATACCCGATTTCTCTAACAAACCGTCTCAGTATTACCATTATAAGTGATTTATGAAAACGCATAGAATTGTCAAAAAATCTCTTCGACGCAAAAAAAAAATACCAAGCCTGTTTACATAGATGTAAAATTGTTCTGAGCCTGTTTAGGATAGTTCAAAATGTATGTGTTGACCGTGTAATTTTAATTCATAATTAGGCTTGGTAGTGGCAACGATAGTACTACTACTGGTAGTGGTAGTTCCGTTGCTTATAAATAAATAAAAAATGTTTACGTATCACTGTCGGCCTATTGACAATTAATCCATCAAAAACATTCTCAGTGGCCAGTACCTATCTATTGGTAGAAGAAATTGCGGCGTCTGATAAGCCACCGTGAAGTCGGCGTCGCGATTTTAAAAACGCAATGGAAATAGTGATACATGTAGTATCAGAATAACCGTCAATGGTTATTCTCAGTGGAAATAATGAGACCCACCCCACATGTAGACCCACCCAGACTCACCCAGTGCGCCAGCATTGGTGAATCCCATCTGTCCAACAATGTCCGCAGGATGACGTTGGCACTGCCGCGGATGCGACCTAATAACGAGGCGCAGCGTTTCCTAAGGGTCGCAGGAAATCCATCGATCCTTGCATCAGCAAACATGCCTGAGGCACTACAATACCGCGGCAGCCCCATCACCAACCTGCGGGTCTACCGCGTAATTCTGATTTGTATCAACTTCAAGCAAATGCATGCGAAACTCAACGCGTGCAAAAGAGATGGCATGTTAGGCGGGCGTCGTCGCACGCACGTCAAATTTCAATCTCAAGTTGATGTTGATGAAAATCAGAATTACGCGGTAGACCCGCTGAACGCGTTATTTCTCCTCTGCTCTGAAATTGTTATCCTGTAATTTTCCGAATATCGTTTATGACACGACCCTCCCACACCGCTACCCACTCGGTTCCCGGTCAGCGTCGCACGTGTAAGTATTACGTCAGAATCAGATTCACCTATTGAAATAACTTTGTTTTACAAAAATAGAAACTTAAGGGTATGGGTGACCTGAGATTGAGCACCTCATTTTTCTATCTAGAAATGAACGCTATGACGTTTTCTGAGAAATGGCTGTTACGGCAACCGAAATATAACGCGCTATCGAAAAACTGCGTACCAAGGTTTCTAGTTGAAATAAAAACGCGATTTGCTCGAACTAGCTATAGTTACGAGTATCATGCAAACAATTTTTATAAAAGAAACAGCGAACTATATCTTAAAATCTATAATATATATATCGATATTAATCGATATAAGTAAGGTGAAGTTTAATCAACCGCCTGAATTATGTTTAAGGCGATACCAAAAAAAATGAGGCTTTTCGAATCCATTTACTCCACTATAACGTCATCTACGTATTTCAGTTTTGGGTAAATGTTTATTCAGTATTTGATTAAGATTCTCACTGAAGGAAAACGCAATTGGATGAAATTATCTCGATAGAATTTAATTCCGAAAAGACCTCTAAATTGTTTTATTTTTTCCTGTAATTCTGAAATCCCAACTAATTTCATTGTGAAATTGCATTCAAAATGTGAATATTATGTATTTGTAAAGTCTCCTTAAAAAACTTTTTTAAAAAATAGCTTAGTACATTTTATATTAATAAAAAACCGACTTTTTGCTACTTTTCCACGAATCCGTCCCACTCGCACTGAGGGTTTTTTCGCATATGGAGTAACAAGGACGTTAAAACTGTTACGTATCGCCTTAATGACCCGTCAGGGGAAAATTAGAAAAAAAACTCACCTCACAAGCTCGGAAAGGCTCTATTTATTATTCAAAATCTGCGTGCAAAAGTGCCTTTTAACCGCGAGCGTAGAAAAGGTTTTTAAATTCGAATATTTCTATTAAAAAAAAGTTTGCCATCGAGCCCACTAAAATGCATTAATACCATAGAGGAAAAAAGCAATAATACTCATTTCAAGTCAGCCAGCCAGCGCCAGCCTCATTTTTAGAACAATCGCACTGGCATTGCACGAAAAAAGAAAAATGTTTGTTCGTTTTTCTTTTGTTTTTTCTTGCACCACTGACTTCTAATAATACATACGAGTACACTGGACTGGCTGTTGACGACCTGATAATGAAGCAATTTGATTATCGCCATTTTTAGGGTTCCGTACCAAAAGGGTAACCAACGGGACCCTATTACTAAGACTCCGCTGTCCGTCTGTCTGTCACCAGGCTGTATCTAATGAACCGTGATAGTTAGATAGTTGAAATGTTAACAGATGATGTGTTTATATTGCCACTATAACAACAAATACTAAAAAACAGAATAAAATAAATATTTAAGGGGGCTCCCATACAACAGACATGGTTTTTTGCCCTTTTTATAGATAATGGTACGGAACCCAGTGGCGTGCACAGAACTTTTTTCCGGAAAAGCAATCAGAAGGTCAAGTACGACAATAAAAAAAATATGAAAAAATTTAAATAACGCTTTGAAAAAAAAAAAGTTTGTATGAAAATGTTCACTCTAGGAAAGGCAGTGCCTACCCTGGCGTCATACAAACTTCGTGCGCGAGTCCGACTCGCACTTGGCCTGTTTTTATTAATAAAGATGAGACAATGACGGTATCTATTATAACTAGTATAAATTTTAGTTCCCGGTACGCTTGGTGGGCGCGCTTTGAAATCTGCACAAAAATGACCTGTCATTTTGTATGGCATAACATGTCCAGCTTACTTGTATTCATGCCAATGTCTTGCACCTAGCATTTTCCTCGCCCCTACTCTAGGTAAATATAATAATTTGGTAGGTAGGTAATGGTAGGTGGTAGAGCTGATGCCAGGCTCGACTGTGGAGGTACCACCATCTTACTTGAAGACCACACTCGAAGTAATTCGGGGGAGAGTAAGAGGACAGCTCATAGGCAAAAAAACAGGAGGCCCACCATGCCTGGGACCGATGGATGGCGGTATATCCATCCCTAATAGCCGGGCCTTATATGGAACAGACTGGTGACGGGCAGCAGCGTCACTGGTGCGAGGGTTCCGGCACCACGCTCACCAACCCGCCTGCCAGCGTATGTGAGTATGGGCAATTCTTCCAGGATGACCGCCGGGAGTGGCAAAGTCCTGGAAAGGCTTATGTCCAGCAGTGGACGAACTAGGCAGATGAATGGATGGAATGTATAATGAATTTGGACGATGATCAAGAAGTGACCTTGTATACGCCTCTGGTTGCCAGGGTTAGCGTTGAACACGAAATAAAAAAAAACATGTACGCTTTACCGGCCAAGTGCACTGTCAAGGGCGGGAAACCTTACCCATGTGCCACGTCTGTGGCTCTCAAACTGTACACAGTACACTACCTTAAGAATTTCTATGATTTACAAATGCTTTTGGTATTTCGTTTGTACGGACTAGGACTGATAGTAGTTTATGCTCGAGTGTTTTAAACGTAACCGAGTAATTTATTGCTCTTACGCCCGTGTATCATAAACTACTATCAGTCCTATAGTCCATACAAACGAAATACCAAAACCATTTGTAAATCATAGATATTCTTAAGGTAGTGTATTTGTTTTATTTCCTCACACTATGCAAAGGACACATTTCTAAACAGCCATTTCTCAAGTGACGTCACACGAAGGCAAATGGAAGTTGCAGCTTTTTCGTAAAAATATTCGTCATCATGAAGTTTTTTAGACCACAAGTTCTAAAATACGGATTTTTAAACCTAAATCTCGAAATGGTTTTCGAATTAACACACCTTAACATAATTTAATCTATACCAATTAGAGTAATAAGGTAAATCTCTTAATATTTACTTATTTATTTACATATTACAGCTATTATTACAGGTAACCCTAATACAATAGAGTAAGAAGTCTACCAAGTTAATTTTACATAAACAACCTAAATAACAACTAATACATAAATTTTTCAGTAACATAAAACCCACATAGCAGCCCTTACGAACTCGCTCAGAGAAAGAGTTTTCTCCGCGAACATATTTAGTGTGCGCATGGTGCGTGTCAAAGGTGCTTTTCCGAGCAAATTGGTCCTCCCGTGGGGCACCGCGACAAGAAGCGGCATCCTGCGCTTGCTGCACATAGTCATCCGGTACACACAATTTCACCCCCTCCAGTATGCTCGGATTGGCAAGTTCACCTCGAAATATCTTAAAAATGTATAGTGCGAGGGGTGTGATGAAGCCTATCAAAGTTTAAGAAACTCAGATTTAAACGTAATGTATCTGTGTAGTGTAGGTGGATGTGCTGAATGAATTACATCTAGCATTATGGATTTATCGCTGCATATATTAATTAATTTATTTTCATTTATTTAGGACACAAATAGTCATACATAATATAATTTTTTTATTTTTATTTTATTTTATTGATTGGGAAACAAACAGTTTTCTTAACACTTAATACAAATAACAATAAATTAATCTTAAAACCAAACAAGTTTCCACATAAATCTTGCAAGTAAATAAATTTAACAACGCAACATGTACTTACGTTATAAGTTACTCAGTAAAGTTACACAAAACTGGTATGGCCGTACTAAATGACAGATTGTCGATTAGGGTACCGATATTTACGGAAGAAAGTGCCTGCAGCCAATAGCCCGACTCACGTTCCGAAACGGCAAGGAGACGAGCTCGCTCTATGTCATTTACGCTAGTATCTAAAAGTTCTTTTTGTTTAATTATTTTATATATATGATATATTAATAATTTGCAATATTCCGCTAAACACTCTTACCATGCTATTCAAAATGCAGACTCAAGCACCGCCCGCCCTCCCGCATAAAACATGCACATGCACAAGTAAAGAAAGAGCAGTACGAGCATATTGTTAAATGGTTTAAAGACCTCTAAATTGTTTTATTTTTTCCTGTAATTCTGAAATCCTAACTAATTTCATTGGGAAATTGCACTCAAAATGTGGATATTATGTATTTGTAAAGTCTCCTTGAAAATCTTTTTGACAAAATAACTTAGTACATTTTATATTAATAAAAAACCGGTCAAGTGCGAGTCGGACTCGCGCACGAAAGGTTCCGTACCATTACTCGGTAACTTGTAAAGCCTACTTAGCTGTGATAGTTTTCTTTTTAATTTTGTTATATATACTACTGCCGTGATTTTTTTTACGTCTCCAAATACAACCGTTTCGCCAGCAGAAGGGGGGGGGACACTTGACTCTAACAAAAATTAACACTTTTAAGTTTAATATTTCACAAACGGAACCCTGGATCGAAAAATGATCTTCTCACACCCCTAATATTTTTAAATTTTCTATCCAACGACACCCCACACTAGGGGATAGACGAGAAAAAAAATAATCATCCCCACTTTACGTGTAAGGGAGGTACCCTAAAAAAAATCTTTTTCAAAATTTTACTGTACCACTTTATCGGCGTAATAAATATGTATACCCATGCATGCCAAATTACAGCTTTCTAGTACTAATAGTGTCTAAGCTAAGCCGCGGACAGACAGATAGGCAGACAGACAGACAGACAGACAGACAGACAGACCGACGACGATGATGTACATGGCGAAACTATAAGGGTTCCTTGTTGTTGACTACGGAACCCTAAAAACCCGACGTTTTGCTACTTTTCCACGAATCCGTCCCACTCGCACTAAGGGTTTTTTGGCATATGGAGTAACAGGGACGCTAAAACTTTACGTTTCTGTTAAGTTGGCAACACTACACTGGTAAGTCGTTTAAACTGTTAAGGTCACTTGTTCTATCACCTGCCTCAATAAGATAAAACTGGTTACGGGCAAACAACAAAGATTTCAAAAGTAAAGATAAGCCCTTACCGCACTACCGACAGCACCAAAATGTTTCCACCTTTAAATGGGTGACGCTCACACGTTTGGAATCAGTGCTCATCTGAACACAGTAATAGTTGGACGCCTTAAGTGCACTTAAAGTTAATCATTTTAACAACTTTAGTAGTCTGATCAGTTTGCTGACCGTAGGTAGACAGATTGCGGACTCATAAGTGTGCGCGCGTCGGCATTATGTTAACGCGCGCATTCAAAAACAATGCAATAGATTTTAGGTCCCAGGGCTCATCTAAACTTTTGAAATCTTTGGCAAACAAACACACATATTATAATGCTATAATGGTGTCGATTCGGTGTAACACGACTTAACTTATTTGACAGTACTAAACTTCATTTAAGCGTTCTTTCCTTGTCTTTTCGGTAAAGAAAGAAAAAGACAGGGCGCCTTAAATAAGGTTAGTCCTGTCAAATAAGTTAAGTCGTGTTACACCGAATTTTAAGTACTTTTTAGGGTTCCGTACCCAAAGGGCAAAACGGAGCCCTATTAATGTCACTTCGCTGACCGTCTGTCTGTCCGTATGTAGCTCTTAGACGGAATGAGATAGAGACCTGATATTTTGTGTAAAATGTTGACAACATTATTTTTCACGGGGGAGGCCGTATACACGAAAATGAAGCCGATGATTTTTTTTTACCCCAAAATTTTGGATGTCATTGTCTAGAGCTCATTAAGGCAACACGTAAAATGTTTAGCTTCCATATGCGAAAAGCCCTCAGTGCGAGTGGGACGGATTCGTGGAAAAGTAGCAAAAAGTTGTTTTTTTATTAATATAAAATGTACTAAGCTATTTTGTCAAAAAGATTTCAAGGAGACTTTACAAATACATAATATCCACATTTTGAATGCAATTTCACAATTAAATTAGTTAGGATTTCAGAATTACAGGAAAAAATAAAACAATTTAGAGATCTTTTCGGAAATAAATTCTACCGAGAAAATTTCATCCAATCGCGTTTTCCTTCAGTGAGAATCTTAATCAAATATTCAATAAACATTTACCCAAAAATGAAATACGTAGACGACGTTATAGTGGAGAAAATGGATTCGAAAGAACCCTTTTTTTTGGTATCGCCTTAAGTAGAGTGTAAATGTATTTTTTGTTTTTTTTTTATCTTCGAAAATAGATAAAGCGGAGGCTATCAAAGTTGTCATTTTTAGACCATTTTTGTTACGCGGTTTATCTCAAAGACCAAAGTATTTAGGAATTTGTAATTTCTTTATATTATGTACCATATTGTTGTATTTAATTAAACAACAAATACTGAACACGCCAATTTATGATGTAGTTTTAGGATTACGTCCCCGAATACTCAACCAACTTAATTTTGCAGTTTTGTTTCATACAATTTGTAGTTTGTAATTTCTGTTCAAATTGACCAGTTTTTTTTATAGGAATACATGCCGAAGTCGGTCAAATAGAACCCATTGGGCTGAGTAAAAAATGTTTTTTGCTATTTAAGAGTTTTGGCAGGAGAATTTGGCTCGAAGCCAACATTAATATTGACTTCTGCTAAAAGAGAAAACAATGTGAAGCATCAAAAACAAAACAGTAAGTTGAATACAACTTGCCGCAATATTTGAAAAATATTGCAGGCGGATTGTAAATCCGCCTTTTTGTAATTTTTACCAAAATTTTAATCCGAAAAAAATAATAATTAAAACCTTAATAATCTATGTTTTGTGGTATACTGTAAACGCCATCAGTTTCTTTCCATCCATCCCTACATCTAGTTCGTCCACTGCTGGACATAAGCCTTCCCAGGACTTTGCCACTCCCGGCGGTCATCCTGGAAGAATAGCCCATACTCACACATGCTGGGCAGGCTGGTTTTTTGCCTGTGAGCTGTCTTCTTACTCTCCCCCGAATTACTTCGAGGGGGTCTCCAAGTAAGATGTTGGTACTTCCACAGTCGAGCCCGGCATCTCTACCACCTGTTAACCAGGTGTCTACCACCTGGTTTCTTTAAATTGGAATTTTAAATCTTTAACTATTTAAAAAAATGTGATGATAATCTTACATTAGCTGTGGTCGTACACTCTTTGGGTAGGTACACCTAAATAAATTGTTTTTTATTTTGGGGCTGGGGCCAAGTGTGCGACGACTGTTTCAAGAACTGTCGTCGCGTCTGGTCGACGCCTCTGGTGATCCAAGAGCTGGAGCTTACCTCGGCCAGAGGATTAGTCTATCGATTCAACGAGGTAACGCTGCCAGTCTCTTGGGTACTCTCCCCAGCGGCAACGATCTAAAGCAAATTTTTCATTTAATTTAAGATATTTTTAATTAGTATATAATCTTCCCTTTTTATTTTTTATTTACCGGCTCTGGATTCGACTCCAAATAGCGCTACCACAGTTTAAAAATCAAAACTGTGGTACACTCTGTACTTTGTATGTACTATCATAAACTATGCTTTAAAAAGTGCATGAAATTCAATAGGTCATTGAAATAATAGTCAAAAATAACAACAGAAAATAAAATGTCAAACTTAATATTTATTTTTGACTTCATTATGCCTATCATATTTTTAATACATTATTGCTACATAAATTAAATAAACCTTTAATTTAGTTCATGTACATTTATTATTTTTCAATGCATGTGCTCGTAAAGGCCCACTTTTTATGCATCAAAATCGAACAAAAAGTCGATTATTTTGCCCTAGGGCTTTATTATTATTATTTTTTTTATTTATTTACAATGGTTGGCCACCCTGCAACCTTTCCTGTGTACCATAAATTTTGAACTTTTGTTTCCACTGTTTAAGGCTGCGTATAAACCTGGACAAATTAGTGATTTTGCCCCCGCATCCCCGCACCTCAACTGTTTGCGCGACCGGCCGTCACCGGCCGCGAGCGCTATTTCTTGGCTCCCACGAGCGGTGTGGATCCGCGGTCATTAACCCGTGCACGTGCTAGTTTTCAATAATAAGTATAATGCATCTACGATGTATAAAATTCAACCCAGTTGACAAAACGGTTTGTTCGCAATGGCATTTTTTTGCGTAATTGTGTTTGCATCTAATTTTTATATTTCAAAATTTTATTTTTCGAAAGTCATACTTGCAAAGATAATGATAACGATGATGATACAACGATACGTCGATACGTCGATACAACGATACGTCGATACAACGATACGTCGATACGCCGATACGTCGATACGCCGATACGTCGATACGACGATACGGGGATACGTCGATACAACGATACGTCGATACGCCGATACGTCGATACGGGGATACGTCGATACAACGATACGTCGATACGACGATACGTCGATACGGGGATACGTCGATACAACGATACGTCGATACGCCGATACGTCGATACGGGGATACGTCGATACAACGATACGTCGATACGTCGATACGGGGATACGTCGATACAACGATACGTCGATACGGGGATACGTCGATACAACGATACGTCGATACGTCGATACGCCGATACGTCGATACAATGATACGTCGATACAACGATACGTCGATACGACGATACGTCGATACAACGATACGTCGATACGACGATACGTCGATACGAGGATACGACGATACGAGGATACGACGATACAACGATACGTCGATACAACGATACGTCGATACGCCGATACGCCGATACGTTGATACGACGATACGTCGATACGGGGATACGTCGATACAACGATACGTCGATACGCCGATACGTCGATACGTCAATACGTCGATACGGGGATACGTCGATACAACGATACGTCGATACGACGATACGTCGATACGGGGATACAACGATACGTCGATACGCCGATACGTCGATACGCCGATACGTCGATACGACGATACGTCGATACGGGGATACGTCGATACAACGATACGTCGATACGCCGATACGTCGATACGACGATACGAGGATACGACGATACGTCGATACAACGATACGTCGATACGTCGATACGTCGATACGTCGATACGCCGATACGTCGATACGTCGATACGGGGATACGTCGATACAACGATACGTCAATACGCCGATACGTCGATACGTCGATACGGGGATACGTCGATACGCCGATACGTCGATACGTCGATACGTCGATACGGGGATACGTCGATACAACGATACGTCGATACGGGGATACGTCGATACAACGATACGTCGATACGGGGATACGTCGATACAACGATACGTCGATACGTCGATACGACGATACGTCGATACGGGGATACAACGATACGTCGATACGCCGATACGTCGATACGACGATACGTCGATACAACGATACGTCAATACGCCGATACGTCGATACGTCGATACGCCGATACGTCGATACGTCGATACGGGGATACGTCGATACAACGATACGTCGATACGCCGATACGTCGATACGTCGATACGGGGATACGTCGATACAACGATACGTCAATACGCCGATACGTCGATACGGGGATACGTCGATACGCTGATACGTCGATACGTCGATATGTCGATACGGGGATACGTCGATACAACGATACGTCGATACGACGATACGTCGATACGGGGATACGTCGATACAACGATACGTCGATACGCCGATACGTCGATACGCCGATACGTCGATACGCCGATACGTCGATACGACGATACGTCGATACGGGGATACAACGATACGTCAATACGCCGATACGTCGATACGACGATACGTCGATACAAAGATACGTCGATACGCCGATACGTCGATACGACGATACGTCGATACGGGGATACGACAATACGGCAATACGTCGATACGTCGATACGAGATACGCCGATGGTGATGGTGAGATAAGGTTTTGTTAGTCTCCCAGAGGGGTAGTCAGCTAGGCAGAGACTACAGATTTCCATCTGCTACGATCCAGACACAACTCTTTCGCCTCTTCCACATCCATCAACCATATTTATTTGTAAGCTAAAAAAAATACCTCAGACGAAAAACATAGCGATATTCATTAGTCCATTGAGACAACCTTTAGTTCAACATCTTTAATAAAACATGACCTATCTACTTATTTTGTTAAGTAATGGCGTACCTTTGCATTACTTTCATCCACTGCTTTATTTTCACTCGTAAAACATTTTTATTCCATTTTTTACATTGGTTGCATTTATTTCCCATGTTTCAAATTACGAGATTTATTTAAATTACGAAACCGGGACGTCGAGAGCGCAAAAACGTAGCCCTCCCGTCTCAACGGAGCGATCACAACTGACCGACGGGTGAGTGACGAAACAAAGCATGGAACAAAAAGCGCGTGCGACCGAGATATCTTGTCGCCGCCTTGTCTCAGAATAAATCGACGTAAGCGCCAATTCTTAGATGTTAAATTAAATGAAAACGAAACAGAATTATTCAAAATCCCCGTGCAATTATACGGGGTCATTTGTTTTCTTATTTTTAATACAAATTTCAAGGCAAACTGTTTTAAGAAAGGTCCTTTAACACTCGAAAAACATGAAATATAGAGGTAACTTCGTAATTTTTTTCTATCGAGCGAACTTAAAGCTTTTGCGTTTTTGCTTCTGCACGAATATCAGCCCTATAGTCTATTATCTATATTATTTTTATTAAACCGATTGACCAAGTTACACAATGTTTTATGCTCATTTGAAATTGTGCATCTGACATTATACCGACCCTTAACGGCTCTGGATAGTCCTTTTGAGCCAATCATAATTTAAAGTTCACGAGATTATATTTGTTTTATTTACTCACACTATGCATTGAAAAACGTAGTATGATACACGGGCGTAAGAGCAATAAATTACTCGGTTACGTTTAAATTTTCGCCCTTGTAACATAAACTACTATTAAAATATATATTTTTATGAGACAAAATTGGACTTGTAAAAAGTGTATTATGTATACCTACTTTACTAAATAAACATTCCTTAATGAAAGCTAATAATTAATACAAAAATAATCCTAAAGAAATAATTATAAAAAGAAAATTGCCTCTAGATCACTGCCCTGCGGGAGACTGCCCAAAATACTTGCCACATTACCTCTCTGTATGGCAAGACTTATACGCTGGCCTAGATAAGAGCCAGCTCGCCGGTCGCCGCTAGTGTCCACAAGCTTTACAGAGAGGTCCGTGACAAGCTGACGCGCCTCCGGAACCCATGTCCCCATTGTCTCGACCCCAAAAGGCGCAAACATGTAGCTTGAACATATTGCCACATATGTACGCCTCTTGAAGAGCTCAGCAGCGGCCGCCGCCGAACCAGCAGCCCTACAAAATAACCTATTTGAATTTGAATTTTATTGTTACAGTTTTTGGACAACCCGTGTGGCAGGAGTAGGCGTAATTGCAGTTGGAGATGTATTCACTTTAAAATGCCTTCATAGTGGATGTCTTCGTCATACAAAGAACCCACAGTCCTCGATCCATGTTGGCAGGTCCAGCCGTTTGGTCTAGGCATTCTTTACAAGGTGACTTTTTGATCATCGTCCAAATTCATATTATTCTCTGGTGCTGGGCTTGGTAAGTGATCAGTATCATTGTTCAATAACAATTTTTGTAAAATTCGTAAAATGAAATTTCGACTTCCCATAGTGATTCACTCGGAACTGGAAGTGAATTTGTATGGGAAGCCGAAATTTCATTTTACAAATTTCACAAAAATTGTTATTGATCCATGATACTGATCACTTACCAAGCCTCCAGTATGAATTTGGACGATGATCATAAAGTCACCTTGTATATAGGTCAGAGGATTCTTTTATGCTTATACCCAGTGGCATATTTACCCTAAGGCCAAAAGGGCCATAGCCCGCGGCGGCAGCAGTGTTGCCAACCCTATTCTAGAGAAAAACTGCAACAAGCTCAAAAAAAAAACTGTAGAAAACTATAAATATGAATTTAAAACACGTGAAATTTACAGCTTTACTTATTTTGTATTTTTTACAGTAATAATGACAAAAGCATATGGAGAAGGATTATAAACAAAACAAAAATATATTTTATATAAAAATCTGTTTCTGATTGATTATTTCCGGTTTTCACAACATTTTCAGTTTAAATCTCATTTTGAATTTGTAAATCTTCTTAATTTTCAGTAAGTAAGTACTATTTTGTTTTGGAATCTGGCTTATTTCTGTTGATGTCCATTTGTCGCATTGATTTCTAAAAAAATAATCATTTCTGATTTCATGTGCAAAGTACCTATGCAGCGAATAAAATAGATAGCGCTAGCACCTTTAAGGCGCTTGAGACCTTCAAGTACTGCCAGATGGGTACTTTCTAAAGCCTACTCCTCGTTTACGGCTGGACCAAATAGCTTGAAAAAAATATATATGAAGCAATAACTCTTTCAAAATATTTGCAACAATTTTTGGTTTCGTACGATCAAAACTTCTGTATTAAAAAAAAAAACAACTGTATGATGTTTTTTTGGCTTGAATTCCCTACTCCTCCTAATCTTCTATGACGTTTGGAATTATTTACACGCCAAAAAATTAAGAATCTGTTTAACTTTAAATGCAACATATCTCAAGTAAATCCAGTAACTTTTTCTGTTAAAAATATCGAAATATGTAAGATTTCAAGGTCAAAGGCTAAGAGGTGCTCTGCGCGGGCGCAGCCATCAGTCATGCAGTGGCGTTCAGACGGGGAGGCTGTGTCACTCGTTGCCACGTACCGCACCCTGGCGTCTGATGACATGTTTGCGAAAATATTTATAAGGATTTTTATTTGTGTGCGTTCAGAGAGTACTTTCGGCAATGGACTTAGTTATTTAGAGGATAAATTGTGCTGTGAAGTTCGCGCGTGGACGCTATAATAAACTAGAAGTTTGACGAGTTAGTAAAGATTTTTTTTTAGAAAAATTATAAATATATAATGTGATTAGTAAAGTAAGTAGGTACCTAATATAATCTACCTACACAATCATTATCCATAGTTGAATAGATATGAATAATTACTGGTAACAATTATAGTAGCTCATGGGTAGAACGCAGGCCTCTCAATTTTGAGATCCAGGTTCAAGCCCCGGTTGGGCATGCACCAAGGAGTTTTTCGGAATATTTGTGCATAGTATTTACTAATACTTACTACTTGCTGAATGTTTTGTGCCCAAACTCACCACCAACCACGTTGGGACATACTTATCGTCGCTGAAACGCGGGTGTACCGAGTTCTGACACACTCGGAACACCTCCAAAACCCCCTCGGAAATTCCTATCGTGACGATATATAATTATTATTATAAACTATAAGCAACAATTCACGCAAAAAACGTTGCTCAAAATTTTGTTTTTACTTCTATCCAGCTAAATAAACTACCCAAGTATCAAGCGGACTAGGTTTAGCTCCGCTTCCGACCTGTTTTTTTTTGGACCGGAGCACTATTTGAAATACTTGTTTTAGTTCATTTCAGAAAAATATGTCCCAGGCAGGCATATCAAAGCCGTGGTATTTATATTGTATTTATATGAATTGTAGGTATAACACATATAATTGATATATTATTTCAGGGGCATCTAAAAAGAGACCACCAGAAACAGAAGGCGAAGAAAATAATCCGACAAAATCTGCAAAAAAGACTAAGTACTGAAAAGGTTATTCGGGTAGACCTGACAAAAATATTAATTCAAAATAATCTGTGCATGTAACCTGTAATGTCATTCTATCCATCCATCAGCCTCGTTCGTCCACTGCTGGACATAAGCCTTTCCAGGACTTTGTCATTCCCGGTGGTCATCCTGGAAGAATTGCCCATACTCACACATGCTGGGCAGGCGGGTTGGTGAGCGCGGTGCCGGAACCCTCCCACCAGTGACGCCGCTGCCCGTTACCAGTCTGTTCCATATAAGGCCCGGCTATAAGGGATGTATATACCGCCATCCATCGGTCCCAAGCATGGTGGGCCTCCTGGTTTTTTGCCTGTGAGCTGTCCTCTTACTCTCCCATGAATTACTTCGAGGGGGTCTCCAAGTAAGATGGTAATACCTCCACAGTCGAGCCCGGCATCAGCTCTACCACCTATCAAATATCATTGTCATTGAAATTATGTAATGTCATTGAAATTTAGTAAATATTTAGGGTGCCAACAAACGAACATCACTTTCAAAACGGTAGCCGTAGACAACGGTAGGTAACTGCATATGTCGAACTATGTTGGCGATAGCCATCGACTACCATCGAACAATGGTAGTGAGCGTCAGCTATTGGTTGCATTCGACGCGCTGACGCTGCCAAACAGCGCCGACTGCACTCGATTGATGGTATTGTCAGCGTTGTATGGTCGACTGCAACCGACGGCTGACGCTAACGTCATTCGGTGGCAATTTATAGTATAGAATAGTAGACTGTCAGAATACAGTCGGAAACACTATCTCATCGAGTAACAAGATGTGACCAACTCGTAGTGATGTAGAAAAAAAACTACATCAAAATAAACCGGGTTGGCTAGGCGCAACATAGAGCGTTTTGTACAGTCAGCAAAAACAACGCAAATTTTCTGATAAAATAATCACGTCAATAAGTACTATGTTCGATATAGCGTATCACAAGGTGCTTAAAAATAAGGTTTGCATGTCCTATGTTGGTACTAATATCAGCCTGATTTTATCGAATATCTTTTTATATGAAAAAAGCTTTCTTTAGCTCCTTTTATACGCTCTGTCGATGATATGTACTTGATGATGTGATTTTTTTAATCAATAAAATGCTGCTTTTGCTGACTTTACAAAACTTTCCAGGTTGCGTCAAGCCAACCCTGTTTATTTTGATGTAGTTTTTTTCTACACCACTACGAATTGGTCACATCTTGTTACTTGATGACATAGGGTTACCAACTGTCACCCGGCAGCCTAGTACGTTAAAAATTATATTACGTATTAAAACATATTCAGCGTTATTTGTTATGTTTCTCAGAGAAAAGCATCGTCAGGACCACCACAATCTCTAAGCTCATTCATTGCTTCATAAATGGAAGGCAAAGGCAATGATCCAACAATGAACGTGGTAATATCCTTGAAATTAGGTAAATATTTAGGAATTAATATTATATTTTAATATTTGTTTGTGAAACTTGAGTATTTTTCTTTAATGGGTTTGCATTATTTTATAATTTATAGTAGGTTAAAAATTATTCTATATACTTAGGTAAATTGAAACTTATTTATTATGTTTTTCAGAGAAAAATATCTTTTGGACCACCACCATCTCCAGGCTCATTCATTGTATTAGAAGTGAACGGCAAAGACAATGATCCGAGAGTCTCTGAACAAAAGACGATTGAAGACTCGATTCGGGCAGATTCATTTTAATTTACAGCAAATGTATTACAAAATATAAAACAAGAAAATGAAAACCACAGTACAGAACAAGAAAATGAAAAACAAAGTGCACAACAAAAAAAGGAACAAAAGGAAAAAAGAAAATTAAAAAAAAACGAAAACACACAGAAAATTTATAACAATATATAGAACAAGAAAATGAAGACCGCAGTACAGAACAATGAAATAAACAAAGTACAGAACAAGAAAATGAAGAACAAAGAGCACAACAAAAAATTAAACTTATCTAAAGTGAAGAACAAAATAAAAAGCAGAAGACTCTGATCAAGAAAATATATACCTATATTTACCAAATTGAGGATTTACCTGCAGATCAGAGCTTACAAGTGTTAGCGAGGTGAAACTGTGGTACAGATAACGTAACATAATTAAAATTTACACATTAAAAAATATATGTTTTGTTTATTTTACGTGCGAATACAATCTTCATAAAAATAAAAAGTAAAAGTTGCATCAACATCATTGAAACCGTTACTGAGTACCCATAATATATTACATACTATCGGTTTCATTGTGAGACCCGCAAATAACCGATACATACCACTCAAGTCTTTAAAAGCACCGAAATCAACAAAAATTGTAACAAAATAATATTTTATCAATATATTTTTTTGTTTCGTCATTATCGTTCAAAAATCATTCAAATATAAAAACAGAGACTTTTTATGAAAAATTGTTTGACTGCAACCGACGACGGCTGACGCTACCATCATTAGACGGTTACCGCCGACAAGGTTCGACGTCTAAAGTTACCTCAAGCCTCTGGCCTACCATGAGTTTGGCACTCGATACACGTTAGCGACAGCGTAAAACATTTGTATGAGTTTAGCGGTTCTAGCGGTATACGAGAGGAACCAGAATTTCCAATACATTATATTTTACGCAGTCGCCAATGTATATCGAGTGCCAAACTCATGGTGGGCCTACTGTTGACGGTTACCAACTGCAAAGTGGCGCTCGTCTGTTACCGCTCAAGCCCAAGATTTATAAAGGTCTGACTCCAATATCAACTTGGTCACTTTCGGGTATCCTCACATAACCGATTTTGATGACATGTTACATTAGAGCAGGTACTGTATGTAACTGTTGTATATGTTTTATATATTTTCGCGATTTCAGTACTATCACCACTAGTTCGCAATTACTATAACCACTAGTTCGTTTTCAAAACTACCAAAATATCACCGTGTAGTAATAGGTACAGAATGGTCACATCTTTCTGTTACAGCACCATAGCCTATTGAGCTTGAAAAGTTATAGTTATAGGTTTACGCATAAAACAATGCTACATAATAGTACATTACGATACGAGAGCGATGAGTCGAGAAAAAGTTTCTCGCACGAGTTTCGTATAATTTTTTATAGTACAAGTGCGGAAAATGCCGACTTTACGCACGGTCATTTTACGCACGGTGTGCTATAAAATATATTACATACTATCGGTTTCATTGTGAGACCCGCAAATAACCTCTTCGCCTTCGGCTCGTGCCGCAAACTCACACTCGTCAGAAAACGTTTCATCGCTCTCGTATCGTAATGTACTATTCTACCTCGCTACGAGGTGTGAATCATTGCGACGCTAGCGATCTTTGTAGAGGGGCGCGGGGCGTCTGCGCAGAGGCATGCGGGGAGCAGCGCCTGTAACTCCCCGGAGGTGAGGCCGATTGCTCAAGGCCGTTGGCGTGGGTAATCACCTTAATGAAAAACTGTAGATTTCTGTGGATTTGGTGGTCTAAAATGCAAAACTGAGAAGATTTCCAAAAAACTGTAAGACTACACTGGGCGGCAGGCTGTGAGGGGCGGCGCAAGCTGCACCATGCGTGCGCTCAGCTTTGGGCGCCTTTCATTATCAATCGATAGGTACCTATCAGGTTTATTCGTCTGTCCTTTAATTTTATTGCTCTTTGATTTTAATACTGTCATTAAAAAAAATTTAGGCATTTGGAAGGAGTAAGAGAATTCTTGTGTTAATCATGTGAAACTTTTGATGACTTATGTTTATGAAACTTAAAATTTATTTTTGACTCTATAATGCCTATCATATATTTTTATGAAAGTTTTTGGACTACCCGTGTGGGAGGAGTAAGCCTTCAAAGACAGGTCCAAATTGCAGTTGGCGTATCCATTCGCCTTAAATAAAACGCGCCAGGTACTCAAGGCTCCACATGCCGGACTATTTTAATGTCTTCGTCACAAATTGTTCCTTAGCTCATATTATACTAATTCGACTGACGACGATCCCAAGTAGGTCGAAATATATATAGAAAGTTTTCTTTTTTATTTAATTCATACTACAATATTCATAAAAGTATGTATATTTATGTACAACGTGTAACAGAAAGGTGTAACCATATTCGAAGAGTTTATTCGGTTAATGGTATAGAACAACTTTTACTATGGAACAAACCCTGTATCTCGAAAAATAATTTAAAAAAACAATTTAAAAAAAAAGCTTTTATTAAGTAAAAATATTTATAATCATATCAATAGGTATATTTTTGTATATATAAATGTTATGGACCAAGTAATTAATGCCGGCATTATTCATAATGTGTGAGCATTATGAATATTGTTTAGCTCTATCGGGCTAAGTGATTAATTGCTATCTAAACTTCATTATTTATCACATTGCACGGTCATTATTATATTGCTACGTGACAATTGGACAATTTGATAATGAAGCTATATTTAGCGGGAGGGAAAACAATTAGATGCTAATTATGCCAAATAATGAGCCTGATTGCTTGAACTTTAGTTTATTTTATGTTTTATATATAACTTATATAATACAAAGATATGTTACGAAATTTTAGTTTTAAATTTTATATGTTTTGTGTTACCTATATTTTTAATATGACTTTCCTTAAGTTTTAAATGCAAAAACTAGTGGATTCTTAATGTAGAAGTCCTTGCTAATTAATCTGTGGCAGCAATTTATTTATTTAGGAAAGGAAGATTTAAAGTCTTGTTTTCAATAACGAGAAACGAGAAGAAGAAGAATTTTATTAGTCAGATGTCACATGAATAGCAAGTTATTATTTATGAAATTATCTATGTTATCCGATGCATATACCACCTATATTACTCCCCCTTAAGCGAAGCGTACATTTGGCTTAATGATTCTTCCGGATCGAGTAGTTCGCATAGTACTACTTTCAGGTACAGGTGAAGTTGCAGTTGCAGTAGTAGCTTCAGAGGTTTCAGCTTCATCATTGTACATGTAAGCAGGCTTAAGTCTGTCCAGAGACACTACTGCTGTCCGCAGTGGTAATTTTAGCTTGAAGTGTTTGTCGTTACGTTCTAAAACTTCATATGGGCCATCGTAGGGAGGTATAAGGGGTGCCCGAACTGTGTCATTACGCACAAAGACATGATTGCGCGTCTCTAAATCTTTGTAGATAAATGGCCGCTCATTGGTTTTGTGTGATTTCTGTACTGGTGCTACTGATGCCAATGTTTCCATAAGCTGGCGAACGTAGTCTGCATCTTCAATTTTCGACGGTGTAGGTACGAAAAAGTCTAATGGCATTCGCAGTGCTGCTCCATAAGTCATGAGTGCGGGACTTAGATTGTTATCACGTATTGCAGTGCGTAGTCCCAATAGTACAGTGGGCAGTTCTTCGCTCCATGTTACAGTGGCGCCTCTGGCCATCAGCGCTGCTTTAAAAGTGCGGTGCCATCGTTCTATCATGCCATTAGATTGCGGATGAAATGCCGTAGTTTGGATTCTCTTGATGCCGAAACGCTTCATCAATGAGTTGAACAATGCAGATTCAAATTGCCGTCCTTGATCTGTTGATATACGTAGTGGACAGCCGAATCGAGCTATCCAATTCTCGTACAGGGCTTTGGCAACGACTTCAGCCGTGATTTCTTGCACTGGTACTGCTTCTGGCCATTTTGTACAGCGGTCGATAATAGTAACACAGTAGCGGTTATCTCTTGATAATTTTAGAGGTCCAACAATGTCGATATGTATGTGCTCGAAACGTTGTGATGAAGGAAACTCGCCGAGTGGAGTAACGACATGACGATGAACTTTAGAACGCTGACAGTTGACACAGGTCTTTGTCCATATGCCAATATCTTTATTCATGGATGGCCAGAAGTATTTTGAAGTGATCTGTTTTCTAGTAGCTCGTGTTCCTGGATGGCATAGTTCGTGTTGCGCCTTGAATGCTGCTTTACGATATGCAACAGGCAAATATGGTCTGGGTGTCTGAGCAGAGGTTTCGCAAATGATCGGTTGACTCATACCAGGCAGCATGACGTCCGCAAATTTCAAATTTGGTTGTAATCTTAGCTGCTTCAACTCCTTATCTCGGCTAAGGTCAGCAGCTAGTTTAACGTAATCGATGCTTGAAGAACATTCTATGTCTTCTATGCGAGATAGTGCATCTGCCACTGAGTTTGCTTCTCCTTTTACGTAGTGGATGCTTGAGCAAAACTGGCTGATAAATTGTAGTTGCAGCTCACGTCGTGGTGTGTCGCTACTACTTGCTTGTTTGGTTAGTGCGGACGTGAGTGGTTTGTGATCTGTGTAAACAGTCACATCGCAGCCTTCTATTAATCTTCTGAAATGTTTTACAGCCGTGTAGATCGCTAGGAGTTCGCGGTCATACACGCTGTAGCGTCGCTGCGTCTCACTCATTGATTTTGAGAAATATGCCATTGGTTTCCAGACTCCATTGACCTTCTGTTGTATTACAGCGCCAATGCTGTGGTCTGAAGCATCTGTCATGATTCCAAGAGGGCAGCCATGAACTGGATACGCAAGAGTGGTAGCTTCTAAAATGCTTTGGCGGCAGTTTTCAAAAGCTAGTTCATCTTCAGGCGACAGTTCGATTGGAGTCTTGTCGTTCCTTTTGCGATTATGTAAAAATTTGTTTAAATTGCTCTGCAGCTCAGCTTGGCGTGGTAGACAGTCTCGGTAGAAGTTCAAGATTCCAAGAAAACGACGTAGCTCAATAACAGTCTTTGGCTTAGGGTAGGTTGAAATGGCTTTTGTGCGTTCTTCTGTTGGTCTGATTCCAGCCTCAGATACTTCATAGCCCAGAAAGTTGATTTTTTCTTTCCCAAACTCGCATTTGTTTACGTTAAGTGAGACACCGTACTTGTCTAGGCGCTCAAGGACTTGCGTCAGGAGTGTTCTGTGCTGTTGTTCGTCTTCTGTGTACAGTAAAATATCGTCGATGAAGCAGAAACAACCTTCGATGCCTCGCAGTACTTCATGCATAAACCGTTGAAAGGTTTGACTGGCATTTCGTAGTCCGAAGGTCATGCAGTTGAATTCAAACAGCCCAAATGGTGTTGTGATCGCTGTCTTCTCAGCGTCCTCTTTTTTTAAAGGAATCCAATAAAATGCCATGTTCAGATCCAGTTTAGAGAAAATTTTCTTGTTGTGTAGCTGGTACGTAAAGTCTTGGATACGTGGGATTGGGTATCTGTCAGGTAGAGTGACTGAATTCAGGCGTCTGTAGTCACCACACACGCGAAGACCACCTTCTTTCTTTTTTACAATATGTAAAGGGCTGGCCCATGGACTCTTAGATGGCTTGCATATGCCCATCTCTACCATGCGTTCGAATTCTTCTTTTGCTACTTGGTACTTATCTGGTGGCAGTGGGCGTGGTCTTGCGTACAATGGAGGGCCAGTCGTCTCGATATGGTGCATAACATCATGCTTGGCTGGTTCTTTTAATGACATAGGTCGTAGTACGTTGGGAAATTGCTTCAAAATGTCATGATAGATTTGATCGGAGCTGACAACAGATATAGACTCAGCATTAGTGCGAACTTCTATAGCATCCACGAAGAGATCGGTGGTTCTATATATTAGCTTCTTTTTGTCCAAGTCAACTAGTAGCTTGAAGTTGCGTAGGAAGTCGGCTCCGAGAATGGAAGTCTTGACATCTGCCACAACGAATGTCCAAAGAAAGCTGCGTCTGAGTCCCAGGTTAAGTCGCAATGTCTTTTCTCCATACGTATTGATTGTAGAATTGTTTGCTGTATACAATTTATAGACGCTGCTTGATTTTGATTTTCTTGAGTTGGTGGCTGCCAGCACGGAAATGTCGGCACCAGTATCGACGAGGAAACGTTCTCTTGTGTTGCGATCGAAGATACATAGGCGGTTGCTAAAGCTGGGACTACCGACGTCCGCCACCGTTGGAGTCGAAGTTAGTTTTCCAAAGACGAGGTTTTCCTTCTACAGCATGGTGATTCGCATTGTCTCGCTTTGTCTCCAAACTTGTAGTGAAATCTGCACTCCCATGTAGCGTCGCCAGGTTTTGAAGTATTCCTGCGAGTAACGGACTTCGAGCGCGATCGAGAGCGAAAGTTACGGCGATGGCGTTGACGACTCGCTCGTAGTTCAGCCACTTCAAGCGATAACTTTTCCATTTGCTTGCTTAAGACGTGGAGTTGTGCGGAAACGGTAGCTTCATAAGTTGACGTTGACGTTGACGTAGACATTGCAGCGATTGTGAAGGGTTCCGAATACTCAACCATTTTGTCCGCCATGACAGCAAGTGTATCCAGTGATGATTCTATATTCATTGACAAAACGACACGAAGTTGCGGGGGCAGGTGATCGAGCCATTCTATCTTCAAACCTTCTTCGGTTATCATCCCGTTGCTTAGTTCTCGCATCTTACGCAAATACTGGGAAGGTTTCTGGTCACCAAGATCTAGTCCTCTTAAAAGTTTTTTGAAATTGTTGATGTCAGACTCTTCATAGACGGCCAGTAGACGTTTCTTAATAGTTGCATACTTATCAGTGCTTGGTGGTCGATATAGAATGTCGGTGATGTGTTGTAAATCCGTAGGCTGTAGCTGTTGCAACACATATCTGTACTTCATATCGTCTGATGTTCTCAATGGATCAACTACTGCTTCAAATTGTACGAACCAAGCCCTTGGAAGTTCACGCCAAAAAGGTAGTAGTCTCGACTGTACGGATATAGCCGCAAGTTCATTTTGTTGGGAACTTATAGACGGAATTTCTTTAGGTGGGTTATTAGCAAGATCGTCTTCCATATTTCCTAGTCGGGGTCACCAATTGTGGCAGCAATTTATTTATTTAGGAAAGGAAGATTTAAAGTCTTGTTTTCAATAACGAGAAACGAGAAGAAGAAGAATTTTATTAGTCAGATGTCACATGAATAGCAAGTTATTATTTATGAAATTATCTATGTTATCCGATGCATATACCACCTATAAATCCAAATAATGAGTCTGATTATTAAAATTGCTTAACATTAAGTATTTTAAGTTAAATACCAATGTACTTTATTTCCTCTTCTATTACAGAAAAACTTACCTAAAAACTTAAATAACATTAAAAACTTAACTAAAGATGACCTAAAAATAAAAAATCTAACAAAGTAAACCTAAAATAATTACAATAAATAGAAAATGCTGGCCAGATCGCTGCCGTCGTTAGGAAGGGTGCCCAAAAGGCTGGCGGCGTTGCCACGTTGAATGGCCAAACTAATTCTTTGGCCAAAGTAGCTTCCAGCCCTTCGGTCACCTGAAGCATAATACTTTATATTCTCTGCCTGAAGCGTCGACCAAGCGCGACGAAATTTCTTTATAAAGTCGCCGCGCTTCCGAACCCAACGGCCCAAGAGTTTCTAAATTAAATTAAGTTAAGTTTTTAAGTTAAATGACAATACAAATGAAAAAATAGTAATTTAATATGTTTGTATTACTTTGCCCAAAAGGTGACGGAGAATATGTATAATGCCCGGTCAATTTGATTATTTGAATAATTATTATCAGATTGCACTCTCATATTGGGCTTTTTTCATAATATAATGCCCAATTTATCACTTGGTCCATAACATATAAACAATGGCTAACACACGTGTAGAATGTAATATACATAATCGAGTTATCGAAGACCTTGATAAACTATTACATAACGTGGTATTGCCGTATAGTTAAATAAAATAAGGTCGATCTATACTTGCAGCTTGTGAAGGCCATCTACTCTACTATGGCTTGGTAGAGGTCTTTTATTTTATCTCAAGTTGTTATAAGTTATTATAAATTGAATGGGTGCCTCGTATAAGGGTCCATACCATACTGTGATACGCACACCGTGTACTCGGATGCTCGTAGGGATTTCGTTGAATTATACCACTTTATTTTTTTAGTTTATCTTCTTTTATATTTTCTTTTCATTTGATGCACCCTAATTATCAAGTATACATTAGGGGAGGGGAGCTCTAATTCTCGTTCTAGAGCACTCGCTTGTTGTATTTCTTCAAAAACTCTAGAAGGAATATTTATAGATGGAGAACCACGTTCGCACCGATAGGACTCTCTAAGGAATCTTCTTCATGGAGAGCCACCTTCACATCGATGGGACTTTCTAAGGAATCTTCATGGAATCTTGCTCGTGTTTTGTCTGAAAGATCTTTTATACTCGATCTGTATTTATTTTTGGAAAACACGAAATAATTCAGTCAATGCGACGTATGTCGATCCATAAAGGTTATCGATTGCCAACTAAAGACGAACAAATAGTCCTTTAACCTACCTATAAAACCTAGCCTTACATAAACCTAACATATTGCCTAGCTATATGTTACAATACATTGAGTGATTTTTTTAGTTTTTAGATGAATAAGGGTCTATATCGCATTTGAAACAAATGTGGATTAGAAAATATAATTCTGCTGGCAACACAGAATACCTAGAAAAAAAAAAACTTTGGAAGTTGGAAAAAAGGCGCGAAGATGTGATGGCGTCGTTTTTTTGTTTAATTGAAAAAATATTGCATTTTGGGTGTTTTGATCAACAATAGTGATAGAATATTGTGAATTAAAATCGCCGTAACCTGTGTAGTGTGTTGTTCAATGGAACAAAAGTGCGGGCTGTGCCTTTTCGTGTGTTTTTTCTAACCCTGTTGTATTTGCGTTATAAGGCTATCATTATAGCGGAAACGACAGGACAGTGACTTAGACAGGACAGACCTTTCAGATGATCCTCAACAGAAGAGGATAGTGCATATAAACAGATAATAACTATAACGTCAGACATGGCTGTATGGGCATAGATCCCTTTGCCTTTCCACTTAGTGGGAAAATGAAACAAAAAAAAAAAGAAAAGCTTTGACATTTCACATTTGACCTAAATAGACCTAAAAGTTTGATTATCACCACAAAGATAATTTTCACATAGACCCTTATACGAGGCACTAGCAAGCAAATGAAATAATAGCTCTTTACATAAAATTAAATTGCCGAAATTTTCTTACAGATTCATGAGTTCATAATTCCTGTAATTCAATAGCTATTTCCATTATTTGTTTTTTGTTTGAAAGTTGATTTCAAGGTTTTATATCTATGTATTAAATTTTGTTTTTATTTTCAGTTTGATTATAAAAATTAAATCTTCAAAAACAGTTCGTCATAAATGCCATCCATTTCCATGATAAGATTCGTAATAACTTTTTACAGCTGACACTTTCCAAAAATTAAATTAATGTTGCTGTTAGCTTAATGTTGTCACATTCATACACATAAGAAATTACATAATTTGGATTTGTCATTCCTAAAAAAAATGCAAAAATGTTAGTTCTGAAAATAGAGTTTAGTTCAAATTCTCTATAGAAAACGGCTATTTCATATGTAAAGACGTCACAGCACGTCTTACGAAGTATTACACAACAAATTAAGAGCGGTATCGCAGCCGGATTGTGAAATACCCGCCTTTTTCTAATTAATCGAAACAGAACACTTTGAAATCCTAATTTACAGAAACCAATGGAATTTTTACGAATGCATGTGCATGTGCATTACATAGGTAATAAGGTTTTGTTGAATAACTATTGACTGAATTTTGAATTTAAGTGTTCTGTTTCAATTAATTAGAAAAAGGCGGGTATTTCACGATCCGGCTGCGAAACTGCTCTTAATGCAGAAGTTTTCAATATTTGGGCCGCGGGGCAAAAAGATAGTTTAAAAACTTAATATGGATCGACTTAAGGCCCGATACAAAGCTAAATGAACGTTTTATAAATTCATATTTGTGTCGGTGTCTTATTTTAAGCGAACTATCTTTGTCTTTTCGATGCATAAAGAAAAATATTGTAAGTTTAGTCCTGTCAAATATGTTAAATCGTGTTGCACCGAATTGACACCTTTGGAACTTTATTATCATATACAAGAAATATGTATGTTATAAAAGTAAAAAGATGTACTACATTAACTTCGCTGGATACTAAAAAATCACATAGTCTAAAAAATCTTAAAATGGCGTTTGTGACACGTATTTTTAAGCCTAGAAATCTCAAAATACGCAAAAGTTTTCAGCATATATTAACTTGAGAATTTTGTAGAGGGATTTTTATTTACATGTCCTAATAATGCTGCAAATTAAAAAAAAACTGAAGGTTAGCGTGCGTGGCCATTGATTAAAGCAGGATAGAAAATTCTAAAATTAAGCGTTGGAGCTGGATTTTGCTAGATACCGCCCGCCTTAATTGAGTGTATTTATTTTGCTAGATACCGCCCGCCTTAATTGAGTGTATTTATTTTGCTAGATACCGCCCGCCTTAATTGAGTGTATTTATTTTGCTAGATACCGCCCGCCTTAATTGAGTGTATTTATTTTGCTAGATACCGCCCGCCTTAATTGAGTGTATTTATTTTGCTAGATACCGCCCGCCTTAATTGAGTGTATTTATTTTGCTAGATACCGCCCGCCTTAATTGAGTGTATTTATTTTGCTAGATACCGCCCGCCTTAATTGAGTGTATTTATTTTGCTAGATACCGCCCGCCTTAATTGAGTGTATTTATTTTGCTAGATACCGCCCGCCTTAATTGAGTGTATTTATTTTGCTAGATACCGCCCGCCTTAATTGAGTGTATTTATTTTGCTAGATACCGCCCGCCTTAATTGAGTGTATTTATTTTGCTAGATACCGCCCGCCTTAATTGAGTGTATTTATTTTGCTAGATACCGCCCGCCTTAATTGAGTGTATTTATTTTGCTAGATACCGCCCGCCTTAATTGAGTGTATTTATTTTGCTAGATACCGCCCGCCTTAATTGAGTGTATTTATTTTGCTAGATACCGCCCGCCTTAATTGAGTGTATTTATTTTGCTAGATACCGCCCGCCTTAATTGAGTGTATTTATTTTGCTAGATACCGCCCGCCTTAATTGAGTGTATTTATTTTGCTAGATACCGCCCGCCTTAATTGAGTGTATTTATTTTGCTAGATACCGCCCGCCTTAATTGAGTGTATTTATTTTGCTAGATACCGCCCGCCTTAATTGAGTGTATTTATTTTGCTAGATACCGCCCGCCTTAATTGAGTGTATTTATTTTGCTAGATACCGCCCGCCTTAATTGAGTGTATTTATTTTGCTAGATACCGCCCGCCTTAATTGAGTGTATTTATTTTGCTAGATACCGCCCGCCTTAATTGAGTGTATTTATTTTGCTAGATACCGCCCGCCTTAATTGAGTGTATTTATTTTGCTAGATACCGCCCGCCTTAATTGAGTGTATTTATTTTGCTAGATACCGCCCGCCTTAATTGAGTGTATTTATTTTGCTAGATACCGCCCGCCTTAATTGAGTGTATTTATTTTGCTAGATACCGCCCGCCTTAATTGAGTGTATTTATTTTGCTAGATACCGCCCGCCTTAATTGAGTGTATTTATTTTGCTAGATACCGCCCGCCTTAATTGAGTGTATTTATTTTGCTAGATACCGCCCGCCTTAATTGAGTGTATTTATTTTGCTAGATACCGCCCGCCTTAATTGAGTGTATTTATTTTGCTAGATACCGCCCGCCTTAATTGAGTGTATTTATTTTGCTAGATACCGCCCGCCTTAATTGAGTGTATTTATTTTGCTAGATACCGCCCGCCTTAATTGAGTGTATTTATTTTGCTAGATACCGCCCGCCTTAATTGAGTGTATTTATTTTGCTAGATACCGCCCGCCTTAATTGAGTGTATTTATTTTGCTAGATACCGCCCGCCTTAATTGAGTGTATTTATTTTGCTAGATACCGCCCGCCTTAATTGAGTGTATTTATTTTGCTAGATACCGCCCGCCTTAATTGAGTGTATTTATTTTGCTAGATACCGCCCGCCTTAATTGAGTGTATTTATTTTGCTAGATACCGCCCGCCTTAATTGAGTGTATTTATTTTGCTAGATACCGCCCGCCTTAATTGAGTGTATTTATTTTGCTAGATACCGCCCGCCTTAATTGAGTGTATTTATTTTGCTAGATACCGCCCGCCTTAATTGAGTGTATTTATTTTGCTAGATACCGCCCGCCTTAATTGAGTGTATTTATTTTGCTAGATACCGCCCGCCTTAATTGAGTGTATTTATTTTGCTAGATACCGCCCGCCTTAATTGAGTGTATTTATTTTGCTAGATACCGCCCGCCTTAATTGAGTGTATTTATTTTGCTAGATACCGCCCGCCTTAATTGAGTGTATTTATTTTTCCTCTTGACATTTGAGCATTTATTTTTTATTTTTTTTTATTTTTTAAGATGACTTTGTCTACTTTATAAATGTATTTTCTTATCAGTTTTTGTATGTTATTAAGTAGTTATTATGAAGCATGCTGCTTGTGTATTCATACGCCTATCGGTAGAACATAGCGCTCGAAAATGTGTACCAACCTAACATTATGTACCTATGTTCATGAATAAAGATATGATTCTATGATTCTGTACTGGCTGGCCCGAAGTACAAGTATTGAGCGAGGGTAGGGTTACCATTTAGGAATTTGAAAAGTCCTGACAAAAAGCCTGACATTTCGAGAAAAGTCCGGACTTTTTAGTCACAAAATGGAAACATTACTCACTTAGTTACAGTGGTATTCGCAATATTTATTGTTTATTGTTTGATCTCTAAGTTGATTGTCAAAAATTTTATATTTTGTTATAGGTATCTAAATATTACATTTTATTATATTGTTTTATCTAAATAAATGAGAAGTTAATATAAGTAGATTAAAGACTTAATATTACTTAATATGTAGTTTTATTACTCATATTCCAAAATCCGGACAAAATAAAGAGCTGGACAAAGTCCGAACTAGAGTCTATAAGTCCGGACATGTCCGGACTAATCCGGACGGATGGTAACCCTAAGCGCGGGGGAATCCAGGAGCAAAAGGCTTGTTGTTCTGCAATTCAATCTCGTATCCCACGAAAATAGTAAACACAGCTGTTTCCCGCGTGATCTAATACCAGATATTATGTAAAACTAACACGTTTTGTTTGATATAATTTATTATCTGGCAGGGCGGCCATTTTGCGTGCGCGCACAGTTCATTGCCCTGTTGATATGAAATGGCTCGGGGCCAGAGATAGGCTAGGAGCCGAATGCAATCATTTTTCTTACCTACTTCTCGAGAACTGATACAGAACCACACACTTATCTGTCCCGGTGGCGAAGACTGTCACACAGTGAATATAAAAGCTATTTTAGTTTGGCTGACCAGAATGGATATGTTTGTGGCTCTAGAATGAGATAGAGAATACGAGCATGGACAAACTACACCTAAAGAAGTGCAATGACAATTGGTTTGTTAGAAATGAATTCCGCCAACTTTCAATGCGCTTTCACGCGCTCTGATTGGCTAAAACACCACGCAGTGATAGAAATAGAGGATCCCCGGTAAGTGGGAGTGAGACGCATACTGGGTGAAATTTTGATAATCTTTTTCCTTCAAACAGTGTGTTCTACCCATGAATATGAACATCTTTTACTATGGGGCTAACCCTGAAATCGCGAAAAAAAATCAGCTGTTCCATAGAAAAGTCAAATACCTACTCAAACAAAATGTATGAAACAGCTGATTTATTTTTTGCGATTTCAGGGTTGGCCCCATAGTAAAAGTTACTCATATACATGG
This sequence comes from Ypsolopha sequella, assembly GCA_934047225.1. Lineage (NCBI taxonomy): Eukaryota > Metazoa > Arthropoda > Insecta > Lepidoptera > Ypsolophidae > Ypsolopha > Ypsolopha sequella. Next base: position 5,936,747 of record OW204011.1, read on the forward strand.
GTAGAACACCCTGTTTGAAGGAAAAAGATTATCAAAATTTAACCTTGTATAGTTAAGTCTATGCAAAAGCACTGATTAGTTGTCGAAATCGGTAGGGCTTTTCCTTCTCGGGGTAAGTTGAATACGAGTAAGTAGATATAAGATAATATTTTAAATTTACACGGTCACTACAAACATTATTAGGAGTACGGGTTTCACCTTATTTGGTTTTTATATTTTCCCTAAATATATAGTTTTTTTTATATGTTCCCTGGCTTCGATTCAGCTATTTTAATGCTCTTATACAGCCCACGGATGTTTTGAGACCTGCCAACAGCATTTGGAAAGGAGAAAATAACAAAAAAATATAAATAAATTTTTTCTTCTCCGTTGTCATTCATATTGGATGTTTGCAAATGCCAGATGGACGCATAAATTTATAGTACGATAGTAATTTTCAAACGTTAGAAATGTTAACATTTTAAAAATATTGTTTTGTCTTGTTTTTTATCACTTACCAAGTCGTCTCTATAAAGTATTATTCAAAGTCACATAAGCGATAGCGTTATAAAAAAAAACATTTCAAAATCATTTATTGCACACAAAAACGAAAAGTATCATAAGTAGCAGTAGTCATACAGTATATGCAAAAGGCGAGCTTATCTCTGAAATAGATTTCTACAAGCAAACCCATGGTGATAGAAGCGATAAAAAAAAATCTGCGGCTCCCGGTCTAGAACGAATCATAGCAAAAATGTTAATGTGTGGGTTGCCATAAGGAGGAAATGCCTGACATACTCGTTGTATGATATTTTAGAAACAAACTGTAGGGTATTCACCAGACGCTAGGGTATTTAGAGAAAATCTGTCCTGCTCTAACGCTTTCATTTTACACTTATCTGTCCTGCTCAATGGAAGCGGGCTGCTCAAAAAACTAGCGACTGTTATTTATTATTTTGGAGTTACAGCGATATGTTTTCATTTTCACGAAGTTTATTTTGACATAGATTTTACTGTTCACACCAAATAAACTAATTGGACCAAAGATATTTTTTGTGTCTTGGCGATAGATTATACATATAGTCAAAATGCATATAACAGAAATTAATTAAAATTTTCCGTGTATTTCATGAAATACACAGAAAAGAAACACCCGTATTTTTTTCGCATATCGCCTTAAAGTTTGCCTAGGCATATCGCACCGCTCCACTCCTCTCGGCTCCCAATACGTGTTTACATGTAACCTAACACGCTCCTCCTCGCTCCGCTTCGCTTCGCTCGCCGTCGCAACTATATTTTCCTTTTTGTGAAAGACTTTCGATTGCGGCTTTTTAGAAAATGACGAAGCATTTTACAATTTGCCCTCTGCACATCACAAAATAGCGAGCGTTTGACAATTTGACAATTTTTCCGATCTGCCCCCCTATTCTGTATCTTTAGTTGCCAACTGCACGAGGTGCCTATCATCAAAAACATAGCTAAAAACTGAAATTTCAAAATTGCCTTTAGTGGGTATTGAACTATTAACAATCTGTGTCGTCACTTCAAGTGCGAAAATATCCTTAGGACATCGGAATTCGATAGTATATCTATGTTTTTGATGATAGACACCCAGTCCAGAAGGCAACTAGAGATACACAATAGGCCCGCTGATAACGTCTTGAATTACTTATTCACTTTTGACTATGTTTATTCTGGCGCAAATATAATACACATTAATTCAAAGAGACACACAGGCGAAGCCGCGGGCAAAAGCTAGTTAAGATGGTTGCTTCCCCATCCAAATCTGGTCCAAACAAAGTTAAAACAGCATTTTAAGTTGGTTTTGTGAAGATCATAACTAATCGTGTATACAATTTCAAACTCATGCTGTATAAACCTCACTAATACTGAACTATTAGCGTCAAATGGCTAATCAAATGATTTTCAATTTTAAATTTCTAGACAAGAAAAACTGCAAAATTAAGTTATGCACTTTGCGCTAAGCTACTGATGTCTAACCAACCTTATCCCAATTTTGTCTATTTTCTGTTGCATTTTAAACCATGAAATTGTGATATTTTATGTCCGAAAAAAAAAATCTTACATTTATTCTTTCTAACAGGCGGTAGAACTGATGCCTGGCTCGACTGTGGAGGTACCACCATCTTACTTGGAGACCACCTCGAAATAATTCGGGGGAGAGTACGAGGACAGCTCACAGGCAAAAAACCAGGAGGTCCACCATGTCTGGGACCGATGGATGGCGGTATATCCATTCCTAATTGCCGGGCCTTATATGGAACAGACTGGTGACGGGCAGCGGCGTCACTGGTGCAAGGGTTCCGGCACCGTGCTCACGCAACCCGCCTGCCCAGCGTGTGTGAGTATGGGCAATTCTTCCAGGATAACCGCCGGGAGTGGCAAAGTCCTGGAAAGGCTTATGTCCAGCAGTGGACAAATTAGGCTGATGGATGGCGATATATATTCTTTCTGCCGATTTTTTTGCGGTTCAAAACGCGATACGTAACGTTATACTTTGCTCGATCGAAAAAAAAAACGAATCTTGGTCGATTTTTCATGTTTTTTCGTTTTATATAAAATTTACATTACCAAATCGTAGGAAAATTACAAGAAATTAAGGAAAATGTACTTTTACTGATATTTTTCTGAAAATTTCGCCGTAAAAACGTTTTTTGAGTGAAAAAATTTTTTGAGCGTGCGATGTTTCGGTTGTCGTAACAGCCACGGCTCAGAGCGCGCTATTTTAAACTATAATAAAAGGTCATAGAGGTTAGTTCTACTTGATGTAAAATGAGGTGCTCAATGTCAGGGATAACAAAAATAATAAAAATTTTAGCGTCCCTGTTACTCCATATGCGAAAAAACTCCCAGTGCGAGAGGGACGGATTCGTGTAAAAGTAGTAAAAAGTTGGTTTGTTATTAATATAACATGTACTAAAGTTGCTATCAAAATTTCGTTTAACCAGCCCCCCTATTCTGTATCTAAGGTTGCCAACTACACAGGGTGCCTATCGTCAAAAACATAGATAAAAACTAAACTTTCAAAATTGCTTTTAGTGGGTATTGAACTATTTACGAACTGTGTCGTCACTTCATGTGCTAACATGCCCTTAGACAATCGGAATTCGATAGTATATCTATGTTTTTGATGATAGACACCCAGTCCAGAAGGCAACTAGAGATACATAGTAGGCCCGCAGGTCCTAGATACCGTTAAAACCCATCTAATAAAATATATAGGCAGGCCATTTATGTCATTCCAAATTGTCAAACCAGAAGAATTGGTGTCGAAAAAGACCTAACGAGCCGAATTTCTCCAATCCAATTCCCTAGAACAAGATTCCAAAAATAATATACAATATTATCAAAATAATACATTATTTACTGAAGTAGATATGCAAGTTCTAAAGTGTCGATTATTTTATATGCGAAAAAAATACGAGTGTTTCTTTTCTGTGTATTTCATGAAATACACGGAAAATTTAAAGAAATTTCTGGTATATGCATTTTGACTATATAATCCAGGGTTTTGAAATTGGAAAACATGTTTGGATAAATTTTCCTCGATTGAAATAATTGTTGAAATGGGGTCTTCAAACACACTTTTTCTCCTCGTTTGACGAATAGGAACCATATACAGAACTCAAACATATTTTTTTAGGTGTGTTTCAACAATATCTAGAGATTTGATATTTGACATTTTGCTAGCTATTTTAGTTTTTTTAATAAAAATATAAAACCAACTTTTTACTCTTTTGCCCTGAATCCGCCCTTCTCGCACTGCGCGATTTTTCGCTTGGAGTGACAGTGACAAAAATAAAATTCGCATAGCCTCTTAACATAAAATTGACATAAAACAGGGCGAGGTAAAATTGAGAATTCGCGCTCCAATATACACTGTTTTTACGTAGATTTGACCTGCCTGCGTGTTCGGTGACGGCATCGGCATGCCAGTGAAATGAATATATTTGGCACCAACGTGCATATCTATTGTATTCTGACTATGTGTCGTTATATATCACGTGGAGTTTTCTTGGTGACACGTGTGTCTTTAATAGCTCGAATTGTGGTTGAAAAAATCGGGGACAATGCCAAGATTATTGGTAGAGAAAGTTCGTCATGAGATGTGCCGTCCAAGAATATTCCATTTTAGGTACGAACTTACACGCTTATCCCTAGCGATGACTCCTACATAGGCTACATCTAATTTTGCTTAACAGCTTAGAAATGAAAAAAAATCTCTTGCTAGAATTGTAACTTATTTTTTTAAGGCGATATGCGAAAAAAATACGGGTGTTTCTTTTCTGTGTATTTCATGAAATACACAGAAAATAATAATCAGTTTCTGGTATATGCATTTTGACTATATAACCTAGGGTTTTGAAATTGGAAAACATGTTTGGATAAATTTTCCTCGATAAAAATAATTGTTGAAATGAGGTCTTCAAACACACTTTTTCTCCTCGTTTAACGAATAGGAACCTGTACATAACTCAAACATATTTTATTAGGTGTGTTTCAACAATATCTAGAGATTTGATATTTGAAATTTTGCTAGCTATTTTAGTTTTTTTATAAAAATTATAAAACTAAAATTTTTCGCTTTAGTCCTGAATCCGCCCCTCTCGCGCTGAGCGTGTTTTCGCTTGGAGTGACAGTGACAAAAATAAAATTCGCATAGCCTCATAAAGCTAGAATTTTATCCGCCAAATGGCTACTTTCTAAGGCCTACTCCTCGTTTATGATCAAACCAAAAATATTGAAAAAAAATGTATTTTGAATTATCAACTATAAGACAACATTATGCAACATTTTTCTTTTTCATAAAATCAAAACTATTGTATGAAAAACAATTTCAACCGAATCGTGTTTTTTGGCTCGAATTCCCTAATGCTCCTAACTTCTAAGCAGCTTGGCCGATTTAATTCATTTATGCTTTGATAAATAGATAAACTATCATATAGCTTCACAGCCGTTCTCGGCCACAGCGACAGCTTCTTAACTCCTGTCAAGTTTGAGAGCTAAGCTGTCCAGCTCTCTGATGTGCTCTCAAGTGACTCGCGTAACCAATTTTTGCATTAAATGTACGCCCACATAGGGCGCACGTCAGCACACCATTCATGAAGTTGTAAGAGATGTTCGCAGGTGGCCGAGACTTAAGGTCGTCCCTTTTTCGGTCTAAATCGGACCTTCGTTCTTGTTCAAAGTCATAAACTTTCCTTTGAACAAGTTTCCGCCACTCTGCGCGTTGAGCTGCCTTATCCTCCCACTGCGATGGCTCAATGTTGCATCTTTTTAATTGTCTTTTCAGAACATCCTTGTACCTTAGGTACTGGCCTCCACTTTTTCGCTTTCCGGACTGGAGTTCTGAAAAGAAGATGCGCTTCGCCACTCGCTCCTCCGCCATCCGCGACACGTGTCCGCACCACCGAAGCTGTCGCCGCATGTCACCCTGCAGTGACTGATTGGACTAGACGTACCAGAGGGCGATAGGGTCATCACATCCTTACGCCTTTATTATTATTATACATAATACATAAACAAAACAGGTGGTAGAGCTGATGCCGGGCTCGACTGTGGAGGTACCACCATCTTACTTGGAGACCCCCTCGAAGCAATTCGGGGGAGAGTAAGAGGACAGCTCACAGGCAAAAAACCGGGAGGCCCACCATGTCTGGGACCGATGGATGGCGGTATATCCATCCCTAATTCTAAATTCTAAATTCGAAGTGGGGGCGATTAATGGTCCTGCACGGACTCTCCACTACCGTGAGTATTGTGCATTTCCCCCGGTAGAGCCGAACGGCATCGACATGCTGACACAACTGATTCAGTGAAGGGAAGCTGGAGCTCATCATAGTCGCTAACCCTACTTTCGTTCGGACAGCTCACAGGCAAAAAACCAGGAGGCCCACCATGCCTGGGACCGATGGATGGCGGTATATCCATCCCTAATAGCCGGGCCTTATATGGAACAGACTGGTGATGGGCAGCGGCGTCACTGGTGCGAGGATTCCGGCATCACGCTCACCAACCCGCCTGCCCAGCGTGTGTGAGTATAGGCAATTCTTCCAGGATGACCGCCGGGAGTGACAAAGTCCTGGAAAGGCTTATGTCCAGCAGTGGACGAACTAGGCTGATGGATGGATGGATGGACATAATAATTCTCAATAAAACAAAATAAAAATAACAAAAATAATACGCTCGCTGATTTAGGCCCCCAAATTTCAAGCTATAAAAAAATCAAAAATTGTCTTGAATTATTGCAGTTGTTCGATGTACAGATCCCCTCCATTGTTTAAACGAGCAATATTTATAAATATATGTAATCGGGTTCTAGAAAAACGGCACAAGTGATTTCGATAAAATTCACAGTACAGGGGTTTTCGAGGGCGAAAAATCGATCTAACTGGGTCTCATCTTTGGGAAAAGTTGATTTCTGCGTGTTTTCAAGCAAATCGCTCATCTTGTCTTGCTTCGTACACATTGGACTTTGTACCCATATCTTATATCCTCACTATAGGTGCTAATATAGTACTGCAAGTGTATAACTTGACGTGGTCTTAAGGCGAATGGATACGCCAACTGCAATTTGGACCTGTCTTTGAAGGCCTACTCCTCCCACATGGGTAGTCCAAAAACTATGATAGGCATTATAGAGTCAAAAATAAATTTTAAGTTTCATAAACTGTTTTTCTATTGTAAGTTTTGACAAAAAAAAATTGAAAGTCATCGAAAGTTTCACATGATTAAAACAAGAATTTTCTTACTCCTTCCAAACGCCTAAAGCGATTTTAATTATTATTTCACCAAATTATAGGAAACTTTTAGATCTAAAAAAATTAAGTTCAAATTTTTTTTTCCGTTCATGGCGTCCATGTGAAAAGTATTATTTTCTCCTATTTTGCGCTAGCCGGAGACGCAGTGGTTGTCGTAACAGCCACTTTTCAAGGCACGCTGAAATGAACATTATTTCAATGTCGTTTCCGTTGATATTTGTACCGACACACATCGAGTTTCTTATTTAGCGTGATCATACGCCTTAAGGCGATTACCATCGCCAAATTAGTAGCTCGATATTTGTCACTACAAATATCAACGGAAACGACATTGAAATAACGTTCATATCAGCGCGCAATGCATAATGGCTGTTACGACGCTCGCTGCGTCCTTGAGAAGGCGAAATAGGAGAAAATTATACTTTTCACTTGGACGTGATTACTCGATTGAATAATCTTATGTTATGTTTATATCTATAAAGTTTATCTATTTATCAAAGCATAGATGAATTCAATCGGCCAAGTAACTCAGGAGCAGTAGGGAATTTGAGGTCAAAAAACACCATTCAGTAAAAAAAAAAATCATGTAGAAGTTTTGGTGGTATGAAAAAGAAAACTGTTGCATATGTTGTCTAAGAGTTGATTATTCATAATACATTTTTTCATTATTTTTGGTTTAGCCGTAAACGAGGAGTAGGCTTTAGAAAGTACCCATTTGGCAATAGTAAGGGCCTTAACAGTACAAGACTGAAAATTTCGAATCATTTTCCACAGAGAATTTTATGAATGTCATGGCATGACGTAGACAGAATGAGTTCATTCCGTTTTGTTGATACTATCTTCATGGATACAAACCCAACGACAATATAGACTCAATGTACGAACCATACAAAGAATAATAAAACCGAAAATAGAAACAAATTCTATTAAATGTAGGAACGTATCTACTTTGAAATACCTCTCGACCTCGATAATCCGAACACCCAAAATTCGGATGAACGAAGCGGCCGGATTAGTATGTTGATATTTTGAATCATCCAAAGTGTTTCATTTCATTTTCATTTGCTTCATTCATCTTTCCATTCATCATTTCATTGGATCACGGGCAAACAAATTAACACCGTACGTAACTTGGATTTTAAACGTTTTTTTGTTTGACGGAACCTAGAAAATTTATATTCAAATAGTAGGTATAGCAATTACTATTAGTATATCTTGAAAGACCGCATCAAGTAAGACACATTGGACTTTGTACTTATCTTATATTCTTCTCTGTAGGGGCTAATTTCGTACTGCAAGTATATATCTTGATGTGGTACTTATCCATAGGAAATAACGTTTATTTCATAATGTATGCAATACTCGTGTATATATAAATTATAGGGTACGTAATGTAATAAAATGTAAATAAGCTAGTACTTACACCAACGCTACGACGTAAGGATGTAATTTGACATTTCCGCCGCCATCTTGCGCGAATGTGACGTCACTGGCGGTCATTTTGTCTCAGCTCCAATATGAACCCCAACTATCTGTAAAAATAAACATGATAATCCTTTAAGCCTTGTTTACGTTTGGACAGAAGACAGTTGGCAGGTTAACTCGTTCTTTGGTCAATGAGCGTTTTTCCTTGTGTCAAATTTAGTGTTTACTAAGATTCCTAGATGGCGCTGTCTTATACTTTAGCAACAGAATAGAAGACAAAATTTGCACAGATTCCAAACAAACTAAAAACCATATTGACATTGATTGCTACTAACCATATTTTATCTATGGTGAGACAGAAACCGACATCTGGAGTAAAGCTAAGAACTAAGAAAATAAAAACAACGAGAAAAACACTCATTAGTAAGTATATACCGTTCAAACAAATAGAGAGCCATACAGCTTCAGAGGATGGCCTACCCTAGCAACTTTTTTTATTACCCGTCCAGCACAATGAATCCAATGGCAAAGACCTTATTTTTGGTTTTGGTAAAGGCGAATATTATGTTGGCTCATTGGCCTCTTTTTCTTGGACGCGTAATACTAATGATCACGCAGCGAAACAACAAATTGGTGTGTTTTTAGCTAATACTGAAATATTTTGTAGACAAAAAAAAATCAGGTTGATCTATTAACCGCGATCGTGAAACGAAAGTTTGAAAAAAAAAATAACGTTAGAAAAGCGGCGCGGTAGCTCAGGGGTAGAACGCTGGCCTCTCAATCTTGAGATCTAGGTTCGATCCCCGGTCGGGCATACACCAATGAGTTTTTCGGAATTTATGTGCATAGTATTTGTTCTTACTGACCCCTTGCTGAACGGTGAAAGAAAACATCGGAAACCTGCATGCCCTATAAAGATTGTAAGTATGTGTGCCCGAACTACGGCGATAGAGTTCACCACTCATCACGTTGGAACGTAATAATCGTCGGTGAAACGCGGGTGTACCGAGTGTGAACTGTGACTTGCATTTCCATTTCAGAGTTCACACTCGGAACACCTCTGACACCCCCTCGGGGATTCATGTCGTGACGTTATATTTTTATATTCCGTAAGGCTCAAGTAATGACCACAGAATACATGTCATTTGATACTGACTCTTGAGTATAGTACTTGACCAGGTCCGTAGCCAGGATTCGTTTTCAGAGGAGGGGGGAGGGGGGCTGGGGAGGGGTTGAGGGGGGGATAAATCTTTCAGAAATGCTTTTAAGAGGATGGCATACCCTAGCAACTTTTTTATTACCCGTCCAGCACAATAAGTCTAATGGCAAAGACCTTATTCGCTTTTCATAGAGGCGATTATATGTTGGCTCTTTGGCCTCTTGTTCTTGGACGCGTAATACTAGTGATCACGCAGCGAAACAACAAATTGGTGTGTTTTTAGCTAATACTGAAATATTTTGTAGGGAAAAAAATATTGGATTTAGGTAACAAACATCCCTTCATATTTCTATTGCCTATTTTATAAAAAAAAATCAAGTTGATCTCTAAACCGCGTCTTTGACACGAACGTTTGAAAACCAAAAAAAAGAGGGCGAAAAACTTTTTTTTTTACAGAAGTATAAATATTAAAATAGTGTTTATAGGTGGAATCCCTAGATAAAAGATCGATAAATCAAATATATTTTCTTCAATATGAGAGACAAGACAAGACAAGACAAATACTCTTTATTGTACACCAAAGTTAATAAAATAAGGTAAAAGAACAAACTTATGAGAGAAGGTAACAAATGGCGGCCTTATCACTTATAGCGATTTCTTCCAGACAACCTTTAGTTTCTTCCAATGAACCCTTAAAAACTTGGTGTTGTTGATGTTCTAGCGTCAGGTGCCCCTTTAATACATAAAATACGTGTCGTATTCTATCCATTTTTACAGTTCCGTAACTCAAAATCAAAATCCGGAGCCCTTATAGGATCACTTTATTCTCCGTCTATTTGTCTGTCTGTCAAGACCTTTAGGGCACTTCCAGTTGACTTATAAACTTGAAATTCCGTTTACAGGCATATAGCATATAGGAAAAAAACAAAAAATTACAAATATTCAATTATTTATACATAGTGAATTTGTAAACATCGTCCAAATTCATACTTGAGCCTTGGTAAGTGATCAGCATCATGAACCAATAACGATTTTTGATTTGTAACGTTTAGATTTTTTCCTATATGCTATAAGACCTACCTGTAAACTAAATTTCAAGTTTCTAAGTCAACTGGAAGTGCCCTATTAGTTTTGATTCCCTTGCGGGTGTCAAAAATTTATGTTAAACTGTTTTTTTTTTGCGTCGAGTTAGAAGATTGATTTTTTTTACAGCACTTTGAGGCCGTAGACTTCTGTACGAGGTATCAGCGGCCCTACCACGTAATTCTGATTTGTATCAACTTCAAGCAAATGCATGTGAAATTCAACGCGTGCAAAAGAGATGGCATGTTAGGCGGGCGTCGTCGCACGCACGGCAAATTTCAATCTCAAGTTGATGTTGATGAAAATCAGAATTACGCGGTAGACCCGCTGGTATTAGTTTCAACTTGATATCGGAGTAAAAGGGACAGACGGACAACAAAGTTATCCTATTAAGGGTTCCGTAGTACCTAAAAGTTACAAAAGAAACCTTTATGGTGAGTGAGACTCCGTTGTCTGTCCGTCCATTCGTCCGTAGGTCACAGCCTCATAACTTAAGCACACAAAAATATATGTCGCCCCCCCTTATCTCCGAAACTGGTAGACCGAAAAATATGAAAAAAATGTCGATAATAGATCATAACTGGCCAATTACAGGAAAACTATAGGGATTTAAAATAAAGTTGAGCACAAATGAGAAATATAAAAAAAGAAAAATAAATTAAAAAAATATTTATACAATATGGATACCAAATTGTACTAATTGTAGGTATTAAAAATCTGATTGTAAAAATATAAAGTTTGGCTATATTTAATTGCATCTATTTCGAGAAATCCTTAAAAAACCATTAAAAAATGTACGTCCCCCCCCCCCCCCTTTATCTCCAAAACTGGTGGATCGAAAAATATGAAAAAAATCATGGTAATAATATGTTTACGTAAAGATTACAGGAAAAAAAGCGGTTAAGAAATTCACGAAAAAAATTTACAAAATTTAATTTATCAGCTACAATACGGAAACCTAGGTACGCGAGTCTGACTCGCACTTTACCGGTTTTTAATTTTGAGGTACAGAGGCTTAAAAACAGCCGATTTTGTTAAGCTATTTACAAACTACCTATTTATAATAAAACAATTTTTTTAATAAACTACCATAATTTTGTAGTCTTACATTAATAATTGTTTTCTCTTTTGGGCGTTTTAATTGAATTTTATGGTTTAATTATAAATAATTATAGAATAATAGACCCTTAAGAGGCTATGCGAATTTTATTTTTGTCACTGTCACTCCTAGTGAAAAATCGCGCAGTGCGAGAGGGGCGGATTCAGGGCGAAAGCGAAAAATGTTAGTTTTATAATTTTTATAAAAAAACTAAAATAGCTAGCAAAATTTCAAATATTAAATCTCTAGATATTGTTAAAACACACCTAATAAAATATGTTTGAGTTCTGTATATGGTTCCTATTCGTCAAACGAGGAGACAAAGTGTGTTTGAAGACCTCATTTAAACAATTATTTCTATCGAGGAAAATTTATCCAAACATGTTTTCCAATTTCAAAATTATAATTAGTCAAATTGCATAATTATACCAGAAATTTATTAAAATTTTCCGTTTCTTTCATGAAATACACAGAAAAGAAACACCCGTAGTTTTTTCGCATATCGCCTTAACAATGACCTTGAAGCTAAATCGAGTATTTTTCCGTTTCAAGGCTCCAAGTTCTTTACGCTCATTGACTACAAATTGAATAGCGTCGCATTATCACAATAGGTTTGGTGATGCTCTACAACAGGGGTCGGCAACCGGCGGCCCGCGGGCCGCATGCGGCCCGTAGACTATCTCGGTGCGGCCCGCAAGCCTGAGGTCCGTAAGAAAAAAATACCGAAGCAAAAGGCCATATAAATTCACTAGAATTTATACGGCCATGCTGCTGGGCCATGAGAGTATTCTTGAAAGCTCGCTCCCACGCGGGGTGATAAAAATGTACCTCTATTTCATTTCTTAAGAACTGTTTATCAAGACTGTGATGTTATGTATTGTTTCAACCGAAAATAAATATTTGCTGTACTTATTCAATTCTTGGCAATTTCTTTTGCGTTTATCCGCCGCACGTGCTGCGGCGGGCGGCTCCTTTGAGACAATAGGCGGGGCGGCAGTCTTTGATTAGACGCAGGTGTGCGGCGGCGAAAAAATTCAAAGCGACCGGTTTTAGTTAAAATCACAGCCGCGCGAGGCTCTCGCCACATTCGGTTGTGGAAATTCGCCGGAAACTCACGTCTCATCTGGTTGCTAGCTACGCGTTTCGTTTCACCTTTCTTCCCTTCGCTGATAGCTTCTCACACACGACGTATGAGGTAAGTTGTATGCACTCGCGAGCATTTTGTTTTATTTTATTTACTGCTTGTTAATGTGAACCTTCAGATTGATGGGTAAATGTTATAAGGACGGGGATAGTAGTTACATGACATGAAGTTAGTTACGAGTGTGTCATGTTTTAATTATTATTTGAATGTGGAGTTGAATTTGTAGGTGCTAACTGGAACATATAATTTTACAACGAATTTAATTTTTTTCATTATTGTTACAGAATAATTATATAAACATGGCTTCAAGAAAAAGGAAGATAGAAGAAGAAAAAAGAGTTTTTAACGAATTATGGACAGAATTATACTTTTTTATCGAGTTTAAAGGAAAACCGTTATGCTTGATTTGTCAAAAGAGTATTTCTGTAGTAAAGGAATATAACCTGAAGCGACATTACGACACTGAGCACAAAGCTAAATTTGACTGTCTTGAAGGAGAAATACGGAAAAGGAAAATTTCCACTTTGAAATCGTCATTACAAAATCAACAAAACATATTTAAGGTTGTGGCAGACAACAGCGAATCGAATGTTCGGGCCAGTTACAGGGTAGCAGAGATTCTTGCAAAAAGTGGACGTCCGTTTACCGATAGTGAATTAGTAAAAGAGTGTGTCTTAGCTATCGCAGAAGAAATATGCCCAGAGCAGAAAAAAATGTTTGAAAGTCTTAGTCTCTCTGCAAGAACTTGCACCCGACGTACTGAAGACTTGGGTGCTAATTTGTGTGAACAACTCAGGGATAAGGCGCAGTCTTTCGACTGCTTCTCTTTAGCGATGGATGAAAGTACGGACGTGTCGGATACAGCACAGCTACTCATATTTGTACGCGGCATTGACGAAAACTTTACTGTTTACGAAGAGCTTGTGAAACTTTGCAGTTTGAAAGGTACAACTACGGGAGAAGATTTATTTCACCATGTGGAACAAGCTCTGGATTCATTGCAATTAAGCTGGGAAAAGTTAACAAGTGTCACTACCGATGGAGGCAAGAACATGAGCGGTCAAAACAAAGGTGTTGTTGGGAGAATCATCAGCAAAGTGAAAGATTCTGGATCTACTGTGCCATTGATTTTTCACTGTATTGTCCATCAAGAGGCATTGTGCTCTAAAGTTATATCCTGGAAAGAAATAATGGATACTGTAACATCCACTGTTAATTTTATAAGAAGAAATGGGCTCACACACCGTCAGTTCCAAAAGTTTTTGGAAGATCTGGAAGCTGAACATGGTGACGTGGTTTACTACTGTGAAGTGAGGTGGCTCAGTCGAGGTGCCGTTTTGGAACGGTTTTTTGATTTGAGGAAAGAAATTGGCAACTTCATGAAGATGAAAGGAAAGCCAGTAGAAGAGCTTACTAACAAACAGTGGATTATCGATCTTGGTTTTTTGACTGATTTGACTAAGGAACTGAATCAGCTCAACAAACGCTTGCAGGGAAAAAATAAATTGATTTGCGATATGTATACAGATGTAAAGTCATTTGAAATGAAACTGAAACTGTTTATCAAGCATATTGATGAAAAAAAGCTTGACCATTTTCCTAATTGCAAGAAAGCCGTGGAAGAAGCTGGAGATAATTTTGTGTGGCAAAATATTACAATGAGAAACGTGTTAACACAACTACAAACTGAGTTTGTAAATCGATTCACCGACTTTAAAAAGAGCTCCCTTAACATGGAAATATTCCAAAACCCTTTTGCAATTGATATTAGTGAGGTACCAAGCAATTTGCAAATGAACATAGTAGATTTGCAAAGTAATAGCACACTTAAAACGGCATTTAAGGAAAGCACTGACTTGATACAGTTCTACGGAGGTTTGAGTTCTGAAAACTTCAAAGAATTGAAAAAGTTTGCTCAGCAGATAATAACTATGTTTGGTAGTACATATTTGTGTGAGCAGACTTTTTCAATTCTCAACTACCGCAAAAATAAGAATTGTTCGCGTTTAACGGATGAACATTTAGACGCGATACTGCGCGTGTCTACTACTAAAATGAAAGCAGACGTTAAAAAACTTGCAAGTCAAATGCAGCCTCAAAAATCTCACTAGTTCTTACTTTTATGTTAGTATAGTAGTTCAATTAAAAAAGACATAATTGTATGAATATATATGCGTTTTATTTCAAATATTAAAAATACATGCCCGAACATATAAATATAAGTGCGGCCCGCACTGATACTCTGGCAACATATGTGGCCCGGCTATAGCATAAGGTTGCCGACCCCTGCTCTACAATAATGGCTGTTGCCTGCCATTTCGTAGCTGCTGTTTATCAAAACAGTGGTACTAGCATGAACTTGGTACCGACTCGACATCGATTCGATAAATGAAAATGTATGCTCTACAATAATGGCTGTTGCCTGCTCTACATTTCGTAGCTGCTGTTTATCAAAACAGTGGTACTAGCATGAACTTGGTACCGACTCGACATCGATTCGATAAATGAAAATGTATGCTCTACAACAGGGGTGGGCAGACTTTCACTAATGGCGATCTATATCAATAAATTGAGACGACAAGCGATCGACTTGCAATAAGACAATATTTTTTTATGTTAAATCGTTTATTGTAGGTATTGCACACATATTACTATTTAAATATACTTTTATTTACAATTAAAGAAGTACAGTTTCTTATTATACAAGTTAATAACTAATAACTACTAAAAATAAGTATGAAGCCAATCACATGAACTAAGAGTGTTTTTATCAGTTTTCGGGCCTCTCTGCACTTTAAATACTGGTATTTTGACTGGTGAAAAGACCACTGTTATTGGAATTAGCCCAACACGTCAGTACATTTTTAGGAATGCGTGCGATCGACCATAGATTCCCTTGCGATCGACCGGTCGATCGCGATCGACCGTTTGCCCACCCCTGCTCTACAATAATGGCTGTTGCCTGCTCTACATTTCGTAGCTGCTGTTTACCAAAACAGTGGTACTAGCATGAACTTGGTACCGACTCGACATCGATTCGATAAATGAAAATGTATGCTCTACAATAATGGCTGTTGCCTGCTCTACATTTCGTAGCTGCTGTTTATCAAAACAGTGGTACTAGCATGAACTTGGTACCGACTCGACATCGATTCGATAAACGAAAATGTAACTCTTATTCCATTGCAATAAGGGTTATCGTTTGAATTCATCGATTCTATCTGTCAATGGTGGGTAGATCGTAAAGTAGGTATGAAATCGAAAATATTCACAAAAAGAAAAGTCAAAAATAGCAGTTGTACATTCGTCACAAAGTAAATTCGTCACATTTTCGTACAGACAGCAGAAAAATCAAACATAAATAAAAATATTATACAACGTGTAACAGAAAGGTGTTACCATATTTGAAGAGCTTATTCAGTCAATGGTATAGAACAAGTTTTACTATAGAACAACATTTTTTTTTTCTTAGGTAGAGCTCGTCAGGTCCTTTTTATTTATAATATAGTTTATTTTTTAATATGTTTTAGTTTATTTTTAAGGATATTTTTAGTTTAGTTTAGATGTATTTATTTTAGTCCTTTTTATTTTGATGTTATTTAAGTTAATTGTTTCAATAAAGATTTCGTTAAATTAAAAAAAAAAATCAAAGCTTTCACAGATATATAAACTTTTTTCTACACCTCAGTCAGGAGCCGGTCGTGCATGCTAGACCAGCCGTTCCGGACATACGAACCATTGAAGTTTTAACATGAAAAAAATCTAGAAGTGTCGTGAGTATAGTACATTTCAAATACCATGGCCCGATTCCACTTAAGACGGTCATTAGGTGTTAACAATAGGATTAGTGATAACAAAAGATACCTGGCCAGACCCTTTTGCGGTGTGGTATTTTACACGCAACCTAATGATCTTGATCGTTTAACCAAGTAATCTTTATGAATGTAAACAATATTTCATGTTAGTTGTCATCTGACTACGTTAGTGATTACACGTATACTGTCAATAACAATGTTTCGACCTTGGGTAACATCCATAAGTGACCCGTCTAGTGGTGAAGTTAGTTCGCAGCAACGTAAGAAAAGATTTTTAAGCAAGGACGCTCAAGATGTGGTGATAAGTGTTTATACTCGTGAGACACCCGGTGGGATCGAAGATTTTCTTTATTTTAATTTTGGAGCCTGTGACCCCCCCTTGCGATGGTACCCGTTAAACGAATAACTTTTACAAAAATGCATACCAAATTCCGCAACATAATTTTTATACAGAGCATTACGAGTATAACATAATAACTAACAATCAAGCCGAGAATGCTTCATATATTCTATCCTAAGATGGGAGATACTTGGTGATGACCACATCAAGGAGGAAGATCTCAAGTATATTGAGTACTCAGATATACTGACCAGACAACTCAGGACCTGGGAGACATCATATATCTGGTCACTTGGCGCACATTATGGACCCGGACTCAACAGACAGCACTGACAGACTCGACCAACTGACCCAATCAGCAAGTACTCCCCTCCAAACTGTTTCTTTTTTTATTTTACCACCTTTCTTTCATCTTTTTTTTTTTTATATATATATAAATACGAGTAGTTCCTATCATAACCTTTTCAGACTGAATCAACTTGTTTTCATATATATTTTTTATCATTTTTACCTGTCAACCACTCGACTGATGACGGCCTCACTGATGAGGCCGAAATATATCGAAAATATAAAGTTTGTTATTTTTTTATTATTATCATATAATTGTTAAAACTACAAATAAAAAGCTAATACAGCTAATAGTATATTACGATACGAGAGCAATGAAACGTTTTCTGACGAGTGTGACTTTGCGGCACGAGCCGAAGGCGAGTGCTGCAATCACACGAGTCGAGAAAAAGTTTCTTGCACGAGTTTCGTATAATTTTTTATAGCACAAGTGCGGAAAATGCCGACTTTACGCACGCTGCGCGTCATTTTACGCACAGTGTGCTATAAAATTATATTTATTCATAAATTAAAAGAAGCGGAAGATTTGAGGAGGGAACGTCCCTTGGACATTAACATTAGGATACCAAAGCTCAAGCAATGGGAATTGGATGGAATAGCTCCAAATAGAGAGCCGACCATCCACCTGAGCCCAGCAGGCGTCCCACCTCAACATCATCATCATCATCAACAATCACACCAGGTTTACATTGTATACGTAGTAGAGTAACTTGCGTAACTATTTATTCAACTACATACACACACAGGGTGCTTGGTAACTCGACCTATTCCTTGAAAGGGGTTATATAAGGTGACTTTTTGATCATCGTCCAAATTAATACGGGAGACTTGATAAGTGATCAGTATCATGGATCAATAACAATTTTGGTGAAATTCGTAAAATGAAATTTCGACTCCCCATAGTGATTCACTCGGGACTGGAACTGAATTTCTATGGGAAGCCGAAATTTCATTTTACGAATTTGACAAAAATGTTACTGATCCAAGATACTGATCACTTATCAAGCCTCCAGTATGAATTTGGACGATGATCAAAAAGTCACCTTAGAGATAATTTCCAAGGAATTAAGTCCTATCAACTAGGTGTCTTAAATGAATGGTCTCCGAGTTACAAAGGTTTTTATATTATTTTTCAAACTTTCAGACTAATAACCAAAAATAAATAATTTAAAAATAACTATTCCTCTCTCAGCACTTATTTATTTTATTTCTGATCAATGATAGATGAGTGATCATTTAAAAAAACAAATACGTGCCCTGAATTCCCATAATCTCAGAATTAAAAGGTCTTAAGTGGAAAGAAAACCTTTTTTATTTTGTAATTTTGAAATATCGACGTGTTTTACTTTAAAAAAAATTATCATTTTCGAACCCTAATTGATAGGCATTATTTGTTGGAAATGATCCCTAGTATAACCCCTTTAAAGGAATAGGTCGAATTACCAAGCACCCTGTATACTCAGGCCTGTCTCCCAGAGGGTAGGCAGAGACTACAGATTTCCATCTGCTACGATCCAGATACACCTCTTTCGCCTCTTCCACGTCCATCAATCTAGTCATACAAGCTCTTTTATTCCGGGAATTTTTGACATGGCCCTTCTCAGTATGTCGCCAATTTGGTCAGCATACGTCCTTCTAGGACGGCCTGGTCGAGCTGTACCTTCCATTTGCGTACCATAAATTGCTTTAGTCACTCTACTTTCAATCATCCTCTCTACATATCTACACCGAAGCATTCCTTTTTCTATTCTAGTCACATCTTCTTTTAGGCCGCAACGATCCCGTATGTCGATATTTTACACCCTGTCATTCAATGTTAAACCACACATACTCCGTAAGGAACGCATTTCCACTGCAATCACTTTACTTTGATGTTTATCTTGCTATACCCAACATTCACTACCATACATAAGTGCAGGAGCTAACACCCCATTAACCAATCGTGCCTTTGCAATCACATTTTGACTGCCCATAAAGGAGTTATTCAACTAGTCTTCTTTTATCGCTTTTGATTCTTAACCATTACATACTCAGCTACAATTTCTAGTTGTAAACTAGGCAGAACTATTTATCTAACTAGACTTCTTTTATCGCGAATCTGAAAGTCATTAGACGGTGCTGATTTAGCATTGCTTTCCCTCAGTGTAGCTAATTCCATCGATAACAAGCTTTCTTAGCTCTGAGCATGGCCTACCCTAGCAACTTTTTTTATTACCCGTCCAGCATAATAAGTCCAATGGCACCTCATTTGCTTTTGATAGAGGCGATTATATGTTGGCTCATTGGCCTATTTTTCTTGGATGCGTAATTAACTAATTATCACGCAGCGAAACAACAAAATGGTGTTTTTTTAGCTAATACATGCTTTAGCTTTCCATATTTTGTGGGAAAAAAAATATTGGATTTAAGTAGAATCCCTTCATATTTCTATTACCTATTTTATGAAAAATAAATCAAGTTGATCTCTTAACCGCGTTCTTGAAACGAACGTTTGAAAACAAAAAAAAAGAGCGTGGAAAACATATTTTTTTGACAAAAGTATAAATCTTAATACATTGTTTATAAGTAGAATATCTGGATAAAAGATCAATAAATAAAATATTTTTTTTTCAAAACAAGGAGAGTTCAATTTTTTTCAAATGAATCCTCGAAATTCTGGCGTTGTTCATGCTCTAGGCTTGTTGTTCATGCTCTAAGTACAGTCTTAACTCTCGCTTGAGACCCTGGGTACTAGCATGAACTTGGTATCGACTGGACATCGATACGATAAATAAAAATGTAACTCTTATTTCATTACAGTAAGGGTTATCGTTTAGAATTTATCGATTCTATCTGTCAAATTTATCTAATCGACGCGTACGCGACGCATAGCTGGTTCGAATCTTATCCCGTCGTTTTTCGGAGTTCATGTGCATAACTGCATAGTATTTGTATATCTACTTACCGACGACCAAAAAAACCGACCAAGTGCGAGTCGGACTCGCGCACGAAGGGTTCCGTACCATTATATATAAAAACGGCAAAAAAAACATGTCTGTTGTATGGGAGCACCCTTAAATACGAGTATTTATTTTATTCTGTTTTTTAGTATTTGTTGTTATAGCGGCAACAGAAATACATCATCTGTGAACATTTCAACTGTCTAACTATCACGATTCATGAGATACAGCCTGGTGGCAGACAGACGGACAGACGGACAGCGGAGTCTTAGTAATAGGGTCCCGTTGGTTACCCTTTGGGTACGGTACTATTGCGTGTCCGAAGTACACGCTCATAGGGGTGAACTAGGCTCACCCCTATCACGTTGGGACGTTAAAGTCGTCGGTAAAAAAAGGGTGTTCAATCGTTGGCTGTTCCCAGTTGCAGCCAATACTCGATAACACCTCTGTCACTTTTTCTTTGACATATTTAACATAATATGTTACTTACCGTAACATATCTGTCGTGACAATAATATGTTATGTTATGTGTGTTATATATAAATAATTTAATAATTATAAACAACAAAATAGCGTTTTTGAGTATTTTCGAAATATAACTCGGCCTTCTTTGGAACCGGCATCGGCATCAGTCGAATTGTGAAAGATTTGAATACATAATGACAAGAAATTGAAAAAATAAATATACAAGATGAATTTGTGAACATCATCCAAATTCATACTTGAGCCTTGGTAAGTGATCAGCAACATGAACCAATAAATATTTTTGTAAAACTGTAAAATGAAATTTCGACTCTCCATAGTGATTCACTCAAGACTGGTAGTGAATTACTATGAGAAGCCGAAATTTCATTATACGAATTTCACAAAAATTGTTATCGATTTATGGTGCTGATCACCAAGCCTCCACTATGAATTTGGACGATGATCAAAAAGTCACCTTGTATAAAAGCTTATGTATCATATAAACAACTGACATTCTGACACCACAGATATGCCATTATTGAAATTTCCTAATAAGTGTGGACACTATCAAAAACACCTTTTTAATCACCTTGACCGAGCGGCGGCACCGATGTAGACATCCTATTAACTCAACACCATTACGTAAAAATTCACTAAAATCGCACACAATAAGATTATACGATATAAAAGTTACAAGTATTTTGTAACAAATAAGTAGGTTCCAATGTATAACACCTCAATAATCCTAATTTAAATAACAATAATCGGAATTTGATCCGATTTCAAAACAATGGAATTAGCACGGTTCACTTTTAAAACAAAGAAGTTTGTTTTCTTTTTTTTGGAACGCAGCCACCTCTACGTCCATTCGCGACGCGATTTCCCGCGCTACTGATAATAAAAAAAAAAACAGCCGCCATAATGTACGATGAATAGAATGTATACGTTTTCTGTGCGGTTGGCCGCCTAGAACGTCAACAAACCAAACTTTCGATAAGGCGTGTGAAATTTGACATTTTTGAAAATTAAAATTCAATTAATTCCAGCGTTTTTGTATATTTATCGAAACTATGACAGAAATAAATTTCTATGTTTGAACACTTGGCGATTTATCCATCGCAGGAGATAAAAATTAACATAATATCATTGCAGTATAGAAACGCAGAAAGAAAAGTAAAATCTGGATGTGAAGAGCTCTGAACCGGAAGCGAGAGATCCCGGGTTCGTATACCGGTTCAGAGCTCCTCACATGCAGATTTAGTTTTCTTTCTGCGTTTTTATACTGCAATGATATAATGTTAATAAATATTTATCATTTTACAGCGTTAGTCAATGATTTATGGCTATAATGATTTATGGTAAACCGGGATAATTGCGCTACATTTTTGAAAAGCTCAAGGATTATTTAAATATTGCAGAGTAATTGATGTATTCAATAAGATTAAACTAGCTATTGTGTGTGAAGAATATAATAAAGTCAACTGTCTTCAAAAGAGAACGCGGCCGCAACATTTTCGTAACCTTTCTTATCTACCTCCTTACCTTCTACCCAAAAGCAACAATGTTTATGGAAAGCGCACTTGGAACTACATGCTACCTGAAATGTTAAATAGTATACCAGTGGGTCTACCGCGTAATTCTGATTTTCATCAACATCAACTTGAGATTGAAATTTGACGTGCGTGCGATGACGCCCGCCTAACATGCCATCTCTTTTGCACGCACGTCAAATTTCAATCTCAAGTTGATGTTGATGAAAATCAGAATTACGCGGTAGGTAGACCCGCTGGTAAAGTTTTGCAAGACATAGATGTCAAACCCTACAAAGTAAGAGAAATCATGAAGAAACATATATTGTCTTGAACTAATTAATTATGTTAGTTAAATGTTTTTATTATTTACTTGTATTTTTTGTTATGTGTACCACTAAGAAGTGGCTCAGAAATCACATTTAAACCCCCTAAGGGTTTACGTGTTTTTTTTTTATGTAGAATAAAAATATGTACAAAACATGATAATTATATAAATAAAAAAAAATGAAAAAAGTGACAAGTTACGAGTACAGTGTAGCTATTTGATATTTTGAGTTAAAAATATGTGTAAGTTATTAAATAGTCCTTGGTTTCATACATTTTTGATACTTATTAACTTTTATAGCATAAGAGTTGTAAATGTTTTTAGGGTTCCGTAGTACCTAAAAGGTACAAAAGGAACCTTTATGGTGAGACTCCGTTGTCCGCCCGTCCGTCCGTATGTCACAGCAACCGTCTTAAGCATCGTTAAAGATAAAGACATGAAATTTGCCACAAAAATAGCATTAATTTGCCCACATATCAAAGTGTAAAAAAAGTTAAAACATTTGAAATTGTTGAAAATATTTACTAGAATTAGAATACTAGAATAGAATAGAAGAATAGAATATTAATTTATTTCGCAAGAAGGGAGTACAGTACAAGTTACAAGAATTTAAGCTTAAAATCTAAGATACACATAAAGTACTAATAACAAATGTACGCTGTTATCCTACATAGGATTTTACGCCTGTAGAAAGGAATAACAGCCCCGTTTCCTTGGAAACCAGAAACCCTTTCCGAAACCAGTGCCAGTAAGTAAAGTAAAAACATATATTTTTACAATCAGCTTTTTAATAATATATAATTTGATAGACATATTGTATTTTTAAGATAATATTTTTATTTTTGTCACTTTTGTTTTGGAAATATTTTCAACAATTTCAAATTTTTTAACTTTTTTTACACTTTGATATGTGGGCAAATTAATGCTATTTTTGTGGCAAATTTCATGTCTTTATCTCCAAAACTGGTGGACCGAAAAATATGAAAAAGATCATGGTAATATGTGTTTACGTAAAGATTACAGGAAAAATAAAGCGGTTGAGAAATTCATGAAAAATATTGCGAAAATTACATTTATCATCCACAATACGGAACCCTGGGTACCCGAGTCTGACTCGCACTTGGCCGGTATTTTATGTTTTAGTTTAGCTGTCCATTTTAAACGCTTTTTCCCCAGCTTGGGGCGAAAGCGCTAAAAATAGAAAAAAATATGTATATTTTTTAATTCGAGACTTACCAGATTCTAAGTAAATTAAAATGCGAATTTTATTTTTGTCACTGTCACTCCAACCGAAAACACGTTCAGTGCGAGAGGGGCGGATTCAGGACGAAAGCGAAAAATTTTTGTTTTATAATTTTTATAAAAAACTAAAATGGCTAGCAAAATTTCAAATATCAAATCTCTAGATATTATTGAAACACACCTAATAAAATATTTTTGAGGTCTGTATATGGTTCCTATTCGTCAAACGAGGAGAAAAAGTGTGTTCGAAGACCTCATTTCAACAATTATTAACGTATCTCCTCTTGTCACAGAATGGTTTGATACTTATTTAAGGGGTCGCCTGCAGTGCATACGCTCGGACGAGGTTTCCTCGGAGTGGTGCCAACTAACTGCTGGCGTACCTCAAGGTGGTGTCCTCTCTCCTCTCCTTTTTTCAATTTTTATAAATTCTGTTTCCAATGTTCTTTCTTCGAACTACCATCTTTACGCAGACGATTTACAACTCTACCGCCACTTTGACGTAACTGAGGCAAATATTGCTGTCTCAGAAATGAACAGCGATCTTTCAAACATTCACAGGTGGGCGGAGGCTTTCGGACTTTTGGTTAATCCCAAAAAATCTCAAGCCATTATTTTGGGTAGCAGATATATGACTAGCCTTCTCAATCAAACGGTTATTCCACAAGTAGTTTATAACGATATCCCTATTGCCTACACTAAATCTGCAAAAAATTTGGGTGTCATATTTGATTGTAATCTGACGTGGGCTGCGCATATTAATGAGGTCAGCAGGAAAGTCTTTGCCACATTTCATTCTCTTAAGCGTCTCCAGAAATTTCTCCCCTTTGAAACTAAAGTTACTCTCGCACAATCTCTACTTTTGCCGATCATCAACTACGCTGATGTCTGTTTTTTAGATGCCAGTCAGGAGCTGCTTGGTAAACTTGAACGTTTACAAAATCTGGGAATCAGGTTTATCTATGGACTAAGAAAATATGATCATGTATCTCAGTACCGTGAACAATTAAAATGGCTTCCCATTAAACAGCTTCAGTATGTTCATATCCTCTGTTCCCTTTTCAACATTTTAAAGAGTCCCACTTCTCCTCCATACCTCCGCGATCGTTATGAGTATATTTTCCTTAGAGACAAGCAAGTCAGGTCTCATACAGTCTCACTTTTAAAAACACCTTCTCATAACACCGGGGCGTATGGAAACTCTTTCACTGTTAAATCCATCAAACTGTGGAACTCCCTTCCTCACACTATCAGGGATAGCCCCTCCATTGGTGTATTCAAAAGGAAAATAAAAGAGCACTATCTTCGACAACCTATCGTGTAGGTGTATGTATATATATCATTTATTGTGTATTTATTTACTGAATATGTATTGTTATATTTATTTATACTATGTAGGCATGTAAATTTTATGTAGTTTGTTATTATTTTTAACTAATTAGGTATCTACTATTAATTTAATCTTATTTCTGTATAAATATTATCGTGCACAATATGAATATCTTATTTATTTCAAATATCCTTATCACCCTTGGTTTGCTGGAAGAAATCTCATTATTGAGATAAGCACGCCATTGTACATAACTTTTATTATATAATTTAGAATTAAGTTTTCTGTGTGCAACAAGAATAAATATTGGTGGTATTATTTCTATTGAGGAAAATTTATCCAAACATGCCTGGTCCTCTAAAAAGGCCGCTTTGGATGAATCATATTATGATTCTGTTCTAATGCCGTCTCTTTTGCACGCGTGGAAAAACTCTGACTCCATCCTACTTTCAAATCATTTTATGATTCACCCAAGTCGGCCTTTTTAGATCCCCTGGTCCTCTAAAAAGGCCGAATTGGGTGAATTATAAAATGATTTGAAAGTAGGATAGAGTTAAAGTTTTTTCACGCGTGCAAAAGAGACGGCATTAGAACTGAATCATAATATAATTCATCCAAAGCGGCCTTTTTAGAGGGCCTGATCTTTGTTACGCAAGGGCGAAGGGGCTGCACTTCCCGCAGCGCCGTAGCCGATCCAGAAATGAATTTGTGACATAAAAATACTTCAGTATTGATAGGTTCAAATGGCCCATGGGATTTATTTTAATGGATAATTTAATTTATGGATAAATTAACTTGCGGCAGGATAACCGTTTCTGCTATTCAGCCACCAGTAGCTAAACTCACTACGGTCAACCAACGTGTATTGAATATTGTACCTTATCTCGTTGACGTTAGGAAGTACATTTCAATCATTATAAAACTTGTGGTAGAATAATTGTTTTTGTTGTTCTGCCGCTAGTGGCAGAATATTTTATTTTGCTAAACGGCCGCTGGTGGCAGGCTAGACACTTCCTTTATTTATCATCGGTTCCAATGACACGTTTTCCTACAGCCGAAAGTTCCCGAAAGAAAATGAAAGATTTTTCATGGAATACATCTCACGTTTACAATATATCACGTGACATTGGCAGAATAGTCGACATCAGCTGCATTTGCCAAGGAATCTTGGAGATTACCAGCCAATGGATTTGAGCCCTCAGGGCCTGAGGCTCAGGTGGTAGAGCTGATGCTAGGCTCGACTGTGGAGGTACCACCATCTTACTTGGAGACCCCCTCGAAGTGATTCGGGGGAGAGTAAGAGCTCACAGGCAAAAACCGCGAGGCCCACCATGCCTGGGACCGATGGATGGCGGTATATCCATCCCTAATAGCCGGGCCTTATACGGAACAGACTGTTGACGGGCAGCAGCGTCACTGGTGCGAGGGTTCCGACACTGCGCTCACCAACCCGCCTGCCAGCGTGTGTGAGTATGGGCAATTCTTCCAGGATGACCGCCGGGAGTGGCGAAGTCCTGGAAAGGCTTATGTCTAGCAGTGGACGAACTAGGCTGATGGATGCCAATTTTTAGGAATGAAAGTGATACTTTAAAGCCGATTCTGAAGGCTTTAATTTTAGTTTTAGTGCTGTCAAAACTAAATTTTCTTCATCGCAAAAAAAATCTTAAATGTTAGACTTAGAAGCTAAATTACTTTGGAAAAAATCAAGTTTTGACAGCACTAAAACTAAAATTAAAGCCTTCAAAATCGGCTTTAATAAGAAAATAAATTCACTTATCTATAGGCTTGTGCTTAAGATTCCTGCCCATGTTAAGGTTAAACATCAGTCGATCGGTACCAAGTGCACTTGTTGTTCTTGTTAAAAAGTTAAAAGTATAAAAGACATTGGTCTGTGGCGATTCACGCCAAAAGATTAGTCTTAAATTTATAAATCAACAGTTTGAAATGAAATGCACAATTAGTTCATGATTTTGTCGAAACAAGCTCAAGGCGATACGTAAAAGTTTTAGCGTCCCTGTTTCAACCCTCAGTGCGAGTTGGACGGATTCGTGGAAAAGTAGCAAAAAGTACCGTTTTTTATTAATATAAAATGTACTAAGCTATTTTGTCAAAAAGATTTTTAAGGAGAAAATGAAATTAGTTAGGATTTCAGAATTACAGGAAAAAATAAAACAATTTAGAGGTCTTTTCGGAATTAAATTCTATCGAGAAAATTTCATCCAATCGCGTTTTTCTTCAGTGATAATCTAAATCAAATACTCAATAAACATTTAACTACCCAAAAATGAAATACGTAGATGACGTTATAGTGGAGTAAATGGATTCGAAAAAACCCCCTTTTTTTCGTATCGCCTTAAAATGCTGTTTTAAAATGCTGGGTAGTGAAGAATACACTTACCGAAACTATGAGAGAAATAAATTTCTATATTTGAACACTTAACATATAATTTATGTCTATCATAGCTATTCTAAAATTAAAAAGAACACCCTTTTTGGGTTGGAAAAATTCATAAAATAAAATAAATAAAAATAAAAAATTTCTCAAGTTTACGACAAATATTTCTGTCAACGGCACAGGACTTTTTTTAAATTTGACGTTTGTCTTTGTTTGTATTTTCCTATTATTCTGGAGTATTTAAGTGCGGCACTTATTTTATAGAATAATACCACCAGAGAAGCCCACCTTTTGCGCATGTTGCTTAGAAACAATTTTCTCGCGGCTCCGCGAACATCCCTGATGCGCTGCAGAATCGAGGTAACCCCATCAGTACCCTGAAGGCATTATTATATTGTACTCGGAGGACTGTGGCGATCAAACTCCATCCGCTCAATTTCAGTAGATATTGAACATGGCTCTCGAACTATAATTATTGAAATTGCGCGTGCGCAGAAGGCAGAAGCAAACCGCCCAGGCCGATAGGGCGGATTGAAATTGAAATTGAAAACCAGTTTGCCAGTCCATAGATAATAAGTCGTCCACTAGCCACGGACGGCGATGCTACGCTATCCTTCTTTAGTGCTCTTCCAGCGACCAGTAAATTCCCGCAATATTCATATTTCTACTTCGTTTTATTTGTTATTTCTTATCATTTTTTCCTTGCTTTTTCACCTTCGTTGTTTTGTATATCTTTCTGTAGTTTTATCATACTTTTCATTTGTACATTTTATATCCTTTGTTTCATTAAATCCATTCATTGTACCGTTATCTTTAGTTATTCATTTCATCGACCCCTCTTCACAAATACTGACTAAACTGACGATACGGCTATCGACATCTGCAAGACTTTTAAGTATAGTTAGCCCACGGCTGCAGTGTAAAAAGTTGCACAAAATGCTCTAAAGAGAGTTACATGTACTGTATGTAGGTATATGTCGGCGCAAATCGTGAGACATGGTACAGAATATAAACAACGATGCAGGTGACAATAGTTTAATACTTCTAGTCGCAGAGAAAAATGTTACAATATCAGCGCGCCACCTCTGTTTTATATCACAAAGTCAATAAAGCTATTCTCTTTATTTAATTATTTAAAATAATCACATTTACTAAAACCAATTACTGAAGTATTACTTTTGTAATTTAATAAAACAATTCGATATAGCAAAAACCTCAAAAAGCTTCATATTAAGAAATTATATTTATTATCAGAAAGTGTTTTGATTAGTCGCATGTCGGACCTATATATTGAAATTCACATAGAATAAGAGTTATGTGATTATTTTGCTTATAATCTATATAAAAACCATAATCATGCCAGATTACAAGATAAGAAACAATAATTACACACAAATTAATCGAATAAACACATTTTAGTAAATGGCGCGAAAGGAAGTTATCACTTATCATTATCACACAGCTGTCACAAGTCTAGGTCTATGCTACTTATTAAATTATAACTTATAAGAAAATCACTGTTATCAATTTTACTAAAGATAAATAATAATTATGAATTAATTACAAACGAATTGCCCAAATATTACAGTGTTATAGCATTTTGCTAGTATTGACCATAAACATTGCTTAACGCAAGCCAAGAACATTACATATTAATTCTATATGATAACTTTGAGGAAATAATCAATTATCTAACGTTTCTAAAATCATGAAAATACTTATTGTCATCTTCGAGACAACAAGCGCCCACATATACCTACATACTTTCCAACACAATCGGTGAAGTAGTTTTTAAATTGGGCTCCAGACGGACGGACGCTTCCCTTTTTCCGTTCCCAAACTGCATCTCTTTCTGTGTTGCAACTTATCCAAACTGCATCTCTTTCTGTGTTGCAACTTATCCAAACTGCATCTCTTTCTGTGTTGCAACTTATCCAAACTGCATCTCTTTCTGTGTTGCAACTTATCCAATCACCCTCTGCAGAAGCAGTCGCATTTTCTGTTGCAACTTCCAATCATCCTCTAAAGAAGCAATCATATTTTGTGTTGCAACTTCCAATGGTCCTCTAAAGAAGCAATCATATTTTGTATTGCAACTTCCAATCATCCTCTAAAGAAGCAATTGCAACTTCAAATCATCCTATAAGGAAGCAATCATATTTTGTGTTGCAACTTCCAATCATCCTCTAAAGAAGCAATTGCAACTTCAAATCATCCTATTAAGAAGCAATCATATTTTGTGTTGCAACTTCCAATCATCCTCTAAAGAAGCAATTGCAACTTCAAATCATCCTATAAGGAAGCAATCATATTTTGTGTTGCAACTTCCAATCATCCTCTAAAGAAGCAATTGCAACTTCAAATCATCCTATTAAGAAGCAATCATATTTTGTGTTGCAACTTCCAATCATCCTCTAAAGAAGCAATTGCAACTTCAAATCATCCTATAAAGAAGCAATCATATTTTGTGTTGCAACTTCCAATCATCCCCTAAAGAAGCAATTGCAACTTCAAACCGTGCTATAAAGAAGCAATCATATTTGGTCTTGCAACTTCCAATCATCCTCTGCAGAAGCTTTTCAAAGTGTTCAAACCATAGACGATTGACTAGTTAAAAATGTCACACTGTCACAAAATTCACAAAGCATGAAAAATACATGCTTTATGTGTAAAACTGAGAAATTTTCGTCAGATTAATGGTTCGGAAACAAAATCACCATTATGGGATACAAGGGAACACCTATAGATACCCCCCCTATGGTAAATATCAATATTACTTTAATTTTTTCAAAGCTGAATACGTACAGTCAAAGGAAGAGATGTATTTCATGAAATTCGCTGCTTTTTAACTTCTTTTATATGTCTGGTAGAGGTGGTAGAACTGATGCCGGGCTCGACTGTGGAGGTACCACCATCTTACTCGCAAACCCCCTAAAGTTATTGGGGGAGAGTAAGAGGACACCCTGCCTGGGACCGATTGACGGATGTACAGTCGTGGGCAGCGTGTTAAGTTTACATGTAAATAAATTACAGTTTTAACAGAAATTTCATTTGGCCAGTTATGCGCAATTCTACGATGTGTCGACGATATATCCATTCCCAATTGCCGCGAAGAATTGGCACTTTTTGGAGTCATTTTACTACGTTCAGTAAGAAGCTACTAGTTCGATAAATTAGTATAACATTTTCGGAATCTTTATCAAAAACGCGATTACAAATCTTTCACTCGATAGAAATAATTATTAAAATGAGGTCTTCAAACGACGACTTGGCTGCTAAAGGATCGGACATTCAATGAGCATTCGATCTTTTTTCAAGGTTCCGTACCCAAAGGGTAACCAACGGAACCCTATTGCTAAGACTCCGCTGTCCGTCTGTCACCAGGCTGTATCTCATGAACCGTGATAGTTAAACAGTTGAAATTTTCACAGATGATGTATTTCTGTTGCCGCTATAACAACAAATACTAAAAAAAAAGAATAAAATAAATATTTAAGGGGGCTCAAATTCAAATCACTTTATTCCCTTAGGAGTTTCCCAACATATAAAGGGGGCCAGCTAGCCCCCCTAGACTAAAATGCTGGTTAGACCAATGCCAGTTTAAGGCGCTCTTGTCCCAGAAGAGTGACTCTCTGTCTTTTTCTTTACGTGTACGTAAAGAAAATAACCACACTTTTGTACTTTTCGTTGTTTTTATCGGTTTTTAAATTGTTTAAAAATAAGGGATATGTTTATTAAAACCCACTTACGTGGTCCACCTAGAAAATTTAAAGAGCAATATTACCAGATATATTTCGTTAATAAAAGAGTGGAATTATGGAAATGGCACGATTTGAAAGGTCTTATTACATGCTGTGTTCGTGAATTATTTCTATCAAGCAAAGTTTATTTGATCATGTAACACATGCGTGGAAGACCTAGATAAAGGTTCGAACTATATTGCGTATTTTTTTTTTGGAAATTTTAGATGATATTTGAAAGTTTTATTTGACTTTGAAATTACTGATTTTGGGATGAGAGCGCCTGTGTAAGCCAATGTAAGTTTTTTGTATTGCGCTGACTGTAACAGCCTCGTCTTTCATTTCAGTACATAAAACGCAAATCAGAGATGTCTGTCACCTGGAGTTGCCCTGCCCTCATCACACCCCCCAGAAGAAACCGGCACAAGTCTGAATCATCAAGGTCCAACGTATACGACGTATACCTGTTTAAAAAAAAGAACCGCTTTTTTGACAACAGTGGAAGTGAAAGCACTGCGTCCAAAAAATGTAAAACATCTTGTGGCATAGATCGCTTTGCAAAGAGGCCAAAAAAAAAGAAGAAAAAGAAGGATTCCTCTGCGTGCGGAAAGCAATCCAAGGAAAAAAAGGAAAAAAAAAAGAAAACGTCACGAAATGATCCGTGTAATGGCATTATATGCAAAATAAAGGGTGCGTTCATGTGTCTGATAAATGATTTCACGTACATTTTAAAGTACATCGTTTTACTTATTTATTGTGCAATGAAGTATTTGAGTTGTGATTTGATTAAGAAAATATGTAGTCTTTTAGATAAATTAAATAACAAATTGTGGGGTATGATGGAGTGTATTAACAAATGGATTATGAAGTGCACTAAAAAGAAGAGCTGTTGATGTGTTACCACCATTATTATTGTCTTTTATTTTTTTATAGCCTTTTATCAACCTATATATTGACCAGCGGGCGTAGCACAGTGTTTAATCGCGCGCGACGCCACTAATTGAATCACAAGTGCGAAGAGCGTGACGTAATGTTTAATTGCAAAAACATCGTGTTGCGCTCCTCGCACCTGTGATTCAACTAAGTGGCAATCAGTGGCATCGCGCGCGATTTAACACTGCTACGAGGCCTGGGTCACTAAGATCATAGTGAAGAAAACCGCATCCAAATTTGTTGAGTAGTTCTCGGGTTAAAACGGAACAGACAGACAAAAAATTGTAATAATTGTAATTTTAGCCTCAGTACAATAATAAACCATTTCATTAAAAATTTAGGCAAAATATTCAATGTACAGACATCTTTATTATTAGTATAGAATAGATACAGATAGATATAGACATAATAATAATAAAAAGGCGTAGGGATGTGACGACCCCATCGCCCTCTGATACGTCCAGTGCAATCAGTCACCGCAGCGGCGGCGGCAGTGGCGTATTTATCCTAGGGCCAAAAGGGCCGCGGCCCGGCCCGGGGCGGTAGGCTGCGAGGGGCGCAAGGCGCCCAAGCCTTTCATTATCAATCGTTAGGTACCTATCTGGTTTATTCGTCCAAGGTAAAATTATCTTTTAATTTATAATGGTATCGATTCGGCATAATACGACTTAACTTATTTGACAGGACTAACCTTATTTTAAGAGTCCCGTTTTTTTCTATCTTTATCGAAAAGACAAGGACAGAACGCTTAAATTAAGTTTAGTCCTGTCAAATAAGTTAAGATGTGCTACACCGAATCGGTACCATTGCTTTTTTACTTTATAATGTTTTATGGTGTTTATTTGTTTGTTAAGTATTTTTAGTTTTTTCCACTTTTTCATTCCTTATCATCACAGCTTACATCAACACACTGCTGGATTTTATTTTATAACTGAAATATTTTTCCTTTTTTCTCGTTAATGAGCGTTTTTCGGGTTGATTTTTTTTTCTAAGTTCTTAGCTTTCCTCCAGATGGCGCTGTCCATGTCACCATATAGATAAAATATGTTTCGTAGCAATCAATGTCAAAGTGGTTTTTCGTTTGTTTAGAATCTGAGCAAATTTTGTCTTTGATTCTGTTGCTAAAGAATACGACAGTGCCATCTAGGAGTCTTATTTAACATTAAATTTGACATATGGAAAAACGCTCATTTATAGGGCGACAAACCTTACAGGCCCAGGGCGCCAAATCTCAAAATACGCCACTGGCCGGCGGGACATTTGAATTTGGGAAGTCCTGAAAAAAGGGAGGATGGTTGGCAAGCCAACACGTCAAGCTCTTCCGTATTCTAACCATAGACTTTCCCAAGTCTATGATTCTGACGGAACTCCTTTAATCCAGCATTATAACCTCTTCGCTATGAGTTCTTAGTGCTTGTTTATCTATGCAATGTCCTTGTCATATGTAGCACCTAATAATAACCTATATTTTCATAAAACATGCAACTTTGCTCGTTCTAAAACGAAAAGACTTGAAGCTGAAAATGAAATCTGTTCAATGTCACAACCGGCCCCTGACTTTTGCTCCTGATTGGATCCGAAATAAATTTGAAGAGTGCAATGGAGAGCCGAGATGTAAGTCAATCAAGTCTGAAGCTGTAGAGCTTCCATTTTAGGAAGGCTGAGCCTTCGAGAACTTCTATTCTCTAGGGCCTGAGCATAAGTATCGCAGACCGGGTAGAATAAGGTGGAATCATTGTCAAACAAACCGCCATTTATAACCAAAGATTTCAAAAGTTTAGATGAGCCCTGGCACCTAAAATCTATTGCATTGTTTTTGAATGCGTGTGTTAACATTATACACACTTATGTGTGCGCAATCTGTCTACCTACGGTCAGCAAACTGCTTAGACTACTAAAGTTGTTAAAATGATTAACTTTAAGTGCACTTAAGGCATCCAATTATCACTGTGTTCAGATCACAGAGTACATTATTATTGGTTCAGATGAGCACTGATTCCAAACGTAGATATGAGCATCACCCATTTAAAGGTGGAAACATTTTGGTGCTGTCATCGTACGGTAAGGGCTTATCTTTACTTTTTGAAATCTTTGTTCATAACCCAGATTCCTTAGAAGAAGATAGGTAGTTTTTGGGAGATCTATTTATAGTGTTACATCCCGGTGACCTCCAATCTTGAAATTAGTTACGAAGGGAGATCTTTTGGCACAAGTGAAGGAGTTGGGTCGTGAGTGGTGACAGGCCACAACTGAATCAACTGAATTTGTCAGTTAGTTGGCTATCTTACTGCCCAGTATCTAAGGCTATTTGCAATAGTGGTTGTATCTCAGTTTACGCCACACGGAGGGGCCCCTTTCACGATTCCAGTGTAGTACATAGTTGTTTAATAGTAGATAATACATAGCCTCAGTATTACTACGTATAGACCGACAACTCCCATACATCAAGGCGTAGCTAAAATTTTTACGCGCCCTTACGACACTAGCCCTGCGGTCCGAAATAGAATTACGATGGATCATAAGCCATTCACTTCATACTTTCGTAATCGATTTTAGCGATGTAATTCTATTTCGGAACGCAGGGTAGGTGTCGCCAAGTGTTGCAAATAAGCATAAAGTCCCATTCAATAGAATTCGGCAATAATGTAAACAAACCAATTTAAACACGATTATATTTTCGGTGAAACAAACCATCGATTAAGATGGCTCCGTCGGAAAAATTAGCAACTCGATTTGTTGTGGTTGAAATTTCGAACAAAACCATATTAAAATAAAGTTCTTAACAGCCCGCACTGCAACATGGCTGTTACGTCAGTCGCTGCGGCTGAAAAGTGCGAAAATAGTGTGTTTTTAATTTATTTTATCTAAAATAAAATTAATTTCCAAGGATTGAGAAAACCATATCATTTAATATTATTTTTTCTAGAAGTTTATAAATTTTTATACTGTTTCGATAAAAACTGTAGCATTTATATTGTTACAAGTGGACAAAAATCGAGAAATAAGGGAAAACTTGGAATTTTCTTGCTTCTCTTCTGTATATTAAAATAAAATTCAGGAAAAACCACATCACTATTTGTATCATTTAGATCAATTCGGTGGTTAATGACCACAATTAAAAAGGACTACTTCGTGAAATGACCACTTCTTAAAATGACCACTTCGTGAAATGACCACTTCTTAAAAGGACCACTTCTTGAAATTACCACTTCTAGAAATTATTTCTTTTATTGAAAAATGCTATAGTTACCGTATAAAATGGTTACAAAGTTACTCAGTTCAAGTTGGGCGTCAAGCTAACAAATATACGCCAAATCAATGTATCGCACGGACGTGTGTCTATAGGTTGAATGAATGTCATCCGAGAAATGTTTTTCTATAATCAGAGTTTCGGAAATACCCATAATGTTATTCAAAAGGATGTTAATTTGCTTTTGCAGGGGTCCAAGCTGGAGCTAGTTAACGAAACTAAGTTTTTAGGCATTACGAAAGACTCTCGTCTTTATTGGGGTCGCCATAAAGCCCTCTGTGGTAGACTTAGTTCAGCCGCATACGCTGTTAGACGCATAAGGCAAATCACTGATGTAGATACTGCTAGATTAGTCTATTTTGGTTACTTTCACAGCATTATGTCATACGGTATGATGTTGTGTGGTAGAGCCACGGATTTCATTTATTATTTTATTACATATATTTTTATAAGATTAAATTTGACTCGTAAAGAGTGCATAACAAAATAAACGATTTGAATTTGGTTTTTTGAATGTTGGGTGAAGATGATGCTGATAACAATTATTATTTTGGTGCTGATTACAGGCATTGAAACACGTGGAGGTCTGTTGGAGCCGATGCGGTAAGCGCCGGCGCCGCCGCACTTGCCCCGGGCTTAAGAAGCAAAATGATTGTTTCGAAACGTTTGTAGACAAAGTGATTAACAAAATTATATTTATTATAAAAGAAGGATTACGTAAAATTAAATGTTTTTGTAGGTTTGTTGCTAAAAGTCTTAAATTGATTTGTTATGTGTTGACGCAACAGTTGCTTTGTTGTCTGGATAATATTAATAGACATTTGTTTAGGATAATGCGCGTCGTAGACAAGGGTCGAGGGAAGATTTTCGAATGTCCCCCTAAGCCTAAAAGAAAATCTAAAATGCCTAAATGTAAAATGCCTACATCTAAACCGCCTAAACCTAAAACGCGGTGTCCAGATTATGGCGTTATAAATATAAAAGTAAAATGTAAAACGGATCCAGAAGAAAAGCCCAGGAAATACATAGTAAGATGTCGTTGAAACCAAATTGGAAAAGTTTTTCATTTTACCCCTTAGTCTAACCCACCTGGCGAACGAACTATTTTTTTTTTTTTATTTGGCTACTGTCACTTTTCAGGGCGCCATTTTGCCACAGATTAATTTAAGATTCTATCAGACGAAGTAAAGCCATCACGGTATGAGGGGAACGAACTAATTTTTCTAAGTGCGAGTCTGACACGAGCACAAAGGGTTCCGTACCGCCACACAATATACGGATACAGAACCCTAAAATATTGCGTAGTAAATAACAACAATATAGGTTTCGTAGCCTGGCTCTTTTAGGGTTCCGTACATATGACCAATTATTCCAAACTAGATATTTATGTTATTTTAGGTAATGCTCTGATTCTGTCAGAAACAAAAACTGCAAAATTAAGTTGGTTGAGCATTCGGAGACGTAACCCTAAATCCATATTATAAATCGGCGTTTTTAGTATTTGTTGTTTAAATACAGCATATGGTACATAATATACAGAAATTTCAAATCCCTAACTGCTTTGGCCTTTGAGATAGACTCCGTAACAAAAATGGTGTAAAAATGACAACTTTGATAGCCCCCCATTTCTTCATTTTTTAAGATTTAAAAAAATAAAATAGTAGATTGTACAACAAGGGCATAAAACAATCCATTTTATCCGAGACTTCGGCTCGGCATATATTAAGTCGAGGATAAAATGGGTTTTATGCCAGAGTTATACGAGGGGCATGCCAAAAGAAGTTAGATACTATTTACTCCTTTGATTGACACTGGCAAGTTATACATCATCTTATAGGCTGGATGTTTGTTGGTATATCTGAAAATAGAACGCACATCATTTCTTTTTTTTTATTTGGATGAGCATCATTTTTCCGAGAATCTGGCGGGAATTCGCTTGCAGCAATGGAGCTCAGTCGAAGTGATTGTCGCGCTATGATTTATTATGACTATAAAAAAGTTTTAAGCCTCAAGAATGTTTTGAACTTTTGGCTACTACTTTTGGTGAGTCTGGTTGCTCACGAACAACAGTATTTAATTGGTTTGCTGAATTTAAAAGAGGACGGGGATGTCTCAAAGATGAAGCGAAGACAGGTCGGCTGCCAACCGCGGTCACAGAAGAAAACGTTCGTGCAGTCGAAAAACTTATTCGCGAAAACCAACGAATTATGTATGTAGAGCTGGAGCGAGAACAGGGAATTGAAAACCATAATTATACCATCACTGGCTGCCTATATTTTCGAGATTTCTGAGGTGTCTAAAGAAGAGTGGTCATTGGTATTTTCCAATTAGTTCAGACGTATAGAAAAGTGTATACGTGCTCAGGGTGAATACTTCGAAAAGATCGATACTTGTAATAAAGAATAAATTTTATAATTTTTGAGTATCTAATTTCTTTTGGCATGCCCCTCGTATATGTATAAAAAGGCAACTACGTCATACTTTATGACTAGCCGTAGAGCGAGTGACTGACTATGACTAGCCCTATGTTATTGTTATCTGCGTTCAGTTTGATTTTCAAACGATGCCCATCTAACATTGACAGCAGAACAGCAATATACAAATTAAACGCGTGCAAAAGAGGTAGCATGTTAGACGGATGTCTTCCGACGATCAAACTGAACGCAGCACTTGTGTTCAACGCACATTCTGCAGGTTTATTTA
Organism: Ypsolopha sequella; assembly: GCA_934047225.1. Lineage (NCBI taxonomy): Eukaryota > Metazoa > Arthropoda > Insecta > Lepidoptera > Ypsolophidae > Ypsolopha > Ypsolopha sequella. Next base: position 5,974,775 of record OW204011.1, read on the forward strand.
TTTATTTAATGAGGGGTTTTCAAAGTCAAATTAAAAAAGAAAAAGTAGTACCGAACGACACAATAGATGGCGCAGCCTGTACTAAAAGTGTCAAAAAAGTCTTCCTGGCAACACTGGATTCTTTTGATTTTGACACTTCTTCTTTGCTTCTTTCTTTTTTATGGTCAATCCATGCCTCAAATGTATTATTGCTAAGATACATTGTTCTTTCCGTAATTAGTTAAACTGTGTGTTCCTATATTTTTACAATTTTAGCTACAACGCATGGGCTGACCATGTTGAAAGTTGAATGAAATACCAAGCTATTAACGTAAGTAAGATAGATAGAAAACAACATTGTTGGATTTAACAATTGAATTGACAATTTTTATCTTGCTGCCCACAGATTAAAAAATAATCTTTGCTTTTTGACACTTGAAAGCAGGGTAACGCCATCTGTGTTTACTTCTGAAAGCTTGATCAAGTTCAGTCTGGAAAACCGCTCATTGGTACACCAACAGGAAGTAATACTTAAATAAATTATATATGGCACTAAATCTGATATGAATCCCTTTTATACACAGCATTCTTAGGTACCTAACAACAATCTATTCTTAAAATAATAATGATTACATATTATTAAATTTAATACAAAACAAAACAATGAAATGAACTTTTTTATAAAATAAATATTTTAAATTAATTACTAATAACCAAGTATTTATGGATTTTAGCAGTACACTTTTATATGTGTTAAGGGAGTCACGTTGAGCGCTTTAATTTTTCTGAGATAGCCAAACGCTTTTATAATAATTTTGCACGATAACGGCACGGCACGAAATTTTTACCGTCACGGTCATGGACGTAAAAAGTATATGGTCACGGTTTAACAGAGAAATAAAATGTATCATGCCGTGCCGTTACAGTGCAAATTTATAAAAGCACCCAATGAAAATGAACGCAATCGCCTTTGAAAGTTTTCAGAGCGTATTAACGGTTCCTGCCTGGTGCAGTTTCCTGGCCTAAAAATTAGACTGAGCGCCACCAAATAAATTCACTTTATTATTGATAAGGAAAAAATAATAAAATGTTGCACAGTGGGACTTCTTTCGTGGTCTTTACTTTAACATTGCAACCACCAACTTGAAAAGTAATTTTTGTCGTGTTTATTCACTTAAAAAACGGGGTTCCAATATCTTAAAACATTTTTGTATTGTTTTTGTTTTGTTTGTATGAAAGGGTTAATCTCTGGAACTACCTGAGATTTTGAAAATTACGAATGTCGTACATAAAAAAATACGTACCGTCAAAAGAGACGCTTGTGTAATTTTACATTCTCGTTTAATGTTACCTGCTCGTACTGTAATTAAACAAACGACCTTGAGGGCTGTGAAGTAAAAATATTCACTTGAGGGTTTGAATCGAATGCGTTCAAGGAATTGCCCACTCTAAAACTTATTTCAATTTCTCGGGTATTCATTTTCTTTTACTTACTTATTGATTAAGGTTGTTTATTATTTAGGTATTTATTATTTAGGTGTGTCGAAATCCACTTTTTTCGAATTTCATATTGTAATAGTAGAACTACTTTGAAGGGATCTATAAAAAGCACAAATTAAAAAAAATATATATATTGGACCATTATATACGTCTTCTACATCCTCATTTAATGCAAAGGTTTTTAAAATTTTAGGAAAAATAAATATTTTTATCTACTCCCATTCTGCAATAAGGTAATTATAACATCAAAAACGGTTTTATAAGTATCTACATTATTCAAATTATGTTATAATATTACCATATAGGAAAATGGTGTTTTTATGATGATGTATTTCTATTGCCACTATAACAACAAATACTAAAAAACAGAATAAAATAAATATTTAAGGGGCTCCCATACAACAAACGTGATTTTTTGCCGTTTATAGATAATGGTACGGAACCCTTCGCGCACGAGTCCGACTCGCACTTGGCCGGTTTTTTATGCCACGGCCTCTTTTCTCTTCTTGCTTCTGATTCGTCTCTGGCACCTAACATAATAATTCCAAGGGCTTAGGTATCATGACAATATCATGAAGAGTGTTCACTTTCTCATTTCGTGAAATCGTTTTTGATGGTCGGCCGTAGATAAAGTATTGTGTGTAACTAGACATAATTAGACATTGGGATACTCATGCAAGTCTATTACGAAATGTCTATGTCACAGGTGCACAAAATACCTACTATATTTCGTCTGTAATACATTTTGTATTTTATTTTTTTGGTTACAGCCGTAAGTAAGCAATTCACCAAAAATAGGTCATGAAAACGTTGTTGCTTCTTGGGTCGTACCAAAAAAAACTGTTTTAAATGCCTCAACTGACAAATTCTACGAAATTACACAGTTTTTAATTAATCGGAGTCATCTTAAGAAAAAAAAATGCAAACAATTACACAGGTGAAAACAAAATATTCCCTTCCGTACTTTTTATAAAACTTTGAACCAAATGAGAAGGCGGAAGGTGTAGTACAATATTTTTTTTTATTTGAGCTCTTTATCCCTTATGAAATTTGAAAAAGTGGATTTCTACCCCCTATTTCTACTAGCTACATACTTTTCTTATAATAATAATAAAACACTTGCACAATAAAATAAGTCTGTGCAAAGGTGAACTTAAAAGTGGTTGCTGCGTCTCCCATTTACATAAATACCCAAATATTATGTCTACATAAACCTATTTTGTTTACGAGTATATTAGCTATTAGTGGAAGTCGTGGCATTATTTGCTTGGACCCCGTTTCTGTCGAACCCGTGGAAATTTCCTATAATCCTTAATTAGCGGATGCTTACGTCATACAAGAAAGTTACAGCTTGGTCGAGCCGTTTGGCCTAGGCGTTGATAGATCAGTCAGTCAATCAGTCAGTTCGAGTTATTTTTTTTAATTCTTTCTTAAACCTATATTCTGTATATGTATGTACTTAGCACTTGAATGGAGGAACACACTCTTCTGATCATACTGAACAACTTTTCCAAGGAAACAAACCAACGCAGTTTCATTTAATTACCTATTTAAACATCTCGGGTATTTGTCTATATTACATGCAAGACATTTTTAAATGCAGCATTCAATATCGGACAGAAACGATGACGAAAAGAGAAAGCGACGACGTTTATTCCTTCATCGCATGTTTTATTTCTATATTTTATCTGTGCTTAGGATATTTTTTTGTTTGTTCCTAGCAACACCAGTGTTGACGGCCATGAAAAAGAATTCAGTCATGCGAACAAAAAAAATGTGAATTGATAAATTTGTTTTTTAAATATTTGAGTAAATAACCAGTGAAAATTATCAAATTAAGTGCGAATGTCTAGTTTGAACCATAATGATTCTAATGAGCCATTGAAATTGCTAAAAAAGAAAAATGTACTCGGTAAAAAACGAGTAATTATGCGCTGAGTGTTTTTTTTGTCATTTGAGGACCTGGCGTAGGTATTTTTTTGCTTTTTACATTATTGATTACTTTGTCTCACTGGGCTTACTCGGTTTCGTTGTATCATTTCTGTGGTAGAGATGCATTTTAAACTTGAAATTTTAGTCTAAAAGTTTCAAAATAAGTTTAGTTGTTTGTATTTTTGTTTGTTTAAAACTTAGTAAGTAGTTTTTGTGATAATCATATTATTAAAACACACTTGTAGATATATTTAGCTGTCACAAAAGAAAGCTTAATGTTCTTTTAGCTAACAATTTAATGTTTATGTGACATGCTGTGTAGTTGAGGTTAACAGTAGAGGGGGACTAAATCTCCATTAATTTTCTTACTAGGTAACAAAATTAAATTAATTAAATTTCCTCGTGGATCAAGTAACATAAGAATTTGCACCACTTTATAACATTCAGAAGCACAGAAACTGCACCCAATTGAATTCAGGTATTGCTTTAGCGAAGCATGTAATGCGCCCAACCATAGAATGAAATGAAACTTTAGCACCCTCAGCATTAAAGCCATTTTTGAAAAACTTTTTTCTCAGGCCACCATACAAGAATTTTGTATTTTTTTATAAAAACCTGTTATATTACCTTTTCATTAGTTACTCATACCAAATACATCAGAAAAATTCTCCGAGCCACAGCTTTTTTTCTTGCATACAAAATGCATAAAATTGTGCAACATTTATGTTACACACCGCCAAAAAGAAATTCTGTGTCCATTTGAATACAGAAAGTTTTAATGCTGTGTAGCCAGTTAGCCACTGAGGGTGACTATTCTTACACCATGAAGTGTAAAACATTTCAAATCAAAACATGATAATTCAATGATTTATTTGAAACAAACTTAAAACAGCATTTAACGTTTGCTTGGACCATTACTTTATGCACAAAATTTCCCAAAAAAACAAAATTGAGTGAAAATTTCAAAAGTAAAAGCAGGATACACTAAATTTCCCAAAAAAACAAAATAAAGGGACAATTTTTAAAGTAAAAGCAGATTAGCGATCTTATCAATAAAAAGCAATCTCTTCCAGACAGTTTCTAGTTTGTGCTCTTGTTAAAGCGTAATAATATTTTATGAATATCTCACAAGTATTTCTTTATCTTAAATTTAATTATCTTACTAAGAGAACTGGGGATCTTAAAAGGCCGGCTTGGGTGAATCATAAAACGATTTGAAAGTAGGATAGAGTCAGATTTTTTCACTTGTGCAAAAGATACGGCATTAGAACAGAATGATAATGTGATTCATGCAAAATGGCCTTTTTAGAGGACCTGAGGTGCGATTGTGTAAGGAAATAGTCATGAAATCGTCCATCACTATTGCTCTAAAGGTAACGTGATTGGCTAGAAATGACGTGACTCATCACTTCTAGCCAGTCACGCGTACTTTTGAAAGCAATAGCGATAGACGTTGAAGTTAGACAATAAGGCATCTGTTCTTAGATACAATAGTTAAGTATTTTATCTTAAATTGTTACAACACCTTTTAAGAAATTTTATTTTTTAGATCATGGCCACAGAAACAGAGATGGAAATTGATCCACTCAGTACCGAGTACCCTATTAGTACAGTATTTCCGATTGGATCAGGATATCAAACCAATACATCATATCCCTCTGGTACAGGATACCCAAGCAGTTCAGATTATACAACAAATACTTCGTATTTAAACAGGACAGCGTATCCAACCAATACAGCATACCCAAGCCGTTCAGAATATGCAACCATAACAGATTATCCCATCATCAATGAGAATATTATCAATACAGAAAATCTGATCAGTTCACGAAATCCTGTCCAAAATGATAATCTGCTTACTGCTTTAAATTTGGTAGCGCAAAGTGTTGACGACCCCAAAGAAAATTCAGCTCAAACTGCTGAAGTAGAGGTAGCACCTAACCCTGAGGCACCAGCTTTGCCTGCTTTGCCATTAAAACCAGAAGATGCTGCACAAAACTTCACTTGCTCTGTTGAAATTAAACAAGAGATATTGGACCCAAACGAAAGCAATACAGAGAACCCAGATGGCGAAGACTGTGCTGCTATTCCTTATGGCTTTCAGCCGGAATTGCCAAAAGATTCAGAGCCACTACCAACTATTACCTTTGGGTATCAACCAAAGGGACCAAAACTGGAGAAAAAAATTAAAAAGGAAAAGAAGCATAAGTTGGAAAAGAAACTCAAGCTAAAGAAAATCATAATCAAAAAAGAGAAGGAAGTGTTAAAAAAAAAGAAAGGGAAAGAGGTCAAAAAAAAGAAATATCGTCGCAAGTGTCAGATACCAGAAGACCCCCCAGATGCAATACCATATTATGGCTGCTCTGTATGCGATATTAAGTACACTTCACTTCAAGCATTACAATACCATGTAACAGAACACGATGGGAGACTGACGAGTTGGGATTTAAGGGTTAAGAACCGAGAACTAAAAAAAAAAATAAGAAAGGAAAAGAGACGTTTAAAAAAGTTAGGATTAGATGGTTTGATTAAACAGGAGGATATAAAAGTTGAAGCCGAGGTCGAACTACCAGTGGATTTAAGTGAATATGTTGCAAACTTTTCAAATGACATTGATAACAATACCAATGTTGAAAATAACAGCAGCGAAACCTTTTCCAATGAAGATTTTCTCCGTAGTACCATGCCTGTTGCTACCGACAGCAACAACACCGAAGAAAATAAAGATAACTATAGTGTAAATAGCAATAACGAAAATATGGCAGACAGAGAACCAATAAATGGTAGTATAAACACAAATAAAAGTAGTGAAAATGTTTCTTACAATAACGTTAATAATTCGAATGATATTGTTTCTAATGATAATGGAAACGCATCTAATGGTATTGAAAATGGTTCTAATGACAATAATACTAAAGATGAAAACAGCACTCAAGATACACCATATAATTTGGAGAAGATTTTTAAGTGTGGAGTCTGTACCAAACAATTTTCTCTTGGATATTACCTGAAATTACATGTTAGGTCTCATACAGGTAAGTTTTATTTAGTCTTTGTATCTAAGGCGATATGTAAAAAAATAGAGGTGCTTCTTTTTTGTGTATTTCATGAAATACACGAAAAAGGATAATGCAACTAATTGGTCCAAATTTTTCAACTTAATTGCCCACAAATAAAACCTATGCCAAACGATAGTAGTTATTGCCAATAGCAACTTTTACTATGGGACCAAAAAAATCTATCCGGGGTGAAAAAAGATATGGGGATAAGAAAATAAAATAATAATAAAAAAAATAATAAAAACCAAGTAGGTACATATATCTTTTTTATATTTTGAACACTGTATCTTTGTGGGCAATAGGTTTCGAAATTTTGGACCAAGAGTGGCTTGAAGAGTTGCATTATCCATACATTTCTGGTATATGCATTTTGACTATATAATCTACTAGGGTTTTGAAATTGGAAAACTTAGATTATGTTTATTTTGCGAAAACCATCGTTATGGATATTCTAAATATTATTAGAGTGCAATACAAACTAGAAAATATCAATCAGAAACAAACCCAAAGACAAGAATTTGAAAAAATTCCGCGGGCCAGGATTCGAACCTGCGACCTCTTGTTATCAAGACAAGCGCGCTACCAATTGCGCCACCGAGGTTCCTGCCTAGACCGGCGAATTCTTCCATCATACTTGTCCACTGTTTCCCACCAACAGCGCTTCACAGCATCGAAATAAAAAATAAGACGGGAGACTCTCTGTCCCGTCTTTCAAGGCAAAGTTTTAATGGCCAAAAGGCAAAAAACAAAGAAGGACTATCAAAAAAAAAAAAAAATGTCCACTGTTATATTTGCATCTGCTTGATATACTAGCTTGTACTGCACATACAGAACGCTCACGAGGGCGTTATGTGATTTCACGCCTGGATTTCGCAAAATAAACATAATCTTAGTTAATGAGAACTGTGAATTTCTTAACTGTCTGAAGCAACAATATTGTAGCGACGACAGCGCCATCTGTTTCTTAAGAACAAGGCGTGAAATCACATAACGCTCTCGTGAGCGTTCTGTATGTGCAGTACAAGCTAGTATATCAGGCAAATGCAAAAATAACAGTAGACAAGTATGATGGAAGAATTCGCCGGTCTAGGTAGGAACCTCGGTGGCGCAATTGGTAGCGCGCTTGTCTTGATAACAAGAGGTCGCAGGTTCGAATCCTGGCCCAGGGAATTTTTTCAAATTCTTTTCTTGTCTTTGGATTTGTTTCCGATTGATATTTTCTAGTTTGTATTGCACTCTAATAATATTGGAAAACGTGTTTGGATAAATTTTCCTCAATAGAAATAATTGTTGAAATGAGGTCTTGAAACACACTTTTTCTTCTCGTTTGACGAATAGGAACCATATACAGAACTCAAACATATTTTATTAGGTGTGTTTCAACAATATCTAGAGATTTGATATTTGAAAATTTGCTAGCTATTTTAGGTTTTTTATAAAAATTATAAAACCAACATTTTTCGCTTTCGCCCTGAATCCGCCCCTCTCGCACTGAGCGTGTTTTCGCTTGGAGTGACAGTGACAAAAATAAATTTCGCATAGCCTCTTAACCTTGCGATTTGAATAGAGCAACTTACAGTAGCCAAATTAAATTGTAAATTTGCTCTTCAGAAAGGTGTTAAAATTCATTGTTCACTTCCGGTCGCCTATAAACAGCCAAAATAGAACCCATTACCGCTTCCGGTTCCGAGTTTTAGGGTTCCGTACCCAAAGGGCAAATCGGAGCCCTATTAAGGGCTATGCGAATTTTATTTTTGTCACTGTCCCTCCAAGCGAAAAATCGCGCAGTGCGAGAAGGGCGGATTCAGGGCAAAAGGGAAAAAAGTTAGTTTCATATTTCAATAAAAAAAAACTAAAATAGCTAGCAAAATTTCTAATATCAAATCTCTAGATTTTGTTGAAACACACCTAATAAAATATGTTTGAGTTCTGCATATGGTTCCTATTCGTCAAACGAGGAGAAAAAGTGTGTTTGAAGACCTCATTTCAACAATTATTTCTATCGAGGAAAATTTATCCAAACATGTTTTCCAATTTCAAAACCCTAGATTATATATTCAAAATGCATATACCAGAAATTTATTAAAATTTTCCATGTATTTCATGAAATACACAGAAAAGAAACACCCGTATTTTTTTCGCATATCGCCTTGACGTCTATTCTGCTGCCGTCTGTCTGTCTGTCCGTATGTCACGGGTCTCTAGCTCTTAGACAGAATGAGGTAGAAACTTAAGGGGCTATCATAGTTGCCATTTTTTGACTATTTTTGTTACGAGGTCTATTTCAAAGACCAAAGCAGTTAGGAATTTGAAATTCCTGTATATTATGACTATTATGTACCATTACTAAAAACGCCGATTTATAATGTAGTTTTCAGGGTTAATTTTGCAGTTTTTATGTCGGACAGAATTAGAGCATTACCTAAAATTTAATAAATACCTAGTTTGAAATAATTGGTCATATGTACGGAACCCTAAAAGAGCGACGCCCGACTCGCACTTGGCCGGTTTTTTTATACATGGTTTTAAAATTACTTTGACTCTTATTTCCTCCCTAATAAGTTTCCAAACACTACTTTTACAATTTATGATTCAGCTCGTTTTGTCACAGTCCACACTCCGTACAATCGCGTTTCACCGACGATTATTTCGTCCCAAAGTGATGAGTGGCTGTGAACATATCGCCGTTTTTCGGCCATAGATACACGCTTTTTAGGGCATGCGGGTTTCCTTACGATTTTTTACTTCAGTGTTATCAAGTGGTTAGCACAAATACTATGCACATAAATTCCGAAAAACTCCTTTGTGCATGCCCGACCGGGTATCGAACCTGGATCTCAAGATTGAGAGGCCAGCGTTCTACCCCTGAGCTAAAGCTTTTCAAGTTTAATATGTAGGTGTGTCAAATAAAAGGCGCTATGTCATCCTCAAGCAAGCAGAACCTCATCAAAGTAAAATTAAAATGTAATTTATTTGTTGAGATTTTTACTTAAGGTGGCTCCGTCGGAATAATAAGCAACTCGATTCGTAGTGGTTGAAATTTCGAATAAAACCATATTAAAATAAAGTCCTTATCAGGGGAGTTAAAAAGGCCGACTTGGATGAATCATAAAATGATTTGAAAGTAGGATGGAGTCAGAGTTTTTTCACGCGTGCAAAAATGACGGCATTAGAACGGAATTATAATATGATTCATCTAAAGTGGCCTTTTTAGAGGACCAGGGGACCTAAAAAGGCCAACTTGAATGAATCATGAAATTATTTGAAAGTAAGATAGAGTCAGACTTTCTTCATGCGTGCAAAAAAGACAGCATTACAACAGAATCATAATATGATTCATAAAAAGCGGCCTTTTAGTGGACCAGTTCGCATTGCAACATGGCTGTTACGTCAGTCGCTGCTGCTGACAAGTGCGACAATAGTGTGTTTTTAATTTATTTTACCTAAAATAAAATGAATTTACAAGAACTGAGAAAACCAAATCATTTTATATTATTTTGTCTAGAAGATTATAAATTTTCATACTGTTACGATAAAAACTGCAGCAGTTTTATGTTGTTACAAGTGAACAAAAAATCAAGAAGTAAGGGCAAACTTAGAATTTTCTTGCTTCACTTCTGTATATTATAATGAAATTCAGGAAAAACCACATCACTATTTGTATCATGCAGATTACTATGTATTTTTCTTCTGTTGAAAAATGCTATAGTTACCGTATAAAATGGTTACAAAGTTACTTAGTTCAAGGTCGTTGACGTTGGTAGAATCCTTAGGAACTGAACTACAAGAGGCTCTAAAACATAATTAGTCAAATCTTGAAATCTCTCAGATATACTCGTATTTTGATGGGGTTCTGCTTGCTTGAGGACAGGGTCCGAAAGGATAATTATCCGTGATAATTTTCTTGATAAGTATCATGATAATTTTCTTGATAGAAACAGCTTGAATATTATCAATTGATAATGAGAAAAATTGCGTTCATGAAAGTGAACTGTGGGGATTCCCCGTACTATAAAAATTATGCTTTCGCGCGTTTCTGCAGCGCTTAAAAGCGCTACTTTAAATAATTTAAAATATAGTACTAAAAATCATTCTAACTTTAATTAATGTTAATTTGTGTTGGATTTTTAATAACAATCATAAAATTTATTTGTTTTTGTTAGAATTGCCCAAATTATAATGCATTTGTTATGTATTTGTTGAAACAATATTAACAAATTGATTTCTTACACTGGTGATAATTATCAGATATTCATCGGATAATGATCCGACAAATTATCGGATATATCAAGCAGCGTATACAACGTATAACAGAAAGGTGTAACCATATTTGAAGAGCTTATTCAGTCAATGGTATAGAACAACTTTTACTATGGGGTCAACCCTATAATTGTTATAGGTTTACGGTTTACGTCGCAATATGCTCCTTTTAGTCTTTTATAGTTTTTTTTGTTATGCCCATATAACAGGAAACCAGCCCCTTTTAGTTTGTTTTGAACATGGCATACTAAAGCCCCGTTCAAAATCTATCAACTGCCATTGTTGGTTTGATTTGGACAAATATGTAGATGAGCCCCTTTTTTTCCTGTACCCTTCATATATCTATGAATTGCTCAGTTACTTGGTTAATACTGTAATGCTGAACAATTTTATATTAAATAAATAATAATAATAATAATCTCAAAAAAAAAAAACTGCCCTCCCATAAATTTCGGCCGAGCGGCATCGGCATTGCATTTTCCTATGAAACGAGTAATTTTTTTTTTCGATAAACATGATTTGTTCCATAGTAAAAGTTGTTCTAAACCATTGACTGAATAAGCTCTTCAAATATGGTTACACCTTTCTGTTACACTTTGTATAACTTGATAATATCGAACCCTGCTTGTAGTCCACATTATGTCCTTTCATTTAAAATATGCCTTGATCTTGACAGCGTCTGGACCGAATTTTCCCACTGTCATTTATTTATATCACAGCTATATTTTAATATCACACACGACAAATAACCAAAAAACCTCCTCCAGGGGAAAAGCCTTACCACTGCGAGGAATGCGGTCTTTCCTTCATCACGGCGAGCAAGTTGGGCCGGCACCGCAAGCGAACGCATCTGTCCGTACGGTTCGAGTGCCGGATCTGTCATCGCCCGTATACAAGACTCGAGTTCCTGACGCGGCACTTCAACAAGCACCACGCTGATGACAAGATCGAGGGAGAGCCGTATGGTGAGTTTGTTGTTGTAAATACATTAACCCTTAACCACCTACCACCGGTCTCCGAGACCGCAACGGATTTTGTTTTTCAATTTATTCGGCCAACGTAAGCCGTAGATATCTGTGTGTCTATGTACCTTTTCGTCGATCCCTTGCAACAATTTTCAAGCACTCGTCAGGTGTGCGAATCCTCTGCAGGTGGTCAAAAAAAGGTCGTGAATGAATGAATGAATGAATACTTTTATTTATCAAAAGGTAGATTATCTTATAGCTAAATATGACCCACAAAACTGCATGTACAGTTTGACTGTGGGATCCGTGAGTCTCTGATACAATTTTAATAAAATTAGTACCTACTTAAATAAAATTAATTAGTACGATCAGCCGAACATAAGCGGCCACGTGAGTCGGCATTTCCTCTATGTAAATCTCATGGGTTTTTACCTCACATTGAACTTACAATTTAGAAGTGATTTTTGTTTTATGTTTATTGTTACTCAATTATCTAAGTAACATTGTATTTTATTGTTTTCAGTAAAACGATATGGATCTTGAAATATGTACATGTATAAAAATAATATTTGTTTTAACTAGTTACTAAGGTTTTTGACATTTGATAAGCGGTCTCTATGACCGCAGGTAGGTGGTTATGTGACAAAAATAGGGGGTAAGTAGTTACGGGTTAAGGTTAAACGTCAATCGTCCGGTACAAAGTGCACAACTTAACTTTGTTTTTCTTGTTAAGAAGTTAAAAGTGAAAAATATATTCGTCTATGGCAATTCACGCCAATAGTTCAGTATAAATTAGGTTTATGAATCACCAACCGAGCCCCCAGCACGAATCCAGGCGGCCGACCAAATCCGATCCTATATACTACATACTAATAGGTTACATGTATAAATACATGCCTACCTCCGCCCATTCGATTAGTCTTGCTAAGAAGAAGGGCAAGAAACTTCGCAAGATCATGTCTTTTTTTTTCAACATAAAACTTATACTATACAATATATGACTTATATCTACTTTAACCAAGGGATAAGAAAATACAAGACAGCAGGAATTCAGGTTAATGAAAAAAAGAAAAACATATATATCTTTGTCTACCTGTCTCATATAGTCTGTCCTGTCTCATATAGTATGTGTGTAAATAAATAAATAAAAATAAATGAATAAATACATTTCTTCCAGACTACAACGCCATCCTGCCGTACCTGAAAGAGCTGGAAGAAGAACTACAAAGGAAGAAGGAGGAAGAAGAAGCTGAGTTGGCTAAGAAGGAGGCCAAGAAAGAAGAGAAGCCACCACTCGACTGCAAGCCTAAGCCTGAAGAGCTCTGGACCATGGACGTTGCTGGCATAAAACAGGTATTTAAACTTCTATTGGAAACTTTGCATTTTGCTCCTTAGTTTCTAGATTCAGTGAGGCTGTATATGAAATTGCCGAAATTTTCTTACATATTCATGAGCTCATAATTCCTGTAATTCAATAGCTATTTCTATTATTTATTTTTTGTTTGAAAGTTGATTTCAAGGTTTTATATCTACGTTTTAAGTTTTTCTTTTATTTTCAGTTTGATAACCAAAAAGAAATCTTCAAAAACAGTGCGTCCTAAATGCCATCCATTTCCATGATAAGATTCGTAATAATTCTTTACAGATGACACTTTTTAAAAATTAAATTAATGTTGTCTCATTCATACACAAACGAAATTACACCATTTGGATTTGTCATTCCTAAAAAAAATGCAAAAATTTTAGTACTGACAATTGAGTTTCCTGCAAATTCTCTATAGAAAACGGCAATTTCATATGTAATGACCTAATATGTCGCAGTATGATGACGTTAACAGCTTTGTCGTGAAAAACCGAATTACTCATTACGCGATCATATTAAATTATTCAGCTTTTTCGCGAAAAAGTAAATATTTCACGAAAAAGCGAGATTAAGGAAACAAAACACTTTGCTCTCGCGTGACAGACACATACAACTTTTCACCTTATTAGCGAGAAAATATAAGATGTAAGATATGATATTTTCAAACGAATTAACTGACACACACGTATTGACATCTATGGATGCCATTGATGTAAAGAGGTGGCATAATTATCCACTTAGATAATTTATGGTTGTATCTCCGACTTCTTTTTGGACGAAATAAATTATGTACGGCTCGAAAGAACAGGTATCCAGAGCCGTGAAACGGTATAAAAATAAATAAGTAAATTAGAAATGCCAATTCGCAGGCGTTCTAAATTGAAATTACTTTTTTTTTTCACTGTTACAGCAAAATTGACTTTTGCTCACTGGTTTGAAGCAACAAAGACGCACTTTTTGAGCTAGTGAGTTGAAAAACAAATGTTTGCCATCATAGGACTATATCGACATCCGACATCCAGCCACATCCGAGCTCATGCCAGGAAACAATAAGGGTCGCCGTCATCGATATACGTTGTATCGTATATCGATGGTCGCCGTCGACGGATACGTCGAGGAGGACATCATCATATCGACATACACTCGGTGGCACAAAATTTAGCTAAAGCACCATTTTCATACAAACGAGGTCATTTCGAAGCCTCGGTTGTCAGTCATTTCGGAATGACCTCCTTTGTATGAAAATGTTACTTTGGGCTTTTGTGCCGCTGAGTGTATGTTATTTTTAAGGTTCCGTACCTCAAAATGAAAAAACGGAACCCTTATAGGATCACTTTGTCCGTCTGTATGTCTGTCTGTCTGTCTGTCTGTCTGTCAACCCTGCGGTCCGTAATAGAATTACAATGGATCATAAGCCATTCACTTCATACTTTCGTAATCGATTTTAGCGATATAATTCTATTTCGGAACGCAGGGGACCCTTTTGCTCGGGCCCCGTATGAGGTATCAAGTTGAACACTTTTCAAGTTCTGCCACAGAAATGAACGGCCCCCTGGTGCTGTATAAAAGCAGGGTTCTAACTCGCCGTGACAAAAATTATTGCACTTTACAAAATCAATTTCATACAAATTAGCTCACCATGAAAACCGATAAGGCACTTCCAGTTGATTTAGAAACTTGACAATTTGTTTACAGGTAGGTCTTATAGTACACATATGGGAAAAATCTGAACATTCCATCCATCCATAGTTCGTCCACTGCTGGACATAAGCCTTTCCAGGACTTTGCCACTCCCGGCGGTCATCATGGAAGAATTGCCCATACTCACACACGCTGGCCAGGCGGGTTGGTGAGCGCGGTGCCGGAACCCTTGCAGCAGTGACGCTGCTGCCGGTCACCAGTCTGTTCCATATAAGGCCCTGCTATTAGGGATGGATATACCGCCATCCATCGGTCCCAGGCATGGTGGACCTCCTGGTTTTTTGCCTGTGAGCTGTCCTCTTACTCTCCCCCGAATTACTTCGAGGGGGTCTCCAAGTAAGATGGTGGTACCTCCACAGTCGAGCCCGGCATCAGCTCTACAACACTAGACTTCACCGCTCGGCTCAGCTCGCTTTCTCTCGGCTTTGTAACGAACCGAGCCGACCAAGCAATATCCTGTCTTGCTCGCTCAAAAGTCTCGTTTCATCAGTCTATCTCTTTCGCTGATGGTAATTGCATATACATAGTACGAAATACCTGTTCCATTTTTTGAATCAGTCGAGTAAGGGCATTACGAATCTTCACTAAATTAATCAAAGCTTTTAAATAGGTTTTCATTTATCCAGTGTTTTGTATAAAAACGGCTCACCTCAATAGGTGTTATGATCGGGAAAGCCGACCAGTTTCAGCAGATTTAGACTGCCTTCATCTGGGCTAGTGAAGACGTTTTGAATTATAGTTTTCTCATTTACAGAGGCCCCCGCTTATAGAGGTCGCAATGTATCGTTATTCCGATAATACAGGTGAAAATGTTTATAAGTTTAAAACCTGAGATGGTACTGACAAACAAAGCACTTGCGAAAGAAATTCAAATGTTTGCAAACAAACGTGTCGAAACCCGTTCCAACCTGATAACATGTCTCACTTATACAAGGAATTGAGCTACAATGTCCCAATTATAGAGGTAAACATCGAAAAAAATCCTAGAAATCAAATCTCATTTAACCAGCGGGTCTACCGCGTAATTCTGATTTTCATCAACATCAACTTGAGATTGAAATTTGACGTGCGTGCAAAAGAGATGGCATGTTAGGTGGGCGTCGTCGCACGCACGTCAAATTTCAATCTCAAGTTAATGTTGATGAAAATCAGAATTACGCGCTGGTTCGAAAAGTCCCATTAAGAGGTAATTCGATTAAAAAGTGCCGGAACCTCGTTGGAATTCTCAATAATAGAGGTTTCTCACTCATCCAGGTGAGTGATATATATATTATCAGTGGCGGCGTTAGGGTAGGGCGAGGTTGGGCGACCGCCCAGGGCGCCAGACATCAAGGGGCGCCAGCGCCCCCTCGTCAGTTTGGATCACGGGATAGCGCGGCGAGCGTAGTTGCAAATAGGTTGGGTCAGTCTAGGCCCCCAGCTTGAAGTTAGTTTCACTTTGGGAAGAATTTCAACACTCGCGCCCTCGTTAGTTTTGACATTATCTCAATCTAGATTGACAAACTTGGCAACTCTATCAATCGAAAATGAAATAGCAGAAAACATCGATTTCGGTGTCTTAATAAAGGAGTGTGCTAATAGAAAGGCAAGAAAAGTAAGATTTTGTTAAATTATGTTAAAATAAATGGTCATGATTGAAGATTGAAATAATCTTTCAATTGTTGTTTTTTCCTTTTTTGCACATGAATAATTTAGGAAACAGATAGGGGGCGCCGTAGAATTCTCGCCCAGGGCGCCGTCAATGCTAATACCGGTACTGTATATTATAAGTGATAAACTTCGGTAATAACAAAAAAGTGTTGTGCTTTGCTATAACTAATTTCCAAAACTTCCTTGGTACCGCTCGCTCCTAGGCAAAGATTTCAAAAGTTTAGATCAGCCCTGGCACCTAAAATCTATTGCATTGTTTTTGAATGCGTGCGTTAACATAATGCCGACGCGCGCACACTTATGAGTGCGCAATCTGTCTACCTACTGTCAGCAAACTGATCAGACTACTAAAGTTGTTACAATGATTAACTTTAAGTGCACTTGGGGCCTGTTTCACCACTTCCAGATAAGTGCCTGATAGTTATATGTGACATATAACGCATACAAAATGTGTTCCATTTTTAAACTTATCTTCTGGATATCACTTATCTGGACGTGGTGAAACAGGCCCTTAGGCGTCCAACTATCACTGTGTTCAGATGAGCACTGATTCCAAACGTGTGAGCGTCACCCATTTAAAGATGGAAACATTTTGGTACTGTCATAGTACGGTAAGGGCTTATCTTTACTTTTGAAATCTTTGGTTTTCACTGTATAACTATGCAATTAAAGAAAAACAAAACTGAAACAAAAATTGTTTAGCTCCATAAATGTCATTTTGTTACAGGAGTTCGAAATAAAGAAAGAGAAAGAAGAAGACAGTGGCGAAATAAAAGTAGAAGTGGACTACCCGTTCCCAAGTGATCACGCGAGTGCGCGCGCGGGTGTTCACGCAAGTGTTCACGCAAGTGTTCACGCAAGTGTTCACGCAAGTGTTCACGCAAGTGCTAACGCGAGTGTTCAAGCCAATGTTCAGACCGAAAACAGCGGGTTCAACGACCATGGAGACCATTTGAGTGACAACTATATAGCGCCCGAGTGCACCGCAGCCGTTGATGATGACGAGTGAGTTTATTTTGTGTGTTAATTTACAACCTTTCTTTTAAATAGCAGTTTTGTCTTCTAAATAACTAACCATGCGTTCCGAAATAGAATTACATCGCTAAAAGCCATGAGTGAATTTAAGTGTGAGCGATGACTGGTCCGTTATTTGTTAGCTAGCTAACGATGTGAAAGCCAGTTTTTTATTGGGAATGTTAGGTCTTTACATATGAAATTGCCGTTTTCTATATAGCCGTTTTCATATTAAATGCAAAAATGTTAGTACTGAAAATTTAATTTCCTTTAAATTCTCTATACGAAACGGCAATTTCATATTTAATTACCTAATTGTAAGATAAACATATTTTTGGTTATATGTAGTAAGCCCTGCACAATCTGTTAACCCGTTGAATTATTGGCGATTTTTGTTTTCCCGCCAATTCAATTCAGGCTATACCTCTGAAAGTAGTTGTCAGAAGCTAAAACGGTTTTCTTTTTCTAAAACTAGATTATAAAGCCGATTCAGACGGCTTTAATTTTAGTTTTAGTGCTGTCAAAACTAAATTTTCTTCATTGCAAAACAGTTTACAGGTGTTACGAATAGAAGCAGTAGTTGACAGCAGTAAAACTAATTTACTGCTAATTAGATTAACTAATTCAGAATCGGCTTTCGTATTTCCTAAATAATAATAAAAAAGAGAAGTAATTTTGTTCTTATGTCCGGCTGAAAGTATACAGAACATAAAGATTTGTGTATACAATGTGTAACAGAAAGGTGTAACCATATTTGAAGAGCTTATTCAGTCAATGGTATAGAACAACTTTTACTATGGAACAAAACCGGCATCTCGAAAAAAAAATGTACTGTTTCATAGAAAAATGCAATGCCGCTCGGCCGAAATGTATGGAAGGGTAGTTTTTTTTTTTTAATTTCGAAGTTGGCTCCATAGTAAAAGTTGTTCTATACCATTAACTGAATAAGCTCCTCAAATATGGTTACCCCTTTCTGTTACACGTTGTATATTATATTTATACATGAATGTTATATACATGTCTATTCAAATATAATAATATTTTAGAATAATAATAGATATTTCACTATAACATTAAAAAATAAAAATAAAATTGTGTAGGCGTAAATATAATGTCAAGAAATACTACCCATATTTTTTTTAATTAATATTTTTTTATTTAATATTGTAGCCTGCTTTTCTAGCTTTCCAACGATACCCATTTTGTATATAGTATCATATAATTACTACTCATACTTTGCATTTGCCACGATCTAGTCTTAGGAAGTCCGTTCTGACCTGTTACGTAATGACATCCCCTTCCCCAGCCCATCAGACGATGACTACTTCCCAGCGGACACGTGGCTCCAGCCTCCCTCGCCCAAGATGGAGATGACAGAAGACTACCCCCCCGTCAGAACGGGGAAGAGACCGTACAGGCGTAACGGGGACCCCCTACACTGCGAGATATGCGACAAGAAAATTCGGTCTATCACCTATATGAGAATACATATGAGGACGCATACAGGTGTGTACCGGACTTTGTTACTATACTTCCCAGCGGACACGTGGCTCCAGCCTGTCTCGCCCAAGATGGAGATGACAGAAGACTACCTCCCCGTCAGGGCAGGGAAGAAACCGTACAACAAGCGCAACGGGGACCCCCTACACTGCGAGATATGTGACAAGAAAATTCGCTACATGAGAATACATATGAGGACGCGTACAGGTGTGTACCGGACTTTGTTACTATACTTCCCAGCGGACACGTGGCTCCAGCCTGTGTCGCCCAAGATGGAGATGGCAGAAGACTACCTCCCCGTCAGGACAGGGAAGAGACCATACAACAAGCGCAATGGAGACCCCTACACTGCGAGATATGCGACAAGAAAATTCTGTCTATCACTTATATGAGGACGCATACAGGTGTGTACCGGACTTTGTTACTATACTTCCCAGCGGACACGTGGCTCCAGCCTGTGTCGCCCAAGATGGAGATGGCAGAAGACTACCTCCCCGTCAGGACAGGGAAGAGACCATACAACAAGCGCAATGGGGACCCCTACACTGCGAGATATGCGACAAGAAAATTCTGTCTATCACTTATATGAGGACGCATACAGGTGTGTACCGGACTTTGTTACTATACTTCCCAGCGGACACGTGGCTCCAGCCTGTGTCGCCCAAGATGGAGATGGCAGAAGACTACCTCCCCGTCAGGACAGGGAAGAGACCATACAACAAGCGCAATGGAGACCCCTACACTGCGAGATATGCGACAAGAAAATTCAGTCTATCACTTATATGAGGACGCATACAGGTGTGTACCCGACTTTGTTACTATACTTCCCAGCGGACACGTGGCTCCAGCCTGTCTCGCCCAAGATGGAGATGACAGAAGACTACCTCCTCGTCAGGACAGGGAAGAGATCGTACAACAAGCGCAATGGAGACCCCTACACTGCGAGATATGCGACAAGAAAATTCAATCACTTATATGAGGATACATATGAGGATGCATACAGGTGTGTATCGGACTTTCTTACTATACTTCCCAGCGGACACGTGGCTCCAGCCTGTGTCGCCCAAGATGAAAATGACAGAAGACTACCTCCCCGTCAGGACAGGGAAGAGACCATACAACAAGCGCAATGGAGACCTCTACACTGCGAGATATGCGACAAGAAAATGCAGTCTATCACTTATATGAGGACTCATACAGGTGTGTACCGGACTTTGTTACTATACTTCTCAGCGGACACGTGGCTCCAGCCTGTCTCTCCCAAGATGGAGATGGCAGAAGACTACCTCCCCGTTAGGACAGGGAAGAGACCATACAACAAGCGCAATGGAGAGCCCCTACACTGCGAGATATGCGAAAAGAAAATTCAGTCTATCACCTATATGAGAATACATATGAGGACGCATACAGGTGTGTACCGGACTTTGTTACTATACTTCCCAGCGGACACGTGGCTCCAGCCTGTCTCGCCCAAGATGAAAATGACAGAAGACTACCTCCCCGTCAGGACAGGGAAGAGACCATACAACAAGCGCAATGGAGACCTCTACACTGCGAGATATGCGACAAGAAAATGCAGTCTATCACTTATATGAGGACGCGTACAGGTGTGTACCGGACTTTGTTACTATACTTCTCAGCGGACACGTGGCTCCAGCCTGTCTCGCCCAAGATGGAGATGACAGAAGACTACCTCCCTGTCAGGACAGGGAAGAGACCGTAGTTAGATATGCTACAAAAATATTAGATCTATTATCACCTTTATGAGGATACATATGAGGACGCATACAGGTGTGTACCGGACTTTGTTTCTATACTTCCCAGCGGACACTGCGTACACTGCGAGATATGCTACAAGAAGATTAGGCTGGCTAACTCTGAAAATTAATTTATCGGGACCTGAAGAAAAAAGTCGGGGCTTCTTAAAAACACGTTTATATAATTTGTTAATTAATCAAAGACAACAAACAAAATAAAAATTTTCTTCTGTAATTTCCAAAATAATGATATACATACCTATGTATTGGTAAAACTGAAAATTAACTACTCGTACAATACAAACTGAATTTAATGTTTGTTTTTAAATAATTATTTATTTTCCGATTTTGCGCATTTTAGAATCTTTTTATGTTTTACTGTGGTAACCGAAAAATTCTGAATATATTTCGCTAAAATTAACTCTAATTTGTAATTTAACATGTTCAATTGTTCAGGCGTCAGTCTGTATCTATCATCAGTCCAAGTTTTACCACAGAGAGAAAAACAAACTCTCTGCATGTGCTTTTGACGCCGGAATAAGCAAGAATGGCGGGAATAATTGAATCAAAAATGGGTTGATGTTGAAAATCGGGACAATTAGCGTCCAGCCAGCCGCTTCATCGGGACACGGGACACAGGAGGCTGAAATCGGGGCATCCCGTTTAAATCGGGATAGTTGGCAACCCTATCTATCACCCATATGAGGATACATATGAGGACGCATTCAGGTGTGTACCCGCCTTTATTATACAGGTTGAGGTAGGTCTGTATGGGGAAAATCTAAACTATTCAATTCAAATTTATTTGCTCCATAATGTTCGAAATAACATTCAGTATAGTATCAATTACGGACCCTGTCGGACATAGCAAAGTAACTTAAAGTTAGTAATACAATTATTCTTATTCTATATAGGTAAATACCTATATACTTATGGGATATAAAGAAACATATCCATCTTATATTAAAGTAAGTAACCCCCGGTTTCTGAAATGCCAATCAATGTTAACAGTAGATTAAAAAATAATTATCTGCGGATTAAGCCAGAAAAAGTGGGAATTTTACATTGAAATCAAAAATTAACTAAGTTAATTATTGATTCATCACTATTCAGACTTCATATATGCTTTATTTTCACCGTTATTTGCGGTTAAAGTTTTTTTAATCTACTGTTAACTTTGATTGGCCTTTCAGAATTCGGGGGTAAGTATCATAAACAAGGCATGCATTTGTGCTTGAAATCTAGGTAAATATAATTTTATTTAAGTATTCTTCAATTGTGTAGGGACTATAGGGCAGGGGTCGGCAACCTTATCCAGGCTAAGAGCTCATTCTAATAGTAGTTTACGCTACAAGGGCTAAAGGAATAAATTACGAGGACGATTTAAAACACGAGTGTAGCGAGTGTTTTCAACGTAACCGAGTAATTTATTGCTTTTACGCCCGTGTATCATACTACGTTTTTCAATGCATAGTGTGAGGAAATGATAAAATAAACTTTTAACAAAAAAATAGCAACCGACTTCAATAGTAACAGCAGTCATTCACTAAAAAGTTAATAATAATTCTATGAAGACCGATGGTACCGAAGCAACACTTTTGCCGACTTCTTTCTTCCTGAAACGTTATGTTATCTAGAAGTCGGCGTTCTTATATTGGTTTTTATGTTGCTATATCGTAGGAAATACGCCGACTTCTAGATAACATAATGTTTCAGGAAGAAAGAAGTCGGCAAAAGTGTTGCTTCGGTACTATCGGTCTTCATAGAATTATTATTAACTTTTTAGTGAATGACTGCTGTTACTATTGAAGTCGGTTGCTATTTTTTTGTTAAAAGTTTATTTTTTTTCACATTTTTTAGTGTTGCTGGGTTAAATTGTGAAATATGGGTAGTTCTTGCAAACGTGGTTTTAATATGAAACGAAGTTCAAGTGAGTATAAGTAGCTATGTTTGAGTAGCTTCCTGCTATCAATCTCGAGTTATGTGCTGTCATTCGTTAAAGAGTTCTACGGTGATGAAGCCAAGATCGAAGGTCAGGTGGGTATACTGGCAATTTTCAAGCAATGCCCTGCAATGAGCACCATAACACAAACTGATTGCCGCAATCCAAAGTTATGTGCTGTCATCCGTTGAGGAGTTCTATGGTGATGAAGCGAGGATCGAAGGTCAGGTGGGTATTCTGGTAATCTCCAAGTAATACCCTTGAATCAGCACCCTAATGCAGTGATTGCCGCAATCTCGAGTAACGTGCTCTGATCCGTTGAGGAGTTCTATGGTGAATATGGTGATGAAGCCAGGATCGAAGGTCAGGTGGAAGAATGATGATTTTCAAGTAATACCTTGTAATCAGCACCCAGGTACAAAGCGATTACCTCAATTTCGAGAGGTATGCTGTCATTTTCTGAGGAGTTCCACTACCTATCTCTGAAGACCTTCATCAGATCATGACCAAACCCAAAATGGGACCTACCTGGAAGTACACTCTTTCAAACGAAAAAATAATTGTTCAAATCGGTTCAGAAATGACGGAGTTATGGAGTAACAACGCCAAAAAAAAAAAAAAACATACAGTCGAATTGAGAACCGCCTCCTTTTTGAAGTCGGTTAAAAACAAATATAATCTTGTGAACTTTAAATTATAATTGGCTCAAAAGGACTGTATCCAGAGCCGTTAAACAGTGGAAAAAAGTATAACATCTATGGTACACAGGAAAGGCTGCAGGTTAGCCAACCATTGTAAATAAATTAAAAAAAATAATAATAATAAAGCCCTAGGACAAAATAATCGACTTTTTGTTCGGTTTTGATGCATAAAAAGTGAGCCTTTACGAGCACATGCATTGAAAAATTATTTACTCCTGAAGGGCGCAGAGCAGTTACAATCGTAGTACGACACAAATTAAACGTTAGACAAGGACAAAACAAAATGTTTATTACAATTCAATTTTTAATTAGTATGTTTAGTTTAGCATAATGAAATCCGTTATTGGCACAATAAGATGATACTTGCTGTGGATTTTTGTTTATGAATAAAATAAATAAATTACTCGAGGCATAAATTTTGTCAACTATATAAGTCACTAGTTATTACAACAATTAGTGAGATCCTTGACCTTGCATTCCTCCGACAACTTGACGAAAACTGGCTCATTAAAGTACCTGTCGTCATACAATGGTCCAAATTTACATTTGTAATTCTGCCCGCTTCTATATTTTGATTTTAAGTTCTTCATTGTTGAAAATATGGATTCGCATGCGTACTTTGATGCACTATACGCGTGTATTTTAACCCGCCACTGGTGACGTCAATTTGACTTACATCATTGGTGACGCCGGTCTCACGCACCGGGATTTTCAAAATAAGTTTTTTTACATAAATAACTACACATGCTACTTTCCATTAGTTTAGTTTTAAAGACCCGTATTTGTTAAAACAAAGCATTTTCATAAATCACGGCTCGTTTATTAGTCTTTTCACTATGGCACTTAGAACACTTAAAATTAACACAGTTTTTCACCTACCTTCTTGAAAATTTAAAAATCAAATCAAATCATTCTTTATTTGTTAACATAGGTAATTGTAACATACAAGTTGGTGATTGTTTAAAGTAAGTGCACTATGTTTTGCCTGTGGATAGGCATAAACATTTTTCACTTATTTATTTATTATTATTTATTTATTATTACACAAAATTTGTACAACATAACAGTAGCCCAATGCGCTATACTAACATGCGTATTAAAAATAAATGTCACATAACATCTTGTAAAAAAAAAACATATATATTAACCATTACAAATAATTGAAAAGCATTAAAATTAAAGTGATAATAACAATGAATAATATTAAAAAAAGCATGTCAAAGAATATCATAAAAATTAAGATCAAAAAGTAATTATTGATGTTATCAACCTATATAAATTTATCATTTAAAAATTAATTTACAGAATAGTAAGACTTTCGAGGACAAGAATAATACAATTGTTTATAGCTTAATCAGCCTTTTATAGTGTTATGATACTAGGAACTTTATAAAAGACACAAAAATGGTTATACTTCTCCCAAAAAAAAAAATTATAAAAAATAAACTCAAAAAATATTGTTCTTCCACAGCCAAACAGTCTCTGCAAGACGGTACTACATGTTCGAGACACAAGTATTTCTTACATTTGTGGCAAGTGTATTTCGTTTTTCTTTTTTTTTTTTGCCATCCACACTCAGAACATGGACCATTTTTTGAAGGACCAGCCGTCCCAAGCCTGTCATCGGTCTTCAAAATTTCTGAAAGCTTTTGTCTCAACAAATAAAAATTTATTAAAATCTATTTCAAATATTTATATATACCTCTAAATATCTATTAAAAAAAGCTCAATCACGAAATAATAGAATCACACAATAAAAGAAAATAAATAGCCAACAAAAAAATTAAAAATTGAAAAATCATTTTTTAACTTTGACTTACGTAGTTGACGACCCCGGCCTCACGCACCGGGTTGGCGCCAAAACTCCGAAACGTGCGCCCGCGTCACCGTCGCGGGATGGCCTGACGGTAGGGGGTACGCAATGAGGCAGCTGCTCGAAGTCACAACACAAATCGATGACCAGTGAGAAAGTTATTCGGCTTTTTCGAACCACCCGGTCGCACAGACATATACGTCACCAGTGGCGGGGGGTTAAGAAATAATGTTCTTAAAATGTGATATTTATTTTCATCAATGACATTCCAAGAGTTTTCGTCCCTCATGTTACATGGATGATCTCAAGGCTCACATTGTCATAGGGGGCGCATCAAAAAGCCCTCGCGGGCGCAGCGCACCCGCGGTCACAGCGTTGCCGGCCCCTGTGGGTCTACCGCGTAATTCTTATTTTCATCAACATCAACTTGATATTGAAATTTGACGTGCGTGCGACGACGCCTGCCTAACATGCCATCTCTTTTGCACGCGTTGAATTTCGCATGCATTTGCTTGAAGTTGATACAAATGAGAATTACGCGGTAGAGCCCCTGCTATAGGTGATAGAAAAATTAACTCAAAGGACTTGTCATCGATTTTGGAGAAAATAAAATGCAATTAAAGATTTTTGAAAAATGTTTTTACCTAGCCGTAAATAGAACCCGCTCATTATGCAAAAAAACCGGCCAAGTGCGAGTCGGACTCGCGAGTCAACTCATAAGAGAAACCATAAAAATAATGATCTAATTAACTTGGTAAACTTGGGTGTCAACATGGAAACAATAGACAGTAAATCGATCCCGATTAGGATATATAAAATTAGTAAATATTTTTTTTTTTTTAAATGTAACTAATTCTATAAAACGGCAAAAAAGCCAACCCTTCGTGCTACCTTCGATTAATGAATTTAGCATGAAATGAAGACAAACGTCAAAAAGAACCTAATTTTGCAATAAATGAAATTTCAATACGATATTTCAAACTGAAATAGTCATTCCACAACGGGGCTCGGAAAGTTCGATTTTCAAATCTAATTTCGAGTATTAAATGGAACTTTTTCATAAATGTAGCAGAAATAGTTATTTATGATATTAGTGCGGTAAGTTGGTTATTACAAACGAGTAGTTCGTCTCGGGCTTACCATAGTCATGAGTTTGTAAAAACCAATTTCCGCACGTGTGTCATACAACGTTTTTCAACACATTTGCGAGAAAACAGTACAATAGGTAATGAAACGAACTCTCGCGATTTTGGCGGCAACAGACCATTTTCTGCAATTTGCGCCTCATTCATGAGTAGATTCCATAATAATATCGGATTCGTCACTTGAATTCATATTATTATTTTGTTTATTATTCGGAAAGTCGCAACAAACAATCTTTGACGTTTCTAATCTGATATGAAAATGGGCTAACTAAAATGGCGCGCATTTGCAATGCCAATGGCGCCACGTGCATGTGGTGAAAATTAGAACTACATCTTTCGTTTCATTTTCTCTTTAGTATTAAAGTGAGACAGACGTATTGAGCAAAAGCGCTTCCAAGGAGTTTCGGTCATTCAGCTTATTTATTCTCGTAATGTGAAACTCCTTGGTGGAATTCTTACATATTTTTTATGGAAATAAAAAAAAAACGTAAACCGCTATACAAAGGAGGATGCGGTAAAATAGGTACTTAGGTGAGAGTACCTATTTTACCGCACGTTCCATTGTATGGTGCGTAATGTTTAACTTTCGAACAATGTATACAGGCTTTGTAAATGCATTTTTTGAGCAAATGTGTTGAAAAAATATTATTATTATATTATTATGTTGGTTATAGGAGACAAGCCGTACAAATGCTACATCTGTAACAAGGCATTCATAACGAAAAGCAAGATGAATAGACACATACTCACACACGGCGAGTGGGAAGGTAAGTCCCCAGGGAACTCGGAACACAATGTGTTACAACCCGCAAGAGTTAACTTGAGACTTCGCTCGGATGACTTACGCCAGGGCCACAGCTTCAGGCTTCTGGCGGTGCTTCTTGCTGCGCTTCCAGGCGGTTTTTGCGACGGGCTTTGCCCAGCCACGACACCTGTCGGCGCCTTCATGCATAGCGCGCTCGACACTAGGTTCGTCCTGTGCGCTCGATCACTGTTTCAACCGCCCGCTTCCCCGCACACCGCCGTCGCGAGAGCGCAAGTCACTCGAAGCCGGACAAGACGCGCGAGTGGCGACCCATGGCCGGCTCTATACAACTTCATACATTTGTTCTCTCCGCCGGCGCCGTCGCAAGAAAAACCGCTTGGCGCGCCTCTAGAAGCCTGAAGCTGTGGCCGAGGGGTTAAGCGCGCGGTACTGACTGCAAAAAAGTATAATCTGTCGAAAACAATTTTTATGGTCGATTACATTGGAGGTATTAAATAAAATAAAATAATCTAATACTCTTTTTAATTATTTAAAAGCAGAAAATCAAAAGTTTCTTTTTTATTTCAAAAAGGAAATTTATTTACATTTTTTTAAATACTTTTAAAAAATAACTATTTATTTAGGTTGTATTCAAGATAATTCACAATCGATGTCATTGTCATTGTCTGTACAGCAACTGTCACAATTTGAATCACTCGTATCCTAATGAGCGTTTTTCTCGTTGTTTTTTTTTTCTTAGTTCTTAGTTTTCCTCCAGATGGCGCTGTCCATGTCACCATAGATACAATGTGTTTTTTAGCAATCAACGTTAAAGTTTTTTTTCGTTTGTTTGGAATTGGCACATATTTTGTCTTTGATTCTGTTGCTAAAGAATATGACAGTGCCATCTAGGAATCTTATTTAACACTAAATTTGACATAAGGAAAAACGCTCATTGTAAGGTTAGTTCCTGTACGTGTTTCTTGGATTCGATCTTTTACCTAATATTCTCCGTGTAATCTATCTAAGTGATTGACCTCCCTTTTCCAATCATACATTTTTCTTATAATTATAAACTACACTAATAAAAACCACCAAACTGATGCAATCAGATAAAAAAACCAAACGTAAGTTTATTATGATATTGCTAACGGTACTGACGCGTCGAAGGCGAGAGCGGTAAGAAGCGCGGGGGTCGAGGGTCAAGGTGATATGCGAAAAAAATACGGGTGTTTATTTTCTGTGTATTTCATGAAATACACGGAAAATTGTAATCAGTTTCTGGTATATGCATTTTGACTATATAATCTAGGGATTTGAAATTGGAAAACATGTTTGGATAAACTTTCCTCGATAGAAATAATTGTTGAAATGAGGTCTTCTAACACACTTTTTCTCCTCGTTTAACGAGTAGCAGCCATATACAGAACTCAAACATATTTTATTAGATGAGTTTCAACAATATCTAGATTTTTGATTTTGGAAATTTTGCTAGCTAGTTTGGTTTTTTTAATAAAAATATAAAACCAACTTTTTTCCCTCTTTGCTCTGAATCCGCCCCTCTCGCACTGCGCGATTTTTCGCTTGGAGTGACAGTGACAAAAATGAAATTCGCATAGCCTCTTAACTCTTGCGGGTTGTACCCGTAGTTACAGTATCACCATAACATCACAACTGCCCTTTCTAAGGTAGAAGGAATATGTTTTCTACCAATTTTGTTCTATCTTAACTGGTAA
Source organism: Ypsolopha sequella (assembly GCA_934047225.1). Lineage (NCBI taxonomy): Eukaryota > Metazoa > Arthropoda > Insecta > Lepidoptera > Ypsolophidae > Ypsolopha > Ypsolopha sequella. Next base: position 6,003,537 of record OW204011.1, read on the forward strand.
TACACCGTGTAATGATGACCTGCTCAGAAAATGAAACCACGTATAGGGGATGTTATGAGGGTTCTTTGTACTAAATTTCATTTCGACATTCCTATTAATACATCTACAAATTAATAATTAATTTAGTTTCGCTCACAAGTGCAACGTACTAACCACGTTTTTTTAACAGGCTTAAAAACTGCAATGTTGCCGTTTCGTGCAGGTTACTGACATGTAGTAATACTGGAAGGGAAGGTGCACACTTGGAACACGATTTATTTTGTTCGAGAAAACAAATTTCTGTAAACAGAAATATTTTCTCGAAATTGTTTTTTTTATGGCTTTGTAGAGGTATTCCCTACATGTGGTTTCATTTTCTGAGCAGGTCATCATTACACCCAGTATATTGAATATCATACATCTGTCAATAATTAGTTCTGTAGCGTAAGCATGAAAACATCTCCGTATAGTTGCGTTTCAAACTACATAATGAGTCACCAGCAGGCACTGACTGAAAATCAGCGCTGAGAGATTACACCTTCAGCACATCGCTGAGTCAGTTGCCTTTTTCAGCAACAGCCTACCGTATAGTTCTAATGTAATTATAATTAAAATAGATGTAAGTAGAAATATTGTATGTATTGTATTGTAAGTGTGGCTCTTTTCTAAAATCGTATGGAATCTGGGAAACCGCTCCAAGCGGACAGTAGCGGAACTAACAGCTACGTATGGCTACTTAAGTTTAGTTTTAAACGCAACTATACGATGTTTTCATGCTTACGCTATCTAGTTATTGACATGGTACCGAAATATATTGCCGATTTTTTTCTGAAATTTATGTTTTACTTAAAAATATAATTAAGAGCGGTTTCGCAGCTGGATTGTGAAAAATCCGCCTTCCACTGCAAATCACTTTTTTTTGCGCGAACTTTTTTTTCACTTCTCAGTACAAATTTGTCCGATCAGCTGACTCAGTTTGTATGGACAAGTGAAGAAAAAGTTCGCGCAAAAAAAATTACTTTGCAGTGGAATGTGATGTATTAACTATACTGAATCACCTCCTAAATTACTTTCCATTTAAATTGAAAGACCTTGTGTATCTCTGATATATCATCATAGCCCGCTCCATAGCTCGTTGAGCGACCTTAAATCTTAAATCTGAGCACTATATATTAGAAAAAGGTGGGGTTTTCGTTAACCTGCTGCTAAACCGCCCTTAACGGTACAGAACCCTCAATACACGAGTCCAACACGCACTTGACCAGTTTTGTTCATCAACAGATCGCGAGCAAGAGAAACTTATAGAAACGAAGGTGAAGGAAGAAAAAATTGAAGCGGAGATCAAGGACGAGAATGAGTATGTCTTATCAATCAACTTTTTCTTTTAGTTTATTTTTTCATAGTTAAATTTACTTACATTTTTAAGAATTTAAAGCCATCCGACTAAAACCACATGGTTTATGCGCGGTATGGCGAGATCGCAAACTTTATGCTAAACTAACTAACTAAATAATATTATTTATATGTTATTTAAGTTTATAATACCAATTGTATGTGACTATAATAAATAAAATAAATTAATCTAAACTAACTAAACTAATTCTAACTTATATTATGTTATATAACATCACGCAGCCACAGGCTGCTGATGTTGAAGAAAATAAAGCTTTATGGCACTTTTTCGCTTTTTATTATTATTTAAGTTTTTTTAGTCTATCTAATGTATGGGTAGGTATTTCGCATTTAGTATTAAAGGAAGCATGTACTCCTATGTTCTCATACCATATATATTATTATAGTTAGGTAGTTTATAAGTAGGTAGGTAAGTTAGGTTTCGTAAGTTCTTAAGCCTAGTTTTCTTAATAAGTTTATCTTCATTATCATATTCTTCACAAATAATAGCCTTTTTCGTCGCCATTGTATTTGTTTCTAATATTGTTAGGCACAATGACTTTTAATAATCTAATTTGTAGTCTATAGATGTTGTCGATATAGCTTTTATAAGTACGACCATAACTACTATACCGTAGCTTATAATATAATTGAGTCAGTATAGAGTATAGTTATAATTTTACCCACACTACTTTTTGAGTCTTTGCCAGTTTTCAACCACAAAATTTAAAATTTCTTTCTTTTCTTTCTGAAAACGGTTTTGTTCGCTAGCTAGATACAATCGTAACCTTTCGAAATGAAAAATTATTAAGAATTCTCTGTAATGTTCTACATATGTTTCGAATTTCGTCAAATAATATAATTTAACCATGTATAATTATTTAATTTAACCATGTATAATTATTAAAGTATTATTTTGCATCCTCGGGCTCCCTTTCCACTGTATCCAATTTTCTACTTTCCACTGTATCCAATTTTCTACTTTCGACTGTATCCAATTTTCTACTTTCGACTGTATCCAATTTTCTGCTTTCGACTGTATCCAATTTTCTACATTCCACTGTATCCAATTTTCTACTTTCGACTGTATCCAATTTTCTGCTTTCGACTGTATCCAATTTTCTACATTCCACTGTATCCAATTTTCTACTTTCCACTGTATCCAATTTTCTACTTTCCACTGTATTCAATTTTCTACATTCCACTGTATCCAATTTTCTACATTCCACTGTATCCAATTTTCTACTTTCCACTGTATTCAATTTTCTGCTTTCGACTGTATCCAATTTTCTACATTCCACTGTATCCAATTTTCTACTTTCCAGTCCGGACAAACCGAAACGGAGGAGCAAAAAGAACAAATCCAAAATCCCTAAACTGCGCAAAATCAAACAGGAGTTCGGACCGAACGGTGAAGTGATCAACCGACGCCGCAGGAAACGTCCACACGGGTGTGAATACTGCAGCAAACGGTTCCTGTACCCTGAAGCTTTACAGGTATGCGAACGATAATTATCAGGATAATAACAGGTGAAGCGGTGATGTAGGTAACGTCCCTATGGGTGCAAATACTGCATCAAACGGTTCCTATAAGAAATACTTATACTTAGATTTGCGAGCTGTGTCTCCATATCTGTGACCGAAACACGAATTCACAATCCATCGCGCTGGGATGTAATAATCGTCAGTAAAACGTGGGCCTACGAGTGTGGACTGTTACTTACATTACAGATTTTTCATTCTCAAAAACATTCCACTTTGTTACGAATTTTCCATTTTGTTACGTGGAATATTCCATTTTGTTACGAAGCTATTCTTTTCACAGATCCACATGCAGAGTCACAGCGGCGAGGAGAAGAGCTTCAACTGCCACTTCTGTCTGGTCAAGTTTGATACGGAGGAGAGTAAGCAAGCCCACGAGATCAGCCACGTGGGGCCCAGGCCTTACATTTGCACTGTTTGCGAAAGGACCTACAAGAAGAGGGAGTCTATGGTGAGTTGGACTTTATTTGTAGGTGATTAAATGTGGAATTCGCGTGTTCTGTGCACTTGGTCCCCGATTCCGAGCCATTTAGAGTGTAAACTTGTCATAGTTACCCTATATCAAAATTATAAATGTTTTTTTTTTTTTTCGGTTCAGTTACACGGAAATTGGACCTGGCATGTATTTCGCATATATAAACTGACAATGGTATCGGTTCGGCGCAACACAACTTAACTTATTTGACAGGACTAACCTTATTTTGAGTGTCCTGTGTTTGTCTTTACGATACGGAAAGAAAAAGACAGAACGCTTAAATTACGTTTAGTCCTGTCAAATAAGTTAAAACGTGTTAACCGAATCGACAGAAATGTACTTTTTTTCAAATCTCAAATCTTTATTGCTCATGTTGTTGCATGGAGATAGATGTTGTATTAATCACAGAGGTTTAAACATGGCCGAGTTAGGGCATTGCAAATTTTAGTTTAACTAACATAAATATAATTTAACATAATATTAATTAAACTATGACAGAAATAAATTTCTATGTTTGAACACTTGGCGATTTATCCATCGCAAGGATATAATAGTATATTACGATACGAGAGTTTCTCGCACGAGTTTCGTATAATTTTTTATAGCACAAGTGCGGAAAACGCCGACTTTACGCACGCGTGCGTAAGGCGGTCATTTTACGCACAGTGTGCTATAAATTCTATAAATATATCATTGCAGTATGGGAAAGCACATCGGTAAATTCACGAGTTGTGTTGAGACCTGGATAGCTCAGAAGTTAGAGCAATCGCCCGGCAAGCGAGAGGTCCCGGGTTCGATTCCCGGTTCAGAGCTCCTCACATCCAGATTTACTTTTCTTTCTGCGTTTCTATACTGCAATGATAATTATGTTAATATTTATATAAAATTAAATTTTTCCTTAAAAACATATTATTTATCATTTAACGTCTAAAAACTCTTGCAGATTGTAAAAACTCTTGCTTATTTTATTTTTCCCCTGAAAATTTTACTGTTTTTTGTCTTTCTTTTTGCATACTTACATACATACATATACTCACGCCTGTCTCCCAGAGGGGTAGACAGTGACTACAGATTTAAATCTGCGACGACTCAGACACACGTCTTTCACATCAGTCATACAAGCTCTTCTATTCTGGCTACTTTTGACATGGCCCTTCTTCAGTATGTCGTCAATTTGGTCAGCATACGTCCTTCTAGGGCGGCCTGGTCGAGCTGTAACTTTCCGCTTGCGCACCATAAATTTCATTCTTCACTCTACTTTCTTTTATCCTCTCTACATGTCCAAACCACCGAAGCATTCCTTTTTCTATTCTAGTCACAACATCTTCTTTCAGACTGCAACGATCCCGTATATCGATATTTTTCACTCTGTCATTCAATGTTAACACACACTTCATTGTCTTTCTTTTTTTATTTTCCCAGTTGTCCGACAGGGATCTTTCTGCGTGTTTCTGGTAATCGGCCAATTTTGATGGTAATGGGTCAGTGTGGACGTATGGTTTTCGGTGTGCGCGGGCGGCTCCTTTTCGGACTAAAATGGTTGTCTAATTTATTGACGTCAGAAAAAGGTTTACGTGGTATTACTTGGAGACCCACTCGAAGTAATTCGGGGGAGAGTAAGAGGACAGCTCACAGGTAAAAAACCAGGAGGCCCACCATGCCTGGGACCGATGGATGGCGGTATATCCATCCCTAATAGCAGGGCCTTATATGGAACAGACTGGTGACAGGCAGTGGCGTCACTGGTGCGAGGATTCCGGCACCGCACTCACCAACCCGCCTGCCCAACGTGTGTGAGTATGGGCAATTCTTTCAGGATGACCGCCGGGAGTGGAAAAGTCCTGGAAAGGCTTATGTCCAGCAGTGGACGAACTAGGCTGATGGATGGATGGATGATGGATGGTATTATTACTTCTGAAAATGCAGTTCATTATTTCATTTCATTGATTATTGTTACAACAAATCAAATCACAAATAATTATTTACCGTGAAAGAAAATTCCAATTGCTCTTTTCTAGCTTGTATTGCACTTTAATAATGGATAATAATAGATTGACCATCGAAAAATACTAAACGAGCACCTAAATTACTAATTTGGCATCAGCTAGTTAAATCCCTTAGTTAAAGTAGATATAAATCATTGGTATAGTATAAGTTTTATGTAAAAAAAGACATGCTCTTGCTAAGTTTCTTGCCCGTTCTTCTTAGCAAGACTAATCGAATGGACGGAGGTAGGCATGTATTTATATATGTAACCTATTACTATGTAGTATATAGGATGGGATTTGGTCGGCCGCCTGGATTCGTGCTGGGGGCTCGGTTGGTGATCATTGAACCTTGTTCCTGGTCCCTGGCCGGGTCTCCGGTATGGGTTCGGGCGGCTGATTGGATTTCACCTTGTATAATATATATTTTACCTATCATTTTAATCGTAAATATATTGCTACATAAATTAAATAAACCTTTAATTTAGTCCATGTACATTTATTATTTTATTACATATCTTTTTATTAGATTAAATTTGACGTGTAAAAAGTCTATTATATATACCTACTTTGCGAAATAAACTATTTGAATTTTGAATTGAATTTGACTAGGTTAGGTTAGGTTTCAACATATTATTTTTGATGCCAACTTGGTAATTTTGATGCGTATTTTTTGATGGTCAGTGAATTACAACCCTTAAATAATTTTATAGCACACTGTGCGTAAAAAATTATACGACACGTGCGAGAAACTTTTTCTCGACTCGTGTGATTGCAGCACTCACCTTCGGCTCGTGCCGCAAACTCACACTCGTCAGAAAACGTTTCATCGCTCTCGTATCGTAATATACTATATTATCAATTTTTCTTCAGGTTTACCACAAACGAATGCACGAGAATGAGAAAAAGTACCAATGCGACGTCTGTCCCAAGAATTTCAACGCGCAGTGCAAGTTGCAGCGACACCTACTCAGCCATAGGTTAGTTGTAGAGTAACATCGCTCTGTACCATATATGGTACCGGTACGTTATGAATCAATAATTAAAAACCATAAAAAAAATCGTCGGTTTCGTCATAAGCCCACTCTCCACATACCTCGCGTTTATAGTAATTACAGACAAAATGCCTTTCTTTCAAGAGCTGCTAAATCATTTTTCAATGCATGTGCTCGTAAAGGCCCACTTTTTATGCATCAAAACCGAACAGAAAGTCGATTATTTTGCCCTAGGGCTTTATTATTATTATTTTTTTTTAATTTATTTACAATGGTTGGCTAACCTGCAGCCTTTACTGTGTACCATAAATGTCATACTTTTTTTTCCACTGTTTAACGGCTCTGGATACAGTCCTTTTGAGCCAATTACAATTTAAAGTTCACAAAATTATATTTGTTTTATTTCCTCACACTATGCATTGAAAAACGTAGTATGATACACGGGCGTAAAAGCAATAAATTACTCGGTTACGTTTAAAACAGTCGCTACGCTCGTGTTTTAAATCGTCCTCGTAATTTATTCCTTTGCGCCCTTGTAGCATAAACTACTATTATAGCTTATGTACAGACAACAGTGACATCGATTTATTTTGTAATAGTGTTAATAGTATTTGTAAATGTATAACTACTAAATTTTGTGACTCTGTCAAATAGATTGTAAGATTCTGCATTGTTTTTGGCTTAAATTTCTACTTTGTTTTTACATTGTTATTTACGTTACTCTTTCTTCATCTCTTTGTTACTGCTAAACTGTGACTAACTGTATTGTACTCGTAACTATTTTATTATTATTTTTTTGTACCTTATGTTTCCAAATTTGAACCTATCTGTGAAAACTTTTAATTGGCTTTTTTTGTTACTAAGTTTGTATATTTTATATATATATTATAGCTGTAAGTTTTCCTTAAATAAATAAAATAAAATAAAAATATAATAATAACTAGCGACCCGCCCCGGCTTCGCACGGGTGCAATGCTGATACTAAATATACTACAGAATATCTTTATATACAACGTTCACAGCTTTTTTGTCATCAGACAATACAAACAGCGGCCTTCGACGCAGTATTTAATAGGCACGCGCTGCAAGCCCCCCCCCCGGCCGGTACCGCCGCAACTGCTATGTCCCTGAAAATATTCATTTAAATTACATGCTGTAAAGGGCCATTATTGATCTGTATCAAATGCACAATGTATTTTTCAATGCATGTGCTCGTAAAGGCCCACTTTTTATGCATCAAAACCGAACAGAAAGTCGATTATTTTGCCCTAGGGCTTTTATTATAATTTTTTTTTTATTTGTTTGCAATGGTTGGCTAACCTGCAGCCTTTCCTGTCTACCATAGATGTTATGCTTTTTTTTTCCACTGTTTAACGGCTCTGGATACAATCCTTTTGAGCCAATCATAATTGAAAGTTCACAAGATTATATTTGTTTTCATTTCCTCCCACTATGCATTGAAAAACGTAGTATGATACACGGGCGTAAAAGCAATAAATTACTCGGTTACGTTTAAAAAACTCGCTACGCTTGTGTTTTAAATCGTCCTCGTAATTTATTCCTTTTCGCCCTAGTAGCATAAACTACTATTAGGTACTTAATTGGATAAGGATTAATGATGTATTGCTTAAAATCGCTTCGTAAATAAGCCATTATTTCTCGTAAAAAGTAAAGGATAAAAAATGGTTATTGTGGGTTATACCTAAGAGATAGACATATACCATCGCGGACTTTTTTGTAGACCTTTTTAAGGTGTACAATACTGTAGTACATTATTTTGATCTATCTCGTAGGGTTCAGCCAGCGTTTGCAATGTAAGCGCAAAAAATTTGTTTATTTACGACATCACATTAGAAATCTCTAAAATTAGAAGTGTTTCTCTACTATATTATGCATATATTATACATATAAACCTTTCCCTTGAATCACTCTATCTATTTAAAAAAAACCGCATCAAAATCCGTTGCGTAGTTTTAAAGATCTAAGCATACATAGGGACACACAGACAGCGGGAAGCGACTTTGTTTTATACTATGTGGTGATAGTGATAATAATAATCATCCATACAAGTGATACAAGTCACCTCAGGTCCCATCTCGCATTCTCCTAATCCGCAAAACCTCCCGAATTCGTGTCCTAATATGCACTTGGCCTAGGCCCGTGTATATAAGTAAAACGGTGAAAGCCGAGAGAAATTATTATTATTACTTTCCGTTCCAGAACGGACAAGTTCGTGGTGCGATACGAGTGCCCTGTGTGCGCGCACATTTTCAACACCAAGTACCACATAGAGATGCATCTCACCACGCACGAGAAGGAGGGAGTGTAAGTATACTGTACCCCCTTTATAATATAGATAATATCGTTATCAATAGATAGATAGATAAAAGCTATATTCAATGCCTCTTACAAAAAAAAACACAAAAAGTGCACATATAGAACTTAAAATATAACAAATACATTATAATACTTAAATATTACAATCTTTGACACAGAGGCTGAAAGGGCGCTGGCTCAGCATACGCCAGTGGCGTGCATAGAACTTTTTGCTGGAAAAGCGAACAATTGGTCAAGAAAAACAATAAAAAAAATATAAAAAAATTTAAATGTCACTTTGAAAAAAAAAAGTTTGTATAGGAAATTTTCACTCTAGGTAGACATTGTCTACCCTGGCGTCATACAAAAATTTTTTTTTCAAAGTGATATTTAAATTTTTTCATATTTTTTTTATTGTTGTTCTTGACCAATTGTTTGCTTTTCCAGCAAAAAGTTCTGTGCACGCCACTGGCATACGCCACAGAATAAACTGTGACACTGATATTCTGCCAGTACCATGCATTAAAAAGATCTATGTCGATTAATCAAATTAAGACAATGAACTTATAAAATTGCATAACCAGAAGACAATTTCTACAATACTAATTTCTGTGACTCTTTGAACATTATCCATTTCTTAATCTGTAAGAAAATTTTGGCAATTTCATATGTAAAGTCCTATTTTACATTTTTGCTCTTTCTCGTCTAGTACTTAGTTGTTCCCTGCATGCCTATATCCTCTCTTGTACCTCCTGTCGGGTTGACTGGGAGAAAATACTTTTAGCATTAAGTCCACCCTTTGTACATATTTATTTTTGTGCAATAAAGTATATAATAAACCATCACATTCGATTAAATTGTCTAAAAGGCCTCTACATGTTGGCTTCGGCCCTATTACCTATAGCTTATTTAATTATATTACATTACATAAATAAATATATTTCAGTTCACTCTCTAACAGCCTACCACGGTTTTGTTATGTCGACTCTGCGATATGGGATTATTTTTTGGGGAAATTCAACATACAAAGAAATTACTTTTAAGGCACAAAAACGGTGTATTAGGGCAATGTGTAAACTAAAAACAACAGATAGCTGCCAACCGTATTTCAAAAAGCTGAAATTGCTAACATTACCATCACTTTATATTTTCGAGATTGCTATTTTCGTAAAATTGAATCCGGAATACTTTGTTAAAGTCTCCACTACGCACAATAAAAGTGTACGCATGCAACATCGCCATAGACTATGTTTACAAAAATCCATCACTGCATTAATGCATAAGAGTGTTTTTTGTATGGCCCCATTAATATATATAACAAGGTACCAAACGATATTAAAGACGTGCATGTAAATTTGTTTAAAACTAGATTATTTACGCTACTTGTTGACAAATGTTATTATAGCGTCATTGACTTTTTAGACGATTAAACAATTTAATTTATTCATAATATTGACATCCAATTGTAATAATTTTGACATAGGTATTGTATTTAATTCTCCAAGACTTTTTTTATTTCTTTTGATAATATTTAAATTATAATTGGATGTCTGCTAATTAATATTTATATGCCCATATGGGTAGAACATGGAGTGTACTGTTAACAAATTTTAAGACCTATTTATATTGTTTGACACATGTTCATGAATAAACGCTACTTACTTACTTACTTATTTTTTGTAACTTTTTTTTTAACTTTAATTTCAGTAAACCCAGCCTTCATTTTTCCCCTGCGTATTTCCCCATATTATTATTTATGACAAAACTATTACCTATACACACAGATTATTTAATTACTTATATTACATTAAAACTGACCTGTAATAAGTGTATCTGTTATACCTACATTACATAAATAAATATATTCCAACTTCTTGTAGACCTTGTCATGTCATCAATAAACATTGCAGACAAAATTGACAAATTAAAGATGCCACGTTCACAATCTCTCATCTCTTCCCAGAATCCTCCAAGAAAACCGCGGCCAGGTCCTAGCGATGGTGATGCAGAACGTCAGAAAGATCCCCCTAGAGTCCGACAACCAGACCTCCATGAAGAACCTGATCCCGACCGACGAACGGTCCAGAATCTGCAACATTTGCGGCGAGATATTCAATCACTTTTACTATTTAGAACAGCACTTGAAAACGCACGGGTCCAAATTCTCCATAGAAACGAACCAGCAGGATTTGAACGAAGAAAAGCGATACATTTGCCCCGTCTGTAACAAAGGCTTCAAACTCAGTTATTATCTCAAACTGCACAGTTTCACGCACACAAAGGAGAAGCCATTCATTTGCCAGCAGTGCGGGAAGGGATTCATTACGAAAGGGAAATTAAAACGCCATTTGGAAACGCATGCGGGCTTGAAAAAGTACCAATGTCATATTTGCTGTAAATTCTTTACACGGCCGAGTTATTTACGAATACACGTCAGGACAATTCATGGGAATCAAGATTATAATTTTAAGGCGGACATGGATTACGATGTTTCGTCTTTGCATCTAGCTGATGCATGCATGTCGGTTATGTCACACGACAGTGTATAAAACGGTTGGGTTATAGGAAATTATTGTTATGTGTTTTAATAGCGAAATCCGTCGCTTTGGTTATTCTTAAAGATTGTTAGAGTGCATTAAAAACCAGAAAAGATCGGTTAGACACAAATTTCAAGTAATGCAAGTAATAGGCGCAGACCTATAAAATGTCCGTTTGGTATGGAGAATTTGGGGAAAACTCAATTTTCGACATTTTTGCATTTTTTTTAGGAATGACATATCCAAATTTTATATACAAGGTGACTTTTTGACCATCGTCCAAACTCATACTGGAGGCTTAGTAAGTGATCAGTATCATGAATCGTTAACAATTTTTGTAAAATTCGTATAATGAAATTTCGACTTCCCATAGTAATTCACTCCCAGTCCTGAGTGAATCACTATGGAGAGTCGAAATTTAATTTTATGTTTTTTACAAAAATCGTTATTGTTTCATGATGCTGATCACTTACCAAGGCTTAAGTATGAATTTGGACGATGTTCACAAGTTCACCTTGTATAATTTGTGTATGAATGAGACAACATTAAGCTAACAGCATCATTAATTTAATTTTTGAAAAGTGTCAGCTGTAAAAAAATATTACGAATCTTATCATGGAAAATGTTTTTGAAGATTTAATTTTAGTTTTCAAACTGACAGTAAAAACGAAATTTAATACGTAGATATGAAATTTAAATTAACCTTAAAACAAAATTACAGACATTATAAACTCGAAAATCTGTTAGAAAATTTCGGCAATTTCATATAAGCATTAAGCACCCAATATTTGGACAAAATTTCCCGGTCCAGGATTCGAACCTGTGACCTCTAGCTTACACGACAAACGCGCTACCGACTGCGCCACCGAGATACTCATCCTTGACCGTTAAATTTTTCCACCATACACCGAATTTTTTAAACTACTTAATGCACATACAGAACGCTCACGAGGGCGTTATCCCTGGCTCGAGGAGATTTCTTCAAAATATTTTTGTCGCTTGAAATTTGTTTCTAATTGACATTTTTTTGTTTGTAATGCATTTTAACAATATGAAAATATTGTTGTTCACGCTCGATGGTTAACCAGTTTTGTTCGTTTATATGTTATTAACAAGAAAAAATAACTTTAATATACCGATAACTGAAGGAAACCAGAACTTTCGTTCTGTGATTTTCTCGCGTATGACGTCAATTAGTTTATGATATTCCAACAGATGGCGCTGTGAGTTTTGAGCGCATGAGAAAACAGCGCCATCTATTGCGCTACTTTGAAACTAAATATAGTATTTATCCAAAAACGCTGTAAAACGGGTATCTACGATCTACCTAAAATAAAGTGGCCTAGTGATTTTAGTAGAATTTAAGTTGTTGCTTTTGTTTCAATAGGTTAAACTTTAATTATATTAATTTTGAAATAGGTGCCCAAGTTTGATAGTTTGATAATTATTTAGGTAATCAAGAGATATTTTGGTCTGTGTTAGTTTGAAATCTATCGCTACATGGCCTCATAACGGCAATTTTTTTTTCAAGAAGCATTTCTGTCCTTTCAAAAGGACTTCTTTTTTCAAAAACCATATCTGTCCTTCTTAATGGCCAAATTATTTTCGCCATTTTGTATGTTAACCGTGACAGGTCCGTATGCAGGGGCATATGGGTGTTCTATCATAGACTAGGTATTACTACGTATAGACCGACAACTCCCATACATCAAGGCGTAGCAAAGTTTTTACGCGTCCTTACGACACTAGGTGTGGCCAATTGTTGCAAATAAGCATAATTTGTTTAATTAACTACAAGTTAACTCTCATGGTTACCGAGTAAACATGTGGCTGTAATAGCTTTGCTTAGAAAAACTAGATGGCGCTAAGTTGACAACACTAACGGTGAATATTTCAGCGCCATCTATTATCGAAGTGGGTACTATTTTTATGTAACGTGACATCGCTGTGCCACTAGCGTCACCAATTGGTCTTTTTTAGCATCGTGTTCGTTAGAGGATTTAGCAACGCCATCTAGATTTCGTTGGAATTTTACACCTTTTTTGCGGCTACAAACTAATGTATGGGAACTCCTAGTCTATACGTAGTAATACTTAGTCCATGCCTGTACCCTGTTGTGGAGTTGTGTAAGAATCGTAAGACGTGAAACGTACGATTTTATTGAGCCCGTCTCCTACATAAAGATTTTTATGAAAATCAATTGCGTTTAAAAAGCTAAAACAGTAGCAAAATTATTTTTTCGATATCTAAATAAAATTACGAAGTTATTGCCAATCAAATGTCTCGTGACGTCATCCGACACGATTTCATACTAAACAGTGCCGGTTTTAGCATTAACGGCGCCCTGGGCGAGAATTCTACGGCGCCCCCTATCTGTTTCCTAAATTATTCATGTGCAAAAAAGGAAAAAAAAAAACATGGGAAAGATTATTTCAATCTTCAATCATCACCAATTATTTTAACATAATTTAACAAAATTTTACCGCGCCATCCCGTGATCCATACTGACGAGGGGGCGCTGGCGCCCCTTGATGTCTGGCGCCCTGGGCGGTCGCCCAACCACGCCCTACCCTAACGCCGCCACTGATACTAAAAGTGATAAATATCGCTATCATTAACTTCAGTAATAATAGGAATTATTTTGCTGTAACTATTTAATCAGTTACTATAAAAAATATACTGATATTACAATAACAGGCAGTGGCGTATTTTAAGATTTAGCGCCCCGGGCCTGTGTTTGTCGCCCCATAAATTAACGAGAAAAAAGCAAAAATATTTCAATTATAAAACGAAATCCAGCAGTGTGTTGATGTGTGCTGTGATGCTAATGAATGAAAAATCTAAAAATACCTTACGAAAAAATAAACACAATTTATTCAATATTTACATATTTTCCGATGAACAATTTTTTTTTATGACAGTATTAAAGCAATAAAATTAAAAGATTTGGACGAATAAACCAGATAGGTACCTATCGATTGATAATGAAAGGCGACCAAAGCTGAGCGCGAGGTGCAGCTTGCGCCGCCCCTCGCAGCCTGCCGCCCCGGGCCATGGCCCTTTTGGCCCTTAGGTAAATACGACACTGACTACAGGATACGTATCCAAATAGCAGTTTGACAATGAGCGTTTTTCTCGTTTTTTTTCCCTAGTTCTTAACTTTCCTCTAGATGGCGCTGTCCATGTCACCATAGATAAAATGTGTTTCGCAGCAATCAATGTCAAAGTAGTTTTTCGTTTGTTTGGAATCTGTGCAAATTTTGTCTTTGATTCTGTTGCTAAAGAATACGACAGTGCCATCTAGGAATCTTATTTAACACTAAATTTGACATGAGGAAAAACGCTCATTGAAACCATACGTTTTAAGCTGTCAACTGTTTACGATTTTCTTACACAATTGAGACCCTGATTGCTTTCCACGTGTTTGTTAATTTTGGTGGTGGTTATTACGTTATATATGAATGTTAGTTTTCGCGCTGTGAATTATGGTTTAAATATTATATTATAGTTGCACCTTTTTAGTTACAATTTCTTAGGCGACACAATTTTTACTTTTATTTTTGCTTTTTAGTTTTAGTGTTTCGGTGTTAGTTTTGCTGGTTTTTTTTTAAGCTCTATATTTATAAAAAAAATACCCGACGTAAAAAATATCAAAATTAAACGGAGAAAAAAATATTCTATTAAGTGTCGGCGAACCGTTTTTTCAAATTACAGGGTTATTTTTACTTAAAAATTGTTAATAATAAGTGAATGTTCTGTAAATAATGTAGTTAACTATTACCATTAATTTTAATAAAGTAAAATATTAATGTATTGACGGACAGAATTTCATCGGAAAATCTTCTCTCTTGCAAAAATGGACCACAATATGTATTGTGTATGTCAAATTGTAATGCACCTTCAAATGCAAATTAAGGCGCTACATGAAATTAATCGTAGTTTTTGCTTCGACCAAAATAAAATAAATGGACGGGCCATAGCGTACAGATTTTTGAAGTCTGTAAAGTGAGCGCCGGCTCTCACTCCATCTCTGTCTCTGTCTGTTAGAAGAGTGACACGTACGCTTATTATTACATGCCATCCAAATAACTGACGAAAAAATACCTTCTTGTGCATTTACAAAGTGCAAAAAGCAAACAAAACATAAAAATAAAAATTAGGTATTGAAGTATATATCCAATTGCTTAGACTCGTTATGAGTGAGGAAACTGTAAAGACAAGGCCCGTCCATTCATTGGCCATAGCGTACAGATTTTTGAAGTCTGTAAAGTGAGCGCCGGCTCTCACTCCATCTCTGTCTCTGTCTGTTAGAAGAGTGACACGTACGCTTATTATTACATGCCATCCAAATAACTGACGAAAAAATACCTTCTTGTGCATTTACAAAGTGCAAAAAGCAAACAAAACATAAAAATAAAAATTAGGTATTGAAGTATATATCCAATTGCTTAGACTCGTTATGAGTGAGGAAACTGTAAAGACAAGGCCCGTCCATTCATTTTATTTTGGTGGAAGAGTTTTTGATGTCGTTTTCTCGAGCGTAACGTACAGATTCAAAATTTGATACAGGTCATTGGCCCGAACTGTAGCCTAAGCATGAAAACATCTCCGTATCGTGGCGTTTGAAACTAAACTTAGGTTGCAATACGTAGCTGTTAGTTCCGCTACTGTCCGTTTGGAACGGTTTTTTAGATTCCATGTAGTTTAAAACGCAACTATAAAAAGGGATCTAAAAAGGCCGACTTGGGTGAATCATAAAATTGTTTGAAAATAGGATAGCGTCAGAGATTTTTATCGCGTGTCAAAGAGATGGCAATAGAACATAATTATAATATGATTCACCCGAAACCGCCTTTTTAGAGGACCAGCCTAAGCATGAAAATATCTTCGTATAGTTGCGTTTCAAACTACATCAAAATCGTATGGAATCTGGGAAACCACTCCAAGCGGACAGTAGCGGAACTAACAGCTACGTATGGCAACCTAAGTTTAGTTTCAAACGCAACTATACGGAGATGTTTTCATGCTTAAGCTTCTGAAGTATAGAAGAAGCTGTAGTGTCACCTACGCAGAACCCCCCCGCTCCGACAATTCGAAACTGCGACGTCGTTTCTGACACCCGCCTTCTTTACTGGCCTGAATTGTAGGTGATTCTCTAAATTCTTATCCAAATAGAAACGTGATATGACTTGAAATTTTGTTAAATGTGATGTTAAAATTCAGTATTTATTCTACTTTAAATAAGATACAATCATCACAGTTACTTTCTTAGATTAATGTCAACGGTAACTTGAAGCAGAGTGGAATCCGTTTTCATGTATCGCCTTAAATAACTTATTATTGTGTTTTTCTTCGGTGCTACACATATCTTCATGGATTTTTACTTACTATTTAATTGTATTACTTTTTGTGATTGCCTTAATTTTTCGGTTCCTATGTGTTGATATTGTTAATCTGTGCTCACATGCATTTATTTGTGCATTAAATTTGCCACTTATTTCTAGATTTTGGATAATGATATTAAAGTTAAATTAAAAAATTAATAATAACATTGGTTCGTGGTAATTAAGGTACTGTAAATACCGAAATAAATAAATGTATTAAAAATGTTTTGAGGGACTTCTGGAACGCGGTAAGATTTTTTAAAAGTAACGATAAATTTTACGGTATTCTTTCTAATTGTTTCCGCTCTGAGATCGTTTATGTTAATCGAAATAATTAATTAATTAATAGTTATTTTTAATGGATTTTATATTAGTACCAGCTAAAGTTACAATTGGGTGTATGAGTGGTTGACTGTCCGTTTGACACTCGAAAGACCTTTGACACACCTAGGGATACATGTCGTAACAGAAAATTTATTTTTAATTTAGTTTTAAGTTTTGGAATGACTCAATATTCTGTATCTTAAACCGGGGGCTCTACCGCGTAATTCTCATTTGTATCAACTTCAAGCAAATGCATGCGAAATTCAACGCGTGCAAAAGAGATGGCATGTTAGGCGGGCGTCGTCGCACGCAAGACAAATTTCAATCTTAAGTTGATGTTGATGAAAATGAGAATTACGCGGTTGACCCACGGGTCTAAATATACAAGGTGAAACTTATTCAACCGCCCGAACTCATACTGGAGACTCGGTTAGTGATCAGGAACAAGGTGCAATGACCAATTTTTAATTAAATAAAAAAAAAATATTCCCGTACAAACTGCACTAGTTCAAATACAGTCCTAGTACAGGCAGTACGGGAGAAAAAAAAATTGTTTTTTCCAATTTTACTTGAAGTTTCTGATCACTTACCGAATCTCCAGTATGAATTCGGGTGTAAAAATAGTGCTAATATTACTGAAACCACAATATACTAATCACACTGAATAGATAGACTGTCTGAAACTAGCGGAAACTCAAATTTGTGGTTTTTGGCATATTTTTAAAATTATAGCAATAAGGCAGGCAATTTTAAAATTTCTGACGAAATAAAATAACATTAGTATCATTACCATAGACTAAGTATTACTACGTATAGACCGACAACTCCCATACATCAAGGCGTAGCAAAATTTATAAGCGCCCTTACAACACTAGGTGTCACCAAAGGTGAAAAATAAGCATAATTTGTTTAGTTGGCTGCAAGTAAACTCTCATGGTTACCAAGTAAACATGTGGCTGTAATAGGTTTGCTTAGAAAAACTAGATGGCGCTAAGTTGGCAACACTAACAGTAAATATTTCAGAGCCATCTATTATCGAAGTGGGAATTATTTTTATGTTACGTGACATCGCTGTGCCACTAGCGTCACCAATCGGCCTTTTTTAGCATCGTGTTCGTTAGAGGATTTAGCAACGCCATCTAGATTTCGTTAGAATTTTACACCTTTTTTGTGGCTACAAACTGATGTATGGGAACTGCTAGTCTATACGTAGTAATACTTAGTCTATGTCATCACGAACCTTCTTAAAATATTGACACTTTGTGAAAAAAATACTTTTTTTTTCACTTCTTTTTCACAATTTGTTTTGACACCTGCAATGGCCTTAGAGCATAAGGCAATAGCTAATGGGCAGAGCAATCGCCCGGTCATAGAGAAGCCCAGTAGCCTAAGCATGAAAACATCTCCGTATAGTTGAGTTTCAAACTACATCAAAATCGTATGGAATCTGGGATACCGCTCCAAGCGGACAGTAGCGGAACTAACAGCTACGTATGGCAACCTAAGTTTAGTTTCAAACGCAACGATACGGAGATGTTTTCATGCTTAGGCTACAGGATTCGAATAACGGTTAAGAGCTTACATTCGGATTTACTATTTTTCACCGTATCTATACTCTTCTATCTCCTTGTATTGGCTAAATTTTAAAGTGGCAAACTTTATTTTATCAGTTTTGATACTGTTGTGTTGAGTAGTAAATTTTTGCAATACAAGGAAATTTCTTTTTCTTTTTTTTTGGAAAATTTATTGTTCTGTGTTTGGTTAATGTAAATCAGTGTCAGTTGTAGTGCTCTTTACGTGTGCCGAGTGTCCAATCTGGTGGCAGATTCTTCCAGGGACTGCAGTCTCGGCAAAGGAAGCGATAGCTATCCTAACAATTTCGATTGTTAAGTTATAAAAAATCTAATCAACGATATTTATAGGGTGTGGTCATCAGATTAAACAAAATAAACATACTCAGCTATCGTGGGTAAGTTGGTTATGTAAATAAGCAGAATAAACCAACCGCCATAGTACATACCATGGTGGTTTATAGTGGCCTGAATTTATCTGCACAATCACATTTGACAGCTAATTTTCCCCCACGATTTTTGACGTTGCTTGAGTCATGACCGAATCGTGGGTGTTTATGATGGAAAATAGTAGTGTATTATGATTTGCCGCTTTAGCATAGTGTTTAATCGCGTGCGACGCCACTAGTTGGATCACAAGTGCAAGGAGCGTGACGTACCGTTCAATCGCAAAAACATCGTGTCACGCTCCTCGCACTTGTGATTCAACTAAGTTGCGTCGCGCGCGATTAAAGACTATGCTACGATTGCTGATGACCGTATCCGTACCGTACTCTACCGTCTTAACTTTCGACTTAAATCGAAAGCGAATTTGGATACGCTTCCGATGTCAGTCGATAGTGACGGTAGAGACGAAAATAAAATGATTTTTATCACTTTATTACTGAAATCGGTCGGATCTTTGTCGAGACTGCAAGCCCAGTGGAGCATATCCCCGTCTGTAGCCTTCTCGACTGTAAAAAACTGTTTTATCTGTCGAAATCCATACATTTTAAGAAGTTTCACTTCAACTGTTTCTCCGGAATGCCCCCCAGACCCCCAAAAACTTGAATGTGAAATCAGAAAGTTGGAAAAATAGAGAACATGGCCGATATTATTTTACGCTTGTGTTTTCTAACGTTAAAACAGATTATGGAGCTAAAATGGTTACATAATTTATGATTTGATTAATAAATAGATATATTTTTGTTTATTATCTCGAGCTAATTGTCAAATCGGTTAACCACGGAAGTTACTGTATGTTACACTTGTAAGACACGATTACCTTATGGTTAATTTTAACAATTCTTGGTGTTGTATTAAAATAAGTTTTAAGTTATTGTTGATATTTTCCATTAAAATTATATTGAAAATTTTCGAGTTGTGACTTTTCATTTACAAGAGTTTACCAACAGACAACAGCAATTCGCTTAGATTAAATTATGTTAAGGTGTGTTCGAAAACCATTTCGAGATTTAGGTTTAATGAGCCGTATTTTCGAAGTTTTGGTCTAAAAAAACCTCAGGATAGTGAATATTTTCACGAAAAGGCTGCAACTTCCATTTGCCCTCGTGTGACGTCACTTGAGTAATGGCTGAATGGCTGTTTAGAAATGTGTCCTTTGCTATCGAGATAAATTTATAATAATTTGCTTCAGACTAATTTTACAGCTAGATGACAGATAGAGACAGACCACTTTTTTAGGGTTCCGTACCTAAAAGGTACATAAAGGTTTTATAGTGAGACTCCGTTGTCCGTCCCGTCCGTATGTTACAGCCTCATAACCTTAGCACCGTTAAGACCTGAAATTTGGCACAAAATAGCATTAATTTGCCCACATATTACGGTGTAAAAAAACATGAAAAATTTTAAATTGTTTAAAATGTTCCCAAAACAAAAGTGACAAAAATATCCCAAAAAATACAATCCATCCATCAGCCTAGTTCGTCCACTGCTGGACTTTCCAGGACTTTGCCACACCCGGCGGTCATCCTGGAAGAATTGCGCATACTCACATACGCTGGGCAGGCGGGTTGGTGAGCGCGGTGCCGGAAGTGACGCTGCCCGTCACCAGTCTGTTCCATATAAGGCCCGGCTATTAGGGATGGATATACCGCCATCCATCGGTAAAGTATTGAGCTTTTAGTTCTGTTTTAAAGGTATTCAGAATACGTTAGTTTTGAACTGATACGTAGAGGGTTCCATAGTTGAGCAGCGTGCACTGAAAAGAGTAAAAACCAGTTTTATGTGAAGGTATATATAAATTTTTCTGGTTGACAGGTCATTGCAATCTGTCTCGATCAGAAAAGAAACTAAAGCGTTCCCGTAGATAAATGGGTGAAGAAGCATTGTGAAGAGAAGAGAAAGAACATGAGTATTTCTACGAAAACGAATGGGCAGCCATTTTAGCTGTGTGTGAAATTCAGAGACATGGTCATATTTGAAGGGTAAGCGGGAAGAGGGATCATAGTCAACAGAAGATAGTTTTGAAATAAGTAAGACTTAACCTGTAACTCTGTAGACCTTAAAAGTCTACCTACCTAACATGAGAAAAACCGATGTGTAAAGTTACCTCAGTTGTCCCTTTGTAGCGTTTTATCTTTGTAACCTTGTTTAGAGACAGTTGTGTAGAAATAAAACGTCAAATTGCTGTCAAAATATTTTGACGTTTCTTCGTTTCAATTGTTCGTTCGTTTGTAAATTCATTAAATTTTCAATTTTGCAATGGAAAATTCCCTGGAAAACAATGTAGAAGCATTCCAAAGCATCTGCCGTGTATGCCTCACCCCAAATTGTAAAAATATGGTATCTTTATTTGATCAAACCTCTGAAAATAACCTCAGCTGTTTTGGCACCGCGGTGTTAACTTTTGCCAGTATTTCTGTAAGTATTATTATGTCGTATTTTATTTTTGCATACAAGCTTTTAAGAATATTTTGAATATTCTATATAATATC
This sequence comes from Ypsolopha sequella, assembly GCA_934047225.1. Classification (NCBI taxonomy): domain Eukaryota; kingdom Metazoa; phylum Arthropoda; class Insecta; order Lepidoptera; family Ypsolophidae; genus Ypsolopha; species Ypsolopha sequella. The sequence continues at coordinate 6,024,973 of OW204011.1, forward strand.
ATTTAACATTTTCATCTGAGAAAATCTGTAAAATTCACACAACTGAAAATAAAGTAAATAAAAATTTAAGTTTCACCCTTACTTTTGAAGTTACTAAGGTAAACCTTTGATCATGTACCGAGTCTTCAGCACAAATCTGGCTGTATCAATCACATCACATTTGTTCTTCGGTTGGTAAAAATAGCAAACAAAAAACATAGAAGTCTGATTAGTGCTGAAAAATTACTAGATGAAAACTGCTGGGCACTTGTTTAGTACAGTGATGACACCAATGGTCCACTGTCTCTACGGGTCTGCCAATCACGGCTAACCTAGTGTCGCATGATGCACAGTATGGACCAATCATGAGCCTTTTGCCCCTTTGAGTGTCTGGAACATAGATTTAGTATATACTATGGTTAGATCGGTAGTGAAAAAGGGAAAGAGCATATATACACGCATGTAAGAGTGAGATAGATAGACAAGGCCATTTTTGTTTTTAAAATTTTTGGTTTTAAAGTGTAATTTCATGTTGTGATTAATTAACTTTTGCAACTCATTTAATGAAAAAAAAACACATAATTGTAAATTTCACATGTACGTACTGTTAAAATATTTTGTTGTATAAATGCAATGTTTTAGAACTAACACAAAAGTTTTGTTTAGAAATAGGTGAGAAAAATTATCACATTTATTCACATTATGGCTCTGAATACCTACGGATTCAAGTTAAAGTGATAACAATAACGCAAACTTCTACTATTCATAACCTTCACTTCGCATTCCATTACATATTACATATTATCATCATACTTGTGGTCTTTTAATACACAATTCCCTAAACTACAACATTTACATGAATTTAATTCCATGCTGGACAGATGTCCACAAAAAGTGATCTGCCCTTGTCAAGTTTTTTGGTCTCTCTTTCGCTACTCCATAACCGATCTTTTACTCTTTGTTACATCTATGGTCTTGAACCATTTTCTATGGACAAGTTATTAGAAATACATCTTCAATGTTTTTTTCGTTCACCAAAACCAACCATGAAGTTGGAATGCTAGGCACGAAAGATGAATTAATTTGTCATTGTCGATATGTATGTTAGCAACAACTAAAAAAAAATTTACTTAATCTGCAGTCTATGTTTGCTAAATGCTGAGCCAAACTTCTGATCTCATGAAACTTTTAAATGTTTTCAGATCACATCAGACGATAAACTGCCACCAAAGATGTGTCAAAACTGCCTGTTCATACTGAAACAAGCCATTAAGTTTAAATTAAAATGTGAACAGTCTCACAAACAACTCTCGAATGTGATTTTAAGGCAAAAAGAAAGAGATACAAAGGAAAAAATTTTAGAATACGCAATTTTCATGCAATATTTTCCAAATTGTACAAGTCGTCAAGTTAATTCTACATATTTAGGAAATGGAAAAGAAGAACCAAGCGACGAAGATAATAATTTATTAGAGTCAGATGATGATATTGCAATTCCTGATAATGAAACGTTTAGCAAATCTGATTCAGATGAAAATGAGAAACCAAATATTGACAATATCCTTGGGATCCAAAACAAGGAAACTAAAACACAAGTAGATGAGGATGAGATGTTGGAAATGATAGAAAAGCTCGTCAACTGTAGTAAGAGGACTGTAAATTTTCATGTGAGAAGAGAAAAGAAAACAGTACAGTTCAAAAACAAGATAAAAAGAGTGAGAAGAATGATAAGGAAAAAGATGCTGGTTAAAAGACCTGCGCCCGAGCCACACCAGTGTGAAGTTTGCAGGAAAGTTTTGGCCAATAAAAGAACCTATGACAGTCACATGCAGAAGCATAATGGCTATAGATATATTTGTGAGGTATGTAGTGTTATAAAGGTTTCTTTTTGCATATAATTTAAGCGAGTTAGCAGTTATCAAATTAGAAGTATTCACCAATCCAGTCCAGCACCTAGATTATGTATTAGAATTAGTTGCCAACTAATCGAATACGATCAAATTCTGATTGTCTAAGGATATGTTGGATCTTGAAGTGACGTCACAGTTCGTAAATGGTTTAATACCAACTGAAAACAATTTTGAAAGTTCAGTTTTTATCTATGTTTTCGGTGGTTAGCAACGAGTTGGCAACCAATTCAAAGATACATAAATTGGCCTGCAGATTGGCAGACTTTCTGTTTCTTAGACGAATGAGAATGTAAAGAGAATGTAAAAGAGTTTGATAGATTTTAATTCTGAGATTATATATACTATATGTTTTAGCAAAATCCACTGATTGGGAAATTATAACAGTGTTAAAAGCCGGTTGAATTAAGTTGACACATTTTGCTCCTACCATCATAACCTCCTACCATTTATCATCATCATCGGGGATGTAGTCTAGAATTCTTGTTCCAGCAATGCGGGAAAGGCTTGCCGGGCAATGCGGAGTTGCAGTTCCATCTAGTGGCGAGGCATGGGACGGGCAACTATCTACAATGTGAACACTGCAGTTTTAAGGTACCTGTCAACCCATTGGCTTCTACTAGAATTTGTTAATTAATCAGACAACAAAATAAAAAATTTCTTCTGAAATTTTCAGAATAATGATATACATATGTATACTGAAAATAAACTTCTCGTACAATACAATACTGAATTTAATGTTTGTTTTTAAATTAATTATTATTTTGCGAATTTTAGAATATTTTTATTTTTACGACATAACCGAAAAATTCAGAACATGTTTCGCTATAATTAACTCTAATTTGTAATTCATTCTAATTTGTAATTTAACATGTTCAATTGTTCAGGCATCAGTCTGTTTCTACCATCAGTCCAAGTTTTACCACAGAGAGAAGAAATTCTCTCTGCATGTGCGTTTGACGCCGGAATAAGCAAGAATGGCGGGAATAATTAATTGAAAAATAGGTTGATGTTAAAAATCAGGTCAAACTACCATCAAATTAAACCTGTTATACTAAATTGGCTACAAAAACTGAATTATGATGATGTCAAACGTTTGATTAAACCTAATTGTTGACTCCCCTTCGTCTTAATTTAAACTCTTTTTTACTTTTATCCTCTTTTATAGTCAACATTTAAAAATCATCTGTAACATCATAAGTAAGGAATTTAAGGAATTTCATACAATTTACTCTCACACACTAATTTCACAAACATATACACTACACACCTTCACACACAACTTACAAACTATCTCTAATACAACACAAAATCGTACATTATTAACAATAAGTATCTTTATGTCATACTCATGTAAATAAGTAGGTTTTATATTGTTTTATTATATAAATATGATATACCCATTAAGCTTATTAGACTATAAATTAACGTCTAAATTTCTTCATGTTTAAATATATTTTGGGAGGAGCCTAGTTTCCACTACACAAGGAAACTTTCTGTGGGAACTAGAGTTTTAATAATTTAGGTAACTTATTTTGAAATAAAGAGATTTTCATTTTCATTTTCAATTAGCGTCCCGCCAGCCGCTTCATCGGGACACGGGACACAGGAGGCTGAAATTGGGACATCCCGTTTAAATCGGGATAGTTGGCAACCCTATCTATAGTGTAGTCTGGATTCTACTAGGGCAGCGTTTCTTAACCTGTGGTCCGCGGACCCCTGGGTGTCCCCAAGCATATGTATGGGGGTCCGCAGCCTACTCTATGGACCATTTAACAATCATAAATAAATGCCGCCAAAACTTGTTGCTACCAAAAAACTTTCTCATTAACGTATTTTATATGAAAAAGTATATTTTTTTTGTAATTTGTAGAACTAAAATAAATGGTCCGAAATTTATTGCTGCTTTTTTACTAAGGGGGTCCTTAAAACTGTGCTTGATTCCCTAAGGGGTCCGTTGACAAAAAAGGTTAAGAAACGCTGTACTAGGGCGTAATAAACTGTTAGGAGATGTTCCTGTATTGTAGTGGTTGTGCAGGAATATTTACCACATAAAGCACAAAATAACGCAACTTTGCTAGAAATGCCTAATTGACATTAAACTATAGTCGCCAAATGCCATAAATCACATTTAAAAAATCTAAAAACTAAGTATTTGCGTTTGCAAATTTGTTGCCACCCTAATTTCGCCGAGTTATACACGCCGCCATCTTGTTTCTCAGGCGCCGCGCAGGTACGACCTGATCGAACACTCGCGGCTCCACACCGGCGAGCGCCCGTACACCTGCGACCAGTGCGGCTTGACCTTCCGCCGACGTGGCATCTGGAGGAAGCACCGGGTCTACCATCAGGACAAGAACTTCCAGGTGAGACACAGGCCCGGATCTAGGGGGGGCGGAAAGGTGCACTTGCACCGGTGGGCAAGGCCAGGGGGCGGCAAAATCTTGACCTCACGGGTATCTAGAGCAGCGGTTCCTAAAAGGTGTTCCGCGGAACCCTGGGGTTCCGTATAGTATTACAATGCTCTGAGTATCCAATATAATAACGCTTTTAGGGCTGTGTTGCGGCTGCCGCGTTTTTGTAGTGCGTCGGCAATGTTTGCTGAGACACGAACCGAAGGTTTTGACGCCATCTGGCGAAAAAAGTCTGCCTCCTTGCTGCACAGACTCCGCGGCAGCCCCAACAACCTCCTACAAGTTATACCCGATCGATTTGACAACCCGTTTATGCTTAAACTGGTTGATCGGACAAGATCGCTCCTAGTTATTAAGTACTAATATAGAATAAGTATATTGTTTCTAACAAAATGGACCCATGTTGTGTGATGAATAAATGATATGATGATAGTGTTTACAGGGGTTCCCCGTAATAGGCGAAAATAAAATTGCTAAAACTAAAATACACGCCGTCGCAAAGAGCAGGCAGCCGACGCGACCGAGGCGACTATCGGGTACATAATTCATTCGCCGACCAGACCAAACCATCAATGCTGACTATGTCGGAGCATGAGAATATGATCGATATTATGAGTTAATTCTCACTAAAACACAAGAACACTAAAACGCAGCGATAACTTCGACATCCCACGACCGAGACTAGAAGCTTTCAGAGGATCTTTCCGCTATTGTGCTTCGAAATGTTGGAACGATATTCCACCTCCGATTAAATTAAAACGATCTCTATTTACTTTTAAAAAGAATTACAAAAATTGGTTATTAAATACTCAGATAAAGGAGACCAATATAAACTCTAAAAGGATGCAAAACAAGAAGACTTTCAAGGCAAAAATAAAATAATACCGATTTACGATAAAGTATGTAGGTATATATAACTGTAATGTTAATATTTATTATGTAATATAAGTTTATATATAGGTAAAAATATATACATATATATCCAAATTTTATATCCCATAACTACTCAAAATTAATATTTTATTCTATTACAATAATGTTTTATTATTTTTCTGTTTTAATATTTTAACTATACGCTGATTTTATTGAATATGTTTATGTTAAAGTAAATTGTAAGTTAATTCAGTATGTTTTTTCTCCTTTAATGGTGGTGGCAGAATAACAGCGTTCCTAATTCCTTTGGTATAGGAACATATGCTGAGTCACCGTCCTTTTTAACAGTGCCATACAACTTTACGTTTAAAGTGTGTTAATAATGGTAACAATGGTGTGTTAAATAAATGTCTTTTTATTTTATTTTTTATTTTAAGTTGGAATCTAAAGTGAAGTGGGCATTGAGAAAAAGCTGATTTTCCTGCGGGAGTGCGTAATCGAGCGCAAGCGAGCAAGACAAGAACCTTATCACATTTTGGGTGACGTTAGTGTTAACAAAACGGTATAAATAAAATTTCGTTTTCCATGGAATATTTCTTTAGTTTCTCTTAAATTTGCTGTTGAATTTTCTCTGCTGTGTCTTTAGTTTCGTTTTTGGGGTTCCGCTGAAATAAGGGCGATAATTTGGGGTTCCACAGCCGAAACAAAATGGGAACCGCTGCTCTAGAGGGTAGAAGCCCTTTATGTTCTCGCCGCGCACCTCGATCAGTGCACTCTTGTATCCAGTTTTCTTACTAAAACAGTGCATGTTTAAGTAACGGGAGAAATAATCGCTAATATTCAAATCCTACGTGTTTAATTTTTAATAATTTGTTATGTGCTTTATGTTATATAGAAAATTTTTACTTTACTTTTTTTACTTTTAATAATAATTTGAATTATGACGAGTATTCTACACTACTCAGTATAACTATTCGGATTTTATTTGTTCATTTTGTTATATCGTATAACTAACAGTAGGTGGACTAACCCGATGATTTTGCGGAAGAAAATCTAGTAAAATTATATTTTGAAATAAATTAATTTTTTTTATGTCAAAATTTTTCAATTCTAGTTTACAGAAACCAATGGAAACTTTGCGATGGCGTACACAATACATAGATAATAAGGTTTTGTTGAATAACTATTGAGTGAATTTTGAATTTAAGTGTTCTGTTTCGATTAATTAGAAAAAGGCGGGTTTTTCACAATCCGGCTGCGAAACCGCTCTTAACACAGTCGAAAAAAAGATAATTTTTCACGAGCATAATGTTTTTCGATAACAAATCGAAAAACACCTATTTATGCTTGTTTCCTCGATCTATCGAAGGCATTCGGCTTGGTTTGCTACGACATCTTATGGCGTAAATTTGAAGAACTACAGATACCAATAGAGTTAAATAATGTCTTTAAATTCTGGTATCAAAGTCAAGTCAATGTTGTTAAATGGTCGAATGCTTTCTCGGAGCCGTATGGGTTGGAGTGCGGAGTGAGGCAGGGGGGCCTGTCCTCGCCAAAGCTCTTTAACCTGTACGTTAATGCACTAATAGAGGAGCTCAGCGGCACCAGGGCCGGCTGTCATATTGACAGGATATGTCTTAATAATATTAGTTACGCGGATGACATGGTGCTGCTGAGTGCCTCTGTCTGTGGTCTCAACAAGCTGTTAGGCATTTGTGAAAAATATGCTGCAAGCCATGGCCTGAAGTATAATGAATTATTATTATTATAATGAATATTAATTTTCCTTCATGCACTTTTAGTCATTTTAATGTCTTAAACCCCATCCCAAACTAAAACCTAGTTACGCCCATGGGGTTGGCAACCCTAATTTCCACCCACAACTGAAAGTATGACACGTTTCCAGTGCACGCAATGTCCGCGCCGCTTCCACCTGCGCTCCGACCTAGCCGCGCACGCCAACAATGTGCACCGACGTGTTTACGTGTACATGTGTACAAAGTGCGACGCGACCTACGCCAAGCCGGCCACGGTGCGGCGCCACTTGGTGGAGAGACATGGCGTGCCGCGGGACATGCAGGGCAAGTGAGTACAGGGGCATTGTTGTCTAACTTCAACATCTACCGCTATCGCTTTGAATTCGCTTAGATTAAATTATGTTAAGGTGTGTTAATTCGAAATGGAAGAATTGCCCATACTCACACACGCTAGGCAGGCGGGTTGGAACCTTCGCACCAGTGACGCCGCTGCCGGTCACCAGTCAGTTCCATATAAGGCCCGGCTATTAGGGATGGATATACCGCCATCCATCGGTCCCAGGCATGGTGGGTGTCGCGACGAGTACGTTCGCAAAACTGTAAACGTAGATGCTGGCAACACTAGAGAAAAAATAATAATATAGATTGTCTATGGTTAGAAGTCGAGAGCCTTTTTTGTCCGCAAGAACGTGTGTCAGCTTTGTAAAATGGTGGGCAATAATGGCGTCAAAAAAAAAACGCATGTTTGGCAGAATAAAATAAGAAAAGTGGTGCAGAAAACAAAGGACAAAATAGAATAAGTTACTGTGCCGGGACACAAGACTATGGGAGAAGTGATTGGTAAGGCCATCAGAACAAGAAGAACTTGCTAGGTAAGTCCTTAATATTAACACACAAAGAAAAGGCATTACGGAGGACTGGGATGGTTAAGAGGGGAGGCAGAAAGAAAGAAGGAGACCATTCTTAGGGACACGAAGTCTCGCCAAAGTATAAGATTCTTAGGGACAAGAAGTCCAACCTGATACATAAGGGCAAGAAGCCTCACCTGATACCTGCATAAGGACAAGAAGCCAAGATAGAAATGTGGGGACAAGAAGTCCCAATAATAGTAGAACATCCATCACACTAAGATGTGACTAATGTCACCCTACAATTAAGGTTATATTAAAGCCGATTCTGCAGGCTTTAACTTTAGTTTTAGTGCTGTCAAGACTTAAATTTTTCCAAAGTAATTTAGCTCCTGTTCTTCACACTTATGAAGTATTTTGCAACAATGAAAATTTAGTTTTGACAGCACTAAAACTAAAATTAAAGCCTTCAGAATCGGCTACATTGTAGGGTTAAATCCACAGAATCTAGGCTAGAAAATCTCGCAGAACGTATTTTGCGACAGTGGGCCTCCTGGTTTTTTGTCTGTGAGCTGTCCTCTTACTCTCCCCCGAATTACTTCGAGGGGGTCTCCAAGTAAGATGGTGGTACCTCCACAGTCGAGCCCAGCATCAACTCTACCACCTTCACTACGAAAATAATAAAACTAATTTGTTTCAGGGTCATTCGAATTAACCGGAGCGACACAGCGGCGGCGGGCGGCCAGTTTTCTGAGCCGTGATAGTTGAAAAACACGAAAACCTACCTAAAATAGGTAGCGTTCCAATACGAGTAAAAGTGAAAGAGATAACACTGAGACGGAATCTATTTACGTATCGTTTTGGAACAGCCACTTTGTAAAGGCAGTTAATTAACGTGGCAAAGGATATTTTTTTGTTTATATATCACTATTACCGTAATAAAATGGCTTTAAAAGTTATTCCGAAGAATTAGCGTTTTTCCTTATGTCAAATTTAGTGTTAAATAAGATTCCTAGATGGCACTGTCGTATTCTTTAGCAACAGGATCAAAAACAAAATTTGCACCGATTCCAAACAAACGAAAAACCATTTTGACATTGATTGCTACGAAACACATTTTATCAATGGTGACATGGACAGCGCCATCTGGAGGAAAGGCAAGAACTAAGAAAAAAAAAACAATGAGAAAAACGCTCATTCTATAAAACAAAAAATGGCGCGTAATGTGATGACAAATGTCAAAGTGAATTTTACATTTCTGACAAGGTTTATGAATGACTTCGAGAATTGTTCGGAGGTGTTCGTTTTCACTCGGGTGATTTATCATGTCATATCATTTATTTATTGCCAAGAAAGAAAAGTACAGTACAAGGCCATTTGAAGGTCGCATCGTGCTAAAACTTGTTTTATGAATTTTTTTTAGAAATCAAAAAAAAAAAGAAAACATGTAGGTAAACTGATATGATATGTATACTGATAGGCTGGTGATAAATACGGGGGATAGTGACAAAGATGACGATATGGAAGGAATTGAGAATTTAGATCCTGATTAGTAAAATGACACGGAGAGGCTTCACATATCTATTAGTTTTTTGTATTTTGTTATTTGGTTGGAAATAAAAATTATAGTTTTTCATTCAAATAAATAAATTAACATACTAGTTCATGTATGTTGTCTTTTACCTACATGTTTCATTTTTGTTTTGATTTCTAAAAAAAAATCATAAAACAAGTTTTAGCAGCTCCTAATAGATACCGGACTGTTAGTGTTTCGTGTGACAGAGATGACGCTCTACAAAGCCGAAGGTAGCCGAAGCTAGCCGAGTATCTCTTTTTAAAGCACGATGCGACCTTCAAATGGCCTTGTACTTGTACAAGTGACGTCCTGTAAGGTCGCAGCAAAAATTCAGATGTGGTTTCTTTAAAGGTAGCAGTCTATTTAAACCCGGTATATTAACGCAGTCGCTAGCGAGCTCATGGTGGGCCAGAGTCTTGCAGATAGTCGTTCATAAACTCACACCGAGTTGGGTTTCCTACCCGGGTCGCAACACTAACCCGTTCAAAAATGAACTCGCGTCTCAACACCGACCGTTCAAAAATGAACCCGCGTCTCAACACCGACCGTTCAAAAATGAACTCGCGTCTCAACACCGACCGTTCAAAAATGACAGTGTCGCTACACTGGTGTCGAATTTTTCAACATCAACTCTGAGCAGGGTTCGCAAGGTTCGTATAGGCTCCAAACGTCACCTGACATTCACGTTAATTTTCGTAAATGACATGACGTTAATTTTTGTACCGAGGGGGACTTCTCAACGTTATAGTTGATATATTTACGTTAAATTTCGTGTAGAGGGGGTCCTCTCAACGTTATTATACTAAATATAATGCAAAAATGACAACTGACGTTTGGAGTGTCGCTACACGACGAAACCCGTTCAAAAACTCAGCGTTACAACCCCAGTGTTCCTACCCAGCCCAGGGTTATTTAATGAACGCACTTCTGGAATGCGATCTACTTTTTTAGCTATAAGTAAATTATCATCTTATCTACTTTTACTTAATTTTAAATCAAATACACAAGTAAAGAAAGCAGTCTTTTTTTTCTTGAAGAAATATTGTTTCTACACCTTGACGTTAAAATTACTACACACAGGTACCGGCAGTAAATAATGCACATCGTATCGTAGGGTCATCTCTGTCGTAAGAGCGCTAACAGTCCGGTGAGTGGTGACAGAGACGACGCTCTACAAAACCGAAGACAGCTGATGTGCATTATCGGCCCGTGACTGAAAATTATACCTAATAATAAAAATAAAAGCATTATTAAATTTATAAATTTGCAAAAGTATTGCAAATTTTCTCGGCAGCGAGGGGGTGAAGGAATGGAGATCAGTGCTGTGACTAGAGATGGGCGCGGGAAAATTCTCGGGTTAATTCCCGTTTGGAAAATTCCCGGTTTTTATCGGGGAAAATTCCCAATTTGTGGGTTTTTTCATTTTTCTTCACAAATACTATGAAACTTAAAATGAAACTTACTGCAGGTGATAGAGGAAGTCACAGCCAACATTTTATTTCCTTACACTTAACTGCGAAAATATGCGCTTTGGAAACTACAGACACTTGAAAATATTTAATTAAAAGGTTAAGTAACCGAACTATTTTTTTTTTTGTGATAGACTGCTGACGCTATTACAAACACCATTTACTGATGAAGTTTTTCTGAAATATGCATTACTTTCTGAGAAAAAAAATATCGAATTATATTTTGTATGGAGAAAACAATGATACTGTCAAATTAAAGAAGAACTTTCTGTAATTTAGCTACAATACGGCGAAAAAACAAAATGTCAAAATGAAAACACCCGAATATTTTCCCAAACGGGTGTTTTCACGGAATCTTTCCGGGAATTTTCCCGCAATCGGGAATTTTCCCGGGTGGAAACCCACCTCTAGCTGTGACCATTTTCGGCGGAACGAGTATATACGAGGGGTAAGCCCCCAATCATAGAATATTGTTCACGCCACAAGCGTGACGGATGCGCATGCGCATGCGTAGTCTCGCGCCGCAGCGCCTCGCGCCGGGGGACTTGTGCGCTTGCTTGCTTTCTCTTTCGCGGCGGACGTCTCCCGAAACACACGTGTGCACACACATCGCGCCGCGCACCTTTGACCCGCCGATAAATCTCGCGTACCTATGCTCATACCAGTGTCGTGTTCACATTACTCCACGAACCAATACATCCTGCTCAACCTGCCCAAGATCAGCCCAACAAGAAGGGACGCCACGCAGCGCATTCGCCGGCCCATCCAGAACCATCCAGAACAAAGGTTAGTTCACTCACAATCTTTTCCAATCTGTCTGCTCACATCCTCAAATCCCGTCTGCTCTGCATTTCCTGTAACCTCGCGGTTACAAATATGTTTGTACGTTATCTGTTATTTTCATAGATATCATAATAATATTGCTTTTTTTATTAATTTTGGGGGAGGTTCAAGCTTCAATGTAAGCTAGAACAGAAAGATTCAGTATAGAATAGTGAATCTTAAGTACAAACGCTCAGATTCGAACACACACACAGATTGCCGCGCCCAGATTTGTACGGATACTCCCCCGAACTACGCTTAGACGGCGTGTAGAGCACGCATCTTTGTGTGTAAGTTTGAATCAGAGCGTTTTACTACTTTATAAATATAAGGTTTGTAGGTTTGAGTCCCAAAGTCCCCTCCATTCCACCGCCAATGGCTGTAAACACTCCCGGTTCGGCTACTCATGACGTCATACTGGAACAAATTCTGTCTCAAGAAGTCCGTTAGTTGTAGTAGTGCGTGTACATGCACTGTTTTCTAGTGTGCGTAACCTCGGGGGCGGTCATAGAATAAATTGCTCTGAGGGAGCGGAACAAAACATACGACTGTAATACAAAACGCGCTTATTTGCACACGTCACTACTCCAACCATAGCCAAAAGCACTTCGAGATATAGAATATCTCAGACTAAGGAAACCAATGGACTGGCTATACCTATAAACTTTATGTTCATAATAATGGCGGATTGAAACTTTACAAACACCGCTTGTTTTGACAGTTCACATACTCATGACCACAAATTATAGCTCATGACAGCGTTACATAGCAATGGCGGACCGGCCGCAAACAGGATTCTTCATATAGTCAACCATAGACAATTATTACCTCTCCTTTGATTTCTTTACTCATTGTAGAATATCTATAACAGCGAGGTGAAAAGATTTGTCAGTTGGACTTTGATCTAACCTCAGAATATTATTCTGAGGGTTTAACTGTCTAGCCAGGTGCTCAAGGCGCCAGGTGCCACTCGAGGAAGATCCTTTCATGTTTCCTGTACATAATGCATGCCTGTAAGGCTCTTTTTTGATGTTATCCTAAAAGTAAGAAGACCTCTTTCTTTAGAAACTTTTAACACCAAATTAAAAGAAAACAAACGCCACAATGACGCGAATGGCATTTCTGTCATTCATTATGGCGAAGTGAATAAAAATTCGTTGTCGTTTTCCATAATTTATTCGTGTTAAATTTAAAACAAAATTCACAAAAATGGCGTTTGTCAATGAAAGCTTCGATTCTTTAGATGTAAGTACAATTGTTTCTTCAGCTGTATCCACAAATTTAAGCAATATCTATAAATATCATTATTATGAATGGGATTTTGTAGACATTTGCGAACAATTTGCCAAATATCTGTATATCCCGGTCACATTATCTCGAGACCTGGCGTCGATGACGTCACGTCGCGTCGGCGCTCAGATACAGAGCGCGGGGAGGTGAAAGGAGAACGGGGGCGGGTGGTTTGCATTCCAGCGAGGTCTTGAGATAATGTGACCGGGTTGTACGTAGCTTTATCCATCCATCAGCCTGTCTTCGTCCACTGCTAGACATGGACCTTTAGAATATTTCGCCACTCTTGATAGTCCTTTTGGAAGTGATGCCCATACTCACACACAGTGGGCAGGCGGGTTGGTGAGCACGGTGCCGAAACCCTCGCACCTGTGACGCTGCTGCCCGTCACCAGTAGGGATCCCAACCCTCCCGGAATGCCCGGGAGACAACGGGAATATTATTCAACCTCCCGAGCTCCCGGGATGCAATAAATTCTCCGGATTTTATAAAATAAAATAATTTTCACTAACGAAATAGATAAATCGCGCGTCCATCCATCAGACTAGTTCGTCCACTGCTGGACACAAGCCTTTCCAGGACTTTGCCACTCCCGGTGGTCATCCTGGAAGAATTGCCCATACTCACACACGCTGGGCAGGCGGGTTAGTGAGCGCGGTGCCGGAACCCTCGCACCAGTGACGCCGCTGCCCGTCACTAGTCTATTCCATATAAGGCCCGGCTATTAGGGATGGATATACCGCAATCCATCGGTCCCAGGTATGGTGGGCCTCCTGGTTTTTTGCCTGTGAGCTGTCCTCTTACTCTCCCCCGAATAACTTCGAGGAGGTCTCCAAGTAAGATGGTGGTACTTCCACAGTCGAGCCTGGCATCAGCTCTACGACCTAGATCGCGCGTAAATAATTAAAATAATGAAATGACTTGAATTGATTTTTCATATCAAATATTTTCATAGCAAATTAAAAATAACAAATATTACCGACTTTCATTCAATTGCCCACCGATTTTTTTTAAGTCTCTCGAGTTGGCAACCCTAGTTACAACCCAGTGCTCCTAACCAGCCTAGGGTTCTTTAATGAACGCACATCTGCGTGCTTCGGAAGTCACCAAGCTGTTAGTCCATTTGTGCCCGAAGTAAAGCGGTAGGGGTCACCATCTATCACGTTTTGATTGTAATAATCGTCGGCGGAAAGCGGGTCTACCAAGTGTGGACTGTGACTTGGATTTCACAGTTTACATTTGGGAACACCTCTGACACCCCCTCCGGGAACGTCGTGACGATATGTGTTTGTTCCACGATTAAGGAAAACACCGAGTGAAACCCAAAGATTTCAAAAGTAAAGATAATCCCTTACCGTACCAAAATGTTTCCACCTTTAATATTTTTCCATATTTTTCCATATTCGACTGACGACGATCCCAAGTGGATCGAAATATATCTCGAAAATTTTCTTTTTTATTCAATTTCTACTTTAATATTCATAAGAATCTGTATATATATATAATAAAACGGTTAAAAAAAAACACCTTTAAATGGGTGACGCTCACACGTTTGGAGTCAGTGCTGATCTGAACACAGTGATAGTTAGACGCCTTAAGTGCACTTAAAGTTAATCATTTTAACAACTTCAGTAGTTTGCTGACCGTAGGTAGACAGATTGCTCTGACAGACAGACAGACAGACAGACTCATAAGTGTGCGCGCGTCAGCATTATGTTAACGCACACATTCAAAAACAATGCAATAGATTTTAGGTGCCAGGGCTCATCTAAACTTTTGAAATTTTTGGTAAAAGCGTGACCTCGTCGGTGAAAAGTTCCAGTTAGGAACAAGCTCAAACCAAATAAAAATTCAAGACGTAGTTAACTCCATGTAGCGGGTGAAGCAGGCCAAAAGCAAGACAGTTTCGTGTTCGTACATGCAATTTGTCTCAGTTTTCACTAGGCACACACATGGTTACAAAACTGGCCTCACTTCAATAGTGAAATTTTTAGTTTAGTTGGAAGAAGTTGAACCTTTCAGTTTTAAATTCATGATTGATTCTAGTTACAGATCTCGGGACGCAACGCCTCTGAAGTAGCAGTTACGTGGAGCTGTCCAGGCATGCTCTCCTCCCCACCCTCAAAGGAAAGGCTATCTGAATTGACAATAACCACAAAGCGAAAAACCAGCTGTACCGTAAACCAGTTCAAATGTGCCCTAAAGAGGCCAAAGATGAAGCAGAAACTAGATCCAGTTCAGCGAATAAAACTAGAAACCTGTGATAAATTTAGAGAATTCAATAAGGAACCCTACAAAATGCGGGATACGTTCGTATCCGATTTAGTCGGTTTGGCGAGGTGTCTTTATAAATTGTTAAAGGAGATGGTGTTTTTCATCGGCTGCTATCCATGTAGCGACGTTTATGGCGCTTTAAAAAATGTGTGTAAACAGTTGAAATGTTTACTTCAAACAATTGTGGCTGTCTTGTACAGGATACGCTATAAAATGCAGTCTAGTAGGTGTTATAAATGAAACAAGAAGAAATCGTAGTAACTATTGCATGATCTTTTTGGAGGACGTTTTGTGATTTCTAATGCTGGAAGCGGTCACGTTAATATTGTTCATGGTGAACTGTAAACTTACTTGATATAAGTGAAATTGACGTGTTTTAGTGATTGTTCAGTGGGTATTTTTAAACGCAATGTTTTTTTTATATAAAATGTGGGAAATTACTAAAAATAAGTAAATTACTTTTCTTTTTATTATTTTTATTTCTTTTTAAAC
Organism: Ypsolopha sequella; assembly: GCA_934047225.1. Lineage (NCBI taxonomy): Eukaryota > Metazoa > Arthropoda > Insecta > Lepidoptera > Ypsolophidae > Ypsolopha > Ypsolopha sequella. Next base: position 6,040,674 of record OW204011.1, read on the forward strand.
ATATTCATTCATTAACTGCAATTAGAGCATTAATATCGCTTAACTAAGAACTTATGGGGCCTATCTGTGAAAGTTATAAGTTCTGTTAATGATTTAATTTGGCGTTAATTTTTAATAAATGTGTAGATGATGGTATCTTTCCTGACTTAATGAAGTTGAGAAAATTGATCCCTCTTTTTAAATCAGGCGACAACCGGGTCACTTCAAACTATAAACCTGTGTCAAGTTTACCGGTATTGACAAGGTTTTTTGAAAAAATAGTTTTTAATCAATTGTTTTTCATTTTAATTCATTTGATTTTATTTAAATTGCTTTACTGTGAACAATATGGATTCACTAGAGGGAGGTCAACCACAGAATCAGATGCAGGAGTTGCTTTACATTTTTGATGCTTGAGAAGAAAAGCAGAATGCATTTGGTGTATTTTGTGACCTATCGAAAGCCTTCGATTGCGTTAATCATAAAACACTCTATGTAAATTGGATCACTACGGAGTGAGGGGCAAATCTTTGGCGTTATTGAAGTCATATCTTAGTGATCCAATTCAAAAGGTAGACATTAAGGGGGTAAAATCATGTGGAGCATTAGTTAAAATGGGTGGCCCACAGGGTTCCATATTAGGGCCCTTGTTGTTTTTAATTTACATAACTGACCTTCCTTATTTAATTAAAGACTTATCTATCTAAGTACTATTCGCAGATGACATTTCACTTATTTTTAAAGTGAATCCTTGACGACGCGAATACAACTTTATCACTGGTTATAAATGTATAAAATTTACGTAACCAAAGGTAATTCAAGTGGATGTTAATTTGATTTTGCAGGGGTCCAAGCTGGAGTTGGTTAACGAAACTAACGGTGTTACCACAAAACGGTGTTTAACTTTAGACAGTATTTAAATCTGTTGCTGTCACTTTTTTACGATATGAAAGAAAAGGCGACAACAACAGATTTAAACACTGTCTAAAGTTAAACACCGTTTTGTAGTAACACAGTAAGTGTTTAGGCATTACGATAGATTCTCGTCTTCAGTGGGGTCCCACATAGAAGCCCTATGTGGTAGACTTAGTTCGGCCGCATACGCTGTTAGACGCATAAGGCAAATTACTGATGTAGATACTGCTAGATTGGTCTATTTTAGTTACTTTCACAGCATTGTCATACGGCATGCTGTTATGGGGTAGAGCCATGGATAGAGACGCAGTGTTTGTTTTGCAGAAGAGAGCAATTCGGGCTATTTATAATATGAAGCTCTGGGATTCATTAAGAGAAAAATTCAAAGAAATTAATATATTAACGGTTCCTTGTGAATTAATTTACAATTCTTAGATAGGTATGTCAGAAAAAATGTTAAGTCTTTCCCAAGGCTTGGTGAGCAACACTGTAAGGAAACCAGAAATAAGGATAAACTGGCTTTTCCAAAAATCAGACTCGTCGAGGTGGGTACCTCTTTCGTGGGACATGGTAAAAGATTTTACAACAAACTTCCAAAGGAGGTCCGTACCTTGTCAGAGAATAAGTTTAAACAGTTTATTAAGCAGGGCCTATTGAAGAAGTCATATTATAAAATAAATGATTACTTAAACGATACCAAAGCATAGGGTTATGACCTTGCTAAGTTTCTTGCCCGTCTTCTTAGCAAGACTAATCGAATGGACGGAGTAAGGCATATATTTACTACCTCTATATTATTTATTCCTTATTCCTACATTTTTATTTCATTCAAATGTATTTTTTATTAAATTTAAGTAAACCCAACCTTTATTATTTCCCTGCGTATTTCCCCATATTATTATTTATTAAATAAAACTATTACCTATACACATAGATTACAAATACAAATACAAATTGTTTATTTCTTGAAATCTTACACTAAAACATGCTTTCAAAATAAATCCTTAATCTAAACATAAAAAGAAAACAGTTATAATAAATGATTAAAAACAGATTATTTAGTGTCTACGTTTTCCAGTGGACCCCAAACTAAGTCGGGCTTGTCAAGTGGGATCCAGAAATATGTACCAGACTAAAGTACGAGTTTTGATTATTTAATTACTTACATTACATAAATATGAAACATTCTGGGTGTGCTTTATATTGAGATTAGTCGCTATGCATATAATTTAAAGTATTAATTGAATAATAGCGGTTTAAAGTACGGTTTGGGGTAACTTTACAATTTTTTTCTACCGAAAAAATCTAATGGAGCCATATTTTCGCCACACTATGGGCATATCATTAGTACTCAACTTTACCATACTATATTTATTTCACAGTGATTGGTGCAGTATTGACGATATCCATCCATCCATCAGCCTAGTTCGTCCACTGCTGGACATAAGCTATTCCAGGACTTTGCCACTCCCGGCGGTCATCCTGGAAGAATTGCCCATACTCACACACGCTAGGCAGGCGGGTTGGTGAGCGCGGTGCCGGAACCCTCGCACCAGTGACGCCGCTGCCCGTCACCAGTCTGTTCTATTAGGGATGGATATACCGCCATCCATCGGTCCCAGGGATGGTGGGCCTCCTGGTTTTTTGCCTGTGAGCTGTCCTCTTACTCTCCCCCGAATTACTTCGAGGGGGTCTCCAAGTAAGATGGTGGTACCTCTACAAAATAATTTTATACTAGCGACCAGTGGCGTATTTACCCTAGGGCCAAAAGAGCCATGGCCCCGGGCGGCAGGCTGAGAGGGGCGGGGCGTAAGCCGCACCTCACGCTCAGCTTTAGGCACCTTTCATAATCAATCGTTACCTATCTTTTAATTTATTGCTTAAAAAAATTTTTTCAATGCATGTGCTCGTAAAGGCCCACTTTTTATGCATCAAAACCGAACAAAAAGTCTATTATTTTGCCCTAGGGCTTCATTTTTTTTTTTTTTATTTATTTACAATGGTTGGCTAACCTGCAAACTTTCCTGTGTACCATAGATGTTACACTTTTTTTTCCACTGTTTAACGGCTCTGGATACAGTCTTTTTGAGCCAATTATAATTTAAAGTTCACAAGATTATATTTGTTTTCATTTCCTCACACTATGCATTGAAAAACGTATCCTGTGTACCATAGATGTTACACTTTTTTTCCACTGTTTAACGGCTCTGGATACAGTCTTTTTGAGCCAATTATAATTTAAAGTTCACAAGATTATATTTGTTTTCATTTCCTCACACTATGCATTGAAAAACGTAGTATGATACACGGGCGTAAAACTCGCTACGCTCGTGTTTTAAATCGTCCTCGTAATTTATTCCTTTGCGCCCTTGTAGCATAAACTACTATTATAAATGCTGTTTATTTCTTTGTATGGTCTTTTGAGATTTTTCATTCATTGTTATCATTCTGAGCCTAAATCAACACAGTACTGCTGGATTTAATTTAATGTTATTTTAGGGATGCAACGATTGCAAAGCGGTGCATCGTTTTGCATCTGTAATCGTAATAATTACGATTAATAACGAAGCGATGCATCGTATTAAGAATCGTGACGATTATTAAATTGAAAGTTTTTCAGACGTATGGGCTTAGTTCCCTTTGCCTTCCTACATAGTGAGAGAATAAAAAGTCAATTGGGATTAAGAATTTTACGAGTGAAAATTGTTGTTTGCGAATTCAATCATTTAATTTATTAATCAGTAGTGAATAGCCTGGCGTTAAAAAGTGTATTCTGGCGTGTAGCTGATAGCCACAATGCAAGAAAGAAAGATTTTACAAAAACATTTTTTTTAATAATCGTAATGAATAACGATTATTATCGTAATCGTAATAGCCGAATCGTTGCATCCCTAGTTATTATTGAAACTTTTTTGCTTTTTTCTCTTACATTCATGGGGCAGCAAACCTTACAGGCCCAGCCCCCCTATTCTGTATCTTTAGTTGCCAACTGCACGAGGTGCCTATCATCAAAAACATAGCTAAAAACTGAAATTTCAAAATTGCCTTTAGTGGGTATTGAACTATTAACAATCTGTGTCGTCACTTCAAGTGCGAAAATATCCTTAGGACATCGGAATTCGATAGTATATCTATGTTTTTAATGATAGACACCCAGTCCAGAAGGCAACTAGAGATACACAATAGGCCCGCTGGGCGCCAAATCTTAAAACACGCCACTGCTAGCGACCCGATATGAAGGGTAAGCGGGATGAAAGATCATTGTCAGTTTTTTTCAAAATTGAGTAAATAGTGCCATCTTCTAAAATGTCTCGATAACAATGATTGAGCGAAAACAAAAACTTGAAAAAAATAACACAGTCCGCAGAATATCGCTTTTAAAAATAAACCGGACTCAAGAAGCTTAAAAACCTAACTTGAAAAAAAATTGTCGTTTTAACTGTAAAGTTTGTTTTGAGAAAAAAAAATTGTTATTACAATAAGCCCACTAAGCAGAGTTCTAAAATAATAACCTAAGCAAGTTTTTTCTGCTTATTTCAAATTTACCTTCTGTTGACTATGATCCCTCTTCCCCTTCATATGCTAGTCTATTGGCGGGCAGCTTGCAGGTTTATATAGGGAACATTCAAATAAAACGCCACATTTTTCTTAAGAACTTTATTGCATATTGCATATCAAGCCTGCGTGTCTATTCAATGTACGTAAAAGGCTACAAGTTAAGCTAAAGAGGACACTTTGCTATTCAAGTGGCGCCATCTATTGACAGTCAAAACTTTTCATTTTTGTTTTAACAAGGATTATTTCCCAAAATGCCACAAAAACAACAAAGGTGTCCATAATCAGCCTCTCCTTACTCGTTTCTGATTTTTCAAATTGCAAAGATAAAAAGAACTTCTATATTAATTTTATTGAGGAGAATATTAGTACGATTGTAAAAAAAAAAATCAGCAACGGCAAAGATTTCAAAAGTAAAGGTAAGCCCTTACCGTACTATGACAGCACCAAAATGTTTCCACCTTTAAATAGGTGACGCTCACACATTTGGAATCAATGCTCATCTGAACACAGTGATAGTTGGACGCCTTAAGTGCACTTAAAGTTAATCATTTTAACAACTTTAGTAGTCTGATCAGTTTGCTGACCGTAGGTAGACAGATTGCGCACTCATAAGTGTGCGCGCGTCGGCATTATGTTAACGCACGCATTCAAAAACAATGCAATAGATTTTAGGTGCCAGAGCTCATCTAAAATTTTGAAATCTTTGAGCAACGGACGAAACAATACTATCCTTATAAGTTGTGGAAACTCTAGTAATAATTTAAGATGTAAAAATGCCTTGTACTATCCCGAAAATTTAAATAGAAACTTTTCTGTTTTTATGGCAGTGATGACATATTTTAAGAGCACACCTAACGCTCAATAAAGGAGTCGGGATTGAAACTTATTTATTGTACATATGAGAATTCCAACTTGGCAATTAATAGGATCTACATAATTACTAATATTGGGTGCTTACCTATGAAATTGGCAAAATTTTCATACAGATTTATAAGTTTATAATTATTCAATAGCTTTTTCTACACTGTTGATTGTTGGCATTTGGTGGAACTTGAAATACATAATGAACTACTTACAAGTAACTTAACAAGCTATACACTTGCAGTACGAAATTAGCCCCTACAGAGAAGAATATAAGATAGGTACAAAGTCCAATGTGTCTTACTTGATGCGATCTCCGCTGTACTATCCCACAAATTTATTTAATACTTCCTGACCGGTTTCGCCTTTATGGCATTATCAAAGGAATTAATATAAGATCTTAATTACACAGTAAATAGTTTACATCAGCCAGTGCGATCAATGACACTAACACATTTTTTTTTTAATTTAGTATTTTAAAAAAAATTAAATGATTTTTTTTTTTTTTTAAATGTGTTAGTGTTATTGATCGCACTGGCTGATGTAAACTATTTATTGTGTAATTAAGATCTTATATTAATTCCTTTGATAATGCCATAAAGGGGAAACCGGTCAGGAAGTATTAAATAAATTTGTGGGATAGTACAAGTGATTTTCAGTTCATTAAATAGCTTTTTCCATTATTTCTTTTAAAGTTGATTTCAAGGTTTTACATCTGCGTATTAAATTTTGTTTTTATTTTCAGTTAGATAACAAAAAAACAGTTCGTCCTAAATGCAATCCTTTCTCATGATAAGATTCGTAATATTCTTTTACAGCGGATACTTTTCAAAAATTAAATTAATGTTGCTATTCGCTTAATGTTGTCTCATTCATACACAAAAGAAATTATAAAATTTGGATTTGTCATTCCTAAAAAATGTTCGTACTGAAAATTGAGTTTCCTTAAATCCTCAATACAAAACGCCAATTTCGTATGTAAGGACCTAATATTTCGGGACAGTGTGAAAAATACTATATTTGGGAGAAAACTAATTTTTTTATACAAATTCTAAGATTAAAATCTTAAATCTTGGTTCCATCTTCACACAGTGTACTTATAAAAAGAAAATTTGCAAAAAATATCTGATACCAGGTCTCCTTGTTAGAAAAGTGCATTACATGGTCTGTGTTCATAACTTTCAGCACCTTTAACGGCTAAGACACAATAAAATATATCGCAAAAATGCAAAATATTAGATATACAAAGCACCACCTCAAGTTGATGCCTCATTCATTTAGTTTCCATCGAAAGCCACGCTACATTCACCGATATCATAGACTAAGTATTACTACCTATAGACTAGCAGTTCCCATACATCAGTTTGTAGCCACAAAAAGGTGTAAAATTCTAACGAAATCTAGATGGCGTTGCTAAATCCTGTAACGAACACGATGCTAAAAAAGACTGGTGACGCTAGTGGCACAATGAAAATTGTTCCCACTTCGATAATAGATGGCGCTGAAATATTCGTTAATGTTGCCAATTTAGCGCCATCTAGTTTTTATAAGCAAAACTATTACAGCCACATGTTTACTTGGTAACCATGACAGTTTACTTGCAGCCAATTAAACAAATTATGCTTATTTGCAACACTTGGCGACACCTAGTGTCGTAAGGGCGCGTAAAAAATTTGCTACGCTTTGATGTATGGGAGTTGTCGGTCTATACGTAGTAATACTTAGTTTATGCCGATATCCACTTAAAATATCTAAAATTACAACAATACTACACAAAATAAAACAACTTTTATTCAATATTATATCTGCAGAATAGCATATATTTTAAAAAGACAAGATATAAATCATATAACTTTTCTTATTTTTAAAGTATTATAACTTACCAACTAAAGAAAATAATTGCCATTAAATTTAAATTTGTCGAAAATGGCAACATTTGTGACGTTAAAAAAAAGGGAAGTAAAAAAAAAGTTTGTTGTAAAACTAATAATTTATTTCTTTAAAATACATATTTAATTGCATAATATAAGACGAAATGTCGGTGTCATAGTTTTTTGATTACACTAAAAAGTACATGCTTAAAAATTATTTCAATACAAAATGCTTGGAAATAGCAGAGCAATTTTGACACTTCTTTAATATTTTCTTTAATATTTTGTATCTGTTTTTAAGCGACCAAAATTACCTGTTTACAAGCATCAAGTATAACATTTTAATAAAAAAAATCAACTTGTCATTTTAACAACTCTAGATCTTATTCTAGGTAATGTCAAATTGATTAGGGCCATAGAAATAAATCATAAGAAAATATATTTATAAAATAAAAACATGGAACTTATTTTAACAACATATTTGTATGTAGAATTCGTACTTAATATTTATGTCCAATTTTTACACAAAAAAGTAAAATAAGACAAAAGCACGTAGGTGGAAAGCCGTTTAAAAAAAGAAGATTACATATTTTTACTGGCCCCAATACATGAAGCATTATATGCATAGGTATTTTATGAAAAATAAAGGCTTAAGTATGCACCAGTTACATAGATCATTAAATAAAAGAGTAGAATTATAATAAACCACGGCCTATTTTATATATTTAAATCGGCTACCAACTCAAAAACACAGATAGAAACTGAACTTTCAAAATGACCTTCAGTTGGTATTGAATTATTTACGACCTGCGGGCCTATTGTGTATCTCTAGTTGCCTTCTGGACTGGGTGTCTATCATCAAAAACATAGATATACTATCGAATTCCGATGTCCTAAGGATATTTTCGCACTTGAAGTGACGACACAGATTGTTAATAGTTCAATTCCCACTAAAGGCAATTTTGAAATTTCAGTTTTTAGCTATGTTTTTGATGATAGGCACCTCGTGCAGTTGGCAACTAAAGATACAGAATAGGGGGGCTGTGCACGACACTTCAAGAGCGAACATATTATCCTTAGGCGCAAGCCCCACAGAAGTGACGTGGCGGTGGCGCGTGGCGCGGACGGATAATCAAAGAAACTCAATAGTTATAAAGCATAAGGTCGTTTTTGCCGAAAGAGGAGCGTACGTCATTTGGCAAAAACTGGTCTATACTTTATAAAAACTATGATAGTAATAAATTTCTATGTTTGAACACTTGGCGATTTATCCATCGCAAGGAGATATAAATTAACATTATGTCATTGCAGTAAAGAAACGTTTCTATACTGCAATTAAATAATGTTAATCTATACTTTACAATTATTAGGTTTATTTTTCGTTGCTTTGATTGTCCGTCCGCGCCACGCGCCACCGCCACGTCGCTTCTGTGGGGCTTGCGCCTTAGACAATCGGAATTCATTGGTATATGTTTTTGATGATAGGCACCCAGTTGGTAACAGATTCAAAGATGCATAAGCTCGCAGGTTATAAAAAATAAATTCATAAAAAAGAAATTGGCAAGGTACGAAAAATAAAATGAAACAGATTGTTTCAAAATACAATTTTTTGAGTCAATAAATAAAATGAAAAGTTTAAATATGTAACTGCCAATGTACCTATGTATTCTAAACATAAAATAACTATTTTATTCTAACTGCATATCAAAACAACATACAGAACATTTTTTTTTATGTAAAAAAAAAAGAAATAATTTTTTTAATTCTAGAAATCGAATAAAATGATTTTCATTTTTCTGTATATTGTTTAGATTTTTAGAAATAAAATACATTATCATATAAGAATTTAATAGTAAAATATCGAGCACATATTTATCATTTTAATATAGAATAACATAATATTTAAAAAGATGCACAATGGTATCGATTCGGCGCAACACAACTAACAAGACTAACCTTATTTTGAGCGTCCCGTCTTTGTCTTTTCGATACAGAAAAAAAAGGACAGAACACTTAAATTAAGTTTAGTCCTGTCAATTAAGTCAAGTTGTGTTGCGCCGAATCGGCGTTAATGTTTGTCAATTCATTTTTTTTTTTTCAAGAAAGTCTATTCAATGCCACATACAATTCTAATAAAATTGTAAAAAAAAAATAAAGTAAAATTAAATAAATATGTCTCGATATAATAAGCTACAATAGAGTAAACAATAGAGTAGATAGAACAACTATTTCTGGGTCACCTTACGTTAAAATTACAAGTATTGAAAGCGAGATGGCAGTGTTCTTATGTTGTTTTATCTGAAAAAGAAGACTAAAATCAATGGACGGCACAGCAGGGAATCTAAAAAGGCCGACTTGGGTGAATCATAAAATTATTTGAAAGTATAGGATAGGAAAGTAGGATTTCACGCGTGCAAAAGAGACGGCAATAGAACAGAATCATAATGTGATTCATGCAAAACGGCCTTTTTAGAGGACCAGGGGATGTAAAAAGGCCGACTTGGGTGAATCATAAAATTATTTGAAAGTAGCATAGAAATAGGATAGGAAAGTAGGATTTCACGCGTGCAAAAGAGACGGCAATAGAACAATCATAATGTGATTCATGCAAAACGGCCTTTTTAGAGGACCAGGGGATGTAAAAAGGCCGACTTGGGTGAATCATAAAATTATTTGAAAGTAGCATAGAAATAGGATAGGAAAGTAGGATTTCACGCGTGCAAAAGAGACGGCGTTAGAACAGAATCATAATGTGATTCATGCAAAACGGCCTTTTTAGAGGACCAGGGGATGTAAAAAGGCCGACTTGGGTGAATCATAAAATGATTTGAAAGTATAGGATAGGAAAGTAGGATTTTACGCGTGCAAAAGAGACGGCGTTAGAACAGAATCATAATGTGATTCATGCAAAACAGCCTTTTTAGAGGACCAGAGAATCTAAAAAGGCCGACTTGGGTGAATCATAAAATGATTTGAAAGTAGGATGCAGTTAGAGCTTTTTTACGCGTGCAAAAGAGACGGCATTAGAACGGAATCATAATATGATTCATCCAAAGCGGCCTTTTTAGAGGACCAGCGGGCCTATTGTGTATCTCTAGTTGCCTTCTGGACTGGGTGTCTATCATCAAAAACATAGATATACTATCGAATTCCGATGTCCTAAGGATATTTTCGCACTTGAAGTGACGACACAGATTGTTAATAGTTCAATACCCACTAAAGGCAATTTTGAAATTTCAGTTTTTAGCTATGTTTTTGATGATAGGCACCTCGTGCAGTTGGCAACTAAAGATACAGAATAGGGGGGCAGTTCCCAACAATTGTATATTACGATACGTATGACTTCATTGAACGGCGTGAGTTAGCGCTCCTCGTAGGGTCACCAGATAGTCGGGATCAGTGTTGCCAGACACACTGTAATTACAGTAGATCTACTGTTATTTAACACGATCTACTGTACACTGTAGCACTTAAGAGGGCGCCGAGCAAAATAATCTAAAACGACAGTCACTGTTAAATTGATTTATTGAATAATATTTCAATGATAAATAAATAAAATATATATTTATTATCACAGAGAATGTATCTAATAATAATAATAATGATAAAATTCTTTATTGCACTAAAAATTGTACAGAAGGCGAACTTAATGCTATCTAGCATTGTCTTCCAGTTAACCTTTGGTGCTGTGGATCGTTATTGGGTAGTGCCGGGAAAGGTATCGTAGAAACAATACTAAATGCCTTAATGACAGAGGCATTAAAATATTCATATAAACAAACGGAGCATAATATCTACATAATCTACATATAAAACAAATGTACTTACTATAAAATACAAATAATAAAAAATTATATACGCTATAACAGCTTTGAAAGTTTTTTAAAAGATATAAATATACTGATAAATAGGATATACAAATATAATTAAATCTCAAGATATATTTCGGGTCCGACCTGGACCCGGCATCAGTTGAGTATCTTAATTAAAATAAATAGACATTGACATATATAATATAAAAGTACATGACATGACAGGTTATGACCTAGACTACCTATTTACAATCTATCTTATTATTAATTCATTATAATTGTCATTACATTAATAATAATTATGATGATGATGATGATGATGATGATGGTGATGATGACGATGATGATGATTTTAATGTTGTTTATCATCGTCATAATCATCATCATCATCATCATCATCATCATCATCATCATCATCATCATCATCATCATCATCATCATAATTATTATTAATGTAATGACAATTATAATGAATTAATAATAAGATAGATTGTAAATAGGTAGTCTAGGTCATAACCTGTCATGTCATGTACTTTTATATTATATATGTCAATGTCTATTTATTTTAATTAAGATACTCAACTGATGCCGGGTCCAGGTCGGACCCGAAATATATCTTGAGATTTAATTATATTTGTATATCCTATTTATCAGTATATTTATATCTTTTAAAAAATAATAAAAAATACACACATACATATATACAAATACATATTATTTAAATATAATATGCAATTAAGAGAAAGATTCAAAACTCATACAAGGATTGATAAAGTAAATGTGCTATTAATTACTTTGCAATTATCTACACTTCCACCGTAGCAAATATTTAAAATAACTTATGGTGTAAGAAACAAATTTATCTAAAGTAGGCCCAAAATCGAAAAAAGGTATTGGGGTTTTAGTAATTTCAATAACTTAACTGTCGAATTTTGTCTCAACCACAATTCAAGACAATCATAAACGTTATAAAATACAACTGGGCCGTTTCACATTTTTAAAATTTTGTCTGGTAAATTAAATATGATTTTTTCTGTTAAATTCAATAAAAGCGACCACGATAAAAAAAGACCACGAGAGAACAAGCGAGGTGTCTAATCGTTCTACGCTCGGCGCAGCCTTAATAAAATTACAGTTTATGGAGACACTGTAATTTTCTAATGCAAAAAGTCACACAAGTTAGTTGAAAATGGCGAAAAATGTGAAAATGAATGAATTCTACTGTAATTTGGTCCCAAACACTGTAATTTTGAGCCCTCAACACTGTAACATGAGTTTCCTCATCTGGCAACACTGGTCGGGACTGTCCCGACATTTCACATGATGTCCAGAGTCCCGACAAAACACAAATTGTCCCGACAAATAACAAATATCAACGGTCGGCGGGCAAAACATTTTTTTATTGTAATTACTTTAATTTTAATAACAAAAAATAATTTTTTGATTCGTAATATTTATTTGTTCCGATCATAATCTCAAAATCCAGACTTTTTGAAATTTTGCCCAGGTATTTTGGTTTTCCCATCTGGCAACCCTAACTCCTCGCTACGCTCAGACTCAAAAGGACTTGCATCCAGAGCCGTAAAACTATTAAAAAAAAAAAAAGCTACGCTCAGATGCAATAATGGACTTAGTGACGAGTATGGTATACTATTTTATAGCACGCGTAATATAAACTTTTTCAAAAAGTCAACTTAAGTTGGGCCATTCCGCTCAGCTGCCATATGACGTGACGTCCTGATGGCTATGATCTCAATGAAGCTTTGCACACATCTTTATACAACGTGTAACAGAAAGGTGTAACCATATTTGAAGCAGTGGCGTGCACAGAACTTTTTGCTGGAAAAGCAAGCAATTGGTCAAGAACAACAAAAAAAATATATAAAAAAATTTAAATATCACTTTGAAAAAAATAAATTTGTATGACGCCAGGGTAGAAAATGTCTACCCGATTGAAAATTTCCTATATATAAACTTTTTTTTTCAAAGTGATATTTAAATTTTTTCATATTTTTTTTATTGTTATTCTTGACCAATTGCTTGCTTTTCCAGCAAAAAGTTCTGTGCACGCCACTGATTTGAAGAGCTTATTCAGTCAATGGTATAGAACAACTTTTAGTATGGAACAAACCCTGTATCTCGAAAAAAAAATTCAACTGTTTCATAGAAAAATGCAATGCCGCTCGGCCGAAATGTATGGAAGGGCAGATTTATTTTTTGAGATTTCAGGGTTGGCTCCATAGTAAAAGTTGTTCTATACCATTGACTGAATAACCTCTTCAAATATGGTTACACCTTTCTGTTACACATTGTACTCGTATATGATTGCCTTCCCCCGACACCACACTCCGAGCCATCTCTCATCAAGATGTACAAGATGGCGCGATATTCAAAAAGTGTCGAATTTGTGAATATGTTTTGTGAGCGTTAGTGCATATTGTACAGTGTACAGTACAATAGAGCCACTGAGTGATGGCGCCTATGACGTTTAAATGCCTACGAAGTATCGTAATTATTTATAAGCAAGTGTGGATTAAAAAATGTAATACTTCATTGTTGATAGTGATGTACTACTGGTTTCGGTTATTATTTTTCGATTTGAATGTTGCTTTATTGTGCAATAGAATTCGTATAGAAACAAAGATTTTTTTTTTTAAGTTTCTCATTTTTTATAGGTCGTGTTTGAGGTCGCCAAGTTACGCAATAATATTTAATTAAAAACAAAACGATGACGAAGTTAAACTAAACGAAAATAAATGATAGTAAAATACTTTTTTCGATTTAGATAATTTAACATCTCTTGGGGGCCCCGGGGCACTACACCGCATAGCCCTCCGATAGCTACGCCACTGGTTTTGGCACATTTTCCTTTTGTATCATTATGTTGAATGTTGAATGACGTGTCTAATGTTGAGTAAACTGACACTTGATTTTTATTTTTAACCGAAATTTGAAATGTACCTCATCACTAAATGCAGCTGTCATAAGTGCCATCACTCAGTGGCCCTACTTTAGGGTATGTGTGTGTATAATAGATAACATAATGATAGTACTTAAGGTGGCTCCGTCGGAATAATTAGCAACTCGATTCGTGGTGGTTGAAATTTCGAACAAAACCATATTAAAATAAAGTCCTTATCAGTTCGCACTACAACATGGCTGTTACGTCAGTCGCTGCGGCTGACAAGTGCGAAAATAGTGTGTTTTTAATTTATTTTATCCAAAATAAAATTAATTTCCAAGAACTGAGAAAACCAAATCATTTTGTATTATTTTGTCTAGAAGTTTATAAATTTTCATACTGTTTCGATAAATACTGCAGCAGTTATGTTGTTACAAGTGAAAAAAAAATCGAGAAATAAGGGTACACTTTGAATTTTCTTGCTTCACTTCTGTATGTTATAATGAAATTCAGGAAAAACCACATCACTATTTGTATCATGCAGATTACTATGTATTTTTCTTCTCTTGAAAAATGCCATAGTTACCGTATAAAATGGTTACAAAGTTACTTAGTTCAAGGTCGTTTGCGTTGGTAGAAACCTTAACTGAGCCACCGTTTTAAGTGAATCACAGGAGATTTCCCGGAAGGTACCTACCTCTAGGCGGGCTGCGGCGCGCTGGCCTTCTCCTTCTTCTTTTCCTTCTTTTTCTTGAGGAACGATGGCGTCCTCAAGCCCTTCTTCTTTTTCTTGTCTTTTTTGGGAGAGTCCTCCATCGAGACCTCCTTCGAGGGCGAGCCCTAGGGATGGGACAGAGGATCAGAAATGTTTGCTTTTGTAGCCGCGGTCCGAAATGTAATTTACGGCTTGTGAATGAATTATGCGTGAACGATGTATGTACGTTTACTCAAATAGTTTGCAGTACACCCGCACGCTATTTTGGAAACTATGTGAATATAAATAAATACATTATTTAAGCACTTAGAACTTCTTTTTTTTTCAAAAAAAAATACTGTTATCTATAAACTACCTTCGAAAATCAAAATATCTATATAGATAAATTTAGTCATCTGAATCCTCAGGAGGAAAAAAAAGCGACTGGATGTGTTAGAGATACAACCGCAAATTATTTAAGTGGATACTTCTTATGTTGCCTCTTTACTCAAGTACAGAGGTAAGAATCAATGGCAGAAATACCATAATAATATATCATGTAACGCATTAGCTTATTTCAAAGTTATTTTTTCGAAAATTTGTAAAAAAAAAATTTTTTCTTCATCGTTTAGAATGGTTATTTGGCAGCAGTTTACTAAAAACGAAATGAAAAAACAGAAAAGCATGAAATTTTCATGTTTTTTTTTTCGCCATCAGTCATTTTCAGGTTAGGTCCATTTTCTTTGCAAATACTGCAGAAGTATGCATATTAAAAAAGCAAATGAAACTTAATTATATATTTCTGCATCCAATAGTCCTGCAGGAAGTTGCTATGAACAAAAAAATATACAACGTGTAACAGAAAGGGGTAACCATATTTGAAGAGTTTATTCAGTTAATGGTATAGAACAACTTTTACTATGGAACAAACAGTGTATCTCGAAAAAAATATTTACTGTTCATAGAAAAATGCAATGCCGCTCGGCCGAAATGTATAGAAGGGCAGATTGTTTTTTTTTTGAGATTTCAAGGTTGGCTCCATAGTAAAAGTAGTTCTATACCATTGACTGAATAAGCTCTTCAAATATGGTTACACCTTTCTGTTACACGTTGTATAATATCTTGCTTGCTAAATGTTGTGATGGAAATTTCTATAACTATGCAAAGATGGGTTAAATCTGCCATCAATCTGTGCTTCTCGCCTTTCATATTTTTTATTGCCTTGCTAATTAATATTTGGATTGATTTTTGAATGAATTTTTTCACTATGAGCGTACAGTCGGTAACTCTATGTATCGAGTAACAAGATGGGACCAATTTGTAGTTGTTAGTGGCGTGCACAGAACTTTTTGCTGGAAAAGCAAGCAATTGGTGAAGAATAACAATAAAAAAAATATAAAAAAAATTAAATATCACTTTGAAAAAAAAAAGTTTGTATAGGAAATTTTCACTCTATGGTAGACATTGTCTACCCTGGCGTCATACAATTTTTTTTTTTCAAAGTTATATTTAAATTTTTTCATATTTTTTTTATTGTTGTTCTTGACCAATTGTTTGCTTTTCCAGCAAAAAGTCCTGTGCACGCCACTGTGTTGTGTAGAAAAAAAACCGGCCAAGTGCGAGTCTTAGAGTTCCGTACATATGACCAATTATTTCAAACCAGATATTTATTAAATCTTAGCTCATGCTCTAATTCTGTCAGACATAAAAACTGCAAAATTAAGTTGGTTGAGTATGGCGTTTCTAGTATTTGTTGTTTAAAAATGGTCTAAAAATGGCCATTTTGATAGCCCCCCATTTCTTTATTTTGTAAGATAAAAAGAATAAAAATATATTTATACTCAAATAGTTTGCAGTACACCCGCACGCTATTTTGGAAACTATATGAATATAAATAAATACATTATTTAAGCACTTAGAAATTCTTTTTTTTTTTTTTCAAAAAAATACTTTTCACTGTTAGCTCTAGACAATGAAACCCCACATGCTATAGTAAGAAAAAAGAAATTATTTTCGGCTCCATTTTCATGTATGAGGCCTATCTCATTCCGTCTAAGAGCTAGAGACCCGTGACATACGAACACACAGACGGACAGCGTAGTGACATTAATAGGGCTCCGATTTGCCCTTTGAGTACGATTCCCTAAAAAATTACATCATAATAAATAAAGTTGGCTGCGCGCAACCTGGAGCATTTTTTTTGGTGTATGTACAAAATACTCCAGGTTGCGGCCAGCCAACCCTATTTATTTTGATGTAGTTTTTTTTCTACACGTCTCCGAATCGGTCACGTATTATTACTCGATACATAGGGTCAGTGGCGTGCACAGAACTTTTTTCCGGAAAAGCAATCAGAAGGTCAAAATAGACGTTAAAAAAAATATGAAAAAATTTAAATAACACTTTGAAAAAAAAAAGTTTGTATGACGCCAGGGTGGGCACTGCCTACCCTAGAGTGAACATTTTCATACAAACTTTTTTTTTTAAAGTGTTATTTTAATTTTTTCATATTTTTTTTATTGTCGTACTTGACTTTCTGATTGCTTTTCCGGAAAAAAGTTCTGTGCACGCCACAGCATAGGGTTACCGACTGTAGGCCCGTAGTCTATATGATCATAATTAATAACGCAGTGATTATTAAAACACTGAAAGCACCCGATTATATTCGGGGGGTAAGTTTAGTTATTCACAAAACCAAAAAAGTGTTACTTTCACTATATCTGCTTACTTTTTTCGTTTTGAAAAGTCGGGATAATGTGCTCTGGGAAAGATAAAAATATATATAGGTGTTAAGATGATAACCCTTTTCCTTAAAACGGGGTGTTCCACCCATTATTATGAACAACTTTTACTATGGGGCCGACACTGAAATAGCAAAAAGAAAATCGGTTGTTTCATACATTTTGGTCGAATAGGTATACTTTAACATTTCTATGGTACAGCTGATTTTTGGCCCCATAGTAAAGGTTGTTCATATTGATAAGCAGAATTGTCTGTTTAAAGGGAAACAGTTATCAAATTAGCACCCAGTATAAGGTGAAATTTATTTATGCAACCAAATTCATAATAAATACTCGGTAAGTAGTCGGTATCAATGACTCGAAGACCCCTAATTTATTTCCGAAACTATAATAGAAATAAATTTCTATGTTTGAACACTTGCGATTTATCCATCGCAAGGAGATATAAATTGACATTATATCATTGCAGTATAGAAACGCAGAAAGAAAAGTAAATCTGGATGTGAATAGTAAATGACTCGGAGCCGGGCTTGCGTTTATAGGAAACAGGTAATAAATAAATTAACATTAACATTATATCATTGCAGTAAAGAAACGCAGAAAGAAAAGTAAGTCTGGATGTGAGGAGTTCTGAACCGGGATTCGAACGCGGGACCTCTCGCTTACCGGGCGATTGCTCTACCAACTGAGCTATCTAGGTCTCAACACAACTCGTCAATTTACTCGTGAAGTATGGGAAAGCACATCGGTAAATTCACGAGTTGTGTTGAGACCTGGATAGCTCAGTTGGTAGAGCAATCGCCCGGTAAGCGAGAGGTTAGGTTCGAATCCCGGTTCAGAACTCCTCACATCCAGACTTACTTTTCTTTCTGCGTTTCTTTACTGCAATGATATAATGTTAATGTTAATTTATTTATTACCTGTTTCCTATAAACGCAAGCCCGGCTCCGAGTCATTTACTATGGGAGGTCAACATTATATTTTGCGGAATGAGCAAAACATTTTATCGCTCCGTGATACTGACCACTTACCAAGCCTCCATCAATACATATAATAAAACAGTAGAACCCGGTGTGTCTAAACATTGAAGAAAACTTATAAAAATAGAAAGACTAAAGAAGAGTAAGAACACAAATCAGCTATTTTAGAATTCTTTTCTGTCTGTATGTTTGTTCACGGACATCTCTGAAATCACTGATTGGGATATTGTCAGTTTGTTTTGTCAGAGAGTGACAGCGCTTATAAGTTATATTTTTATACTTATAATTAATACTATTATATTATAATAATTATTATTATACACTCGGCGTCAAAAAATACGCACCCTTTGAAAAATTTACTACAAACAACAGAATGTTTGCGCAATACTTTTTTCAATACCACGTACTCGAGAGATTTGTTTTGTTAATGAAATGAAACAATTGTTTATTTCAAGGTCGTTAAATGTTTTGTCAATTGATATTACATTATAGTTCATTATAATTGGTTCCAAAAATTAAAGAAAGTTGTGTGAAGTAAATTTTTCAAAAGGTGCGATTTTTTTGACGCCGAGTGTATAACAAATAATGTTTGTTTCTAAAAAAAAATATCTCATTTGTTTCCACTAGGCCACGCGGGCGAAGCCGCGGCCAGAACAAATATCACCTTACATGTAACATTAAAAACATAAATACTCGTGAAAATACTGTGTCAAAAATGAATGTATGTGTTACCATTGTGACTACAAAATACATAATAAACAATAACTTATATCTCTTATATTTTTTGTTAAAATAATTAATAAAAAAAATTTGAAAAAGCAAATATTATCGAAAATATTTATTATTATTAAAAAGTTTGCATACCATAAAAAAGGTATGAGAGATGCAAATATCGTATCGTATAATTTGTATGCAAATTTTAGTTGAACACCCCCCCTGCTCCTTGAAAACCAAATCCTAGATACGCGCCTCCTCCACGACGTGTACAATGCTTGCCAAATAACTTTGCGGATTTGGTTACAGAAGGCATCGTAGTAGCAAATTTCAGGGGGCGTTTGTAAGGAATAAGGAACGCAACCGCAAAGGTTCCTGGTGAGTTTTGACCGTGTATTATTCGTTCAAGTTTGCAAGTTGGAACTCTTTGAATGCAGCGGTTTATTATTATGCCTGTCAGTTTATTATGTTTAACTTTGTTTTCCTTTCTTTCTTTGGCATTTTGGTATGTGGCAATTGAGTTTGAAATTGTATACACAATTACAGCTCGCGTATTGTAAAAAGAATACGTCTGAAGTTAGGCAATGAACCTGCGCACAATACGATTATCGGTCTCTTTGGCGGTAAGGAGTAGGGCGCGACGGGGGAACCGGGGGCAATCCCCAAACATCTCCGCTGCACGGCCCCGCCTCCTAAGCTATTGGCTGTTTGTTTCCCGCACATTTCGCGATTGGCTCCTCAGTCGACGTTTGTTTGCCGTGCTGCGTTCAAGCGTCCATTTTGTTCTCAAAGTACAGTCGCACACAAAAGTATATTGATTTTGAATGTGATGGTTTTACACAGAAAAGAAAGAAAGATGATTTACGATGTATTGTGTTATATGAAGAAAGACGATAGAAACACAAGTTTGACACAGTGCAATTATGTTGTCAGTTTTAAATAAAAATTGTGTAGCGAAATGGGTTTTTTTCTAGACTGTAGTTTCCTACACATTATGTACCTACTCGTACTTACCTCGTTAGGTTGAATAATTATGCAATATCACCCGTCAGCTTGTAGTGACTGTAGTGACCGCAAGCACTTTTATGCGCGACTGTATACATGCGTAAACTCATCCTCGGCTAGCTTCAGACGTATTCTTTTTACAATACGCGAGCTGTGGTCATGATCTTCTCAAAACCAACTTAAAGGAGATGGTCAGAATCGGCCTTAACCGCGTACATGAAATAAATTTATACTATAATTTCTGTTAGATTTATTCGTAGCTAGTTTCACTTTCATAATAACACGGACACACATATTAAAATAATATAAGTACTTAATGTCGCAGCCAGTCATGAGAGCGAACACCGAACGAAACGAAAGGGCGCCATCTACCAAATAGTCCACAAACTACGCTTCCAGCGTGCTTTGATAGAGTCATGCGTGACGCAATCGGCAGTCACAGCTTTTTATTTCACGATTCATGCTTTTCTTCTGGATTCTGATAGAGATTACATTACGACTGACATTTGAGCATGACCCTTTTAAATATATCAGAATCATCGTGAAACATTGTTACAACTATGAACGTTCCAAACGCGCTTAAGTTTATTTTCGCAATGCCATATGAAAATAACCTCGAAATAAAAACGATTTATCATAAAAAGTTATTATAAGATGGTGTCCGTTTTAAATGGATAGTCAAACCGTGTTATTCTGAATTTGTTCTTTATCATTGACCACAATATATTTGTGTACACTCTTAAGGCATATTGCTTATGGGGAACTGGCCGTCTCCTTTCTGTTTTAACTTTACAACACATGAGTTTGTAACTTTATAATATATTATTTATAGTAAATAATTATGATAACTTTATAACTAAATAAAACAAGAAAGAATCTTACCTCTTTACTGCTATGCGAGAAAGTGCTCTGGTGGGCATCAGAGTGGTCTCCGTTGACAGTGTGCTCGCCTGGAATAATGTATATTATTTATATTTTAAAATTATTATTATTATTATTTAACCCGTTCAGGGGCTCTACCGCGTAATTCTCATTTGTATCAACTTCAAGCAAATGCATGCGAAATTCAACGCGTGCAAAGGAGATGGCATGTTAGGCGGGCGTCGTCGCACGCACGTCAAATTTCAATCTCAAGTTGATGATGATGAAAATGAAAATTACGCGGTAGACCCACAGTTCAATTTCCGATAACAACTGAAGAATTTGTGAATTTGATGGGTTAAATATTATTTTCAATGCATGTGCTCGTAAAGGCCCACTTTTTATGCATCAAAACCGAAGAGGAAGTCGATTATTTTGCCCTAGGGCTTTATTATTATTATTTTTTTAAATTTGTTTGCAATGGTTGGCTAACCTGCAGCCTTTCCTGTGTACCATAGATGTTATACTTTTTTTTCCCACTGTTTAACGGCTCTGGATACAATCCTTTTGAGCCAATCATAATTTAAAGTTCACAAGATTATATTTATTTTCATTTCCTCACACTATGCATTGAAAAACGTAGTATGATACACGGGCGTAAAAGCAATAAATTACTCGGTTACGTTTAAATCTTCCTCGTAATTTATTCCTTTTCGCCCTAGTAGCATAAACTACTATTAAGTGCTTTTAGATGCAAAAATAAGTTCTGTGAGAAAAATAAGACAATTTGCCAACGACAGGCTAGACATTCGGGTTCAAATCCTGTCTCAAATTATTTTTTCTGACAATGGGGATCCACAGGCAAAGCTTATTACAGATGGCGCTAGCATAGGTCCGGCCAACAAATACTACGGTCCGACTATGTTGTGTGTGCTCCATTTTTTCTGACAATGGGGATCCACAGGCAAAGCTTATTACAGATGGCGCTAGCATAGGTCCGGCCAAGAAATACTACGGTCCGACTATGTTGTGTGTGCTCCAGTTTTCCCGTACTTTTTTTCTCTAATATCTTTTTTTACTTCCCCTTATCACCTGCATTCCAATAAGTTATACATTTGATACTGTTATTAATTTTTAATACGGGATTTTTCGGGAATAAATTAACACTATTCATTCTTACAAGGTAGTCTCTTATTCATTTAATACTTTTATTCTAAATATTTATTCATTTGTTATTTATTATAACACATTTATTTCTATATTATAGTATATTTACACATGTTTTGATATATATGTATATATGTTTATATTTACATATACATAGATACATATCTATATATGTTGTGTGCTCATGATTTTGTTAAGCGATGAAACCTAAATCTCTAGATTAAGTCACCCGTGTATGTTTTTGTTTAATTATTATTGTTAACTGTATTTACGGTGGATTTCTGTCACTGGCGATATTTACTGTACTCCTTTTTTCTGTATTATCATTAAAACTGTATGTGCTGTTGAAGTCCCAAATAAAATAAAATAAAATTATAAAATTACATACAGAATTCCTTACAAATATCCCCGTGCTCCTATCAAGTTGTTTTACCCACCCTTTTCTAGAACCGTCCTTGGTAAGTCCGCTCCGATTTCCAGACTCACAAACACCTATAATTTGATATGCAACAACTGCGGTATCAGTGTAAAGAATTCAAGTAGATTTAAACTTGCTTGTAAAGAAGCTTTGATAAAACTAAAATACCATTTTTTTTTAATTCTCTAACTAATTTAAATAATTTAGATAAACATAAAATTAAACAAAATTGTAAAATTATCATTATTTGTAATGTAAATTAATATGTACTTTGTTAACATTTAGTTTATATGGCGAGATAAATTAATCATTTGCATGCTGTGATTTCTTTAATAAGTTAGAAGTTAAGCATTTAATTAAGTTTGAATTGTGTTTGTATTTAAGGCTTACTAACTACTAGAAATCCTAATAAAGAAAATCTAAATCTAAATCTAAATTATTAGAGCGACACGGTGCGGCACACAAAGGCATAATTCCAAAAGATTAATCGAAAATCGCAACAATGTACTGGAATGACAGATTTTCATGGCCGGATCGTAGATGCGCCATCTACAGGGATAATTTGGCAATGTGGATCCCCATTCGCACCAATTTTTTTCACTGGCTGGGGCCAAAAATATTTCTTTACCCTTAGAGAAAACATGTTTTTGAGGCAATAACCCTTTAACTAGATGCGAACAAAAATTCTTTGTAACTTAAAAATATTAATAGGGTGGAGAAAAGTGGCTGTCTTAGACAGACGGACGAACAGGGTCCGTTTTCAAATTTTCGAGTACATAAACAAACAAAAAAATAAGCTTGCAAGAAAAAGCAAAAAAAAAATTAACTTACCACCGGCGTGCGGGGACGTTAGTAACACAAAGCTTCTCTCACGGAACCATCCGAAAGCTGAGTCATGCATTAATGGCGTGTTCAGACATAGACTAAGTATTACTACGTATAGACTAGCAGTTCCCATGCATCAGTTTGTAGCCACAAAAAAGGTGTAAAGTTCTAACGAAATCTAGATGGCGTTGCTAAATCCTCTAACGAACACGATGCTAAAAAAGACCGATTGGTGACGCTAGTGGCACAGCGATGTCACGTGACATAAAAATAATTCCCACTTCTATAATAGATGGCGCTGAAATATTCACTGTGTTGCCAACTTAACGCCATCTAGTTTTTCTAAGCAAAGCTATTACATCCACATGTTTAATTGGTAACCATGAGAGATTACTTGCAGCCAATTAAACAAATTATGCTTATTTGCAACACTTGGCGTATAGGCGCATAAAAAATTTGTTACGCCTTGATGTATGGGAGTTGTCGGTCTATACGTAGTAATACTTAGTCTATGGTTGTGTTCAGCACAAGAAGTTGTGAAAGAAAATCGTAGGGCGTAATTGTGGAAGAAAATCGTATTCATTTGACAGCTTAAAACGTACGTTTTTATTATTCTCAAACTGCCCCCCTATTCTGTATCTAAGGTTGCCAACTGGACAGGGCGCCTATCGTCAAAAACATAGATAAAAACTTAACTTTTAAAATTGCCTTTAGAGGGTATTTAACAATTTACGAACTGTGACTTCACTTCAAATGAGAACATATTCTAAGATAATCGGAATTCGATAGTATATCTATGTTTTTGACGATAGGTACCCAGTCCAGTTGGCAACTAGAGATACATAATAGGCCCGCAGGACGGACTGAATTTCTTACACGATTCCACAACAGTCTGGAGTGCTAAACTCTATTGAAAGCCGCACGCTAAAATAAATGACCTTTATGTGTCTCTATCTCTATTACTCATGAATTGCGTATGCGCATATTCGCATAATCGAATATGGTGTCGTGGTGTAGCTGTCTCTATTACTCTTGAAAGGTAAATAATTTGAAGGTCAAATTTTTTTGCGTGGCCTTGTATAGTAAGTTAGTGCTTCAGTATGATTATAACCAATATCAGGGGTGGCCAACTGCTCGATCGCGATCGACCTGTTGATCGCGGCTATTAGTCCAGTAGATAGTGGCAAGGGAAAAAAATCTATTCCCTCATAATAAAATAAAAAATACTACACAATTGTCTACAGTTTCATTTAAAATTTTAAGAAGTATGTAATTAGTAGATCGCACAGGGTTTCGTTGGCTACCCCTGACCTATATGAAATCATATTAAATCCTAAATTGAATTGCAAAATTATAAATGGCTTGTTCATGTCAATCGAACTCCGTTTTAACTTCATGTGAAAAGGCATTATGGTAATGAAATGTCTTTTTACAATGAAAAAGAAAAAATATGCCCAAAAAAAATTTACTTCAACGAATTTTAATAGAATCATAATATAATGTTAAGGGTCGGTTGCGCCAAACATGCTCCCACGTTTGGACAATTTACCTTATTAAAACAAAATATTTTTAACGAATAAAATTTTTGTAAGTAGTTAAGAAGTTGAACTAGATTATAATTTTTCAAATTTAACACAAGTATCACAATCATCGAGAAAAAAATCGGAAAGATCAGTAAAATCACGGAAAACGTAATTTACGTAAAACTTGTGTCAAATCTGAAAAATTATATTGTAGTTCAACTTCTTAACTACTTAAAAAAAAATTATTTGTTAAAAATATTTTGTTTTAATAAGGTAAATTGTCCAAACGCGGGAGCATGTTTGGCGCAACCGACCCTTAACAAGAATCAACAAGCTTATGTGATTTTAAAAATCATACATTGGATTTTATTAACAAAAGAACAACTTACAAAATGTTTATGAAGACCGATTTAAAAAATTACATTGGGTTGAAAAATACAGAAAACAACAGAAGTTTGAATTAGCACTTTAATAACAACATCAAGCAAACATACAAACTCACATTATTAAGTGTCTATACTTTTATGTTATTAGACTTTTACCATGATAGCCAAGCAAAAAAAAAATGGTATTAAAATGTTTTATCTAAATTCTTGCATATAAAAGTATAGGCACGTGGACAATAAAAAAACAAGAGCACGATGAGGACATCCATTAAAATTAAAAGGTTTTTTGCATGCATTAAACAACTAAATAACTAATACCGACTGTCCCCGACCGAGATTAAGAAAACACAAAATCATCAATTCAATTATCAATCCCAGAAAGTCGTGCAAATAAAAACATCAAAAATATTTCTCTCATCAATATCCACGAGTTTTGAAAATGACGAACTTCATAAATTATAAAAACACATTTTTTTTAATATACCCACTTTTAACGCTTACACAAACATGTTTCTACAAACTCGACTCATAGTTTTCCAAATCACTGGGATCAAAACTCTCAGACATTCTAAACTTAGATATTATCCTATAAAAAACACTTTCATCAAATGGAGGCCAACTGTAATATTGCCTTTTGTGAATCGAATGCAGGTCTACTCTGGAATTATCATAAATTAGCTTTTTCTGGGGAATATTTGTATCTTTATCTGGCAACACCTTTGTTATTTTATCGTCCAAAGAAGTTGGAGGACCGCTGGAGTCACAAGTCTGGTAGCTGGCGGTTTTTGATGCGCATGCAGTTGCAAAACTATCGTTTGTATTAGCGGAGTAAAATGATTTGTCAGTATCGGACTTGTGTCTGGAATCAGTCATTTCTTCACACAAGACACTGGCTCGCTTTAATGTTTCCTTTTCAAATTCCCAATATTTAGACGTGTCATCACTCCACGATCGATCCATAGGCTTATTAGATTTCTTATCTTCCTCAAAATCTACGGTGAAGAAGCTTGGCATTGAATTTCCTTTAAATCTTTTAGCAGATCTAATACTTGGTTTTTCTTTGACATTTTTTAGGCTTTCATCAAATGAAACCCAGTATCTGATGCCACCGCTGTGAAAAGATTGCGACATAGATATAACAGGAGCTTTTTTGATGAATGGGGAACCTAAAATGGTTTCATCCTTTTCATACAAAACACTTAAATCTTCGCCTAAGAACGTATCATCGGGGTTTTTTATTGGTGATTCCTCGCAGTTGTCAAATATCTTAGAACTGTCCTTAACCGGAGAAGAGAATGAAAGGTGTTCTGCAACAAAAGCTGTATTCATTTCTTCTTTTACTGGTGATGCTTTGTCTTCGGAAGGTAAGACGAAAGTTTCGTTTAACCATTTATCCATTTTGTCTTCCCTGTTAGAATCTACAAATTCATTATCCTCTGCATCGATACCGTAACTATTTTTTTCTCCTAAAGATATCATTAATTCTTTAAGCATTTCATTCGCCACAGTGTAGCTATAATTCCCAGAGCAGACATCAACATCTTCGCATTGGTATTGATATTTTGTATACGATTCACTGAAATCTTCTAGATATCGATCAGGTATATTTTCAGAGACGCAAGCAACTACATTTTCTTCTGAAGCTAACGCAGGAATGTTTTTTTCACATTGCTCCATTATTTTTATTTGATTGTTTGATTGATTCTGAGCGTTAGCGACGGCATCCGTGTTTTCAAAATCCTTAACTCTAATTACAGTTTTCTCATCTAGAACATCCGATTCTGGGTCACCAAGTTGGGAAAGGCTTTTACAATTTGGCGAATTATTTTTACCGTCTTCATATATTGAGCCTGATTCATCATTTTCGTCACTAAGAACATGAAAAATTACTGTTTTCACGGATTCTGGCAGACTTTCAATATTTGGAATCGCTTCATATTCTGTGGGCTCGATAAATGTATCTTCGATGCCTAGCACAGGCATAATTAGCACTTCTGGCAGATGTACAGTATAATCGGTAGCGCTTTTATCGTTCTGAAACGGCGTCATGAAGAAATCTTTTGGGTTTTGCTCGTTACAATTAAATACGTTTGCTAAAGGCACTTCAACTGTTGTATTTTCGAATCGTAATCTTACGGAATCTTCAATGTTGATTGCTTCTCTTGGTGTATAAAAACTATCATCCTTGTCATAATTTTCAATTTCCATGTCTCCACATTCCCATATTGGTAAAGCTGTAAATAAAACATCTTCACTATCAACAACGGTAACAACCTTTTTATTTTTCTTTTCTTTGCAAGTTCCTATTTTTTCGGCCAACAAGAAAAATGTTCTGTCTAAGAGATGGTATATGATTCCTTCTACTACTTTTTCCGATTGACGTTTAGGATCTAAATCGCTGTTATTTGTCAGAACAGTTTCGTTCAGGCCAACCACTTGCTCTTCAATGTCTTGAATCATCTTAGCCATAGAGAAGTTCTCTTCAGCATTCTCCGTAGACGTAGTATCTGCTTCTTTGATTTCATCGGATTCAATTGTGTTTCCAATAGCATGTAAATCTGTAACATCTTTCATAATTTCTTGCACTTCTATACAGACCGATTGAGTGCTTTCAAAAAAGAATACATTACGATCTTTTTTTATGATATCAACAGAATCACCAAAACGAAGTCTAATTTTATCCATCTCAAAATTTACTAAATTTAAAATGGAATCAATGATTTCTGTCACCGCTTCGTACTTTTCAAACTCAACGGTCGAATTAAAACTTTGCATTTCAATGCATGAACTGGCTGTACTATACTCGGATGTTAAGGACTTCTTTTTTAAGTCTAATTCAGACAGGGGATTTTCTGCTTTAATATCAGACTTACAAATAGCATCCTCTGACAATATAGCAAATACGTTTTCGTAAACAGATTGCGCTATTTTCTTTTTGTCTTCTATCGCTTCCGCCTCTACAAAGGATTCATTTTCTTCGGAATACAATCCCATAGCAGTTAAAACACTTTCTATATCATTTTTCGCTAGATCAGATTCTGCGTCAGCCATAAAAAAGCTTTCTTGGCCCCTAGAATTTATATATTCCATTTCTAACTCCTCACTCGTGACTTTATCAGCGGTATTTCTTGAAATTTCCTCTTTGAGCTCAATAGCTTTAATAACAGTATCTATGACATCTCCTACTAGTTCTTTCGTTATGGATACTTCCTCTTTAATCTTGGAATCGTCTTTCTTTTCATGTTGGTCTTTGCTTTCACTCTCGTTATTTTTAGAACTGTTTGCTACTGAAGACTCATCACCATACGAGCTTTTGGATTCCTCAAGAATCGGTTCTAGAATAACTGGTTTAGTAATTTCTCGTTTTGTGCGTGGTGACTTCTGCGGGCTTTCTTCATCTGTTTTGTAATCATCACAATAAAAGTTTATTGGAACGGAGTAATCTCTAATGTCCTTCTCAACTAAATCTTTGACAGGACTTTCATAGACGGCTTGTTCAAAATCCATTTCGTCACTGAAGTTTAGGTATTCTCCTTGAATGCTGTCCATAGAATTATTGCTATTATCGTCTTCATTTTCTTCAGTCACCACATACTCAGCTCTATAAACATCAGGTGCATAATCAAATTTATTATTTAGGTCTTTAACTACTTTATCATAAGCTTGAGTAGTCGCACATTCAGTAGGAGACCCCTTCAAAGTCTTTTCCTCTTCAGATTTCTCAGAAATTATCGTAGGCGTTTTCTCGATAACAGTTTGGTTATCGGACGAAAAGCTATTCGCGATGTCACCAAGGTAGCAATCTTCATTAAACTCTTGGCTTTCAACAAATTCATTATCAACGGTCACCTTGTGAATTGGCACCATTATGTGTTTTACTTTAACGATATTAGGGTTTACAGCATTGTCATCTTGACATTCTTCTATACATTTATGTGTATCAAGCTGTTCATAAACTGCACCTTCTTCCAATCTTTTAGATTCCAATTTCTTTTCAACTGAATCTCTCGTCAACTCCCATGCATAAGAAGAATTCACAGCGCCACAAGAGCTGCATTTAGGCAAATGAAAGTGCAACGGTTCTGGATCTTTTATATAGCTATTGATGAACCCAGCGTGGGACCTCGTTCTAAAAAGGTTGCTTTTATTAGTTCGGCGACTAGACCGCGGCAAAGACCTAGTTTTAAGAAGATAGTCGGGTTTGCATTTGCCGTCCCATTCTATAGATGGTATAGAATAGAGACTAGACCGACTGCTAGCGTTATGCTGGTATATTTCCAAAGCGTCAGGAAGAACGCTTTCATTTGAACTTAGCATCCTAGAATTGAGATTGACTTTACATTTAGGGTGTATTGTGTCTGAATAAGTTTCATGTTCTGGGGAGTTGTATTTCTTGACGATATTATCGAAGTTGTTTGATCGAGGATAGTCGTGTTTCGATCGGGGATAGTCGTGTTTAGATCGGGGAAGGTCTTGTTTCGGACGGTTGAGACAGGGTGCAGGGTTAAGGGTTAGTTTGTTAGCTTGGAGCTTGTGCGGTGACGTTATTTGGTCAGTGGCCTTCACACCTGTAAATGAAAGCTTGTGCAGACAAACAGGCAAAAAACAAAGAAAAACAAGCATTAGAGTGAGAGGTAAAACTACTTGCATTATGAAAAACATCAATAAGTATTTATACATAACATTAACTGTGTATGATTAAATTTCTTCATAATGCACGATAATTTAACAAAAGTAAAGCGTTAATAGAAAGAGGGAAAATTATTTCTAGAGTCACAAACTTATTAGCTCCTACAAAACAACACAAATGGATGGATGGACAAAACTAAAGACAATCCGTCGAGAGCATTGAATACGACAAAAAACATGATGATAATCAACAGTAACAGAGCTTATATGTATAAAAAAACATATAGAACGAAAAGGCAATAGCACCTCTAGCAAATAGGTTTGGAGTGAGCAGCATGGCTATACAAATAGTATAGATAGTAAGTTTAATATGTATAGCGACATCTCACTTTCTGACAGAAATGAGACAGACAATAAAGACAAAACAGATACCCAATAGCTAAAAGCCCAAAAGATTTACAAAGATTAGAATCACTCGCTAACCATGAAAACTTTTACACTACCTCTCGCAACACATCTCTCTTTTCCACATTGACACACATAACATCGTTTCTGACCGGTTCGTACTTTTCTAACGTCATTCACGGATGACATCAGATATAAAAGCGTTATTTTATTTTAATATCTTATCTTATCCTCCCACTTTTCTTTTCCATCTACTTTTTTCCATCCGAACTTCTCATTTTATTTTTCAACCCCCCCTTCCTGTCAAAGGAGACGGTCAGAATCGGCCTTAACCACGTACATGAAATAAATTTATACTTTAATTTTTGTTAGATTTATTCGTAGCTAGTTTCACTTTCATAATAACACGGACACAGTATTAAAATAATATATGTCGCAGTCGGTCATGAGAGCGAACACCGAACGAAACGAAAGCGCGCCATCTACCAAGTAGTCCACAAACTACGCTTCCAGCGTGCTTTGATAGAGTCATGCGTGACGCAATCGGCAGTCTCAGCTTTTTATTTCGCGATTCATGCTTTTCTTCTGGATTTTGATAGAGATTACGTTACGACTGACATTAGAGCATGACCCCTTTAAATATATCAGAATCATCGTGA
Source organism: Ypsolopha sequella (assembly GCA_934047225.1). NCBI lineage: Eukaryota > Metazoa > Arthropoda > Insecta > Lepidoptera > Ypsolophidae > Ypsolopha > Ypsolopha sequella. The sequence goes on from OW204011.1 coordinate 6,071,579, forward strand.
AACATTGTTACAACTGTGAACGTTTCAAACGCGCTTATGTTTATTTTCACAATGCAATGTGAAAATAACCTCAAAATAAAATCGATTTTTCATAAAAAGTTATTAAAAGATGGTGTCCGTTTTAAATGGATAGTCAAACCGTGTTATTTTGAATTTGTTCTTTATCATTGACCACAATATATTTGTGTACTCTCTTAAGGCATTTTGCTTATGGGGAACTGACCGTCTCCTTTTCCTATCTACCTTTACTAATTCTTCTACTCTTTTTACTTTTTAATCTTTCTCTTGCACTAATTCACTGTCTAATTCTTCTCCCATCTCGTGACCTGTCTTATAATTTTCTTGTCCTCTGCTGTACAATTTTTCTCCTTCCATATCCTAATTCTTTTGCTCCCCTGCTCTCTTTAATTCCCTCTCCTAATTCTTTCCCTCTCCTCATCTGTTTATTCTCCTCCTTCCCTATCATATCTAATCCTCCCCTCACCTCTAATGACAGTCTGCTGCACAGCGACACGCTGATGCCTGACAACGACGGGCTCGTCTACCGATGACGTCACAGGAGACATGACAGCCGAAGTCGTCACAGATGACGCCATCGATGAAAGGAAAACCTCATCGTCCGATAGCAAGTTGGCATCTTTTTGGAGAAACACTTTAAACTGAATGCTTATGACAATTGAGACTATCGAAAATTACTATTGGGTAATAATGAATGAATTCCAGCACTAGACTCTTTCAAGATATCGTAAACCTTTAAAGAAAAGGGGCAGATTACAAAATATGCAGAAACTTGCAACGAATGTCAAGAACGGAAAGAATAGAAAGAAAAAACACCAATACGTGCAAGAATAATTTTGAATATCAAAGTTTTGTAGCTGCTAGGTGCCCGATTATTTTAACTAAAATAAAATATTATATAAAACAGCAGCTACAAAATCTTGCCTCAAAATACACACACCAAATAGTTCAATTAAATAATTATGTTAGATTGAGAACAAACCATCACAAACAGAAACGTTAATGATTTTTGATATTAAGGTTAAACAACAGTAGTTTAGCGCAAAAGGCATAACTTAAGGGTCGGTGTTCCGAGATTCGGGGTTCGGGGTTATGGCTTTTTAAGACGTTAAAAATTCAAATTTCTGAACAAAATAAATACCACTTGTTACCTTACAAGATGAAGTGCAGGTTCATTAAAAAAAATCACGGCAATAATGTATAGTAACTTCAGAAAAAAAACAGGAATTTCAAGAAAATCTCTTGTTTAGCATTACAGCGCTACGGGTGTAACCTGAACTTGACATCCTGTTTTTTTTTTCTGAAGTTACTATACATTAGTGCCAAGATTTTTTTTAATGAACCTGTACTTCATCTTGTAAGGTAACAAGTGCTATTTATTTTGTTCAGAAATTAATATTTTACTATCTTAAAAAGCCATAACCCCGAACCCTGTTTTGCCCAATCTCGGAACTCCGACTCTTAACTTTGTTTTTCAAAAATATACACTATAACAGCTTTTAAAGTTTTTTAAAAAACTTTGTTTTTCGTGTTTAGAAATTTAATAGTAGTTACATTACGAGGACGATTTAAAATCCAAGCGTAGCGAGTGTTTTAAACGTACCCGAATAATTTATTGCTCTTACGCCCGTCTATAGTGATCACGAAGCGAAACAACAAATTGGTGTTTTTAGCTAATACTGAAATATTTTGTAGGGAAAAAAATATTGGATTTAGGTAACATCCTTTCATATTTCTATTGCCCATTTTATAAAAAAAAATCAAGTTGTTCTCTTAACAGCGTCTTTGAAACGAACGTTTGAAAACCAAAAAAAAAAAAGAGGGTGGAAAACTTATTTATTTTGACAAAAGTATAAATCTAAAAACATTGTTTATAGGTGGGATCTCTACATAAAAGATCGATAAATCAAATATATTTTATTCAATATGAGAGACCTAGTTTCTTAAAATGAACCCTTGAAAACCTGATGTTGTTGATGTTCTAGCGTCAGGTGTCCCGTTAAGATAGAAGCAAATTTTTTTTTTTTAAAGTGAAACCTTCTAACGGCGCGGTAAGCTATTTTTGGTATTTGAAAATCTTATGGATTCACGTCACCGACATGCTACCGTAGCATTGCTACAACGCGTTGCGTTTGGCCAAAGTTTTCACTTCTGTCCTCATGACTGCCGTTTTTTTTGTTACTTTATTTCTGTTGAAAGGACAGTTTGCTCTCCATCTAACATAGATATGTCTACACGGGTGTAAACAGGGAGGTAACATTAAATAAAACCACATAATGATCATACTGAACAAGTGCTCCAAACAGACTGTTTCTGACTTTATGTGTTATTTTTATTTATTTTAGTTGATTGTACCATTTTATGTTTGTGTTACTATCTTTAATTATTGTAATTGGGTTGTCCGTTTTAATTAAAGTAAATAAATAAATAAATAAATAAAAAATAAATAAACCTAAAATAAATTTTACCTCTCCCATACAAAACGGTAAGTATTTGAAATTAATTTTGGCTTGTTTCTTTAGGACAATGATTCAGTATGATCAGGAACGGTTTAATTCAATGACACTTGTTTTTTCACTCCCTGCACACAGGGTGTTAATATGATAAGTGATAACCTTTTTCCCTCAAACAGGGTGTTCTACCCATGGATGTAGACAACTTTTACTAAAGGGACCAACTGTTAAATCGCGAAAAACGAATCAGAATACCTACTCGACGACTATTGTACAGGTCGACGCATGTAAAAAGAGCCCCAGCCCTGTGGTGGGGATACGTCTGCGCATGTGGTACACTTGCGGAAAAAAGTTATTTTATCTATTATACTGATTAATTATGCAACTAAATTTTTATCTGAGAATAGCGTCACTAATGTCTGTTTTGTAACAGGTTAGTAATAAAAAATCTAAATATTTATTCATGATTTATATTAAATTTTTTTTTTTTTTTTTTTTTTTTAATTTTATTTTCCAAGAAACAAACAGTCTTATATATTTATACATAACACAAAATATTATTATAATGTAGACCTACAGTTTCCTTACTTGTTATAAAACATTCTAAATATATTAAATAAAACTAAACTAAATAAATATAACTTTAGGTTTACAAAAAAGCTTTTTAACGTAAGCTATACATGCTCAGAGATACACTGCAATAATAATCTTTTAAAACTAATTAAATACTCACTAAATATATCCACGTTAACAAACTTATCGTTATACAACCTGCAAGCCCGTCTTATGAAACTATTATTTGCATAACATGTGCGACTACGCGAAATATTAAAAAGTGGTTTATTTCGGCAACTTCGTTCTCGACGTCGAGGTACTCTGAAAGCTAACGAGTGCAACAATGTGGGAGCATCAATATAATTGTTAATAATTTTATAAATAATTGACACATCAATACAATCACGACGACAACTTAGAGAAACAATCTTTTGTCTTTTCATAGAACTGACATAATCTATATATGTGTGACCAGTACGGTACTCAATAGCTTTTACAAATTTTTTCTGTACTTTTTCTATCCTTTCAATATGGATTTTATAAAATGGATTCCAAACAGAACTAGCAAATTCTAAGCGACTGCGAACATAGCTGTTATAAAGTATCTTGTATGTTAAAGGATTCTTAAAGGGCTTTCCTACACGTAATATGAAACCTAATTGTTTGAAAGCTTTATTTAATATGTTATCTATGTGAGGTAAAAAGGTAAGTTTTGAGTCCATTAGAACACCAAGATCACGAATTTGATTTACGCGGGTCAGTTCTTTTTGACAGAGTTTATACTTAAAATTGACATGAGTTCTCTTTCTGCTAAAGCTTATTACAAAACATTTGTCAGGATTTAAAAGTAAGTTGTTTGATCTACAAAAAGACGCAAAGTTATTTAAATCATTTTGCAAGATATTGCAATCATCTGTATTACGAATAACTCTAAAAATTTTTGTGTCGTCGGCATATAGTAGTAAATTTGAGCTAGTTATGCATTGAGTAACGTCATTAAGATACAAAATAAATAATAATGGCCCTAAATGTGACCCTTGTGGAACGCCAGAAGTAATAGGTTTATACTGAGAAATATAACCTCCCACCGCCACAGCCTGCGACCGATTTTCGATATAGGATTTTATCCAACGGAAAAGGTCCCCGTGTATACCGAGCTGCCAAAGCTTAAAAAGTAGACGTTCATGACAAATTTTATCAAATGCCTTGGCAAAGTCGGTATACACGGCATCTACCTGATAGTTTTTATCTAACGCATCAAGAATTTCTTCGGTATAAGATATCAAATTTGTATCAACGCTACGGCCCCTGAGAAAACCATGTTGGTTTGGAGTTATATGACGACGTACGGCAAGGGACAGCTGGTCGGTAACAATTTTCTCAAGAATCTTACCAAACTGGCATAACTTTGAGATGGGCCGATACTTCTCAATGTTGGGGCTAACCTCTCCTTTTGGTATCGGAGTGACCAGTGCGCGTTTCCATAAAGAGGGCACACATCCTTCTCTTAAGGACTTCTCAAACAGCAACGTTATAGGAATAGCTAGATTAGATGAACATTTATTAATTATAATAGGGTGGATGCAATCAGGGCCGGCACCTTTATTTATATTTATTGATTTTAGGTACTTATGTACAATCTGTTTGGTAATAAATATTGTATCCATTTCCAAAATAGCATCATTTACCGGCGGAAGATTATCGAAATCAATTTGGTTAGCATTCGATTTCTCGAATACCGAGTGGAAGTGTTTATTAAACAAATCACTTATTTGTGTTCCACTAGATGCCGACATACCCTTATAATGCATAATCTGTGGAAGACCACTCTTTGCAAAAATTGATTTGACGTAGGACCAAAAGAATTTAGGATGAGTAGTAATTTTCATTTCAGTAGCACATATAAATTTTTTGTAACATAGAGTTTCTAATTTAGCGGCTCTTTTCCTAAGTAATTTATAACTATCACGATCTAAAGGATTTCCATAAGTCTTCCACAGCTTATGATATTTTCTTTTTTCGTTGAGTATCCTTCTAAGCGGCATAGTATACCAAGGGGGCTTAGAATGAGAGGTGCGTTGGGAGCGCTTTGGAACATATTTGTTTATTAAACGGTTTAATATTTCATAAAAAATTGAAACACATTCTTCCACTGCGCGGCCCAAAAACAGCGAAAACCAGTCTATATCAGACAACTCACGATTTATTTCCGTATAATTTGCATCGTAAAAGCGATATACTAGAGTAGGGGCAGGCTTAAGAGTAGGTATGTAGGACAGAGTTAATTCTATTTGAAGGGCCTTGTGATGTAAATCTTCAGGTGTCAGAGGATAATCACTGGTGAGTACGGTGCAGTTTTTATTACAGAAAATAAGGTCAAGAATTCGTTGATTAATATTAAAGCTATTGTTATACTGTTCTAAGCCTGAAAAAGATAAGAACTCGTGCAGTGATTGTACCGACAGGTTATTGCTACTATCAAGACACATTTTAGAGCAAGCTGATGTCCACCACTTAGCATCAGATATGTTAAAATCACCGGTTATAAGAAAAATATCATTAGGATTTTCTATTACTATCTGGCTACTAATTTCAAAAAAGTTTATAAGTGTGTCTTTATGCAATGGTCCATGCGGTATGTAAACGCAACAGATATGCAAAAAGATTTTTCCTCCATTGTTCGGCTGAGGTAACGGTATTGTTATCCAGAGGCATTCGGAGGAAATGAGCGAGGGGCAAGGCCAGTCCCTCCGCACGGGTAAGTACTCGCGACGTACTGCAATGATCACCCCCCCACCTCGTTCCGCACCACTCTCGACAGCAGATCGATCGCACCTATAAACTATATACCTATCATCGAAAAGTTCCCGGTCGTAAAAATTTGTGGTCAACCAACTTTCAGTAATACAAATGAAATCATATTCAGATTGCACAATTTGCGCGTAAAAACTATGCGTTTTTGTACGAAGTCCGCGTACATTTTGATAATAACCGCTAAAGATAGAACTATGAGACGCCATTGTAGTTAAGAAGAAACATATTTGTATAAGAGTACGTAATATATGGAAGAGTGCGGGCGTATTGCAATTCATATGAAAATGAATGCCTGACTATTATTGCACAAAAATATAACATGTAGCATAAGTCACTTTGTAAATACAAGGTAATAATATTATCGAGATGCAGTGATAAGTACTTAATTGCGATGAGGGTAAACAAAAACAGAACATTATTAGTTTCATAGTCGGTGGTTGCAGGTTGCTCTTCAAATTCAGAAAATATATGACGCAATATAATATAGGTATAATCGTATATTATTATTAGTAAGACGTTAAGTACCGAAAAACACGAAACAATAAAAAGTCACATTATCTTGTCGAAATTGAAATTTTTGTTGATCAACATTACTTTGGATGACTCAGTCTTTCTTGCCAAGATTTTGCAGTCTCGTATCCACAAATAAGCGAGCTTGCCGTCCTTCTTCAGCTGGCGGGCACGCTTGAGTAATATCTTGCTGGTTGGTGTCAGATGGTCGCCCAGGTACAGGTTTACGGCTGGGCCATCTATGCCTATGGAGGAAGTTGTTATGCCCCTACGAGCCCGCACTGCCGACAAAAGTTGGTCCTTATATATACGCCGGGTGAACTTCACGATGACGGCCGGAGCACGAGAGTTTGACGAATTTATGGTTTTATCTTCATCGCTGTCGCTGGTTTTATTGTTGCTACCTCCGTCAGTTTCGAATCGACGCACCCGCTGTATGCTATCAATGGAATTGTCCTCTAGCTTAAGACCTACTGCAGTGTGTATATCACGAAGGATAGTAATTAGGTTTTCTCCCTTTTTCAATGGCAAACCTGAGATTTCAACATTGTTTATCCTAGCATATTGTTCCCGAGCGTCATTTTCATATTGGAGGGTAGATATAATCTCTTTCGCTGCGGTAAGATCGGACTGCAAGGTCGTAATAAGATGAGATTTTTTTTCAACTGCAATTACTCTGTCTTCTAATTCAGAAAAACGTTTTTCCATTTCAGTAACTTTTATATTAATATTCTGAATGCCGGTTGAGCATGTTTGCAAGTCAGACTTTAGTGTATTTATGTCGAATTTTATCGAAACAAAATCACCTCGAAAATCTTTGATCTCCTTCAGAACAGCTGCAATACCTGCCTGTGTCTCGTTTGAGGCACTGGAGGAGGCAGGAGAAATGGAATTTGTAGGCAGATTACGACAGGCGGGGCATTTCCATGTAGCCTTTCTCTCTGAATTCATGCGCCGATAGCCGGCCTCCGTGACGCCAGCGCAGCCATGGTGAAGCGACCCATGGCATGCATTACACAAAACGGCGTCAGTAACCACTTCATTACACTGAGCACAATTCATTTTCTTGATGTAGAATGTTTATTTGTATTAACGGTTCAATATTAGCGACACTTTATTGGCGCGGTAATAGCGCAAGCTCACGCGATACAGAATACAGAACCGTCCACTAAAGGGGCAGAGCGCTGACTAAATATTTATAATTTATGATAATAGTTTCACGCCTTCCTTAAATTATGTACTTTGACTACATCAGCTTCCTTCCACATAAAACAATAAACGTCGTAAATCTTTTTTTTTTTCCTTTCTATGTAAAACCACCGTGATACAATACAAGAAAATTATTTCCGTGTCTGTACTTTGCGGACCGACGAAATGTGGACACTGCGCTGCGATGCAAAGACGACTGACGAGCCAATCGCGTGGCAGTAAAGCCAGGCCGCGCGAAATTCCCCCTTCCCACCGCACCTCATACCGCCAAATTGACCGATAATTCGCCTACTGCGCAGGTACATCTTTCGGAGCTCTTTTAACATGCGTCGACCTGTATGATCCCTGAATTTTTTTTATTCAGTTTTGTCCCCATACTAAAAGTTGTTAACTCAGTTTCAAGGAATGTAGTATACACAAAAATATAGTGGATACAAAAACTACAATAAACTCATACCTCTAGATCGGTCGGCGTGGGAGCGCTCCGCGTGCAAGAAGTCTGTAGTATCCACTACGTAGAGGAGAAAAACAGATGTTTACATTCTCGCATGCATGGGGAAAATACTACAAAGAAAGTGGCAGGCACAGCGTAATGGTAAATACAGTGGATCCATGACGAACACTTGAGCTTCTGGTCTTTAAAAACTATTCAATAATCTACTTAGTTAAAATTTATTGAAAAAGGCGTTACTTTGCGAAAGTCCATCATAAATTTGTGGATATATTAATAATTTGCAATATTCCGCTAAACACTCTTACCATGCTATTCAAAATGCAGACTCAAGCACCGCCCGCCCTCCCGCATAAAACATGCACAAGCAAAGCAAGCAGTACGAGCACAAAATAAAGCAATCTTAAATAACAAGCAAGAAAACTTATCGATCCAGCGGTCGGGCGGACTACACATCCCGAGGATGCCTCGTTTAGAGGCGAAACACGTGTCGATAAGTTTTCTTGCTTGTTATTTAAGATTGCTTTATTTTGTGCTCGTACTGCTTGCTTTGCTTGTGCATGTTTAATGCGGGAGGGCGGGCGGTGCTATCTAGCTAGCATGGTAAGAGTGTTTAGCGGAATATTGCAAATTATTAATATATCCACAAATTTATCTACTCAGTTGTCCAGCGGGTCTACCGCGTAATTCTGATTTTCATCAACATCAACTTGAGATTGAAATTTGATGTGCGTGCGAAAGAGATAGCATGTTAGGCGCGCGCCGTCGCACGCACGTCAAATTTCAATCTCAAGTTGATGTTGATGAAAATCAGAATTCCCATAGCTTAATTTTTAAAAGATTTAATTTTTAATTTTTTTCGGAGAATTTACGTCATTTTAGGACATGGTTTTCATTATTTTGGTATATAAATTAACCATTATTTTTTTTAATGATTTTTTAAAGAATTGTCCGATGACCTTGTCACTTGAGAATTTTAGACATTATACTGATTGTGATGTGTGATTGCTTATAAAAAAAGTGGTCTGTCTCTGTCTGTCTACTCATCTGTCATCTAGCTGTCAAATTAGTCTGAAGCAAATTATTATAAATTTATCTTGATAGCAAAGGACACATTTCTAAACAGCCATTAATCAAGTGACGTCACATAAGGGCAAATGGAAGTTGCAGCTTTTTCGTAAAAATATTCATCATCATGAGGTTTTTTAGACCAAAACTTCGAAAATACGGCTTTTTAAACCTAAATCTCGAAATGGTTTTCGAATTAACACACCTTAACATAATTTAATCTATGCCAATTACGCGGTAGACCCGCTTTATGTCCCCGTTAGAAAATAAGAACTGACTTTTTGCATATTCCATTCATTTATAAAAAACTCAGGAGTTCTTTTTACGCTGCACCTTTTTCAGAACAAAACAAGAACAAAAAGAAAACATATTGAGAAAAGATGATGTTGTCCATCCAGCATCAATTTTGTAAATATAAAACAAAAATCGATCTAAAACTTTTTTTTATACAAATAAAAGGTCAAGAATCAAATCTACATGCCAAAGATAATGCTGCACTAAATTTAGTCATGCTCAATGCGGACTAATTTCGTGCCAAATGCTAAGGATTTTGAATAAAGAGAATAAAATTATAGATAATATTTAAAATAACCAGAAAAAGTGTTCTTTATAGTGGGTTTAAACAAATAATTAAACTTTTACAGGTTAATTTTTTTCTTATAATTGATTTTGATCTATTGAAATGTATAAAAAGAACACCCTTGTTAGTCAACTCCTTTACTTAAATAAACTACAAACTTTACACATTTGTGCGAAGTAAAATCAAAACACCGAATTAATGAAATAATAAAGTTGATTCAACGATAAAACACAAATGTAAAGTGTTATTTATATAAATATAAAAAATTCTAAATCAAGCGTGGTTTACTATTGCACTTCAATCTTCCTACGCAAAACTCTGTCTTATACAACGCACACATGCATTCCACACATTATTGTTGCCTTTGTGTGCGTGTCGGACTAGGACGGTTTCATGCAACATGTCAATTTAATTTAATTTTTCACTTGAATCTTTACAATAGGGTTCTATAACGTTTAGTAAACCTTTTCTATAATTTCGGTAATTTGAATTGACATCACAGTGGACAGTAAGTAGACTTACCATCGCTAAGCACGACTTCTGGTTGGCTTCGGATGGGTGCCTGTTTCGTTTCTATTCTTAGAACGCGGTGCTCTGCAAATGTGAAAGATAGAGAAGATTGTGTGTTAGACAGATCTGAACAGTTTAGAAAGTCTTAAAGGCTACATTCCAGATGATCCATGCCGTTTTCTCTGTTCATGCCATGCTTACGGCGCTGCGTAAAAGTTTTAGCGTCCCTGTTACTCTTTATGCGAAAAAACCCTCAGTGCGAGTGGGACGGATTCGTGGAAAAGTAGCAAAACTATTTTGTCAAAAATATTTTCAAGGATACTTTACAAATACTATCCACATTTTGAATGCAATTTCACAATGAAATTAGTTAGGATTTCAGAATTACAGGAAAAAATAAAACAATTTAGAGGTCTTTTCGGAATTAAATTCTATCGAGAAAATTTCATCCAATCGCGTTTTCCTTCAGTGAGAATCTTAATCAAATACTCAATAAATATTTACCTAAAAATTAAATACGTAGATGACGTTATAGTGGAGTAAATGGATTCTAAAAAACCCATTTTTTTTGGTATCGCCTTAATAAAACAGCATTTTAAACTCGCGTGAGCTTACATACCAAATTATTATTAATAACGTATTTCACACTCACGTATGATTATTGTTGACCTAAGCCAACCGTTTCACCGATACGGCATTTTCAAGGCGAGTTCTTAGGACAACGACGCAGCGTTCACCGTCGTTCTCAAACGGGCACATAATAACGACACTCGACTTTCGTTGAAACAGTAATCATACGTGAGTGTTAAAGCCGTTATTAATAATAATTTAAAACAGCAGTTGCTGAAAAACTGTCACATGTCCACTTAATGACCCTAGATGACGCTGATTGGCAATTATTAATAAAAAATATCTATATAAAAGCGTTTTCAGAGCGCTAGATCGATTTTTTCGTTATTAATACCGTTATGAAGTATCGAAATGGAACGCAAACGAATTATATAGCGGTATATAACGTCGAATTATTCTTATTTGGCATAATATAACGTTGTATACAGATTTAAATTTATTTTCAATGCATGTGCTCGTAAAGGCCCACTTTTTATGCATCAAAACCGAACAGAAAGTCGATTATTTTGCCCTAGGGCTTTATTATTATTATTTTTTTTATTTGTTTGCAATGGTTGGCTAACCTGCAGCCTTTCCTGTGTACCATAGATGTTATACTTTTTTTCAACTGTTTAACGGCTCTGGATACAATCCTTTTGAGCCAATCATAATTTAAAGTTCACAAGATTATATTTGTTTTCATTTCCTCACACTATGCATTGAAAAACGTAGTATGATACACGGGCGTAAAAGCAATAAATTACTCGGTTACGTTTAAAACACTGGCTACGCTCGTGTTTTAAATCGTCCTCGTAATTTATTCCTTTGCGCCCTTGTAGCATAAACTACTATTATATCTTAGCTACAAGTGTTTATATATTATTTATCATCACGTAATGATATAACATGTTCTGTACCGCTGCACACCTTAGCGCTTGACAACTGCAAGGCTGTTGAATAAGACAACTGCCTTACTTCAAGATTTTGAGATGTAGTTGCGCTAATTTATGACATTATCAGCCAGTTGCAGAAAGGGTTTTTAAGTTTAATGAACCTTTAAAGTTGATGCCATCCCTTACATTGTTCTTGACAAAGAAAGTGACAGCATTCATTTTAAAGTTTCATTAAACTTTAAAACCCTTTCTGCAACTGGCCGTAAGACGGTATAAGTTCATTTTATTTAATTTAAAATTAACTATATTTTAGCGCGTTAATAGTGCTGAAGTTTTGCCGGTAGACCTTGGTATCTAATTTAAACGTTATTAAAAATTAACATTTCTGTCGTTATAAAATACAAAAACAGTTTTGTAGTCAAACATTTATATCGATATATAACGTTATTTTATGGCAGGTAACTATATAATAACGTTAAATAACGCTATGTATAATATCGCTGATTGTTTTATAACGTTATTTTATTATTAACAAAATGAATTTATGAAAAAGTGTATAAATACTTTATACCGGTATTTTTGTTCTAGTCCAGTCTCAGACTTTACCATTATCATGAAAAAGTCAACCTAATCACAATGTAATAAAGTCCCATTCTGCGGGCCTATTATGTATCTCTAGTTGCCTTCTGGACTGGGTGTCTATCATCAAAAACATAGATATACTATCGAATTCCGATGTCCTAAGGATATGTTCGCACTTGAAGTGACGACACAGATTGTTAATAGTTCAATACCCACTAAAGGCAATCTTGAAATTTTAGTTTTTATCTATGTTTTTGATGATAGGCACCTCGCTCAGTTGGCAACTAAAGATACAGAATAGGGGGGCTGTACGTACCGTCGCGCGATTCCTCCTCGGTCTCAGAAGGCGAGAGCGGTGACGTCACCTGTGCCGCGCTGAGAGCTTCTGTCTCTGACAAGTCAGTGTCATCTGAAATAGACGAAACATACGTTATACGTGAGAGCGAGTGAGAGGATAACTTTTATTAAAAGCAATGATTATTTAAAGCAATGAAACGAGACTCACAACTTATGAGCTCGTATTTTTACTTGCTAGTTGGCGTATAGATACCATATACAGGGTGGAAAAAATTTAAGAGGGCGCCGAGCAAAATAATCTTAAACGATAGTCACTGTTAAATTGATTTATTGAATAATATTTCAATGATAAATAAATAAAATATATATTTATTATCACAGAGAATGTATCTACACTTCCGCCGGAGCGAATATTAAAAATAACTTATGGTATAAGAAACAAATCTATCTAAAGTAGGCCCAAAATCTAAAAAAGATATTGGGCTTTTAGTAATTTCAATAACTTAACTGTCGAATTTTGTCTCAACCACAATTCAAGACAATCACAAACGTTATAAAATACAACTGGTACGTTTCACATTTTTAAAATTCAATAAAAACGACCACGATAAAAAACGACCACAAGAGAGCAAGCGAGGTGTCTAATCGTTCTACGCTCGGCGCAGCCTTAAGGGCCCTGGAGGGGAACTGCCTTAAATCCTTTAGTTAGCTCATTTTACTGAAAGGAAACATTCCTTTATTTTTTAAAAGAAACAAAACTGCATTCAAAGATCTTCTGAAATTCGCTTGTCTCACCCGGGAATCGAACAAACTATAAATTTAAAAAATAAATTTTTGCTATTTTATTGCACGAATCGGTAGGATTATTGTTCAGAATAAAATTTGTCTAATAAACATTTGGTCTTTGAAATTAAAAAAAAAGTGAAATCTAATATTTATTTTATTCAGTAAAATGAGCTAACTAAAGGATTTAAGGTAGTTCTCCTCCAGGGCCCTTAATTTTTTTCCATCCTGTATATAATTTTTATAAACTTTGAGAGGTGTCAACAGCCTGATAAAGTATCATTTATGATTATGTCGTATATTTATAGCTAAATTAAGTTATATATAAGGTCTTTCAATTTAAATAGAAAGTAATTCAGGAGGTGATTCAGTATCGTTATTATTATATTATAATACATCACATTCCACTGCAAAGCACATTTTTTCGCGCGAACTTTTTCTTCACTTGTCCATACAAACCGAGTCAGCTGATCGGACCACTTTGTAGTGAGAAGTGAAAAAAAAGTTCGTGCAAGAAAAGTGCTTTGCAGTGGAATGTGATGTATTAACGATACTGAATCACCTCCTAAATTACTTTCCATTTGAATTGAAGGACCTTATATATAATTTTCAGAAACTTTAAGAGGTGTCAACAGCCTGATAAAGTATCATTTATGATTATGTCGTATATTTATAGCTAAATAAAGTTATATATAAAGGTAACAGTGAAATTTTATATAATTAAGGGTCGGAGTTCCGAGATTGGACAACACAGGGTTCGGGGTTATGGCTTTTTAAGATAGTAAAATATTAATTTCTGAACAAAATAAATACCACTTGTTACCTTACAAGATGAAGTGCAGGTTCATTAAAAAAATCTTGGCACTAATGTATAGTAACTTCAGAAAAAAAACAGGATTTTCAAGTTCAGGTTACACCCGTAGCGCTGCAATGCTATTCATGAGATTTTCTTGAAATTCCTGTTTTTTTTTCTGAAGTTACTATACATTAGTGCCGTGATTTTTTTTATGAACCTGCACTTTATCTTGTAAGGTAACAAGTGGTATTTATTTTGACCAGAAATTTTAATTTTCCCGTCTTAAAAAGCCATAACCCCGAACCCCGAAACTTGGAACGCCGACCCTTAATAAAGAATTTTGAAAATCAAATCAAATCACTCACACTCGCCACCTCGCTGCCTGCGCTCCACGGTACGCTTGTACTCGTCTATCTCTCGGTCGGTGACATGGTCGAAGGGGTTCCGCGCATACGGTGCCGAGTACATCGTCGCGTTGTGCTGGTAGCCGCGCTGGATGATGCCCTTCGACGCCGCGCCCATCAGCACCTGGGGTACAGTTAGCTTATTTAGCGAATGTTAATGAACAGGTATCTTTAATCTTGAATAAGCGTGGATTTGATAAAATTGCGTATATTCAGCTTGATTTGTAGGCCAAACTGGCTACTAGAAAATTCTGGGAAATATACAGGTGACTTTTTGATCATCGTCCAAATTCATACTGGAGACTTGGTAAGTGATCAGCATCATGAATCGATAAATTTTTTTGTGAAATTCGTATAATGAAATTTTGACTTCCCATAGTAATTCACTCCCAGTCCTGAGTGAATCACTATGGGGAGTCGGAATTTAGTTTTATGAATTTTACAAAAATCGTTATTGGTTCATGATGCTGATGAGTTACCAAAGCTAAAGTATGAATTTGGACGATGTTCACAAATTCACCTTGTATATGTACTTAATCATGTTTTTCTGACGAATTAAGCCTTTATAGATTATCGAAATTTTATATCCTTACTCAAATAAATATATATATTTTATATATATATTTATTTGAGTAAGGATCGATAGCGTCAAGGACCTGGGTGTGTTGATGAATGCCGAGCTAACGTTTCGTGATCACATTGTGGCTATCTGTAAAAAAGCTTTTAAGAAGTTGGGCTTCATACTGAGGCAGGCTAGGAGTTTTAATAGCATGCTAGCCGTAAAAGCTCTTTATAATGCCTTAGTACGCAGTAATTTAGAAAGTAGTGCAATAATCTGGAATCCCCATGAGACTAAATATAGTCACATGGTGGAAAAGATTCAAAACAAGTTTGTTCGCTGGCTCTATTTAAAAAATTATGGTGTTTATCCATACTATCCACTTATGTATCCAACCCTATTTGTTATAGGTATGGTTGGATATAATAAGTTGGAAGTGAGGAGAGACCTGGCGCTACTAATTTATCTTTTTAAAATTTTGCGAGGTATATTGTTCAATCCGCGGTTGCTAGCGTCCTTGAAGCTGTTTGTGCCGGATAACTATCTTCGCGCCAGAAATCATAAGTTGTTTTGCGTGCAGCATGCGCGCACTAATGTTCTTAAAGAGTCACCTGTTGTAAAGGCACTCCATCTTTTCAACAGAATCGACAACCTTACTGGTACCGATTTGTTTAGTTGTTCTTTGACGGAGTTCACAAAAACTGCTTTAAATATAATTTGTTACCAATCGCATTAGGTTATCCTGTAAAGATTGTGTAGTATAAATGTAAATAATAAATAAAAAATAATATAAATATATCTGTAGGTACCTAATTTCATTTTATACATTCAATTCGCTCGGACACGGAATATGCGTTTGAAATGAATCTTTCACACAATAAAAGATCTCATTATTATCTACAAAAAAGCCTTACTACTTTATTTCTGTATGTCCTAATGGAGCCACGATATCAAAATAACTGAAGTTTTGCGTGCGCGGCATCTGATTAGAGCAGGATAGAGAGTTAAAAAACAAACGCGTTAGAGCGGGACCGAATTTTAGCATAGTCCAGCCCCTTAAGGTGATACATCGTCCGTGCAAAGGTCCCCGTTACTCCAGGCGGAAAGACCCACAGTGCGAGAGGGATGGCATCGGGGAAAATTGGCAAAAAGTCGGTTTTAAATTAATACAAAATTAACTAAAATAGCTATGAAAATTTCCATAACCAGTAATTCAGGTATTGTTAAAACCCATCTAAATAAATATTTTTGAAGTCTGTATGCTATCCCAATTTGTCTGAGTATCAAAAAAAGTGTAAATTTAGACCTCATTTTAATAATTATTTCTATCAAGTGAAATTCCTTCAATCGCGGTTCTGATAGACCAAAATCTAGAAAAAGGTCCCAAAATTGTTATACTAATTTATTTATCATAGTAGATGCTAGTGATTGTTGGCACTTGGTGGAATTTATAAAACTATGTTTAAAAAAATACTTTTACTTATCCACATAATTTATTTTTCAATGCAAGTGCTCGTAAAGGCCCACTTTTTATGCATCACAACCGAACAGAAAGTCGATTATTTTGCCCTAGGGCTTTTTTTATTTTTTATTTATGTACTAGAAGTTGGCCAACCTGTAACCTTTCCTGTAACCTTTAAATGTTATACTTTTTTTTTTCACTGTTTAACGGCTCTGGATACAGTCCTTTTGAGCCAATCATAATTTAAAGTTCACAAGATTATATTTGTTTTATTTCCTCACACTATGCATTGAAAAACATAGTATGATACATAAACAACATAACTTGTAACATAAACTACTATAAGTTGGGACTTCTTTTAAACAGCAGATAAATAACTTCAAAACGTGTCGATTTTGACGATATACCCCCTTAAACAAAATTACACCAAGATTATGTTTTATAGCGACATTTAGAAATATGGGAATGTCACTTCAAACCTTTTATCAAAGTCGAAGTATGATTTACTAGGAAATGTAAAAAGTTCACTCTGGTAGCATTTTGTCTTTGACCTTGAAATAGTAAGCTATAGATACTGACCACATGGTCGCCTGTGTGCGTGGTGGTAGCATCCTCGGTCTGCAGTTTGTTCGCCTCGTCCCATGTGACACCCTCCAGGATGTGCGACTGAGGCCCGGCGCTGATCTTGTCCGCGCGGCGGTTGTCCTTGATCTATCACATTTCAATTTAAATTTAGATTTAATTTTAGATAAGTTTTAAGTGACAACATTGTATTAGGTTAGCCTGTAAGGATATTTTAACTGTTTATATAATAAATAAATAAAATTAGCATTTTGTGAAGTGACCACTATTGGTGGGCAAATTAACTTATGTTTAATGTTTATTCAAATAATGTTTTTCTTTGAAATCTGTCAAATTCCATACAAACTGAAATATATGAAATTCTAAAAAAAAATTGCTATTGAATTATGCAGCAAATCTAAAATTGCAAGCTGTAAACACCTATACTTACAATAACAGGGTTCATTGTATATTCAATAGGTTTTTCTGACAACATTGTATATTCAAAAGATTTTTCTGACTACATTTGATATTTAATAGGTATATCCGACTACACTGTTTATTCAATAGGATTATCAGATTACATAGGTTTTTCTTTTTCTGGCTACATTCGATATTCAATAGGTTTTTCTGACAACATTGAATATTCAAAAGGTTTTTCTGACTACATTTGATATTCAATAGAATCAATAGGTTTATCAGACTAGACTGTTTATTCAATAGGATTATCAGATTACATTGTATAATTAATAGGTTTTTCTTTTTCTAGCTACATTCGATATTCACTAGGCTTTTCTGACGACATCGGTATATAATATCCGTCAGAGATCGAAGGTGACCGACATAGCTTGCCGAATCAGTAAGTTGAAGTGGCAGTGGACTGGCCATATCTGTCGCCGACGTGATAACCGTTGGGGCCGTAAGGCATTGGAATGGAGTAAGCTGCCCTCGTGCCCGCTGTACTGGCGATCTGAAGGACGTTGCGGTTGGCGACTGGATGAGGATGACTGAGGACCGCCAAGAGTGGCGTAATATGGGGGAGGCCTATGTCCAGCAGTGGACGAATACGGGCTGATGGATTGGTATTCAAATACTTCTCTGAATAATAATAACTACATACCTGTTGCTGTAATTTCTTGAACTCCTTGGGATTGGTATTCTTAGGCACGAACTGTAACGCGGCGTCGATCTTGACCGGAGTGCTCGAGTGCGCCGGCGATCCATCCTGCACCCACTGCACCGCGCAATAACGTCCATTTTCCAATGACGACAGTTCGTGTAGGGAGACCATGGGTTTTGTTAAAACGGCCGAGTTTGATTTTTTCGTCGACGTCGATTTTCGTGTTTGAGGAAAGAGACAAAAAGTGTGAATTAGTAAAAATGTTGCCAGCATGTCGTACTTGAGATTTGATAGAAATATTCTTTTATTTGAATTGCGAATCTTTTGTATTAAAAAAATATATTATCAAATCTCGTACTGTTAAATAAGGGATAAGGTAAGCAGAAAGGATAGATGGAAAGTGGTAGAAAAGGCGTTTAAAATATAATTTACAAAATAATATACCAAAGTAATGTGCTCCAAAATAAAATGGCGATTTGGATGGAATTTCTAACCTGGCACGAAAACCATCGAGCATGTACAGTATAGAATTTTGGAATCTTCAACTTTAATAAAAAAATCGTCTTTCCCATGCAAAAAAAAAGTACATTGCAAATACTAAACTCGATACAAAAAAAAAGTCTTAATGCCATGCAAAGGAATAAGTGCAAAAAGCCCTGCAAGTGGCCAGAAAAAAAAAAACAGGCATAGGAGGATGACAAAATATGAAAGAAAAACAGGTTGTGTTAGGATGGGATTTTGTCATGTGGCAACATTTTGTACCAATTTTCTTTTTGCTCTACACTGTACAGACTCGATGTCTTTCAAATAAAATACATATTTTTTGAGGAAAATTATTGACCAAGTCAATATTTTTACTCCGCTTTTAAAGGGTTATGTAATGAAATGCCATTGAAATATTATTTCCATATAAATAAAAATATACCAGAAGCAAATATCCTGTTATTTGAAGCACAAATTTGTGTTATATCAATAAAATCGTGATGCGGATTATCTGTAAATTTCTAAGCAATTCCCACCTTTTAAGACCTAAATAAAAAAATGAGACAGCATCTTAACAACCTCCGAGAACATATAAAACAATTCAACCGAAGAATGTGAAGACCAAAAAAATATAATAACCAAATAAAGTTAAATTAGAAAATACATAATATTTTGTCTGTATTCATAAAACAAAACTTTTTAATGAACGTGTCAATTGTAAAAAATACTTTTTATTATTTTCACCACAAAGTATATTTTACATCACTTTCAAAAGAAATATTTCACGAATACAAACAAACCCGTCCCATACAAAAATAAGGAAATATGAAACAGTGAAGAAGTGAAGAAGAAAAATAACTAAATATAGCCAGTAAGTACGAAAAGGAGCATTATTCTCATAAAAATAAGAGCCAAAATTATTTACCTCTTCGTTGTTAGCGTCCACCCACTGCAAAACATTATCATATTAGTAACAAAGAAAACAAAAAAAAAGGATACCGAGTTACGAAAAAAATACTTCAAAAGCATTTCATCACGGTTGTGTGAGGCAAGCAATCGAAAAAACATTTTTTAGTATTTTTTGAATAGTTTTTATTGATTGTAAACATAGAACTCTATAAGCAAATTACGTAAGCTTTTTAGTTCTACATCATATAGCAAAAAATAACTTTGATATTTTGATCAGTTCAACGTGGCGGCTCGCGCTTTATTTTTTGCTATAAGAGGCAAAACTAAAATCATATTTATCGACAATGTACGCAAAAAGCATTATAATTAATAACTCTTCCATATAATTTAAATACTTCACACATTATCATTGATAATTCGTATAAAAGAATAAAATATATAAAAATGACTAACATATTTTGAGCCATTTTTATCGATATTTAAGAATAAAGTAAAATCCAAAAAGAATAAAAAACGTAAATATGCCCCATCTAAGTATACTTAACAAATATATGTTATCTTAGAAGCTATATAATAAGATGGTAATGGTATCGATTCGGTGAAACTCGACTTAACTTATTTGACAGGACTAACCTCACTTTAAGCGTCCTATCTTTTTTTTTCATTATCGAAAAGGACAGAACGCTTAAATTAAATTTAGTCATGTGAAACAAGTTAAAATGTGCTACACCGAAGTGGCGTGCATAGAACATTTTTCCGGAAAAGTAATCAGAAAATCAAGTTTGACAATAAAAAAAATTAAATAACATTAAAAAAAAAAGTTAATATGAAAATGTTCACTCCAGGGTAGGCGCTACTCTGGCTTCATACAAACTTTCTGTTTTAAAAATGTTATTTATTAATTTTTTTATTGTTAAACTTGACCTTCTTGCTTTTCCGGAAAAATGCTCTATGCACGCCACTGCAGTGTAGCTCATTTTAACTTGTTTGACAGGACTAAACTTAATTTAAGCATTCTGTCCTTGTCTTTTCAATAATGAAAAAAAAGATAGGACGCTTAAAATGAGGTTAGTCCTGTCAAATAAGTTAAGACGTGTTTCACCGAATCGACACCATTATCAAAGGAATGTAAAGATTTGTTGACTATTTGAAATTTGAGTAACTGGTTTAACAGTACACATAAAACCTTAGAATTTAGAAAATAATGAATTACTAAACTAAAGCCAGGTTAGAAATTATCCAAAATACATATAGACAGTCTTTCAAAAAATATTGGTTATTTAATTTAGTTAATTTTAGTACAACCAAACCTTTTCATAACGTTATAAAAAGTGATTTAGAGCGTTTTGATTGAATCAACTCTTCAGTAATAACGAAATAAATAACGATACATAACGTTATTTAACAAGTACACAGAGTGCTTGGAAATGCGACCTATTCCTTGAAAGGAGTTATACTAGAGATCATTTCCAACAAATAATGCCTATCAACTAGGGGTCGAAAATGATGTCTTTTTTCTTTCATTTCTGAGATTATGGGAATTCAGGGCATGTATTTTTTTTTATAAATGGTAACACATTTATCATTAATCAGAAAAATAACCAATCAGTCCCGATAGAGGGGTAGTTATTTTTAAATTATTTATTTCTGATTATCAGTCTGAAAGTTTGAAAAATATCATAAAAACCTTCGTAACTCGGAGACTATTCACTTTCGACCCCTAGTTGATAGAACTTAATTTGTTGGAAATGACCTCTAGTATAACCCCTTTCAAGGAATAGGTAGAATTTTCGAGCACCTGTATAACATAAGAAAACGTAATAATCGATAAAATTTACTTCTGTAAAACGTTAGTAACGTCATCTTCAATTACATTTTATAACGCTATTTTAAGGTCTGACTACAACACGAACTAATTAACTCAAAAGAAGTCCCGTTTTCAATATAATCCATCGTCACCCTAGTCAACCAGTACGTCAAAGCTTTTTGTATTCTATAGTTCAAAACATGTCACAAATTAGACAAAAAAGCTGATTTTAGACACAAACTACACCGGGTGACAAATTGACAGCTATCGTTTACTAAAAACATATATTTAAGACGCTGGCGGAGCAATCTTAGTTCATACAAACGAAATACCAAAACCATTTGTAAATCATAGATATTCTTAAGGTAGTATGTATTTATTCCGATTGCATTACATCTAGGTTCCCAAATATGTATTAAATAAGAACACTGATTTAAACATGAAATATGAGAAAAATAAGCTTTCTATGGAAATTTTAAATTGCTTATTACGTCGTCTTTAAAGTAGTGTCTTTTCAAAATATATATTTGGGAACCTGGATATTATGTAATGCAATCGGAATAAATACACACTACCTAAGAATATCTATGATTTACAAATGGTTTTGGTATTTAGTTTGTATGAACTAAGATTGCTCCGGCGGCGTCTTAAGTGATCAACTTGAATATCTTTTCCAAAGAAAGATGCCCACGGAAATATTTGAGCTCTAAACAAATATGCGAGATGAAAAATACCGTTTTAATTGAATCCTTAATGTTATGAAGTAACGAAAGGAAATAAATAACGATATATATTGTATCTTATGCGTGATTGACATAAAACAACGTTATATATAAATAACGTTATATAAAAATATCGTTATATATAAAAATCGTTATATAAAAATATCGTTATATATAAATAACGTTATATAGAAATAACGTTAATTATAAATAACGTTTTCCAATAACTTGTATTCGATAACGTTGGATATAACGCTATTTCATATTTTTTGAGATAGCTATTCTAAAGCAATATTCTAGTAAAAACTTTCCTACTGCGTATCTGTCTTTTAGATAAAGTCAAAAATCTTTCTAAAAGATTCGCGCGGGCGCATGTTTCTTTGGGAAAGTTGCTCATTATAGTCGATAGAATATATATTTTCAATAAACGTTAATTTATTGAAAAGACAGCCATTTTTATATCCCTTCCAACAAATCATTTTGTTCAAGCCATTAACACTGTGACAATTAAAAATCCCAAAAGCCTTAAATATGACGCAAAAACGCAATCAATATCTTACTACCAAATATAGATAAATTCAAAAACCTTCGTTAAATGGAAAAATAGATCGATAGGTTAAACAAATAGCGACCCTATTTTGTTGTAGACAAGGTTTTATTTATGTTTTCATGTCGAAGGCTAACTTTAAGGCGCTATATGCTGCGAAAGCGCTTCCACTTTAGAAATAAAAACTTACGTGCTCGTCTAGATCGATCGTACCGCGAGTCTATTGTATTAAATTGTCATTTCAATTCAATAATTCTACGGGTTAAGATATTAGGTGCTACTTATGTTGCATGTTACCCTGCGAGGTGTCCACGGAAGACCAGCGTCGTGGTACAGAATAGTGCCATGACACATGCTGAGTGGAGGCCTTTTAAGTGTCACTTATGTTTTGTTTGTTATTGATTATATTGTATTTTAATTGTGTGACACCAATAAAGTTTTTTCTATTCTATTCTATTCTATTCTAGAAATAGCATTGAGCTGTTTTTTAAAAGCACAGTTTTCATACATAACGTCTTCGACGAGATCACAAATTTGCTAAAAGCGGCCGTATTCTGGCGGTGAATAATTTTTTTGTAAAGTGGCAGCACTGTCACAGCTATTAACGCTTATAGAATTAAATGAGACTTGAGGATAATCCATGATTTATATAAAAACGGTTCACCTCAATACGTGCTATGATCGGGAAAGCCGACTAGTTTCAGCAGCTTTAGACTGCCTTCATCTGGGCGAGTGAAGACGTTTACTAACTGTGCGGACGCCCCACCGGTCCGACCACCAATACCATCTGCATCGATGTCATCCCGAGCCCTGCGAGCCGCAGCCCGCAGTGTGAGGCGTAACGTCGTCGCGTAAACGTCTTCACTCGCCCAGATGAAGGCAGTCTAAATCTGCTGAAACTGGTCGGCTTTCCCGATCATAACACGTATTGAGGTGAGCCGTTTTTATATAAATCAGCTATTAACGCCTTAATGACAGAAGAGAGTATGCATGTGATGTCGAGAAATTGCAAACAAGAGGGTAGGAATGGTGGGATTATGTTACGTAAAATGGCACTCCAAAAATACGGTGGGTAATTATTTTGAAAGCCTCTTTAATTTATTATTATTACATACGGCTTGAACACTCACGTGTGATTGTTGTTGCTATATGCCAACCGTTTCACTGATACAATTTTGGCATTATCAAGGCGAGTGCCGTTCGACGACGCAGCCAACGCTTAGCGCACGAGCAACGCATGCAGCTCGCCGATCGGCGGCTGCCAGTGTCCGTTTGACAACGACGGTGAACGCCGCGTCGTCGTACTAAGAACGACACTCGCCTTGATAATGCCGAAATTGTATCGGTGAAACGGTTGACATATAGTTAACAACAATCACACGTGAGTGTTCAAGCCGTATGTGATAATAATTTAGTATGTCAGCTCACTTGAGTTTTAATAATATTATAGGTATTTAACCTCTTTAATTTATTTTCAATGCAAGTGCTCGTAAAGGCCCACTTTTTATGCATCAAAACCGAACAGAAAGTCGATTATTTTGCCCTAGGGCTTTATTATTTTTTTTTTTTATTTACGACAAGTTGGCTAACCTGCAACCTTTCCTGTGTACCATAACTGTTGAACTTTTTTTCCACTGTTTAACGGCTCTGGATACAGTCCTTTTGAGCCAATCATTAACTTGCAAAATTGTAGCAATGTAACTTTCAACTTTAATAATCAAATTGTTTTCTTTGATTATATTTGTTTTATTTCCTCACACTATGCATTGAAAAACGTAGTATGAAACACGGGCGTAAGAGCAATAAATTACTCGGTTACGTTTCGTCTTCGTAATTTATTCCTTTTCGCCCTTGTAGCATAAACTACTATTATCATATCGGTGTTTTGTCGGACTGTGGCGACTGTAAAGTTTCTGCAAAGAACTTGGAACAATGACTGTCAAAAGAAAAGTCGTTTAAGGTGGATGGTCCAAGGTAGTTTTTATAAAAAAACTTGTGAGAACCAATAACGACGACAGAACTATTATTATTTAATTCTGTTACCTTTTTCCACACGTTCCATCAACTTTACATCCGCGAATATTCAGTTTTTCTTAAAAACAAACGGTGTTACTACAAAACGGTGTTTAACTTTAGACAGTGTTTAAATCTGTTGTTGTCACCTTTTCTTTCATATTGTAAAAAAGTGACAGCAACAGATTTAAACACTGTCAAAAGTTAAACATCGCTTAAACACCCTTTTGTAGTAACACAGAAAATGTTTTAACAGTCTAATTTTGCAATTTAAAACTTTCATACATTGGATTACAAAAGTTTTAAATAACAAAATTAGATTCTAAAAAAGTTTGTTTCTAAAAAAACTGATTATTCGCGGGTGTAAAGTTGATGGAACGTGTGGAAAAAGGTAACAGAATTAAATAATAATACTTCTGTCGTCGTTATTGGTTCCCACAAGTTTGTATGAAGATTGCCTGGGCCATCCAACTTAACTACTAACTGCTCTCAAGCTTTAGCATACAAGACCAACGACTTAATACACCTGCCCTATATAGAGGTTGGGTACTTATAGAGGTTGGGTACTTATAGAGGTTGGGTACTTATAGAGGTTGGGTACTCTCTGTCCCCCTCTTCAAGGTAAAGCTGAAAAGGCCAAAAGGCCGACAGCAAAAAAGATCAATTCAAAAAAAAAACACCTGCCCTGATTAGAAAACTGTATATGGATCAAACATGCATACTCTCTATTCTTAGTCTAACCCAGGGATGGGGAAACTAGGGCCCGCGGGCGGGATCAAACAAAAATCAAGTGAAGTTTGCGTATTGTTAGAAATTTCGCAGCTAACTTAAAATTTTAATTTAATTGCAATTTCTTCTTTATTTCAATAGTTATTTTGTAACTATGACAGAAATAAATTTCCATGTTTGAACACTTGGCGATTTATCCATCGCAAGGAGATATAAATTAACATTATATCATTGCAGTATAGAAACGCAAAAATAAAAGTAAATTAAGAGCTCCTCACATCCAGATTTACTTTTCTTTCTGCGTTTCTATACTGCAATGATTTAAGGTAAATTTATATCTCCTTGCGATGGATAAATCGCCAAGTGTTCAAACATAGAAATTTATATACTAATATTTTTATAGCCAAAAATGCAACTTGGCCCGCTATATATTTCGTTAGTAAATATTGGCACGCGAAGGAAAAAGTTTCCCCATCGCTGGTCTAACCTATCTCCCCTCACACCCAACTCTTGGTGACCTTGGTAATCTTTATGTTATTTCTATCCCAATCTCTCCTCCTCTACCTCTCCTCTCACCTTACTCACTCCAGCCATCTGACCCTTTCCCCCCAGCCCTTCTTTTACCCCTTCTCCTGTATTCCCCCAAAAACTTATCTGATTTGAACTGCCCCCAGCTTCCCATCCGCTATTTCCACAAATCCCTATCTTTTTTACTCCCTCAACCCTACATCACCTTTTTTTCTTGCGACTCTTTTGGATCCAGCCCGTTTCTCCCCATCTGCCCGTTTCTTCCCAAACCTTATCTGCCCTATTCCCCCATCCCCCCTCCTGTCAACCCAATCCCCCCCTACTCGGCCTCGAGCCGCAAGTATTCTACCTTGGTGATCTTCTTGGGGTCGGTGGTCCCGGTCTCCAGGACTTCAACCTTCTGGTACACGTTGGGCGAGTTCAGCCAGCGAGTGCGCTCGCCAACTTTCCCTCCACCCTTCTTCCAGAGCCTGGAAGGAGAATAGGAAGTTGATCTTTGTGATTTTCGGCGTGGAACTTATCATCAGGGATCGGATAATCGGATCGATATACAGGGTGTTTGTGGTATCGACGGAAATATTTTCAGGGATGATAAAGGAAGTGATTTTGAACATTTTTGACTGAATTTACTTTTTATTGTTTTTTTTTTGTTTTTAATTATATTTTACACAAATTTCAGTAAACAATAAAGCCGATTGAAGGCTTTAATTTTAGTTTTAGCTATGTCAAAACTAAATTTTCTTTATTGCAAAATAGCCCTTAAATGTAAGGAACATGAGTGAAATTACATTGGAATAATTTTAGTTTTGACAGCACTAAAACTAAAATTAAAGCCTTCAAAATCGGCTACAGTAATCGCCAAACTGCTAAACAGTTTGTTGGCGATATTACGCAAAGTTTTGTAGTTTCCGAGGTAAAGACATTTTTCAGTTTTGTCCACTTAAAATTACAATAAAACACTATTTATAGCTAAAAATCTTATTTTTATTTTAAATTGTTTCTTAATATTCTTCTATTGAACAAAAAAACTAGGTATTTAAATGTGTTCAAAAAGAAGTGAGAATAAAACATAAAACTAAATACGTGTTGAAAATACTGCTGAATGATAGCGTATTTCGAGAACACCTTCTCGCTCGAACATGGCTTGAAGCCAAGAAGAGAGCAGGTCAAAGAAAGACCAAATACAGCTCCCCGCGCACTGCAATCGTAGTTACTACTTAGTACATAGCAGACTATAATAGTCTTGTTTGTTTTTGCTTTGAGTCGCATCTCGACTATGACTAATGTATTAAAGTTACGACATAAGGGCTTATCCCGTTGAATGTAATAAACCTAAGAAAAATAAGAACAAATCCTGGAAAAATGAACTACTACAGCAATTTTCAAATTTTGTGCCCATTGCACTTCGATGCATGTCCCGAGGTTTAATATTTTTAAATCTCAAGTTTCAGTTGAGGAAATTACACAATGTGGACACTAATCGGTAATGTTATTCATAATTTTAAAAGAACACTAAAAATATTTTAAAAATATGTTAAATATTACTTTTTATTACTGCATAAACATGAAGTTAAGATTTTTAGTTGTATGGAGAAGGGATTGTCCCCAAATCAGCTAAGCTTGTACAACATTAAATTTTACGAAAAATATGTACCATAGGAATGTGTGTGAATGATGTCAACCTTAAGACGTGATTAGGGGAAGCATTTTATTACATTTCTTTACACTTTAAAGGGTAAATACCTTTATTATTAGTTTTAATAAATTGTCCCTGAAAGTGTCCTCATGGTTACTGTCTTTTCATTTACCAATGTTTTGATGCCAAATATTATAAAACTGAACGAAGTTTTCTGTGTTATTTTTATAATGGCAACACCCAGCAATCAGACTAGCCGTCGGAATTTTGATTTATTCAGTCCAAAACAAGTTGCAAGGTCGTCTATTGTTTTGATGTGATATTTTAATTTTGTTGTTCTGTTCAGTTACCAACATATCTCGGTAAGTAAAAAATATTTCAATTACGACTATTTAGTATATTGTAACAGTATTTACATTCCATCATTTTTTATAAGAAACTTTGTAGTTTTCCAATTTCATTGTACCAATATAAATATTTCAATTTGCCAAGGTACAGTTTAAGTTACGTCTCTTCAGTTATTTTTCTTTAGTAACTTATAAGGGGACGAGAAAGTAACTGAATGGACATCTTTAGGGCCTGTTTACGTTGTTTAAATGTGAAGTTTTGTTTTGTTTGTCTGTCTGTCTGTAGAAATAAAAAAAATATATATCTTATTATAAGTATCATAAAAAAGTAATTCAAAACATTTATTTTGTAATATAGATATAAAGCATACACATATTACACGTTCAAAGTAATTACATTATTACAATATGAAATTTGAAAAAAAAAATGTATTTTCGACACACCCTAATGTACACTCAGAGGCACAACTAACCGGCCACTAAATAATAGACTAAATTACTCCATAATTAATTTTTGAAGTTACATCGGATTAGATTTTTCCCAAACACCGTATTCAATTTTATTTTACTAATTGTATAATGTAAAAGAAACTTGACTACTTGATTAAATAAGAACATTAAAATTATTGTTTTTTATTCCATTGTAAATAAAGGTTTACAATGTATTTTCAGTTACCACTGTGTCCATTCAGTTACTGTCCCCTTAAAAAGATGTTGTTTAAAATAGAATTAAAAATCAAATATTCAATAGCATTCAAACAGAATAAGTAAAAAATATAAAAATTATATTCTTAGATCAAAATAAATTAATAATACACAATTTTTCCCACCAGTTAGAGTGAAAATGAAACTTTCCAAAACTAAAATTGTAGAAAGGTAACTGAATGATATATAATAAAAATTTCTCTAGAAATTTATTCTAAACATATCTTATTTTTTATTGTATCTTATTTAATTGTATATTTGGATGATATAATAAAATTCTGTTGAATAAATTTCAATTACTAAACCCATTTTTGGGTGTATGAAGATGGTAACTTAACGGAAAATAAATCTCTCCCTTTCCTGTAAAAAATTTTTTTTTTAATAAGTTCTGTTTATAATCATAATTTTAGACCACTTTTCAGAAAATATAAAATTAAAGTATCTCATTTCATCGAAGAAAATATAAAAAATATACTATTTCTAAATTAACTTATTTTTTTAGAAGGTGGGCACAAAATTTGAAAATTGCTGACTAACTATTCATATAAAATCCATACTTACGATAACCCACGTTAGCTAACTGTTTCAGTTATTTGAGTAAATTAACACACAGGATAAAAATTCTTGATGTTCCTAAACATAATTATATACTTTTTGCATACTTATTTTCATGAAAAATCTGAAATATTTTACGAAAAACGCGAAAATCTTCAAAAACGCGCCTATCCGGTAATGCCGCGCGACCCCATATTAAAAATTATATAGTTCTGAATTCCACCGCTAGAGGCGCGCGTGTCGCATCATGTTGTCTCATCATGTTGTCTCTTTTCTTCCTGAATTTTCCCGGATTTGTTCTAGTCAAACATTTTGTATGTTTTTTGCCATTTCTCGGCTTATGTATAGCGCAATTACTCTGTACATCGCTTCACGACCACTAATTATCGTAAACTAAAGATAATAATGTTATTTTATCATGAAATACTTTTCATGCTTAAAGGGGCGCACACAGCGTAACCCGCACTATTTTTCATAGCGCAACAGTATAGCTGTAAAGGGCTGTTGTTTTAACTATTGCCTAGATGGAGAGAATATAGCCTCACCTACCTATTAAGCAATATAACTATGTGTTGATATTGTCGTAGAAGGTCAACATTTTCAGGCGAAAACTCGCATTGTATGATTTTCTCGTTGCTAGCTACAACGCAGTAACATTCCTCATTGTAACACATACACAGGTATGTACATAAGTAGTTCTGTTTAAGTTATATGTAGGATTGTAAGAATACATACCCATGTACATATACGTAACAAATGTTTACCGATATTGTCGAAGAAAGTCGGTATTTTTAAAAGTTATAATCTTGCTTGCTCGTATTTTCTATGTATTTCCATATCATTAGTTTAATTAAATATCTTTGAAATGTAACATTAAACCTATAATTACACGAGCCGAGATTATATACTATCGATTAACTATGTATTGCATTCGCACATAACTCGCCTTCAGCGAGACGATATCATAAATACATAAATAAATATAACTTGGAATGGTTACCGTTTTGACCTCAAAACCTTGTTAAAATGTATTGAAATAACTTTTAGTAATGTTTTCACGTGTTATTAGCACAATTAGAACCTTTCATAAACAAATTAATTGTAAATAACTAGATTTCAATACACATTGTATACAAACTCATTAGATTCAGTCAAACTTTCACAGTAAATGCCTTGTATTTCCTATTCTAATTAGAATATTGTTTAAACTTATGTAATCCTATAAGGAGCTGATAAGAATTATCAATAATAACCAACTTTGTATTACTTTAAGGTACATTTAAGGTGTTTTATTAAATAAACAGACACGGTGGGACGGGTCAAACGGTGGACACTAAGTTGCAAATTTTGTCAAAAATTAACAGCGCGTCTGAGCGGTAATACCGCGGAACAGGGCCTCGCGCCGCGCAAAATCAAAATTATCTCGATTTCGATACGAATATAGTAACTTTTCGGTTTCAGCAATAACCTAGCAAAAGGTGTCCCCCACTTGGCCTGTCGGAGTCTTTGCGCAAAGACAAATTTGGACTTTTATTTTACTGCCCTACGAGTTGCATTTGGACAGTCCTCCGGATATTACAATCGACTGCGGGAAACTACGACGCTGCCATCGACAGTGTCGACCCCCTACGGAGCCGGAAGTGGATTGGGTTGGCGGTTTCCACAACCACGACGGAGCCAAAGGATTTAGTTGGTGGTTTCCCCAACAATACGGTACGAAAAAACAGATTTTTTCATTAAATTTGAGTGAAAACCGAAATAATTATTTTTAACCATAAAGTGTTTTATTATTTTTTAATGAGGTCTTCAGCGGCTCGGTGGCGGCCGCCGCTGAAGACCTCAAGCGGCGCAGGTATGCTGTTCTCGGAAACAATTACATATTTGCGCCGTTTGGGGTCGAAACGTTGGGGTCGTGGGGTCCCGAGGCGCGTAGTCTTTTTAAAGAAATTTCTGCGCGCCCGGTCAGCGTCACAGGTGATCCACGGGCTGGCACATTCCTCGGGCGGGGATTAAGCTTAGCAATCCAGCGTGGGAATGTCGCTAGCATACTGGGCACCTTGCCGCAGAGCAGCGATTTGGACGAAAGTTTTTATTTATAATATAGTTTATCTTTTAAGGTGTTTTAGTTTATTTTAAGGATATTTTTAGTTTAGTTTAGATGTTTTTATTTTAGTCCATTTATAAGTGTAAATTGTTGGTTTTGAAATAAAATTTGAAATTTTTTAAATGCACTTACCTAATTTTAAGAAGACAAAACTGAAAACCGTCTATATCTCAAAAACTAAACAACTTTTCATAATAGTAAATTCAGTCAGAAATGTTCAAAATCATTTGCTTTATCATCCCTCAAAATATTTATATCGATGTCCCAAACACCCTGTATACCTAAAGTTGGGAGAAATCCATGAAAAAGTTTGTAGATGTGGAGTCGGCTTCTTGTATTTAATTTGATAGCAAACATGACGGAAATTACGGCATCCGGAACGGAACCGGACGCATCTAGTTTGAGCCTCAATATTCCTTTCATTTCCCACATTTATTGGAATAGAAACGAGAATTATTATCCATACCCTTGCTTGTACATCTCCTCCTCTTCGAGCAGGTATCCAAGAGATGATACTGCCGGTGGTACTTCCACGTCGTTCTTCGGCTTGGGCACATCATTCTGTAGACGGACGTTCAATATTAGTTCTCACACCATCGAAAGGAGGTCATTTTGAAAATTAATGAAGCCTTGTATTCAATATATATATTATATCAAATATGCATGTATTCGCATGTAGATTTTTTCTGTAAAATTGATTCAAATTCAAATTCAAATAGGTAGTTTATTTTGCAAAGCAGGTATATAATTATTTAAGATTGCTTTATCTTGTATACAAGGTGACTTTTTGATCATCGTCCAAATTCATACTGGTGGCTTTGTAAGTGATCAGTATCATGCATCAGTAAGAATTTTGGTGAAATTCGTATAATGAAATTTCGACTCCACATAGTGATTCACTCGGGACTGGAACTGAATTTCTATGGGAAGCCGAAATTTCATTTTACGAATTTCACAAAAATTGTTACTGATCCAAGATACCGATCACTTATCAAGCCTCCAGTATGAATTTGGACGATGATCAAAAAGTCACCTTGTATATTGTATCAAATATGCTTGTATTCGTATTGTAGATTTTTACACAATCTCCGTCTATAATTGATTCAAATTCAAATTCAAATAGGTAGGTAGTTTATTTTGCAAAGCAGGCATATATAATACACTTGTTACACGTCAAATTTAATCTAATAAAATATATACGTAATAAAATAATAAATCTACATGAACAAGAAACTTAAATAACATAAAGAATACTAAATTATAAATAATACTTAAAATATACACTAACTACAAAGCTTAAAATAAACCTACTATAAAAACAAAATTAACTTACAAATAAAACCCTAACTATGAAAAAGACCGCCCCTCATCGTACCCGGCACAAAGGTTCCCATTGCGCTCGCTGCGTTCCCGCGTTGGATTGCAATGGAAATCCTTTGTGCCAAGTACGACATTGAGCGGTGGTCTTGCCATCTGTCTTTTATTTTTCTTCTACATGAACTAAATTAAAAGTTTATTTAATTTATGTATTTAGTTGACATAACATATTTATATAAAAACACTTATTAAAATAATTATTTCCAGATATATTTCGACATTTATAGTCGGCGTCAGTGGAATTAGGTACAATTAATATACTATGTTAAAATGTCATAAAATGAAGTGGATGATTGACAGACAAATGACATGTCTATATATAATCTATATAATTAAATATATTTTTATTAGATTAAATTTGACGGTAAAAAGTGTATTATGTATACCTATTTGAATTTGAATTTGTCCTAAAAACTGTGTCCTAAAAAAATCTTTTAAAAATTAAGCTATGGGAGTTCAGTCTGAATATAAAAAAGTGATCATAAGGGTTCCGTTTTTTTTCTACGTAGAGGTAAGAAACCTTAAAAACAAAGTCAACAACAGTAACGTTGCCATGGTAACCTTAACGAGCGGGTGCCGGTACATGTAACCGGTGCGGAAGCCCGCGTTGTCGAGCATCCTCATCAGCGCCTCGAATTCTTCTCCACCGACACGCCACTTGACTCCGTCCGCTGGCGGCTTGCGAGATGCCTCGTACATCTGTTGACATGGTTGATGTGTACAAGAGATTGGGGTACGCACACAGACTTCAAAAGTTGAGATGAGCCCTGGTACCTAAAATTTACTGCATTGTTTTTGAATGCGTGCGTTAAGGGCGCACCGAGCGTTTGCCTTTGTCTCTGTCTTTCTCTTTACGTGTAAAGAGTAAAGAAAATAACCAAAATTTGCACTTTCTCAATGTGTTTCTTTGTTATTTTCATCATATTGTTCTTAAATAAAAAACTATCGTGTATAAACGCTCCAGTCGTCTATGATCTTTATTTTAGTAAATGAATCATACTACCAAATTACTTATTTATATAAAAAATAGGGATATAGAGAAAAAAATTACTTGACAAGAGGTAACTTTGCGAATTTATTCTATCGAACCAACTTTATCAAATCGTGTTTCCATCGTGTATACTGTCTAGAATATATCCCCAATAATACCAATATATTTCCCTATATTTTAATTTAATTGTTTACTACTTCAAACAAGGGTTATAAAACGTGTTTGTATGTGTAAAAAGCTCGGTGCACTCTTAACATAATGCCGACGCGCGCACACTTATGAGTGCGCAATCTGTCTACCTACGATCAGCAAACTGATCAGACTACTAAAGTTATTAAAATGATTAGCTTTAAGTGCACTTAAGGCGTCCAACTATCACTGTGTTCAGATGAGCACTGATTCCAAACGTGTGAGCGTCACCCATTTAAGGGTCGGTATAATGTCAGATGCACAATTTCAAATGAGCATAAAACATTGTGTAACTTGGTCAATCGGTTTAATAAAAATAATATAGATAATAGACTATAGGGCTGATATTCGTGCAGAAGCAAAAACGCAAAAGCTTTAAGTTCGCTCGATAGAAAAAAATTACGAAGTTACCTCTATATTTCATGTTTTTCGAGTGTTAAAGGACCTTTCTTAAAACAGTTTGCCTTGAAATTTGTATTAAAAATAAGAAAACAAATGACCCCGTATAATTGCACGGGGATTTTGAATAATTCTGTTTCGTTTTCATTTAATTTAACATCTAAGAATTGGCGCTTACGTCGATTTATTCTGAGACAAGGCGGCGACAAGATATCTCGGTCGCACGCGCTTTTTGTTCCATGCTTTGTTTCGTCGCTCACCCGTCGGTCAGTTGTGATCGCTCCGTTGAGACGGGAGGGCTACGTTTTTGCGCTCTCGACGTCCCGGTTTCGTAATTTAAATAAATCTCGTAATTTGAAACATGGGAAATAAATGCAACCAATGTAAAAAATGTTTTACGAGTGAAAATAAAGCAGTGGATGAAAGTAATGCAAAGGTACGCCATTACTTAACAAAATAAGTAGATAGGTCATGTTTTATTAACGATGTTGAACTAAAGGTTGTCTCAATGGACTAATGAATATCGCTATGTTTTTTGTCTGAGGTATTTTTTTTAGCTTACAATTTAATATCACAATAAATATGGTTGATGGATGTGGAAGAGGCGAAAGAGTTGTGTCTGGATCGTAGCAGATGGAAATCTGTAGTCTCTGCCTACCCCTCTGGGAGACTAACAAAACTTTATCTCACCATCACCATCGCCATGCGATCACGATCGCGATCGTGATCGTGGTCGTGATCGTGATCGTGATCGTGATCGTGGTCGTATCGTCGTATCGACGTATCGTCGTATCGACTTATCGTCGTATCGACGTATCGACGTATCGTCGTATCGACGTATTGCCGTATGGTCGTATCGACTTATCGTCGTATCGACGTATCTTCGTATCGTCGTATCGACGTATCGTCGTATCGACGTATCCTCGTATCGATGTATCGTCGTATCGACGTATTGCCGTATCTTCGTATCGACGTATCTTCGTATCGTCGTATCGACATATCGTCGTATCCTCGTATCGACGTATCGTTGTATCGTCGTATGGTCGTTTCCTCGTATCGACGTATCGACGTATCAACGGATCGACGTATCGACGTATCTTCGTATCGTCGTATCGACGTATCGTCGTATCCTCGTATCGACGTATCGTTGTATCGTCGTATGGTCGTTTCCTCGTATCGTCGTATCGACGTATCGTCGTATCGACGTATCGTCGTATCCTCGTATCGACGTACCGTCGTATGGTCGTTTCCTCGTATCGACGTTTCATCGTATCGACGTATTGCCGTATCGTCGTATCCTCGTATCAACGTATCGTCGTATCGGCGTATCGACGTATCGTCGTATCGACATATCGACGTACCAACGTATCGACGTATCGGGGTATCGACGTATCGTCGTATCGACATATCGACGTACCATCGTATCGACGTATCGGCGTATCGACGTATCGTCGTATTGACATATCGACGTATCAACGTATCGACGTATCGACGTATCGTCGTATCGTCGTTTCCTTGTATCGACGTATCATCGTATCGACGTTTCGGCGTATTGAGGTATCCTCGTATCAACGTATCGTCGTATCGACGTGTTGCCGTATCCTCGTATCGTCATATCCTCGTATCGACGTATCATCGTTTCCTCGTATCGACGTATCGTCGTATCAACGTATCGGCGTATCGACGTATCCTCGTATCGACGTATCGTCGTATCGACGTATTGCCGTACCGTATCGTCGTATCGACGTATCGTCGTATCGACGTATCTTCGTATCGTCGTATCGACGTATCATCGTATCAACGGATCGACGTATCGACGTATCGTCGTATCAACGTATCGACGTATCGTCGTATCCTCGTATCGATGTATCGTCGTATCGACGTATTGCCATATCGTCGTATCGACGTATCTTCGTATCGTCGTATCGACGTGTTGCCGTATCCTCGTATCGTCATATCCTCGTATCGACGTATCATCGTTTCCTCGTATCGACGTATCGTCGTATCAACGTATCAGCGTATCGACGTATCCTCGTATCGACGTATCGTCGTATCGACGTATTGCCGTACCGTATCGTCGTATCGACGTATCGTCGTATCGACGTATCTTCGTATCGTCGTATCGACGTATCATCGTATCGATGTATCGTAGTATCGACGTATCGTCGTATCCTCGTATCGACGTATCGTCGTATCGTCGTATCCTCGTATCGACGTATCGTCGTATCGACGTATCATCGTTTCCTCGTATCGACGTATCGACGTATCGTCGTATCGACGTATTGCCGTATCATCGTATCGTCGTATCCCCGTATCGACGTATCGTCGTATCGACGTATCGGCGTATCGACGTATCGGCGTATCGACGTATCGGCGTATCGACGTATCGTTGTATCGACGTATCGTCGTATCGACGTATCGTTGTATCATCATCGTTATCATTATCTTTGCAAGTATGACTTTCGAAAAATAAAATTTTGAAATATAGAAATTAGATGCAAACACAATTACGCAAAAAAATGCGAACAAACCGTTTTGTCAACTGGGTTGAATTTTATACATCGTAGATGCATTATACTTATTATTGAAAACTAGCACGTGCACGGGTTAATGACCGCGGATCCACACCGCTCGTGGGAGCTAAGAAATAGCGCTCGCGGCCGGTGACGGCCGGTCGCGCAAACAGTTGAGGTGCGAGGATGCGGGGGCAAAATCACTAATTTGTCCAGGTTTATACGCAGCCTTAAAGGTGGAAAAATTTTGGTGCTGTCATACTACGGTAAGGGCTTATCTTTACTTTTGAAATCTTTGGGTATGCAGTGGCATTTGTTATTTTTTTTTTTTTACCGATCAGTTTTATTTTCCTTTTTACTTCATTGTGACTGATGCCGGGCCCGAATGACCCAAAATATATCTCACAAAAATTTTATTAAAATGTATTGTCTCTAAATCAACCATAACCATCAACCTGGTAGTCCAATATCGAGAGGGAAATTAAAGACCAGCGGGTCTACCGCGTAATTCTCATTTTCATCAACATCAACTTGAGATTGAAACGTGCGTGCGACGACGCCCGCCTAACATGCCATCTCTTTTGCACGCGTTGAATTTCGCATGCATTTGCTTGAAGTTGATATAAATCAGAATTACGCGGTAGACCCGCAGAACCTGCCCACAATAACAACCCGGGATGGAATATCCTGGCGCCGACATACGAGGAGGCCCGACCCCAACTGAACTGGGAAGAGGGCTAGAGAAAGAAGATGAAGAATTGTCTCTAAATTCTAATCATTTAAAAAGACAATAAAAGTCAATATTTAATATTTATTTACAAATTATGATTGACAATGCGGATTGGAGCACAAAATGATAACACAGAAAGGGGAACGAAGTGACAAATATCGTTTGACAATGGGGGATTGACAACGCGGCAAATATTTATTGACAGTTCGGATTGAGGCACAATGTGGCATATATTGATTGAGAATACCGATTTGGCCACGAATTGGGAAATATTAATAATTAACATTGGAATTTAATCTCCTATCACAGGTGTACCTTTACTTAAAAGGGGACCCCAAGAGTTTATTCAGTTAATGGTATAGAACAACTTTTACTATGGAGTTAACGCTGAAATCTCAAAAAAAAATATCTGCCCTTCCATACATTTCGGCCGAGCGGCATTGCATTTTCCTATGAAGCGAGTAATTTTTTTTTTCCGATATACAGGATTTGTTCCATAGTAAAAGTTGTTCTAAACCATTGACTGAATAAGCTCTTTAAATATGGTTACACCTTTCTGTTACACCAGTTACCGTAATAAACGATTTTCTATTTAAAGTGGCAAATACTGATTGACAACAAAAATTGGTGCACGAAGTGATAAATATCGAAGATTCTAGCACAAAGCCTCCTCTAGCGTCTTAGAGTGACGTCAGTAACAGATAGGGTTGCCAACCGTACTTTAAAATAAAGTATCTTATGTTATTTTGGGTCCCTGTACTTTATACTTTTGAATACCAATAAAGTACGTGAAAATACTTTAATTTCAATCTTTACATAAAATTAGACGTAAACTGAAAACAAAAACAGAGCCGTAAAGAAATCCAAGGGAAAATGTATGACTTCCTTCATTGTGGATGATATTTTTTCATGTTGTGCGTTTGTGTTTATGCAAATAGGACAAAAAATACAGTTTCACAAAAGGATTTGAGGTTATAGTATGTAGTCTGGCCTTCCTAGTTCCTACCGCCCGCAGCTACCGTGACATTTTTTTTTCAAAAAATCTTTGAACTCCCTTGAATAAAGAGTACTTTTTTCTAAAGGACCGTACTTTTTATTTACCTTCCCTGAAATCAGATATACTTTATTTCTTCTAAAAAAAGTTGGCAACCTTAGTAACAGACTCCAGCCCCTCTATTCTGTATCTTTAGTTGCCAACTGGACTAGGTGCCTATCATCAAAAACATAGCTAAAAACGGAACTTTCAAAATTGCCATTAGTCGGTATTGAACTATTTACGAACTGTGTCATCACTTAAGGTGCGAACATACCCTTAGACAATTGGAATTCGATAGTATATCTATGTTTTTGATGATAGACACCAAGTCCAGATGGCAACTAAAGATGGCAACCAAGCCACAAAGTGTTGGAATGATATACCACCACCTTTGAGGGAATTAAAACCTAAAAATAACTTCAAAAAATCATACTTTAAATATCTTCTGAGCAACCAAACCAACACGAACTCATAAACCTTATTTATTTATTTATCTATGTAGATAGTTCTACATCTGCCTATTCTATAACTTGTATGTATGGCCACATATTGATTACTCACTTACTCGCTTATTATCTATGTATGTTTATTGTACACCATTATTGTTGATTACTAATGTTATATAATTAAAATAGTAGTATGTATTATACTGTAACTATTTGTATCTATGTAAGTATGCATTAAAATGTCGGAAGTATGCGTGACAAAACAATGGTTCTGGCATAATAACAGCGTTGTAGTCTACTTACTGGCTGCAACACATGCTGAGTCAGGGCCTTTTTACCCAGCAATTCATTTTGTTTTGTATTTAAAATGTGTTTGAAACTTCATTTTGTTTTATATCTAAAATGTGTTTGAATTAATTTGTTGATAGTGCTGATTAAATAAAGATTATATCTATCTATCTACATAACAGACTCCAGCACAAAGGATCACCAGTAGCTACCTGCTTCCTGGCGTCATCGTCGATGAGATGCAGCGCGTCGAGCGGCAACGAGGCAAGTCGCAGCTGCACGTCGCACGCGGTGGTCAGGTTCTTGGCCTGGTAGAACGCCTCCTCGAGCGTCTCTCCGCAGCAGAGGGCGCCGTTCGAGGTGAGGAAGAGAACCTTGCAGTGCGGCCCGAGGATGTGGATCACGCGGTCGCGCTCTTCGTTGTCTAGGACGCCTGTGGACACGGAGTATGCATATTAAATCACTGTTTTTTATTAACGCGCTTTTATTAGCTTTACTTGTATGTTTTCGCAGCCGGATTGTGTAAAACCCGCCTTTTTCTAATTAAACAGAACACTTTAATGATTTAAACCAATAATAATTATTGGTTTCTCTAAATTAGAATTTCAAACCTTTGCTATATAATGAGGTCGAAAAACTACTTGAAATGTAATAGATAGGTATATTAAGATACATCACACTCACACACACTTACACACACCCTCTCTCATACACACATACACCCTCTCTTAATTTCAAACTTTTGTACAAATTTTATACATTATGTCAAAAGCGCAACTTAAATGTAGATGGTCCTATGGAAGAGCAGGTCTTCCTAACACCTAACCCTTTGAACATCTAATAGGAGGCCCTGGCCACTAAACATATGTATTCAAATCCTTTGTTGTGCAATAAATAATTTTCAATTTTTTTCATTTTCATTTTCATTTCATTTTCATTTTCAAACTAAAATTTTTAAATTCTAATGAGCGTTTTTCTCATTGTTTTTTTTTTTCTTAGTTTTACCTTTCCTCCAGATGGCGCTGTCCATGTCACCATAGATAAAATGTGTTTCGTAGCAATCAATGTCAAAGAGGTTTTTCGTTTGTTTGGATTTGGTGCAAATTTTGTTTTTGATTCTGTTGCTAAAGTATACGACAGTGCCATCTAGGAATCTTATTTAACACTAAATTTGACACAAGGAAAAACGCTCATTTACAGAAACCAATTGAAACTGTCATAGCAACATGCACAATACATAGGTAATAAGGTTTTGTTTAATAACTATTGAGTGAATTTTTTAATTTAAAAGTGTTCTGTTTCGGTTTATTTGAAAAAGGCGAGTTTTTCACAATCCGGCTGAAAAACCGCTCTTAACCAACATACCGACCGGCACTAACGGAACAAACCACCCATCGTCTAGTCTGGGAGCCACTTGTTTTTTTTTTTTATTCCAGAAATTCCTAGATTCCTAAATTCCTAGATGCCAGAAATAAATGGATATTATTATTATTTACCAGCGGGCACGGTGTGGTAAGCGATCTCCCCGAGTATGGCCGCCTCGGTGGACAGCGGCAGCAGTCCGTTCTTCATGGCGGAGACGGCGAGAGCGGCGGGTGAGCGAATGTGCAGCACACAGCGCACGTCCGGCCGCGCCGCGTGCACCGACGCGTGGACCGAGAACCCTGGAAGAGAGGGGTGGGGGGGGTTAGAAATGAAGAATAGAATAGAATAGAATAGAAAAATCTTTATTGGTGTCACACAACAAAAATACAATACAAGCAATAATAAACAAAACAGAAGTGACACCCAATGTCTAGCAATTCTCATACATCAGTTTGTAGCCACAAAAAAAAGTGTAAAATTCTAACGAAATCTAGATGGCGTTGCTAAATTCTCTAACGTACACGATGCTAAAAAGGACCGATTGGTGACGCTAGTGGCACAGCGATGCCACGTAACATAAAAATATTTCCCACTACGATAATAGATGGCGCTGAACTATTCACTGTTAGTGTTGCTAACTTAGCGCCATCTAGTTTACTTGGTAACCATGAGAGTTAACTTGCAGCCAATTAAACAAATTATGCTTATTTGCAACACTTGGCGACACCTAGTGTCGTAAGGGCGCGTAAAAAGGGGGGTGTGCTTAAGACCACACGACAGAAGTGAAAACTTCATCAAAGCGAGGTTAATAATACCAAATACAATATCTCTCTCGCTCCCTTACTCGATTCGAGCCGACTATAATAATGATATAATGTTAATTTTCAATGCATGTGCTCGTAAAGGCTCACTTTTTATGCATCAAAACCGAACAGAAAGTCGATTATTTTGCCCTAGGGCTTTATTGTTATTTATTTTTTTATTTATTTACAATGGTTGGCTAACCTGCAGCCTTTCCTGTGTACCATAAATGTTACACTTTTTTTTCCACTGTTTAACAGCTCTGGATACAGTCCTTTTGAGCCAATTATAATTTAAAGTTCACAAAATGATATTTATTTTATTTCCTCACACTATGCATTGAAAAACGTAGTATGATACACGGGCGTAAGAGCAATAAATTACTCGGTTACGTTTAAAACACTCGCTACGCTCGTGTTTTAAATCGTCCTCGTAATTTATTCCTTTGCGCCCTTGTAGCATAAACTACTATTATTTACTTACCATTTGCTGAACCGTGAAGAAGAACACTGTGAGGTTAAGCCTGCATGGTCTGAAAAGCGCATATTTGCGTTTGAAGTGCGTCCCTAAGACTCACCCCCTATTAAATAATAGGGTAGAAAATAGGGTAGATTCCAGTAACAATCTACACTCGGACACATCGATGTCGATGTAGTGTATCTTGTGTCCGAAGTACGGATTTACAAAGATTTGAGTGTGCGTGTTTGGCTAGTGAACACTTATTCCACGACGGTGTTGAGTCACGCTCATGTCCACTATCTAATAGCAAGTACCGGCAACATTGACAGGGAAGTTGGTGGTCCCCTGATCCTGCACCGTGCCCTGCATGTCCACCTTCACCAGCAAAGAGGCGGTCACCTCGTGCAGCAGTATGCCTCGTGGGCTCGGCAGCACTTCTCCTCGACGGTGTTGAGTCACGCTTACGTCCACTATCTAATAGCACGTACCGGCAACATTGACAGGGAAGTTGGTGGTCCCCTGGTCCTGCACCGTGCCCTGCATGTCCACCTTCACCAGCGAGGATGCGGTCACCTCGTGCGGCAACAAGCCTCGTGGGCTCGTCAGCACTTGTTCCACGGCGGTGTTGAGTCGCGCGGTGATCTGGCTGCCGACGCCGGCTGAAAGTACACAATTTATGTGAAAAAACTGGTCATTATTCCCATCTCTCAATGATTACATAATATAAATGAGTATGATTTGAGCGCAGTGTTTTTAAATTATGGCGCGATTCAGGGTTTATTCAGAAACTTCTTGAATATAAGACCACAAAGAATTTATATGGATTTGGGAACATTCACGGGGATGGCGTGACACAAATTTCATACGAAAACCACTGTCGCCACTTTTTGGAATAACGTAGTATTACCTAGTTAGTAAACATACGCGGCGCACACATAGATTCACCCGTCTTTATACAGCCAAAATAACACCGTATTTCTATGAAGCTTAGATGTAAAATACCAAACACTGTGCCAATGTGTGTAAAAAGCCATGACCAGCGGCCGAAATATGACACAATTAGGTCCGTGTTGATAATTTTTGAAAAAATATACATTGAGGCGTTAATATTCTAACATTAAGTTACACACATTAAGTGACACTCTTTATAATCTGCAATGGACAAAATATTGTCTAATTTCGTTATGTCTTGACGTATTGATCAAATCGGTGCGTCGCTGTCACGGCTTTCATGGCATTTCTATTCCTTATTAAGGGCCTTACTATTGCCAAATGGGTACTTTCTAAAGCCTACTCCTCGTTTATGGCCCAACCAAAAATAATGAAAAAATGTATTATGAATAATCATTTTTCTTTTTCATACCATTAAAACTTCTACATGTTTTTTTTTTTTACTGAATGGTGTTTTTTGACCTCAAATTCCCTACTGCTCCTGAGTGGCTTGGCCGATTGAATTCATCTATGCTTTGATAAATAGATAAACTTTATAGCTATAAACATAACATAAGATTATTCAATCGAGTAATCACGTCCAAGTGAAAAAAATAATTTTCTTCTATATCGCCCTCTCAAGGACACAGCGAGCGTCGTAACAGCCACTATGCATTGCGCGCTGATATGAACGTT
Organism: Ypsolopha sequella; assembly: GCA_934047225.1. Classification (NCBI taxonomy): domain Eukaryota; kingdom Metazoa; phylum Arthropoda; class Insecta; order Lepidoptera; family Ypsolophidae; genus Ypsolopha; species Ypsolopha sequella. The sequence continues at coordinate 6,115,118 of OW204011.1, forward strand.
ATTTCAATGTCGTTTCCGTTGATATTTGTGACAAATATTGAGCTGCTAATTTGGCGATGGTAATCGCCTTAATAGTTCTGTGGGAACACTGCACCGAGGATTTATCCACAAAAGAATTAAGGAACAAAGAGAAGAACAAGAATGTAAGGGCAACTCACTCTGTGTCCAACCGAACAGGTCGACCAGTCGGTAGACGGCGGCGAGCTTGCATCTCAAGATCTTCTCTCCCTTCTCGTAGCCGACACCTTCGATGCCGCGGATGTCGTTGATGGGGAGCACGCAGGAGGGGCCCTGGAGCATATGTATTGGAATTAACACAGAGTAAGTAACTACCTGTTGTATAGGTGGTAGAGCTGATGCCGGGCTCGACTGTGGAGGTACCACCATCTTACTTGGAGACCACCACGAAGTAATTCGGGGGAGAGTAAGAGGACAGCTCACAGGCAAAAACCAGGAGGCCCACCATGCCTGGGATCGATGGATAGCGGTATATTCATCTCTAATAGCCGGGCCTTATATGGAACAGACTGGTAACGGGCAGCGGCGTCACTGATGCGAGGGTTCCGGCACCGCGCTAACCAACCCGCCTGCCCAGCGTGTGTGAGTATGGGCAATTCTTCCAGGATGACCGCCGGGAGAGGCAAAGTCCTGGAAAGGCTTATGTCCAGCAGTGGACGAACTAGGCTGATGAATGATGATGGATGAAGTTAACTGCCTGAGCGCCATTCATCAACATGACGAAAGTTTTGTGCTGCTGACAATCTCTGTAAAATTTCGCACCAGGCTTTTGTATCGCTGCATACACTGGGTGTTAACAGACAGGATCTACGCGAACAACCCTGCGGGACGTTCGCTAGTTGTTATATTCGTCCGATATGTGGGTGCGAGTCGATTTGCTCCAGATCAGATTTATCGAAGGGTTCAAATTTCGGACAGCTCACCCTCAAGCTGCCAGTATGCAGTCGGCCGCCGACCATCTCCTTGATCCGCTGCAGAAGGGGCGCGTCGGCACCCTCGTTCATCTGCTGGTCCAACACTCGCTCCAGTTCTTCGCGGAACAGTCTAGATGACATGAGCGCTTCGACGCGCTTGCTTCTCTCCATCCCCCGAACGTCCTGAAAAAGATAATTTGATTTTTTTTATTGATTTCAATACAGAATTCAAACGGTCTTGTTAATAGCTATGTTCAATACGTCACCGTTTGCAGAACAAGCACAAAGGCTATTTTTGTTGGCGGATAAGTCTCCAAACCATTAAAAATTAAGTCGGCGACAGTATTTTTTTTTTTTTTTTTCTAGTATTTTGTTAGGCGTAATATTGTCTATCTGGCCGCCAGACGCCTAATTTTTTCATTTTTGGTGGCATCCAATCCCGTTCGGAAGAAACACATGAGCATGAAAGCCTTTTCTACAGTGTTTAAGTTGATAGTTGATAGACCAGATGGCGTTACAGCGTTGATATCCGCGAGCTTCCTCGGTGGACATCTCCCGGTACCGTTTGGTATATCAGCAAGATCCGTGTAAGTAGAACAACATTTACATACTAGATGGCGCCACTTACAGCGTCAATGTCCGCGGGCCGCTGCTTCATCCTCTCGTCTTCTTTCTTGGTGGACAGCCCCCCGTTATCGTTCTGTATAGTCACTATGTCAGCTAGATCTGTCCAAGTAGTACAATATGTACAAACTAGATGGCGCTACTTACAGCATCGATGTCCGCGGGCCGCTGCTTCATCCTCTCGTCTTTTTCTTTGGTGGACAGCCCCCCGTTATCGTTCGGTATAGTCACTATGTCAGCTAAATCCGTCCAAGTAGTACAATATTTACAAACCAGATGGCGCTACTTACAGCATCGATGTCCGCGGGCCGCTGCTTCATCCTCTCGTCTTCTTCCTCAGTGGACAGCCCCCCGGTACCGTTCGGTAGAGTCTCGGTGTCTGTGTCCGCCATCTTTGCTGGTTTGTGGGTAGTCCGTCTGTGGAAGAAGAGAAATGGTCGTTAGAAATTGTGAATTTAAAACTATGAATTCTGAGGCATTCGGGCAGGTTCCACACCAGAACAGATAACTTAACAAAAAAGAAGGTATATACTGATTGTTTAATTTAATTATTATAGCTCCAAAACAATGAGATTGTCAACCCATATGTACACATTTACGATTTTTTAGGTTTTCACAGCTAAATTCATGACTATGATAAATCCAATAATTTGGAACCTATTTCAAAATCGTAAAACAACCTATTTTTTATATGGTACATTATTGGTGTACAGTGGGGTTCACATCAAGCTTTCACATTGGACTTTGTATCTATCTTATATCCTTTACTATAGGGGCTATGTATAACTGCAAGTGTATAGCTTGATGTGATCTCCATTGTACATAGTTTTAGCTGGGAGCTATTCATCAACCGTTGTAGTTTTTTCTTTCCAAATCTTAAGGATCTTGGACTCGGTATATCGAAATAAACATAACATTCTCACCAAAGTTAATATAAAAGTTGATATTTTGTCTATCCACCCAAATATTTCAAAAGTAAAGATAAGCCCTTACTGTACTATGACAGCACCAAAATATATCCACCTTTAAATGGGTGACGCTCGCACGTTTGGAATCAGTGCTCATCTGAACACTGTGATAGTTGTGCACTTAAAGTTAATCATTTTAACAACTTTAGTAGTTTGCTGACCGTAGGTAGACAGATTGCGCACTCATAAGTGTGCGCGCGTCGGCATTATGTTAACGCACACATTCAAAAACAATGCAATAGATTTTAGGTGCCAGGGCTCATCTAAACTTTTGAAATCTTTCTATCCACCTACAAAAGTAGCATGTCCCTCAAAATTGACTTGGTAAAGTTAATGACAGCTCATTTTTCACACACGGCGAAGCGTGAGGGCGGTCAACCGTGTTTTTGGGGTTCCTTAAGGTTAAACTCCAGTCGCTTAGCGCAAAGGGCATAACTTCACTTTGTTTTTCTTGTTTAAAAGTTAAAAATTGAAAAACCTTTTGGTATGTGGCAATTGACGCTAATAGTTCAGTATTAGTGAGATTTATAAAGCATGAGTTAGAAATTTAATGCACAATTAGTGATGATTTTGTCCAAACAATGTTAAAACAGCATTCTAAGTTGGTTTTGAGAAGATCATGACTAATTGTGTATATGTCGTGACCAGATCATAGAATTGAACATTTCATGAAATAGTCGACCATTTCATGAAATGATCGCATTTCATGAAATAGTCAACTATCACTGACCAGATCATTAAATGTTCAACGTTTAACGATTTGGTCAGCGACGTTTGACCATATCATTAATGTAGGGTGTCCATACAAATGTTGATACTAGAAATTTGAAATCTTGTTATTAGGAACTTGATTATTGTTCTTTAAAGTACAAAATCAACAACTTATAAAGAATTAGCACGTATTTCAAGTTCCTGGGGCTCTACCGCGTAATTCTTATTTGTATCAACTTCAAGCAAATGGATGCGAAATTCAACGCGTGCAAAAGAGATGGCATGTTAGGCGGGCGTCGTCGCACGCACGTCAAATTTCAATCTCAAGTTGATGTTGATGAAAATGAGAATTACGCGGTAGACCCGCTGGTTATATTACCTACTTAGGTTAATTTTTTAGAAAAAACAATAAGGATTTAGCAAATAAGTATTTTTAAGGAACTTATTTTACTAAATAATACGTAATAATAATCACAACCATCTGGGTTTAAATATAATGAATTACTTGTTTTAGGAATTTAATTACACTTCACTGCACTTTCTTCCTCAGTTATTATATTATTAACAACATTTAAAACAAGAGAATTGTGTAGCGCCGCCATGATGCATCGCACAAACAATAACAATGCGCCATCAGCGCCGCTAGTGGTGAATAAATGTAACTATTTTACGATATGATCATACGATGTTTGACCAGATTATGAAATGGTCTTGTGTTTAATTGACTATATCATCAAACGATCTCTATTCATTGATTTGGTCAATCCATATCATGAAATGATCAACAAACAATGTACTATTTCATGAAATGCGACCATTTCATGAAATGGTCGACTATTTCATGAAATGTTCAATTCTATGATCTGGGCACGACATATACAATTTCAAACTCTTTCTTTACAAACCTTACTAATACTGAGCTATTGGCGTCAATTGCCATATACCAAAATGCTTTTATTTTTTTTCATTTCTTTACAAGAAAAACATAGTTAAGTTATGCACTTGGCGCTAAGCGACTGACGTTTAAACTTAATTAAATTGATAAAACATGGAATTTTTTATGCTATACCGTATAATTTTGATTTTTTATTCTTTGTCAAGCAGAAAAGGCAAATACTTCGTGAAAAAATTTCTCAGGCCATAATTTCTTACAAGGCAAGTGCAATCGGTAAGAAGTAACAAAACGTATTTGAGGTAATTTTACAATTTCTAGATATAATTAAAGATAAAATGTAGCGTAACCCACAATTAAATCACGGGAAAAAAAACAGTTTGCTCTAAGTATGAAATTTGTTCTATGTATGAAATCCAAGGTTCATTAATTACAAGTAAAAAACATTAACAACCTAAAATCAAACAAATTGATTATTTCTAATATGTCACATGGTAAAGTAGCTACTTAAAAAAAAATGTTTCTGTTAAAAACTTGAAATATCACAAATAATAATTACAACAGATAACATCGCCTCTTTGAACTTACTTAAGCTTACTTCTGTACGGAATCCAGTCGTCAAAACTCAATCTGCACTTGACTAGTAATTTTTTCAACGTAATGTCAAAAGGCCCCTTTGTTATTCAATTCAATTCAAAACTTTTTATTTCAGTTTTCACACAGTTAAGCCATAGATTTTTAAAAATAAAACACAAAACTTACCTAATAATCGAGTAATAAATTCTACGCTAAGATTATTTATTCGTTTTAGATTATAATTAGTTTTAATAAACCCGTACCCCTATTGTTAATGCTACAGTACATTTGTTGGTTAATAAATTTGTTGGTTAGTTCGTTTGTTGGTTTGTTTGTTTGTCCTTCTTTCACGCAGCAACGGAGCAACGGATCGACGTCATTTATTGCATAGTAATAGTTTATGGGCCAGAGAGTGACATAGGCTACTTTTATCCCGGAAAAATGCAAACGAAATCAGCGCGAGAGAAGCTGCGGGCAAAATTTTGTACAAAATAAAGTTTTCCTTCATGCAATCCGTACTCCTATTATAAATGCGAAAGTGTGTTTGTTTGTCCCTCTTTCACGAAGCAACGGAGCAACGGATCGACGTGATTTTTTGCATAGAAATAGTTTATGAGCCGGAGAGTGACACAGGCTACTTTTTATCCCGGGAAAATGCAAACGAAATCAGAATGTTGTCAAGACAGTTACCCAATTGGACACATTTCACTCGATAGATTTTATTTTTGAAAATGACTCGTTTTTATGTTATAAATACGTTTTATATCTAAGCGGCTTGAGTTTTATGTCTGAAATTACTGCACAAAACATGGTTTCTTTTCCTTTGTCAAGACAAAAATGTCCTACAACAAATACTTTTAGGAAAATCTAGAAATACTTAGAAAAGTCACTGATTATGCATGCCGACGGCGCACGAAGGGAGCGTTCTAATGTAGACTTTCTGACAATGTTATTGGGTTCAAAATCACTAGGAGTGTTGTGTACCATGGACAAGGGCTTAAGGCGTATGACCACGCTGAATAAGCAACTCGATGTGTGTCGGTACAAATATCAACGGAAACGACATTGAAATAATGTTCATTTCAGCGTGCCTTGAAAAGTGGCTGTTACGACAACCAATACGAAAATAATACTTTTCACATGGACGCCATGGACGAAAAAATAATTTTTAACTTGAATTTTTTAGATTTAAAAATTTCCTATAATTTGGTGAAATAATGATTAAAATCGCGTTATTAAGAGAATTCTTGTGTTAATCATGTGAAACTTTCTATGACCTTCGATTTTTTTTGTCAAAACTTACAATAGAAAAACAGTTTATGAAACTTAAAATTTATTTTCGACTCAATAATGCCTATCACATATTTTTATGAAAGTTTTTGGACCACCCGTGTGGGAGGTAGGCCTTCAAAGACAGGTCCAAATTGCAATTGGCGTATCCATTCGCATTAAGCTAAAAACGAAATAAAACTTATTAGACTTATTTTGCATCTAAATCAGGGGTCTCCAAACTACGGCCCGCGGTCGCTGGCCGGACATGCCCTGTTTCTAGCCCGCTATAGTTTGTTTAAAATTCTCAAAATTATAACGTAATGCTATTTACTATTTATGATTTATCAAATCTCTTAACCGATATTAATAGAAAGGTCATCATGCGTATTTGTCCAAAAGTAGCGTTATTATATGAATGTTATTTACAAAACTATTTCAAGGTGCACAGAACACGCTTCGGCTAACTCCGTCGCAATGTTTTAATGACACTTGCCCGAAGTACCAACCGAAATTGCGAACGGAGCGGAGTACTGTCCTGTGCCCTGCACAAAAGATATCTCACTGACCGGCTAGTACCAATACGAAAATTTGCACGTCAAAAACTACAGTATTTTCGAATTATCTACGTCTTGGCCCTTGGGTCTTAGCGGGGGAATCAGTTTGGCCCTTAGGCTAAAAAGTTTGGAGACCCCTGATCTAAATCATCATATAACCGAGAACAATTTTTATTGTTATTTTAACAAAATAAGTCTGATATTCCTTTCCGCTACTCACGCATAGTTCCAAAAACCAACTGCAACATGTCCCGTGACATCCTCTCAGGTGTCCACATGCCTTCACGTCGATGGTACAGTCGCCAGCAGTTCTAGAAAACTATTCGTAAATGGCGTTGCCATCCGTCAGGATAAAGCCGGACAATGTTAGGCTTTTTGACCTCTTGTCCAGCCAAATTTGACGTCCGACCCTTCCGGCTTTTGTTAGGCTTTTTATATCTATCGTTCAGTCACTTCACCCTCACTACTTTCTGGGCCTTTGCCAGTATTTAATAACAAAATTTACAATTTGGCTCTTTTCTTGCCAAAAATGGTTTTGTTCGCTAACTACCTAGATCATTTAGTTACTGTAGGATTTAAAAAATATTGAGAATTCTTGACAAATTAACGGCAACTCAGGACGAATTTAAAAATATTAAGAATTCTTGACAAATTTATGGTAGGTAACTATAGAAAAACGATGTTGTCCCTTGACTGTAAGGTTACCAAGGACAGGAATTTTCCAGACATGTCAGGAATATCGACCCTCTGTCAGAAAAAATTGCACACGTAAGGAATTTTTGACAAGGAAAACAGTTCAAAATCGCGCCGCCTCCTCATTCACATAAAACATTAAGAAAACAGGTAATGAACTCAATCATCAGGGATTTTGTCAGGAATTCACTTTACTGGATCTGGTACCTCTACCTAAGCAATCCCCCGTTTTGCTAAAAAAAAAATACAATGGAATATTATTTGATTCGAAAGATTATAACGAAATATATTAAACTATCTGTTCATCTAATACTCATGTATTTAGCAAAAAAATTAGGCTTTGGAGTTGCTTATTAAAACGAAGAAGCAGTATGGGTAAAAAAGTTGATTGACCCTTTTAACGGCTACGTCGTCGCCGCAACAAGAACTGCCAACAGGTAGCCTGTCGTTTTGCCGTCCGTACATGTCGAGAGCCCACACAATTCCCTATAACCCGTCATTACTATCGATTGTTGACGAGTCGAGACAATCGGGGCACGTGACTCGGACAGTTTGCATCACAATGAGGATAGATTAGATATTAGGTTGTAGATAGGACTGTTGAGCGGTCGCCGCGAATGACGTCACTGCTGGCAAAGTGCTTATCGTGGAGGTATCGTAGCAAAAATGCCCTAATCCGCGTTGGCCTTAAGGCGCTACGGAAACAAAATCGACACTTCTAGAACCTGCATATAACGTATAATTTTAATAAAATAATATATTGTTTTTGGAATATTTTTCTAGGGATCTGTTAAAGAGAAACGCGATTGGAAAAATTCGGCTCGATAGAAATATTTATTGAAATGCGGTCTTTTTCGACATCAATTCTCCTGGTTAGTCAATTCATAATGACATATGGACTGCAATTATATTTTATTAGATGGATTTTAACGGTATCTAGGACCTGGTTAAACGAAATTTTGATAGCACCTTTAGTACATTTTATAATAATAAAAAACCGACGTTTTGCTACTTTTCCATGAATCTGTCCCTCTCGCACTGAGAATTTTTTCGCATATGGAGGGACGCTAAAACTTTTACATATCGCCTTAACTCTAGCTTGACGACAAAGACTAGATAAGTCGCCACACACGTGTCAAATCGGTGATACGACGCATATATGCGTTAGGGGAAGAAAAAAAGATACATTTTGCGGAAATCCGATATATGTATTTATTATTTATTTTATACTTTGTATATTAAACCCCCCCAGTTGAAGGATCAAACTTTTTTTCCAGATCCCTTAAAATATGAACTGATAAACTCATCAGGTCCTCTAAAAAGGCCGTTTTGCATGAATCACATTATAATTCTGTGGTGAAAAAACTCTGTCCTTCCTTTAAATCAATTTATGATTCATCCAAGTCGGCCGTTTTAGATCCCCAGCTCATTTCGTTCTTTAAGGTAGCGTTCCTAAACGCCGGGGTAAAGGTAAAAATTAACTGTCACCAAAACGTACAGTACAGTATAAACCTTGTCAGAAATGTAAAATTCACTTCGACAGTTTAAATTTTACATGTACCCAGGCGTTTAGGAACGCTCCCTAAACTCTGATTTTTCATTCCGTAGAATTCTGACATTTCATGGGGAAAGGGATGGCGCTGTGCTAGTAAAGGAGAAACGATACAGTTCATCTCGCTTACTTGCACAGTTCCATCCCTTTCCTTGAACTGTCATAATTCTAAGGAATGAAAAATCAGAGCTTAAATGGAGATCTGCAGTTTATACCAAATTCTCTGAGAGGCAGACGTGAGTAACGTGTGCATGTCCGCATCTATCGACTTCTCATCACAGAGCACCGACGACCTTTAGTCTTCGCTGACGAAACCAAGGAGGTTGATGTTCTGTCAGCGAAGCAACCTTTGACTTGTACTTTGTTCCGTAAATAAACCGGGTCATCGAACTGAAACCTTGCAAACGGCACATATTTAAGAAAGAAAGACAGAAAGAAACACATTTTTACTGGTTTTTTCGTTTGTCTTCAATCACATTACTGCAGGGTCATAAACTTTTTATTTTATACCGCTATGTCGAAATAATATTAAATAAAAGCATATATTCTAATGAAATGCTTCCGAAGAAAATATACAAAACTTATTTGGTTATGTATATAGAGTATATACATAATTCAGTTAAGGTTCGTCAGTCGCTTAGCGCAAAGTGCATAACTGATCTTTGTTTTTCTTGTTTAGAGGTTAAAAATTAAAAAACAATTTGGTATGTGGCAGTTGACGTCAATAGTTCAGTATTAGTGAGGTTTATAAAGCATGAGTTTGAAGTTCAATGCACAATTAGCCATCCAGCTGCCAAATAAATGCTTTAGGTGTTTGTGACGTCCTGAAGGCTTTGGTCTCAATTAAACTTTGCACACATCTTTATATATGTTTCCCTTCCCCCCACACCGCAATCCGACACATCTCTCATCAAGAGGTGCAAGATGGCGAGATATTCTAAAAGCGCCGTGAATAACTGTTTTCCATGAAACCGTAACTGTTTTTTTCATAGAAATGTGTATAAACTTAGTCTTCTTTACATGAACGAAGTCTGTATTTCTCTCTTTATTTCCAGTATAGATACAAATTATACAACTTTTATTATACAAATTATTTGCTTTTTGGGCTGTATATATGGAGACGTAGTTAGATATCGCTAAATGGGCAGGACCATTCTTAGGGTTCCGTACCCAAAGGGCAAAACGGAGCCCTATTACTGTCACTCCGCTGTCTGTCTGTCCGTATGTCACGGGTCTCTAGCTCTTACACGGAATGAGATAGAAACTTGAAATTTTGATATGTTGTGTAAAATTTTGACCCAAAACCGAATATTAAATTAAAAATACAATAAAATAATTTTTATGGGGGGCCTTTTACAGGGAAATGGAGCCGATAATAATAAAAAAATATGCAGAAATTAGGTGGTAGAGCTGATGCCGGGCTCGACTGTGGAGGTACCACCATCTTACTTGGAGACCCCTCGAAGTAATTCGGGGGAGAGTAAGAGGACAGCTCACAGGCAAAAAACCAGGAGGCCCACCATGCCTGGGACCGATGGATGGCGGTATATCCATCCCTAATAGCCGGGTCTTATATGGAACAGACTGGTGACGGGCACCGGCGTCACTGGTGCAAGGGTTCCGGCACCGCGCTCACCAATCCGCCTGCCCAGCGTGTGTGCGTATAGGCAATTCTTCCAGGATGACCGCCGGGAGTGGCAAAGTCGTGGAAAGGCTTATGTCCAGCAGTGGACGAACTAGGCTGATGGATGGATGGATGGATGCAGAAAATAAGCTGTTGACTTCACATTCAGTTTTTACCTTTCCAGGTGTAAAGGGGCCTGATAAGTAAAGGTTATAATTTTTTTTTATAATTTAGAATCAATTTAATTGAATTATATGAGGTCTTTAATTTAATAACAAAATACAAATAAATGTTTGAATGTTTGAGAACCGCTGCCTCACTGAGTAAACTCTTGCGCAGTATTTATGAGTGAAGTACAGGTGGTGCCGTACACCATAGTAATGATAATTTCTTCAACGAAATTACGTTCTGTTGAATCAGCCGTTAGGATCAATGACCTGTACATTAATTATAACATTGAAATTACAATAAGTTGACATTATTAATATTAAAAACTGATAAACTCACTTTGTATTCTGTTTATAATTAATGTTGCTGTTAGCTTAATGTTTTCTCATTTACACACAAAAGAAATTATAAAATTTGAATTTGTCGATCCTAAAAAAAATGCAAAAATGCTAGTACTTAAAATTGAGTTTTCTTCAAATTCTCCATAGAAAAGGGCAATTTCATTACCTATTATTAAACCGATATATGGCCCTTTCTCAACCTGTTACCTCAACATGAAAAACGGAACCCTTATAGAATCACTTTGCTTTATACATATACAGGATTCTTGGTAATTCGACCTATTCCTTTAAACGGGTTATACTTACAAATTCAAATTTTATAATTTCTTTTGTGTATAAATGAGACAACATTAAACTAACAGCAACATTAATTTAATTTTTGTAAAGTGTGTGCTGTAAAAAATTATTACGAATATTACGCATTTAGGACGAACTGTTTTTGAAAATTAAATTTTAGTTATGAAACTGACAATAAATACCAATTTTAATACGTAGATGTAAAACCTTGAAATCAACTTTCAAACAAAAAACAATAAATGGAAATTATAGCTATAGAATTACAGAAATTATGAACTCAAGAGTCTGGAAGAAAATTTCGGCAATTTCATAGGTAGCTTTTATCACCTACGTTTTCCTTTCTCTACTTGTTTCTTTCATCTTAATTGATTTAAATTACCTGGATGTAGACCTTGGTACTCGTATTTCCGTTACTTGCATCGTTAAGACAATTCCTGTCATTTGAGGCTTTTTTTGCCTAAAATTCTTTATCTCGTGAGATTTTTACATCCTGTTTTCTTTTAAGGGTCCGTGACAAAAAACAAACATTAAGGCGATACCAAAAAAAAAATGGGGTTTTTTCTTATCCATTTACTCCACTACGTCATCTACGTATTTCATTTTTGGGTAAATGTTTATTGAGTATTTGATTAAGATTCTCACTGAAGGAAAACGCGATTGGATGAAATTTTCTCGATAGAATTTAATTCCGAAAAGACCTCTAAATTGTTTTATTTTTTCCTGTAATTCTGAAATCCTAACTAATTTCATTGTGAAATTGCATTAAAAATGTGCATATTATGTATTTATAAAGTCTCCTTGAAAATCTTTTTGACAAAATAGCTTAGTACATTTTATATTAATAAAAAACCGACTTTTCGCTACTTTTCCACGAATCCGTCCTTAAGGCACTACGGAAAAAAAAAGACACTTTAAGAACTTGCATATCTACTTCGGTAAATAATACATTATTTTGACAAAATTGTGATAGATAGAAATATTTATTGAAATTAGGTCTTTTTCGACACCAATTCTCCTGGTTTGACAATTTAGAATGACATATGGACTGGAATTATGTTTTATTAGATGGGTTTTAACGGTATCTAGGACTTGCCCCCCTATTCTGTATCTTTAGTTGCCAACTGCACGAGGTGCCTATCATCAAAAACATAGATAAAAACTGAAATTTCAAAATTGCCTTTAGTGGGTATTGAACTATTAACAATCTGTGTCGTCACTTCAAGTGCGAAAATATCCTTAGGACATCGGAATTCGATAGTATATCTATGTTTTTGATGATAGACACCCAGTCCAGAAGGCAACTAGAGATACACAATAGGCCCGCTGGTTAAACGAAATTTTGATAGCAACTTTAGTACATTTTATATTAATAAAAAACCGACGTTTTGCTACTTTTCCACGAATCCGTCCCACTCGCACTGAGGGTATTTTCGCATATGGAGTAACAGGGACGCTAAAACTTTTACGTATCGGCTTAAAGTGCAGCCTCGCTGTTAGGCCGCTGCATTACCCGAAAACAGCCTGGGATGATTTCAGCCCAAAACAGATTGGGATGAAACTTTGCATGCACCCACGCAATTACGGTGGGACCGAACCCCCGAAAACATGATAAAATCAGGCTGACTCACGTAAGTACCACAATAGAGGTGGCAACCCTAATTTTTAAGCTGTCTTGATAAGCTCTATCTAACATAATTATTAGGGCTTTTTGCTTGATGACGTACTTTTTTACGAGAAAATGTGTGATGTTTTTGCCGACCATCCCACCCAAAGTAATCCAAACATCAAAAGAAAGAAAATTATTAATATTACATTTAAAATTTTTAAGACCGCCCCATTCGAACGTTCAGTTTATAGTGCGCGCCAATCTTTTAGTCGCCTCTGATTGAGTTACGAGTGCAAGCTTGCGCAGGTACAGTCGAGGAAACAATAATATCAACGGTTGATTATTAAATGTTTACTATAAGTGGGAAGGTGTACTTGTTGTACCTACCTGTTTAATATATATTTATTATTTTAGTGCAATCTTAACCGTTTAAATAAAAAAAATTAATATAAACACCATTTTCCTACATTGTCGCCTTAAAACGCTATAACGACCGCGAGGCATAACAACAACAATAAACTTTAACAAACTAAATCAACAAAACAACAAATAAAGGCAACACAAACAAATTCAATGATTAACTTAACGAATCATAGAATTTTTTCCACGAACGTACTTATCATGCAACGCGCGCATGTGTAGTGTACGGACGTAGCACTAACACTAACCCATAGTGTTGACACCTGCTAAATGGCGAGCGGGGGGTGTGGTGCGGCACGCAGGCGGGTGTGCTCCGCGCCCTCGCTCCTGTAACGTCCCCCTGACACCGTAAAACGGCTATTGCGTCGCCTCTTGCGTCTATCTTCAGAGGCGACTAAAAGATTGGCGCGCACTGTACGTGCGAATGTGCCGCGCCCCATTCAATCTGGCCCATTCGAACGTAATACCCGATGTGCGGTTAGTGAATAAGGAAAATAGCTCTTTTTTGCGTGATGCCCTACGAGGAATTTTAAGTTAATTTTTACCCAACAATGATGAGGAACAAATATGTATCTATACATTTATCATCCATCCATGTATTCGTCCACTACTGGACACAGGACTCCCCCATATTCCGCCACTCTTGGCGGTCCTCAGTCATCCTCATCCAGCCGCCACCCGCAACGTCCTTCAGATCGTCAGTCCAGCAGGCACGAGGGCAGCCTACGCTGTGCTTTGCTGTACTTGGTCTCCATTCCAATGCCTTACGGCCCCAACGGTTATCACGTCGGCAACAAATATGGCCAGTCCAATGCCGCTTCAACTTATCAACATACCGGGTGTCCCAAAACTAGCACGTCACACTGACACCGGAGGTAGATGGACCCAAGAGGCATTGAATTCAGTTGAATTGAGTTAGTAATTTTTTTTCACGGTGGCTGCTCAAAGTCGAAACTATTATTTTTATGTGAGAATAAAATTGAGATTGACTATCAACTGTCGTTATTTCACATTACTTATCGACCAAGTATTGTTTGTGTCATAATAAGTAACTATTGTTGAGGGAGTACACATAAAAAAAAGTAAAATAGAGTGCATTTTAGGAAATCTCTGATACAAACATTACAAAAAAATGGTGATTTTTAAAAAATGACTAAAACTGGTCATAACTCAAAACCCACGAAGCTTTTCTATGGGCATGTTAGGCTTGTTCAATGCGTCTTGGGTCCATCTACCTCCGGTGTCAGTGTGACGTGCTAATTTTGGGACATCCTGTATATCAAGCGTCATATAATTCAGTGGCACAGGCAACCCCAAACCGACCCCTATGTAGCCATAATTTCCGTGAAATTGAAACTGACTTGTACTCACATTAACATGAATGTCTAGTTCATTCCACACGACATTGGATGTTATACGAATGTGAACCCAAGCGGAAGCTTTTAAGGTTGAGTTTCCACTGCAGTTGTGCCTTTATCATATCGATCGATAGCCGTTCGTCGACCCCATATTTGTGATTAGTTGAAGTATTCTTTTTTTCACGAAAGTAAGACATTCAAAGGTCAGTACAATACCGGGTGTAATGGACAGGTGTTTTTAAATGAAACCACATTACCTACTACTTTATTGATCATCCTGAACAACATTCCCAAAGACATGCCTGCGGAAAATCACAACACAGCGAGCGTTTACAATTTGCCGAACGGTGAGCTACAATCTTGAAATTTGGTACGCAGGGAGGTCTGTTGGCACTCCGGAAGGAAGAAATCCGAAAATTATTAACTAATTAATTAATTTCCAATTAAATATGTTAGGAACCATAACATAATACTTGACTTAACTTAAATTCACAATTTACATCGTACATTTTGTGCTGTAATGATAAGTTTGTAATTTTTAAAAAAAAATCTAATCTTAAATAAAAATTTATTTTTTCAGAGAATATACGCCATTTTAGGATATAGTTCTCATTACTTTGGTATTTAAATTAACCATTATTTTTCAATGATTTTTAAAGAATTGTCCGATGACCTTGTCACTTGAGAATTTTAGACATCATACTGATTGTGATGTGTGATTGCTTATAAAAAAAGTGGTCTGTCTCTGTCTGTCTACTCATCTGTCATCTAGCTGTCAAATGAGCCTGAAGCAAATTATTATAAATTTATCTTGATAGCAAAGGACACATTTCTAAACAGCCATTACTCAAGTGACGTCACACGAGGGCAAATGGAAGTTGCAGCCTTTTCGTAAAAATATTCACCATCATGAGGTTTTTTAGACCAAAACTTTGAAAATACGTCCTATTAAACCTAAATCTCGAAATGGTTTTCGAATTAACACACCTTAACATAATTTAATTTATGCCAATTATTTAAGTCTACTAATTTATTTGTCGCAACGGTACGGAACCTTCAGGGCAAGAGTCCCACTCACACTTGACCGGTATTGTTTCCATTACCAGCAACTTGTGAAGAAAACCTACGAAAAGCGAGTCATGCACACAAATTGAGAAAAACATAGGTAATTAATTTAGATCGTGAGAGTAATGATATTATCAATACAAAAAAGTTGTTCAAGTAACTCTGCTTCCTGCTTGACGAATCTGCATTACAAATCTTAAAAGCGCCAATCTGTACCGCTCCAGATACGGGATTACGCAAAGAAAACGAACGTATTAAGAGCGGTCTCGCTGCCGGATTGTGAAAAACTCACCTTTTTCTAATTAATCGAAACAGGACAATTAAGGGCCTTAGTATCGCCAAATGGGTTCTTTCTAAAGCCTACTTCTCGTCTATAGCCAACTTTAAGACAACATATGCAACATTTTTCTGTTTCATACCACCAAAACTTCTATATGAAAACAAATTTCTACCGAATTATGTTTTTTTGGCTTAAATTCCCTACTGCTCCTAAGCGGCTTGGTCGATTTAATTAATTTATGCTTTGAGCAATAGATAAACTTGATAGCTATAAACATAACATAGGATCATTCAATAGAACAATCACGTTCATGTGAAAAGTATTATTTTCTCCTATTTCACCCTCTCAAGGACGCAGCGAGCGTCGTAACGCCACTATGCATTGCGCGCTGATACGAGTATGAATTTTATTTCTATGTTAATTCCGTCGATATTCGTACCGACAAACATCGAGCTGCTAATTTGGCGACGGTAATCGCCTTAAGAGCGGCTTCGCAGTCGGATTGTGAAACCCCGCCTTTTTCTAATTAATCGAAACAGATCACGTAAATTCAAAATTCATTCAATAATTATTCAACAAAACCTTATTACCTACTAGCGACTCGCTCCGCCTTTGCACGGGCATGTATTATACATATAAACCTTCCTCTTAAATCACTCTATCTATTAAAAAAAACCGCATCAAAATCCGTGGCGTAGTTTAGATCTAAGCCTTAGAATAATAAAATGGTCTAAGCATACATAGGGACAGACAGACAGCGGGAAGCGACTTTGTTTTATACTACGAGTAAGTAGTGATGTATTGTGTATGCTGCCAGTATGCCATCACAAAGTTTCCATTGGTTTCTATAAATTATATGTAGAATTTCAAAAATGTTTAAATAAATTTTTTTTGAAATTCCAATTTTATGAAACCAATGGAATCTTTGCGATGGCAACATACACAATACGTAGGTAATAAGGTTTTGTTGAATAACTATTGAGTGAATTTTAAATTTAAGTGTTCTGTTTCGAATAGTTTGATTAATTAGAAAAAGGCGGGTTTTCACAATCCGACTGCGAAACCGCTCTTAACCTGATTGGCACCCGTGTAATCAGACAAACAAAGCAGTAACTAAACAAACGCGAAAGAAAACATTGATTTATTTATGTTTGTTTGAATTCTCCCACTCAGTGTGAAGGCAAAGGGAACTTACCCATACAGCCAGGTCTGATTTATTATTGTATAAAGTTCTTTCTAACTCTGTCCTGTCAATCTTTTAAAGTGAACAATGGTATCGATTCGGCGCAACACAACTTAACTAATTTGACAGGTCTAAACTTATTTTGAGCGTTCTGTCTTTGTCTTTTCGATACAGAAAGAAAAAGACAGAACGCTCAAATTAAATTTAGTCCTGTCAAATAAGTTAAGTCGTGTTGCGCCGAATCGATACAATTATCGAGTTTGAAAAAAACACAAAGAGGTACAAAGAAGACGAACGTATAACCCGATTGGCCCCCGTGAAATCTGCTAAATAAACCATTAACTAAACAAACGCGAAACAAAACATCAGTGTGAAGGCAAAGGGAACTTGCCCATATAGCCATATCTGATGTATTATTGTATAAATTTCTGTCTAACTCCGTCCTGTCAATCTTTTAATTTGAACAATATTGAGTTTGAAAAAAAAAAGTCACAGCCGGCAGTCGCACTTTTGTTCCATTAACGCACTGCACTGGTTATGGCGATTTATTACACAACATTCTACGAGTATTGTTGATCAAAGCGTCCGAAATGCAATGTCTTTTTCAATTACACAAAAGTCGGTACATACAATGAGTTCTTCGCGCCTTTTAGCAGACTTCAATAAATAAACAAACGCGAAAAGAAAACAATGATTCATACTGGCCGTTTACGAATAAAAAAAATTGGGTGAAATATTCAAAATTGGAACGGCGGAAGCGCATTCCTTGCCAGCACTATTTCGGTCGTGCCGTGTCGGCGTTCCATTAAATACTTTAAAAATAAAAAGAAAAAAAACCATAGCTGACATTCCTAATTTGAATTTAGACCATTCACGGCGCTCACGAATTAAAAGCTTGTTTTGACAAGCGTTGAGAGCGGAGAAAGATTTCAAGCTATGGTTGAGATTATGAAAATAGTTAAATCGTTATTAAGAAAACATTGTGATGATATGGTGTTACCGGAAGAACATAAAATCTTTTGATTGGGTGTTTTGATGGTTCCTATTTCAAGCCCATCTTTCAAACAAAATATATGACATAAAATAATAAACTTTTAACAGCTGACAGATTTCTTTCCTGAAATTTATTAAAAATAGCTAACTAGACAACACTTGAGAACGACAAGAGTGGCGTAATATTGGGGAGGTCTATGTCCAGCAGTGGACGAATACGGGCTGATGGATGGATGGAGACAACACGTCACAGGGGTTTTTTTGTTGTTTTATTTTCCTACTAATTCGTAAGGCAAAGGGAACTTAGCCCATACAGCCATGTCTGAAGTATTAATACCTGTATAAAGTCACTGTATGTAAAAGTACCCTCAGACATTGATCTCTACTTTTCTTCCATTGAACAACACACTGCACAGGTTACGGCTATTTAAATAGTAGGTCATTACATATCAAATTGCCGAAATTTTCTTACAGATTCATGAGTTCATAATACCTGTAATTCACTAGCTATTTCAATTATTTGTTTTTTGTTTGAAAGTTGATTTCAGGGTTTTAAATCTTACATATTAAATTTTGTTTTAATGCCATCCATTTCCATGATAAGATTCGTAATAATTTTTTACAGCTGATACTTTTCAAAAATTAAATTGAAAAATGAAGGATTAATGTTGTCTTATTCATACAGATAAGAAATTACATAATTTGGATTTATCATTCCTAAAAAATATGCAAAAATGTTAGTACTGAAAAATAGTTATGTACTAAATAGTACTAAATACCACTAAATAGTTAGGTACCATCGAAGAAATTGCCGCAGACCCACTTTCCGCTCTTATCACAATGCAATACGGGCTAAAAGTGGGCCAGCGTGTTTTTCCCTGATAGTACATATATTATTTAGGTACCTACATTATTTAGGCAACTATATTATTTGAAACCTATACAAGGTGACTTTTTGTTCATCGTCCAAATTCATACTGGTGGCTTGGTAAGTTATCAGTATCATGGATCAGTAACAATTTTGGTAAAATTCGTAAAATGAAATTTCGACTCCCCATAGTGATTCACTCGGGACTGGAACTGAATTTATATGGGAAGCCGAAAATTAATCTTAGGAATTTCACAAAAATTGTTGTTGATTCAAGATACTGATCACTTATCAAGCCTCCGGTATGAATTTGGATGATGATCAAAAAGTCACCTTGTATTCAAAGAATTAGAAAATGTTTAAAACCTGGACCATCGATGAGATGGCATGTTAGGCGGGCGTCGTCGCACGCACGTCAGATTTCAATATCAAGTTGATGTTGATGAAAATGAGAATTACGCGGTAGACCCACGGTTCTGCATTCCCTAGGCTGGTACTCAAGACGCGTAAACAGTAAAGTGTTCTAAAGATAGAACTTTGTCTAAGTAAGAATAGACTGTCACTGGCAAGTGACAGTGACAGTTTCTTGACCTGCCATAACATCTGTTTGCGCTACATTGAACATCTGAAAATAGATAATAATGAATGTTTTTATTGCGAAATCCATCGCTTTGAATACTCTAATTATTATTAGAGTACATTACAAACTTGCAACCAATCGGAAACAAATTTAAAAGCACAAATATTTTTGAAAAAGTTCCTCGGGCCAGGATTTGAACCTGTGACCTCCAGCTTACATGACAGGCGCTCTATCGAAAAAAATTGTTGAAATCGTTGGATTTGCCTTCCCCTCAGCTCATTTTCGAACGAAATCCAACGATTTCAACAATTTGTTTCGATACCTTCCCACCGATATTTTTGCATGGCTATATTTTTTGGGGGCTTACATATTAATTAATCTCGCGTCAGAAAAAAAGCCAATACAGCTGAGCCCACATGAAAATTATTATTATTTTGGTACTTTTAATTAACGCTGGCATCCCCTTCCCACCACCCGATCGATTAAAAATTGTTTTTGGGTGCACAGGAAGTATACAGAGCAACTGTTTGAAAAAAAAGATTAAGGGCCTTACTATTGCCAAATGGGTACTTTCTAAAGCCTACTCCTCGTTTATGGCCAAACCAAAAATAATGAAAAAATGTATTATGAATAATCAACTCTTAGACAACATATGCAACAGTTTTCTTTTTCATACCACCAAAACTTCTACATGAATTTTTTTTTTTACTAAATGGTGTTTTTTGACCTCAAATTCCCTACTGCTCCTGAGTTGCTTGGCCGATTGAATTCATCTATGCTTTGATAAATAGATAAACTTTATAGCTATAAACATAACATAAGATTATTCAATCGAGTAATCACGTCCAAGTGAAAAGTATAATTTTCCCCTATTTCGCTCTATCAAGGACGCAGCGAGCGTCGTAACAGCCACTATGCATTGCGCGCTGATATGAACGTTATTTCAATGTCGTTTCCGTTGATATTTGTAGTGACAAATATCGAGCTGCTAATTTGGCGATGATAATCGCCTTAAGTCGCTGAGCCTACTTTTTTTTTTTCTTTTTTTTCCCCACCCCACTACACCCGCACCCACCGCCCGCGGCCTGCCAGCACGAAGATTATCGGAAAAGGTTGTTCAGGGAAGTAGCTAACGGAGTTTCAATACAGCTGAAGCCACATGACCGATTTGGTCGCTAGCTCTTCGACTACTAGGTATGCGAGTCTGATTCGCACTTGGCCGGTTTTTTTGTTATTATTTGTGATAAACCTTGTCAGAATGTCCCCCCCGCCTTCGTCCGAGGTTAGGACCATATGTTCGATAAGTCCGCTCACTGGTGCGGCGAAGGTCAAACAATATCTGCTTTACATTTGATCTAGCTACAAATTCTCGTTTTTAGGGTTCCGTACGTTAAGGTGTCAAACGGGACCCTGTTACTAAGCCTCCGCTGTCTGTCTTATCTGTCTGAAAACCTCGAAAAAGAAGCATTCTTAAACGTTATTTCTTTCAGCTCTATCTTACAACCGGCCAAGTACGAGCCGAATTCGCGCACAAAGGGTTCCGTACAACCACACAATACGCGGGTGCGGAACACTGAAAATATGGTAAAATTCCATTTGCAAATTAAAAATATTAAATATTATCGTAAATAACAAAAATATAGATGCCAAAACAACATCAGGCCGACAAAAAACAAGGCAGGTAAAATGGTAGCGCCTACAAACAATTTGGCGCTGCCTGAGTACGGAACCCAAAATTTTATTATTTGCTTTCCACTTTAGAGTTTGTACTACAATCCGATTAAATTAGAAAATTGTATGTAGGTATTACCGTCCGTAGTGGAAGGTATAGCTCGACCAGGCCCCGTAGTATAATATTTAATCGCGCGCGCTGCTACCTAGCTAAATCACAAGTGCGAGGAGCGTGACATACTGTTTAATCGCAAAAACATCGTTATGCCACGGGGCCAGGCCGCCCTAGAAAGACATCCAATCCAATCCAATCCATCACCCAATATCGGTCCACTGCTGGACATAGGCCTCTCTAAGGGCACGCCACATTTTTCTATCCTCGGCCATCCTCATCCAGCCACTACCGGCAATCTTTTTTAGATCGTCAGTCCAGCGAGCTGGCGGACGTCCTACACTGCGTCTGCCGGTTCGTGGTCTCCACTCGAGAACCTTTCTCCCCCATCGGTTGTCGGTTCTTCGGCTGATGTGGCCAGCCCACTGCCACTTCAGCTTGCTTATCTTAGACGCTATGTCGATGACTTTGGTTCTTTGACGAATGACCTCATTTCTGATATGATCCATCAAAGAAACTCCGAGCATAGCCCGCTCCATAGCTCGCTGAGCCACTTTGAATCGGTGAACTAGTCCAAACGTCAGTGTCCACGTTTCGGCACCGTAAATCATAACCGGCTGACCAAATTGGGCCATGTCAAAAGTACCAGGAATAGAAGAGCTTGTACGACTATATTGATGGATGTGGAAGAGGTGAAAGAGGAGTATCAGGATCGTAGCAGACGGAAATATGTACTCTCTGCCTACCTCTTTGGGAGACAGGCGAGAGTATATGTATGTGTCGTGGGCAGATCGTTAAGTATGAAATCGAATCCTTTTTTAGGAAGTACACATTTAGACGGTATTTTTTTGTTATCTGCCCAGACAGTTTTGAGATATTTCAAGTAAAAAATTTTATTTTAATTAAGTATTTTTATTACAACTATGACAGAAATAAATTTCTATGTTTGAACACTTGGCGATTTATCTATCGCAAGGAAAAATAAATTAACATTATATCATTGCAGTATAGAAACGCAGAAATAAAAGTAAATCTGGATGTGAGGAGCTCTATCCCGGTTCAGAGCTCCTCACATCCAGATTTACTTTTATTTCTGCGTTTCTATACTGCAATGATATAATGTTAATTTATTTTTATTAAAATAATGTTTTAATAAAGTAAGCAACTTATAAGAACGCCGATTTTGCAATGAGCTATATTTATTACATTTTTGACTGCAATGACGCCGAACTAAGAACTATAAATAAGTAGCATGTTATACTAGCGTTGGTAAACTACACGCCGTGTCTTTGAAGACGCTGACGCCACCTCTTTCTGTCCGAAAACTACTGAAAAAACTGTCGGGTCAGATTTTGATGCCCTTTCGCACAGAGGTGTAGTTGGGGTTACCTAATGTAAAAACCACAATATTATATCTGTTGGTTCATAGACCACTTTCCATACAAAAAAGAACAGTCTCCTTTGAGGAGCCGAGCGAAACGGAGCGGAGCGAGGTTCTAGTTTAGGCAGATCATTGTATGCCCAATTCTACGATGTGACGACGACATATGTATTTAAAAGCTCGTAACAAAATCAGCAGCAAAGAAGAAAAAGTACTTAGCCTCACAATTTAGAGAACAATGAACGGTATTTCCCAAAACAACTTCACCTAGTCTCCTCCGGTTTCTATTTTGAAGAGGCGAAGGGGGAATTATGTAAATGACTAAATTGTAAAGACTGAGTGTAATTTGTTACAATAGCCCCGAATGGGCGGAGACGAGAATAATCGTCGGGTGGCCACGGTTTATTGGGACTTTCGTATTTATTTTAATGAAAGGGTAACGTCAGTGACGACTACATTTCTACTGTTCGTACTAAACAGCTTAAATAATGTGAAATTAAGGCTTAAGAGGCTATGCGAATTTTATTTTTACACCACTTGGAAGTATAATAAATAATAAATTCATAAATAATAATTATAAATTTCTTTATTGCGCAAAACTTACATACTAATTACATCCGTTGATGTAGTATCATCGATATTTTAATTAGTTAAAACAGAATAAAAAATAACAAGTAATCGAGGCACAATTACGGTATTCGGAAATAGTTATTATTTTCAACGCAAAGGGCGAGACTCGCTCAGCACAGTTCGAACGGCGTGTGGCAAAGCGTGAGGCACTTGTTTAGATCAGCCAGCCAAATATGCTCTTTATTGTCGCGGTACGTCTCGCTTCGCATCGGAGTTGGCGTCGTCTATAATTATACTATTTGTACCATATTTTCATGACATGTAGTATGTAGTATCGTAAAGGAACTAACTATACTACGTAAAAATACCATAGTTTTATCTTCAGGCCGACCGTCTTGTTTTATTGATTGAGATGTTTTGCTTTTTAACATTTACCCTACAATATAGGGAATTTCTGTGCGTTATGAATATTTTTAGTAATTTTTTTATAAATTTCGATAACAAATAGGGTATTTTATTAAATTATGAATGTTTATGTATTTTTTTTTTAATTTCAATAACAAATAGGCTATTTTTATTTAAATTCAAATCAACGAAAAACGAAACTTAGTATAATTTTAGCCAAGTAGTATATTTTTAATTCCCATAGACAATAATTTTCCAAGGGTCTAAATCCAACCCTGTTCCAGTGACACGTTCGACCTATTGCCAGTAATCGTCAGCCAGAGTCTCGGTGTCAGTATCTGATTACATCCTACATCCTAATGCCGGCCAGCAGGTGCGTGGAAATGGGCCGCGTACGGCTTCTGTGTCCACGGTGTGGTCAGCGGATTGACTGCGTCACGTAAAGAGAAACTACCCCTAAAGAGTTGCATTTTTTCGTCCAGCGAACGAAGAAAAAACCGCCCAAGTGCGAGTCGGACTCGCGCACGAAGGGATCTATAAAAACGGCAAAAAAACATGTCTGTTGTATTGGAGCCCTCTTAAATATTTATTTTATTCTGTTTTTTAGTATTTGTTGTTACAGCGGCAACAGAAATGCATCATATGTGAAAATTTCAACTGTCTAACTATCACGGTTCATGAGATACAGCCTGGTGACAGACGAACAGACAGACGGACAGCGGAGTGTTAGTAATAGCGTCCCCTGGTTACCCTTTGGGTATGAAACCCTAAAAACATAGAGAAGTTGACAACAGTACGAACCAATCATGAACCTTTAGCCTTTTTGTGTCTGGTGTCATTTTCGAATGACATTTAGTTTGAAAAGAATCTTCTGTTTTTTTCATTCACCGGTCTGTTCGAAGAAATTCCGCCAACTTTCAATGCACTTTCATGCGCTCTGATTGGCTAGCCGACGCAGTGATAGAGAATCCCCAGTAAGTGAGATGCATATAGTCCATCCGTCCATCCATCAGCCTCGTTCGTCCACTGCTGGACATAAACCTTTCCAGGACTTTGCCTCTCCCGGCGGTCATCCTGGAAGAATTGCCCATACTCACACACGCTGGGCAGGCGGGTTGGTGAGCGCGGTGCCGGAACTCTCGCACCAGTGACGCCGCTGCCCGTCACCAGTCTGTTCCATATAAGGCCCGGCTATTAGGGATGGATATACTGCCATCCATCGGTCCCAGGCATGGTGGGCCTCCTGGTTTTTTGCCTGTGAGCTGTCCTCTTACTCTCCCCCGAATTATTCTCATATAGTAAAGTCTATGCAAAAGCACTGATTAGTCGGCGAAATCGGACGGTACCTTCTCGAGGCTAGCTGTTCGATGGCGTCACGTCACGTGACGTAACGGACACTGTGTGGCCGGATTAGGATTAGGTCAGTAGAGGGGTTGTATAGCAAGGTCTAGCTAGTCAACGAGCAAGGGGTTCGTTCCTCGACGGGTCTAGTATTTTAAAAATTGAGCTTGTTACATATTTTAAAGTTTTTTTTTTGTTTGTTAACATTGTATAAATAAATAAATAGTGTTACATGAACAACAATAAAATGAAATGCTGGTTTAAAACGCCGTGACATTGGGATTACAAAAAAACTCACTGGTTTTTAGGGTTCCGTAGTCAAAAAGGAACCCTTAGTTTCGCCATGTCCGTCGGTTTGTCTGTCTGTCCGCGACTGTGGGAACTAGAAAGCTGTACTTTGGCATTAGTATACATAATAATATTAATCACGCCGATAAAGTAAAGTTGAGATGCATTTTTTTCTCGTCTATACCATGGTGTGGAGTGTCGTTGGATAGGTCGTTCAAATTCAGGGATCCGTTTGCGAAATATTAAGCTTTAAAGTACAAATTTTTGTTAGAGTCAAGTGTCCCCCCCTGCCAGCTAAACAGATGGCTTTGGATACAAGAAAAAATTCACGGCAGTAGTTGATATAAAGAAGTAAAAAGTCAAACTATCACAGCCAAGTAGACTTCATAAGTTAACGAGTAACACTTATAATTAGCCGTTAAACCGTGAACACAATTAACATGTTCATAATTCAAATTTTAATAGCGTCAGGTGGTTATTGTTATTGATTTTTTATTTTTTATTATGTTACTATTAGTGGAAACTTTTAATTGGCTGTAAATTGTTCAAACTGTTTATTTTTTAAGTTACTTTGTGCTGTTAGTTTTCCTTAAATATAAATAAATAAAAAAGTATCAAAAAAAGGCCTCATATTAGTACAAGGCTTTTTATTTTAATAAAAAAAACTAAGATTATGTTTATTTTGCGAAATCCATCGCTATGAATACTCTAAATATTATTAGAGTGCATTAAAAACTAGAAAAGATCAATCAGAAACAAACCCAAAGACAAGAATATGAAAAAATTCCCCGGGCCAGGATTCGAACCTGCGACGCAATTGGTAGCGCGCTTGTCTTGAAAACAAGAAGTCGCAGGTTCGAATCCTGGCCCGGGGAATTTTTTCATATTCTTGTCTTTGGGTTTGTTTCTGATTGATCTTTTCTAGTTTGTATTGCACTCTAATAATATTTAAAAAAAACTGTTTACGCTCGTATTCCCTTAATTTGGAAAAGTACAATTTGTTTTCATCACAACGTATACTTATGTATTTGTTTTTTCATATTTTTTACTCGTCGTACTTGACATTCTCGTTGTTTTTTGCCAGCAAAAAGTTTTGAGCACGCCACTGCGTCGAAGGTTCCCAGTCATGGCCACCCTACTGTCTAAGTTGAGGGCATCGCCCTCGCTAGAATATCTGAGACAATTGCTATGATCTTTGATTTACGTCTGACGAGCCAGTAGCGGCCTTAAACGTGTTTAAGTTGTGTTGTGGTTGTGTCTTTACAAATGGTCATTTGGGAAATACATATATACAGGGTGCTTGGTAATTCGACCTATTCCTTGAAAGGGGCTATACTAGGGATCAATTCCAACAAATAGTGCCTATCAGCTAAAATCTAAAATAGGTCATAACTGGCCAATTCCCATAAAATGATTTATTTTTATTTTTTAGCCAGCTTAGGACATAGTTTTCAATATTTTGGTACATAAACTAACCATTATTTTTCAATGATTTTTAAAGAATTGTCCGATGACCTTGTCACTTGAGAATTTTAGACATTATACTGATTGTGATGTGTGATTGCTTATAAAAAAAGTGGTCTGTTTCTGTCTGTCTACTCATCTGTCATCTAGCTGTCAAATTAGTCTGAAGCAACTTACTATAAATGTATATTGATAGCAAAGGACACATTTCTAAACAGCCATTACGCAAGTGACGTCACACGAGGGCAAATACAAGTTGCAGCTTTTTGTAAAAATATTTATCATCATGAAATTTTTTAGACCTTAACTTCGAAAATACGGCTTATTAAACCTAAATCTCAAAATGGTTTTCGAATTAACACACCTTAACATAATTTAATATATGCCAATTGCAGAAAATCCATAGCGATTTAAAAAAAATTATCACAAATGGGAAATTAAAAAATAAGTAAAATGTATTATAAAAATACAATATGGGTACCAAATTGTAGGTATTGAAGAGCTGATTGTAAAAATATACTTTGGCTATATTTACTTGCATCTTTATCGATAAATCCTTGAAAAACTACAAAAAAATGCATGTCCCCCATATCTCAAAGACTGGTGGACCGAAAAATAAGAAAAAAATCATGGCAATATGTGCTTACGTAAAGATTACAGAAAAAATTTAGCGGTTGAGAAAATCGGTTGAGAAAAACGATATAATTAAATTTTTCTTTCACGATACGGTACCCTAGGTACGCGAGTCTGGCTCGCACTTGACCGGTTGTTTATTATTGCAAGTGAACTAGGCAACAACTAAATAGGCATTAGGCAGCTACCTATTAACTCTGAATATAGCATTAAACTGATTGGACAACTCTTCTACACGCCATAATAATGTATCGATATCGATATGAACACCTATAATTAACTTAAATATAACAAACGATGACAGAAATAAATTTCTATGTTTGAACACTTGGCGATATATCAATCGCAAGGAGATATAAATTAACATTATATCATTGCAGTATAGAAACGCAGAAAGAAATTAAATCTGGATGTGAAGAGCTCTGAACCGGGATAGAGCTCCTCACATCCAGATTTACTTTTCTTTCTGCGTTTCTATACTACAATGATATAATGTTAACTTATAACACTTTAACTACCTATACATATAGAATTGAGAAATCGAGAAAATAAAATCAACAGATTTATAGGTAATAAGGTTTTGTTAAATAACTATTGAGTGAATTTTGAATATAAGTGTTCCGTTTCGAATAATTAGAAAAAAGCAGGTTTTTCAGAATCCGGTGCTCAAATAAAAAAAAAATATTCTGCATAAAAAGGTAGTCTCCAGTATGAATTTGGCAATAACTGCAAAGTTACAATGTATACCGAGTGAAATAATATCACGATGTATCCCGTACCCTCATTTTATCGATAATTTTATCGATAATTTCCTTTGTAAAGTGATCTACACTATAACGCTTCGAGTATTAGCAAATGTTTTTACAATAAGTACGGAGCTACAGATATTACAGATCTGCTACGATTCCGACACACCTCTATCGTATTGATTTCTAGAGATCATGTCAAAAGTAATCCTGCACAGAATCCATCACGCTTCTACATCTAACCTTCGGGGGCCGGCAGGTATCTACAAAAAATAGTGTAAAGCGTATGTCGTACACTATGGCGGGTTCCGTCATTATTACAGCCAACCATGAGTGTGGTTCTCGGTACTCGATAGCGATTGCGTAAGCGACTGAGTATGGGCAATTCTTCCAGGATGACCGCCGGCAGTGGCAAAGTCCTGGAAAGGCTTATGTCCAGCAGTGGACGAACTAGGCTGATGGATGGATGGATGGGCTTACTTAAATTTTCGGTGGTTTCGCAAGGGGGCGCTGCACAAGTTTACTTACATATAAATATTTTACGCAGTTGCTAGCGAATTATTATATTGAAACTCTGCATATACACATACACATACATTGATCCTTAATCTAAGTTACCATCTCCAACATTTTTACATACATATATTTATACATATATCATTTTATAGCTCCGCCTAGCTACAATAACATGAAAAAATAATGCAGAACTAATCACGTAAGCAGATGTGGTTTATAAAAACGAAGAGAACCATCGAAATGCTTTTTTTGTTTATTTTTATATTATTGAATTGGCATGTTGGAATAATTAAAAGATTCAATTTAAACTCTAATATTTTGAAAAATTATTTGAAAATAATAGTCAGAAACTTTCGAGTGTAACGAATCACGGTCACGGAAAGTTGTAGAAAAAAAACTCTTTATGCTTTACGCTTTTTATTTTATTTTAAGTTTGATATTATTATGTTATAGTTATTAGTTTTAATTTTAGTATGATCCAGCAGAATACCAGCGCTGTGACTTCGGCTGTGGCATTAAGCTGAGCTGGACTCCTTTTTCATAACCACAGAATATGGCTATTTCGTGTTTAATTTATTTTCTTTTTTGTTTTGTTTTCTGTGGTGTTTGAAATAAAGGTCTTTTCTTTCTTCTTTCTTTCATACTAAATTATTATTACATGCGGCTTGAACACTCAGGTGTGATTGTTGTTGACTATATGCCAACCGTTTCACCGATACAATTTCGGCATTATCAAGACGAGTGTCGTTCTTAAAAAATATATTTGTAAAAAAACTGCGATTTTTGTGAATTAGTTACTGACCTCTCATGAGAGACCTCTCACTGAACGTGAAATGTTCAATTCTACGTTACGACGGATCCCTAAAACGCTAATAACGGACACGTCAGTAGCACGGCCATGTTTTGCGAGCGCGTATTTATATGTATGGTTGTATTATGGTAGGTAATTTTTCATCGCCGCTTCAAGGCCGCGCCTATAATGAGCAATCTGCTACATTACTCCACATAGACCGTGGGCCGTTAGTACCAACATAGGACAGCAAACCTCATTTTTAGGGTTCCGTTTCCAAAGGGTACTATTATAATAAAACTAACCAATCTACCTACCTATCTAAATTGTAAAACATAAAATTGTATCTAAAATTGTATAATTGTAAAATTGTTAAAACCTATTTCATTGTAACCATAACATGTATAATATGCCCGTGTATCATACTACGTTTTTCAATGCATAGTGTGAGGAAATGAAAACAAATATAATCTTGTGAACTTTCAATTATGATTGGCTCAAAAGAATTGTATCCAGAGCCGTTAAACAGTGGAAAAAAAGTATAACATCTATGGTACACAGGAAAGGCTGCAGGTTAGTCAACCATTGCAAACAAATTAAAAAAATAATAATAATAAAGCCCTAGGGCAAAATAATCGACTTTCTGTTCGGTTTTGATGCATAAAAAGCGGGCCTTTACGAGCACATGCATTGAAATAATATGTATAATAATGCTTTCAGGATGTTGATGGGGCTGCCGCGGTTCTGTAGTGCAACGACAATGTTTGCGGAGGCGCACATCGATGACTTTTTTGCGATCATGCGCAAACGGATCGCGTCGATTATACGCAGAACCAGCGACAGCGACATCCTGAGGACATTTTCTGGTAAATTTGACAATCCTATGTTGAAGCATTGGATTGTCAAACTTTGCTTACCAAATAAAAAATAATAATTAATTTAATTTAGTATAATAATTATAAATAATCTTATCTTACAAATGTTTTATTTTTCATTTAGTTTTTGTTATTTAAAATGTGTATTTTTTAAGGTATTTTCATGTGTTTTTACAATGGGTCTTTGTAACCTCAATAAAGAACTATTTTATTTTATTTTATTATTTATTTATAACAAAATATAAATATATTTATAATAAAAACCTTTATCTTAAACTAGCTACTTTTATTTAATAAGTAATAGGCATGATTGACAACTACTTTTTAAAACAGATGATTGTTTCATTCACAACTGATATTGAATTGGTTAATGCAAATTCAAAATAGTAACTAAATGTAAAATTACTAATGTTAAAATAAATATTTTTGTTTCTAACTACTAAGTTAAGAAAATTTAACAGTGTCTGAAGTGATGCTATGAAGGAGTGGGGTCACCTGGCACAGGCAATCCAAGCACTAGCTGTTAAAATTGAATAAACTTTTTTGATTTTTTTTTTTTAGGGTAACTAACGGGACCCTATTACTAAGACTCCGCTGTCCGTCTGTCACCAGGCTGTATCTCATGAACCGTGATAGTTAGACAGTTGAAATTTTCACACATGATGTATTTCTGTTGCCGCAATAACAACAAATACTAAAACAGAATAAAGTAAATATTTAAGGGGGCTCCCATACAACAGACATAAAGACACGTCCAAAAATTTGACTACATTAAGGCGCTCTTATACCAAAATCAGTAATTTCAAAGTCAAATAGAACTTTCAAATATCGTCTAAAACTTCAAAATAAAAAATACGCAATATAGTTCGAACCTTTATCCAGGTCTTCCACGCATGTGTTACACGATCAGATAAACTTTGCTCGATAGAAATAATTCACGAACACAGCATGTAATAAGACCTTTCAAATCATGCCATTTCCATAATTCCACTCTTTTATTAACGAAACATATCTGGTAATATTGCTCTTTAAATTTTCTAGGTCGACCACGTAAGTACAAAAGTACAAAAGTGTGGTTATTTTCTTTACTCCTTACGCGTAAAGAAAAAGACAGAGAGTCACTCTTTTGGGATAAGAGCGCCTTAAGTAGTTAAAAACAGACAAGTTTCTTTTGCCGTTTTTATAGATAATGGCACGGAACCCTTCGTGCGCGAGTCCGACTCGCACTTGGCCGGTTTTTTTCGGCACCTTTTGATACGCTCTATCGAACATGAAGAGAAATTGATACTTGTTGTTGGTTCTTGATGGAACATTTATCGAGTAATAAGATATGACCAATTCGTCGTTGTGTCGTAGTTCAAAATAAACAGGGTGTCGGAATGTACAAAAACAAATCAATATCATTTCAACACTATATTCTGTCTCTTTCTTACTTGTTAATATTTGTTTTTATGAACAAGCCACTTCAACCACTTGACTAAAAGTCCCTTGGATAGTTTCTCTTTACTGCCTGCGCCTTCAGCGAGCTATATGTGACACACCTCTCCTGGCAAAATAACGATGAATAAATAGTATATTAAAGCCAATTCTGAAGGCTTTAATTTTAGTTTTAGTGCTGTCAAAGCATAACATTTTCCAAAGAAATTTAGCTTCTAATCCTAACTCTTAAGGACTATTTTGTATCGAAGAAAATTTAGTTTTGGCAGCACTAAAACTAAAATTAAAGCCTTCAGAATCGGCTTTTTTATTTGAATCGTTAAACTCTGCTTTTTACTGGAATACCTACATCCTAACACAGGGTTGGCTGCGCGCAACCTGGAGCATTTTGTACAGTCAGCAAAAACGTCACATTTTGTACAGTTAGCAAAAACATCACATTTTGTACAGTCAGCAAAAACATCACATTTTGTACAGTCAGCAAAAACATCACATTTTGTACAGTCAGCAAAAACATCAAGAGCTACGCCGCTGCTACGCCGCTACTACGCCACTGCTACGCCGTGTGACGTCCGCGTGCATTTTTTTACTTCGAGGCAAGAATATTACGCTGCACTGCGATGTCTGTGGAATTTAAAACCCATAAAAGTTCTTCTGCAAATGCTATTTCTAAGCTATCTTGCTCTGGCTGCCATCTAGCGTTCGACGAGAGAGAGGAGCACTTAAGATGCATGGTTAATGATTGCGAAAAACGGTATCATTGTCTATGTGCGAGCGGTCGATGCTTGAGTCCGGAGGAAAAAGCAGCTTGGGTATGTCCTGAGTGTCACCGTGATATGAAAATAGGAGGTGACAATAGCGCTACTCCTGTTGGTGCGTCTAATAAGCTACATCCCGGTAACGTTACATTTAGAAGCAAGAAAGTTCAACCTCTATCCCTAGAGCCTAGCTGCGACTTTCATAGTTCTGAATACCTCGAAATCATGGCTGAAGTCCGACAGCTGCGTTCCTACGTATCAAACATTAATGATGCCTTGCAGCAGATTGTTGCGTCCATGACAGGGCAGACGGTTAAGTTAGATTTTGTAACGACTCAGTTAACTTGTGTGGACAAAAAACTTGCGGTACTTGAGGTTGATACTCCAGGATCAAAAAAAGCTGCCCAACGAAAACTCCCTAAGCCGACCTATGCTTCAAAGTTAATTGCCGAGTCTACAGTAGAAATCCCAGCTGTAACCCAAACTAACCATGAACCACAACATAATTTCGATGTTAGTAAAGCTGATGTCATTGTCTCTGCTGAGACTATGTCCCCTTCTGTTCCTGCTAAACAAGAGCTATCAACTGCTGTCCAAAAGAAAGCGCGCCACTCTACCTCGTTGTTGTGTACTGCCGGTCCTAGCGTTACTTCACTGAAAGCGGTTGAACGCCATAAGTATTTTCACCTCTGGAATATGGCATCAGGAGCGAGCGAAGTTAAAGAGTACTTGAAGCATTTTTGTGAATCTGGAACATATTCTGTGGAGGAGCTGAACTCAAAAGGAGATTATAAATCCTACAAGATTGGCGTCCCAGTAGCAAAATACGAGGAATGTTTCTCTACTCAAATCTGGCCAGACAACGCACGGGTAAAAGAATGGATTCCCTTTCGAGGACCACCTAGGGCCACAAAACCCGAGTAGTCCAACTAAGCCGAACCCAGATGCCGAACTTAGTATCATCTATCAGAATGTTAGAGGTCTAAATACGAAACTTAATTTCTGGAGACAAAATTTACTCCTGGTGGAACAAGATCTTGTGGCTGTGTCGGAAACTTTTCTCAGCTCATCCGTGGAAGATGCTGAAGTTATAACCGGAGGCTGGAGTCTTTTGCGACGGGATCGACCTAAAGCCGGTGGCGGAGTTCTTCTTGCTGCCAGACAAGGTCTTTCAATTAAAAGACGACGTGACCTTGAAACAGACGATGGAGAAGATCTTTGGGCTTCACTTATTTTTCAGGATGTTGAGTTTACTATTTGTGTTTTCTACATACCACCAAATTCGCTAGATAGTGTTTATTTGAAATGGTTTCAAAATGTGGAAAATATAATTGATAATATTAATAATGTTGTAATATTGGGTGATTTGAATCTTAATAGTGCTAGTGTGAATATATCATGTTACTATGGTTATTTTTTAAATGTATGTGGATTGTTAGAGAGGAATGAAACAGTCAATATGTTTGGAGGTAAGTTAGATGTGGTTCTGCTGGCAGATAGTGTCGATGGGGTCTCCGTGAGCGGAGCTGGATGTGGAGGCCTAGTTCCATGCATAGATAACTATCATCCACCACTTGACATTGCTGTACCATTTCATGGAATACGCTCCCCTGTCAGCTCTGATTACGTTGATCCGAGCAATATCGACGATAAAAGCGATTGGAATTTTTCAAAGGGTGATTATGAGCTTTTACATAAATTATTGACTCAGGTGTCATGGGATTCTGTAGTCCAAAAAGGCGAGGTAGATGAGGCAGTAAATTCTTTTTATGAAATAATTTACGGAATTTTTGATAAATGTATTCCCAAAAAATTGCGATCAAATACACGCAGGAGGCGGTACCCGGTGTGGTTCACGGCGGATATAATAAAAGACGTTGCATACAAGGCTTCTTTACATCGCACATGGAAAGCAACAAAAAACCTGGAAGTATACGCAAACTTCAGTGCTATTAGAGCAGACTTGAAAGTACGTATGTCTGTAGCTTATGAGAAGCATATGCGTTGGATCGAAGAGAGCATTCGAATGAAACCGAGAGGTTTTTGGCAACACATTTCAAGCCTGAAGACTAAAGGGGGCTTTGAACCTCGCGTAATGCATGAAGGCAACGAGTGTACGGGTGCAGATGCAGCATCTGCTTTTGCAGATTTCTTTGCAAGTGTGTTCCTGCCAGACTCTCCTACATTAGACGCTGAACAGACTAATAGCTCTGACGACACCTCTGACTCCAAGCACATCCATATCGACTACATATCAAGTAGCGACGTGGAGTCAGCCTTAAAACGTCTAAGACCTAGAAGCTCTATAGGTCCCGATGGCTTACCCCCATATTTTCTTAAAGCTTATGTTGACCAACTAAAAGTTCCATTAGTGTATATTTTTAATATTATTATTATGAGTGGTATATATCCCACAAAATGGAAGATTTCACGTGTGACGCCAATTCCCAAGAGCAGTGACACCTCTAAAGTTACGGAATACAGGCCAATAGCAATTATATGCTCTGTAGCGAAAGCGTTTGAAAGCGTTGTACACAGGAAAATTTATCCGCAGGTGCAACCTTTCCTTAGTGATACCCAGCATGGGTTTAGAAGTCGGCGTTCCGTAAATACCAACCTTTTAACGCTTATTGATGAGATATCGGGTCTTATGGATAAACGAGTGCAAGTTGACGTAATATACCTGGACTTTAAAAAGGCTTTCGACCGGGTTGACAACGACGTACTTCTCAAAAAACTCTGCAATATTGGATTTTCGCCGAGACTCTTACGGTTGTTCGCAAACTATCTGAGTGATCGTAAGCAATATGTTAAGCACGGATGTTTTGTTTCGAAACCGTATTTGACGCGTTCGGGAGTGAGTCAGGGCTCTATTCTTGGCCCGCTTTTCTTTATCCTTATGATAAATGACCTTGAAAAAGTACTAAGTCATAGTTCATGCCTGTTATATGCAGACGATTTAAAATTAATTAGAAGTGTGGAAAATGAGGATGACTGCGAGTTGCTTCAGAATGATCTCAACGCACTACATGTCTGGAGTCTAAGAAATAAGTTACACTTTAACCCTCAGAAATGCAGTGTCATATCTTTCACTCGTTCTCCTAAGCCAAAGCAAGCTCATTACACACTAGGCGACGAAGCAATTGCACGGGTCTCTTTAGTTAAAGATCTTGGAGTGACTTTTGACTCGCGGCTCACATTTCATGAGCATCTGTTGGCACTAGCGACTAGTTGCTTTAAAAGGTTGGGTTTCGTTATCCGGAACAGTAGAGATCTACATGATACTCAAGCCATAAAGCTGCTCTACACATCACTTGTGAGGAGTAAACTTGAAACTAGTGCCATAGTATGGAACCCTCACGAAAGCACCTATACTTTAATGATAGAAAAAGTTCAAAAGGCATTTCTACGATACCTTTATAAAAGGAAATTCGGATACTATCCCTTCATGTATCCAACCCTGTATTTACTCGGAACTCTGGGCTTTAATTCGTTAGAAGTAAGGCGCAATGCGAACCTCTTACTTTATGTAAGCCGTGTTCTGAGAGGCGAATCCGACTGCCCACAGCTGGTAAATGCTGTGACCTCTTTGTTCGCGCCCGACAAGTACAGACGTGCGCGCCGACATAAGCTACTGCATCAACCCTCCTTCAAAACTGTAGCTCGGCGTTATTCCCCACTCCCGCGCGCCATCGAGGGCCTAAACACACTACTGTCAGAAAAACCAAAGTGTGATATTTTTGCTGATAGGTTGATGGATGTTTATCGTGAATGTTTGGAGTTATATGAGAAAGATGCAAGAAAGAGTAGTATAACCTAATTGTATTTGTTATTGTGTAATTGTATTTTGAATTATTATTATGTTTTAATGTTAATAATTAAATGATAATTTAATATTTATTAAAATAATTGAAATGTATAGCGTAATAGATTTCTGTAAAGCTGTACTTTTATGTAAAATAAATAAATAAATAAATCACATTTTGTACAGTTAGCAAAAACATCACACTTTGTACAGTCAGCAAAAACATCACATTTTGTACAGTCAGCAAAAACGTCACATTTTGTACAGTCAGCAAAAACATCACATTTTGTACAGTCAGCAAAAACATCACATTTTGTAACTTTTTTGTAACAATTTTGTCACTCCCGACGGAGTTGAAACAGTGATCGAGCGCACAGGACGAACCTATAGTGTCGAGCGCTTTGAGCGAGCGAGCGCCGACGGGTGTCGTGGCAGGGCAAAGCCAGTCACAAAAACCACCTGAAAGCGCAGCAAGAAGCGCCGCCAGAAGCCTGAATGTCGTGGCAGGGCAAAGCCAGTCACAAAAACCACCTGAAAGCGCAGCAAGAAGCGCCGCCAGAAGCCTGAAGCTGTGGCCCTGGCGTAAAAAATCCAATCCCGGTAGAAACTGAACAAGCAGACCACTTCGTCGTTATTATCGAACGCTTATCGGCACCAGCATGAAAGAAATGGCGTAACATTCCCGAGCTATTTTAGTTTCGCTTATCTGGACTGGTTTCATAACTCGAGATTATGCGTGTGGCGGCTTGTTCGCGATTAGTTTCCGATCTTGTTACAGTTTATACACAAGGTGAATTTGTGAACATCGTCCAAATTCATACTTGAGCCTTGGTAAGTGATCACCATCATAAACCAATAACGATTTTTGTAAAATTCATAAAATGAAATTTCGACTCCCCATAGTGATTCACTCAGGACTGGGAGTGAATTACTATGGGAAGTCGAAATTTCATTATACGAATTTCACAGAAGTTGTAATCGATTCATGATGCTGATCACTTACCAAGCTTCCAGTATAAATATGGACGATGGTGGAAAAGTCACCTTGTATATCGTCACGACATAAATCTCCGAGGGATGTCAGAGGTGCTCCGAATGTGAACAGTGAAATGCAAATCGCAGTCCACACTCGGCACAACCGATTTAAAAATTTCAGAGGTTTAGGGGTGTGTAGAAATATCATAAAATAACATCCAAAAGTGGATGTTTATAAAAATTAACTATGTTCGTAGACAAATAAAATATAACACTTCAATATTTCAGTAGTAGAGGGTTGTCAAATCACCTAAAATTAAAGTTTCACTGATGATTGTTACGAGGGGAGGCTGAAAAGTAATCTACCTAACTATGAAAGAAAAGACGTAACTGGATAGTTTATTTTTATTTTTCTATATAGTCCCCTGCTAATAAAATGCACTTATTACATTTTTCAAATATTGAATTTAAGCCATTAAAAAAAATATTTTCGGTTTGTCGTCAAAATAGTCAGAAACCGCTGCCTTCATTTCGTCATCGGTCATAAACCTTCGTCCCCTGAGGTCTTTCTTGAGAAGTCTAAACAGAAAATAGTCACAGGGGGCTGGATCTGGACTATAAGGGGGGTGGTCAATGGTTTCGAAGCCATTGTCTTTAATTGCTAGCTTTGTTGTGCGTGCGGTATGCACTGGTGCGTTATCGTGCAAAATCAGAATTCCTTTGCTTAGTTTACCTCGCCGTTTTTCTTTTATTATCTCTCTTAGTTGATATAATAAGTTTGAGTAATAATCAACATTCATTGTAGTTTTCTTCGGGAAATAAGCTATGAGCAAAATCCTTTCTGTGTCCCAAAAGATTGTAGCCATAAGTTTACCGGCCGATGGGCAGACCTTGAATTTCCGAGCGGCTTCTCATCCTTAAATTTTCACTGTAACGACTCTTGCTTACTTTCCGGGTCCCATTGTCGAATCCAAGTCTCATCACATGTTACAATTCTAGAAATTATTTCTTCCTCTTTCCCTCGACTCATGTCCAAAAACTCTTCGCAACATTTGACACGCCTCTCCATGTCAAATGCAGTCAACATTCTAGGGACCCAACGTGCACTAACCTTGGACATGCTCAAATGCTCATGAATTATTTCATTGACTCGCTCTTTACTGACGCCCACATCTCTAGCTATCTCCCACTGCTTCACTCGTCGGTCCTCTAAAATAAATTTTTTCACCCTGGCTACATTTTCATCGGTGACGGCCGAAACTGGTCTTCCGCTACGAGGATCATCTTCGAGGCTCTCACGACCTAATTTAAACTGCCTTGACCAAAACTTTATAACAAATTCGGAAGAACACGAACTGCCAAACACACGTAACATACGCTGTCTGATCTCCGAAGGCGTATTCCCTTCTTTAGTCAAAAACTTAATCACCGCACGCTGCTCGATTTTATCCATTTTCACTTTCTCTACCGACATGTTCGAAACAATTGTAGGAGACAAATAAATGTGATGCAATAAACAAATGAATGTAATACATTTTGAAAATAGAATAACAAACGAATATAAATCCATACCAGCCAGCATTATTTTTGTATATATTTCTGACCAAGGAGATTACATGTCAGCCGCCCTACGTACGTGTATTCACCGCGCCTTTTTTAATTACGTACTGAAAAAGCCCCATTAAGGGATCAAACTTTGTAAGGGATTTGAATAATAATGGTATCGATTCGGCATAACACGTCTTAACTTATTTTGACAGGACAGACCTAATTTTAAGCGTCCTGTCTTTTTCTTTCCTTATCGAAAAGACAAGGCAGAACGGTAAACTTTAGTTTAGTCCTGTCAAATAAGTTAAAATGTGCTTCACCGAATCGGTACAAAAAACTACCGAAATTTTAGTTAAACAAAGACTAAGGTGCACATCGAAAAAGCTTCCATCGAAGTCTACAAGTGTCTCAAAACTAAACTACCGTCTACCGGCCAATATTATTATAAAAGTAAATTCGTTGTGCACCCGCTAATTGTCGCCTTTAATTATTAAAACAGAATGATAGATGGCGGCACTTGTATATTAACTAAAATAATATAAGTATATCTAGACTAAAATAATATATATCTATAAAATACACATTTAAATATGCGTCGCCGCGTATATGGAAACCCTTCCAGTATTCAGAACCCCAGTAATTCTGAGCTGCGGGAGGGTTTACTAGCATTAATTCACAGAATGTTACCTTAAACCATTCCAGTATTCAGAGGTATTGTTTCCGATATAGTAATCAAGACTTGATAACTAAAAAGCTTCCTCTACTCAGATCCCTAGAAAGCATAAAAGTACTTGATCTGATACGCGGGAGGGATTTCTGCGCTATGCTCCCCGATCTCAGATCGCAAACGGCACGTGCAAAGAGAGAGAGAGAGAGAGAGAGAGAGAGAGAGAGAGAGAGAGAGAGAGAGAGAGAGCGATATCATACGAATTCCTATGTTGTTTGTTTTGATTTAAATTAGTTCCGTTACTGCTTTGTCACGAAAACAATTATTTTAAAACCGCATCTCTACCGGGAAACCTCCTAAAAAGATGCATTAATTATCTTAAAACAAGCAAGAATGTGCCTAACGCTCGACAATTTTGTTGTTAATAACTTGTTGATTCGCCTAATGTTAAAATTTTTATGATTACACTGTCATAAGTTTTTATTACATCATCTTTATTATGCAATTCAAATTATTATTTCTTTAATCTTCGCTCGTTTACATAAAAGTCCTTACCAAACGTATTCTGTTAAACCTATAAGCCAAATTTTAGACTGAGTAGCGGTAGGAATTCATATTCATAACGCTAGTACTGCGTTTGTAAAGCCTCCCGCATTACAGAACTAAAAGCAGGGTAGCATTTAATCCATCAAACTGAGCGTTCAATTGCTTAAAGGCTCCCGCAGCTCAGATGTACTGGGGTTCTGAATACTGGAAGGGTTTTCATAAACGCTGCGTCGCCTACAGCCCCCGTGTATCCAGTGGTTTGGTTATTTAGTCCGGTCACCAACGGGTTGTGTTAGAATACTTCTGACGTCGACTCTTTTCTCAATCATTGAGGTAAGAATCAATGGCGGTCATAGATATCATAATAATATGTCAGTGATGGCCGCGCATTCGCTTACGATCAAATAATCTAACGTTAATATTTTCGAAATTCCTTTCATTAAGTTGTTTTTTTTTTTTGACTACGTTAGATATTATGAATAATTTAAGGTATGTTTTTTGTATGTTTCACAAAAATTCAGCCGTTTCCTATTATATATCTTTAGTTGCCAACTGGACGGGGTGCCTATCATCAAAAACATAGATATACTATATCGAATTCCGATTGTCTAAGGATATGTTCGCACTTGAAGTGACGTCAGTTTGTAAATAGTTCAATACCCACTAAATATGACCTAAATTATAAGTACCTAAATTGTTTGACCGATGTTATAATATTACATTATAACAACGCAATTCTGCGCTGTGATTGGCCAAATTTATTATAACATCGCTAGCGAACCAATCACAAGCTATAACTGTGTTTTTTAATTTATTAAGCAACGCCCTCTTACTCTTCTCGCTTCGGATTGGTCCCAGGCATCTACATATTAATTCCATGGGTTCAGGTATCATGACGAGTATCACGACAGTATCATGACGAGTGTTCTTTTTCTCATTTTTCATGAAATTGTTTTTGATGACTGTAGATAAAGTATTGTGTGCAACTGAACATAATTAGACATTGGGACACTCGTGCAAGTCTATTACGAAACGAACGAATCCCAATGTCTTACATTGCACAAAATACTATTATTGAAACTTCAAATACAAATTTATAGAGTATATATTTTTTTTACCCTCCGTGCCAGTAATGCAAGTTCGTTTCTATCCTCTTTTATTATAAACTGGAATTCCTAAACAGCACACAACGTTTCACAACATTTTCCAAAACAAAGAACTAAAAGGTTCGTGAAATCCAAAAACCGAGCACAAAGTGTGACCTATTTGAGGCCACCGGCACAGTATAGATAAGTAACAGTATTACATCTGGGGCAGTATCCTTCAAACAACGCTCGGTAGACGCACGCATTAGGGCTGCCCACATAAACGCGCTGGAATCGGGTTGCGTCTCACACTCTCCGCGTCCGTACTGTAGAGGATTGCCTACCCTAGCAACTTTTTAGCACAATGAA
This sequence comes from Ypsolopha sequella, assembly GCA_934047225.1. Taxonomy (NCBI): domain Eukaryota; kingdom Metazoa; phylum Arthropoda; class Insecta; order Lepidoptera; family Ypsolophidae; genus Ypsolopha; species Ypsolopha sequella. The sequence continues at coordinate 6,156,657 of OW204011.1, forward strand.
TCCAATGAATCCAAATCCTTATTTGCTTTTAATAGAGGCGATTATATGTTGGCCTCTTTTTGTTGGACGCGTAATACTAATGATCATGCAGCAAAACAACAAATTGGTATGTTTGTAGATAATACTGAATATTTTGTAGGTAGAAAAATTTTGGATTCAAAAAATGACTTCTTTAAAAAATCAAGTTAACTTCGTAACCGCGTTCTTGAAACGAACGTTTGAAAACCAAAAAAAAAGAGGGCAGAAAACATATTTTTTTGAACAAAGCATATATCTTAATACAATTGTTTATAAGTACAATCCCTAGATAAAAAATCAATAAATCAAATGTATTTTTTTTTTTCAATACAAGGAGAGTCCGAATTTCTTCAAACGAATCCTCGAAGGTCTGGCTTTGTTCGCGGCGCATCCCTACTATGAGGTGTGTACCGAGACTTCGAAGCGAGAGTTTCGGCCGTTTTACATGAAGACATAATACTGTATTACTTATCTATACTGTGCCACTGGTCAAGCTAACAGTAAAAGGTTTTACAATGTTTGTTGTACAAAGTAACAGAGTACCTAGTTTACTCAAACAAAGCGGTTATTATGCAACTTTGTGTGTTATACCTTCAGTATTTCTATTTCTGTCCTTACTCAGCAATGGGATGTCTTGTAGGGTTGCCATCCGTCCGGGTTTCCCCGGATTAGTCCTAGTTTGGAGGGCGTCCGGGCAGCGTCCGGACGGGGTTTTGCATAGTGTCCGGATTTAAAATTTTCGCAGAAAAGCAGATTTTCAGCTTCTTTGATAGAAAATTTATTGTTCTTAGATTTCTTTAGAAGCAAGAAAAACTCAGAATTTTATTTTTAGTTATTTAGAGTTAATTTTGTTACAAAAACGAAGAGAAAGCATGTTAAGTTTACTTCTTAGTTAGATTTGTTTTTATTTGATGATGAGTGAAATAGACTGTTTAGTATTTAAATCAGTGGCGTGCACAGAACTTTTTCCGGAAAAGCAATCAGAAGGTTAAGTACGACAATAAAAAAAATATGAAAATTTTTTAATAACACTTTGAAAAAAAAAAGTTTGTATGACGCCAGGGTAGGCACTGCCTTTCCTAGAGTGAATATTTTCATTCAAACTTTTTTTTTTTTCAAACTGTTATTTAAATTTTTTCTTTTTTTTTATTGTCGTACGTACTTGACCTACTGATTGCTTTTCCGGAAAAAAGTTCTGTGCACGCCACTGATTTAAATTATTTTATACTTATTTCATTTTATTTGTGAAGAAAAAAAGAAAAGACGGCTGTCCGGGTTTTACGCTCAAAAGTCCGGGGTTTTTGAGCTTCCTGTCCTAGTTTATAGATTTTACAGATGGCAACCCTAGTCTTGTAGAATGATGAGCTATGTATATATGAGCTATGTGTGTACGGTCGAAACCTTAGTGATTTAACCAGGCCTATACTATGTAGGCCTGCGCCCGTAGCACAATGTTTAATACGGGCGACGCGACTTAGTTGAATCACAAGTGCGACGAGCGAGACATACTGTTTAATCGCAAAAGCATAGAGTTACGCTCCTCGCACTTGTAATTCAACCGCGATTAAACATTGTGCTACGGGTGCTGGTTACCTTGAAAGAATTATGACGGTATTGCCGCTAGGAAACCAATCTGAAGCGAGAACGAGAAACGAGGGCGGAGCCTAAATTCTTAAGCCACGCCCTCTTTACTCGTCGTTGCTTCTGGTTGGTTCTCTAGCAGTGTTATAATAAATTTGGCCAATCACAGCACAGAATTGCGATGTTATAATGTAATATTATAACATCGGTCAAACAACGTAGGTACACTTATAAAACCGCTTTTAATGTTATAAGGTATGGGAGTAAATAAAATTTCCCTGGGTCTATATCTGCACCTGCTAGCCTAACATGGCCTGTTTTTAACACCCTTTTGACAGCCCAATTTGACATGACACACGTGGAATTCGGCATTTTGTTGTGTCAAAACGTGTTTAAAAAGGTGTTAAAAGCCGACCATGTTTGAATGCCTTTCAGCTCACAGTGGAACCGTTGTACAAATGTACGGACGGACAGATAGACGTCGAAGCAGTGGCGTATTTTAAGATTTTGCGCCCCGGGCCTGTAAGGTTTGTCGCCCCATAAATTAACGAGAAAAAGCAAAAAACATTTTAATTATAAAATCAAATCCAGCAGTGTGTTGATGTGGGCTGTGATGATAATGAATTAATAAACTAAAAATATCTTACAAACAAATAACACACAATTTAGGATTATATGTTTTTATTGCGAAATCCATCGCTTGGAATATTCTAATTATTATTAGAGTGCATTACCAACAAATTTGAAACACACAATTTATTCAATATTTACACACTTTCCGATGAACAATTTGTTTTAATGTCTATAAAGTCAAAAAGCAATATAAATTAAAAGGTACCTTGAACGAATAATAAACTAGACGGGTACCTGACGATTGATAATGAAAGGCGTCCAAAACTGAGCGCGAGGTGCAGCTTGCATAGCCCCCCGCAGCCTGCCGCCCCAGGCCACAAAATAACCACTTACAGAATGTTTACTCCGAATAACTAGCGAACACATAGACGCGTATAACCCGTACGAATTAACTGTGGACCTCGCGCTGTGACGTCGCTACTGAGCGCTTGCGGGGAATGCGGGGTGCCGCGCGGGGCAGCGGGGTTCCAGCGGAGTGCACAGTTGATTCGTACGGGTTGTACGTACGACGATCTCGGAGATACTCGGGTGAATGCCAATACGAAATTCTGCATGTGTGCGTCTGTTTTCGCTCCGTCGTTGAGTCGGCCTTCTGGTAGTATCTATTTTGTGCCCGGGCCACGGCGCTTTTGGCCCTAGGGTAAATACGCCACTGCATCGAAGCATCGCTAGTACGAAAGAGGTCTAACATAATTTGAGCTTTCAAATTATTTAAAATAACTTCTATTGCTGAGCACTAGAGTCCTTAATCGTGATACGAATATTTCCATTGTAAACATGCATCGTCCAACCATGTTGGTTTTATGATAGCCATAAAATATTGATTACATTTCACAGATGCACCATCGTCATAGTATAATGAAGTAGACAGTAGTTTAACTGGACGGTGTCCTCGAAATCAATACCTACGGCCGCTCGGTTCCTAAACACGCGCTAGGGCCGCCAACTGACTGTTTACGTATTTGGTAAGGATATATTAAATTATCGCATTATTTTATTTAAACAGCCATACAATGCACAACATATTTTATAATTTCGTGCCATAATTTAAGAAATGCGCGGGAGCGGCTTACAGTGTCAACGCGGCAACGTGCCGCGCTAGGGCCGCCAACTGACTGTTTACGTATTTGGTAAGGATATATTAAATTATCGCATTATTTTATTTAAACAGCCATACAATGCACAACATATTTTATAATTTCGTGCCATAAGTTAAGAAATGCGCGGGAGCGGCTTACAGTGTCAACGCGGCAACGTGCGTACGTAACTGCGGTGCGGTGCGACCGCGACTGTCGTAAACTGAGTTGAACCGAGTTTTGGGAGGGGTTCGTTTACTTCCTTATACTGTGTCATCTTCACTTCATGTTTTCTAGGTAAGAACAGCTTTGCTTTTGCGTTGAGGTGACAAAAGCTGTATGATTATTTATACTGCCGGAGAATCAGTGTTCTTATTTAATATATATTTGGGAAACTAGGTATTCTGTAATCCAATCGGAATAAACACACACTATCCTAAGAATATATCTATGATTCACAAATAGTTTTGGTATATCGTTTGTATGAACTAAGATTGCTCCGCATCCTCAAAATTTGTTCGATTTATCCGAAATTTAGGAAATACTTCCAATATAAAATATTCAAAATAAAAACACGTTTTTTAAACGATTCCGTGCTTTATTAGTGATTCTGGTTTGTACAGGTAGATATCTGGGTTCATTTCCAACCTGTGTATGTTTGCAGAGACCATGCATCTTTACATTACCCATTACAAGATCACTTATGTAAACTTAAACACTGCTTAACATAAGTAAATACCATCTGGTGACATCAGAATTCCTATCACGGGACAAAGGAACTACGCAACTTGTTGGACAAAGCCTTGTCCCAGTTCTCGAACGGTGGTGCCCTAATTTCCCGCCCCATCCGTCTTCCTTAGGGACAAGGGGCGGAAATGTGCGCGTAGGTCACTATGTCTTCCCGGAAAACCGGTTAAAGAAAACCAGCGTTGTGCTGCTGCCTTAGCTCAGAACAAATGCTGAGCTGGTTCCTTTTTGCCATTTAGCAATTGTTAATTTTGTTTAATATTGAGATTGTTAATTGTGTGGCAAAATAAATACTCAATACTCAATATTTTTATTGCAAGCACGATGTACATTGAAGATGTTACATAAAATTTTAGATCATTATCAATATTGTGAGAAAAGGCGGCTTATTTCGAAATTTTATAAATATATTTTATGAGTTTTGTATACTTAGTTAAGTTTAATATAGGTATAACTATTTTGTGACAGACTATTATCGTCCAAATATTCTTGGACGGTGTAGTAACATTTAGCAATTAATAGATCTTTTAAATGTTGTACAAACTGGGCACTAGTTTTAGAATTTTTTAAACTGTTAGGTAATTTATTATTTATTTTCTTTCTTTCTTTCTTTCATTAATGTAGCTCCACTATTTCCTTTTAGACAACCATGACAATGAGTCAGTGACCGTTTTATGAGTTTTGTATACTTAGTTATGTTTTATCATAGACTAAGTATTACTATTAATATTTAGTATATGGTTTAATATAGGTATAACTGTTTTATGACAGACTATTATCGTCCAAATATTCTTGGACGGTGTAGTAACATTTAGCAATTAATAGATCTTTTAAATGTTGTACAAACTGGGCAGTAGTTTTTAAACAGTTAGGTAATTTATTAAATGCATAAATTGACATCACATATGTAAACCTAAAAGCTTCAAACAAAATCACTTTTCAGTCATGGTTTAAGTTCAAGTTTATTATTTTATTATTATGTAACTCTTAACTATTACTATTATTATTATTTTGTCTTTCATACATACACATTGACACACCCTCTCACACTCACACATATACACTCTACACCTACACACACAGAGAGGAACACCCTTCACATATTTACTTTAGTTTATTTTATTTTACACTATATAATTTTACTTGTCTCACTCAATAAAACTATCATAAGATTGTAAATATTGGAAGAGCGCTGCTGCCCGAAAAACCGGTCTAGAGTACTCTAGCACCTAGTTCGGGCACAGACGTACTTACTGGTAACTTGTTTTATGTAACTTGTTTTTAAGTAATCATGTACAATCAAACACTGTAATATGATAATTTGATTTAAATAAACTAAACTATTATTATTATGTATTTGATGATTGTAATTTCTTTCTTTCTTTCTAAAGAAAAATTACAGTTGTTTATTTTAATTTCTGCCTATTAAATTAAGGTTAAACGTCAGTCGCTCGGTACAAAGTGCACAACTTAAATTTGTTTTTCTTGTTAAGAAGTTAAAAGTGAGTAAGATATTGGTCTGTGGCAATTCACGGTAACAAAAGTTAGATTTATAAATCAATAGTTTGAAATGAAATGCACCATTAGTCACGATTTTGTCGAAACGAGCTTAAAATGCTATTTTAAGTTTATTTCTACCAAATAACAGCTAATTGCTCACAAAATTTCCATCTGTTGATTTATAAACCTAACTTATACTAAATTATTGGTGTGAATTGCCACAGACCAACATCTTTTTATGCAAGCTCTAAAAGTGTCATTTTTTTTTACGTAGCGCCTTAATTGTATGCGAAATGCAAACAAAATTAAAAACATAAAAATTAGTATAATTCCACATGGAATTATAGATTTATGATTTTCAGATTTATTCCTTAAGGCGATATGCGAAAAAAATACGGGTGTTTCTTTCCTGTGTATTTCATGAAATACACGGAAAATTTTAATAAATTTCTGGTATATGCATTTTGACTATATAATCTAGGGTTTTAAAATTGGAAAACTTGTTTGGATAAATTTTCCTCAATAGAAATAATTGTTGAAACGAGGTCTTCAAACACACTTTTTCTCCTCGTTTGACGAATAGGAACCATATACAGAACTCAAAAATATTTTATTAGGTGTGTTTCAACAATATCTAGAGATTTGATATTTCAAATTTTGCTAGCAATTTTAGTTTTTCTAATAAAAATATAAAACCAACTTTTTTCCCTTTTGCCCTGAATGGAATCTCCCTCTGAATGGAATGCCCTCTCGCACTGCGCGATTTTTCGCTTGGAGTGACAGTGACAAAAATAAAATTCGCATAGCCTCTTAAGAGGAGCGGGACTCCCAAGATGAGGCTTTTTAAATCAAAATCAAAATTACAGGTGGAAAGGAAAATCACCAGGGCTCAGCAGGGTCCTGTTTGTGAATACGCAAGCAGGAGCTGATTATCAGTCTCGGCCAGATAACGCTAGAAGCTCTTTTACTCAAAGCAGAGTGCTTTTGGCTTTGCCTCACTTCAGAGCGTTGTCAATTTGGTCAGCATACGTCCTTCTAGGGCGGCCTGGAAATCGAAATTCCTGGTCGAGCTCTGCCTTCAATTTGCGCACCTTCACTGAAGTAAGGCAAAGCCAAAATCACTCGGCTTGGAGTAGAAGAGCTTGTATGACTGGATTGATGGATGTGAAAGAGGTGTGTCAGGATCGTAGCAGATGGAAATATGTAGTCTCTGCCTCCCTTTCTGGGAGATAGGCGTGAGTATTTTTAGAGTGCATTACAAGATAGAACAATTTGGCCAAGTGAAAGATATAAAGAAAAAACTCAGGTCACGGAAACCTCTCACATGTTCCACAATTCGGTTTACTGAATGTAGTCTGTATGCTTCACGCAATAGCATTCATTTTGCAATAGCTAAGTTCCCTGCGAAATCCCAATCAGACAAAGGATGTGCCAGCGGTATTGATTCGCGCGACCTCAGCCTAGTTGGCGCCCGACGTGGGGCCGAAACTCGACGTACATTTAATAAAACGCTTCTGTAAGATGTAGTGACTGAAGTAGAGAAACCGGTCAAGTGCGGGTAGGACTCGCGCTCTGAGAGTTCCGTACCATTTAAATAATTTAACGGAAATAACAAACAAGATTTTTTTTCTCGATTTCTCAATTTTTTTTCACGGATAGTGGTTCGTATTGACGAATGGAATTTGATAAAATATGTTATTTAAGCTTAGTATTGTCATGAATCGATGTATATTAATCGAAAAAATTATTGTTTTTGTTGTTAAAATCTAATTAAATTACAATGTTATTTAATTAATAATTGCTACACCAGTTGGTAAAATCACACTGGCACAACTTACTTGTACTTACAAATGTTTTATTATTTTGTATTATTTAAGATCTTTACAACCTGTAATTTATTGCAATAAATTCATTAAAAAAAAATTGAAAAAAAATACTATCGCCAGTTTTCGGCTTCCGCAACTTCATCTTAACACCCTGTATACAAGATAACACAAAAAACCCTAAAATACGCTGTGAGTGATAAACCTGTATAATCTTCACTGAAACCCCAAAATTACTAAACATTACATACATTCCATGGAAAACTACTTACCCTTTTAGTTCCACAAAGCACTTGTCCCAAAAAGGAAGTAGCAATAAACCGCACGCCTTTGGAAAACACCTCGCTGCTGTGTTTACAAAACTTCAAAATTAACCTCTATTGCAAAGGTTGAAGAACCAAATGACTCGGTCGAAAGGACAAGTCGATAACTCAATTTTGGCGCCCAACGCGGGGCGGATTCCTTGTCTAAGGCCCCCCCGCACAAATTAAACGACTTTAACCTTTGTGGAAACGTAACAAGAACGACCGTTGGGTAGTTAAAGTGCCGTCGACTTAAGAGGCCTGCGGAGCAATCCTAGTTCATACAAACGAAATACCAAAATGTTGTTGTATTTCGTGCATGACCGGCATTAAAGTAGGGCCACTGAGTGATGGCACTTATGACAGCTGCATTTAGTGATGAGGTACATTTTAAATTTCAGTTAAAAATAAAAATCAAGTGTGAGTTTACTCAACATTAGGCACGTCATTCAACATTCAACATAATGATACAAAAGGAAAATGTGCCAAAACCAGTGGCGTAGCTATCGGAGGGCTATGCGGTGTAGTGCCCCGGGGCCCCCAAGAGATGTTTAAATATCTAAATCGAAAAAAGTATTTTACTATCATTTATTTTCGTTTAGTTTAACTTCGTCATCGTTTTGTTTTTAATTAAATATAATTACGTAACTTGGCGACCTCAAACACGACCTATAAAAAAGGAGAAACTTTTAAAAAAAAAATCTTTGTTTCTATACGAATTCTATTGCACAATAAAGCAACATTCAAATCGAAAAATAATAACCGAAACAAGTAGTACATCACTATCAACAATAAAGTATTACATTTTTTAATCCACACGTGCTTATAAATAATTACGATACTTTGTAGGCATTTAAACATCATAGGCGCCATCACTAAGTGGCTCTACTGTAGTGGCCGAGTTACTGCTGTTAGATATGAAATGAAATATATGAATCTATGTAATGTAGGTTGGCGGCTACAACAGCCTTAAAACATGCGTGTTGTGTTAAACGAAGAGTGCATTGACCCTATATTGATCCCGTCAATTGGGCAGTTTAAGCTAGCGCCCCCTATATTTATGGTCTAGACTAGACTGAAATTGAAGATTAATGTCTGGTTTTAGGGTGAATTATGGTGCAGTTACCCTAATCCTAGGCAATGTCATGGATAGAACGAATCGATGTTTTTAGAATTCATCACCGTTGTTTGCGGTTATTTGACATCAGTGGCGTGCACAGAACTTTTTGCTGGAAAAACAAGCAATTGGTCAAGAATAACAATAAAAAAAAATATGAAAAAATTTAAATACCACTTTGAAAAAAAAATTGTTTGACGCCAGGGCAGACCCTAGAGTGAAAATTTCCATTACAATTTTTTTTTTCAAAGTGATATTTAAATTTTTTCATATTTTTTATTGTTATTCTTGACCAATTGCTTGCTTTTCCAGCAAAAAGTTCTGTGCACGTCACTGTTTGACATGGCCTTTTGGAACGAAGTTTCTTTTCACACGTTGCACTCTAGACTCCAGGCGTATGAGAGGCCGAAAAAAGTGTAAGACTTCGACCGTCACGACACTTTTGCTATAGTATGTGTGGTATCAGTAACGAAAGGAACTTCGTTCCAACCGCAACCGTTTGTTCCACGGCACCGCTCGTTCTTTTTAGGGTTCCGTACCCAAAGGGTAACCAACGGGACCTTATTACTAAGACTCCGCTGTCCGTCTGTCTGTCCGTCCGTCTGTCCGTCTGTCACTAGGCTGTATCTCATGAACCGTGATAGTTAGACAGTTGAAATTTTCAATGATGATGTATTTCTGTTGCTGCTATAACAACAAATACTAAAAAAACAGAATAAAATAAATATTTAAGAGGGCTCCTATACAACAGACATGTATTTTTTGCAATGTTTATAGATAATGGTACGAAACCCTTCGTGCGTGAGTCCGACTCGCACTTGGCCGGTTTTTTTAGTATTTCGCTGATTTGGTCATAGAGGATTTGGAAGGGTCGATTCGGTGTAACTAACTTAACTTATTTGACAGAACTTAATTTAAACGTTCTGTCTTTTTCTTTCTTTATCAAAAAATGTCTGTCAAATAAGTCGTGTTACACCGAATCGACACTAATGAATAACGTCCCAGCTTTTTTAGGGTTCCGTACCCAAAGGGTAAATCGAAGGCCTATTAATGTCACTCCGCTATCCGTCTGTATGTCTGTCTGTCCGCATGTCACGGGTCTCTAGCTCTTAGACGGAATGAGATAGAGACCTGAAATTTTAATTTGTTGTGTAAAATTTTGACCCAAAACCGAATATTAAATTAAAAATAAAATATTTTTCAGGGGGGCCAAAGGACAACAAATACTGAAAATGACGATTTGAAAACGTAGTTTTAGGGTTACGTCCCCGAATACTCAACCAATTTAATTTTGCAGTTTTGTTTCATACAATTTGTAGGTAGTGATAAGTTTGTAATTTCTGTTCAAATTATCTAAGGGCGGCTTGCACCAACATTTAAATCTAGATTTAGCACGTAAGCTAAGTTTAATTTGACAGATATGTATTGACTGACAGATCTTAAACTCGATTTAGCGACTAAATCTAGATTTATGATTTTGGTGCAAGCCGCCCTAAGTCTATTAACCTATTTAAATGGCACGGAACCCACAGGGCGCGTGTCCTACTCGCACTTGACCGGCTTTTCCGTTCTCAAATTTCTTAAATTCAAACATGTAAACAAACGTTATTAATTGACTAGTTTGTCTTTACATGTAGGTAATACACACTTAATAAAATGAAATTTAAATTATTGTGAGATATATTTCGGGCCCTATCCGGCATCAGTCACATACATATATCTCACAATAACTTAAATTTGATTTTATGAAATTCAAACAAAAATAAATATCAAAACAGCGAATAAAAAAACTGGACTTGACAGCTGCTACCTTGCCAGCTTTAAATTGACCCAAATAAAGCCAAAAATGAAGCCCATTCATAACTGCACATGGACGATTCAACGGAAACAGACCAGCACATCGGCATCGCAAGATGTTCTAAGAAACTCCCTCACAAGTCGAGCCCCAAATTCCTCACGACCAACGAACCAGGACAATTAGAAGCAACCTTCACCTTTGTTCGCTTGTAATAGAGACCGCAGTAGCTCATCTTTGTGGGCAGTTGTGATGATGGACGGTTCAAGTGGTGTTAATTGCCATAATCAGGGTTAATGTTGGCGCCGTACAAGGTATCGTTGTTATCTGTGGCCCCGTTCACTTTGACGGATGCAGGGGGGGGGATGGCCCCCCCAAAACGCCCAGGAATTCCATATAATAGGTCTTCACCTATGAAATTGCTGAAATTTTCTTACAGATTCATGAGTTCATAATTCCTGTAATTCAATAGCTATTTCAATTACTTGTTTTCTGTTTGAAACTTGATTTTAAGGTTTTACATCTATGTATTAAATTTTGCATGATTTATACTTGCGATTGTCGGCACTTGATGAAACATAGAAAGCATCTTGATTTTGAACATAAACACTTGTACTAGTTGTTTCATAACATAATTATATTTGTTGCACACTTCCCAACCGGTTTCGGAAATCAATCCATCTTCAGGGGATACAGAATATTTATTATTTTAATATACGAGCCATAAAACGACAAACGTATGTCAACAATGATTGTGAGGAAAATTTTCGTCGTTTTATGGCTCGTATATTAAAATAATAAATATTCTGTATCCCCTGAAGATGGATTGATTTCCGAAACCGGTTGGGAAGTGTGCAACAAATATAATTATGTTATGAAACAACTAGTACAAGTATTTATGTTCAAAATCAAGATATTAAATTTTGTTTTTATTTTCAGTTTGATGACCAAAATTAAATCTTCAAAAACAGTTCGTCCTAAATGCCATCCATTTCCATGATAAGATTCGTAATAACTTTTTACAGCTGTGTGCCGAAGCTTAAAACTGTCTCCATGCGGACTAGACGACGCGACAAGTGTCCCGACAGTACTCTGCCACTGCATAATCGCCTTTATTACAAATCACTTAAGAGTCTAACAAGGACGATAGAAAACATGCTAAATAGAGGCATTCTCCAAAACCAATTATAGTTTTGCGTGCAGAATGCATTAGTGTGATGAAATCGCGTATACTTTATGATGGCGCATTCTAAAAATAATGGCCTTAGTTATTGGGATTGCGTTCAAAGGGCAAGGATGATGAAACTACAACCAAATTAAAAACTTGAGATCGAAAAAAAAAGAGATCTGAATGTCTATCACGTAATTCTGATTTTCATCAACATCAACTTTGACGTGCGTGCAAAAGAGATGGCATGTTAAGTGGGCGTCGTCGCACGCACGTCAAATTTCAATCTCAAGTTGATGTTGATGAAAATCAGAATTACGCGGTAGACCCGCTGTTCTGCTCTGTTCTGGTGACTCATCCAGCCAGCAGTTCTGCTGCAAGGGTGCGAAGACACCGGTGAGCCTCGTAGTATACAGGAGGGGACTGTCGAATGGCAGCTGCATGATGAGGAGTGAAGGGAGATTGGAGGCCCACCCGAATTCAGGCATCGTAAAGTGAGCGTTTAAGGATTAAATATATACGATAGTTTGTGTGTTATAAATTTATTATGTTTAAAAGAGATTAGGAATAATGTTTTATTGTAATTTGAGATCACTATTATTGAACAATCGATATCATACTGGTAAAGCGATGTTAAAATAGTTTTAGATTAAAAAAAAAAACAATTTGAGCCACTTCAATATGTATATATATTTGTTTATAGCGTATTTATCTTGGCAATATATTTATCAATTATTTATCTACTCTAATACTGCAATAAGGTAATTAATTACAACATCATAAGCAGTTTTATAAGTACAACATTGTTTGACCGATGATGTTATAAAATTAGTTATTTTAATGTTTGTTAATAAATACATTATATTGAGCTTTATTAATATAATAATATAATATAATAATAATTTATTAATAATACAACGATAAAAATTGGTACTCAATAAACATATTTCGGCCCACGATATGGGCCCGTCATCAGTCGAATGCAACAAAATATTGACAGATAAGTGTATAAAATAAAAAAGTAAAAGTGACACTTGTTAACAATTTAAACCTTTTTCTAAATAATTTTTCAATGCATGTGCTCGTAAAGGCCCACTTTTTATGCATCAAAACCGAACAAAAAGTCGATTATTTTGCCCTAGGGCTTTATTATTATTTTTTTTTTAATTTATTTACAATGGTTGGCTAACCTGCAGACTTTCCTGTGTACTATAGATGTTATACTTTTTTTTACACTGTTTAACGGCTCTGGATACAGTCTTTTTGAGCCAATTATAATTTAAAGTTCACAAGATTATATTAGTTTTCATTTCCTCACACTATGCATTGAAAAACGTAGTATGATACACGGGCGTAAAAGGAATAAATTACTCGGTTACGTTTAAAACACTCGCTACGCTCGTGTTTTAAATCATCCTCGTATTTTATTCCTTTGCGCCCTTGTAGCATAAACTACTATAATATTTGGTAGTCAACAATTATAATGTCACGCGAAGACTATATTTTTGATGGTCGTTGATAATAGTATTCTGTGCAACTGAACATAATTTTAGCAAAGCCTAAGTATTACTACGTATAGACCGACAACTCCCATACATCAAGGCTTAGTAAATTTTTTACGCGCCCTTACGTCATCTTCCCCTTTTTTTCTACTTATATTATATTATATCGACAAAGCAGCGGGTCTACCGCGTAATTCTGATTTTCATCAACATCAACTTGAGATTGAAATTTGTCGTGCATGCGACGACGCCCGCCTAACATGCCATCTCTTTTGCACGCGTTGAATTTCGCATGCATTTGCTTGAAGCTGATACAAATCAGAATTACGCGGTAGACCCGCAGGTACATTGTTAAAACTAATATTCATATCCAGATTTGCTTTTCTTTCTTGTTCGAATATATATTTATTTAGTATTGCTATTGTTGTAATAATTTAAAACTGTTGTCGTTTGGGATTTGTTTTTGTGTGTTTGTTATTTGTTGGTTTAGGGATACTGAAATTGTCTGTATTTTTATGGGTAGCAAATAAGCTTCTTTAATTGTCAAATAGTCTAAATGTGATTGTGCGCTTTCAAACTTATAATTGAATATTTTACTTATTATTTTATTTTAATATAGGTATACTTATGACAAATATATAGGCATCCACTGAAGATCAGCGACATGGCGCTAGCCATGCTCATGACACATGCTGAGCGGAGACCTATTTGGTATTATTATTAGTCTTTAGTTGTTAGTTTTAAGTAAAAATGTGGACATACCAAATAAAGCTATTCTATTATATCCTTTCTAGAGGTCAGTGATAGATTAGACATCCGGGATGGCTTCATAACCCTAAGATGGCTAAGCCCTTCAGCCGTTCATGAATAACAATGTACCCGCACCCATTCCTTATTCCCGTCCCGTCCCTTTTGTGACCTTTATTTGATACCCTATCACAGCGTTCCTTAACCTTTTTTGTCCACGGACCCCTTAAGAAATCAAGCACAATTTTACGGACCCCTTAATAAAAAAGCAGCAATAAATTTTGGACCATTTATTTTAGTTCTCCAAATTACAAAATAATATATACTTTTTCATATAAATTACGTTAAAGAGGTTGGTGCTGCTTTTTTGCAATTAAATTATGATTGTTTATAACTTATTTATGATTGTTAAATGGTCCATAGATTAGGCTGCGGACCCCCATACATACATATGCTCGGGGACCCCCAGGGGTCCACGGACCACAGGTTAAGAAACACTGCCCTATCAGAATTTTGATTGTAAGCGTGTCGGCTTTGGATTCCGTTATTATTACCAGAGTCTCTGCCTACCCGTCTCAGAGACAGGCGTGAGTATATGTATTTAATAGGTCTTTACTTATGAAATTGCCGAAATTTTCTTACAGATTCATGAGTTCATAATTCCTGAAATTAAATAGCTATTACAGTTATTTGTTTTTTGTTTGAAAATTGATTTCAAGGTTTTGCATCTACGTATAAAATTTTGTTTTTATTTTCAGTTTGATTAAAATCTTCAAAAACAGTTCGTCCTAAATGCCATCCATTTCCATGATAAGATTCGTAATGATTTTTTGCAGATGACACTTTTCAAAAATTTTATTAATGTTGCTCATTCATACACATAAGAAATTACATAATTTGAATTTGTCATTCTTAAAAAGAATGCAAAAATGTTAGTACTGAAAATTGAGTTGCCTTCAAATTCTATAGAGAAAACGGCAATTTCATATGCAAAGACCTAATATTTTGACCAAAACAGAATATTACCTTCTTGTTAACATAATCACAGCTTAGAAAATAATGATTTGAAAGACATACCTACCTATCGCCACGACATGAATCCCCAAGGGGGAATTATCCCAATTTTGTCTCTTTTCTGATTTATTTTAAACCATGAAATTGTAATATTTTGTATCTGAAAAAAAAATATATCTTAGATATATTCTATCGGCAGTTTTTTTTTTTAGATTATATTTATTTTGCGAAATCCATCGCTATGAATACTCTAAATATTAGAGTGCAATACAAACTAGAAAATATCAATCAGAAACAAATGCAAAGGCTAGAATTTGAAAAAACCTCGGTGGCGCAATTGGTAGCGCATAGATAGATATAGATGGATTAGCACCTCAGCATCACTTAGTGCAGTGGCGTGAACAGAACTTTTTTCCGGAAAAGCAATCAGAAGGTCAAATACGACAATAAAAAAAAATATGAAAAAATTTAAATAACACTTTGAAAAAAAAAGTTTGTATGAAAATGTTCACTCTAGGGTAGGCAGTGCCTACCCTGGCGTCATACAAACATTTTTTTTCAAAGTGTTATTTAAATTTAAATTTTTTTTTTAATTGTCAATCTTGACCTTTTGACCGTTTTTCCGGAAAAAAATTCTGTGCACTCCACTGACTTAGTGCTAGGCGATTGGCAATGACAACAAAACGTTATTTTGCGTCCGTGATCTTGGAATTAATGGCTCAGTAAATCTATCTTTAGATCTAGCGCAACAGCTTCAATAGTCTTATAGCTGCCAATGCTTTTGCATAAACTAAATCATACAACAAGACCTTCTACCGATCGTTAGTCGTTACTTCCCTCTAGGGGGTCCTTCTCAACAGCCACTCCGCGGGGCAGGGTATCTCAATATGACGTACCGAGAATATGAATCGGCCAACACCGAAAGCCTGTTCAGCCCACGCTTGAGTAAAGACAGCGTAGTCTCGAAAGTCAGCTATGAAAGTCCATATTGCGTTGGAATACGAACGAAAATGGCATAATTAGCGACCGATCTGTGGAGACTGAGGAAGCGCGAAGGGCGAGATGAGTCATCGGCCGTTGACTCCGAAGAGCAGCTGCGTGGGCGCACCAATCTTAGCAGCCTTCGATATTGTATCGGAGGCGTTGTGCGATGTCGCGGTTGTTGAAATAATAATACTTCGAAGGTATATCTAGGTATATTCGATAGTATATCTATGTTTTTGATGATAGGCACCCAGTTCAGTTTCCAACTAAAGATCACATCACTACATAGTATAAAACAAAGTCGCTTCTCGCTGTCTGTCTGTCCCTATGTATGCTTGAATCTTGAAAACTACGAAACGGAATTTGATGCGGTTTTTTTAAATAGATAGAGTGATTCAAGAGGAAGGTTTATATGTATAATAAAGCTTTAATTTTAGTTTTAGTGCTGTCAAAGCTCAAAATTTTCCTAAGAAATTTAGCTTCTAATCTTAACTCTTAAGGACTATTTTGAATCGAAGAAAATTTTGTTTTGACAGCACTAAAACTAAAATTCTAGCCTTCAGAATCGGCTTTAATACATGCATATATTAGAGAAACACTGATAATTTTAGAGGTTAAAGACATTCTGTACATGCGAAAGTTTGGATGGATGGATGTTTGTTACTCCTTCACGCCGTAACTACTGAACCGATTGGGCTGAAACTTTGAACAAATGTAGTTCGAGACCTGGAATAGGACATAGGCTACTTTTTACCCCATAAATCAGTTCCCATGGGAACAAGAAATAGTGTCGTTTAGAGACGCGGCTTGGCCTTCAGCCTTGCCAAACATACTACTAGGGGATTAAGGCGAATAGATACGCCAACTGCAATTTGGACCTGTCTTTGAAGGCCTACTCCTCCCACACGGGTAGTCCATAAACTTTCATAAAAATATAATATGATAGGCATTATAGAGTCAAAAATAAATTTTAAGTTTCATAAACTGTTTTTCTATTGTAAGTTTTGACAAAAAAAATCGAAAGTCATCGAAAGTTTCACGTGATTAACACAAGAATTCTCTTACTCCTTCCAAACGCCTAAAGCGATTTAAATTATTATTTCACCAAATTATAGGAAATTTTAAGATCTAAAAAATTTAAGTTCAAATTTTTTTTTTCCGTTCATGGCGTCCATGTGAAAAGTATTATTTTCTCCTATTTTGCGCTAGCCGGAGACGCAGTGGTTGTCGTAACAGCCACTTTTCAAGGCACGCTGAAATGAATAATATTTCAATGTCGTTTCCGTTGATATTTGTACCGACACACGTCGAGTTGCTTATTTAGCGTGGTCATACGCCTTAAATCAGTTATCAAAGACCACCACAGAGACATTAGCAGACGATTAATTCAGAGAACAAAAAACAGTGTCGATCAGAAAAGCGGCTCGGCCAAAGACACTTTACATCAAATTAGAGATGATGAGAATCCAAAACACCCCATATCTCCAAACCAGAGTAAGGTCGACTACGTACTAAAACATTAATGAGCTGAAAAATATTTACAGATTCGATGCGAATTGCGACTATACAAAAACTTAATCAACGCGGGCGAAGCCGCGGGCAAAAGCTAGTATAAATAAAATAGATATGACACGGTATATCAAATCGGCAGATATGACGCGATACGCCGCTTGCATCGGAACTAAAGCATTAGTCACATGACTTGGCACTAAAATAGCACCCGGCGCGACTCGCGCCTTGACATCGATGCTGTAACACTTGTAGCTGTAGTAGCAAGCAGGTTACCGGTGAAATATTTACTGTTGCGGACGCCACGCTGACGTCAGTTGACGTCATAGGCTGCGTTTCTAGCGACCGAAACCGGTGAAATGCGAGGACTTGGGCCCAGGGAATCTAAAAAGGCCGACTTGGGTGAATCATAAAATGATTTGAAAGTAGGATAGAGTCAGATTTTTTCACGCGTGCAAAAGAGACAGCATTAGAACGGAATCATAATATGATTCATCCAAAGCGGCCTTTTTAGAGGACCTGATCCTGTATTTAGGGTTCCGTAGTACCTAAAAGGTACAAAAGGAACCTTTATGGTCAGACTTCGTTGTCCGTCCGTCCGTATGTCACAGCCTCATGACTTTAGCCCCGTTAAATATAAAGACATGAAATTAAGCACAAAAATAGCATTAATTTGGCCACATATCACGGTGTAAAAAAATTATGAAACATTTTAAATTGTTCAAAATATTTCCAAAACAAAAGTGAGAAAAATAAAAAATATTATCCTAAAAATACAATATGGATATCAAATCGTAGATTATTGGAAAACTGATTGTAAAAACATATATTTTTACAATATTTACTGGCATTTTCTCTACAGGTGGTAGAGCTGATACCGGGCTCGACTGTGGAGGTACCACCATCTAACTTGGAGATCCCGTCGAAGTTATTTGGGGGAGAGTAAGAGGACAGCTCACAGGCAAAAAACCTGGAGGCCCACCATGCCTGGGACCGATGGATGGCGGTATATCCATCCCTAGCAGCCGGGCCTTATATGGAACAGACTGGTGACCGGCAGAGGCGTCACTGGTGCGAGGGTTCCGGCACCGCGCTCACCAACCCGCCTGCCCAGTGTGTGTGAGTGTGAGTATGGTCAATTCTTCCAGGATGACCGCCGGGAGTGGCAAAGTCCTGGAAAGGCTTATGTCCAGCAGTGGACGAACTAGGCTGATGGATGATTACTGGCATTGCGGGGGGGTACACAAATGTGACCACTTATGAAAAGGACGGGGGGGGGTCCAAAAATGATGAAACTCGTGTGACGTAATTTATGAAAAGCCCCTCTAGTATATGCTATGTCTTTTTATTTTAACCGAGTGAAATTTCACACGACGATCACACGTTTCGAAACGGACCCTTATTGGTTAATAACCTAAACTTCTCCATGGGCCCCAAACGGTATTTTGTTAAAAAAAAACCGGTCTTTTGATAAACAAACATATTGATTTTGGCGATAGTTCTGGTGACACTTTTTTTTATAAAATTTCGACGGCTTGTTTTGCCTAAGTTTAAACCAAGGATAGTAGTTGAAACCAAACCGAAATCGAATGACATTTTTGGGGTCTTATAGTTTAACTTCAATATCTGTCGCTATCGCTTTCAAAGGTATCGTGATCGGCTAAAAATGATGTGTAAAAATGAAACCCTGCTTATAAGATAAACTCAATATGCTACCTGCAAAGCCAATATGGCTGATTCGCGAAATGCCAACCTATACCGGAAGGCGCGTTCCGCAGGACGCTTCCAATTGGGGACGCGCCGGAAGCGGCGTCGGCGGCGCGGGAAGATGACGGCGCGATACGCTTTTGAATTTGGAACGCGATTCGAAAACTGCTCATTTGGTGTCGAGATCCGAGGGGGAGACGACGTGTTGATTATTATTTACAATTTACATACATACATATGCTCACGTATATGTCTCCCAAAGAGATAGGCAAGGCAGAGAGCACAGATCTCCTTTTGCTACGATACCGCTTTCGCTTCCTCCGCATCCATCAATCAAGTCATGCAATATCTAATAGGCAAGGAACATTTCACAAGTAGCATCTTAAAATTCATATGAAATGCGTTTTCATATGTCACACCTGCTACCTTCCTTCACATTGTCTGTTAAAAATCACAGATCATATAGATCGTATAGAAGAGAGAGCGAGCGAGTAGGGACGAATCGTACTACAGCGGGCGTGTTAGAAGGAGGAAGGCATATTTTGCTGATTCGTCGCTACACTAAAATGACGCATTGGTGAACTTTGTCCTTGACTAACGAATGAGAGTATTTAAAAAATAAACCTTAAAGATAGATGCCTTAAGGTGATAATTATAGGAAGTGTGACATTAGTGATTAGAAATAATTGTCCGTGAAATTTCACATGTGAAGTCACTGTGAAAAATTAAAGTAATTTCATCAAATGAAAATGAATTAAATGTAGCAATCATTCCCATGCCTAATATACTTTTGGTATTCCGGCCTTGGATGTGTCGTCAACTGTTGGTGTCACGTCTTTCTAACACGTGCCCGCTGGACTGACGATCTGAAGGACGTTACGGGTGGCGGCTGGATGAGGATGACTGAGGACCGCCAAGAGTGGCGTAATATGGGGGAGACCTATGTCCGGCAGTGGACGAATACGGGCTGATGGATGAATGGACGTCTTTCTAGGTCGGCTTAGTCGTGCTCTACCTTCTACTTGTGCACCATACATTTCTTTCGTTACTTTTCTGTTAGGTACTTTTCCGATACCCAAACCACCGTAGCATTTAGGGTTGCCAGCCCCCTCGGAATTCCGGGATTCTACCGGAAAAAGGTACCAAATTTTTCAAATATTCCTGCTCCAGGAATACATCTGAAATCTCCCATATTTGAATTACGCTGAATCTGACTAAGTAATTAATAAGTAACTAATAAGCTGCCAGAAGAATTCAAGAACATGCCTTTGAAAATTATGAAAAGGAAACTAAATGTCTGGCTACTAAACAAATGTTTTTATGACATTAGAGAGTATTTAAGTCCTACGACCTGATGACATGAAATATTAATAATAATATGATATTCATAATCATTTGAAACAATATTATAAATGACAATTTAGAATATTTTAGTTTCATAATAACTTTTTTGCATGTATATTTTAATATTTGTATACTGTATAGTACAGTAAAATAAGAAGAGGCCAAACTGTAGATATATTTTTAAGATCTGTATCGGTACCCATATTTATACAAATAAACTTTTCATTTCATTTCAATAAATTTCAGTCGCAAATGACGCTGCTGAGTATGTTTTCAGAGTAGTAAATGAACTTTGGTCAAAATTCGTAACATAGTTATGCAAAATCGAAAACTGAAGTGTGGATACATGTTTAATGCATTTGTAAAGGATTTTCGTCTCCTTTGATTGGAGGCCGTTGTCTGTCCGTCTGTCTTTCTGTTGATGGCAGAACTCGAGAAAAATCCCTATTGAGCTAAAATGCGTTTATTTTCACACTGTTGATTGTTGGCACTTGGTGGAACTTGGAATACATAATGAACAGAAAATCACTTGTACTATCCCACAAATTTATTTAATACTTCCTGACCGGTTTAATAATAATAATAATAATAAAATTCTTTATTGCACAAGTTAAATTTTTGTACACAGGCGAGCTTAATACTACTTAGTATTTTCTACCAGCTAACCTTTGGCAATGGGGAAGTTGTTGTTTCGGTTCCGGTTTCACCTTTATGGCATTATCAAAGGAATTAATATAAGATCTTTTACATGTAAACTATTTATTGTGTAATTAAGATCTTATATTAATTCCTTTGATAATGCCATAAAGGCGAAACCGGTCAGGAAGTATTAAATAAATTTGTGGGATAGTACAAGTGATTTTCTGTTCATTATGCGTTTATTTTCCTCAGAAAAAGTGTGAGTTGAGTCAAGGGCCCGGTGGATGTCTAAAAGGGCACCGGGCCCGGCCATTCTTACCGGGCCCGGTCACCGGACCGTGTAGGTATGAAAGCCACGGCGGCACGGGAGGGAGGCGGGAGCGCCAACTCGTAGAAAATTGCCATTATTATCAAGCCTACTAAGTATAACGTAACCAATTTTACATTACATTTTGTTAGTTAAGACTATACAAGTTTGGTTGTTTATAGTTACATCTTACAGTACAGCCTAGCGTACAGTAGCTATAAGATTTTGCTATTTGCTCAATTAGTAATAGTAACACTCACTAGTCTTAATAGCTAAAGTTTAAGAAAAAACACAATATTTTGCTTTGAGCAAATAAGAATTTGTTTTGTTTATACCAAAGTTTATCTATCTATCTAATGTAAGATATACAACAGACATACACAACACACCATAACACTTTTACCCCCCCTTCATAGATCTCACAGAATAGCTCAAGTTTATTTTCTACTTCCTCTTTTTCTAGCATAAGAATTTTGTACTTACGTAACCTTTTTTTCACTGCAATACTTTGTTTACTTAAAAATAGATTAGTTGTTGAAACTTGTCATTCTACTAAATATTCAAATTCTGTGACAACTCTTGTTTTTGAACAACCTGCGGAATCACAATTTCCCTTAGTTTTAGTTTCCATATTGATTGCGACAGTACGGCGCCCAAGCCCCTTTCCACCCTGCTACATCTACATCACGGAATATCGCTCCTATTTCTTTAGCAGTAAAAGTTATAACATTGTAAAGTTTGGTATGCACCCCGCAATCAGGCTTGTTTTTATTGCTTCATGCCTTCCTGGTAATTTGCAACCAAGAATTTTAGATCCTAAGCTTGATAAACCGTCTTTATTGCAATGTATTAAGTTATGAGTCTCGTCAGATTCTTTGAGAGCTTTCAGGGTGGGTTACACAAATTTCATTTCCGTATTTTTTAAGGGCACATTCCAGACGCTCGTTAGAGCTCTTTGTTTCAGTTTTAATTTGTTTTTCAGCTGCGTTTTAAGGCGCTACGAAAAAAAATCGACACTTTAAGAACTTGCATATCTACTTCAGTAAATAATGTATTATTTTGATAAAATAGTACATTATAAATAAAAAAAATTAAAATATGTTTATTTGCAACCAAAAAGATATGTATACAAAAATATTTTATGCACTATTTCTATATTATTTGACAAGTGTGTCTTTTATAAACTCTAATCCCCACATTAGGATTCCCTGGGTTTTGGATTCTTTTTCTAGGGACCTGCTAAAACAGAAACGCAATTGGAGAAATTCGGCTCGATAGAAATATTTATTGAAATGAGGTCCTTTTCGACACCAATTCTCCTGGTCTGACAATTTAGAATGACATATGGACTGCAATTATATTTTATTAGATGGGTTTTGACGGTTTCTAGGACCTGGTTAAACGAAATTTTGATAGCATCTTTAGTACATTTTATATTAATAAAAAACCGACTTTTTGCTATTTTTCCACGAATTCTTCCCTCTCGCACTGATGGTTTCTTCGCATATGGAGTAACGCTAAAACTTTTACATATCGCCTTAAGGCGCTCTTATCCCAAAATCAGTAATTTCAAAGTCAAATAGAACTTTCAAATATCGTCTAAAACTTCCAAAAAAAAAAAATACGCAATATAGTTCGAACCTTTATCTAGGTCTTCCACGCATGTGTTACACGATCAGATAAACTTTGCTCGATAGAAATAATTCACGAACACAGCATGTAATAAGACCTTTCAAATCATGCCATTTCCATAATTCCACTCTTTTATTTACGAAACATATCTGGTAATATTGCTCTTTAAATTTTCTAGGTCGACCACGTAAGTGGGTTTCAATAAACATATCCCTTATTTTTAAACAATTTAAAAACCGATAAAAACAACGAAAAAGTACAAAAGTGTGGTTATTTTCTTTACTCCTTACACGTAAAGAAAAAGACAGAGAGTCACTCTTCTGGGATAAGAGCGCCTTAAGGGCACATTCCAGACGCTCGTTAGAGCTCTTTTTTTTCAGTTTTAATTTGATTTTCACCTGCGTTTTAAGAGCATTAAATGGGAGATTTTAAGGAGGAAAAATTTAGAACTTACTCAATAAATCTTGACAAGCGAAGCTTGGAACACGCGCTAGTGTCCCTTCACAATCATGCACGACCTGAAAAAAAAAAAAATAAGCGTGAGAATGGGGACCCACATTGCCAAATTATCCCTGTAGATGGCGCATCTTCGATCCAGCCATGAAAATCTGTCATTTCAGTACTTCAGTCATAACTTTTCGTGATTTTCGATTAGAGGAAAATTACCGAATATGGAATAGTATCCCTAATATGGAATACCACCATTTCTCTAAAGCTAATACTTCAAGATGCAATTCAAAGTAATTTTTTATCTCATTCACTCACTTTAGCGTCGCACTTATTTTGTGTGACCAGCGGGTCTACCGCGTAATTCTGATTTTCATCAACACCAACTTGAGATTGAAATTTCGACGTGCGTGCGAAAGAGATGGCATGTTAGGCGGGCGTCGTCGTCGCACGCTCGTCAAATTTCAATCTCAAGTTGATGTTGATGAAAATCAGAATTACGCGGTAGACCCGCAGTAAGGTCGCGCGGTGTGGCTACGGCAGGCGTTTTTTGTTTTCTCAAGATACTCAAGGAAAAACATGGGTCAAAAGTTCAATGTTTTCTTTCTGGGTTCATAATGTCTGTGCAGGTCCAGAGTTTGTCACTCGAATTTGTGATTTTTGTAAGAAGATTAAGTTCCTCGTAATTTCTTTACTTTTTTTTTTTTTTTTTTTAAGTAGTTTTTTTTATTTATTTGAAAGTGAAATCATCGAGTCTTCATTAAACATTCCAGACTACCCTCCATAATGAATGTTAGTGACGTGGCATCAAGCCAAAACTCATCCACTTCCAAACGTAGAACAATAGACAATCGACATGCCGCTAAGAGGCTGCGCTGCTGTCCGAATTAGCACCCTTATTACTGTGTCGGAAGAATTCAAATTAGATTGTTCGTTGTTGAGCCGTACGCATTGCGTCATGGGCCGTTTAAAAAACTCGCAATATTGACTTAGGGCCAACGAGCTAAAATTTTATGGAAATCTATCTCAGTACATCCCTTCCTAGGATTAAGGCTCCACGACACGGAGGTTGTGTGTGATTTTGAGTATATTACACGTACTTAGCTCACTAGGATAATCGCAATATGATTGGCTAGTGATTATCACGCCATTACGATTCCAGCCAATCATAGACTTGAGTCGGACGATTAAGACGTTAAGACGATTCCAAAAAAAAAATAGGTTTTTTCGAATCCATTTACTCCACTATAACGTCATCTACGTATTTCATTTTTGGGTAAATGTTTATTGAGTATTTGATTAAGATTCACTTCACACTAAGGGGAACGCGATTGGATGAAATTTTCTCGATAGAATTTAATTCCGAAAAGACCTCTAAATTATTTTATTTTTTTCTGTAGTTCTGAAATCCCAAATAATTTCATTGTGAAATTGCATTCAAAATGTGGATATTATGTATTTGTAAAGTCTGCTTGAAAATGTTTTTGACAAAATAGCTTAGTACATTTTATATTAATAAAAAACCAACTTTTTGCTACTTTTCCACGAATCCGTCTCACTCGCACTGAGGGTTTTTTCGCATATGGAGTAACAGGGATGCTAAAACTTTTACGTATCGCCTTAAGTACGGCGAGACGCGCAACGTGGCATTTAGGATAGCTTATGTCATCCTAATAAGCTCCACAATAAGCAGACAAAAGGTCCTACATGTCAGATTTGTCGGACACAGGTCAGGTCGGGATTCAGCAGAGCGTTACGACCACAATAACCTACGAGCTAAATACACCTCTCTTTCTAGGAAATAAGAGCTAGGTAACGGGTCTAATAATCGTAGTGCAGTGTACAGTTTTCGTACAATTGTACCCGTTTGATTGCGATTGGCCTTGCGCGGGCGCTGGTAGAGGGGCCATCGGTTTCGATTTTAGAGACAAAATGAAATATGTTGTAGTTGAGAAATAAATACCTAAAAGGCTAAAACAAAGCAATCCTGTGTCGTAGGCTGTATAGAAAAAAACAATATTGGAAGCATAGACCATTTTTATTTTAAGGTAAAAATGCACCTTCGCCTTGGCGGCTTGGCGGGCGCCATCCATTATTGTTTTTCGTTCGTTCTTTACGCAAATTGATGACAAGCAGTATAAAAAAATGGCTAGTGCCAGTGTTTACTGTGAAAGTTATTCAATGTGACAACATGTTGTACAATGTGTGTGTACAAAAGTTAAGAAATGGTGCATTTTTGAAACTGTGTTTTGATGATAAAAACAAATAATTTTGATTATTTGGTAATTTTTTACCAAGTTTTTTAGGCTTTCAAATTTTTATGTCTACCCTCTCTAAAAACTCTGTGCACGCCACTGATATACCGCTATCCCTCGGTCCTAGGCATGATGGGCCTCCTGTTTTTTTTGCCTGTGAGCTGTCCTCTTACTCAACCTACTTAACCTACTATTAGTAGACTTAATATTCTATGGATTCAAAGTTGTCTGAAATAAAATATTTTTATACTACACCTGCTCGGAAAGTACCTTCTTACTTTTTTGAAAACGATGCAGAAAATACGTCATTACTGTCATACAAATATGCGGGCGGAAAAAGTGTATGAAAATTCATTGTTAACGTGCTTGAGCGGGCAGAAAAAGTATATGCAAATCCATTGTTAACGTGCTGTTTTTTTTTAAACAACATAAAGAATGAGCAAGTGGCCAAGTGGCCAGTATTATTTTGCGATACTGGCCACTTGCTTTTCCTGTACATAATAAAAAATAAGAAGGAAATAAAAAGTGACAATCGCACGCGAGTCAGTCGGTTTCTTTTATTGTATCTTGATTAAAAGTAAAATTATACAATTTCCTCGCAGGTGTAGTATAAAGCACTATGTATCACTCGGGAGAAAGTGCGATTCCCAACCCGTGTGTATTGAGGCCCTTGGCTTCGCCTCGGGCTTCAAACTACACCCTCGTTGGTAATCTTCCCGTTTCTTCCCTCGGTGAACAATGTACTATTATTTATTTATTCCAATCCATGGCCACCCTACATCCAACCGCTGCAATAGTTCGGTTCTCAGGCGCGCCTCCGTCCATTCAGCGCGGCCTTGCCGACTATTTTAAACCATTTTATTTACCTACCCGCTAATCCTGAACTCGTGTTTAGCAGTTTGATTTTATGGTTAGATGCTTCAAGTAATTCTCGTAGATTTTTGGCCAAGGGTACGGTATTCACAAAAGTACGCCTACAAATGGGCTGTCAGTGTTGGATCGCCTTCAAAGAGGCCTATATCTATCAGGAGACGGATATACATATACAGGCGGCTTATGATGCTGATAAGGAGTAAATATTAGGTCTTTACATTATAATTAATATTAGGTCTTTATTTTATAAAAAAAAAAAAAACTACAGTTATTAATTTATTCATTCTTTGTTAACATACTAACATTAAGCTAAGTTAAAAATAATTAAAAATTGTTTCATAATTTTGTATGTACCTTTTTGGCTACTGATTATAACAAAATGAAATTATGGGAATGTGCTGACTCCTAGCTTACAGTTAACACTTTTTTTAGAAGTCAGATACTCATTGTATTTTATGATGTTTTATGGTCAATAAAGATATTTTATGTTTTATGTTTATGTTACATATGAAACTACCGTTTTTTTATAGAGAATTTGGAGGAAACTCCATTTTCAGTACTAAAATTTTTGCATTTGTCAATTTTGCAGGTATCAGCTGTAAAAAATTATCATGGAAATGGATGGCATTTAGAACGAACTGTTTTTGAAGACATAATTTTTAACATCAAACTGAAAATAAAAACAAAATTTAATACGTCGATGTAAACTTACCTACCAACTTACCTTGACGCGTCCCGGTTTGTTCATCAAGTAGTGACCAGTGGGTCTACCGCGTAATTCTCATTTTCATCAACATCAACTTGAGATTGAAATTTGTCGTGCGTGCGACGACGCCCGCCTAACATGCCATCTCTTTTGCACGCGTTGAATTTCTCATGCATTTGCTTGAAGTTGATACAAATGAGAATTACGCGGTAGACCCGCAGTTGCCATTACAATTCAGTACAATTGTAATGTCACTGTATGTGAGATTGCATGTGTGTGATTGTGTGTATGAATGCTCGGCTTAGTTATAAATTGCTTTGTAAACTTTACCTCATTATTTTATTTTCAACACATTATATCACTCAGAAATGTCACCAATTAGTTTATACAAAGATAATGTATTTGAGGAAAGCGTAGAGGAAGTAAATTTAATTAACCTTTAACTTTTACTTTAATATGTGTCTATGTGTAATTTACTTCTGTGTCTTTTCCATGAAATAAATAAATAAATAAATTTACAACCGAACGACAGGTTGTCGACAGTCCGATCGACGGAGTTTCACAAAACGATCATCTCGGTTCGCAAATCGAATCGAAATCGATTCAGATGCCTTATTGTCTAACTTCAACATCTATCGCTATTGCTTTCAAAAGTACGCGTGATTGGCTAGAAGTGATGAGTCACGTCATTTCTATCCAATCACGTTACCTTTAAAGCAATAGCGATAGACGATTTCATGACTATTTCCTTACACAATCTATTCTGTATCTTTAGTTGCCAACTGGACTAGGTGCCTATCATCAAAAACATAGCTAAAAACGGAACTTTCAAAATTGCTATTAGTGGGTATTGAACTATTTACGAACTGTGTCGTCAATTCATGTGCGAACATATCCTTAGACAATCGGAATTCGATAATATATCTATGTTTTTGATGATAGGCACCCATTTCAAATGGCAACTAAAGACTAGTTGCCTTCTGGACTGGGTGTCTATCATCAAAAACATAGATATACTATAGAATTCCGATGTCCTAAGGATATTTTCGCAGTTGAAGTGACGACACAGATTGTTAACAGTTCAATACCCACTAAAGGCAATTTTGAAATTTCAGTTTTTATCTATGTTTTTGATGATAGGCACCTCGTTTAGTTGGCAACTAAAGATACAGAATAGGGGGGCAGCGGGCCTATTGTGTATCTCTAGTTGCCTTCTGGACTGGGTGTATATCATCAAAAACATAGATATACTATCGAATTCCGATGTCCTAAGGATATTTTCGCAGTTGAAGTGACGACACAGATTGTTAATAGTTCAATACACACTAAAGGCAATTTTGAAATTTCAGGTTTTAGCTATGTTTTTGATGATAGGCACCTCGTGCAGTTGGCAACTAAAGATACAGAATAGGGGGGCAGGTCGGATGTTCGCCTGTGTACACACATTACGCCGTGTTTATCATACTTCATTAGCTAATCATTAGGCGTATATATCAGTAGTTATTGGTATGTATGTGTAGCCTTGATGATCCCAGTAGAATAGGGCGAGCTCTGTACATTAGACCAAAGACTATTACAACGTGAAGATGCGACACTCTCCTCTTCCATTTCCATCCATCAGCCTAGTTCGTCCACTGCTGGACATAAGCCTTTCCAGGACTTTGCCACTCCCGGCGGCCATCCTGGAAGAATTGCCCATACTCACACACGCTGGACAGGCGGGTTGGTGAGCGCGGTGACGGAACCCTCGCACCAGTCTGTTCCATATAAGGCCCGGCTATTAGGGATGGATGGATATACCGCCATCATTTCCATCATCCATTTACCGAACAGAAATCGTGATAGTTAAGATTCTATGACAGGTATCAATGAAAACCCATTAAAAGCATCAAATAATCTCATGGGAGCTGATTAATGGGATAAAAAGTAACCCATGTCCAATTCCAGGTCTAGAACCACATTTGTGCAAAGTTTTCTCCCAATCGGTTTAGTAGATGTGGTGTGGATGAGTAGAACAACACTTTTCTATAGAAACTTGACACCCCATTGCTATCCCATGGGAACCAATTTATGGGAAAATATGTAACTTACGTCCTATTCCAAGTCTAGAACTATATTTGTGCAAAGTTTCAGCCCATTCAGTGTATAGTTTATAGTTTTAAAAGTTTATTCTAACTGATAAATAAATGAATTGTTTGCTATAAAGAGCGAGACCACCTGGTACAGGTATTCTTATACTTAATAGGTGGTCTCAACCTTGTTCTATATTAGTTTAGGAAGTTATGAAATAAACATTATTATTATTTCGAGAATTTTTGATCTCGTCTCTCCCTCTTGGCCAAAAGAATTTAAAGAGAGAGAGACGGTACATCCCTCGGCAGAAGCACAGTCGACCGAGGTTCAGAGCCCCAGGAAAAGAAACCGGCGAACGATGCGAGCAGTATCGAGCAGAACCGCCTTCTGCATCCGCGCTGGAAGCGAACTGCCGCGGAATCCCAAACGTCTCAGGTTGGTTTCAAGACTGGTTGGTATTAACCCGTTCGCGGATAAAACAACTGGGATTATTTCGGTGGATGCCACGCCCCACATGTCGGTAACCTCGTGAGCCAGGTCGAGATACTTCCTCCTCTTCTCGGTTTCGGCTTTCACGAGGTTCTCATCGTGTGGGATTGTGATATCCACCAAAAAATTATTATTATTATTATTATAATCAGTTCATTAGTTACAGCGTGAAGAAGTAACAAACACACATCCATCTGTACATCCAAACTTTCGCATTTATAATATTAGTGGGACCGTGGGACGGGATGATTAGTGGGACCGTGGGAGGGGATGATTAGTGGGACCGTGGGAGGGGATGAGATGGGATAGCACAATCCATCACTTTGGATACTCTAAATATTACAAGAGTATACAACGTGTAACAGAAAGGTGTAACCACATTCGAAGAGCTTATTCAGTCAATGGTATAGAACAACTTTTACTGTGGAACAAACCCTGAAATCTCAAAAAAGAAATACGCCTTTTCATACATTTCGGCCGAGCGGCATTGCATTTTTCTATGAAGCAGTTAAGGCGATATGTAAAAGTTTTAGCGTCCCTGTAACTTCATATGCGAAAAAGCCCTCGGTGCGAGAGGGACGGATTCGTGGAAAAGTAGCAAAAATTCGGTTTTTTATTAATATAAAATGTACTAAAGTTGCTATCAAAATTTCGTTTAACCAGGTCCTAGATACTGTTAAAACCCATCTAATAAAATGTAATTGTAGTCCATATGTGATTCTATATTGTCAAACCAGGAGAAATGGTGTTGAAAAGGGCCTCATTTCAATAAATATTTCTATCGAGCCGAATTTCTCCAATCGCGTTTCTGTTTTAACAGATCCCTAGAAAGAGCTTCCAAAAATAATATACTATTTTATCAAAATAATACATTATTTACTGAAGTAGATATACAACTTCTTAAAGTGTCGATTTTTTTTTCGTAGCGCCTTAATATTTTTTCGAGATACAGGTTTTGTTCCATAGTAAAAGTTGTTCTATACCATTGACTGAATAAGCTCTTCAAATATGGTTACACCTTTCTGTTACATGTTGTATAAACGAGGAGTAGGCTATAGAAAGTATGCATTTAGCGGTACTAAGCGCCTCGAAAAGTAAGGTGGGCAGCTTTTGAGCCTTAGATGTTGAATAGGTAGTATTTTATCGAGAGTACGATAAAATGTTACGGCAGACGTAACATTAACAAAGGCAAACAATATCAACATTATGACACCTTTAAGGCGCTACGGAAAAAATATCTAAACTTTTAGAACTTCTATATCTACTTCGGTAAACAATGTATAATTTTGATAAAATAGTATATTATTTTTGGAATCTTTCTCTAGGGATCTGTTAAAACAGAAACGCGATTGGAGAATTTCGGCTCGATAGAAATATTTATTGAAATGAGGTCTTTATCGACACCAATTCTCCTGGTTTGACAATTTAGAATGACATATGGACTGCAATTATATTTTATTTGATGGGTTTTAACAGTATCTAGGACCTGGTTAATCGAAATTTTGATAGCATTTTTAGTACATTTTATATAAATAAAAAACCGACTTTTTGCTACTTTTCCACGAATCCCTCCCTCTCGCACTGAGGGTTTTTTCGCATATGGAGTAACAGGGACGCTAAAACTTTTACATATCGCCTTAATACCATAATACCTTTAATACAGCTGCGTTTTAAAAACAATGGCCACAAAAATCAAAAGCTCTCAAAGTTGTTGATAACATCAAAAACAAGTAAAATCTCAACCTCCCCATCTTTAATTGGCAAGATTGTATCAGATCAAACGAAAACCAAACTTACTGCAACAAATTAAAGTTGAATACAGCTGAAACAGCAAGTCTGTAGGTGTATTTCTCATCGCGATTGGGTAAATCGGTCGATTGAAAGTAAATTGTAATTTGTGGCATTTGATTCCAGAACGATTGCGGAAAACGGATTTTGCGAGATGATCAAATGATTGGGTGTCTGAGGTGCTTATTTATTTGTAGAATTTCATTTCATTTTGTTCGGAAAACTTCATCCATCAGTCTTGCTCGGTCACTACTGGACGTAGGCCTTTCCAAGCAAAGATTTCAAAAGTAAAGATAAGCCCTTACCGTACGGTAAGGTATGACAGCACCAAAATGTTTCCACCTTTAAATGGGTGACCCTCACACATTTGGAATCAGTGCTCATCTGAACACAGTGATAGTTGGACACCTTAAGTGCACTTAAAGTTAATCATTTTAACAACTTTAGTAGTCTGATCAGTTTGCTGACCGTAGGTAGACAGATTGCGCACTCATAATTGTGCGCGCGTCGGCATTATGTTAACGCAGGCATTCAAAAACAATGCAATAGATTTTAGGTGCCACGGCTCATCTAAACCTTTGAAATCTTTGTTTCCAAGACTTCGCCATTCTTAAGGGTCGGTATAATGTCAGATGCACAATTTCAAATGAGCATAAAACATTGTGTAACTTGGTCAATCGGTTTAATAAAAATAATATAGATAATAGACTATAGGGCTGATATTCGTGCAGAAGCAAAAACGCAAAAGCTTTAAGTTCGCTCGATAGAAAAAAATTACGAAGTTACCTCTATATTTCATGTTTTTCGAGTGTTAAAGGACCTTTCTTAAAACAGTTTGCCTTGAAATTTGTATTAAAAATAAGAAAACAAATGACCCCGTATAATTGCACGGGGATTTTGAATAATTCTGTTTCGTTTTCATTTAATTTAACATCTAAGAATTGGCGCTTACGTCGATTTATTCTGAGACAAGGCGGCGACAAGATATCTCGGTCGCACGCGCTTTTTGTTCCATGCTTTGTTTCGTCACTCACCTGTCGGTCAGTTGTGATCGCTCCGTTGAGACGGGAGGGCTACGTTTTTGCGCTCTCGACGTCCCGGTTTCGTAATTTAAATAAATCTCGTAATTTGAAACATGGGAAATAAATGCAACCAATGTAAAAAATGGAATAAAAATGTTTTACGAGTGAAAATAAAGCAGTGGATGAAAGTAATGCAAAGGTACGCCATTACTTAACAAAATAAGTAGATAGGTCATGTTTTATTAAAGATGTTGAACTAAAGGTTGTCTCAATGGACTAATACTCGTAATAATGAATATCGCTATGTTTTTCGTCTGAGGTATTTTTTTTAGCTTACAATTTAATATCACAATAAATATGGTTGATGGATGTGGAAGAGGCGAAAGAGTTGTGTCTGGATCGTAGCAGATGGAAATCTGTAGTCTCTGCCTAGCTGCCTACCCCTCTGGGAGACTAACAAAACCTTATCTCACCATCACCATCGGCGTATCGACGTATTCTCGTATCGACGTATCCCCGTATCGACATATCGACGTATCGACGTATCATCGTATCGACGTATCGGCGTATCGACGTATCGTTGTATCGTCGTATCGGCGTATCGACGTATCGGCGTATTGACGTATCGTTGTATCGACGTATCCCCGTATCGACGTATCGTCGTATCGACGTATCGTTGTATCGACGTATCCCCGTATCGACATATCGACGTATCGACGTATCGGCGTATCGACGTATCCCCGTATCGACGTATCGACGTATCGACGTATCGGCGTATTGACGTATCGTTGTATCGACGTATCCCCGTATCGACGTATTGACGTATCGACGTATTGGCGTATCGACGTATCGTTGTATCGACGTATCCCCGTATCGACGTATCGGCTTATTGACGTATCGTTGTATCGACGTATCCCCGTATCGACGTATCGTCGTATAGACGTATTGCCGTATCGTCGTATCGTCGTATCCCCGTATCGACGTATCGGCGTATCTACGTATCGGCGTATCGACGTATCGGCGTATCGACGTATCGTTGTATCGACGTATCGTCGTATCGACGTATCAGCGTATCGACGTATCGTTGTATCGAAGTATCGTTGTATCGACGTATCGTCGTATCGACGTATCGGCGTATCGACGTATCGGCGTATCGACGTATCGTTGTATCGACGTATCCCCGTATCGACGTATCGTCGTATCGACGTATCGTTGTATCGACGTATCCCCGTATCGACGTATCGACGTATCGTTGTATCGACGTATCCCCGTATCGACGTATCGACGTATCGGTGTATTGACGTATCGTTGTATCGACGTATCCCCGTATCGACGTATCGTCGTATCGACGTATCGGCGTATCGACGTATCGGCGTATCGACGTATCGTTGTATTGACGTATCGTTGCATCGACGTATCCTCGTATCGACGTATCGTTGTATCATCATCGTTATCATTATCTTTGCAAGTATGACTTTCGAAAAATAAAATTTTGAAATATAAAAATTTGATGCAAACACAATTACGCAAAAAAATGCCATTGCGAACAAACCGTTTTGTCAACTGGGTTGAATTTTATACATCGTAGATGCATTATACTTATTATTGAAAACTAGCACGTGCACGGGTTAATGACCGCGGATCCACACCGCTCGTGGGAGCTAAGAAATAGCGCTCGCGGCCGGTGACGGCCGGTCGCGCAAACAGTTGAGGTGCGGGGATGCGGGGGCAAAATCACTAATTTGTCCAGGTTTATACGCAGCCTTAACGGTCCTCCTGGATGAAATGCCTATACTCACACACGCTGGGCAGGCGGGTTGGTGAGCGCGGTGACGAAACCCTCAGTGACATCACTGCCCGTCACCGTCTGATTTATATAAATCCCATATCTTAATTTATAAGTTTTTTTTTTTTAATTTTCTCTTCAGAGAATATAAGCCATTTTAGGTCATAGTTTCATAGTGGCTTCGGCTGTGGCATTAAGCTGAGCTGGACTCCTTTTTCATAACCACAGAATATGGCTATTTCGTGTTTAATTTGTTTTCTTTTTTGTTTTGTTTTCTGTGGTGTTTGAAATAAAGCTTTTTTCTTTCTTTCTCTTTCTAGTTTTCATTATTTTGGTACTTATATAAATTGACAATTTTCTTTTCTTTCTTTTTTAAATGAATTGTTGGATATGATGTCGGTTTTCGAATTAACACACCTTAACATAATTTAATCTAAGCGAATTGGGGATGGATATACCGCCATCAATCGGTCCCAGGCATGGTGGGCCTCCTGGTTGTGCCTCTTTGAGAGATGTCCTCTTACTCTTCCTCTAAAAACTTTGGGGGCGGTTTGCTTTTCTTTTCTTTTCCTGTAATCTTTACGTAAACATGTTGTATTTTTAGGATAATATTTTTTATTTTTCTCACTTTTGTTTTAGAATTATGTTGAACAATTTAAATTTTTCATATTTTTTTTACACCGTGATATGAGGGCAACGGTGCTAAAGTATTGAGGCTGTGACATACGGAATGGACAGACGGAAGGATGTCATTTGATGTCAGGTCATTTATTGCACGGAATAACTTCCAAGTAGTTTAACTAAATCCTTGATGATGGTGTAAAACCGAAACCGTTTTTTAAACTGTGAAATGAGTGCAAGTGCATCTATACATCATGTTGCAAAATACGACAGTTCGTAAGATATTTCGTCTGAGAAGTAAATAAATAGTTAAGCAATTATAAAATTTGGTGCGCCACAAAAAAAACAGCATTTAAATAATTTGGTCAGCATACAAAGATTTTGTTTGCAATAAAAAAAAATCAGGCAGCAATCTTTGTTCCGCAAACAATTTTGATAATGGGGTCATTCCAGGGTGGCGGTCGGGACAGTTTTACTCCATTTTTCGACATACTTATATATGTAGATCTGTAATCATACTCTTTTTACATAATGTAAATATACAGAATTGTAGATAAATAATAGTGTATGGACATCATTTAGTAAAATACTAACATTTTGGCATTTTATCATATTAAATCCCTCCTTGAAAAAGCGCGGCGTACGGGACAGGCACGCGTCCACCCTTTTCAAATTTGTGCAAACAACTGTTATACTCAGCCTTTCTGGTCGTAGTACAGCTTTGTTAATTTTTTTAGATGTCTAGATAGTTGGTCTAAATAACTCGATAAAACATACAGTAATTTGTAAAAGGAATGTCTAGATATAAATTTTTGAAAAGTGCGGCGGTTGGGACAAGGATTCGTGGCGGTCGGGACGAGTACCAAAATCATGATATTTTACAAGATCAAATAATTGTTTTATTACTCAAGCAACATAATTAAGTAATAACAATCACAACATAATAAGAGATCAACATTAAAAAGGTATTAATTAGACTTTTTATGGACAGAACGAAACCTGTAAATTTGTTATAAGTATTCATGGTGTTAAAAAACGATGTCATGAATATTACTTATATTTTCTCAAAAACGTCAATATTCTCATTAAATTCGTAATATATACGAATTACGTATTATTTACGATTAATTTTTCACCTCTCATACTGGTGGCGGTCGGGACCAAACTTTGATTCCCCACAAAATATTATAACTAACGCCTTGCTGCTGGCAAATATGCCTGAAGGGTAGCTGCCCAGTCCCTTCTTACTTCTACAAGTTATTTACGTTACAGTTCTAATACAAGTTATTTTAATATGGTTTTCTTCGAAATTTCAACCACCACGAATCGAGTTGCTAATTATTCCGACGGAGCCACCTTAATAAAATTTTGGTAAGCACTCAGAGGGTAAGCAAAAAAATTTATTTTTCATTTTGCAATTGCTTCGGCGTTGCGGAAAGTGCAGCCCCTTCGCCCTTGCGTAACAAAGCACAGTCACCCATCCCATGCTCACCTTCGCAGCCTCAGCCATTACGGCTCGCACGGGTGTGTATGCTTTGTTACGGCAGGCGAGGGCTGCCCTTCCTCCGCGCCAACGGCTTTTTTTTTACACACTCAAGGGATAGTACCCACAAGACTGTATAGAATCGGGGTGCTCTGATTCGATTTTGGAACATATTCAACCTATTTTTTGCATAGACATGTTTTCTCTGCTGCGCAATCATTAAATCTTGCTGATCAAGTAGTTATTTTGCGGACTGAATATTTACTATGCAAACTCACGTTATTGTAAGCTGACTATTTATGATTTAATTTTTGACCATTGGGTCATTCCACGCTAATTGAAACCACGAGCGAAAAAAATAAATTCATTAGATACTATTAATTTGAATCACATTGTTGAGTAAAAACCCCATGTTTAATGAAATAGCAAAAAATTCAAGTTGGCCATGAGTTGCTGATCAATTAGCTATTTCTGCTCACATATTATATTTTTCTGCTCACAAAAATACCAATACTATGCTAACCATATAACACCCTTTCGTCTGATACGAAAATTCGCACATCTGAATCACTAGTTTGGCTTCCTTGGTATATAAATTGTGACGAGACCAGCGTGGGTAGATATTTCAACTAACTTTTCAAACGATTGCGTGTAGCTGACTGTTATATTGCGAGAGGTAATGAACTTTTAGAATGGTGGCTAATTTTAGTTTTTTGTTTTGTGGGATTCGTGGTAAATAGAAGAGACAATGTTTCGTTTTAAACCAGTGTTTCTCTAAAAGTTAAGCTGAATAGATTTAAGAATTAAGTTGGTCATTAATATATAACCAGTGCGTCCTTTCAATGATGACGTACGGCGATGAAACGTGGTCTCTTCCCAAGGGCTTGATCCGCCGATTTAAGATCGATCAGCAAGCTATGCGTGGGATATCTCTGACGGATAAAATCCAAAACGAAGATATCCGTCAGAGATCGAAGGTGACCGACATAGCCTGCCGAATCAGTAAGTTGAAGTGGCAGTGGACTGGCCATATTTGTCGCCGACGTGATAACCGTTGGGGCCGTAAGGCATTGGAATGGAGACCACGTACAGCGAAGCGCAGCGTAGGCCGCTCTCGTGCCCGCTGGACTGACGATCTGAAGGACGTTGCGGGTGGCGGCTGGATGAGGATGACTGAGGACCGCCAAGAGTGGCGTAATATTGGGGAGGCATATGTCCAGCAGTGGACGAATACGGGCTGATGGATGGATGGATTAATTAAATATGGAAAAATAAAATTTAAATAAATAACTTCCTGAAGGGAGGATCCCTCGTGTCCACACTGCTGCGAGGAGGAAACGAGTACACATTACTTAGGAGAATGCTTCATATATTCTAGCCTAAGATGGGAGATACTTGGTGATGACCACATCAAGGAGGAAGATCTCAAGTATCTTGAGTACTCAGATATACTTAGATTTATTAAAAGAAGCGGAAGATTTGAGGAGGGAACGCCCCTGGAACATTAGGATACCAAAGCTCAAGCAATGGGAATTGGATGGAATAGCTCCAAATAGAGAGCCGACCATCCGCCTGAGCCCAGCTGGCGTCCCACCTCAACATCATCATCATGATATCTCCAATTCTACGACGTGCCAACGACATATACAAATAATGCAAGGGCCCCATTGCCGGAACACGTCCGTTAAGAGGGTGGCATACCCTAGCAACTTTTTTTATTACACATCCAGCACAATAAGTCTAATGGCAAAGACCTTATTTGCTTTTCATAGAGGCGATTATATGTTGGCTCTTTGGCCTCTTGTTCTTGGACGCGTAATAATAGTGATCACGCAGCGAAACAACAAATTGGTGTGTTTTTAGCTAATACTGAAATATTTTGTAGGGAAAAAAATATTCGATTTAGGAAACATCCCTTCATATTTCTATTGCCTATTTTATAAAAAAAAATCAAATTGATCTCTTAACTGATGTGTATAGGTAAGTACAACTTCTTTTGTCGTAATTAAAGGATTTGAATCAATTAAAACAATATTTTAAATATATTGTGAATGAAAAATAACAATTTTCTGTAGTAACTGGCCATCTAAAATTAGTAATTGGCAATTAGATATCTATTTATTGGCCACATGAGATAATTAACAATTTTAAACACTGAAGATATCTAGGAAGCATATATATGAGGTCAATAAAAACCAATAGGCCTTATCGCCATTGCATATGCACTAAAATGCCTTATTATTTTTACGATGTAAGTGGCAGTTTATGACCATTTCCTAGCCTTGTGCCCACTTGAGATTACATCCGATGACGGCATATCCCACTGCTGATGTCATTGTGGTATTTAGAGTGTTTTTTTGCAACGATTTCGAGACTTGTTATCAAAAGCAGGCAGACTAAATTTGTTGACGGTGAATGTTGTTGCTTCTTGATGGAACGACATCTTGCAATATTAAATAAAACTTCTTGGTACTCGGTTCCACAAATATAATAATATTTAATTACCTTTTAAGTTGCTACCGGTTTCGTCGTTTTGCGACATCATCAGGCATTGTATTTGAGGTGTTAATAATACATTTTTTAAAAACCACGAATATATAAAATGAGCACATAAAATTCGTGGTTTTTAAAAAATGTATTCAAAAATGTATTATTAACACCTCAAATACAGTGCCTGATGATGTCGTTAAACGACGAAACCGGTAGCAACTTAAAAGGTAATTAAACATTATTATATTTGTGAAACCGAGTACCAAGAAGTTTTATTTAATATTGCAGACTAAATTTGTTTACTCTCCCAGCTACTTTAATTTTCTCATAATAAAATAAATATAATAATAATAATAAATCTTTATTTCAGACTGTTCTGTC
This sequence comes from Ypsolopha sequella, assembly GCA_934047225.1. Classification (NCBI taxonomy): domain Eukaryota; kingdom Metazoa; phylum Arthropoda; class Insecta; order Lepidoptera; family Ypsolophidae; genus Ypsolopha; species Ypsolopha sequella. The sequence goes on from OW204011.1 coordinate 6,196,216, forward strand.
CAGTGGCGTGCATAGAACTTTTTTCCGGAAAAGCAATCAGAAGGTCAAGTTTGACAATAAAAAAATATGAAAAAATTATGAAAAACACTTTGAAAAAAAAAAAGTTTGTATGACGCCAGGGTAGACAGTGGTGTCGATTCGGCTAAACACAATTTAACTAATTTGACAGGACTGACTTTATTTTAAGCGTTCTGTCTTTGTCTTTTCGATACGAAGACAGAAGGCTCAAATTAAGTTTAGTTCTCTCAAATAAGTTAGTCGAATCGACACAATAATTGTCTACCCTAGAGAACATTTTCATATCAACATTTTTTTTCAAAGTGTTATTTAAATTTTTTCATATTGTTTTTATTGTCAAACTTGACCTTCTGATTGCTTTTCCGGAAAAAAGTTCTATGCACGCCACTGGTTCTGTACATATACAAGTTACATTAAAATTTACAATTTATAATATGTTACATAGCCGAAGATTTAAAAAAAAAACAATATTTTCAGACTTGTGCAGCTATCTCAAACCATCATCGGTACATTTAAGTATTTGTTATATTTATTGATAACATAAATGTTATTAAGTATGTGATATACATAAATTAACAGTAAAAGACCAAGAACTCATCAAATTATATCGGTTTATATATATTTATATTATTTTTTATTTTATTCAAGTGTATTTTTTACTTAATCTAAGTAAACTTAACCTTTATTTTTTTTGTGTATTTTCCCATATTATTTTATTTATTATATACAACTATTACCTATAGACATACTCATATTATTTATTTATATTACATTAAAACCTGTAATAAGAATAAGTGTGTAAATTTTTTTTTTTTTTTTTCATTGAATATACGTTATTTTAGGACATAGTTTTCTTCATTTTGGTACATAAATTAACCATTTTTTTTTAAAAGAATTGTCGGCTATGTCGTCACTTTAGAATTTAAGACATCATACTGATTGTGATGTGTGATTGCTTATAAAAAAAAGGTCTGTCTACTCATCTGTCGTCCAGCTGTCAAATCAGTCGGAAGCAAAAATTATTATAAATGTATCATGACAGCAAAGGACACATTTCTAAACAGCCATTTCTCAAGTGACGTTGTTAGGATATAGGTATAGGCTGAGAAATGAGTGCTCTCTAAGGGTATGTGGATGGAAAAGTCGAAAGCAGGGTCTTTGACTTAAGAACTTTGTTTGGACTAGTTAGGAAATAAACATACTAAAAGTCCTTATCCCTCCGAGTCGAGCCCGAGGGGGGGGGGGGGCACAAAGAAGATCCCGTTTTTTGGTTTTTTGCTTACATCTCAACAACAGCTGGTTCTATAGACTTGAAATTTTGCATACAGATACCTTATATAGTGAAGGCGTCCACTAAGAAAGGATTTTTCAAAACACACCCCCTAAGGGGGTGAAACGGGTGTCCAAAGTTTGTATGGGGAAACAAGATTAGTTAGACTATTTTATTCGAGACTTCACAGGAGTACTCTTATCTATAAATGTGTTTCAAGTTTTTTCAGAATTCAACCCCTAAAAGGGGGAAATGGGGTAAAAATTTTGAAAATCAACATGGGTATCGTTTGAATGGTTTATCGGGTCGCTGATTACGAAAACAACAACGATTTTGAAATCCAACGTGGTTGACGTGAAAAAGGCTTTGAGATTCGACCATTTTTCGAAGCTCATAGCTAGGCAAAGATGGAGATAGATAAAAAGTGTGAAAGCTAAAGTTGTAGAAAATTTTATCAGCTTTCATTATGTAGTAAAACAAAATTTCGTACAATGCACGGTTTTCGAGATGTAAGCAAAAAACCAAAAAACGGGATCTTCTTTGTGCCCCCCCTCCTCGGGCTCGACTCGGAGGGGCAAGGACTTTTAGCATGTTTATCTTCTAACTAGTCCAAACAAAGTTCCTAAGTTAAAGATCCTGCTTTCGACTTTTCCATCCACAAATTATCAGTGGCGTGCACAGAGTTTTTACACAGGGTAGACATAAAAACCGGTCAAGTGCGAGTCAGACTCGCGTACCTAAGGTTCCGTATCGTGGATGAAAAATGTAATTTTGTTTTCGTGAATTTCTAAACTGCTATATTATTCCTGTAATCTTTACGTAAGCACATATTACCATGATTTTTTTTTATTTTTCGATCAACCAATTTTAGAGATAAGTTGAGGGACATCAATTTTTTTTTGTAGTTTTTCGAGGATTTCCCAAAATAGAGGCAAGTAAATATAGCTAAGCGGCATCGTTCCAAACAGTTTGGTTATTTGAACATAACAAGCAGAAGAAACAAAACAGTCGATTAGTATGTTTACAACCTGTCAGCCAGTTAAATGTTTCATATTGTTTTGGATTGAATTTTCTAGTTGCTTTACCTTTTATTTGAATCCGGTACGAAGCGGCTTTTCTCGATTACTTCTTTTTTTTCAGCATAACACAGTTTTGAAAACGTACCATTTCTTAATTTTTGCACACACACATTCCCAGCACAACTTTCACAGTAGTTACTACCACCACTAGCCATTTTTTGCAATTTTTAGACCCAATTTTATTTTATTTATACTGCTTGTCATCAATTTGCGTAACGAACGAACGCAAAACAATAATGGATGGCGCCGGCTCAGCTGCTAAGGCGGCTTCGTAAGACTTCGGTAATTTTCGGTGAATGTCGTAAAACTAAAAAGACGTCGTCTTTTTGCAGTTTTCGCATACATGTCGCACGCAAACAAGCAAAAGCTTTTGCATTTGTGTGCCATGTACTTACAGTAACGCACACAACAAAGATACTGTTGGAATAATGACCCACACATAAAAGCCGGTACTGGCCGGTAGCCACCATTCCGCGATGGCTGGTCCGATATTGAATTACAACGAATCATAAGTAGGGTTTGCACTATTCGTTTAATTTTACTATTCGAATAAAATGAATACTTCTAGAGCCAAATATTCGAATATTCGGATATTCGAATATTTTTAAACATTGATTGAAAACAATACAATATCAATTCAAAACAAACAAAAGCAGCTAGACTGTGGTTTGGTTTGATTGCTGCATAATTTTATTCAAATAAAATCAAGTATTTTAATTATTTTTCTTGTTTGTGTTAACACAAGTTAACACAACACAGATGCGTGCGCGCTGTCGCTGGCCGCGTGACTGACTGAGTGAACGAACGAACGAGGCTGAACGAGTAAATGAACACAAGGTGGGGTGGGACTCAGGGGCAGAGTAAGAATAAGACCAAAAACAAAAACTTTATTATTATTCAACTATTCGAATAATTTAAATGAATTATTCGAATTTGAAATTGGAGCGGATATTCGAATAAAATGAATATTCGAATATTCGAATTGCAAACCCTAATCATAAGCCATTCACTTCATAGTCTTTCGTAATCGATTTTAGCGATGTAATTCTATTTCGGAATGCTCGAGCATAGATACTTTATCTATGGCTGGAGTGAGCGAGCGAATCGCAGCTGTGAACTGAGACTCGCAGTTCCCGCTAATGACAATAGATGGCGGTCGGTGTGGCTACACTTTTTTTTTACGATATGCGTAAAAATGCGTAAATGATGTGTATTTGTCAGGGTAGACAGTGTCTTTTTGTCTGTATGGACTGCACGCCACTGCAAATTATTCGTTGCTTAAGGGGCATTCCACAGTAAGTGACACCAGACAACCATAAAATAAAAGTCAAAGATTAGTTTCAATATGCATTTAGAATGACAGTACATAGTCTTAAATTTACGAAACAGATTAAATTTTTCGTTAATAACTGTAATTTTACTTTTTTTGCTCAATTGTAGCATCGAATGTAGTCAAGCTCAACGCGTAGAGAAATTGTCCATGGTTTTAAAAGTAAAAACTTCAGCTATTTTGTTTGTGAATCGGCCTGTTGTGAACTTAAATAAATCGAGGGAATATTAAAGATTTACTGTAGAAAATAGCAAGCAAAAACGTAAGTTACTTTCTATGATACAATGCAACAATTGGTAGCCGGGATTACGTCCCGACCGTCACATTTTAATTCAATTTTGTTAATTCTAAACTACAAAACGAGTATGCATGATAAAATGTGTGTTTTAGAAGTAGCAAACAGATAAAAACTGAGTGACTTGGCTATTTTTAATGTAGCTATGGGCTGTAGTGCATTTTATACATAAATGTTACGTTTTGTCCCGACCGTCACTGTCCCGACCGTCACAGTCCCAACCGTCACGATCCCCAGTAGCAAAATACTTGTTTTTTTACAAATATCACTGGCACGAGTGTAAATGGCTTTATCCACAATATTTTTTGTTTATTTCGGGGTTGTTATTGGGATTTACTGGGTTTTTCTTTTATTTGCATGACGCGGCAGCGCGAAAACGTCTGTCCAGGGCCAGACTAAGAGAAGGCCCGGATAAAAAAAAGCTTTTGTTAGAAAGAGAAAAGGAACGAATTTACTACGAATTCCCAAAGCTTAATTTCTAGAAGTTTTTTTTTTCAGGGTTTATACGCCATTTTAGGACTAGTTTTCATTATTTTGGTATATAAATCAACCATTATTTTCTAATGGTTTCTTAAAGAATTGTACGATTTGACGTCACTTGAGAATTTAAGACATTATACTGATTGTGATGTGTGATTGGTTATAAAAAGAGTGGTCTGTCTCTGTCTGTCTACTCATCTATCATCCAGCTATCAAATCAGTTAGAAGCAAATTTTTATAAATTTTTCTTCATAGCAAAGGACATATTATTAAACATCCATTTCTCAAGTGACGTCACACGAAGGCAAATGTAAGTTGCAGCTTTTTCGTAAAAATATTCATTCTCATGAGGTTTTTTAGACCACAAGTTCTAAAATACGGCTTATTAAACCTAAATCTCGAAATGGTTTTCGAATTAACACACCTTTTTTAACATAATTAAATCTATGCCAATTTAATGAAAATGTTGAAGTTTTCGAGGCGGGATAATACCTAACCTATTTCATTATAACATATTACCTGTAAATGATGTAAAAATCCGATAATAAATATATAAAAATATATGTATGTTTGTTAATTTGGTACTTGTCCCGACCGTCACATCGGATTGTCCCGACCGTCACATTCTTCTAATCCGAATTTGTTGAAAAATCGAATTTAGTTATAAACCAAATCTTCATGAAACGAAAGTTTGAACCTTAAAGTATACTCACAGAATTATTTGTTTTAATATTATTGATAGTTTCTTACAAACGTTAAGAAGTAGTTGTAAATCTGGAGAAGACTAGAAAGTAAGAGTCCCGACCGTCACAATTTAATATATACATTTTTTCATTGAAACATATAATCTTAACATGTAAAATTCAGGTAAATTAAAGCTCACTTATTTAATTTCATGTTACTGTTTATATAAAGTACAGTATTTAATATAACTACGAAAATATGTTAAGTACTTAAATGAAACAGAGTAAAAATGTCCCGACCGTCACCGTGGAATGCCCCTTAAGCTAGTATTCCAGTAAAAAGCAGAGTTTAACGATCCAAATAATACACTATTTATTCATCGTTATTTTGTCAGGAGAGGTGTGTCACATATAGCTCGCTGAAGGCGCAGGCAGTAAAGAGGAACTATTCAAGGGACTTTTAGTAAAGTGGTTGAAGTGGCTTGTTCATAAAAACAAATATTAACAAGCAAGAAAGAGACAGAATAGTGTTGAAATGATATTGATTTGTTTTTGTACATTCCAACAGACGTCACACGAAGGCAAATGGAAGTTGCAGCTTTTTCGTAAGAATATTCATCATCATCATGAGGTTTTTTAGACCGCAAGTTCTAAAATATCTCGAAATGGTTTTCGAATTAACACACCTTAAAATAATTTAATCTAATCGAATTGCCGCACACCAAAATGCTTTTCAATTTTTCATTTCTTTAACAAGAAAAACAAAGTTAAGTTATGCACTTAGCGCTAAGCAACTGACGTTTATCCTTAACATAATATGGACGGCTCCAAAATTACCTAAAACATGATAAGTTACAAAAACTTCACTAAGAATAGTAAATAGGTACTGTCATAGTAAATAGGTAAATTTATGTATACTTTATATGTATTATAGGTAAGTAAGTATATTATAATTATGTATGTTTATTTTGTTAAGGTATTGTAATATATATACAAGGTGAATTTTTGAACGTCGTTCAAATTCATACTTGAGCCTTGGTAACTCATCAGCATCATGAACCAATAAGGATCTTTGTAAAATTCATGAAACTAAATTTCGACTCCCCATAGTGATTCACTCAGGACTGGGAGTGAATTACCATGGGAAGTCGAAATTTCATTATACGAATTTCACAAAAATTGTTATCGATTCATGATGTTGATCACCAAGCCTCCAGTATGAATTTGGATGATGATCGAAAAGTCACCTTGTATATATACCTATTATTTAGGATATATATTTTGTAGTACACGTATGTATGATTACTTATTTTAATAAAATTTCGCTTTCCCACTTAGGTTTGCTGGAAGAAATCTCTTTTTAGAGATAAGCTCGCCTGTGTACATATCTTTCAATGTACTATATGTCTTAACTGATTTTCTGTGAACATTAAAGAATAAGAAAAAGAAAATTAAGGTTAAGACCGAACAACATACAGGCTTTACAAAAATGGTTTTCCATTTTCATTGAACCTTGACTAAACACTGGATGATTCCAGCCCATAACCTACTTACCAAACCATTGCAGAAAATTACCTTACATATGTATGAGTGCCACATATTGCATACGTAGAATGGAACGCATGCACAGAGATCAAGCATTGATATTCAAATTAGGAATATTCACTGACCTCCATATTATTACCACTGGACTGGGTGCATACAAATCTCAAATAAACTGTTCCGATTTGCAGCGCCACCGGCGAAGTTCCCAGGAACCATTATTAACGTTTGCCGAGGAATTGGAATATTGGCAAGTTTTGGAGTCGTTTTGACTACTTTCAATATGAAGCTACTAGTTTTTTGGAACCTTTTTCTAGATTGCTGTAATACAGAAACGCGATTGAAAAACTTTCTCTCTTCAGGCCTTCTTCGACACAATTTCTCAAAGTTTAGAGTATAGACCTCAACAATATTTTGTTAGATAGTTTTAAACAATATCTTTAAGTTTGTGATTGGAAATTTTGCTAGCTAATATAATGAATATTGTTTCGTTTTTACGCAAAGTTTAGCAAGTTGCATATTTTTTATCTATACTGGAAATTAAATCATAGAGAAATACAGACGTCGCTCATGTAAATAGTATCCGAAACGATTTCACAAATTCGGCGCTTTTTGAATATCTCGCCATCTTGCACCTCTTGATGAGAGATGAGTCGGAATGCGGTGTGGGGGGGGAAGGGAAACATATATAAAGATGTGTGCTAAGTTTCATTGAGATCAGGACGTCATAAACACCTAAAACGTTTATTTATATGGCAGCTGAGCGGGATGGTCCATCTTAAGAGGCCGGTTCAGTAATCCTAGTTCATACAAACGAAATACCAAAACCACTTGTAAATCATATATATTCGTAAGGTAGTGTGTATTTATTCCGATTGCATTACAGAATATCTAGGTTCCCAAATATATATTAAATAAGAACGCTGATTTAAACATGAAATATGAGAGAAATAAGCTTTCTATGGAAATTTTAAATAAATAGTGTCGTCTTTAAATCAGTGTCCTTTCAAAATATATATTTGGGAACACTGTCCTAAGAATATCTATGATTTACAAATGATTTTGGTATTTCGTTTGTATGGACAAGGATTAATGCGCCGGCCTCTTAATGCAAAAAGCGTCTTCTTATCCGAGATTCCCGCGCATTTTGATTGACATAAAATCACCGTCAACTTGCGCTCATCGCTAAAATTTTAGTTCCATGTAACTTCGTAGCTGCCTACAGCGCCAAAATGGCGTAAATCATATAGGCACAAAAATCATTTGGCAGCCGCCTGTCCAGTGGTAATAATGGAGGTCAGTGGGAACACTCTTAACCGTATCATCCTTATATCCACATCTCTTTCATCCTGCAATCCTCTGTCTCTCTCTTACGCCAGGATTTTAGAAGACCGGTCAAGCAAGTTCATGACTTGTCTTGGAAGTAAGCTTGGAAGGAAAAAAAAACCTGGTTTAAAACCAAAGTTTCGACCGCCCAACCCCCAATTTCGCCGTTGGGCTTCCTAGGGTTCTTGCGACAACGAAAACCTTTTTGATGAAGCTTCAGTTTTGTTTCGTATTTCTGAGCTGTTTAACTACAAGTAGGCGAGGAATCACCTCGGCATTTTGTTCTAGAACTTTTTTATAATGTTTTAATTTATCTTTTTATTGATTTATAGTTCATTGTTTTTAAGAACCTTAGTACCTGGCAGAAAATAATGCACATCGGCTATCTTCGGCTGTGTAGAGCGTCGTCTCTATCACCGGACTGTTAGTGCTTCGTGCGACAGAGATGACACTACGATACGATGTGCATTATTTACTGCCGCGACTGATTTCGGCATGCCTATGTTACATATATTATATATTTTTTATGTAGCTTTATTTGCAAATAAATGAGATTGGTTTGAATTGTTATTTGAAAAAATATCACATTCATTATTCACGTCCCATTTGAAAAATTCTAATAGTTATTTTTTTTTTCTATTAGGTCTACATTTATGTACGGAACCAGTTAATTTTGAACGGTGTACACTTGACAGACGTCAAAAATTAATTATTATTGTAACTAGTTTATATCGGATTTTATGGAGGCTTAGAAAATATATTAGCGTCAATGAACTTTTGAATATATGAGGCAGTGTTGCCACCTTGGTTTTTGAAAAAGAGCAGTTGGACAAGCTAGAAAGAGCTAGATTTAGCAAATTTTGCCATCAAAAGTGCTAAAAATTGTTTATTTGAAATGTAGTAAGTAATTTCAGAAAATGCAACAGAGTAATTAAAACTAAGTTATTGAATTTGTTAAAAATCGTACCTGCTGAAGCAGAAAAAGTTGATGGCTGATTGACATCTGCGTTTTTTGCGGATTTGAACGAAAATTTCAAATGAATCCTACAGTTTGATTATTATTTCAGTTGACACCTTGTGTGAACAGCAAGACTCAGTCGTTTTAAACCCCATCGTATATGTAGTATGGATATCATTGTTTTTAGCCCCCTTTTGTTTCTGGTTTTAGTTTTAATTAGGTTCACAGAACTATAAATATACACATAACGGAAAGGGCTAGATTGCTCTTTTCGGCCTAAATCACCAAAAAACGAGTTCAACAGTAAAAAAGTGCTAGATCTAGCCCGAAAAGGGCTAAGGTGGCAACACTGATATGAGGTAGATCAGAGCACAGTCAAAAATGGTCTCACAGTAGATTAGGGGAAAATTTATTGCCTTACTAGCTTTTTCTCGCTGCTTCTCCCGCGTAGATATGGTTTTTATGAAACGAGTTCAACAGTAAAAAAGTGCTAGATCTAGCCCGAAAAGGGCTAAGGTGGCAACACTGATATGAGGTAGATCAGAGCACAGTCAAAAATGGTCTCACAGTAGATTAGGCGAAAATTTATTGCCTTACTAGCTTTTTCTCGCTGCTTCTCCCGCGTAGATATGGTATTTTACGACTGCTGATTTATTAAAAAGTCACCAATGATGTTATATTCGAGGTCTAGGACTGCACTTGTGCAAAGTTTCAGCCCAATCGGTCCAGTAGTTACGTTGTGAAGAAGTAACAAACACCCATCCATACATAAACCCAAACTTTCGCATTTACATATGAAATAGCTGAAAATTTCTTACAATATGTTAATGAAATATTTTTTATAAAATACCGTTTAAGGGCCTTATATATTGATTCGCCAGACGACCCCACTGAGGGGTCGAAATATAGCGCCTAAAACCATTTATTATATAAATATATGAAATTTTCTTACAGATTCACGAGTTCATAATTCCTGTAATTCAATAGCTATTACAATGATTTGTTTTTTGTTTGAAAGTTGATTTTAAGGTTTTGCATCTACTTATTAAATTTTGTTTTTATTTTCAGTTTGATCATAAAAATTAAATCTTCAAAAACAGTACGTCCTAAATGCCATCCATTTCCATGATAAGATTCGTGATAATTTTTTACAGTTGACACTTTTCAAAAATTTAATTAATGTTGCTGTTAGCTTAATGTTGTCTCATTCATACACAAAAAAATACATAATTTGGATTTGCCATTCCTAAAAAAAATGCAAATATAACATATTACTAAAAATACTACTAAAAATTGAGTTTCCTTCAAATTCTCTATAGAAAACGGCAATTTCATATGTAAATACCTAATACAGTACTCTCTCGCTAGTCCGCTGCTTGATAATCCGACAACTACTATAATCCGCCCATTTTTTGCAAGTCGATGTCTCTCTGTAATCATGTTATTACGAAGATTTATTCTGGTAAAAAACAAGCCAAATTAGAGCAGTATTTTTCAAAAACCTGCGTAATCAGTTGATGTGTCAGTTCATTTTTAAATTTTAATACAAATGTACATATGTATTTACCTTCATAAGTACTAATACAAAATTACTATGGTTTTTTGTTGTTTTCCTCAATTTGATGTTCCTGTACATTATAATCCGCCGGTAGTCCGGATTTTTTGGTGGCGGATTAGCGAGAGGGTACTGTATTATTAGTGGGGTAGTGAGATGGGATGGTATGGGATATGGATTAGGGACTATGTGGTATGACCACCAATACAAATGGATTGGATTTAACTGATGAATATAAATAAATAAACAAAATATGAAAACAAACATACGTTGTGTAATTTGGGAACGAAACCCGTCGCAACCACCTTAAGGGGCTTCACTATGCTAAACATCAGCGGGTCTACCGCGTAATTCTGATTTTCATCAACATCAACTTGAGATTGAAATTCAACGCGTACAAAAGAGATGGCATGTTAGGATGGCAAGTTGATGTTGATGAAAATCAGAATTACGCGGTAGACCCGCAGTTTTGTATTGGATTAAGTTCCGTCGATATAGAAGGTAAAAATTAAAAAAATATATATATGGCGTGTTTTGTGACTCAAGGCAATTTTTAATTACACTTTATAAATAAACATACTTTCAATCTTCTATTAATTAGATAACTTTTAAAAAACCATGAATTTCACGAAAAAAGCGACTCAGTTTCCATGTTTCAAAACCGATTGAAATGAAACAGTGTTTCACAGTAGTATTACGCAGATAGATACCAACTAGAAAAAAACATCTTTATTACGCATCTAATCAGAGCAGGACAGACAGTTAAAAAACAAATGCGTTAGAGCAGGACTGAATTTTAGCATTGTGCAGTCCTTTTTTCACGCAGCAATGGATCGATGTGGTTTTTTGCATAGAGATAGTTTGTGGGCCGGAGAGTGACATAGGCTACCTTTTATCCCGGGAAAATGCGAACGAAATCAGCGTGGGCAAAAGCTAGTGTAAATGTAAACATTGAGTAACCGTACAAACATGCAAGCGCATCAAACAACTATATAGGGTTGCCAGATGGTCGGGATTGTCCCGACGTTTCACATGATGTCCAGAGTCCCGACAAAATACAAATTGTCCCGACAAATAACAAATAACAACGATCGGCGGGCAAAAAAGTATTTTGTTGTAATTACTTTATTGTAATAATAAAAAAATGAATTTTTTTCTCCCAAACATAATCCCAAAATCCCGACTTTTGGAAATTTTGCACAGATATTTTATGGAGGGCGCTGCCTCGCTTTTGCAGCGCATCAGGCATGTTTACCGAGGCTCGTATTGACAGCTGGGAGTCAATATTACGCAAGAGAGTGGCCTCCCTGATGCGGCGCGTGAGAGACAGTCCCAGCAGCCTTCTCAACACCATACTGGATCGGATGGATTGTCCGGTTGTGCGGTACTGGAACTTCTTACATATGAGGTCCAGAGCTGCAATGTTTAACATTAAATAAGGTTTCCAAGTGTAAATATGCTAATATAGTTTTTAAGCATTTGTGTTACTAACAAAATATGGACTTGCGTCTGAAATAAAATTATATTATTATTATTATTTAGTTTTCCCATCTGGCAACCCTATGACTTATCAAAGTATCCAATTCGCTTCTTCCCAGCTGCACTCAGTTCAATAATGACTCAACTCTATAAACAGAACAGTTATTGAGTCACTATGCGTTTTGTAATGGATTAAAGTGAAAATAAAATGTCGACAAAATAGTAGTTTATGCTACAAGGGCGCAAAGGAATAAGAGACGAGGACGATTTAAAATACGAGCGTAGCGAGTGTTTTAAACGTAACCGAGTAATTTATTGCTTTTACGCCCGTGTATCATACTACGTTTTTCAATGCATAGTGTGAGGAAATAAAACAAATATAATTTTGTGAACTTTAAATTGTAATTGGCTCAAAAGGACTGTATCCAGAGCCGTTAAACAGTGGAAAAAAAAAGTATGACATTTATGGTATACTGGAAAGGCTGCAGGTTAGCCAACCATTGTAAATAAATAAAAAAAAATAATAATAAAGCCCTAGGGCAAAATAATCGACTTTCTGTTCGGTTTTGATGCATAAAAAGTGGGCCTTTACGAGCACATGCATTGAAAAAACAATTATTGACTGACTGATCTATCGACGCGACGCCTAGACCAAACGGCTGGACCTAGGAACATTTTGGATCACAGGTCCTTGTGTATTTTAGAAAATTCCCACGGGATCGGAGAACTGGGACCCAAGCGAACAACACCGCGGGCCGTCTGCCAGTTTGAAATATTTGAGTTATGCCGTTAAGAGCGCACCGAGCTTTTACACATGCAAACACGTTTTTATAACCCTTGTTTGAAGTAGTAAACAATTAAATTAAAATTTAGGAAAATATATTGGTATTATTGGGAATATATACTAGACAGTATACACGATGGAAACACGATTTGATAAAGTTGGCTCGATAGAATAAATCTGCAAAGTTACCTCTTGTCGAGTAATCTTTTCCTCTATTTCTATACTTTTTCAAATAAATAAGTAATTTCATATCATGATTCATTTACTAAAATACAGTTCATAGATGACTGGAGGGTCTATACACGATAGTTTTTATTTAAGAAAAATACGATGAAAATAACAACGAATAACATTGAAAAAGTGCAATAGTTTGGTTATTTTCTTTACTCTTTACACGTAAAGAAAAACACAGAGACAAAGGCAAACGCTCGGTGCGCCCTTAAGGCGATATGCAAAAGGTTTAGCGTCCCTATTACTCCATATGCGAAAAAAACCTCAGTGCGAGAGGGACGGATTCGTGGAAATGTAGCAAAAAGTCGGTTTTTATTAATATAAAATGTACTAAAAATGCTACCAAAATTTCGTTTAACCAGGTCCTAGATACCGTTAAAACCCATCAAATAAAATATAATTGCACTCCATATGTCTTTCTAACTTGTCAAACCAGGAGAATTGGTGTCGATAAAGACCTCATTTCGATAAATATTTCTATCGAGCCGAAATTCTCCAATCGCGTTTCTGTTTTAACAGATCCCTAGAGGAAGATTCCAAAAATAATATACTATTTTTTCAAAATTAGACATTATTTACCGAAGTAGATATAGAAGTTCTGAAATTGTCAATTTTTTTCCATAGCGCCTTAAGGCGATTACCATCGCCAAATTAGCAGCTCGATATTTGTCACTACGAATATCAACGAAAACGACATTGAAATAACGTTTATACCTATCAGCGCGCAATGCATAGTGGCTGTTACGACGCTCGCTGCGTCCTTGATAGGGCGAAATAGAAAAAATTATACTTTTCATATGGACGTCATTGTTCGATTGAATAATCATATGTTATGTTTATAGCTATCAAGTTTATCTATTTATCAAAGCATAAATGAAATTAATCAGCCAAGCCACTTAGGAGCAGTAGGAAATTTAAGCCAAAAAACACCATTCAGTAAAAAAAAAATTCATGTAGAAGTTTTGGTGGTATGAAAAAGAAAAATATTGCATATGTTGTCTAAGAGTTGATTATTCATAATACATTTTTTCATTATTTTTGGTTTGGCCATAAACAAGGAGTAGGCTTTAGAAAGTACCCATTTGGCAATAGTAAGGCCCTTAACAGACAAACATAGCTTCTGTCGAAGCCAGTTATACCACATAGCCAATAGCAAAACTGGCACATCGACGTCAAATAAATCACAGACACCACTCGCTCTATTACTATCCGAGCAAACCACTACATCAAGACGTTACATTCTTCATAATCTTCCTTATTACCTAGTCAATAGAAGATAAGCTAATGCCTCAAAATACCAGCGGGCCTATTATGTATCTCTAGTTGCCTTCTGTACTGGGTGTCTATCATCAAAAACATAGATATACCATCGAATTCCGATTGTCTAAGGATATGTTCGCACTTGAAGTGACGTCACAGATTGTTAATAGTTCAATAATCACTAAAGGCAATTTTGAAAGTTAAGTTTTTATCTATGTTTTTGATGATAGGCACCTAGTTCAGTTGGCAACCAAAGATACAGAATAGAGGGGCTGGTACCGTTTTAGTCTTCAATTTGCGCAATTACAAGTGTTTTGCCCGCGTCTCTGCTCGCGCTTAAGTCTTTTTCATCGAGTTCAGACTACATGACTGTGTTACCAAAATCATCAGTGCCCAGCTTTCTTTAGTTACGAGCGAAAGCTCCAAGGGATGCAATGTTTTATTTGCTGGAAGAAATCTCTCATATAGATAAGCTCGCCGCTGTAAATTAATTTTTATGTTCACGTGTGTAATAATAGTAGTTTATGCTACAAGGGCGAAAAGGAATAAATTACGAGGACGAAACGTAACCGAGTAATTTATTGCTCTTACGCCCCATACTACGTTTTTCAATGCATAGTGTGAGGAAATAAAACAAAGTATAATCTTGTGAACTTTAAATTATGATTGGCTCAAAAGGACCGTATCCAGAGCCGTTAAACAGTGGGAAAAAAAAGTATAACATTTATGGTACACTGGAAAGGCTGCAGGTTAGCCAACCATTGTAAATAAATTAAAAATAATAATAATAATAAAGCTACAGAGCAAAATAATCGACTTACTGTTCGGTTTTGATGCATAAAAAGTGGGCCTTTACGAGCACATGCATTGAAAAATATTTTTTCTACTACCTTTATGAAAAAGTTCCATTTAATACTCGAAATTAGTTTTGAAAATCGAACTTTCCGGACCCCGTTGCGGAATGACTATCAGGTCAGTTTGAAATATCGTATTGAAATTTCATTTATTGAAAAATTAGGTTCTTTTTGACGTTTGTCTTCATTTCATGCTAAATTAGGTTCTTTTTGACGTCCTTAGTTTGTCTATACAATCGAAATTCCCTGCGTTCTGATTCACTACATAATCGATTATATCGCGTCTGGCACTTTTTTTTCGCAAAATGATACTGGCCACAAATAAAAGCCGCTGGCCGAAGCCTGAAAAAAAACGGTAAAAACCGCGCCGCGCTTTGCAAAGTCATAAAATACATTAAATTTGAAAAGAAAACTTAAATATTTAAATACATAAATCAGGTAGTAGAAAAAGTATCGTTCGCAACGAGTAAAAATGGGTTTTCTTACCCTCGGAATGTAAGCTTGGCTCACGTCGAAACTAGCTTCATTTCTCGGGTAAGAAAATCCGCCATTTTATACTCGTCACGAAATATACTATTGTGTACAATAAAGAATAAGAAAAAGAATGTCGTAAGGCGAAACCGATGGGTGAAACGGTTCGTGTGTTATTTATTGAAGACACAGACAGACGTTTCATTTTACACTAAAAACGGTATTTTTATTACTGCATCAAGAAAGCGGACATACCTCGAAGTTGCGCAAAGATATCAAAAGTTCAGCTTCATGCCGTTCTGCGCAAACCGGCTCCGCTGGTCGTAGGATCGACTCCTGCGCAGGCTATAAAATAAGGTATGCGATTTGTGCGAACATTAGAGGCTATCTGTGTAGCTAACGGAGAATTCCTGGAAATTGTAACCATGTCGCCTGGTGATAAGATATAAATTCACGATTAGAATAAGGAATAAGTCAATGTTCGCCCGTGACGTTACAGGGACGAGGGGGATGACGACAGAGGGAATCGGATAGAGGGAGCGGGCGGCAGGGTTGGACTATCTTACTATTAAGGCGATTACCGTCGCCAAATTAGCAGCTCGATATTTGTCTGTATGAATATCGACGGAAACGACATTGAAATAACGTTCAAATCAGTGCACAATGCGTGGTGGCTGTTACGACGCTCGCTGCGTCCTTGAAAGGGCAAGATAGGAGAAAATATTACTTTTCACATGGGCGTCATTGTTCGATTGAATAATTCTATGCTATATTTATAGCTATCAAGTTTATCTATTTATCAAAGCATAAATGAATTAAATCACCTAAGCCGCTTAGGAGCAGTAGGAAATTCAAGCCAAAAAACACCATTCAGATGAAACAATTACACCCAGTCCAGAAGGCAACTAGAGATACATAATACTTCATAATAGGCCCGCAGGTCCTAGACACCGTTAAAACCCATCTAATAAAATATAATTGCAGTCCATATGTCATTCTAAATTGTCAGACCAGGAGAATTGGTGTCGAAAAGGACCTCATTTCAATAAATATTTCTATCGAGCCGAATTTCTCCAATTGCGTTTCTGTTTTAACAGGTCCCTAGAAAAAGAATCCAAAAATAATGTACTATTTTATCAAAATAATACATTAATTACTGAAGTAGATATACAAGTTCTTAAAGTGTCGTTTTTTTTTTCGTAGCGCCTTTACCTAAAAGAGAAGATGAGAAAGGATTATTTAAATATTGCAGAGTAATTGATGTATTCAATAAGATTAAACTAGCTGTTGTGTGTGAAGAATATAATAATGTCAACTGTCTTCAAAAGAGAACGCGGCCGCAACATTTTCGTAACCTTTCTTATCTACCTCCTTATGTTCTGCCCAAATGCAACAATATTTATGGAAAGCGCACTTGGAACTACATGCTACCTGAAATCTTAAATAGTATACCAGGTAAAGTGTTGCAAGACATAGATGTCAAACCTAAAAAAGTAAGAAAAATCATGAAGAGACATCTATTGTCTTGAACTAATTAATTATGTCAGTCAAATGTTTTTTTTATTATTTACTTGTATTTTTTGTTATGTACTGTACCACTAGGAAGTGGGTCAGAAATCACATTTAAACCCCCTAAGGGTTTACGTGTTTTTCTTTTTTATAAGACAAAAATATGTACAAAACATGATAATTAGATAAATAAATTGAAAAAAAAAACCCGTTCGCGGATAAAACAACTGGGATTATTTCGGTGGATGCCACGCCCCACATGTCGGTATTATTATTATTAAAATCGTAGGCTACGACCGCGTCTAAACGCCCTTGCCCGGTGGTAGAAGGACGGGAGAATTAGATCGTGTAAAGCATTTGCAACGAACACAACGCACTCCAACTTCAACTACGAAAAGCAATCACAAATGCTTACCAAACATTACGTATGTAGAACGTAAGACTAACAGATCAAATCTCCGCGATTTTATCATAAAACGAGTTACTACATTTCCTACCGAGACGCTTGGCGCACTGCCAGCGCTGACAGCGCGGTCGTAACTACACAAGTGAAACGGTATCGTGAGATTTCATGGGAAATTCTACTTTACGCACTGGGTAATAAAGTATGTAATATACATCGCGTTTGTGAAGGTACGTATAGCTCGTTTTTATAGGCTTAAGTAGTTCCAATCATTTTTTTTTTTTTTTTACTAAAGATTGTGGTCGATATTTGCTACGTGTAATATTCTAAAGATTAGATTGGGACATAGATTAAAATAACTAAGTATGAAGTCTATTTGCTATTTCTATTTTCTAATTTATATTTTCTGTGAACATTATCATTGTTTATGTTGCTCAGAGCTAGTGCCTCGAGTCAATGAAATGTATTTTTAATTAAGATCTTCCATTGAAAATGAAGTAAAATGCGAAACCGGTTGGCAGAAAACATAAATAAAGTGAAACTACTGTAAAAGTGCTTTTAAATCGAGGTGTGTTTCAAGTTTCATCAAGTGCCGACAATCGCAAGTATACATTTTGTTAAGTATGAATAGTCAAACATTGACTTTTCATCGAATATAATTCAGTGTCATCGTTTATTTTATATATTATGGTATAGGTCAGGGGTCTCCAAACTTTTTTGCGTAAGGGCCACATTGATTCCTCCACTAAGTCCCGAGAACCAAGACTATAATGGCTCATGATTCCAAAATACTGTAGTTTTGACGCGCAAATTTTCGTATTGGGATTAGCCGGTCAGTGAGATATCTATTATGCAGGACGCAGGAGTGTACCCCTGACAATTATCTGTCATAATTATCTTGATAAATATAGCTCAATATTTATCATTTGATAATAACAAAAATTGCGTTCATGAAAGTGAACTGTGGGGATTCCCCGTACCATAAAAATTCAGTTCGGATTTAGAGTGCTTTCGCGCGTTTCTGCATCGCTAAAAAGCGCTACTTTGAATAATTTAATATAGTACTAAAAATGATTTTTACTGTAATTAATGTTGTGTTGAATTTTTAATTAAAATCATAAAATTTATTTGTTTTTGTTAGCCCAAATTATAATGCATTTGTTATGTATTTGTTGAAACAATATACCAAATTAATTTCTCACTATGGTGATACTTATCCGATAATCATTGGAACATTATCCGACGATTATGGGATTATTATCAAGCAGCGTAATTATCTTGATAATTTCGTACCCTGCCACTAGTGATAAAATGGAATAAGTGAACGAGGCGGGTAGATCGTAGCAGAAGTGGAGATGATTTCAATCTGTTACGATCGAGACACACCGCTCTCGCTTCCTCCACGCCACGTCCATCAATCTAGATCAGGGTTTCTCAAAGTGGGGTACGGGAACCCCCAGGGGTTCGCCAGTTGATCGTAGGGGGTTCGTGACAAGATTTACGTTATGGCGGCTGACTGGCTAGCTCGCGCGGGCAACACGATAATTGAGCCAAATTGCTCCGAAAATCGACTCAATTTGGGACAAGGAACTAGCCCACCTATCATATTAACTAATTAGCAACATTATTTTGTGACTGTATTATCTTTTAGTTTAAGGTGGATGGTCCAAGGCACTTTTTATAAAAAAACTTGTGAGAACCAATAACGACGACAGAAGTATTATTATTTAATTCTGTTACCTTTTTCACATGTTCCATCAACTTTACACCCGCGAATATTCAGTTTTTCTTAAAAACAAAATGTTTTAACAGTCTAATTTTGCAATTTAAAACTTTCATACATTTGATTACAAAAGTTTTAAATAACAAAATTATATTCTAAAAAAGTTTGTTTCTAAAAAAACTGATTATAGGTAACATAATTAAATAATAATTCTTCTGTCTTCGTTATTGGTTCCCACAAGTTTGTATGAAGATTGCCTTGGACCATCCACCTTAAACTAAAAATACTTCTATGGCAAGTTTGTTTTAAAGGAGTTCGCAGTCGACTGGGAAACTTTATAGGGGGTACGTGGGGCTATAAGTTTGAGAAACACTGATCTAGACATACAAGCTCTTCTTTTCCGGGTACTTTTGACATGGCCCTTCTTCGGTATATTGCCCTTAGTAATTTTGCGAATTGAGCATTGTTCACCTAAACCCTAGTAACCAGCTGAAATACAATTAAACTGAGGACAAACAAACAATCATTCGCCACGTGACAAACAAACCGTGCTTCACGCCACATTATACTGAGACCGAAAGAAAGAGACTCGAAGAACCTTATTGCGAAGGCACAGAGGTGGTATTAGAACAGTTCAATAGCCTACTTAAAATGATCGATTTCGACCATAGAGAATACATGGAAACAATAATGCGGTGTGCTTTCTAAGAATAGGTGTCCATTTACCTTGTAGGTAAGTACTGAACACAATCTGATGCGTAAAACACAATATTGTGTCATGGTGGTTAGACATTCATTTGTAGCAAGTTGCTCAAAGAGGTAGACCCGCGGTTCACCGACGATTATTATCCCAACGTGATGGGTGGTGAGCCCTGTCACCGTACTTCGGGCACAAGAGCATGCAGGTTTCCTTACGATGTTTTCCTTCACCATTCAGCAAGTGGTAAGTAAGAACAAATACTATGCACATAAATTCCGAAAAAATCATTGGTACATTAAAAGTTAGTATTTAATATTAAAATTTAATTAATTAATTAACTTATTTGGCACTACCCTTGTAATCTCCACATCACCAAAGGTTAACTGGTAGAGAATGAAAATTAGTATTAAGTTCGCCTTTGTGCGTTGTAGATATTTTGTGCAATAAAGAATTTACATACATACTTACGCCCCGCCTTCCGTGGGTTCTGTTTCGTGGAACCATTTTTTGAGCTTAGTTACACACACACACAACCTCCCTCACACTCAAACACACACACACACCCTCACAGAGACACAGACACCTCCACTCACACAATAAGACACTAATACTTGTTTATCTCTAACTTTAGTATAGGTAGCTGTGGCTATAGTTTTGAAGGCGCGAGGTCTTCTGGAACAAGTATTTCTATACTTAAAAGAAGGCCCCAGCATTGTAATTTAAGGTGATTACCATCGCCAAATTAGCAGCTCGATATTTGTCACTACAAATATCAACGGAAACGACATAGATATTATTAGATATAACGTTCATATCAGCGCGCAATGCATAGTGACTGTTACGACGCTCGCTGCGTCCTTGATAGGTCGAAATAGGAGAAAATTATACTTTTCACTTGGACGTGATTACTCGATTGAATAATCTTATGTTATGTTTATAGCTATAACGTTTATCTATTTAGCAAAGCATAGATGAATTCAATCGGCCAAGCCACTCAGGAGCAGTAGGGAATTTGAGGTCAAAAAACACCACTCAGTAAAAAAAAAATTCATGTAGAAGTTTTGGTGGTATGAAAAAGAAAAATGTTGCATATGTTGTCTAAGAGTTGATTATTCATAATACATTTTTTAATTATTTTTTGTTTGGCCATAAACGAGGAGTAGGCTTTAGAAAGTACCCATTTGGCAATAGTAATGCCCTTAATGTATTACTGGTTACTGAATAAATATTTTTTCATTTTCATTTCATTTCATTTTTCAGTTAAGCTTCTAGAGAATTATTATTCGTAGCATAAATACATACAAACTTTATCAAATAATGCTGCACCCATTTATTCTAGACATTTGCTTGTTTGCGGCAAATTTTGTAATTTGTTTTTCTTATCACTGGCCTAGATATCAGCCATATTGTTATCTGGGCCGATAAAATATTGGTTTTCAGAGATACGAAACAAAATTTGTTCTTTTACTTGTGAGTATTTGAAAATGAAATGTAGAGGACTTTATTTTTGTGCACGTGTATGATATTGGTATCGATTCGGCATAACACGTCTTAACTTATTTGACAGGACTAACCTTATTTTAAGCGTCCTGTCTTTTTCTTTCTTTATCGAAAAGACAAGGACAGATAGCTTAAATTAAGTTTAGTCCTGTCAAATAAGTTAAGATGTGCTTAACCGAATCGGTACCAATGATAACTCTTATTTAAATTTTAATTGTTTCCTCAATGGTTTGCTGTAAGAAATCTCTTAGGTACTAGAGATTTCACCCATAGTTCACACATATGAAATGAAATTAAATATATATATTGATTTATGTAATGTAGGTATATCAGATACACTTATTGATCTGAAAACCAGCGCTGTAACGTTTTTAACTTATAGTAAATTCTGAGATTGGTCCATTTTGTTAACAAAATATGTCTTAATTTATTAATTAAAATTAATTTTTATGTTTTGATTTTGTGGCAAATAAATATATGTATTTCTATTTCTTATTACAATTAGGTTTTAATGTAATATAATTTATGTCTATAGGTAATAGTTTTATATAATAAAATAGTGAAATACACAAGGAAATAATAAAGGTTAGGTTTACTTAAATTTAATAACTGTATGTGTACATAATAATATATTAGAGTGCATTACAAACTTGCTATCAATCAGAAACAAATTTAAAAGCACAAATATTTTTGAAAAAACGGATTTACCTCACTTTTTTATTATAACTTGTGCAAGGAGGCACAAGGTCGAGCTTTCGATGAGATCAAGAATCATCATTCTGGACTCTTCAGGAGTGTGTTTCTGATTGATTTCAAGTTTGTAATGCACTCTAATAATTATTAATAATATATAAGTATTAAAATAATTATTAGAGTATTTAAAGCGATGGATTTCGCAATAAAAACATATAACCATATGTACTATCGACGAAAAATCCGCTGACACACTTTTTATCCGTATTACAATGGATGCATTACAAACATCCAAAGACAAGAATTTGAAAAAACTCCCTAGGCCAGGATTCGAACCTGCGACCTCTTGTTATCAAGACAAGCGCGCTACCGGAATTCACGGGTCTGGGTAGGAACCTCGGTGGCGCAATTGGTAGCGCGCTTGTCTTGATAACAAGAGGTTGCAGGTTCGAATCCTGGCCAGGGGAGTTTTTTCAAATTCTTGTCGTTTTGTTTCTGATTGATCTTTTCTAGTTTGTAATGCACTCTAAATAAATAATAATATATAGCGATGGATTTCGCAAAATAAACATAAACTTATTAAATTGTCTATTATGTCTTTTATTGTACACCGCCTTTACGATTTATCTCCTATCCAGGAAAAGGTTGTCGCTTTAAGAGATAAAACCGCCAATTGCAATCTATCTGTACCTTGTGACTCCTAGACCTACAAGCCTTTTCCATTGCAAGTTTAGTCTAAGAAATGGCAATAAAGATGATAATCAATTGACAGTCCATTTGTTTCCATGGAATATTGACCTTTGTGTCTTGAATTTAAGAGCTCAAATGTCAATGACTGAGTTAATGGAGATATAAAATTTGTATAAACAAGTAATGTACAGCTCGCGTATTGTAAAAAGAATAAGTCTTAAGTTAGGCAATGAACCTGCGCGCAACACGATTATCGGTCTCTTTGGCGGTAAAGAGTAGGGCGCGACGGGGGGAACCAGGGGAAATCCACAAACATCTCTGCAGCACGGCCCCGCCCCTAAGCTACCATACGCGAGCTGTCAGCTGTCAGCTCGCATATTGTAAAAAGAATACGTCTGAAGCTAGCTGGGGATGAGTTTACGCATGTATACAGTCGCGCATAAAAGTGCTTGCGGTCACTACAGTCACTACAAGCTGACGGGTGATATTGCATAATTATTCAACCTAACGAGGTAAGTACGAGTAGGTACATAATGTGTAGGAAACTACAGTCTAGAAAAAAACCTATTTCGCTTTAAATTTTTTTTTTAAAACTGACAACTTAATTGCACTGTGTCAAACTTGTGTTTCTATCGTCTTTCTTCATATAACACAATACATCGTAAATCATCTTTCTTTCTTTTCTGTGTAAAACCATCACATTCAAAATCAATGGTGCAATGGTTCCGGCACCGCGCTCACTAACCCGCCTGCCCAGCGTGTGTGAGTATGGGCAATTCTTCCAGGATGACCCCGGCAGTGGCAAAGTCCTGGGAAGGCTTATGTCCAGCAGTAGGCGAACTAGGCTGATGGATGGATGGATGAAGTAGATACAAATTAACGTTATATCAATGCGGTATAAGAAACGCAGAAGAAAAGAAAATCTGGATGCGAGGAGCTTCCAGGGTCAGAGCTCCTGACAAAGCTTCTACTTTTCTTTAACACTCCAAACTTGTCTCAAATAACCAGAGGGTGATATAACATATGTATATGCCCATGAAGAATATAGATATTTTTATATTTCCAATGATATTACTCTTTAAACTGGAATAAATGTGTGGGGCCTGTAGCAGCGTGAGGTCGTTTGATGAGTTACAATCCACAATTAAGCAACGCTTGGTATGGCCAGTCTTTGGATGGGTGACCACTAGCAAGTGGCAATTTGCATCTGCATCCCTCTGTGCCTATGGTAACTAATGATAATGGTCATGAAGCCATGTCAGAGGGCTGTACACTAACCATACGACAAGTTAAATTATTAACACGTTGTGGGATAGGACCGCCCACAGGCGTCACAGCGAATTTCGGAATACAACAGTATGCTTGTCGACAATCAATTTTTCGTTTGCATCAATACAGTACGTCTCACGGCGAACATTTTTCCTTACTGGTATAAGGGACAGCATAAGTACTGTCACCGCAGAAGTGATTTGAATGGACCTACTGTCACAACAAAAGTTCTGGTAGTACAAGATTATAGTCTGTCATACATTTTACCGTCATATAACATTACGCCTATAGGCAATGTATGAAAATTAACAGTGTGACAGCAGGGTATACCAATGGGTTAATACCTATGTCCCTCAACGTGTTAACATGATGTACAGGTAGCATGGTTTATTAGGTCTGACCTTGACTTTTTTATTTATTTATTTATTTAGTATTTTTTTCTCTATCGCACTTAGTCATTTTGTGGGCGAATGAACACATGCCTTAGTCCCCCACCACTTTCGCCGAGCGGTCAAAAATCGTGCCGCGACCTGTATTAAGATAAAAGGTAATTTCATTACACTTTATTTCCCCCTTTTATATTTTACTTCAACTGTTTTTTATTTGTTAGGTAAAATGGATTATGGTGATATTACATTGACAAATGATGAATAATGCCCAAAACTTTTCATCAATAAAGGATTCATAGACAGACACTGGTGACCTGTCAGGTCATCCATACAAAATCTGTGTACACATGACCCGATAGAATTAAACATACACAAAAAGACTGAACAAAGGTAGGTTTGCAATGCTCCTCAATTTGTTCGGGTAGTACGGCGAAAACGCCCGGTTCGGTGACATCATCGTTTTATTGAGACAGATAACATGAAATTGATGGTTGGCACGCCCAAAAAACACGTCTGAAACCCTGA
Organism: Ypsolopha sequella; assembly: GCA_934047225.1. Classification (NCBI taxonomy): domain Eukaryota; kingdom Metazoa; phylum Arthropoda; class Insecta; order Lepidoptera; family Ypsolophidae; genus Ypsolopha; species Ypsolopha sequella. The sequence continues at coordinate 6,221,232 of OW204011.1, forward strand.
AAACTGCATGATTTATACTAAAGAACTATTATTTAGACGTCTTTTCATTCAGGTCGTACAGGAAATCTACGAAACACGGGGTATTTTCGATAGAAGCTTTACTTCCAATACAAAGATTTATAGACATGGCCAATAAAGCTCACGGCGGCTAAACTAAAGCAATTTTTTGGCTTCATATCCCGTTTCAGTTACAAAAAAAAAACAACCCGATCGTAAGAATGATAAGACACACCCAAAAGAGATCGAGAAAACATATTAGTTTCACGCCTCACTGGACACGTTCTCATGAGAAATATAAAAACTGTCGTGCAAAAGAAAGCTCATTATACACCATACATACCGGCAATTGAATCCAAGGAGAATATTTTTGTCCACTATTTTAGACACAACACTCGCACCACACTTATTGAAGAGCAATGTAACTTACACTAAGCACAAAATTGCCATAAAATCATATTTATAGCACGCACAAAAGGTCCTCGTTTTAATTTTCTCGCACTAGCACCACCGACATTACGCGGAAAACGCGTTTTTTTCAATAATTTCGTTCGTAAAGGCCGTCTTCTCGGTTCCGCAGAAGATCGATGTCGGAAATCTGGAAATGTTTCCGCTTTTCGCCGCACGCAGCGTCGCTGTCGCTGCACGCGCACGTCGTCGTTTGACATTAGAGATGGCGCCACAGTCGCAAAGGTGTTACTAGTATTAAAAATATTTCATTTTAAAGAACCGCTTACATCAGTACAAATATAACAACCGTACAAACGTAGGTATTCATAGAATTTTTTCAAGATAAATTAATGACTTTAAACAGTAAAAAACACAATTGAGAGGAATATTTCGACCCTTTCAATATACTGAAGAACGGCCATGTCAAAAGTACCCGGAATAGAAGTGCTTGTATGACTAGATTGATGGATGTGGAAGTGGCGAAAGAGGTGTGTCTGGATCATAGCAGATGGAAATGTGTAGTCTCTGCGTGTATTTGTAGTGTAATGTAGTGGCCAAGTGTAGTGAAATCTTGAAAAGGCCTTTGTAAAGCAATGGACGAACCAAGCTGATGAATGAATGGAGTCCGACAGCAAAGAGTAAAGTAATTTAACGAAAAACAGCTAGAGAAGAACAATGACATTGACATAGCATACTTATTTATTATACTGAAGACTTATGTTTTAAAGAGAACCTATTTACTGTTGCTATCATAATCGTATACAAATGTAACAAGGTTCCAGACAAAATAATTGTGTGTACGCTAATTCATACCCTCTGTTCTCTTAGGACAGGGAATCTAAAAAGGCTGACTTGGGTGAATCATAAAATGATTTGAGAGTAGGATATAGTCAGAGATTTTTCACGCGTGCAAAAGAGACGGCATTAGAACAATTCATAATGTGATTCATGCAAAACGGCCTTTTTAGAGGACCAGGAGTCTCTTAAGAAAATTCCAAAAGTGGTAAAAGGCCCTATCCAGTTTTTGTTTTTATGGGGAAGAGCGATCATGTAATCCAAAAGCCTTAGAGCAAAGCGGACCTGCCTACGGCCGGAGGGGAGTAGCCATAGTGATAAGTTAACATTCAAATCGTTCTGGCATTATTTGCGGGAGGGGAAAGTGCATGTTTTTCACATCAATAGGTCTTGACTAAAATGTGTCGATACCACAATATCGATAAATTTCGGAACTGACAAACTCGATGTTGGCAAACAAATCTGATGTTTAAATTTTAATAAAATATACGAATTTTGTGTTGAAATGTATTTAATAGAAGTAATATGATAAGAATTTACTTACATGTGAAATGTAACACCATCTTTTTGCAAGTTTGATGTACCAGACTTCTTATTACAGCAGAATTTTTATTATACGGCCTAGTACGGCGTGTCTCGACTCGGTCTAGCTAGAAATCCGAGCGCAACTACTTTTATTAGATGCGTATGCCCACTTGGGCTTGTACTTTGGCAAAGGGGAACGCAGCGTATGGCTACTCCCTACCGTAGGTCCACGTTGCTCTAAGCCAAAAGAAAATAATATGTAATAGCTATAATAAATCACCTACCTATACAAGGTGACTTTTTGATCATCGTCCAAATTCATACTGGTGGCTTGGTAAGTGATCAGTATCATGAATCAATAATAATTTTTGTAAAATACGTATAATGAAATTTCGACTCCCCATAGTGATTCACTCGGAACTGGAAGTGAATTTCTATGGGAAGCCGAAATTTCATTCTACTAATTTCACAAAAATTGATATTGATCCAAGATACTGATCACTTATCAAGCCTCCAGTATGAATTTGGACGATGATCAAAAAGTCACCTTGTATATATGTGAAAAGTTGCGTAAAGTTGCACGTTTTGGCTGTAAGTGCTGCCATCGTAAAAATGTAATACATTTTTAGTACAGTGTGTGTATTCCTTTAACAACCTTCGTAAAATGAAACGTAAACTGCGTTTCGTTCGCTTGTATTTTTAGTTAAAAAACTTTTAATTACGTTTTAGGCATGTAATTGTACTTATTTTATTTAATTACAAAAATAATAAAAAAAACACAATATTTATAATTTTCTTCGTCCGAGATAATTTTGATTTTTTTTAATTTTGTCGTTGACAATAGTGGACTATAAACTATTTGACAATAACGTAAGGAAGAAACACGAGAAACGAAACGAAAATCAGTTATTTTTCAAAATGGCGGCGATGTAGGTTGCGTTTTTGTTGAAATTTTCTTAATTTTAGTAAAATAAATTTATCAAACTGTAAACTGAGGTAAGACAACGCAATAATTTTAAATAACAATGATTTTCTGTAACTATTGGTTCTCAGACCTCTCAACTTTTTCATTCTTAGGTTGTCTTTCTTGAAACAATATGGGCCGGTCGCCAAGTCCAAGGCGGCGTGATGAGAGACGACGGGAACGGGACGACAGAAGAGACCGAGATAGAGATCGGGATCGTCGAAGACCACGCACAAGATCCCGATCCAGAAGTTTAGAACGTCGCCGTCGCTCTCCAGACAGAAGAAGATCTCCTTCACCAAGGAGGCGCCGCTCGCCTTCTCCCGGACCTTCTTCCTCCTTTGTTCCAAAATCAAAAAAGACTTTCAGCGAGCGGCCAATTATCACGCCGGCCGATTTGGAGGGAAAATCGCCTGAAGAGCAGGAAATGCTCAAAGTTATGGGATTTTGTGGCTTTGATACGACCAAAGGTAAGAAAGTTGATGATAATGTTGAAGGTGACGTCCATGTCGTCTTAAAAAGAAAGTACAGGCAGTACATGAACAGAAAAGGCGGTTTCAACAGGCCGTTGGACTACGTAGCCTAGTTTAGACAACCTCAGATTGTTTGCAGGGACTCGCAACCTAATGTTGATGTTTTTTTTTTATTTACACATGCCGTTTGAGGTTTAGGACCTGTTTGTGATGAAGCAGTATTCAAATATAGTGTTAAAAAGTGGGTAGAAAAATATTAAGATAGCCATCTAACAGCTTGGGATCACCCGTCTATTCTATTGAATAGTAAGTTGGCATTTGAACAAAACCATATTATCTCATCTAAAAATGAATCTAATGACTTTATGGCTTGCCATTTTTTCTCAATTATATTAATATAATGCCTTTTTCCACCGCATTGTTAAAATAGTTTATGATATTGTTGTTTTCAAATTTCTATTGATTTTTGTTGCTTATGTCTTGGGTTTGAACCTGTGACTCCTTTCAATAACTATGACAGAAATAAATTTATATGTTTGAACACTTGTTTGAACATTATATAATCGGTGGTTAGAGCAATCGCCCAGTAAGCGAGAGGTCCCGGGTTCGAATCCCGGTTCAGAGCTCCTCACATCCAGATTTACTTTTCTTTCTGCGTTTCTATACTGCAATTATATAATGTTAATCCTTTCAATAACATGCAGTCAGATGAAATAGAAAAACAAAGCGAATACATGCATTTGCCAATCAAATTTTTTTTAACGATTCTTGGTTAACTCACTCAGCACCGTAAAATGGTCATATGCAACTGTATACTGAATTCAATCAATTATTCTTTATATGAGACTGATCAATGACAAAAATCGTAGGTATCAATTTAATCATAAAATGGATGAATCAAATTATCGTAAATTAATGTTAACCTTTTTCGGTACAATTTGAGGAATTCATCAAACCTAACAATTTATCTCATATTATACAGGTTCATAGAAGAAAAAGTTATCGTAACAGATATGTGTAGAGTGAAATTTCTGATGCTGCTTCATTACTCACACGTCTTCTCAAGCCAATTAGCAATTATAAGAGTTTTCCGATTCACCATAAGTTTTTAAACGTAGAAACGGTACAGGCATGTGATATTTAAAATGAAGTTTCTTGTGGGTGCATAAGACCATGCTTAAAATCATTAAAACAGAGACCGTTGAAAATTTCAGGATGATAAAATTAGGTTAGTTTAATAAATACGAAATCTTGTGCACACACAGAAAACTTCATTCAACATATTATATAAGATGTAAGTGTTAAAATGACTGTTTTACCCCGTTCTATCTCCTGCTCTGTGGGTCTGTGTCAGAACAACTACATCTACCATGTCGTTGTTTGCATTAAAAAATCTGATGTCTGAAGTAACAAACTACTTCACACATCAGATTTTTGTTATTTTCATTCACGTGTTAAACGAACAGCTACAACCCACAAATAAGTTACCACAAAATGTGCTAGTATATTTGCTTTACCAGGAACGAGCATAGGTTTTGTCACATCCTATCGTTTTTCTGGTGCAAATTCTTGAGTAACATTCCGTAACAATCATTTTATAACCAGCCCATATTTTGTGGTTACGAAACCTGTAGATTTTAAGATTAGGATGTAAGCCCGGACGCACAGTGCCCGCGCGCTGCTTCGGCCCGCGCGGGAATCGAACCTAGCGCTATGCGCAACAAGATTCGTTTAGAAATCGATCCGTATATGACCCTCTACAAGTCTGCTAATCTTCTGTTTTAGACTGATTTTTTTGTAAAAATGCAGCTTGATTCTATGAAACCAAAAGGGCATACCGTTTTTGGTATATGGGTTTCGTAGTTTCCAGCTGCATTTGTATATTGCTTTCGGCATCAAAACCTATATTGTAAAAGAAAACTGCTGAATAACAGAAGAAATGCTCAGACTGTTTCATAAGACTGATGCTGGCTGTCCCGTAGGTTCCAAGTTACTTGTTTGGTGCGCCACAATTAAACTAGCAATAGTATACATAGATAGTTATTTACTATACACAATACAACTCCAACCCTCCCCCCACTACCCCTTTTCCTCCACATTCTACAATAGTTAAAGGCTGCGAAGTCAGAATGTTATGTTTTTATAGTTGTTTTGAGTTGCTGTCTAACGAAAACTGAGATTATATTTACCTACACGGGTATGGAAAATATTTTCTTTTCATAATTTTTCCATACAAGGGTCAGGTAAAGTCACTCTCAGCTTTCGCTTAATAGACTCTTGAGATTTTTTAGTTTGAGTCTCATTGTCCAGAAACTTTAGGCACAAAATAAAAAAAAAAAAATTACAACATTTTTCTCTATGAATGGCAATGATAACACTGCATTCTGCCAACGCAGCTGCCATAGACCATATACAATTATACACAGGTTGTTTCAAATGTGATATTTTTTATTATAATATAACGCACACGTACCGAGCGAGGGGGGCAGCCAGCGATTACAAATGTCGAATACGGACCGATTTTTATTCGTCTGTCACAACACCAACACCTTCAAATGAATCAAAATTAAAAAAGAAAATATCATGGAATTTTAACTAAATGCAAAAATCAATTGGTATAACATCAGTTTGTCTTTATAAAATTGATTAAACTGGGGCTCTACCGCGTAATTCTCATTTGTATCAACTTCAAGCAAATGCATGCGAAATTCAACGCGTGCAAAAGAGATGGCATGTTAGGCGGGCGTCGTCGCACGCACGTCAAATTTCAATCTCAAGTTGATGTTGATGAAAATGAGAATTACGCGGTAGACCCACTGTACTTAATTAATTTTCCAAGTTTGTATTTAAAGGTTGTCAATTTTGGTGATTATGTTTTGACAAATATGACAATGTAATGTTATTGGGGTGTATTTTTTTTGGCACATTTATTGCACACCCCCTCACATTTTCATTAACCAATTTACACATAAATGCATTAAAATGTATATTGGATTATTTCACAGAAAAATTCAAGATTCATTTCCTTGTACTATACCACTGAATTAATTTATTGTACTTCACTTAGGTATTGCTTACCATGTAAATTCAAAAATTATTCTGCCCATGACGTGTGCATTGCTAAAATGCTCTGAAATAAATCTGCATACTTTTTGAAACTCCGATATGTACACATTTCATGGGCAAAGTAGAAGCAAAAACTGTATTTAATTGTAAAAAACAATATTTTATATTTAATTATGTGAAATTTCCGTTTCCTTGACAGTTTACATAACGTTTACGATTAGTTAATTTCTGTTAATTAATTACTTACAAATTGTTTTTGATTTAAATGTTTATGTTTGTTTAGAATTGATCTTTAAAATGTCAAGGATGAATAGGTTTTTGAATAAAGGATTGTATTTCAGTATGTGAATTATTTCATTATTTAACCCTAATAACCTCACCATCAGTACCGGATTAAGACTACTTGATGCCCTAAGCAATCCGCGCCTATGGGCCCCCTATCCACTGATAGAAGTGTCGTTCTTTCAAAAATTTTACGTAATGATAATAATAATAATGAACACTTTATTGCACACAAAAACACAGATAAATACAGATTTAAGAGAAATACAGGGCAAAGGCGGACTTATTTCTGAAAGAAATTTCTTCCAGTCAACCATAAATGACAGAGATGAAGAAACATTATACATTGGCTTATTGAATTTAAAATGAGTGCATAATGAGTGATATAAATATGTATGTAACTATAATAAATATAATAGTCAACATACACTACTAACCTAAAAGTATACCTAACGACCTAACGGTCTAAAAACTAAACAAAGAGTGGGTATTAAAATAAAAAAAAATATATATATAATATATTAAATATGATACACTACATAAATAAATTTACAGGGTGTAATCGTTAAGTGTGACCAGGCGATTATTCCGTAACTATTACAGATATCAAGAAATTTTAAACTGATATCGAAAGTACTTTACCTAATCAGTAAAATGACATCAATAACTTTTTGAAAATCAAACGAGAAGTATCCAAAATTTGGACATTAAACATTCCCATACATTTAGTATGAATGCGATATTGAAACAAGGTTTATTACTAATTTGAAGTGGTAACATAATTAATCTACACGTGTATCTACTTGAAATTCGTTATTATCATATTATACGTAATCATAAAATGAGATTTAGGTAAAATGAGTACTAGACCACTTAAAATAAGGAAACTAAAACCTTTCTACTAATCTCATACTAAATGTATGGGAATGTTTAATGTCAACATTTTGGATACTTCTCGTTTGATTTTCAAAAAGTTATTGATGTAATTTTACTGATTAGGTAACGTACTTTCGATATCAGTTTACAATTTTTTATCAGTTTACAATTTTTTCTACATAAGTTAGTCAACGGTGCACTTGACTGTCCAGATCTCTTAAGTAAGCTGTCATTTAATACCCCTAAAAGGCTACCAAGATCCAACTACATTCTTTTTAATATACCCTTTGCTAAGACTAACCTAGGTACCAACGCTCCTTTAACGAGATCTTGCCGCCAGTACAATGCTATTTCCAAATACGCCAAAGCAGATATTGATATTTTCTCCGGGCTCAACACCTTCAAGTCCTCTGTCAGTAAATACTTAGCCAAAAAAACTACACGCACAAATAAACACAAAGCATAAAATAAGTAGGTACCTACCCTGTTATTTTAAAAAATCTTCGCACAAAATTTGTTAACCTAGTTTTAATTTCATATTTTATAGAATATACGAGTAGTAAATGCTCCTATTAGTATAAGAATTGTTCATAATTGTCTTAACTGGTGCATGATGTGGATGCCTTTAATTAAGAAAACAAATAGCTGTATACATTTTAAGATTATTCCATTTAAGTAAGTTTATTGTATTTCTTGTTGGTGTTCCTAAATAAATAAAGAGATGGCATGTTAGGCGGGCGTCATCGCACGCACGTCAAAATCAATCTCAAGATGATGTTGATGAAAATCAGAATTACGTGGTAGACCCCCTGGTCACACTTAACGATTACACCCTGTATATTACAAAGAGATCAATCATTTCGTACAAAGAATATAATACTATTATACTTTTCTTAGAATAAGCTCGAGAGATAAGTGGTTTTATAATAAAAACCAAAGCATACAATTTTTTCATTGTTTATTGAAATACGACTTGCTACTTTTACGGACAGCAAATTCACGAACGATAGTGTCGTAGTGCTATATGCACATCTGTCTCTATATTCAATATTGATAAAGCCTCGGGCTTCTCTTGTAGCATTTTCGTTCGTTTTAATACCTGACTTTTCGGATGATTTGCAAATTCACGGGGGGTGCACGCAACGACATCACATTACTCAAGCTAGTCAATTTGACTACAATCACCTCCTAAATTACTTTCCATTTAAATTGAAAGACCTTATACAAGGTGACTTTTTGATCATCGTCCAAATTCATACTGGAGGCTTGATAAGTGATCAGTATCTTGGATCAATAACAATTTTTGTGAAATTCGTATAATGAAATTTTGGCTTCCCATAGAAATTCACTTCCAGTCCCGAGTGAATCACTATGGGGAGTCGAAATTTCATTTTACGAATTTCACAAAAACTGTTATTGATCCATGATACTGATCACTTACCAAGCCACCAGTAGAGAATCCAATCCCGCATCAAAATCGCAATCCCGCAAGCCTGCGGGATTAAGATCATCAATCCCGCGGGATTTGCGGGATTGATTTTAATTATTATTATTTCATGTAATTTAAAGAAAGAAAATACACACAAATATTTTTAATTATTCTTATCAACATGAAGCAAAGTTATCACTTATATTATAAATTAAATATAATGATGTTTAAGACAATACAATATTCACAATATTTCACGTTTCATATTTAGATTTTTATTTGAAATAGAACATATTCATTGGTTTTAGAGGCATTTAAAATCAGCTTATTTTTTTTGAAAATACTTTCGAAGAAATGATAAAGTATCTAACGTTTCATCTTTGGAGGCCTGTATCTCCTAAACGGCTGAAGGTAGACCCATGTTCATGGTACTCTAAGAAAAGAGCTCGACGAGATCTATCTACTAAAAAAAAAAAAAATAATAATAAAAAAAAAATTCTATCTGCTGTATCTCCCGAACGGCTTAAGCTACTGACTCCGGGTTTAGACTATAATTATTGGTTTGACAGGGGCTACATGGCCAAATTAAAGAAGTTGACATTTGACAGCTTTTGAGAGTTTTTTGACACGTCTTAAAAAGTGGTCCAATTTGCATTTAATTCGGTATCAAGGGGTGTGTAGGGTCGCTGATTACGGTACCGTTTTAAAATTTGACACTTCTTAAAAATTGACAGTTTTTTCGACATTTTTTGGATATAAAAAATGCTATGCAATAGCTTTACCGCGGCAGTTCCCGAGTGCCACACGTCTTTTTTTTTTCAATCCCGCGAACGTGCGTTTGCGGGATTGGATTCCCTAGCCACCAGTATGAATTTGGACGATGATCAAAAAGTCACCTTGTATATCGCCACGATATGAATCCCCGAGGGGGTGTCAGAGATGTTCCCAAGTGTGAACTATGTAAAGCAAGTCACAGTCTACACTTGGTACACCCGCTTTTCACCGACAATTGTTACGTCCCAAACGTAATGGGCGAGCCCATCGCCGTACATCGGGCACAAAAATGGACTGACCAGGAGACCGGACACAAATTAACCCTTTTATCGAACACAAATTCACAATAAGTTCGTTATGTCTTACAGTGTTGTTTTAATACTAACCCTTATTTACATGATCATACCTCGATAACGTGCGGTGGTAACTTAAGGGGCAGGTTGCCGCCAACGACCTTCAGTTGACCTGTGTCGGTACAAATATCGACTATGAGTATATTGAAATAATGTACATATTACGACGTCGCTGGGTCTCCGGATGGCGCAAAATAGGAGAAAATAGTTAATACATTTCGCTTGGACGCGATGAACGTAAAAAAATTTCCATAGATAATTTTTCTGAGCAATATTTTCCTTGTATTTTAGTGCAAGAACCATACAAATACCATTAGTATTTTCAAAGAAATAACCAAATTTTTACATAATTGCTGTCGAAAAACAGCTTGACTGAACAATATTTTTATACTGTTCTTTTAACAAAGAGAATAATTTTCAGAAATCAATTTTTTTTAATAAATACTTTAAATAAATATCTTACTATACATATCTAATCCTAATCACTACATATCTTAATTATTATTATTACATACCTACGGCCAGTGGCGTGCACAGAACTTTTTGCTGGAAAAGTAAGCAATTGGTCAAGAATAACAATAAAAAAAATTTAAATATCACTTTGAAAAAAAAAGTTTGTATTGGAAATTTTCACTCTAGGGTAGACATTGTCTACCCTGGCGTCATACAATATTTTTTTTCAAAGTGATATTTAAATTTTTTCATATTTTTTTTTATTGTTATTCTTGATGTTATGCTTGCTTTTCCAGCAAAAAGTTCTGTGCACACCACTGCCTACGGCTTGAACGCTCACGTGTGATTGTTGTTGACTATGTGCCAACCGTTTCACCGATACAATTTCGGCATTATCAAGGCGAGTGTCGTTCTTAGCCGTATGTAATAATAATTTAGTATGTCAGCTCACGCGAGTTTTAATAATATTTATACTACATATCTTTTTCATAATTTTTAAACATCTCATTTAACCCGTAAGCTTATACCTGTGCAGCCCGGCACAGGTAAGTAGAGGTCACGGCAAACGTTCAGTATGAGTAGTATTTATATTATATTATATACAATATGGGTTCGTTGGAAAGCTAAAAGGACAAACAACAATAAAAAAAAATATGGGTTGTTTTTGACCTAAATTTTACGCCACCCTTCTTTTTTTTTTTATTTGTGGACAATGTTGAATATTTTTTTTATATATTTTTTTTCTTTATATTTTTTATAACATTATAATATTTGAGTGAACATTATATATATACTATGTAGATATATATTTATTTATATACTAGCCAAAACTTTTTTTCTATATAGAGTGGCCTCCCTGATGCGGCGCGTGAGAGACAGTCCCAGCAGCCTTCGGCTCGTGCTGCAATCACACGAGTGGAGAAAAAGTTTCTCGCACGAGTTTCGTATAATTTTTTATAGCACAAGTGCGGAAAATGCCGACTTTACGCACGCGCAGCGTTTTTACGCACGGTGTGCTATAAATATATTTTTTATTATTACCTTTGTATGGCATTTAATTGTTTTTAGATATGGAGCATATAAATGATAAAAACAATTAATATACGATATATTTCGACTCCTACTGTGGAGTCGTCATCAGTCGAATGAGGTATAAATATGACAGATAAAGAATTAAAAATTTGTTCCTCCTTCTTTTTAACAGATGTCACTTTTTTTTTAAATTTTATATTCTTTATCTGTCATATTTATACCTCATTCGACTGATAACGACTCCACAGTAGGAGTCGAAATATTATCGTATTTTAATTGTTTTTATCATTCATATGCTCCATATCTAAAAATAATATTAAATTAAGTTTTCAAGTTAAATATGTGTACTAATATAGTTTTTAAGCAATTATGTTACTAACAAAATATGGACTTGGTCTGAAATAAAATTATTTATTATTATTATTTATCCCGTACATAAAAGATTAATTACTTTTTCTTTTTTTTATGTATTCTAGTTTTAGAAAAAGAAAACCGCATTAGATTCTGACAACTACTTTAGGAGATAGAGCCAAAAACAAAAGCAGCGCGAAAAATTGGCGGGAAAAAAAAATTTGTCAATAATGAGGCTATGCGAATTTTATTTTTGTCACTGTCACTCCAAGCGAAAAATCGCGCAGTGGGAGAGGGGCAGATTCAGGGCAATAGGGAAAAAGTTGGTTTTATATCTTTATTAAAAAACTAAAATACGAGTAGCTAGCAAAATTTCAAATATCAAATGTCTAGATATTGTTGAAACACACCTAATAAAATATGTTTGAGTTCTGTATATGGTTCCTATTCGTCAAACGAGGAGAAAAAGTGTGTTTGAAGACCTCATTTCAACAATTATTTCTATCAAAGAAAATTTATCCAAACATGTTTCCCAATTTCAAAACCCTAGATTATATAGTCAAAATGCATATACCAGAAATTTATTAAAATTTTCGTGTATTTCATGACATACACAGAAAAGAAACACCCGTATTTTTTTCGCATATCGCCTTAAGGGGCTATACCGTGAAAATTGACATTTTTGAAGTTATTTATCTGCTCTTTTAATGAAGTTCCAAGTAAAATAAATTAGTATAACAATTTTGGGACCTTTTACTAGATTTTGGTCTATCAGAAACGCGATAGGAGGAATTTCATTCGATAGAAATAATTATTGAAATCTGGTCTAAATTTACACTTTTTTTGATATTCTGACAAATTAGGATAGCATACAGACTTGAAAAATATTTATTTAAGTAGATGGGTTTTAACTACACCTAAATTACTGGTTATGGAATTTTTTGTAGCTATTTTAGTTAATTTTGCATTTATTTAAAACCGACTTTTTGTCAATTTTCCCCGATTCCGTCCCTTTCGCACTGCGGGTCTTTCTGCCTGGAGTAACGGGGACCTTTGCTAGCACGGTATATCACCTTAAGAGAAATATCGTTATCAGTGAGAGTAATTTTCGGATGACGCTGGAACAGGCGCCTTACTAAACCACTCAATACAATGTGCACGGCGAGGATAGAACTCACGACCGTTAGCGGGCAAGAGCTCAGCACAGGCGGTACCTTTATATTATCATGTATGTATGTATGTAAATTCGTTATTGCACAAAATGTATACAATGCACAAAGGCATGTGTAATGTGGGAATTAGTGTCGTGTTGCATACTGTAACATTTTTTTATAATACTTATGTTAATAAAATATTTTTATAAAACACCGTTCAAGGGCCTTTTTTATTTTTTATATATATGTTTTACTCCACATAAATACAAACACTTAAATGGTTTTAGTCGCTATATTTCGACCCCTCAGTGGGGCCGTCATCAGGCGAATAGGAAATAGTACATTACGATACGAGAGCGATGAAACGTTTCTCGCACGAGTTTCGTATAATTTTTTATAGCACAAGTGCGGAAAATGCTTCGGCGAGTGCTGCAATCACACGAGTCGAGAAAAAGTTTCTCGCACGAGTTTCGTAATGTACTATTATACTACACCTGCTCGGAAAGTACCTTCTTTCTTTGTTGAAAACGATGCAGAAAATACGTCATTACTGTCATACAAATATGCGGGTGGAAAAAGTGTATGAAAATCCATTGTTAACGTGCTTCAGCGGGCAGAAAAAGTATATGCAAATCCATTGTTAACGTGCTGTTTTTTTTTTTAAATAACATAAAGAATGAGCAGGTGGCCAAGTGGCCAGTATTATTTTGCGAACTCGTAAATAAAACTCGAAAAATGATACTGGCCACTTGCTTTTCCTGTACATAATAAAAAAATAAGAAGGAAATCCAAAAGTGACAATCGCACGCGAGTCAGTCGGTTTCTTTTATTGTATCTTGATTAAAAGTAAAATTATACTATTTCCTCGCAGACCTGTGTAGTATAAAGCACTATGTATCACTCGGGAGAAAGTGAGATTCCCAACCCGTGTGTATTGAGGCCCTTGGCTTCGCCTCGGGCCTCAAACTACACCCTCGTTGGTAATCTTCCCCTTTCTTCCCTCGGTGAACAATGTACTATTATAGCACAAGTGCGGAAAAAAGTGCTCGTGCCGCAAACTCACACTCGTCAGAAAACGTTTCATCGCTCTCGTATCGTAATGTACTATTATAGCACATTGTGCGTAAAATGACCGCTTTACGCACGCTCGTAATGTACTATTATAGCACACTGTGTGTAAAATGATCGCTTTACGCACGGCAGCGTGCGTAAAGCGGTCATTTTACGCACAGTGTGCTATAAAAAATATTATATGACATATATGTATAGGTATTTGAAGTAAAAAAACTTGCAATAAAGAAATTTTCATTTTCATTTTCAACGCTAATTAGCATTCTCTACCAGTTAACCTTTGGTGATGTGGAGATTATAAGTCAATTAATATAAAGAAAGAAAAATATTTATTTCGAGTAATCAATCGGTCGAGCTTACTTACTATTTACAATACAAGTAAACCCGCGGTGGGGTGTACTACGACTATATTATTTTTAAAACAATTACTTACCTGAAAATGTAAATAGACTCAGCTACCTATATGTCATCTGAAACAATTTTCAGATAACGCTGATTTTCAGCTATTCCCATGCCACTAATATTTTTTTCAATGCATGTGCTCGTAAAGGCCCACTTTTTATGCATCAAAACCGAACAAAAAGTCGATTATTTTGCCCTAGGGCTTTATTATTATTATTTTTTTTTAATTATTGACAATGGTTGGCTAACTTGCAGCCTTTCCTGTGTACCATAGATTTTATACTTTTTTTTTCCACTGTTTAACGGCTCTGGATACAGTCCTTTTGAGCCAATTATAATTTAAAGTTCACAAGATTATATTTGTTTTCATTTCCTCACACTATGCATTGAAAAACGTAGTATGATACACGGGCGTAAAAGCAATAAATTACTCGGTTACGTTTAAAACACTCGCTACGCTCGTGTTTTAAATCGTCCTCGTAATTTATTCCTTTTCACCCTAGTAGCATAAACTACTATTATATTTGATATAAGTTTTTTTTTATTATATAGGTAGTATAAAAATAAGAGATAATTGTGCACGCAGCAGATAGCACTCAAAAATAAGTTGAGTAAAACAAAAAAAAACAATAACACAATTTTTAGACCAAAAAAAGTTTTGCATTGGATTCTGGGGCTCTACCGCGTAATTCTCATTTGTATCAACTTCAAGCAAATGCATGCGAAATTCAACGCGTGCAAAAGAGATGGCATGTTAGGCGGGCGTCGTCGCACGCACGTCAAATTTCGATCTCAAGTTGATGTTGATGAAAATGAGAATTACGCGGTAGACCCACAGTTCCGTCAATGTAGATGGTAAAAATTCGAAAAAAATAAGGCGTGTTTTATTGACTCAATACAATTATTAATTACACTTTATAAATAAACATACATTTAATCTTCTTTTAATTATTTTGCTTCAATAAAAAGCAAGAATTTCACGAAAAATTTCAGAATTTCAGTTTCCATATTTCAAAAGCAATTGAAACGAAACTAACATACGCAGATACTAACTAGAAAAAAACATCTTTATTACATAAAGAAATTATAGTTAACCCTTTTTAAGGCAGCGGGAATATATTTCCCACCATCTAAATTAAAATTATTTGTTAAACGAATTTCAAGTTAAGTTTTTTTTCTTAATGGCAACATTTTTATTGACATCCGGTCTACATATTCAATTTTTGGTAATGACAAGTCGCCATTTTAAAATTTTCAGAGTGATATTTGGAAGGGTGAAATCGGGAGTGTTTTGATACGACGTTAGAAATCTTTATCAATCTCGGATATATGCGACTTATAAACGGTAAATTGTTATTATTTCTAAAGCTTATATTATATTTCATTGAAGTTCGTGCATATTTTCAATTTTAGATTTCACAGATTTTGTTTGTAGGGGGTTTTTGTGGTGGTAAAAATATTCCCTCTGCCCATGGAGCATGACAGTATTTATTTTTTATTATAGAAAATGGGTGGGAAGGCTTTGACGGACGATGAAATTGCTTATGCATTGGAGGAGATGATAGGTCTGCCTGACAATCCCGACATTTCCGAAGACGATCTGGAATCAGATGAAGAAGATAGCCAGCTTAGTACGGTGAAACTTCAGAAAATTCTAGACGATCTTGAAGAGCCCCAGGACGGTATCATTACAGCTACACTTGATCCACCTGGTAGTCCTATTAGTATGGTTAGTTATTCTACTAATGAAAACCAACCTTGTCCATCACCAAAACCACCTGAAAGTGTCTGCCCTAGGCGGGGAACAAACCAAAATACCCAAAATTTACCCAGTGCTTCTGGCACTCAACAGACCTCTCAGCGAAGGTCACCATCACCATGCGACAAAACTGAGCAATCTCGAATTTCGAGTCTCTGTCGCTAGAGGGCTAATCAGCGGGTTCTCAGCGGAAAAAAGCGGCTTTTGAGAACCGCCAAAAAGCTGTGCATGTTGTCGCCGAAGAAGTTAGATTCAGCAACGTCGGAAACCACATGCCAGTAGAATTGCCGACCTATAAAAGGTGCAGAATGTGTAGCACGAAGGCCAAAGACAAGAGGTCTATGATCATGTGTGAAAAATGCAAGGTGCCACTCTGCATAACACCATGCTTTTACTGCATTCCATAGGAATTAGAGCATGGTGTTATGCAGGGCGTCACGGGCAGCGGGGATATTTCTACCACCATGTTTTTTTAATCTTAAAATTTTTTTTCTTACTTTTTGTCAAAATTTATAATAAAAATAGTCTAAAACCATCAACAGTTTTACTTTTTCACCCCTAGATGCTTATGCCTTATAAAGGGTTAATGTCCTAATGTAGCCGTGATTACATAATAACTGAAGTTTTGCGTGCGCGGCACCTGATTGGAGCAGGATAGACAGTTGAAAAACAAAAACGTTAGAGCAGGACTGAATTTTGGCATTGTGCAGCCCCTTAAGGCGATAATATATTATTAATTATTTTTTATTAATATAAACTGTACTAAAGTTGTTATAAAAATTTCGTTTAACCAGGTCCTAGATACCGTCAAAACCCATCTAATAAAATATAATTGCAGTCCATATGTCATTCTTAATTGTTAAACCAGGAGAATTGGTGTCGAAAAAGACCTCATTGTAACAACTAATTCTATCGAGCCGAATTTCTCCAATCGCGTTTCTGTTTTAACAGATCCCTAGAAAAAGATTCAAAAATAATATAAAAATAATTTACCGACGTAGATATGCAAGTTCTTAAAGTGTCGATTTTTTTTCCGTAGCGCCTTAAGGGGAACGAAAATACAAACAGAAATAAAATGTCAGCTTTCGGATGATTTTGTTGCAATAATTAGGTTACGTATAGCCATAAAAAA
Organism: Ypsolopha sequella; assembly: GCA_934047225.1. Classification (NCBI taxonomy): domain Eukaryota; kingdom Metazoa; phylum Arthropoda; class Insecta; order Lepidoptera; family Ypsolophidae; genus Ypsolopha; species Ypsolopha sequella. The sequence continues at coordinate 6,238,570 of OW204011.1, forward strand.
AATACATGTTTTTAGTTGAACTTTAAGGTATTCATTTTCCACAAACCACGTTAATCGATTCATATTTGTACTGTCAATGAATTTTTTTGTAACCCTCTATTGCACACTTCTTATCGATTTTGTTTCAGGTATCGCTTTCGCGATTTTGTTGGTTTTTTTTTAATAAAATTAGTGTGAATGATATCTATTCATTTTCCAAATACCACGTTATTCGGGTCAAAAAAAGCACCCCCTTTTTCCAAAAATACGTAAATCCACTGATGCAGTCAGCGGCAGCAAGATATTGTCAGTCTGCGCCTAGCGTTGGCGCCCGTAAGACGTGGAACCTGTGCCCTTTTTTGCAAGCTATAAATATCTCCCAAAACTACTTCAAAACACATTGAAATTAATTTTATAAAGTCATATTTCGAGGAGCATCATATTCCTGCCGTTAAAAACTCAACAAAATATGCGTATGAGTGATTTAGCTACATCGTGCCATAGTCATAACAACAAAACTGAATGAATTTGGATTGAATTCATACTTTTATGCGGGAAAATAATATATGTTACTCTAAAAGAATAATTTTGTGATCGTTATTGAAACCCAAATTAATTTACTTATACTTACTGAGATCTGTAACAAAGGTCAATGACCAATGACATTGGCTCACCATTTCAGGTCCAATAAGTGAAGTTTTTTGCAAATTATATAGGTACACTTACTTGGGATAAATCGCCAAGCATTTAAAATATAAAAATTTATTTTGAAATATTTACAGTGCATGGCAAAATTATTAGATCGTAGATAATCCTGTCGGTACATGTTCAGGTTCTGTTACGCAAAATGAAAACAATGAAACTCTTTTAGGATTAATTTGTTATCCCTATGTTTGTCTGTCTGTCCGTTTGTCTAGACAATTTTTTCTGGGTAAAATTAATAAATACCAATATTAACGGCCCTCTATAGAGCTGTAAAAACATACTTTTGACGTTTTTATTTATATTACGTTTTAGGTTTTTACGTTTTTTTTTTTACGTTTTTCATACAAATTTTCTCACTATGAAAATGTAGGGATGAACACTTGAGATAATATTTTGCATTTAAAAGTCAACACAGAAAGGAATTGTTGAACAAATAATGTAAAAAATATGAAAACCATGTTGTTCTATTCTAAAGGGATTAATTATCTGCTGTTCAATGTGGTGATAGCTTTGTTTATTTTTTTCCTTGAATTCTTTTTAACTAAGATAACAAATAGTTTAATAAAAGGTTCTCCTTAAGAGGTCCCTTTACCCCTGTATTTTTCTTAAAATTCATACAAGAGGTATAAACCGAATGTGAAGTCTACAGCTTATTTTCTTCATATCTTTTTTCATGAGTATATTTTAGTGACATCTAACTACGTCTCTATACAGCCCAAAAAGCAAAATTTGATAAAACACCATCATAATAGCTGTCAGGATATCGTCAATATTGCCTCGTTTTTACGCAAAGTTTAACAAGTTTGTATACTTTTATCTATACTGGAAATAAAAAAGAGAGAAATACAGGCGTCGTTCATGTTAAGATGACTAAGTTTACACACTTTGCTAAGTATAAACAATTACCGTTTCATGGAAAACTGTTTTGACCTGAAACCATTTCACAAATTCAATTAACTTATTTTGAATATCTTGTCATCTTGCACTTCTTGATGAGAAATACAATTTCAATAAGTAAAAATACAACTTTTAGTTAAGAAAACTTATAGTTAAAAGTCTGCTGTATGCATTAACATATTTTTAATTATATTACCATAGTAATAAAATAATTGGCTTATCCGTCGTCGTGATACCAGCCGTAAATTTCTTAAATAATCTGATATCACGCTTATGGAAAACCCAATTATTTTGAAGATACCATAATATCATTAAAATATGTTTATGCATATAGCAAACTTTTAACAATAAATTGTCTTAGCTAAAAGTTGTACTTTACCGTTATAATTATTTCTTAATATTTTGTTACAAATTCGGAGAAATAGCCCTTAAGGAAAACCTTGTATGAAAATATTTGTTATCTTTGTAACAAAGAAAAAAAAAATAAACAAAGCTATCGCCACATTGAACAAACAGTAAATTATTAATCCATTTAGAATAGAAAGATATGGTTTTATATTTTTTACATTATTTGTTCTACAGTTCCTTTCTGTGCTTTCTTTCAAATGCAAAATATTATGTCAAGTGTTGATCTCTATATTTTCATAAGGAGAAAATTTGTATGAAAAAGTTAAACAAAAGGCCATAAAAACGTTATAATATGTATATTTTACAGGGCTGTAAATATTAGCATTTATTGATTTTACCCAGAAAAATTGCCTAGACAAACGGACAAACAGACAAACATAGGGACAACAAATTAATCCTAAAAGAGTTTTGTTTTTCATTTTGCGTAAAGGGACCTGAACATTTCAAACTATGATACAAATAAATTTCTATATTTTAAACACTTGGCGATTTATCCCAAGGGTAAACAGGTGTCCCAAAAGTCAACGCTTTCCCTTGGAAGGCTGGTAGGCCAGCTCATTACTGACCAGAATATCAAGTTATAACCTCAGCAAAAAGTAGATAGTCTTCGAGTTGATGGTACTTTTATAAATTCGAATAGATTTTTGAGAGTCAAAGCTAACCAGTTCTAAATTCTAAGAATAAAATTTTTGTTGCGCAACTCTGAATAGTCATGCTATTGATAAAGTTAAAAATAAACCTTGAAATGCTGTTACATCAGGAAGAAAATAAAAACCCAATTTATGAGCAATTTTTTGTAATTAGGTTAGTTCGATACCACACCCTGAAAAAAAATGTCCTATGTTAGTTTTGCAAATTGTCTTAAATAGCGGCTCATCAAATATTGTTTTTCAAATGATCTGGCAATTTCTGTGTATTACTTTTGAAAAAAAAGTTATTGCTATTTTACTACCAAAGGAGCTGCGTATTTTTTTAAATAATTAGAATTTAGAATGAAAGAGTGGCGGGCAGTAAAAGTATTTGACGTTCATTAGAACTGCCATTTAACACGCGTTAGAGTGAGATAAATAGTGACGCTATTTAAAATGAGTTGGAATGAGATAGTAACGCAGTTAAACGTGGTTGAATGAGAGAGGCATAATTGATATAGGCTACAGTGAGATAGATAGTGACGTGGTGCATTCCTTCTGAGAATATTTGTTAGTTTCCACTTTTTGTAATAACAACTTCAGTAAAAATTTTTTGTAAAGAAATTTTTGGTCCAATTTATTTTCCCGCAAGTGTAAAACCAGCTCAACCGGCAAAAAATATTTCAAGAATGGGTAATGGTGACAATTAACCGTCACGATATTATTATGTATCTCTAAAGGAGTGTCTGAAATGTTCCGAGGGTCAACTGATAAATCAAACACTCAAAAAACCATGTTCACGCCACAGCGTGACGGTATGCGCATTTCAGCGCATGCGCAAAATGTAACCGCGAGGTTACAGAAATGCAGGGCTGATGGGATTTGATGATGTTGTTGTTGTAAAGGTACTTTCGTGTAAACAAGAACTAGCGTGTATTGTCGGCACATGATTTTAAGGCAAATAACATAAAAGTTAACAAGTTCACCGGCCCTTTTTAGATATTTTATGTTACGGTAATCTTGTGTTACGGTAATAGATTGCCGGACAGTTTATTTGTGTTATTGTCTGCTTTTTTTACCCGGGTATATATAGCACAAATATAGTAAACAATTTGTTTTTTCATCTCATCTCTGCTCTTGTTGTTTGTGGTACACATATAGGGTGTTCCAAGTTGGTGTATCAGCTCATATACAGGTTGTTTTTAAAAAAAAAATTTTTTTTTTTTTTTCTCTCTGTCGGGTTTATTTTCCGTGTTCCGTTTGAACATAACCTTTGTTACTTCGGCCCGCGCAAGTTACAAGCTATCCGCACGTTGGAGTTGGTAGCGCTCAAGTTTTAATAACTCATTTTCACATATAGTCACACTCATCACACATTCAATCAGCACATACACACTCAGCTCATTTTCACTCACACATTCAATCAGCACATACACACTCAGCTCATTTTCACTCACACATTCACTCATCACATACACATTCAGCTCATTTTCACTCAATGAAACCAGCACTCAGCGCACTCAGCACACTCATCACACACACACTCATCACATACACACTCAGTTCATTTTCACTCAATGACTTCAACTCCAACAGAGAATTCTTGTAACTCCGCACAACGTGTAGTGAACGTCACTAACACACCAATTTTGTTGCCAACCGTCTCACTTAAAATAGCAGACGTACATGGTCAATTTCACTCAGCACGAGCCCTGTTAGGTTTTATCTCACGTCGCGGTACTCCAGTTCTCATTCGCTCAGACTGCGGCACAAACTATGTAGGTGCTAGGAATCAGCTCATTGAAGTTCAGAACTTCCTCAGGTCAAACAATGATGCAATCACTCACAAGCTCGCGAATCAGCACATAACTTGGTTCGGCGCTCTGCACGAAATAATACTCAACTCAAGACCCCTCTGCCCGATTTCATCCGACCCTACGGACTTTGAACCTCTCACGGCCGGACATTTCATTATTGGTCGTCCGCTCACCGCTCTACCTGAGCAGTCTTTTGACGACAGACCCATATCTGCTCTTAAACGGTTTCAACTCATTCAAGCGCTCTCTCAGCGCTTTTGGACTCTCTGGTCCAGATCCTACCTCCATACCCTGCAAACCCGCTCCAAATGGCTCTCCCCTTCTTCCCCTCCTCAAGTGGGTGAACTGGTCCTCATCAAAGAGGATGACCTGCCTCCGCTCCAATGAAAGTTGGGGAGAATTCTCCGCACAATGCCTGGCAAGGATGGAGTGATCCAAGTTGTGGATCTGGACACAGCCCATGGAAATCTGCGACGACCTGTGTTCAAGATAGCCAGGCTGCCGTTGGATTCAGCTCAGGAGGAGTCGCAGCCCCGGCCCCCCCAGGATGTTCACGCCACAGCGTGACGGTATGCGCATTTCAGCGCATGCGCAGAAAGTAACTCGCGACAGAATCGAGTCGCGCGCTGAGCGCCGCTCGCTCGCCCTGTTCGGCTCGAGACGCCTCCCGAGGCGCACGTCTGCGCGCTCGCGCAGCCCGCTGTTTCGCCGCAACCGTCGACCTAACGATACGTGTGTGCATACATTCGCGCCGCCAGCCCAAACAATATCGTGTACCTACCCTTTAGGTTGTGAAAGTGTAGTGTTCACGTTACAACAAGACATTCTGCACATTCCTGACCAAAACGCCAGCTCCATCAGCCCAACAAGAAGGCTCAGCCCGTCATCGCATTCGTCGGCTCGTCCACAACATTCCAAAGCAAGGTCAGTGCACCCACAATTCTCCCGTGTCAAATCCCATCAGCCCTGCATTTCTGTAACCTCGCGGTTACAAACCACTTTTAGCCGACCATAATAAATTTACGTCCCGACGTGATAGCAAGTAGGATCAATGCTGTGTGACGATGATCGAAATACACTAATAAATTATATAAAATAAAATACGTATTACTTTTGACTCTGCCTCGTCCACTCTATTCGTATTTTTGCTATGGTGACGCGAGCTTAGAGACCGGGACGAATTTCCCCCCGCGCGCTATCGTAAAATAGAATAAGCCACGCCCGGAACTGGTTTTTGTTTTGGCTATGTCATACTCTTAAGTCGTAATCCTGTTAACGCAGTAGATATTCGGCTAATCGATGAAAATTACAGGGCGCGAATTGTTCAGATGCGGGATGACAACATTCAGCACATTATAAATCAAATTAATCAGGGTACTGTTAATCAAGGTATAATTACGAAATATAAAATAAAAGATACTTATTCTGTTACACAGAAACAAATAGCTGGAAACAGTTTTTTAGGGTTCCGTAGTCAACAACAAGGAACCCTTATAGTTTCGCCATGTCCGTCTGTCTGTCTGTCTGTCCGCGGCTTAGCTTAAAGACGATTAGTAGGTACTAGAAAGCTGTAATTTGGCATGGGTATACATATTTATCATGCCGATAAAGTGGTATAGTGCGCGCCAATCTTTAAGTCGCCTCTGATTGAGTTACGAGTGCAAGCTTGCGCAGGTATAGTCAAGGAAACAATAATATCAACGGTTGATTACTAAATGTTTACTATAAGTGGGAAGGTGTACTTGTTGTACCTACCTATTTCATTATTTATTTATTATTTTAGTGCGATCTTAACTACGAGTATATAAATAAAAGGCATTAATATAAACACCATTTTCCTACATTGTCGCCTTAAAACGCTATAACGTCCGCGAGGCATAACAACATCTATAAAATTTAACAAACTAAATCAACAAAACAACAAGTAAAGGCAACACAAACAATAACAAATAGATTCAACGATAAACTTAACGAATCATGGAATTTTTTCCTCAAATGTACTTTTTATGCAACGCGCGCATGTGTAGTGTACGGACTAGCACTAAAACTAATGCATAGTGTCGACACCTGCTGAATGGCGAACGGGGGGTGTGGTGCGGCACGCAGGCGGGTGTGCTCCGCGCCCTCGCTCCTGTAACGTCCCCCTGACTGTACAGTAAAGTTTTGGAAAAGATTTTTTTTTAGGGTACCTACCCTACATGTAAAGTGGGGATGATTTTTTTTCTCGTCTATCCCCTAGTGTGGGGTGTCGTTGGATAGGTAATTTAAAAATATTGGGGGTGCGAGAAGACTATTTTTTGATCCAAGGTTTCGTTTACGAAATATTAAGCTTAAAATTGTTAAAAACCTCAAAAGGTTTCCGATACACTGTTATGTATAATGTATATATATTTTTTAATAAAAATAAATAAATAAATAAATAATTTGTTAGAGTCAAGTGTTCCCCTCCCTGCCAGCGAAACGGTTGTATTTGGAGACGTGAAAAAAATCACGGCAGTAGTATACATAACGAAATTAAAAGGAAAACTATCACAGCTAAGTAGGCTTTACAAGTTAACGAGTACAGATCGCGCCAAACTTTTAGTCCCCTCTAAACACGGGGCGATTCGCATCAGCAGGAACAAAATGTATGGGCCGTTCTTGGGAAGAGCAACTTCCGAGCGTACTAGAAGTTTGGCGCGATCTGTATTAGTCAACAAACTTATAAAATGTACTTGGAGAAGAAGTCTGCATATTGTACTTACATTGCGCGTGGCCCGACACGCAATTGGCCGGTTGTTTTTATACCAAGATTGTCAAAATTTTCTGTACTACAAAAATATCACGACCAAGTTGGCCAGGATCCGATAGGGTTGAAAAAATAATCAAATCAAAATACTGGTTTCTGCGAATGATTTCATCCTCAAATATCTCAAAAGTTATCTACAGTGCACATTTGCTCGCTGTATACTTGTGGCGCGGTCTGCCTATGTCATTTCAAATAAGCGTTTGGTCTATATCTCACATTGTACATTTCGCGATACGACTATTTCGCTATGGGTTTGTTTCTCACATTGTTCATTTCGCGATACGACTATTTCGCTATTGGTCTATATCTCATTCACATTGTCCATTTCGCGATACGACTATTTCGACTATTCCCTATGATGTAAAAGTTTTTATAGCACAAAAGAAATGTGTTCGTGCGATTTGTGGCATCCCTCATGATGAATCATGCAAACCATTATTTACTAAATTAAGAATTTTAGCTTTTCCGTGCTTGTATATTTTTGAACTGGCTTTATTTGTAAGACAACACCTTCATCTATTCAAAACAGCTAAAGATGTTTATCCAAAAAATGTAAGAAAGGTTAGTGCTCCAACCTAAAACACAAACGTATATTAAATCATGCTATCCAATGTGCATAAAGATTTATAATATACTTCCACAGAGTCTAAAAGATCTTCCTCTCACCTTGTTCAAATCTAAATTAAGAAAATGGTTATTAGATCAACAATGTTTTAGTATCAAAGAATTTCTTGACACAAAAAATTTTAACGGTAGGTAAATAGATGTGTATAAGTTGACATATTTATTAAATTCAAGTTGAATTTCCATTGGATGCTATATAATATAATGCATGAATAATTGTTTGACTATTATGTTCTTGTTTTGTGAATGTTTCTTTTACTGATGTCCAATACTTCTTTTGCACCAAAATTTGCATGCTACATTAAAACTAGCTAATAAGGAGCTCTTTTGCATGTACCTACCTAGTCCTATCTACCCTTGTTAAAGCAAATAAAGATATTCTTATTATTTATCTTGTTCTTATTCGCTATTGGTCTATATCTTACATTGTCCATTTCGCGATACGACTATTTCGCTATTGGTCTATATTTCACATTGTCCATTTCGCTATACGACTATTTCGCTATTGGTCTATATCTCACATTGTCCATTTCGCTATACGACTATTTCGCTATTGGTCTATATCTCACATTGTCCATTTCGCAATACGACTATGTCGCTATTTGTCTAATTTATCTTGACAAGAAGGGGAGTTACATCCCATAGAAAAACCGAAGCACACACTTCATGTCGATCATTTGGATCCATTTCCAAAAACCAAAAAGGAGAATAGTTATGTATTGATGACAGTGGTGTATTTAAAAAATTTCGCGTCCTGCCCCCCTATTGTGTATCTTTAGTTGCCAACTGCACGAGGTGCCTATCATCAAAAACATAGCTAAAAACTGAAATTTCAAAATTGACTTTAGTGGGTATTGAACTATTAACAATCTGTGTCGTCACTTCAAGTGCGAAAATATCCTTAGGACATCGGAATTCGATAGTATATCTATGTTTTTGATGATAGACACCCAGTCCAGAAGGCAACTAGAGATACACAATAGGCCCGCTGGGCCTGTAAAGGTTTCCACCCCATAAATTAACGAGAAAATTTTAAATAAATTAAATTAAATTTAATCCAGCAGTGTGTTAATGTGGGCTGAGCATTCTCAGCTTAATGAATGAAAAAACTAAAAAGGCCATACAAAAAATAAACATTTATATTCATATTATATTCAAAAACATTTATATTTTTTTCTTAAGGACATTTTTTTTAAATGACAGTATCAAGTCGAAAAGCAATACAAGGTGACTTTTTGATCATCGTCCAAATTCATACTGGTGGCTTGGTAAGTGATCAGTATCATGGATCAATAACAATTTTGGTGAAATTCGTAAAATGAAATTTCGACTCCCATAGTGATTCACTCGGGAGTGGAAGTGAATTTCTATGGGAAGCCGAAATTTCCTTTTACGAATTTCACAAAAATTGTAACTGATCCAAGATACTGATCACTTATCAAGCCTCCAGTATGAATTTGGACGATGATCAAAAAGTCACCTTGTATAAAATAAAAAAAAATAATATAAATTAAACGATTTATTATGAAAGGCGCTCAAAGGTGAGCGTGAGGTCGCCGCCCCGGGCCATGGCCCTTTTGACCCTAGGGTAATTACGCCACTGATTGATAAATAAATTGATTCATTCACTAATTTTGTCTTTTCCCGCCCTGTAAAAAGTGTTAGCTCGACTGAAACTGTAAAGCATCTAAAATACATTATTTCAGAGTTTGGTAATCCAATTAGAATTATTTCAGACCGTGGAAAATGCTTTACAAGCCGTTTTTTTAATAGCTTTGCTGCTGATAATAATATAAACACGTACTTAAGAGGCTATGCGAATTTTATTTTTGTCACTGTCACTCCAAGCGAAAAATCGCTTAGTGCGAGAGTGCGAATGATTAGTGAGAATGATTAGTGCTGCATTGTGAATCTTTGCAGCAAATACTGAGTCGGAGCCCTTTTACTATTGTAATATGTTCATAATTATGTATCTGTCTCATTATTATTATTGTTAAAACTTGTTCCGTGTCTTTTATTGTTAATGTAAATGTTTAATTGTGTTGAATGTGAATTGTGTACGTATTGTAATAGTGAATAAATGTTTTATCTATCTATCTATCTATAAAAAAAACTAAAATATCTAGTAAAATTTCAAATATCAAATCTCTAGATATTGTTGAAACACACCTAATAAAATGTGTTTGAGTTCTGTATGTGGTTCCTATTCGTCAAACGAGGAGAAAAAGTGTGTTTGAAGACCTCATTTCAACAATTATTTCTATCGAGGAAAATTTATCCAAACATGATTTCCAATTTCAAAATCCTAGATTATACAACGTGTAACAGAAAAGTGTAACCATATTTGAAGAGCTTATTCAGTCAATGGTATAGAACAACTTTTACTATGGAACATACCTGTATATCGAAAAAAAAAATACTTTTTCATAGAAAAATGCAATGCCGCTCGGCTGAAATGTATGGAAGGACAGATTTTTTTTTTGAGATTTCATGTTTGGCTCCACATAAAAGTTGTTCTATACTATTGACTGAATAAGCTCTTCAAATATGGTTACACCTTGTATAGTCAAAATGCATATGCCAGAAATTTATTTAAATTTTCCGTGTATTTAATGAAATACACAAAAAGGTTTAGTTTATTTTTAAGGATATTTTTAGTTTAGTTTAGATGTATTTATTTTAGTCCTTTTTATTTTAAGTTTAATGTTATTTAAGTTAATTGTTGCAATAGAGATGTGACCCCATCAGTTACTATAAAACCATTAAAAAAAAAAAAACAAAACCCTAGATTATATAGTCAAAATGCATATGCCAGAAATTCATTAAAATTTTCCGTTGATTTAATGAAATACACAAAAAACAAGCTCATCAATTTTTTTACATATCGCCTTAACGCAGTATCTGTTCTCGCGCCATGGTCATAACCATATCAGATGGATTGAATGCCTACTTCTGTAACTGAAGAATACAATTGTGATGATGAATTATGAGACATTAACACCGATTTGGCGCAACACAACTTGACTTAATTGACAGGACTAAACTTAATTTGAGTGTTCTGTTCTTTTCTTTCTCTATCTAAAAGACAAAGACGGGACGCTCAAAATAAGGTTAGTCTTGTTAGTTGTTTTGCGCCGAATCGACCCAATTGTCTAGCTAGTGTATCAAAAACAGTCACTGTAACCATGATCCCGTCGTTCCAACTGAAAACACATGAAAACAACTTGATACATGAAAACAACACGAAGTAAACAGAACCCACGGATTTAGAATAGAGGGGATATGCTATGTAGGCGGGGCGCCTGTCTTTCGAGTATGCTCAGGGGCGCATACTCGCTGAGTAGGAGCTACTCCAAGTAGGAGACCCCCTCGAAGTAATTCGGGGGAGAGTAAGAGGACAGCTCACAGGCAAAAAACCAGGAGGCCCACCATGCCTGGGACCGATGGATGGCGGTATATCCATCCCTAATAGCCGGGCCTTATATGGAAGGAACAGACTGGTGCGAGGGTTCCGGCACCGCGCTCACCAACCCGCCTGCCCAGCGTTTGTGAGTATGGGCAATTCTTCCAGGATGACCGCCGGGAAAGGCTGTTGTCCAGTAGTGGGCGAACTAGGCTGATGGATGAATGACATTAGGTCTTTACATTTGAAATTGCCGTTTTCGGTAGAAAATTTGAAGGAAACTCAGGGAAGGTGTAAAAACACCTTCTCATAACACCGGGGCGTATGGAAACTCTTTCACTGTTAAGTCCATCAAACTGTGGAACTCCCTTCCTCACACTATCAGGGATAGCCCCTCCATTGGTGTATTCAAAAGGAAAATAAAAGAGCACTATCTTCGACAAACTATCCTGTAGGTGTATGTATATATGTATATAATTTATTGTGTATTTATTTGCTGAATATGTATTGTTATATTTATTTATGCTATGTAGGCATGTAAATTTTATGTAGTTTGTTATTATTTTTAACCAATTACCTAGGTATCTACTATTAATTTAATCTTGTATCTGTATAAGTATTATCGTGCACAATATGAATATCTTATTTATTTCAAATATCCTTATCACCCTTGGTTTGCTGGAAGAAATCTCATTATTGAGGTAAGCACGCCATTGTACATAACTTTTATTATATAATTTAGAATTAAGTTTTCTGTGTGCAATAAGAATAAATAAAAAATAAAAAAACTTTACGGTCAAATTCAAATTCAAATTTATTTGCACCATAATGTTCGAAAGGTCTTAAATAACATTTATAGTATCAATTACGGACCCTGTCGGACATAGCAAAGTAACTTAAAGCTAGTAACATAATTATTCTTATTCTAAATAGGTAATTACCTATATAAGTATATGTATGGGATATAAAGAAACATATCCATCTTATATTTAAGTAAGTAAGTATCATAAACAAGGCTTTATTGTGCTTAAAATCTAGGTAAATACAATTTCTTTCTTTTATATCTATAAATCTTAATATTCTAGTTATTTAAGTATTCTTCAATTATGTAGGGACATTTTTGTATTAAATATGTTTTTAGTTTGTTATTATAAGTTGTAAGTTTTGGTTCATTTTTTATATCATTTGGTAGTTTGTTAAATAGTCTTATTGCCATATAATATGGGCTACGGTTAAGAATTTGAATTCTAGATTGCGGTAAATTTAATCTTTCCTTATGACGTGTATTGATATTATAGGAGGTGTAACTATAAACTGGTTGTATCTTAATGATCGGAAACAAACTGTAGAGATTAATAGAGTAAATAACAAACATGAAAATATGGTATATAAATCAGCAGAAGAAATAAATAAATTTGGGGTACCACAAGGTAGTGTCCTACGACCCCTTCTTTTCTTGATTTATATCAACGACCTCCCAGACGCCATTGATAATAAATGTATTCTATTACAGACGATATATCTGTAGTAAATGTTTGTGAAAACGGAGATAATTTTGAAAATGACATGTAACATAAACGTAAAATAGTAGACTGGCTTCATAACAACAATCTTAGAATAAACATAAATAAAACAAAACATATTCAATTTAGGAATAATAAAATTAAACATAATGACATAAAAATATACTGTAATGTAAAAAAAAAAGAAAAGACTAAAGAAACGAAACTTTAAGGATTAATATTAGATCAAAATTTAACATGGGTTCCTCATATAGATAAAATTTGCTCAAAGATGCATTTTTGTTTATGCATTATATCGCTTACAGAGAAACTCTGATTTAAAAACAGCAATTGTAGCCTATCGTGGCCTTGTAATGTCGTTATTACGCTATGGGATTATGCTTTAAGGTAATGCCCGAGATATAGATAGAGTTGTCGCGAAAGCGATATATAAGGGTAAAGCCACGGATTTTGCCACATTTGCCCTACTCGGAAATGTCCATTAAATTTTCTCAAAAATATAAGTTACTACAGTTTTTGAAGCATTTTTATCGAATTAAGTAGTTCATTGTCTAATATGGCAAGTGGTAAAAGTTACAGAATACCGTTCTACAGCTGAGCAATTTCCACGTTTTCCCCAAAAATGGGGGATTTTAGAGTAAAAACAGCAGGGGAAATTTGGGGGCGGTTAACTTGGATCAAAATTTTCAAAACTTCTAGCCGTTTTAGATGTTCAATATTCAATTCCACGGCATCATCATATAATTGGCTAGTGTTTTATATGTTTGGCAAAAGAATACAACCGTTCTCTCTATGTGTTTTCGGTGCTCGAATAATTTGACGTTATTTCTGACTTTTTCGTCACTAGTACAACGCGACCATTAATTGTCTCAACTTTTTAGCTGAGTTTTGTGATTTGTATTTCTTTACGACTGGCTACACTAACGCTCATTATAAAATGAATAATAATAGCTCCAACTGTCATATTGCGTCAGTAGATCAGTCAACTTTGTTGTGAGTGCGCATGGTCAGTGGCTTGAAAAACACGTTTTGTTCACATTTACCAAGGTAAGCTTCAGATTTTTACTGATACTAATGGTGCTCTAGGTTCCAAAAACGTACAATTTTGAATACTGATGATTACAAAGACTTACATTCAGTGGTTTGCAAGTAATCTTTGTTTACGTTTACGCTACCGTGACCATTTCGCTACTTTTTTGACACTTCTTCGACACCGGTGACATATTTCTTACGACACCTCAACTTCGATACCATTTTAAAGGTTTGGTTACACACGGCGGTCTATTTATTTATTTACCTAAAGAGCTTAAAGTTTGTTTGTATGTAGGATAAAAATTAAATGTTTGTCTTTATGATTACATATAATTAAAATAAATATTTTATATTAATATTATAAATGCGAAAGCTAGTCTAATATATAATTTTCTTATATTTACAGATGACTTTAACATCGCATCGGCCGAAAAGTCAAATGTATAATCAAATGTAAAAGAGGTTCCGAAAGAGTGCTAAAACGGTACAATGAAAAAAAAGCTACCATGAACGAAAGCGAACAAGAAAAGTTGCGGGCAACATAGAGAGAAAATAATAAAAAATATAGAACACAATCTCAATTAATTCAGGATGACAATTCACAAGTTGGCCTCTCTTGCAATGGCATAACTATCTCTAATAAAATTAAATGCAAATTTTGAAAACAAACTGTTACATTTATTTTGATATTGTGTTTGGTGTAATCCAAACTTTATAATTTTTCACTACCAGTTTTCGTCACTTTTACGCTACCGTAGCGTAAATTTTTCGTCACTTTTACGTCACCGTCGCGAAAAATTCTGCGACACTTTTTCGCGATTTGTGGCAAAATTGGTGGCCTTACCCATAAACAGTGTGGGATTTAAAAAGAGAATAAAGCTTTTGGTGGAGAGAGAGGGTGGCAACACTGGAAGGCGTCAGGGCGAAGAGGGAGAGATAAACGCTTGACTGAAATAAAATAATATATATCTAATATGTATTTCTGGGGTGTAAAGTGAGCTCAGACAAGGTGCGAGATAATACGTGATACTGAACAATAATGGTAAGTGTTTCAATGACATCACTTAAAGTAGAGCGCCTGAACCTTGAGATTGCAAGGAAAGAGAATGTCATGTAACTGGAGGTCAGGGAGAACTATAGGGGAGAGGAGGAGGTTCATCAGAGGGACAAGAAGTCCCGAAATCTAGAGTATAAGCATGACAACAAAGGCAGGTCAATCATATAGAGAGAGATGTGGACGCCCTACAATTAATGCTCTAGTCTAATCATCGATAATCCATTAAAGCTCGCATGTATTGAGACAGTATTGTCATCCTATTAGTGAATCTAGGCCCAGCTGATACGGGAACATTAGTGTTCGCGACAAGAGTATTTGTCGTACAAAAAAAAAAAATCGTGCCATCTGCAATATTGCCGCCACAGATACATGTAGGCCTCACTTTGCTAAACATAAGCTGTTAACCTTACCGAGTCTCTACATTTACGAAATAGGATGTTTCGCGAAATCCCACCAAAACTTGTACTCGAAAAATTCGAACAAGTATAGTTTTAATACCCGTTACCCTAATAAATTAATTACACCAAAATGCAAATATGCAAATCAAAATTTTAAACAAGTTACCTGATTCTCTTAAAGAACTACCTACTCGCTTATTTAAGAAAAAGCTGTTTAGTTGGTTGTCTGTAAAATGTTTTTATTCTATTAAAGAGTTTAGAGATCTTAGACCTAGAGAGATTATTATTGTATAAAATTAAGAATATAGAATTAATACTTATCCTATTATAATTGTAAAATAATATAATTTTACCGTTTTAAATTTTGCATGCCTATTTGGGCAAATTGTGCTGATTTATATAAGGTCTTTCAATTTAAATGGAAAGTAATTTAGGAGGTGATTCAGTATCTTTAAAACATCACATTCCACTGCAAAGCACTTTTTTTTCACTTCTCAGTTCAAAGTGGTCCGATCAGCTGACTCAGTTTGTATGGAGAAGTGAAGAAAAAGTTCGCGCAAAAAACAGTTCTAAGTTACTTTCCATATAAATTGAAATACTTACCTTATAAATATATACAATTTATAACAACTTATGTACAGTGGAGACCACATCAAGCTATACACCTGCAGTACGACATTAGCCCCTACAGAGAAGAATATAAGATAGATACAAAGTCCAATGTGTCTTACTTGATGCGGTCTCCACTGTACCAAAATTTTTGCAAATAAATATCTGTATCTTTAAGTAAATTTCGGCAATTTCATATGTAAAGGCCTATTATTTCCTAAGTATACTAACCATTTTACCTGGCACTTGCATAGTAAGAGTTTTCATGAAACTGTATTCCAAGCTATTAACTCTTGTTACTGATAAGTTATCATGACGATTTAAAGCCTGGGATACAAAGCTATAAAACAGTGAAAACCTCATCAAAATCCGTTCAGTAGTTTTGACGTGATGCGTGTTCATACATTCAGACAAAAATTCCAAAAACTTCTGTTTTGGCCTCTGTAGTTTTGGCATAGACGAAGTCTTATAAGTATTACTACGTATAGACTAGCAGTTCCCATACATCAGTTTGTAGCCACAAAAAAGGTGTAAAATTCTAACGAAATCTAGATGGCGTTGCTAAATCCTCTAGCCAACACGATGCTAAAAAAGAACGATTGGTGACCCTAGTGGCACAGCGATGTCACGTAACATTCCCACTTCGATAATAGATGGCGCTGAAATATTCACTGTTAGTGTTGCCAACTTAGCGCCATCTAGTTTTTCTAAGCAAAGCTATTACAGCCACATGTTTACTGAGTAACCATGACAGTTTACTTGCAACCAATTAAACAAATTATGCTTATTTGCAACTCTTGGCGACTCCTAGTGTCGTAACAGCGCGTAAAAAATTTGCTACGCCTTGATGTATGGGAGTTGTCGGTCTATACGTAGCTCAAAATAAGGTATTCCTTATTCTGAGATACGTAGTAATACCATAGTAAAACCATTACTATGGTAATACCATAGACATAAATACTTAGTCTATGGCGTTAGTAAATTAGGTACACAGCAATTACTCTTTTCAAAAAATTCAACATGTGCAGTTTCGACTTCGCTACTACCACTTTGTCGTATTGTATAGATGGACACTGGGTGTTAATATGATGTTGCGGAAGCCGGAAACTGGCAATAGTACTAGTCCATACGAACAACTTTTACTATGGAAAAATATCAGCTATTCCATAGAAGTGTGCCTACTCGCCCACATGTATGAAAGAATAGTTTCTTTTTCGCAAAAAATTGTTCGTATGGGCGAGTGCCTTCGCCAGGTTTCGGCTGCCGCAACATCATCTTAACACCCAGTATATGACCGTCTGTGAGCCAGTGGTCCGAACGTCTCGACCACTAACCCGGAGGTCGTGGGTTCAAATCACGTAGGAGCACATTTGTCTTTGATCTGCGTGCTGTGGATCCACATTTGTACACGACTGAGCTCACTCAAGGCACAAGAGCGCACGCAAGGATGTGATAATCGTCGGTGAAAAGTGGGTGCATAAATGTGGACTGTGACTTGCAGAGCCGCGTTCATAAATAAGGGGTCGCGGCACGGGTTCTAATGCCATCTCTGTCGCACTTGTTGAAAATTATACACGCTATCCTGCTGTCAGTGTTGGAACCTGACGAAATGAACGGTTATCTGATAGCCGTTCATAAATTAACTGTACCTACCACCTAGGGTTGCCAACTGTCCCGATTTCAGCCTCCTGTGTCCCGTGTCCCGATGAAGTGGCTGGCGGGACGCTAATTGTCCCGATTTTTAACATCAACCAATTTTTCATTCAATTATTCCCGCCATTCTTGCTTATTCCGGCGTCAAACGCACATGCAGAGAGTTTGTTTTTCTCTCTGTGGTAAAACTTGGACTGATGATAGAAACAGACTATCGCCTGAACAATTGAACATGTTAAATTACAAATTAAAATGAACTACAGATTAGATTTTATTTTAGCGAAACATGTTCTGAATTTTTCGGTCATGTGGTAAAAAATAATAAATTCTAAAATTAATGCGCAAAATGGCAAAATATAAATTAATTTAAAAACAAACATTAAATTCAGTTTGTATTGTACGAGTAGTTAATTTTCAGTTTTACCTTTACATATTTATATAAAATTATTCTGGAAATTTCAGCAGAAAAAAAATCATTTTGTTGTCTGATTTATTAACAAATGATTAAAAACGTAACTATGACAGAAATAAATTTCTATTTTTGAACACTTGGCGATTTATCTATCGCAAGGAAATATAAATTAACATTATATCATTGCAGTATAGAAACGCGGTCCCGGCTCGAATCCCGGTTCAGAGCTCCTCACATCCAGATTTACTTTTCTTTCTGCGTTTCTATACTGCAATGAAATAATGTTAATTTGATTAAAAACGTGTTTTTAAGAAGTCCCGATTTTTTTTTTCTTCAGGTCCCGATAAATTTATTTTCAGAGTTGGCCAGCCTACTACTTACTGCTACCTACTGTAACCCCACCTACTTCGACTCGGTTGCATAGATGTTGTTTTGGACCGATTCATCCTAAGTCCAGCCGTTAGGATTGCTTTGTAGAATACCCCCGGTTATTTTGCATCGGTGTGCTGGTCAACTTGCCGTTCCACTGGCAATGCTCTTCTGTAGGTATACCGGTATATTTCCAGAATGCTGGAAACAGTCTTTTATTGTGCCTATTTTTAAAAAAGGCAATAAGCGTAATGTTGCCGATTATCGTGGCATCTCTAAATTAACGACAATAGCAAAAATGTTTGAAAAAATTGTATATGACAATATCTTTCCTTGCATTAGACCTTTTTTAACAGAATACCAACACGGCTTCTTAAGTGGACGCTCTACTGAGACTAAGGTAGGGCCACTGAGTGATGGCACTTATGACAGCTGCATTTAGTGATGAGGTACATTTCAAATTTCGGTTAAAAATAAAAATCAAGTGTGAGTTTATTCAACATTAGACACGTCATTCAACATTCAACATAATGATACAAAAGGAAAATGTGCCAAAACCAGTGGCGTAGCTATCGGAGGGCTATGCGGTGTAGTGCCCCGGGGCCCCCAAGAGATTTTTAAATATCTAAATCGAAAAAAGTATTTTACTATCATTTATTTTCGTTTAGTTTAACTTCGTCATTGTTTTGTTTATAATCAAACACGACCTATAAAAAATGATAAACTTTTTTTAAAAAAATTCTTTGTTTCTATAAGAATTCTATTGCACAATAAAGCAACATTCAAATCGAAAAATAATAACCGAAACAAGTAGTACATCACTATCAACAATGAAGTATTAAATTTTTTAATTCACACATGCTTATAAATAATTACGATACTTTGTAGGCATTTAAACGTCATAGGCGCCATCACTCAGTGGCTCTACTGTAATCTTTGTGAGCTTACAGACCGCGTGCTCTCATCTATGGATCAGGGCTTTCAAGTAGATGCGGTCTATACTGACTACTCCAAAGCCTTTGACAAAATTTGTCACTCTATTCTTATTCAGAAATTGGAGAATTTTGGTATACATGGAGACCTTCTGCGGTGGTTGGAATCCTATTTGAAACACCGTACGCAGGCAGTAACCATTAAAGGTTATACATCCTCATTTATTCCTATTACCTCTGGCGTGCCCCAGGGCTCTCATCTGGGTCCCCTTCTGTTTAATATTTTTATTAATGACGTTATCCTATCCCTTCAATATTCTAATGTGTTGTTATATTTTCTGTTATTAAAACTGAAGCAGACTGCATACTACTGCAAGGGGATCTTGATAATTTAAGTAGATTCTGTAACGCCAATAAACTACATCTGAATATAGAAAAGTGTTGCGTAATAAGTTTCTCAAGAAAAGTACATAGTTTAAATTACAACTACACATTATCTAACAGAACACTTGAGAGAGTGGCTGAGGTGAGGGATCTTGGGGTTCTTTTGGATAGCGAACTTTCATTTCGAGCCCATATGGAAAAGATTGTAGCGAAGTCTTACCGAATGCTGGGATTCGTGCTTAGGCAGGGCAAGGAATTTAAAAACGCAAGCACGCTTATCACTATTTATAATGCATTAGCAAGATCTCACCTTGAGTACGCCTCTGTAGTCTGGAATCCAGTATATCGTACTCATATAAACTCCTTGGAAAAAATTCAGAATAAATTTTTAAAACATCTTAACTATAGAGAAAGAAAGTGTTCTGACTTCAAGTTTCAGCCAGATTCGATTGCGTCTCTGGAAGATAGACGCGCCTGCCGTGATCTTTTATTTCTATATAAAATCATCCACAATTATTCAGATTCTCCCTACCTTTTAAGTAACATTGGATTTAAATGTCGTGCTTTCACTACTCGGAAAAAGTATTTGTTTAATATACCATTTGCAGGTACTAACTACGCAAAAAATAGATTTTTGGTCAGAGCTTGTGATCTTTATAACAAAGACTTTATTGATCTCGACATAATGCATCTTTCCCTGGGTCAGTTTAGAAGTAAATTATTTAATACTTTTAAAAACAATTGTTAGTTTTTTTATTAATTTTGTATTTTTGTAAATGTTTATCAATATTTTTATTTTAGTTTTTTTTTCCTTTTATGTGCCGGTAGTTTATGTAGCTTGTTGTGTGTGTTTTTAATAATTAGTACCTTGTGTTGTTGTTAAAAAAAAAAGTGCATTAATTAATTTTACTACTAAGATTTCTGTGGAAACGATTTTGGTTTTGTATTTTATATATTTATAATTGTAATTATGTTATAAGAAAACTGTATGTTTCCCAATAAAAAAAAAAAAAAAAAATAAATAACATGAACAGGTGTGAAATAAGGAATAAAATCAATCAGTTCTCAATATTCATTTATTTGAACTTATTATTAACATAAATACACAAATTTACTTCATACACAAGATATTATTTTCTTTATTATTACATGCGGCTTTAACACTCACGTGTAATTGTTGTTGACTATATGCCAAACGTTGCAACGATGTGCCCGTTTGAGAACGACGGTGAACACCGCATCGTCGTCCTAAGCAAGGGTTGATCCAGCCTGCGAGCCAGGGGGGGTCACAAGCTCCAAATTAGCCCAAATATCTAATACAATTTTGTGCAATTATAGGTAAATTTTGCGCGTCTGTATAGAAAAAAAAACTTCAACTTGGCCCAGGGGGGGGGTCATGACCCCCCCCCCTGGATCCGCCGTTGCCTAAGAACGTCACTCGCCTTGATAAAATTGTATCGGTGAAACGGTTGGCATATAGTCAATAACAATCAAACGTGAGTGTTAAAACCGCATGTAATAATAATAATTAGTATGTCAGCTCATGCGAGTTTTAATAATATTATTTTCTTTTCTCAATAACATTCAATTTGACACAACCCTAAGGTTATATTTCTATGTTTATCAACCATGGCAGTTTTCAATCGGGCATCAAAATCCGTAGCGCAGTATTAAAGATCTTCCCATAGTGATTTACTCCCAGTCCCACGTCAATCGCTATGGGAAGTGAAATTCGTAAAGTGATCCATGACACTGATCACTTACCAAGCCTCCAGTAACAATTTGGACGCTGTTCAAAAAGTCACCTTGTGTAGCTACTTATACAGAGTGTAAATGCAAAACCAAGAATCCCTTCAGGGTATGAAAGTATACACGATACTGATACGATTACGATAAAAAAAGTATACCTTAAATTTTTACCAAAAATTATATTGTATTCCTAAGATCCAGCTACGCACTCTTATCAATGCAGTTCATTCACCCCGTAGTGCGGTAACGACCAATCACATTGAGTAATTATGTTCTGTGCTACTGACGCTATCAGAGGTCAACGACCAGCGAGAGTGTCCACCGGATTAGAGTATTTCAAGTTTAACAAATCGTGTTATTATGTGGTACAGCTACATAAAAATAAATTGCCGCTATATTTTTTTAAACACAATCTGTGTTACTACAAAAGGGCGTTTAAACGATGTTTAACTTTAGACAGTGTTTAAATCTGTTGCTGTCACTTCTTACAATATGGAACAAAAGGTGACAACAACAGATTTAAACACTGTCTAAAGTTAAACACCGTTTTGTAGTAACACCGTGTATGATTCATACTAACATACCCTAGAAGGATTCTTGCCTTTGCTTTTACACCCTGTATCGTTTGCATTTCATTTTGATTGCAAAGAAAGAAACAATCAAAACTCTATCTTTATAACTGTATTTTTCATAATGTTACTAAGATCTGCTAGGCATGTTAAATATTTGTGGTGATTCTTGTGCTTATAGACTAAATAAGGTATTAACTTCGGAATTATTATTGTATTCATTATAATATATATAATCAGGGGCTCTACCGCGTAATTCTCATTTGTATCAACTTCAAGCAAATGCATGCGAAATTCAACGCGTGCAAAAGAGATGGCATATTAGGCGGGCGTCGTCGCACACACGACAAATTTCAATCTCAAGTTGATGTTGATGAAAATGAGAATTACGCGGTAGACCCACGGGTCTACCGCGATCAATTGTTACCTTTTTTACGAAAACGGGACACCCGACGTTTCGAATTACCCTAGAATTGTGCGTGAAGCGATTGAAATCAAAAAACATCCAAATAATTTCAATCGGGAAGATGGTTTCCAATTGTCTCCCACATGGAGTCCAGTTATCGGGAAATTTAAATCCCGGGTTTCTTCTCTTAGTGCATCTCCGGATACTGTGAGTGTTGTGCGTGAATTAGACAACAATTAATTTTAAAGACTAAAGTGTTTATGCGGGTAAAGGAAAAATACTTCGGTCGTCACCTGCATCTCATCACTGCGCCTCGCCCAGCGTTGCCACCTTAGCCCTTTTCGGGCTAGATCTAGCACTTTTTACTGTAGCTGAACTCGTTTTTTGATGATTTAGCCCGAAAAGAGCAATCTAGCCCTTTTCGTTATGTGTATATTTATAGTTCTGTGAACCTAATTAAAACTAAAACCAGAAACAAAATGGGGCTAAAAACAATGATATCCATACTACGTATACGATGGGGTTTAAAACGACTGAGAGAGTCTTGCTGTTCACACAAGGTGTCAACTGAAATAATAAAAAACTGTAGGATTCATTTTAAATTTTCGTTCAAATCCGCAAATAACGCAGATGTGAATCAGCCATCAACTTTTTCTGCTTCAGCAGGTACGATTTTTAACAATTCAATTTCTTAGTTTTAATTACTCTGTTGCATTTTCTGAAATTACTTACTACATTTCAAATGAACAATTTTTAGCACTTTTTATAGCAAAATTTGCTAAATCTAGCCCTTTCTAGCTTGTCCAACTGCTCTTTTTCAAAAACCAAGGTGGCAACATTGGCCTCGCCATACTTGCTAGTTTCCCGTAGACCACGAGATATGCAACTGTCTCGAAACGTCGGGTATCCCCCTTTTCGTTAAAAGGTAAAAATTGATCGCGGTAGACCCGATTATATATATTATAATGTGTACGAAACGCGAGAGTTTAAAGTTATATATTATTGTATTCTTGATATTATTAAAGTTATTTTGTGAAGTTTTAGCAAAGATTTCAAAAGTAAAGATAAGCCTTTACCGTAGTATGACAGCACCAAAATGTTTCCACCTTTAAATGGGTGACGCTCACACATTTAGAATCAGTGCTCATCTGAACACAGTGATAGTTGGACGCGTTAAGTGCATTTCAAGTTAATCATTTTAACAACTTCAGTAGTCTGATCAGTTTGCTGACCGTAGGTAGACAGATTGCGCACTCATAAGTGTGCGTGCGTCGGCATTATGTTAACGCACACATTCAAAAACAATGCAATAGATTTTAGGTGCCAGGGCTCATCTAAACTTTTGAAATGTTTGAGTTTTAGGAGATATAAAAATATTTTTGATTACAATTAACGAAAAATTAAACTTAGTTAGGTTAGGCAAAATATTTTTTTCATAATCTTAGGTAATATAGTGCTTACTCTTAATTCTCACTGTAAAAGCAGGAATTACAGGAATTGTATAAAATCGGAATTCATACTAGATATAAAAATGATAAATATTAGCCAAAATCAATACAATGTTAAATAACACTAGATTGAAAACAATACTTAAAATAATGTATTGACAATATCTTCAATATTTTGGGTCGTAATGAAAGCTCCGAAAACCAAATTAAAAACCGGCCAAGTGCGAGTCGGACCCGCGCACGAAGGGTTACGTATCATTATCTATAAAAACGGCAAAAAAAACATGTCTATTATATGGGAGCCCCCTTAAATAATTTTATTCTGTTTTTTAGTATTTGTTGTTATAGCAGCAACAGAAATACATCATCTGAGAAAATTTCAACTGTCTAACTATCACGGTTCATGAGATACAGCCTGGTGACAGACGGACAGATAGACGTCTGTTCAATTTATGAATGTTACTGCTTTAAATACTAATCTACCGAAAACTTCTGTGCTAATAAATATACGAAAACTACCGAATGAAATACTGAAAATTCCGAAAACTACTGCCAGCTTTTTTATCGTAGATCTCCGAACATTTTTTTTGTATGTCATGAATTCTGTTAAATGTAGAAACCTCGCTTTGCTCCGCTCCGCTTCGCTCGGATCCTTACTTTATCTTACATGTAAACCTAACACGCTCCTCCTCGCTTCGCTCGTCGTCGCACCTATTCTTGACTTTTGGTTCATAAGTTCTTTCGGAAGTTCAGTAATTCATTCGGAGGTTCATTATTTAAACCAGCGGGCCTATTATGTATCTCTAGTTGCCAACTGAACTGGGTGCCTATCATCAAAAACATAGATATACTATCGAATTCCGATTGTCTAAGGATATGTTCGCACTTGAAGTGACGTCACAGTTCGTAAATAGTTCAATATCCACTAAAGGCAATTTTGAAATATCTGATTTTATCTATGTTTTTGATGATCCGCACCCAGTTCAGTTGGCAACCAAATATACAGAATAAAGGGGCAGGTGGTCGTGAGAAATTTTAGTTAGCTATGATTAATTTATTTTGTCGTTAGATGTTACACAGTTAAATTAGTATATTTTTCGATAACTAATTTTCCCGCTGCTCAGATAGTATAACATTGTGCAGCAGTTCGCTGGGATTTAATTTGTTTTTCGGAGGCTTTATTATTATCCATTTTTAATTATGAACACAAAATCACTTCCTGACCGGTTTCGCCTTTATGGCATTATTAAAAGATCTTAATTACACAACAATTTATTGTGTAATCAAGATCTTGTAATAATTCCTTTGATAAATGCAATAACGTTAGTTCCGATTTTGGACACAATCAATCCACGCGCCAAAATTGTATGTAGCACTGTACTTACATGGCAGATATAGATCGTTCACAGTATATTTACCTCTGACAGTTATTATATGTCCAATACTTATGAACATGGGGATGGCATGACACAAATTTTATACGAGCACCGCTGTCGCCACTTTTTGGAATAACGTAGTATTACCTAGTTAGTAAACATACGCGGCGCATACATAGATTCACTCGTCTTCATACAGCCAAAATAACACCGTATTTCTATGAAGCTTAGATGTAAAATACCAAACACGTAATGGCACTGTGCCAAGCCAGGACCAGCGGCCGTACTATGACACAGTTAGGTCCGTGTTGATAATGTTTGAAAAAATATACATTGCGGCGTTAATATTCTAACTCAATGTGTGACACTCTTTATAACCTGCAATGGACAAAATATTGTCTAATTTCAACGCTACTCGCTACAACCATAAATATCTCATGGTAAGGTTGAAATTTTATTTACCGTAAGGTTTATTCTGTAAATATCAGAGTAAATACATGTTTAAATTACTTACGAGTGAAATTAAATTCCATTAGAAGAGTTAGAACAATTTGCCACGCTGCAATACACCATTTTTACAATATGTTTGTTCTAACGCGTTCGGTTGAGAATTGAGAGGCCCGCGGGTTATGTCTTGACGTATTGATCAAATCGGTGCGTCGCAGTCACGGCTTTCATGGCATTTCTATTCCTTATTAATAGTTCTGTGCTTATGAAACATTTTCGATCAGCCTAGAGGTAAATATACTGTGAACGATCTGTACATGCGTGACATTGCACGTACCATGTAAGCGTGATAGAACTATTAAATGCATAGCAAGAAATTCAAAATATGTAAGCTCTAGCATTCAATTTAATATCTCAAATAAAGTTCATTATAGATCGTTTATACGTTCGGCTACTCTCGGAAACCGGTCCGCGCTTTTCTGTGCAAACGAAAACTGCCGATCGGACTTATATTTTGGGTAAAACTGTAGTATTAACGCTTGTGAAAGTCAAACAAAGCCAAGTTTCGAATAGCCGCGTCTTCTATAAATATGTCGCCAAAAAGTCTAGTGTCCAGGCCAAACAAATCTTCAAAAAAAGTAAAAAATATATACAACGTGTAACAGAAAGGTGTAACCATATTTGAAGAGCTTATTCAGTCAATGGTATAGAACAACTTTTACTATGGAACAAAACCTGTATCTCAAAAAAAAAATTTTTACGGTTTCATAGAAAAATGCAATGCCGCTCGGACGAAATGTATGGAAGGGCAGATTTTTTTTAGATTTCAGGGTTGTCTCCATAGTAAAAGTTGTTTTATACCATTGACTGAATAAGCTCCTCAAACCTTTCTGTTACACGTTGTAGGTGTAACCATATTTGAAGAGCTTATTCAGTCAATGGTATAGAACAACTTTTAATATGAAACAAACACTGTATCTCAAAAAAAAAATTATCTTTCTCATAGAAAAATGCAATGCCGCTCGGCCGAAATGTATGGAAGTGCAGATTTTTTTTTTTGAGATTTCAGGTTTGGCTCCATAGTAAAAGTTGTTTTATACCATTGACTGAATAAGCTCCTCAAACCTTTCTGTTACACGTTGTATATATATTTAAATATACAATATATCTTATGTTATAAACATCTGTATTTTAAAGGAGGGACATTAATTTCTTGTCAAAGAAATTTAATACTAACAATTACAACACATAGAGATCAAAAGAATTTATATAAAATAACTGAAGTACCTTAGCTATTTAACAGAACGTTAAAGGCGCAATAAAATTGTATTTCAAAACTGTCAATATACTTTTACACAGGATTCGGTGACAAGAACTACTAACAAACATTTATACACCAATTAAAAACCAATTACGTAGAAACTGAACAAACAAAATCATTCAACGAGATGATTTTGTTAAAAGTTTAGATCTTAGACGTCAAATGTGAAATAGTAACAATAAATATTTTTTCTGCTGTATCTATTAATTGCGTGTAAATATAATTTTACACACCAGGGCCTACCCAGTGCCATTTTTAGTAACTATAACTTGTTCTACAGTCTTTGTTACCAACAAACTTACGCCCATAAATAAAATTTCACACCATCGTCTCTTTTTTAACAGATCACTAATGCAAATACTTGGATTTCTTGGAGTCAACTACAGGGTACGGTCATCAGATCACAATTAACTACTATTTTCCACTATAAACACCATAGACAATACAGCCCAGAAAGACGTCTATTGTTCAACATCTTGCGTACAAATAATTCTGTCAACAATCGAAACGGGATACTGCAATCCTATTGGCTCTTCCAATCTTACGTATAGCGCCACAAACTTATCTTTTCCGAAGACGAAGACTCTAACGTAATGAATATAGAAGCCATTTTGGTTTGGCCTACCGAAACATATAATTTTGGAGTGGCGAATTGTATCTGCTGGTTCAGTCAGATGTGTTGACAGAAATCGGTCGCCTGTTATGAGGAGTCTGTAGGCTGTATTCGTTTATGATAAACACCCACGATTCGGTCATGACCCTCAACAAACGACAAAAATCGTGGGAAAAAATTGGTTGTCAGACGTAATTGTGCAGCTAACTTCAGGCCACTATAAACCACCATGGTATGTACTATGGTGGTTGGTTTATTCTGCTTATTTACATAACCGAGTAACCCACGATAGCTGCGTGTGTTTATTTTGTTTAATCTGATGACCACACCCACAAACAATCTCTCCGTGGAATGATTTTTTTTATCGATGTGAAATTAGCTATAAATGGCCGATGGGTGTTATTTTTTATCAATGTGACATTAGCTGCAAATGGCCGAAGGGTGTTATTTTTTTATCAATGTGAAATTAGCTGCAAATGGCTGGTGGGAGTCATTTTTATCGATGTGAAATTAGCTGCAAATGGCCGGTGGGAGTAATTTTTTATCGATGTGAAATTAGCTGCAAATGGCTGGCGGGAGTCATTTTTATCGATGTGAAATTAGCTGCAAATGGCCGGTGGGAGTAATTTTTTATCGATGTCAAATTAGCTGCAAATGGCCGATGGGTGTTATTTTTTATCAATGTGAAATTAGCTGCAAATAGCTGGTGGGAGTCATTTTTATCGATGTGAAGTTAGCTGCAAATGGCCGATGGGAGTAATTTTTTATCGATGTGAAATTAGCTGCAAATAGCCGGTGGGAGTCATTTTTATCGATGTGAAATTAGCAGCAAATAGCCGGTGGGAGTCATTTTTATCGATGTGAAATTAGCAGCAAATAGCCGGTGGGAGTCATTTTTATCGATGTGAAATTAGCTGCAAATGGCCGATGGGTGTTATTTTTTATCAATGTGACATTAGCTGCAAATGGCTGGTGGGAGTCGTTTTTATCAATGTGACATTAGCTGCAAATGGCCGAAGGGTGTTATTTTTTTATCAATGTGAAATTAGCTGCAAATGGCTGGTGGGAGTCGTTTTTATCAATGTGACATTAGCTGCAAATGGCCGAAGGGTGTTATTTTTTTATCGATGTGAAATTAGCTGCAAATGGCGGGAGGGAGTAATTTTTCCAATAAATTTCGAACCCGTTCAATGAACCTCCCTCTCGTGACCTATTAAATGAATGAATAAACATGTCAGTAGTGAATAGATTCGTACTTAGCTGTACTTGTGACCGAAACCATAGACTAGATACTTTGAAATCAAGTAATTTAGGTACTATTTTAACAGAATAGGCATCTTTGTGTTAGGAACTTAACGCTTAGCTACTGTAAATCAACATTAAATATTATATTATATACCGCGTGTAAACAGACTGTTACCTTTAAATGAAACTACATTTTCTGCCGATCATACTGAACCACTTTTTCCAAGAAACAACTGCGCAAACCATTAGTTTAAGAAAGATTTGAGTTTCAAACCAAAATTCGTGAACCCTAACCCCTCGGCTACAGCTTCAGGCTTCGAAAGGCGCGCCAAGCGGTTCTCCTTGCGACGGCGCCGGTGGAGAGAACAAATGTATGAATTTGTATAGAGCTAGCCATGGGTCGTCGCTCGCACGTCTTGTCCAGCTTCGAGTGATTTGCGCTCTCGGGACGACGGTGTGCGGGGAGGCGGGCGCTTGAAAGAGTGATTGAGCGCACAGGACAAACCTAGTGTCGAGCGCTTTGAGCGAGCGAGCGCGCTATACATGAAGGCGCCGACGGGTGTCGTGTCAGGGCAAAGCCCGTCGCAAAAACCGCCTGGAAGCGCAGCAAGAGGCGTCGCCAGAAGCCTGATGCTGTGGCACTGGCGTAACGCACCGAGATACGGGCGTTTTTTGAGGCAGCGTCGTCAGTGAAACAGCTGTTCACGCGCAGCGTTCTAAAATAGACCTTCCTCCTGCGAGTTAAAGTCTTTAAGTTACAGTTGAACATCTTCTTCTCTGATGTTTTGCGCGTGTATTTTTCTTCAGAGAGTTGTTCAGTATGATATTGTGGTGTTATTTAAGAATCGGAGTTCCGAGATTGGGCAAAACAGGGTTCGGGGTTATGGCTTTTTAAGATAGTAAAATATTAATTTCTGAACAAAATAAATACCACTTGTTACCTTACAAGATGAAGTACAGGTTCATTAAAAAAAATCTTGGCACTAATGTGTAGTAACTTCAGAAAAAAAAAAACAGGATGTCAAGTTCAGGTTACACCCGTAGCGTTGCAATGCTATTCAAGAGATTTTCTTGAAATTCCTGTTTTTTTTCTGAAGTTACTATACATTATTGCAGTGATTTTTTTTTATGAACCTGCACTTCATCTTGTAAGGTAACAAGTGGTATTTATTTTGTTCAGAAATTTGCATTTTTACCGTCTTAAAAAGCCATAACCCCGAATCTCGAATCTCGGAACACCGACCCTTAACGGTTGCAGTCTTTTTACAACCTGAATAACCGCCCCGAATCTCTTATTCCACAACAAAGACGCTTAATGAGATAATCTCCTGTAGTAAAATATCAATATGTCGGAGTCGAGGGACGTCGATCGTAGCGAACCGGCCGGTTAGTTCGGGCAGACTCGGCTGCGTTCTTCGACTTGGACTGTGGAACACAGAGCGGACGGGTCGATCCGTTCGCGCGCCGATTACATCCGAACGCAGCCGAGCCCGCCCGAACTAACCGGCACGCCGGGAACATCGCGTGTTCTCGACTCAAAATGGAGACAGTTACCGACGACCCGGGGGATGTTCCTGACCTTCTCCCGTCAAATATACAACGTGTAACAGAAAGGTGTAACCATATTCGAAGAGCTTATTCACCCCGCGTTCCGAAATAGAATTATTTCGCTAAAATCGATTACGAATGAATGAGGTGAATGGCTAATAATCCATGAGTGAAGCAAATGCGTTCATTCATTCGTATGACTTTCATGGCTCATGCGACGGAGGTGAGGCGATGTGAGCGTTGAACGGAATGGAATGTCAAAAATTGTTTTCACTCCATTATTTCAGCAGTTCAGATCAGACAAACCCTAGTATATGTTTTATTCGGCCATGAGAGAAACAAATAAAAAGTCGTGTGGAACTTTTCGTCGAAAAGGAAGAATTTATATGTATATATATTTTTTCGTCGCTATCTGAGTCTACGTTAAAGAACAGTGCTACAAACTCTTCTTGTTCCATCACGAATCACGGCACTTTGACGAAATAAAATCAAATAATCGTATTGTATTCTGTGATAAGAGGTTATGGTTAAGATGTATCTTTTTTAATGCGGTCCGAATCATAAGCTATCTTTCACATCGTTTGCTAGCTCACAAATTACGGACCAGTCATCGCTCACACTTTAATTCATTCATAGCTTTTATCTATGTAATTCTATTACGGACCGCAGGGTCAGTCAATGGTTTAGAACAACTTTTACTATGAAACAAATCCTGTATATCGAAAAAAAAAAAATTACTCGCTTCATAGGAAAATGCAATGCCGCGCGGCCGAAATATAATGGAAGGGCAGATTTTTTTTTTGAGATTTCGGTGTTGACTTCATAGTAAAAGTTGTTCAATACCATTGACTGAATAAGCTCTTCAAATATGGTTACACCTTTCTGTTACACGTTGTATATTTTTAGTCATTGCAAAGCACAAAACTTTTTTAATTTTGAAAAATTCTCATTGTTACCGAAGTTAGCTATAGCGATATTTATCGCTTTCAGCATGAAATCGTGTCGGATGACGTCACGATACATGCCTTTCAGCTCACTTTGATAGCCAATAACTTCGTCATTTACTGAGATATCGAAATAGTACATTGTTCACCGAGGGAAGAAAGGGGAAGATTACCAACGAGGGTGTAGTTTGAGGCCCGAGGCGAAGCCAAGGGCCTCAATACACACGGGTTGGGAATCGTACTTTCTCCCGAGTGATACATAGTGCTTTATACTACACCTGCGAGGAAATAGTATAATTTTACTTTTAATCAAGATTCAATAAAAGAAACCGACTGACTCGCGTGCGATTGTCACTTTTTATTTCCTTCTTATTTTTTATTGGAAAAGCAAGTGGCCAGTATCATTTTTCGAGTTTTTTATGTACGAGTTCGCAAAATAATACTGGCCACTTGCTCATTTTTTATATTATTTAAAAAAAAAGCACGTTAACAATGGATTTGCATACACTTTTCCCGCCCGCATATTTGTATGACAGTAATGACGTATTTTCTGCATCGTTTTCAAAAAAGTAAGAAGGTGCTTTCCGAGCAGGTGTAGTATAAAAATCATTTTACTACTGTTTTTAGCTTCTTAAACGCAATTGATTTTCATCAAAATCTTTATGAAGGAGACGACCTCATTAGCTTTTTCACCTGGGACAGTTACTATAAATGACTTTCTATTGAACAATACTATGTTACTTCAAACAATAGAACATACGTTATCTTCTTCAGTCTTCTAGAATGTTCTAGAAGGGCTCGGCCTCATCCAGTGTGTGGAGCCAGTTGAAGATCATCATATTTCTCTCGTATTTGGACAACGGGCGCCCACGTTCACGCTCCAAGTCCGCTGCAGTCAGCGCTAGATGCGCTGCTTCTGTAAGTATAATAAAATATGGGTAAAAAAAAGCGGCGGTAGCTCAGGAGAAGAACGCTGGCCTCTCAATCTTGACATCCAGGTTCGATCCCCGGTCGAGCATGTACTAATGAGTTTTTAGGAATTTATGTGCATAGTAAAGCCGATTCTGAAGGCTTTAATTTTAGTTTTAGTGCTGTCAAAACTAAATTTTCTTCACTGTAAAATAGTTCTTAAATGCTAGGAACAGAAGCTAAATTCCCTTTGAAAATTTCCCTTTAGGTTTTGACAGCACTAAAACTAAAATTAAAGCCTTCAGAATCAGCTTTAGTATTTGTATAACCTAAAAATGAAGTAAGGAAACCTGCATGCCCTAAAAAGCTTGTAACTGTGCCCGAAGTACGGCGATAGAGCTCACTAATCGTCGGTGAAATGCGGGTGTAACGAGGATGGACTGTGACTTGCATTTTACAGTTCACACTTGGGACACCTCTGACACCCTCTCGGGATTCATGTCGTGACGATATATGTATATATTATTGGTAAAATTATGATCCCTTGAAGTTTGCTACGTTGGAAATCTGAAGATAAGAAACGGTGAATATATATTTTCTAGGATCCGGTATCCGGGACTTTTTCAGAATCCGCCTGGATACCTGATTATTATGCCGGGTACCGGATAATGTTAAAAAATTAAGAAAACAGCTTTTTCGTCACCACTATGGAGTTGCTTTGAGCGGAGAGTGATCACGGACATCTGCTTGATCGCTCTTGGTACATTTTACATAGTGTTTCAAATTCAAATAATTTATCTTGTAAAGTAGGTATATAAAATAAAATACACGTTTCACAAGTCAAAATTTAATCTTATATAAAAAAATATATGTAATAATAGTAGTTTATGCTTCAAGGGCGCAAAGGAATAAATTACGAGGACGATTTAAAACACGAGCGTAGCGAGTGTTTTAAACGTAACCGAGTAATTTATTGCTTTTACGCCCATGTATCATACTACATTTTTCAATGCATAGTGTGAGGAAATGAAAACAAATATAATCTTGTGAACTTTAAATTATAATTGGCTCAAAAGGACTGTATCCATAGTCGTTAAACGGTGTAAAAAAAGTATAACGTCTATGGTACACAGGAAAGGCTGCAGGTTCGCCAACCATTGTAAATAAATTAAAAAAAATAATAATATTAAAGCCCTAGGGCAAAATAATCGACTTTCTGTTCGGTTTTGATGCATAAAAAGTGGGCCTTTACGAGCACATGCATTGAAAAATAATAAATGTACATGAACTAGATTAAACGATTATTTAATTTATGTAGCAATATATATATACGATTAAAATAATAGGCAAAATATATATTATACAAAGTGAAATCCAATCAGCCGCCCGAACCCATACCGGAGACCCGGCCAGGGACCAGGAACAAGGTTCAATGATCACCAACCGAGCCCCCAGCACGAATCCAGGCGCGAAATCTCATCCTATATACTACATACTAATAGGTTACATATATAAATACATGCCTACCTCCGCCCATTGGAGTAGTCTTGCTAAGAAGAATGGGCATAGCAAGATTTTTGTATAGTTATTAAGTATTGTTAGGATTTTTGTGTTTTGTACTTTTTTTTCCTTGTTACTAACCTACTATTAAGTCTACTAATATTCTATGGATTCAAAGTTGTCCGAAATAAAATATTTTTATTTATTATTTTTTTCATAGGCAAACTTTTATAAAATAAAATAAATGTTGAAAATTGACTTTTTGTCAGTAACTGATGCCGGGCCCGAATGGCCTGAAATATATCTCAGCAAAAAATTTCATTTAACTGTTTTTTTATGTAATTATAATAATTTAAAATAAAATAAACATCTTTTTATAAAATCTTAGAATAATTTTTTGTGAGTTATTTAGAGATAATTATTACAAAGACAAGACAAAGACAAAATGATTTTTATTGCATGAGTTTTTACAAAAATTGTTATTCAACTGTACTTATTACTAGAGACGTGTACATGCTGAGAAACAAATTAACTAAGTTACCAGGGGTCCCCAAACTCGGCTAAGCCAGCAATGCGGGGTACCAGATAATTGTTATTAATACACAAAATTATACATTGCTTACAGTAAAATTTAAAATTCAAGTACATGCATGCAAGTAATACATTCATTCATTCATTCATTCATCCACTCATACTTTCATTCTTTCTAAGAAAAAAAAAATATATGTACTAATTTACAATTACAATTTTAATGTGCAAATACCCACATAGACAGTTACTAAAAATAGAAAAAAATAAATGTAAAATGACAAAAATGGAACACATACATTGCATTAAGTTAAACAAAAATATGTACAAATTTATACTACAACTAACAATAAGGTTTCAGTGTCATCATAATTTAAAGCTTTTAGCCAGTTGACCAACTTGACATTCACTTGTACGACAGAACATGTTTTTATATCAAGGTACTTGAGTATGTTATTATATATGACAGACCTCAAAAATTTACCGAATTATTAAATTAATTATTTTGTATACCAGCTACTTTTCAAATTTGACCAAAGTATTGCTTGTTTGTTTAAAATTCATCATCGTACCTGGCAATCATTCCTGGGTCCTACCGGACAAGTTTGACTTAGTGTGGGGTCCGCTGTTATTTATATTAACACTAGGCATATAGTTTTTATTAGGATTTATGCTTTGAAATTTTGTGCATGTAGTTTAGTGTTATTTCTTATGGTAAATTAATTTATTTGTATTGTATTTGCATTTGTATAATCCGAGCTCTAAAAAAGAGACTCACCCGGGTGTACTGCGCGGGAGTGCTTCGGCGGCACACATATGGTAGTAGGACCCGGTCCGGCCACCGCACTGGCTACCGCCGATGCCGCCGCCGCCTGCAAAGAACATAAATCATTATTAATATGTTCTGTGTTCTCCACCCTCTTAATTATCACAGTTATATGTTATTTATTATGGCGGCACGTCTACACTTATTTTATTTATTTTTCATTTATTTACACACATACAGTTGCACAAACATATTTCAAATATACACCACTTAAACCCTTAGGGGTTTGTTTGCGGTGCTATTACAATCTACCACATAAGTAAATTGATTAATCTAAGTTAATACATAGTTAAGTTTTATGTTAAATTAAATGTTCATAATATGATTTTATCTTAGCGGGTAGGTTCTAAAAGGAAAAATTACATTTTGATTTCTACTACAAATCCACAAACATATCCGTGGCATCACGATGTTCCATAATGTTTTAATATTAGAGCGCATTATTGATTGTGATGAATCCACCGACAAGTTTGTAGTCTTACAAAGGAAGGTGCAAAATCAAATACACGTTTGCCGCATTCCTTTTAGATATGAATAATCACGTATAATTAAGTATAAATAAGGATTTATCTTTCGTCAATAAACATAACATACTTAACCATCATACTAGCAGTAACTATTTATTATTTACCGCCCCTAAATTTATTAACAAAAAAAAGAACTTAAATAACATATAATTACGCTGCGCTTTTCTGTACGTGGTATCCATTCCAATGCCTTACGGCCCCAACAGTTATCACGTCGGCGACAAATATGGCCAGTCCACTGCCACTTCAAGTTACTGATTCGGCAGGCTATGTCGGTCACCTTCGATCTCTGACGGATATCTTCGTTTCGGATTTTATCCATTAAAGATATCCCAAGCATTATAAGATTAAGAAATGGTAATAAGTAATAACCTCTAGTTTGTCCAAATTGAACTCCGACTGAGACATCCTCTCCAGTGCTCGATATGTAGACAGCAGGCGACGCTTTATGTATGTCTGACGGACCTGGAATAGATATTTTAAATATTTTTTCAATGCATGTGCTCGTAAAGGCCCACTTTTTATGCATCAAAACCGAACAGAAAGTCGATTATTTTGGCCTAGGGCTTTATTTTTTTTTATTTATTTGCAATGGTTGGCTAACCTGCAGCCTTTCCTGTGTACCATAGATGTTATACTTCTTTTTCCATTGTTTAACGGCTCTGGATACAATCCTTTTGAGCCAATCATAATTTAAAGTTCACAAGATTATATTGTTTTCATTTCCTCACACTATGCATTGAAAAACGTAGTATGATACACGGGCGTAAGAGCAATAAATTACTCGGTTACGTTTAAAACACTCGCTACGCTCGTGTTTTAAATCGTCCTCGTAATTTATTCCTTTTCGCCTTTGTAGCATAAACTACTATTAAGCAACATGTAAAACAAACTAAGGAATTAATCATTTATTTTTATATTTCTTTATTCCTAGGACTTAAATATAAATTTTAGAACTAATCTTCTTCTTCATCGACATTGTAACATTCACTGCAAAGACAAGCAGTATGGTCCCGCGCTATTGAAACAAGGGCCGTCTGTGCGGCTTGGAGCATGTGGGGAATGTAATAAACAGTTTATTTGTGTGCGTGATGAACATATCACAAGCTACTAAAACTGGTACAGTGCGCGCCAATCTTTTAGTCACCTTTGAAGATAGCCGCAAGAGGCGACGCAATAATTGTTTTACGGTGTCAGGGGGACGTTACAGGAGCGAGGGCACGGAGCACACCCGCCTGCGTGCCGCACCACACCCCCCGCTCGCCATTTAGCAGGTGTCAACACTATGCGTTAGTGTTAGTGCTACGTCCGTACACTACACACGCGCGCGTTGTATGAAAAGTACCTTCGAGGAAAAAATTCTATGATTCGTTAAGTTAATCGTTGAATCTGTTTGTTATAGTTTATTGTTTCTGTTGCCTTTATAATACCCGACGACGACACTGAGGAGGACCAAAATTCTACAGACGATAGTGATTCTGACGAAAATCTTCCTTCTTCAAGTAGGGAACCAGTTTTTATATATGGTGTCTCACCTCTCTAAATGAAGTAACAACGTATTTGCCTATATTTGTACATTATAAATTTACATATTTTTAATATTAATGCGTTTTATTTATATACTTAAGATTGCACTAAAAAATAATTAAATAGGTAGGTACAACAAGTACACCTTCCCACTTATAGTAAACATTTAATAATCAACCGTTGATATTATTGTTTCCTTGACTGTACCTGCGCAAGCTTGCACTCGTAACTCACTCAGAGGCGACTAAAAGATTGGCGCGCACTATACTAAAACTGGTAAGCACGACGATTAACAAAGTAAGATCTCACGGAGGCGTATTTGTTCATGGCGGTCGATTCGACACCGCGCGACCGCTTGAAGGTTGAAAGTCTGACGCAGAGATAATAGACACATTGCTCCCTGTAGAATTTATCCCACAGCCTGCTTCGTTCAGTTTGATCGTCGGAAGCCACCCGCTTATCTTGCCATCTCTTTTGCACGTGTAGCATTTTTATCTGCTATCCTGCAATCAGTGTAAGGCGCGTCGTCCGACGATCAAACTGAACGCAGCCCAGTGAATTTGCGCGCATCATCATCATCATCATCCATCCATCAGTCTAGTTCGTCCACTGCTGGACACAAGCCTTTCCAGGACTTTGCCACTCCTGGCGGTCATCCTGGAAGAATTGCCCATACTC
Organism: Ypsolopha sequella; assembly: GCA_934047225.1. Lineage (NCBI taxonomy): Eukaryota > Metazoa > Arthropoda > Insecta > Lepidoptera > Ypsolophidae > Ypsolopha > Ypsolopha sequella. Next base: position 6,276,350 of record OW204011.1, read on the forward strand.
ACACACGCTGGGCAGGCGGGTTGGTGAGCGCGGTGCCGGTACCCTCGCACCGTATATGTTCCGTATAAGCTTCGGCTATTAGGGATGGATATACCGCCATCCATCGGTCCCAGGCATGGTGGGCCTTCTGGTTTTTTGCCTGTGAGCTGTCCTCTTACTCTCCCCCGAATTACTTCGAGGGGGTCTCCAAGTAAGATGGTGGTACCTCCACATTCGAGCCCAGCATCAGCTCTACTACCTGTTACCACTAGATATCATTTCCAACTAATAATGCCTATCAACTAGGGGTCGAAAATGATAATTTTTTTTCAAGTAAAACACGTCGATATTTCAAAAATTACAAAATAAAAATGGTTTTCTTTCCACTTAAGACCTTTTACTTCTGAGATTATGGGAATTCTGGGCATGTGTATTTTTAATAAATGATCACTCATTTATCATCAATCAGAAAAATAACAAATAAGTGCCGAGAGAGGAATCATTATTTTTGAATAATTTGTTTTTCGTTAGAAAAGAAAATTTGAAAAATAACTTAAAAACCTTCGTAACTCGGAGAGCATTTATTTTCGACCCCTAGTTGATAGGGCTTAATCTGTTGGAAATGATCTCTAGTATAACTCCTTTCAAGGGATAGGTCGAATTTCAGAGCACCCTATATATCGATTGCTATTTAGCCAGTTTCGAGTAGACATACTATACCTTCTTGTTCTGGTGCACCTGGCGGGGGTGCGGCGCGGGTGTGGGGGGCGCACGCTGCGGGGAGGGGAGCTGTGACCCCCCCGCCGCTGCCCACGTGCTGCAAGACCTGCGACCAAACATACTCGATAGAAGTCGTCGTCAGTCAAGTATCTGTTTGTTTTTGTTGTTCATATATATATACAAGGTGACTTTTTGATCATCGTCCAAATTCATACTAGAGGCTTGGTAAGTGTACAGCATCATGAATCTATAAGAATTTTTGTGAAATTTACATAATGAAATTTCGACTTCCCATAGTAATTCACTCCCAGTCCTGAGTGAATCACTATGGGGAGTCGAAATTTCATTTTGTGAATTTTACAAAAATCGTTATTGGTTCATGATGCTGTTCACTTACCAAGGCTCAAGTATGAATTTGGACGATGTTTACAAATTCACCTTGTATATGTTACGGGTAAAGCCCGAAGCGCGGTTAAACCTAGGTTTACCCGGGTAATGTCATACAAAACTTCGGAGGTCGCCTCGCTCCGCTTCGCTCGTCGTCGCTACTTATTTTAGATTTTTTCGGACTTTACCCTACTTCGGACTTTACCCGTAACATATACATATCGTTTAAAGGTAATAATAATAATAATAAAAAATATATTTATTTAAATTATTTCTATGTAGTGTATTTATGTTTAGATTATAGCTTTAAAACAACCTTTTAGTATTTATGTTATGCGCTGATATAAATTTGTAAATTTCTACGATGAAAATATCTCTTGTTTTCCCAGCGTTGACTGGAAGAAATTTATTGTAGGAATAAGTCCGCCCTTAGAGCCCCAGTTTACTCTAATGTTTGATTTCGTGACATTTACACGCTCCTTTCTTTTTCACCCAAAGGTTGCCTGGAAGATATTGCTATTAGCAATAAGTGCCGCCTTTGTACACTGTAAAATATTTCTATTGTTTTTTTTTTCATGTTTTTGTGTAAATGTACATGTTAAGCGTAATATATAAAACGTACTGTCCGTGCTTTGTACCTTATGTTATTTTTTTTGTGCAGTACAGTGTTCATTCACTCATTTAGGATTAGGCTTTAGGATTCCAGCGTGCGGGACGAAGGTCTATTTCAGCAAAAATATCCTGGAATATTAGGATTATAGAAAAATAGGAGAGGAGAGATGGTCGGACATGGAAGAATAGAAGGAAAAAGAGGAAGAGGAAAGTGGACCAATTAAAAAAAAGGCTGGAGTCCTGTCATACCACGAACTGAAGGAGTTATTAGCATTGAATAAAATCATTGAATAATCTCTTGAATGTATACGATCGACGCCGATCCACATCAGGGATTGGCTTTAGGATTCTATCGCGCGGGAGGATGGTCTTTTCCAGCAAACGTATCCTGGAAAAGCGATGTTTTCTCTGCGTGCTCAAAACCGAAATATTTCTCGAGCTAAAGTTTGCGTGTGCATGTTTATTTTACAAAAGTTTGCGTGTGCATGTTTATTTAACAAAAAATTGCGTGTGCATGTTTATTTAACTAAAGTTTGCGTGTGCATGTTTATTTAACAAAAGTTTGCGTGTGCATGTTTATTTAACAAAAGTTTGTGTGTGCATATTTATTTAACAAATATTGCGTGTGCATGTTTATTTAACTAAAGTTTGCGTGTGCATGTTTATTTAACTAAAGTTTGCGTGTGCATGTTTATTTAACAAAAGTTTGCGTGTGCATGTTTATATAACTAAAGTTTGCGTGTGCATGTTTGTAAATATAGTTTGCGTGTGCATGTTTATTAAGGCGATATGTAAATGTTTTAACGTCCCTCTTAATCCATATGCGAAAAAACCTTCAGTGCGAGAGGGACGGATTCGAGGAAAAGTAGCAAAATGACGGTTTTTTATTAATATAAAATATATTCAAGTTGTTATCAAAATTTCGTTTAACCAGGTCCAAGATACTGTTAAAACCCATCTAATAAAATACAGGGTGTCTCATAAAGACCCAACTATTTCAAGTGCGAACAAGATGGTGCAATACCGCGAGAGGGGGGGAAGGGCACGCGGCGTCAGGTAGCGTGGTTCGAGAATTTTTAGTTGCTATTATGCCGTACACGGGGGAGCAACGCGCATTTTGTGTGCGCGCGTTTTTCGAGAAAGGTCGTTCGCTTATTCGCGTGCGTCGTCTATTTCGACTTCACTATCGATTGCGGAATATTAGTGAGGCGCCAAAGAATGCAACCATACTCTCGTGGATCCAGAGCTTTAACACTTCTGGAAACACAGTGGGAGATAAACCATCGGGACGTCCTAGAACTGCAAGAACGTCAGAAAACATTGAATTGGTGGCGAACTCTGTACTATCTCAACCTCGACTTAGCGTTAGAAAACGTCGGGCTCAATTAGGACTGCACTGGTACACCGCATTTTGCGTTCCGATTTACATCTCAAGGCATACAAAATTCAGATCGTGCAGTCATTAATTGAATCTGATTATGTTTTAAGACTGAATTTTGCCAATACAATGTTCGAGAGATTTGTTAATTACGAGAACATCTTCTTTAGTGACGAGGCACATTTTCACCTAGACGGGTATGTGAATCGACAAAATTGCCGTTTCTGGGGTGAGTCTAATCCAGCAGTGCTTCACCAACGTCCATTGCATAGCCCTAAACTGACCGTGTGGGTGGCTATGTCAGTAAAATGCGTCGTTGGGCCTTATTTTTTCGAGGACGCAAGAGGCAAAACAGTGACTGTAACTTCGGCGCGTTATGTTAACATGATCGGCAACTTCTTCCATCCCGAGCTTCAAAAATGCTTACATTACAACCGAGGGACTTGGTTTCAGCAAGATGGAGCCACGTCCCATACAACTAACAACTCGATGGAAGCACTACACGAATTGTTCCCTGGAAAGATCATTTCGAGAAGGGGTGACATTGCATGGCCTCCCAGGAGCCCAGACCTTACTCCATGCGATTTTTTTCTTTGGGGTTACCTTAAGTCAAATGTGTACGATAATGCCCCACAAACTTTAGCGGAGTTGAAGACAAACATCACAGAAAAAATTGCGTTGATTTCCAGACCTCTTCTTCAGAAAGTTTTTAGGAACGTACATCTGAGACTCGAGGAATGTCGTCAGCGCAACGGTCGCCACCTCAACGACGTTATTTTTAAAAAATGAAAATTTGTTTCGTTGTGAATTCATTCTTACCAATAAATAATTTTAAAACAACTGTTTTCTCTGTTTATTTGAACCTTGAAATAGTTGGGTCTTTATGAGACACCCTGTATAATTGTAGTCCATATGTTATTACAAATTGTCAAACCAGGAGAAATGGTGTTGAAAAGGACTACATTTCAATAAATATTTTTATCGAGCCGAATTTTTCCAATCGCGTTTCTGTTTAACAGATCCTAGAAAAATATTCCAAAACTAATATTTTATTTTATCAAAATAATACATTCTTTAATGAAGTAGATATGCAAGTTTTAAAAATGTCAATATTTTTTCCGTAGCGCCTTAAACTAAAGTTTGCTTGTGCATGTTTATCTAACTAAAGTTTGCCTGTGCATGTTTATTTAACTAAAGTTTGCGTGTGCATGTTTATCTAACTAAAGTTTGCCTGTGCATGTTTATTTAACTAAAGTTTGCCTGTGCATGTTTATTTAACTAAAGTTTGCCTGTGCATGTTTCTTTAAGAAAATTGTTCAGTATGATCCGCAGAATATGTGGGTATTATTTCCAACTCACCTAGAGCCAGGGCCAACAGTCAGGGCTTCTAGAGCAGCGTTGAGGCCGACGTCCGAAGTTGCACTGTAAATTGAACATTAATTTGTAACACGAAAAAACCAGCCAAGTGCGAGTCGGACTCACGCACGAAGGGTTCCGTACCGTTATCTATAAAAACGGCAAAAAAAACATGTCTGTTGTATGGGAGCCCCCTTAAGAACCCGCTTCGTATTTTTCGTCCGTTTGATGCGAAGCATTTTTTAAATACTTTTCTCATCTTTACCGCGATGTTTTTGTAAAAACCAGGGACATAACACCAATTCATATTGGCCGTCTAAATGGAGTCCTAAAATTTATTTGATTGAATTGTTTCTCCTTTGCGTATTATTTTGGTACATACTTAGACATAATGAAGAACTATTCGGAACGGGCTCGTAAGTACCAAAACAATTTGCAAAAGAGAAACAATTCAATCAAATAATTTTAGGCATTCATTTAAACGGCCAATATGAAGTGGTGTATGTCCTTGGTTTTTCCAAAAACATCGCGATAAAGGCCAGAATAATGTTTAACACAATGCTTTGCATCAAAACTGTCGTCATCGTGGACCGGGTTCTTAAATATTTATTTTATTCTGTTTTTTAGTATTTGTTGTTATAGCGGCAACAGAAATACATCATCTGTGAAAATTTCAACTGTCTAACTATCACGGTTCATGAGATACAGCCTGGTGACAGACGGACAGCGGAGTCTTAGTAATAAGGTCCCGTTGGTTACCCTTTGGGTACGGAACCCTAAAAAGGTTTGTTCATGCATTGTGCGAACCTTGTACCTTGTTCTATATTTATTTATACAAAATACAAATCCAGTTTTTATAGTTTTTAAGTGTAATAATTAAGTTCAGTTATGTAGGATTTTTATATTTAATTAATATGGCATTATATTAGTTTAAGTAGTATTGTATATTTTATTTATTTATATTAGTATAGGTAGCATTATAGTATATACGTACATATATATATAGCTATTCTTTTTATTATTTATTGCCCACCGCACCGCGCCCTAATACAGCTGCAGCGCTATTGAGTCATCACCAGGCACTTACTGAAAATCAACGCTGAGGGCTCACACCTTCAGCACAACGCTGAGTCAGTTGCCTTTTGTAACTTGTAGATTTTACAAATTCATAGATTTCACTAAGCATTTGTCTACTGACTGTAGCGGCAACGTTGAACATGATAGTGCAACAATCAGCTACATTACCTCCTCATAGCACGCGAGTAGGGCTCCGTGTTGCTGACGTCACCAGCGCTGAAGGAGCGACGCAGCCCCAGCGCGGCGCACAGAGCCGCGCACCCAGCTAACAGCTCGCGACAATTGTCTACTGACTGTAGCGGCAACGTTGAACATGATAGTGCAACAATCAGCTACATTACCTCCTCATAGCGCGCGAGTAGGGCTCCGTGTTGCTGACGTCACCAGCGCTGAAGGAGCGACGCAGCCCCAGCGCGGCGCACAGAGCCGCGCACCCAGCTAACAGCTCGCGACAATTGTCTACTGACTGTAGCGGCAACGTTGAACATAATAGTGCAACAATCAGCTACATTACCTCCTCATAGCGCGCGAGTAGGGCTCCGTGTTGCTGACGTCACCAGCGCTGAAGGAGCGACGCAGCCCCAGCGCGGCGCACAGAGCCGCGCACCCAGCTAACAGCTCGCGACAATTGTCTACTGACTGCAGCGGCAACGTTGAGGACGGGCGTCTGAAACCCATTCAGAAGTTGTTTAGCAATGTTTGGAAAATCTGAGGATTATATGTTATCACTATCACTACATAGTGTAAACTTACTAATGTTTAAATAAATATTTTTGTTTCTAACTACTAAGTTAAGAAAATTTAACAGTGTCTGAAGTGATGCTATGAAGGAGTGGGGTCACCTGGCACAGGCAATATTTTGCTTAAAAGGTGACTCCAAGCACTAGTTCTAAGTTTAATATTACTGTTAAAATTGAATAAACTTTTGATTTTTTTGACATACTCGTAGTATAAAACAAAGTCGCTTCCCGCTGTCTGTCTGTACCTATGTATGCTTAGATCTTTAAAACTACGCAACAGATTTTGATGCGTTTTTTTTTAAATAGATAGAGTGATTCAAGAGGAAGGTTTATATGTATAATACATGCATAATATAGTAGAGAAACACTGATAATTTTAGAGGTTTCTAATTTGATGTCGTAAACACATTTTTTTGCGCTTAAAATTGCAAATGCTGGCTGAACCCTACGAGATAGATCAAAATAATGTACTACAGTATTGTACACCTTAAAAAGGTCTACAAAAACGTCCGCGGTGGTATATGTCTATCTCTTAGGGATAACCCAAAATAACCATTTTTTATCCTTTAGTTTTTACGAGAAATTATGGCTTATTTACGAAGCGATTTTAAGCAATACAGGATTAATCCTTATCCAATTAAGTACCGCAAATACATTGTGCATTTAATATAGATCAATATGGTCCTTTACAGCATGTAATTTAAATGAATATTTTCAGGGACATAGCGGTTGCGGCGGCACCGGCCGGGGGGCCGCACAGTGTTCGAAATGCAATAATTACGGGCTCATTAAGGCTAAAACAGCTATCTCTTCGATTTTAATGTAAACATGTTAATTGGCAAGCCAGGTAGTCGGACATACCAAATTCTGATTTTGGAAAACAATGGATCACGAATATATATTATATTTATTTAGTATCAGCATTGCACCCGTGCGAAGCCGGGGCGGGTCGCTAGTATTTCATATATTAAAAAAAAAAGCGTTTGTGTATAAAATAAATAAATTGAAATATATTTATTTATGTAATTTTAATGTAATATAATTAAATAATACATGTCTATTAGTAATAGTTTTTTATAATATCGGTCATCATCTTGCTACACTTTTGTCAATATTTGTACCTACAGGTCTGACCTGACATTCAGATCTGCTTGTGTTTTATTTAAGTATGTACATAAATGTATGACTGTTTGTGTCCTAAATAAACAAACAATAAAATAAATACAATAAAATCTCTCTCACACAATCTCTTAAGGCGCTACGTAAAAGTTTTAGCGTCCCTGTTACTCCATATGCGAAAAAACCCTCAGTGCGAGTGGGACGGATTCGTGGAAAAGTAGCAAAAAGTCGGTTTTTTATTAATATAAAATGTACTAAGCTATTTTGTCAAAAAGATTTTCAAGGAGACTTTACAAATACATAATATCCACATTTTGAATGCAATTTCACAATGAAATTAGTTAGGATTTCAGAATTACAGGAAAAAATAAAACAATTTAGAGGTCTTTTCGGAATTAAATTCTATCGAGAAAATTTCATCCAATCGCGTTTTCCTTCAGAGAGAATCTTAATCAAATACTCAATAAACATTTACCCAAAAATGAAATACGTAGATGACGTTATAGTGGAGTAAATGGATTCGAAAAAACCCCTTTTTTTTTGGTATCGCCTTAATGCAACATAAGCCCGCCCCTGTAGCGTCGCGGACGAAGACCGACAAATCCGACCAGTCTTTTGTGCAACGGTGACATAATGTGAGACATTAGGACACGAGTGCTTGTTTACGAAACGAAGTGAGTTTCGTAATAGACTTGCACGAGTGTCCCAATGTCTAATTATGTCCACAATACTTTATCTACGATCAATAAATTTTAAAATAAATAAATAAATCATTTCATTTCATTTAATTTCATACACACACACACACACACTCATCCTCACCCCCTCACACACCCTCACCCACGCATATCCTCACACGTATATAAATACTCACATATATTTATTAGCGGAATAGACATCGCAAAAAAAAAATTTTTTTTTTTCGTTTCTACTTTTTACTTTGTATGTTGTTTTAAAATAGAAGCATAAATTAAATACTTACAACATGTAAATTTGGATCCGCAGAAAGAGCGGGTCTTCCTTAAGGGGCTATACCGTGAAAATTAACACTTTTTGAAGTTATTTATCTGCTCTTTTAATGAAGTTCCAAGTAAATCAAATTAGTATAACAATTTTGGGACCTTTTACTAGATTTTGGGCTAACAGAAACGCGATAGGAGGAATTTCATTCGATAGAAATAATTATTGAAATCAGGTCTAAATTTACACTTTTTTTGATATTCTGACAAATTAGGATAGCATACAGACTTGAAAAATATTTATTTAGATGGGTTTTAATTACACCTAAATTACTGGTTATGGAATTTTTTGTAGCTATTTTAGTTAATTTTGCATTAATTTAAAACCTACTTTTTGACAACTTTCCCCGATTCCGTCCCTTTCGCACTGCGGGTCTTTCTGCCTGGAGTAACGGGGACCTTTGCTAGCACGGTATATCACCTTAATACAGGTTTTTGAAAACTTAAAAGGGGAGTCCCACCTCAGAAAAAGACCATTTTGTAAAGCCAGGGGCGTGGCTTAAGGTTAAACTTCAGTCACTTATCAAAAAGTGCATAACTTAACTTTGTATTCCTTGTTTAGAAGTTAAAAACTGAAAAACATTTTGGTATGTGGCAGTTAACACCAATAATTCAGTATTAGTGAGGTTTATAAAGCATGAGTTTGAAATTTAATGCACAATTAGTCATGATCTTGTCCAAACAAAGTTAAAACAGCATTTTAAGTTGGTTTTGAGAAGATTTACCTCACTAATAATGAACTATTGGCGTCAAATGGCACAGATCAAAATGCTTTTCAAATTTAAAGTTCTAAACAAGACAAAAAAGTTAAGTTATGCACTTTGCGCTAAGCTACTGACCTTAATAGATTAAGACAGACCGTTATCGTTTGTAATTGATTCTCTAGCGGTGTTTTAATAAATTTGGCCAATCACAGCGCAGAATTGCGTTGTTATAATGTAATATTATAACATCGGTCAAATAATGGAGGTACTTACAAAACCGCTTTTGTAGTAATTACCTTATTGCAGTATGGGTGTAGATAAAAAGACTTACTTGTTCATGCATTTGCCATCAGGGTTGGGGCTGGAAACCCTCTGTGAAAGGTCTGGACCCTGGCCGGCCTGCAAAGTGGACACTTTTTGACATGAGCAAATAAAAGCTAAAGAAGTGTGCGAGGATCGTAGCAGATGGTAATTTATAGTATCTGCCTATCCCTCTCAGAAACTCGAGTATATGGATATCGCGTAAGCCTATCAAAACGTATTATAGTCTTGGAGCATTAGGTAATTCCGTGGGATTTTAAATGAAGCAAGTTTATGATTGATGGCAATGGATAGGTGTTCGGATCCAGGAGGTTGCAGCTCGAACTTGAGTTCGACATGAACATTGAAACCTCAAACTGGAGCTCCCTCCTGGCGGGTAAGAGTTCAGGACCGAAATTTGCCGAATACTGCATCGACGTCATGAAAGCAGTGGCACAAACTAACAAGACGTAAAGCAGCGGGCAGTGCCCCAGGAAAGAAAATAAATACATATTTCTACATACGTTAATAAATAAAAAATAAAAAATAAATTGTCATTGATTAATTACAATAACAGTAAAAATTTAATTAAAAATAAACAAATACATGTAAAATAATATTCAATAAAAATTTCATTAACATAATAAACAATTTAAAATTATAATGACGCAAATAAATATAATAATAAATAAATACAATAAAAAAAAGACAAGGTCCCTGAAAAATTAAAATCAGGGGAAAGGATTAAAAAAAATGGATCGGTAATGAGCTATAAAATCGTGTACTACCGGGTGTTTTGTCTTTAACTGGACTGTATCTGCAGCTGCAGCAAATGAAGTTAATCCGATACTATCGAAACCTGAACGTATTTCAAACCAAGCGTTTATTGAAGTAAGTATTTATATGTGCCTTTGTTTGAAATTGGAATTTAATTTCAAATCAATATACTAATGAAGCATTGTCAGTCACGATTCATGTTTCTTTATCACGCTTACTATTGTAGCAACCTTAGATCATCACGGGACTCGGTAAATGCACTCGTTCCCCTCTGCCAAAGTACATGAACAATTTGTTTGTCTGTGTGCGCCTTTTGTGTTTGTCTGTGTGCGCCTTTTGTGTTTGTCTTACGGCTTGCGATTAGTGTAACATACATTTTTCGCAAGTGTTTGCGTGAGCGAGTAAATGTGTGCGTGTTTATCTCCCCTCCCGCAGACAATTGCAGAATGAGTTCAGTACTTAGAGTCGCGCTATGCCACGTCCCGTGTTAAATGGTCTAAGGTGGCAACAGATCCAAGTAAACACCATTTCGGAAACAATCACATACGGTCGTTTTTTGTAGCTTTGGCACGGCATACAGAAAGCGGGGCAAAAGAGCGGAGTGCGGTGATAGCGAAGAGTCAAATCGCGCACCACTTTCTGTATGCCGAAGCTTTTATTGTTCATGTGGCATATGGATAGATATTATATGAATCCCAGAGAGTGTGTTAGAGGCTTTTCCAAGTATGGTCTCTATAAAATGAAACTCATGGCCCTCACTCATACATCCATTTCACTATGAAGAGGCTTTTGGTACCATTTAATCTAAATTTGAGATGGCTGCATCCATGGAGGCCTCTCCCTCAATGTATCATTGAGATACACTAATGGACAGTCCCCCACAGTTGCCAAACTATTGCCAGGAAGGAAGCGACTTGGAGTGGGCTATGAGGATGGAATGCTAAATGGCCCGGATAACAGGGCTATGGAGTGAGATAACGGACATCTGCCTCGAAAATCTCTCACAAATTTAAGTATGGCAGATGGTGACTTGCTGCTTGATAACTATTCAACAGGATAGCCGTTGTGAGCCCCCTATCTAGTCACCATAGGGCGGCAACACTATGTAAGCAGCTAAGGTTGTCGAGAGGTGAGTCTGCGGGGCGCAAGATCCTTACGACGACGCAGGCCCCTCCCCCGACGTCTACTGCTGTACTTAGTACTGAATATTTGGATGATGGTGAAGCATGGTGTTAAGTGATACCGATTGTGATGATAGTAGGTAATAATTTAATTAATTAATATAATTTATACGAAACTCGTGCGAGAAACTTTTTCTCGACTCGTGTGATTGCAGCACTCGCCTTCGGCTCGTGCCGCAAACTCACACTCGTCAGAAAACGTTTCATCGCTCTCGTATCGTAATATAATATTCCTAACTTTTGATTCCTCTTAAGAGTTAACATTAATTAATTACAGACTGTAAAAGGAAATAGACTATATGAGACAGGTTGGCATATATGTTTTTCTTTTTTCATTAACCTGAATTCCTGCTGTCTTGTATTTTCTTATCCCTTGGTTAAAGTAGATATAAGTAATTTGATGTATAGTATAAGTTTATATTAAAAAAATAGACATGATATTGCCAAGTTTCTTGCCCGTTCTTCTTAGCAAGACTAATCGAATGGGCGGAGGTAGGCATGTATTTATATATGTAATCTATAGGATGGGATTTGGTCGGCCGCCTGGATTCGTGCTGGGGGCTCGGTTGGTGATCATTGAACCTTGTTCCTGGTCCCTGGCCGGGTCTCCGGTATGGGTTCGGGCGGTTGATTGGACTTCACCTTGTATAATAATATTTTACCTATAATTTTAATCGTATATATATTGCTACATAAATTAAATAAACATTTAATCTAAATAGTTCATGTACATTTATTATTTTATTACATATATTTTTATAAGATTAAAATTTGACTTGTGAAATGTGTATTATATATACCTACTTTGCAAAATAAACTTTTTGAATTTTGAATTTTGTACAATAACGTCTCCAGTTACCTTACAAGCCAGCAGCCGCAGCACCTTAGCATCCGAGGCGGCGGAGCTGACGCTGAACAGAGATAAGTCTGTTGTCACGCTCTCGTGCGACGGGGACCGAGGCACGCCCCCGCCACGCCACGCCTCCCCCGACGTGCACATGTCCCCTGTGAAATGAAAATTAATATTTTGGATTATGTTTAGATGTGGTTCAAGTAAAATTATATCTGTAATCTGTATGTGCTAAAAAAGGTTGATATAGATGAAAACTGTATAGGTGCTTGACTTGAATATTTTTCTAATGATGAGAGTAAACTTCCCTTAAACAAAAAAAATAGACAGTCCTTTCACAGCTGCGTACGTACATTTCCTTTGCCTGCATAGTAAAAAAACTCATTATTAGTCTGATTTCTGAGCTTAAACATCACATTCTTATCATATTTACCATTTAAGCTTGTTTTTTTTTATTTTTTTGTTTTATTTATTTATTAACTACATTACACTATCTTAACAGCTAGGCCAATGCGATAGTGCAGCTAACATATAAGGAAACAAAATTACTATGGCATAAAAACAATAGACATAGTAAATATTTATAATTTCCACCCTAAACTACAAACACATAATACAAGCAACAATAAAAAATTTATACATAACAAACAATATACAATTGTTATTTTTATTTATTTATTTATTTAAATTATTACACAGGAAATAAATCTTATATTTTAAAACAATGCCCTGCAAAACTTTAAAGACAGTTTGACTGCAGGAATGAGTCTCGTGAGTAAAAAAAATCATTTTCTATTATTTAAAATTAAAACATAACAGAGAAAAAAGAAAAAATAATACTTTGTGTATGCTTAATTATTGAGTGTCTCTAAAAGATACTTTTTATTTGGCTCGTTTCGAATATTCTCGGATAAACTATTTAGTAAATAGGGTAGGCGTTTTCTTAAAGTCTTTAATCTAATTTTTGTTTTGGGACATTCCTTCCTGATGCGAAACTCCATTTATTCCCAAATATTTTTATGAAAAAGGCTAGTTTGATAAGTAAAATAAATGGGTCACAGAGAGGAGTCTTCGGTCGTTGTCACCTGTCCTTAAGAAACCATGCCTCCAAGCAACTCGTCTTGTTCTGGCATGACATTTAATTCTAAATTCAAATTCGAAATGGGGGTGATTGATGATCTTGCACTAACTCTCCCCGATCATAAGTATTGTACACTTCCCTTGGGTTAGTCAGCCTAGTTTTTTGAAATAGAGCCAAATGGCATTGGCATGCTCACACAACTGATGCAGTGGCTCGAGCTGTTGTACCAAACTTTGACGTCTAATATCTCAAAACACCATTTTGGGACTTGAGGACTTTTAGAGTCTGGCCCATCAATTACATATAATTTATACTTGTGATTGTCAAAACTAGAAACTTTAAAACTTGGAAACAGGGATTTAAAGTCAATAACACATAAAATTACCGAAATTAATAGCGGTAGCCTTTATGGAGTCTTTTTGAATTCTGTAATATTATTTCACTGTTTTCCTGTTTCGGTACTGATATAAAGACATTTCAGTGAGTGACAGGTATCAGAGGGGTACGCGAGGGGGTGAGACGAGAGTACGTTGCGCGTCACGCGGGCAGCATTTGAAAGAAATTCTCAATTCGTTTTACTTACTAATTTTCGGTATACGAAAAGCTAAAATTTTCGAACATTATTTTTCGCTATGACATCATTTCGGTGATTGAAGGTATCGTAATTTATGGGTTATTCAATCTTTACTTGGAAAGCATCTTGGAGAAACCGCACACATGAAATAGTGTATAAGTGCATTTTCTTCAAGATTCCTTGAATTACATACACTTCTGAAAATACTGAGAGTACCTTAGGTCTACATCCATGGTCCATCATCGTACTTCATGGTACTTAGATAGATAGATAGATAAAACGTATTACAATATGTACACAAGTTACATTCAACATAATTTAACATTTACATTAACAATAAAAGACAGGGAATAAGTTTTAACAATAATAATAATGAGACAGATACATAATTATGGACATATTACTCATGGTACCTCATGGACTAGTAGAAGTGAAGGCGTTGTAAGATTATTATTATTATTTTATTATTATCTTCTCGATTCATAGCCAAATCATAAATTGCAAGAGCCTCGAAAATTGCACAAGCATTTGGAAACTTATTAGGGAGAAAATAGAAGTCAAAATCATTTTAGACCATATGAAAAATATTTGGTTGTCTATAGTCAACCAGACGTTCACTATCTGTCATGGATTGTATTGAATGTTGTAAGCAAATACGACCTTTGCAAAAAAGTGGCGACGATTCTACTGTGTTTGGGTTGACAATTATAAGTACTTACTTAACTACATAATCATAAGTACATAAGTACTATTCTTCATTCTGTTTAATTAAATTAATGGGTAAAATATAGATATTAAACACAAACGTAGAGGGTTGGACGTGGGGTAAAGGGGGGCGGTACTCCTGGACCTCTCCTGTTCTGCCGGAACCATCCCTTTTTTATGGTTATGTTGGTTATAATCGTAAATTCAAGTTAAATTTATAAAGTTGGGGTGGGGAGAGTTGGAAGACCCATTGGAAATATTTTGAACAATTTAATTTTTTTTTATTTTTTTTCGCACCGTGATAATATGTGGGCAAATTAATACTATTTTTGTGCTATTATCTTTAACGGTGCTAAAGTTATAAGGCTGTGACATACGGACGGACGGGCAACAGAGTCTCACCATAAAGGTTCCTTTGTACCTTTTAGGTACTACAGAACCCTAAAAACGCTAAAAGGGTTCACCTACACCATAATAAAAATCTTGTGTTTAACACTTATATCCAACCCTTAGTAGTGTTACATAAAACATGCCACCCAGAAATTGTGGACAATCGAAAAATCTGTCTAAAATTATGTTTAATGCGCAATAGGGTGCAACTTTTAAAGGCGTTGAAAGTTTGAGGGAATTATTTACTAAAAAATGAATAAATCTTGTTAAAATCAGTAAAAGATATATAATTACACATGAAAATCACAAAAATTATTATTGTAAACAAATAATATTTACATACCGGCGCTTAGGGAATCCACTTCGAATTGGTTGGATTTAACCCGTAAATAAACTATACACTTTTGTTTTATCACCTAAATATATGTGTAGGTGATTTGATTAGATGAAAAATGCTTGGATATTGAGGAAATTCCATCCACCATCCACCCAAATAAAAAGTTCGATGGATTTTTATTCACAGATATTAATGGAATGTCAATGTCAAAATCGTTCACAGAACAGAATTACAAGTTTTTTTTTTTTTTTACTTTTCAAATTTTGTGCACCATTGCAAACTGTATAGTGTAGATTACAGCTACATTATGAAACTCTTCTGTCATCCACAGGGATAATTTTGTAGGTTGTATATACGAGTATATATAGTATGACTAAATTGACTAATGCATAGTGAGATCCACCGACCGTCATCTTCTTGGCTTCTACTAGTGTATATTTGTACACTAGGTCTGTACTAAATATATGGCAGGATGGCAGGTCTAAAACATTTTTTCTCTTTAGTCGACTGTAGCATACGCCACTACTTGTGACAAGAACCTATGATTGAAGCAGAACAGAATAACAAGTAAACGAAAGCCGCACGCAACAACCCTTTTACCTTTACGCCAGGGCCACAGCTTCAGGCTTTTGAAGGCGCTTCTTGCTGCGCTTCCAGGCGGTTTTTGCGACGGGCTTTACTCTGCCACGACATCCGTCGGCGCCTTCATGTATAGTGGGCTCAAAGCGCTCGACACTACGTTTGCCCTGTGCGCTCGATCACTGTTTCAACCACCCGCCTCCCCGCACACCGCCGTCGTGAGAGCGCAAATCACTCGAAGTCGGACAAGACGCGTGAGCGGCGACCCATGGCCAGCTCTATACAACTTCATACATTTGTTCTCTCCGCCGGCGGCGCGCCGTCGGCGTCGCAAGAAGAACCGCTTGGCGCGCCTCTCGAAACCTGAAGCTGTGGCCGACTGGTCACACCTCTCAAAGTGTTACCAGTCGGCCACAGCTTCAGGTTTCGAGACTCATCGTGTGTTTGTGCCGCGGGAAGTTTCGATTGTGCATGTTATTATGTTTTCGCAATATTTGATTTTATAAATATGCTTTCATGTGTTGTGATGTGGTATAAAAGCTGAAAAATACTGGAATCACCTTTCATAAGTAAATAAACATTTTGATATGACGACTCTGGAAAGTGTTCCCATGTTATGCTCGCTGCTAGCTCGCCGTCATGTTGACAGTGCCGGCGACGACGTAACCTTGACGCGACCAATCGCGTGCAAGCTTTGTCAATAAGAGTGTGTGAGTGTTTCGTTGTAATTGCAATAAGTTTGTTTGCGTAAATTAAACCAAAGTCGAAGTGGTAGTTGTAGGAGAGTTACTTGAGAAGAACCACTTGGCGCGCCTCTCGAAGCCTGAAGCTGTGGCCGAGGGGTTAGGGCTTCGTTCAGTTTGATTGTCAGGCGACACCCATCTAACATGCCATCACTTTTGCACAAAATGCTCTAAGCCTTTGCATGCGTTCATTTTGTATATTCTATCTTGCTAACAGAGTTAAAACTAACCTACTCTACCCGTGTAAACTTAGTTTATACGGGTGTAGAGTATATGGTGCATATGGTGGTAGAGTACCAGGGATAAAAACATTATTAGCAGGCCCGGACTTAGGCTAAACCCTGAGACTAAATATTTGATAGGTACCAAAATCTTGTTGACCCACACTCCTGCAATGTGGCAGCCATTTTATTCCTTATCTAATCAAATAATGTATGTACATGCTCCTAATAAGACATTATGTACACATTTGTAAATACTTTACCTGTCTTCCTCAAGTAGAAATTGGTGGAATCTCAACTCCTTGTTAATTTTGGACGATGCTTGCAGTCTGGGACAGCACAAAGTCGTATGCACCATTTATTAACGTAAGTAACTTATAAAATATGCGACGCGTCTACCCGAAGAGACATATTGTAATCTTTGACCTCGACTACTTGATTGAAATTTGAATAAAGTCGGGGTCATTACCTTTCGCATTTCGTCCCGCAGTAGCTTAATTTTTAAAAGTTTTTATTTTTATTTTTTTCAGGGTATATACCTACGCCATTTTAGGACATAGCTTTCATTATTTTGGTAAATAAATAAACCATTATATTTTATGTTTTTTTAAAGAATTGTCCGATGACCTTGTCACTTGAGAATTTTAGACATTATACTGATTGTGATGTGTGATTGCTTATAAAAAAAGTGGTCTGTTTCTGTCTGTCCACTCATCTGTCATCTAGCTGTCAAATTAGTCTGAAGCAAATTATTATAAATTTATCTTGATAGCAAAGGACACATTTCTAAACAGCCATTACTCAAGTGACGTCACACGAGGGCAAATGGAAGTTGCAGCCTTTTCGTAAAAATATTCATCATCATGAAATTTCTTAGACTAAAACTTCAAAAATACGGCTTATTAAACCTAAATCTCGAAATGGTTTTCGAATTAACACACCTTAACATAATTTAATCTATGCCAATTGCTCTGTCTATGTATGAGTACATGTACATGCGATGGGTTACAGGTTACAGTTACAGGTAGCCAGTGTTGCCACCTTGAAAGGGCTAGATTTAGCCAATTTTGCCATCAAAAGTGCTAAAAAAAATACTTTCATGGCGGAAACTCAGTTAGTATTCTGTACTCACAGTTGCATTTGCAGTTTCGGACCATTACAAATTTAAAATTCGAACAAAGTTTTTAAATTGTTTATTTGAAATGTAGTATCTACTTAAGTAGTTTCAGAAAATGCAACAGAGTAATTTAAGCTGAGTTATTGAATTGTTAAAAATCGTACGTGCTGAAGCAGAAAAAGTTGATGGCGGATTGACATCTGCGTTTTTTGCGGATTTGAACGAATATTTCAAATTAATCCTACAGTTTTTTATTATTTCAGTTGACACCTTGTGTAACCGCTGGTTACAGGAAATGCAGAGCTGATGAAAGAGGATATGACACGGGAGAAGAAAAGATTGTGGGAAACAATGTGGGTGCACTGACCTGGTTGGAATGTTGGCGAGCCGACGTATGCGCTGAAACTGTGCCGCGTGGTGTATTCCTTGTCGGGCTGATGATGACAGGGATATGCAGAATGTCTTGGAGTAATACACAGCACTGATATGTTCACAAGACACGGTAAATACGCGAGATTGGTTGTAGCGTCGCGAATGTGTGCACACATGTATTGTTCGGTCGACGGTTGCGGCGAAACAGAGAGAGACCAGCGCCCGCGCGCGCCTCGACCGGCGCGCGGCGGGGGGGGGGTGGTCGTCCGCGCATGCGCGCGCGAATCACACGTCATGTTCGAACGTCACGCTGGTAACGTAGCGTAGCGTGAACATCCTGGGGGGGCCGGGACTGCGGCTCCTCTTGAGCTGAATCCAACGGCAGCCTGGCTATCTTGAACACAGGTCGTCGCAGATTTCCATGAGCTGTGTCCAGATCCACAACTCGTATCACTCCATCCTTGCCAGGTATCGTGCGGAGAATTCTTCCCAACTTCCATTGGAGCGGAGGCAGGTCATCCTCTTTGATGAGGACCAGTTCACCCACTTGAGGAGGGGAAGAAGGGGAGAGCCATTTGGAGCGGGTTTGCAGGGTATGGAGGAAGGATCTGGACCAGAGAGTCCAAAAGCGCTGAGAGAGCGCTTGAATGAGTTGAAACCGTTTAAGAGCAGATATAGGTCTGTCGTCAAAAGACTGCTCAGGTAGAGCGGTGAGCGGACGACCAATAATGAAATGTCCGGCCGTGAGAGGTTCAAAGTCCGTAGGGTCGGATGAAATTGGGCAGAGGGGTCTTGAGTTGAGTACAGCCTCAATTCGAGCCAAAAGAGTAGAGAATTCCTCAAAAGTGAGGTGCTGTTCACCTATCACGCGATAAAGTAGTTGCTTGGTGGATTTTACGTTTATTTCGTGCAGTGCGCCGAACCAAGGCCCTTTAGGCGGGTTCAGTAACCAAGTTATGTGCTGATTCGCGAGTTTGTGAGTGATTGCATCATTGTTTGACCTGAGGAAGTTCTGAACTTCAATGAGTTGATTCCTAGCACCTACATAGTTTGTGCCGCAGTCTGAGCGAATGAGAACCGGAGTACCGCGACGTGAGATAAAACGTTGCAATGCCGCAAAGAATGCTTCCGTTGAGAGTGCAGAGACTGGTTCCAAATGAACCCCCTTTGTTGCGAGGCAAACGAAAATACAAAAGTACGCTTTTATGAGCTTCGCGTTCCGCAACGTGCTGGATTTAACGAAGAAGTGGCCAGCAAAATCCGTCGTGACGTGACTAAAAACTGGTTGAGGAGTAACTCTGTCTACTGGGAGATCAGCCATGAGCGGAGCCTTAGGCTGAGCGCGGCACCGGAAACATCTAATACATTTAAACACGCGATGTCTAATAATACGACGAGCAGACAGAATCCAGTACTGCTGGCGTAATATGGCGTGTAGTGTCAGCTCCAGGGTGGCAGTGTATTGTGTGATAGTGATCTATAATGAGATCTACGAGCGGACTTGAACTGGGTAGAATGAGTGGGTGTTGAGCGTCATACCTAATTGACGCGTGAGAGAGAGGACCACCGACTCTCAAGAGGCCGTCCTTTATGAAGGGCGAGAGACGCTGGAGCCGAACGGGACAAACCTTATCAGTCTGGATACGATTAATGTCTTCAGCAAACTCATTGTGCTGAACAGAGCGGACCCAGTGCAACAGAGCGTCCCTGCGTTCACTAGCTGTCAACGGACCAGAGCGCCGTGCATCTGGGCTGTGCCGACAATTGAATATGAACCTTTTAATACAAGCCGTCACTCCGACGAGCTTGTCAAGTGAGCTGTAGCGAGTGAGCAAGTCCAGATCGATATCTGGGACTGCTATGTGTGCTGGTACCTTTTTGGGCTTAAGGCCTGGGAGAGCATGATGGCCTAGAGCGGGTGGCATCTTGGGCCAAGTGCAGGTAGGTTCTTTGAGCCAACTGGGTGACCACCAAAGGTCATGAAGTGAGAGAGACTGGGCAGACATGCCTCTGCTTGCACAGTCAGCAGGGTTGAGATTCGTGGGCACATGACTCCACGTATGGCTAGTTGAAGTAGCTGTGATCTTAGCCACTCGATTGGCCTCGAAAGTCTGTAATCGGTGAGGTGGGGTATTGAGCCATGCCAACACTATTGTGCTATCTGACCAGCATGTGTGTGTTTGAATGGCTATATGAGCTGACAATTGGGCTGACACTCGAGTCATGAGCTGAGATAAAAGAGTCGCGGCTGACAACTCCAATTTCGGGATTGAGAGACGAGTCTTTATGGGTGCGACCTTGGACTTGCCAATGATTAGGTGTACATTGACATGTCCAGTGGTATTGCGCTCATGAAGGTAGATAACGGCACCAAAGCCAGCCCCTGATGCGTCCGCGAACCCGTGAAGTGAGTAAGTAGACGTGGGCTTGTACTTACAAATGTGTCGAGGTAAACGGAGGTTTGAGAGCTGAGGAAGATCCTCTGAGATGTGTTGCCACTCTGTGTGGACTTCTTCAGAGATAGGCTCATCCCATCCTATTTTCAGAAGCCAAAGCTTCTGGAGAAGAATCTTTGCGCGGAAGATGACTGGAGTAACCCAGCCATTGGGGTCATAGAGAGACGCTACTGTACTGAGAATGGAGCGCTTTGTGACTTGAGCATGAGTGGGCAGAGAAATGCGATAAGTGAACTCATCAGTTTGAGGAATCCACTGTATTCCCAGAACCTTAATGGAATTAGAGTCGGGACTGAAGTCAAAGTCCTTGGGCATGTCGCACTGGTCATCTGGGAACCGTTCAAGGAGCTGGGGCGAGTTGGAGGTCCATTTACTGAGCTGAAAGCCACCTAGGGCGAGTAACTCGATCAGGTCGCTTTGGAGCGACTGAGCGGATTCCACAGAATCTGCACCTGAGAGAATGTCGTCCACAAATATTGATTTGCGGAGGATCTGAGCAGCGTGGGGGTAACGATGACCTTCGTCATCAGCCAATTGGAGTAAAGTGCGGATGGCATGGTATGGGCTGGACCTTAATCCATATGTGACGGTATTAAGGGCATACGTGAGCAGGGGCTGGTCGGGTGAAGACCGCCAGAGAATGAGTTGAAAAGGTCTTTGCTCTGGGTGAATGAGTATATTTCTGAACATCATTCGGATGTCTGTGCTGAAAACTTGTGAGTGGATCCTGAAGGACATGATAATGTCAACAATATCTTGTTGAAGAGCTGGACCTGTATGGAGACAATCATTTAAATTGACGCCATTTGAGCTTTTGCAACTTCCGTCAAACACGCAGCGTAACTTTTCTGATCCTGGCTTGAATATGCCATGATGTGGGATATAGAAATGAGATTTATGAGCAAAGGTATTGGGGTGACACGGCGACATATGTCCCAATTTTATGTAATCTGACATGAATTCTACGTATTTCGAGCGGAAGGGCGGGTTCGCTAGCAGCTTTTTCTCTAAATTGAGAAACCTGCGTAGCGCAATAGCGTGAGTGGAACCTAATGTCGGCGCGTTGTGCAGAAAGGGCAGTGTAACCACATATTGACCTGATGGTTCACGAGTAGTTGTGGTGCGGAAAATGTCCTCACACTGATCCTCTAATGGGCTGGTATGCTTGTAGGTTTGGGGTTCCTCGGATTCCCAAAACCTCTCAAGACTTTTGTGAATGTCATGAGTGGAATGCTCTGAGTCCGTGTGAGAGCCGACAATGTGAACTGAGTTGACCTGATTCGTGGGTGAAGTATGTAAACTTTCGAAAGGTCCAATCAATGTAAAATCAAATATCGTGCCGAAGGCTATAGGCTTGCCAGGGCCGAGCGAAACCTTGGTTCCGTCTAACACTTGACCAAGAACGTCAGATCCTAGTATTAGATCAACCGGAGCTGGTGTGTGATATTCTCGATCAGCAAGAGGAATCGGCGGGTGACCTGTTAACTGAGCGAGATCTGGAACCTTTTCCAACGGTAGGTACCCAGTTACGTTCTTCAATATATGGGCTGTGGCCGTGATCATAGGTGTGTCACGGTGAGTAGGGCGGCATACAATTGTGATTGATGCCTTTGAGTCTTGTGTGTGCTGATTTCCAACTCCTGCGATTTTTAGAGATGTATGTTTTAATGGCAAATTTAAAATTGTGGCCATGCGCTGAGAACAAAGAGTCAGCATACTTCCACAGTCTAACAAGGCTCGTGCTGAGTGAAATTGACCATTTACGTCTGCTATTTTAAGTGAGACGGTTGGCAACAAAATTGGCGTGTTGGTGACGTTCACTACACGTTGTGCGGAGTTACAGTAATTTTCTGTTGGAGTTGAAGTCATTGAGTGACAATGAGCTGAGTGTGTATGTGATGAGTGAATGTGTGATAAGTGTGCTGAGTGTGCTGAGTGCTGATCGTCCTCGCCTTCATAGTGCTCTGTTATTGTAGGTAGTCACTGTTGACTACCTACCCGAGACCTACTTGGCGATCGCGATTGAGTGGGCGAGTTGGGATGGGACGTATATGCCTGTGTAGCATGTGCCGAATGGTATTGAGGCTCATGCGCTGAGCGCTGTCTGGGCTGCTCACGTAGAGACGGAGGCAGCAAATGAGCAGATGATCGTGTCGGAGACATGGCCCCATGGCGATGCAGTGAAGTGTGGTGGTCAGACCGCCCACACTCCTTGCATGCACGTGTAGACCTGCACTCGTTCTCATAATGAGGACCCAAACAGCGTCGGCACCGGTTGCGTGAGTTCACAAAATCCCACCGACCTTGGACCGGTTGGTTATTAAATCCTGGGCATGCGATGAGTTTGTGTCCCCTATTCCTGCAGTATGGGCATGGCATACCACCGGTAGGGGAAGAAGGTTGAGCCGAATAACTCTGTTGGCGAGTGGGTGATGGGGATGATTGGGCCGAGTAAACTAGCTGACGAGCGGATGATGAGGACGGTTGGGCCGAGTAAACTGGCGCTGTCTCAAATGCCGAAAATGGTTGACGAATAGGACGGGGGGAGCGATTGTCCTGCCGAGGAGCTATGGGGCGGAACTCTTGATGAGCCTGGTAGGGCTGACGTGGAGTACCTCGAGTGGGCTGAAGCAGCTTATTGAGCTGAGCGAGCCTTTCTGACGGGCCGAGCCGTGCTGAAGAAGGAGCCTCCTGTGACGCAAGGGACGAAGACTCATTCTCTTTGCAGCGTGCGTGCTCTTCCAAGAACTCAATGAGGTTAGCCAGAGTGGGCAGAGTTGGCTGAGATCCGTGCTTCCGTTCGAAGAGAGTACGGAGCTCACCTTGGAGTTTTCGTACCACTATAGATACGAAGACATAATCTGACTCCTTCATGGGCAGATCTAAATTTAAAAGAGCGCTTTGCGCTGATATGAGCGGTGTTAAAAATAAAGCGCGGACATTTGAACGAGCGTCAATTTGTGGGAGCCCTAGAATTATATCCACAAATCGATCTATGAGAACACGACGGTTCTCATAGCGCCTGGTGAGAATTTCCATTGCCACGGCATAATTTTCATTAGTGGGCTGAAGGTGAGACACCATGCTGAGTGCTTCACCTGTAAGAGAGCCGAGCAGATAATGATGCTTGACGGCATCAGAAACAGTAGCCATTTCTCCAATGAGGCTCCGGAAGATGGCTATGAAAGAAGGCCAATCTTCTATTTTGGACGAAAATTTGGGCATTGAGATTTTGGGCAAGACCGTCGACGATAGGCTTGAGGTACTTGGGCTGGATGGAGAGGCTGTGACGGGAAGCGCTGATGCCACACTCAACCGCTGGGATGCTACTACGACCTCCTCATAGTCATTTATCGCCGTCTGATAACTCATCGTATAAGCGGCCTCAGTATCTTTGAGCAGATCCTCGTCCTCAAGAATGTCGTAATACACATCCTCCAGTTTCTGCCGATACGCCTCTAGTCTAAGATACCGTCCCGTAAAATCTTCGACACAGTACTTAGTTCTGTCGCCCGCCGCGACAGCTAGGCCTATTTCCTTCAAGTTGGCAATAGCCTTAACTGCTTCGCGAAATATGGCCGCTTGCTTCTTTGAAGGCATTTTAATGTTGAAAATGAGTTATTAAAACTTGAGCGTTACTAACTCTAACGTGCGGATAGCTTGTAACTTGCGCGGGCCGAAGTAACAAAATTTATGTCCAAACGGAAAACGGAACTCTTAAATAAACACGACAGAGAAAAAAAAAAAAAAATTTTTTTTTTTTTTAACAACCTGTATATGAGCTGATAAACCAACGTGTAACACCCTATATGTGTACCATAAACAATAAAAGGCAGACAATAACAGGATAAAACTGTTCGGAAAACTTTTACCGTAACACAAGATTACCGCAACATAAAATATCAAAAAGGGTTGATGACCTTGTTCACTCCTATGTTGTTATGCTATTCTATTTATATAATAAAATACCTATCTACTGCCTCGAACTCATAAACAACAAAGAATGCGTTTACCTAGCCGAAATCGGATCTAAATGAGCGGACAATCCAATGATGCAGATCAAGCTTTGGTAACGTAATAATACGTAAACGTAAACGTTCGTTACGTAATAACTTATGTATACGTGGGTTTTACGTATGTGCGTAACTTACGTAAATGCACGAAATAAAGCAAATTTATACTCGGTTAAAGTTTGGTATAATAAAGAAATATAGTGGACTGTAACTTAAACAATTGGGCTGAATGTATGGGCCGGTTCTATACCGATGGAATGTTCCAGGCGGCGGTTCTAATTACCTACCCGCAATAGGTATTCGAGACCACAAAATATTTTTTGCCGGGAAAGGGGGCAAAATATTTAACCGAGTGAAAATGGACTGTAAATCGACGGGGGCTGGTTCAAACAAAGTTACGGGCCGGCGGGGGGGAGGCGGGGGGTGATATAAACCAAAAATTTTCCGCTCGACGGACCAAAATTTTTCTTGTATTGAAAATGGACTGTAGGGGCTGAAAAGGGGCTGGTTCTAACGGTTCGAAGGGCCAAAATGTAACCGCTGGTTACAGGAAATGCAGAGCTGATGAAAGAGGATATGACACGGGAGAAGAAAAGATTGTGGGAAACAATGTGGGTGCACTGACCTGGTTGGAATGTTGGCGAGCCGACGTATGCGCTGAAACTGTGCTGCGTGGTGTATTCCTTGTCGGGCTGATGATGACAGGGATATGCAGAATGTCTTTGAGTAATACACAGCACTGATATGTTCACAAGACACGGTAAATACGCGAGATTGGTTGTAGCGTCGCGAATGTGTGCACACATGTATTGTTCGGTCGACGGTTGCGGCGAAACAGAGAGAGACCAGCGCCCGCGCGCGCCTCGACCGGCGCGCGACGGGGGGGGGGTGGTCGTCCGCGCATGCGCGCGCGAATCACACGTCATGTTCGAACGTCACGCTGGTAACGTAGCGTAGCGTGAACACCTTGTGTGAACAGCAAGACTCTCAGTCGTTTTAAGCCCCATCGTATATGTAGTATGGATATCATTGTTTTAAGCCCCATTTTGTTTCTGGTTTTAATTTTAACTAGGTTCACAGAATTATAAATATACACATAACGAAAAGGGCTAGACTGCTCTTTTCGGGCTAAATCATCAAAAAAACGAGTTCAACTACAGCAAAAAGTGCTAGATCTAGCCCAAAAACGACTAACTGGTGGCAACACTGCAGGTCCCCCACCACTTTCGCCGAGCGATCAAAAATCATGCCACGACCTGTAAATAGACTATAGAATCAGCGAAGGCGATGAAAACAGAATATCGTAATTTTTTAACTAATCTAATCAGTAATACGAATAATTTTTACCATAGATTTTTTTATAGGCAATCGCTCATCTCAATCAGTACAATATCTGAAATTCTCAAGTAACGTCACGTCCAACAATACTTTCAAAAATCATTAAAAAAAATGGTTCATTTATGTACCAAAATAATGAAAAGTATGAGCTAAAATGGCGAATTCTCGGAAAAAAAATTAAAAAAAATCTTTAAGGCGATATGTAAAAGTTTTAGCGTCCCTGTTACTCCATATGCGAAAAAACCCTCAGTACGATTCGTGGAAAAATTGCAAAAAGTCGGTTTTTTATTAATATAAAATGTACTAAAGATGCTATCAAAATTTCGTTTAACCAGGTCTTAGAAACCGTTAAAACCCATCTAATAAAATATAATTGCAGTCCATATGTCATTCTAAATTGTCAGACCAGGAGAATTGGTGTCGAAAAGGACCTCATTTCAATAAATATTTCTATCGAGCTGAATTTCTCCTGTTGCGTTTCTGTTTTAACAGGTCCCTAGAAAAAGAATCCAAAAATAATGTATTATTTTATCAAAATAATACATTATTTACTGAAGTAGATAAAATATGCAAGTTCTTAAAGTGTCGTAGCGCCTTAAGCTATGAAAATTGATCTTTTCTAGTTTGTTATCCACTCTAATAATAACTTATAAAACATTTAGTAGACAATTATAAAAGTAAAATGTTGCGGAAGCCGAAAACTGACGATAGTACTCATCCACACAAACAACTTTCCGTGAAAAAGAAATCAAGAAATTGTTGTTTCATACTTTTTGGTCGGGTAGCTTTTCTATGGAATAGCTGATAATTTTTCGCGATTCGAGGATTGGGTCCATAGTAAAAGTTGTTTGTATGTACGAGTATTATCGCTAGTTTCCGGCTTCGGCTACTTCATCTTAATACCCAGTATAATATACATACATCTCAAACATTTCAAACCATTTTAAAATTAAAAACTTTTTTGTCTATGTGTGCTAAGATTCTATGCAGTTATAAACACACATATGGAACGGACATAAAGATCATTTTCCAATGGCCAACCTGATCAATTTAACATGCTAGTGTACATAAATTTAAAGAAGTATATTTAATGTATATTGAGGTAAAGATGTGTGGGTACGTAATACAAATATGGATAAGATCTAGAATATACAATACTTAGATTAGTTTAGTCATTGTGTTTACCTACTTGACTTATTTCACTTTGACCCATATTCATTATTTGATAGCTTATTTTTCAAGAAATTTTATTTAAGAAAAAAGCTTGAAATCATTATTTTCTTTTTTATATCTTTTTTTTATTTGTGAATTTTGCTAACGGGAAATTCGCATATGACGCATTAATAGTAGAGATGGGCAAATTCAAATTCAAATTCAAATCATTTATTGCAATGTCACAAGTTTTAGAAGATCTTACATAACTAGAAAAGTACAGGTGACGCCCTGTAGGGGCATAGCAATCTTGAGAGGGCTACTAGATGCCTCTTAAGTACCTACATAATATTATCATTCATTCCTAGCTAGGTCAATATAGTATAATAGTTTAGTTAAGGCTATGTTAAATTTGTTATTGTTGTTATATATTATTCCATTTTAATTAATTGTTCACAATAATATTACGATTAATTACAAACGTATTTAATGTCATTTAACAAATGTCATTTAGAAGAGCTATTGAAGTATTGATTTTGTATCGTCATTAAAATATTCAGATAAATTGTAATAGCATTTCTGTATGAGGAATTTTTTTAGATTACTTATAAACAAACTGTTTTTTTCTTTATGAATATTTTTCTATATGAAATCATGGGCTGACTATGACTTTGGCCGACTAGCCGATTAGCCGATCATTGCTTTCGGTGGAGTTCTGGTGTATGACAACAAAAAAAACTAACAAAAAAAATATGTGACGTATCTTCTTTATTCAGTGTTGTAGAAACTCCCGTTTGGATACTTTTTTAAATTAAATTTATAGTTTTCTTGATTTCAATTCAAGTTCAATTATTTACAAACTGTTAGGATGATTCTAATTCTAACCAAAATAAAAATTACTAACAATAAAGGTTACGATTTCATTTCAATCACCCTATTTTAAGCATAGAAATGTTAATAAAGTAATGGGCCGACTAGTCAACGCTTTTGCCAACTAATCGCCGACTAGTCGCAGTCGCAGACTACAAATATCGCCGGATAGTCGGCTTTCCTGACTAGGCGGTAAATTTCTAGTGTATAGTAGTGTATTAGTCTTAATAGTAGTGCATAGTGAAATAAACTTTACCTAATTGATGAGACTAAGTTTACTATTTAACACTTTCATTGACGCGCTATTTGCCAATTTCTGAAATTTGCGGAAGGTAGGATTTAAAAATAATTGCAGATTTTTACTTACAATTTAAAATAAAAAAGCATAGGCAGTCACGGGAACGGCCGACAGAAGTGAAAACTTTACTGTTAACATTAGCATTTCGGTAACGGGTGACACGAACCCATAAAATTTTACCGTAACAAAAATCACTCAATAAAAAGTTTTCACGTCAATAAAAAGCATATTAGGTAGAATCAAATATTATTACTACTTTTCGAAATCTTAAAAATTACTATTACTTACATACATATAATCACGCCTGTCTCCCAAAGGAGTAGGCAAAGAGTACAGATTTCCATCTGTTACAATCCCAACACACCTCCTTCGTTGTCATACAAGCTCGTCTATTCCGGGTACTTTTGACATTGCCATTACTTAAATTAAAAATAGGTCAGGGGCGCCGAGGTCAACTAAATAAGTAGCTATTGCAGCAGCAGTAGAGTATAATTATTACTCCAACACTGCCCTTCTTTGGTTGTCCATGTTGGTAGTATGATAATATAAATAAACGTTATTAATTGACTAGTTTGTCTTTAAATGTAGGTAATATATATACAAGGTGACTTTTTGATCATCGTCCAAATTCATACTGGTGGCTTGGAAAGTGATCAGTATCATGGATCAATAACAATTTTGGTGAAATTCGTAAAATGAAATTTCGACTCCCCATAGTGATTCACTCGGGACTGGAACTAAATTTCCATGGGAAGCCGAAATTTCATTTTACGAATTTCACAAAAATTGTTACTGATCCAAGATACTGATCACTTATCAAGCCTCCAGTATGAATTTGGACGATGATCAAAAAGTCACCTTGTATAATATACACTTAATAAAATAAAATTCAAGTTACTGTGAGATATATTTCGGGCCCTATCCTGATTCCGGACCCGGTATAAGTACATAGTATGATAATAATTATTTATCCTTGACTAAGGGTGTATCCACATAATACTCACGTGGCCCGGCTGGTATTGTGCTTGATTGTGCCGCGCATGTCCGCGAGCGGAATGTAAACTAAACTGTTCAGGGCTGTCACGCGACATCGATAAAGTAACTTGTTTAGTTTTGTACTCGATTTTGGATTTAAAAAGGAACTGTTTATTTTTCGTCTTTATTTGTTTTACTGCAGTATTATACAAGGTGACATTTTGATCATCGTCCAAATTCATACTGGCGGCTTGGTAAGTGATCAGTATCATGGATCAATAACAATTTTTGTAAAATACGTTAAATGAAATTTTGACTCCCCATAGTAATTCACTCAGAACTGGAAGTGAATTTCTATGGGAAGCTGAAATTTCATTTTACAAATTTCACAAAAATTGTTATTGATCCAAGATACTGATCAAGCCTCCAGTATGAATTTGGACGATGATCAAAAAGTCACCTTGTATAAAAGCTCTGTTAAGAGCAAGTGGGCTCCGTCAATTTATATTTTTCGTGGAATCCCATGAGCTTTTTTATTATTTATGTACCAAATTTTGCTCAGTCAGCCTTGTAGTTTTTATGTTACGCTACGAACATTTCGACTTTTGGGGTCGGGGTTGGGCTTGAATAAGTATTCTGTATTGAGATACAAAAAGATATTTTTAATTTTCCAAAAATTCTTTCACTGTCAGTGCAATACTCTTATGGAACAGCTTGCCGTTACACATCCGTGAAGCGTTGTCAATATCAGTGTTCAAGAACAAAATTAGACAATACTTTCTTGAGTTGCAGAATATTACTTGATTTCTATTGATTCTTATGTTATATAAAGTCTTTCAATTTAAATGGAAAGTAATTTAGGAGGTGATTCAGTATCGTTAATACATCACATTCCACTGCAAAGAACTTTTTTTTGCGCGAACTTTTTCTTCACTTGTCCATACAAACTGAGTCAGCTGATTGGACCACTTTGTACTGAGAAGTAAAAAAAAATCACTTCAAGTGCGAACATATAATTAGACTTTTGTATTAGATTTCGATAGTATCTATGTGAAAAATATAGGCATCCTATACTAATAGATTTGGGGTTGTTCTTAAACAAGTATCCGAGCACAAATAATATTTTTCTTATTTTGCAATAAAGGTTGTTGAACATTGGTCCGAACTACTTACCTAGTCTCCAGCATGAATATGGTTATATCAATCAAAGTCACATAGTTTATTTCATTAATTTATACAAGGTGACTTTTCGATCTTCGTCCAAATTCATACTGGAGGCTTGGTAAGTGATGGGCATCATGAATCGATGACAACTTTTGTGAAATTCGTATAATGAAATTTCGACTTCCCATGGTAATTCACTCCCAGTCCTGAGTGAATCACAATGGGGAGTCGAAATTTAGTTTCATGAATTTTACAAAAATCGTTATTGGTTCATGATGCTGATGAGTTACCAAGGCTCAAGTATGAATTTGGACGATGTTCACAAATTCACCTTGTATATTCGTTGTACACTTCCCAGTTATAAACTTATTATATTCGTTATACAAGCGAAGTGTATACCGAATTATAATATATATAGGTAAATTGATTAAACAACTCGTACAACTGTTTGTGTTTCATGTTTCATCAAGTGCCGTCAATCGCAAGTATAAATCAAATAATATGTGTAAAAATCATCATACCTTATAAAACTTTACAGCAAGAAAATAGGACCAGCCCTACCAACCTTATCACCACAAACACAGCTAGACCCGATATCTCAATGCACACACAGGCATCACGAATTAGGGTCTCGCTAGACTGAACTCGAAGCACACATACAAAGAAGTGTACTTATGTTGCGTTGCGGTCTGTTCGTAGATTTGGCCGTTTTAGGAATTGCCTAGGGCGTAAAAAAAAAGGTACTAAGGGCTATGCTGTGGCCTATGATCTGATGGGATCAATGATATGACAATAACTAGGGTGTATTAATAAACATTTGTAGAACACATTCTAATGAAAAAGCAATTAAGATTCAAATGAGATTATTACAATAAAAGATGTGCCAACAAAATTAATGGTTTTCCTAAGCCTAACTAAGCAATTTGACAAAATACCAACTAATATAATTTATTTCGGCAAAGAAGTTAGAATGTACAAGAAGTTAGAATGTAGACTGCACGAGTGCACGTGCACGCTAGTGTGAGTGATTTTATTTTTAAAACGAATCAAATAAACAAAATTTAAATAAATAATTAAAATATATAGGACGGATTAACTTACAATGTCATTTTAGTTAATCTGTCATATACCTTCGGTACGAGGTGGTAGAGCTGATGCCAGGCTCAACTGTGGAGGTACCACCATCTTACTTGGAGAACCCCTGGAAGTAATTCGGGGGAGAGTAAGAGGACAGCTCACAGACAAAAAAACCAGGAGGCCCACCATGCCTGGGACCAATGGATGGCGGTATATCCATCCTTAATAGCCGGGTCTTATATGGAACAGACTGGTGACGGGCAGCGGCGTCAATGGTGCGAGGGTTCCGCCACCGCGCTCACCAACCCACCTGCCCAGCGTGTGTGAGTATGGGCATTTCTTCCAGGATGACCGCCGGGGGTGGCAAAGTCCTGGAAAGGCTTATGTCCAGCAGTGGACGAACTAGGCTGATGGATGATACCTTCAGTGCTGATTGGCAAAAGGCTATAATAATAATAATAGCCTTTGGTACTCTTGGTAAACTTTGGCAGACTAAATTTGGTGTCTTTATGATATTTACTTTAGTACCAATATATATTATGAAGAGAAATAAAACAGTCTTTGGGTAGGTAAAACTTGGTGTCTGTTTTCCTATATCGTTAATAATTACAGGTAAGTATGCGTGACACGTATGTCACACGAAAGCTGGGAGATGACTGCAATCCGCGGGGGGCGGGCTCGATGCACCGCACATAGCTTGCGTAATCAAATTACATAATGTGTCACTACAAGCCTTACAAAAGGTAAATTTCATTGATATAGTCAAATTAATTATGGAGGCCCAGTAAGCTTACAGTAACTAAGTTTAAATGAGCATAGAACTTCCCAAAATAAAATTAGGCATTGATGTACATATTGTCAATAAAGTCTAGAAATAAATAGGGCGCCACTTTCTTTGCCAAAACAGAATTAATATGGCACCACCTGAGATCTTTTGTAAATCAGGTGTTACTAGTAAAAACAATTTTAGTTCCATTTCATGACTTTTTAGACAAGCTATCCTAACGTAAAGCCAGGCGAAATAATATGGTGATTTTTTTATACCAAATTAGCTCTCTGTAGAATACGGCAAAGGCTGCTAGACGTTTCGTGAAATTACTTTTGAATATGACTGCAACGCTAACGTTATCAAAAAACGTATTTTTAGGGTATTGTCTCCGTTTCCAGGTAGGTAACATTTATATATGATTAAATATGATTAAATGTTAAAATGTATTGAAGTTTAGTTGTATTTGATTTAACTTGGCACCTATTTATGTTATGTATGACATTAAAAAAATTGGTTTAAGCAAAATTGTATGTATTCATAAAACAAAGATGTAAAAAAAAAACTCGTAAAATTAGTTGTTTTAATGTATTATTTGCAACCAGACAGAGAAAATTATAACATATACCGTTTAAAATGTTAAACTTTTAATTTATACCTATTATTTGATTGTTTTGTTTAAATTATTCAAACCAAATGGGCGACACGGAATACACTGGCATATAAGGTGACTTTGCATGATATAGCGAAATTCATACTGAAGACTCGTTAAGTGGTCAGAACCAAGGTTCAATGATCCTTTGTGCAAAATACGAAAACAATGTGCTCCTATACCAGTTTAAGAACAACCCAAATGAATTTTTATAGGAAGAAAAAAATCAGTTTTGTGCGTTTTTTCCGAAACATTTGTCCTGACTACTTACCGCATTATCCTACAGAAAAAAAAGTCTGAATTTCTATTCGTAAATAATTGTAATAAATATATATATTTTGCTACACAGGGCATTTATTTTATTTTTATTTTTTGTATAATTAAAACTCCGTACAAAAACTTAATTTCGAAATATATTTCGGCCCACTTTGGGGCCGGCATCAGTCGAATTATACAAGTAAATGACATAAAATATAATATTTTACGTCATTTACTTGTATTTACTTGTAAGTAAATGACATAAAATATAATATTTTACGTCATTTACTTGTATAAATATTATATTTTATGTCATTTACTTGTATAATTCGACTGATGCCGGCCCCAAAGTGGGCCGAAATATATTTCGAAATTAAGTTTTTGTACGGAGTTTTAATTATACAAAAAATAAAAATATTCGTAAATAATGTTTCAGACTGCAAAAAAAAGTCCTTTTTCGTCAAGTTTTTAAATTTTAAAACTTAAGTTTAAGGGGCTATACCGTGAAAATTGACACTTTTTGAAGTTATTTATCTGCTCTTTTAATGAAGTTCCAAGTAAATCAAATTAGTATAACAATTTTGGGACATTTTACTAGATTTTGGTCTATCAGAAACGCGATAGGAGGAATTTCATTCGATAGAAATAATTATTGAAATCAGGTCTAAATTTACACTTTTTTTGATATTCTGACAAATTAGGATAGCATACAGACTTGAAAAATATTTATTTAGATGGGTTTTAACTACACCTAAATTACTGGTTATGGAATTTTTTGTAGCTATTTTAGTTCATTTTGCATTAATTTAAAACCGACTTTTTGACAATTTTCCCCGATTCCCTCCCTTTCGCACTGCGGGTCTTTCTGCCTGGAGTAACGGGGACCTTTGCTAGCACGGTATATCATCTTAATATCTTTGTGAGTTAAGTAGACATTTAAAACCAATGCCCAATGTAAAAGGTGTGCACCTGTAACGTTACAACACACGGATGCTAACCCTACATATTTACTAGTATTATACCTTTTATGTATGTAACATTGGTGTTCCTAATAAACAAATAAATAAATATCCCTGTAACAAAAAAGCTGTACAAAATGTTAAATTCCTAAAAAATCATTGAACCTATTAAAATCATCGCATTACGTGTCCCTAAATGCGCTAGTGTGTGCACACGTCATATACGCGCACACTCACCTTGATTTGTTGATCTATAATAAAAGCTGGTAGGGTTGTCACACACAAGGGTCTTATTTTTTACAGCAAAAATATGCACAACAAAATGAATAAAAATAAGTTTCTGAAGATTTTTATACTGTGCTGAATTTAATTATTTTGCATAAAAGGTTGAGGACATTTTCACAGTTAATTCAAACTAAGCAACCAAACATTAAATTAGTAATTATTAAGTCGTATTTTATTTCTTGGGTATTTATTTATATAGTCTGTTTTATTATATATGTATTTATTAGTATATTATATATATATATATATAATCTATTTCAGGTCTGTCAAAGGGCCGCACATCGCCGCACGTAAACATACCACCACAACAATAATTTAAAACGAAACAAGTTAATTAAAAAAAGTTACGTGCACTGCGGGGATTTAACTCACGACCTCTGAGTTAGTAAGCGAGCGCTCTACCACTTGGCCACAGAGGCGGTCAAGCTTTATACTATTAATTTTAAATCACAGATACTATAAAGTTTATCCAGTATTGGCTCTAGGGTGAACACTCGGCTGATTATAATCACCTTCCTCTCCAATCCATTGAGAGCATGTCTTCCCCCCCCCCCCTATATAAATACCGTACCCTTGGTGTGCCGGCCGCTAGACCGGATCAGGACTGTTCCTGGCTGAGGGATACTAGGTTACTGTTACTGTTACAATCTATATTTAGTATGCCAGTAGGTTAAAAATATTTCCCGGGGTAGTGGAACATTTGCACGGTCGATTTCAAATAAGTTGTTTAGTATAATTGACGGAGGTGACGCACCTTATAGAATAGGTGAATATATCCAAAAACGTCCAAGGGCCGCGGCTTGAAGACCTTTGCTTTAAATGATACCCCTGGACAA
This sequence comes from Ypsolopha sequella, assembly GCA_934047225.1. Classification (NCBI taxonomy): domain Eukaryota; kingdom Metazoa; phylum Arthropoda; class Insecta; order Lepidoptera; family Ypsolophidae; genus Ypsolopha; species Ypsolopha sequella. The sequence goes on from OW204011.1 coordinate 6,311,767, forward strand.
TTATCGGTTCTAAAAATTGTATTTTTTTCAACATAGGCCTCTGACCTGCTCAAGAACATGCTAAATGTTTAAACTGTTAACTAACAAACTACGAATTAATAGAAAAGTTAAAAAACTATAAGTTTTCCTTGCGAGTGTCAAAACTTTGTATGAAGTTGATTCTGTAAAGTACAGTAAATTTTTTTCGCATCGAGTTAGAAGTGTTTTACAGCACCATGGGGCCGGCAGTATCACTTTCAACTTGATATCTCATACGAGGCCCGAGAAAAAGGGTCTTGACAGACAGACGGACAACAAAGTGATCCTATAAGATTAATACTTGCGATTGTCGGCACTCGGTGAAACATCATCATAATCTTCATAAAAACAGCTCCTTGATAATGCCGTAAGGCGAAACCGGTTGGACTAATAAAACAGTGATATTGTGAAATAGTATAAGTGTTTTTATCAAGATGATGATGGTCCTATAAGGGTTCCGTTTTTGCATTTTGAAGTACGGAACCCTAAAAATAATAATTTGAGTTTAAAAATGTTAGTAAAACTAAAATTAAACGAGATAGTAATATCCAACCTTCCAATCAAGATCACAGCTGCTGGTTGCTACAATTTTTATGGTTATGCTCAATGCCTACTTTAATTCTCCTTTTAGAGACGACCTATTCTCAAACTTTGAGAATGTTGGGAACTGGAGTAAATCAAATATATACGTAATAAATATGTTAGTATAATATTACGCACTAGACAGATTTTAACAAATTCCTGTCTTTCTCAGATCGTGTCAGAGAAAGAAGTGGGGATTGAGCATGCCTTGTCTTCTTAATACCATGCATTTTCTTTTAAATATCACAATTGTTAAGCGGCAGTTAATTGTCAACCCTGACCTGGCACGCACACATAGACAATCGATTTTCCTGTCTAAATACGCAACCACACAGGCACGTTTGCTAGCGGATATATGAAACCGAATGCTTGTCAAACTAAATGGATACGGTGTGTAGGGTGTCCATGCGATTTAAGTTTATCGATATTTCGATAAAATATATTATATTATTAAGAGGAACGGGGTGCACGTATAAACCCCTACAGGTTTTTGTTGCACCCTTGTATTGTATAGTATTTTTTGTAATAATGGCGAGTAAGCCTTAAGGATCGATTTTCCGTATTATTTACAAAAAACTAAGAAATAATTAAAGAAAAATTAAATAAAAAAAATCTTAAATCACTCTATGGAAAATACAATTATTTTGAAGGTACCATAATATCATTTAAAATATGTGCAAATGTGCAAACAAGTATGAGGAACAGTATATTTCCCAAGTTAATAAGGAAAACATTGGACCTTGTTTGTCATCCATCACTAACCAAATTTGAATTAGACTGGATAAATTAAAATAACATTATACAATACAAGATGTAACGTACAACGAAACTTATAGTTCGGGCCAGTACAGAAGGCGCGGGTGATGTTAACTGTCACCTGCAGTATCCCCTCGCGCACCCCCCCTTCCTAGTCACCGCTCAGAGAATGCGCGATTGCGACGACATCTGTGACTGTGACTAACTTCTGTATTGAATTTGTGGATATATTAGTTCATTTGCTGTCGAGCGATGGGGCGGGCAACACATCCCGAGGATGCCGCTTAGAGGCGAAACTAGTGTCGATACATTTTCTTGCTTGTTATTTAAGATTGCTTTATTTTGTGCTTGTACTGCTTGCTTTGCTTTTGCATGTTTTATGCGGGAGGGCGGGCAGTGTTTAGTGGAATATTGCAAATTATTAATACATATATCCACAAATTCATGATGGACTTACGCAAAGTGACGCCTTTTTCAATAAATTTTAACTTCTGTATTGTTAGCTCAGTATTGTCACATGTCACATTTTTTTTCTGAAAATATATGGTACTAATAGCCTTTTGCCTACGGCTGAGCCCGGGCTAAAGGGGTAACAAGAACGCCCTGAGTCACAAAATCCTTTCGTTGTTACTCAAATTTAAATTTTGTAAGCTTTATAAACAAACATATCGTCACGACATGAATCCCTGAGGGGGTTTCAGAGGTATACCCAAGTGTGAACTGTGAAGTGCAAGTCACAGTCCACACTTGGTACATTTTCGTTTCACCGACGATTATTACGTCCCAAACGTGATAGATGGTGACCCCTATTACTTCGGGCACAAATGGACCAACATACAGGAGCGGGCACCAATTTTCTAGTACCGCAAAAATTCGCGTCATTAATTCGTTAGGGCCAATTCTTACACCGAGAAAATATTCTGGTTCCGTTAACCTGAATATAGTTCATTTAAACAGAAAACACTGTACTATATGTGACGTCTATATTTATTGTTCAGTTAACTTGAACAATGTTCAGTTTACTTGAACAATCTAATGTATACAATAATTCAAGTTAACATAACATAATTCTGTTTTTGTTAACCAGGTATTTTTTACAAAACTATCTGGTAGTATTGTTAAAATATTTTTTTTCCGTGTACTTTTTGGATCATTCGATGCACCTATATTTATTAACCGACTTCAAAAAGGAGGCGGTTCTCAATTCGACTGTATGTTTTTTTTTTTTTTTTTTGGCGTTGTTACTCCATAACTCCGTCATTTCTGAACCGATTTGAACAATTCTTTTTTCGTTTGAAAGAGTGTACTTCCAGGCAGGTCCCATTTTGGGTTTGGTCATGATCTGATGAAGGTCTTCAGAGATAGGCAGTGGAACTCCTCAGAAAATGACAGCATACCTCTCGAAATTGAGATAATCGCTTTGTATCTGGGTGCTGATTACAAGGTATTACTTGAAAATCGACATTCTTCCACCTGACCTTCGATCCTGGCTTCATCACCATATTCACCATAGACTCCTCAACGGATCAGAGCACATAACTCGACATTGCGGCAATCACTGCGTTAGGGTGCTAATTCAAGGGTATTACTTGGAGATTATCAGAATACCCACCTGACCTTCGATCCTGGCTTCATCACCATAGAACTCCTCAACGGATGACAGCACATAACTTTGGATTGCGCCAATCAGTTTGTGTTAGGGTGCTCATTGCAGGGCATTGCTTGAAAATTGCCAGTGTACCCACCTGACCTTCGATCTTGGCTTTATCACCGTAGAACTCTTCAACGAATGACATCACATAACTCGAGATTGCGGTAATCATGTTGTGTTAGGGTGCTGATAGCAGGAAGTTACTCAAACATAGCTACTTATACTCACTTGAACTTCGTTTCATATTAACACCACGTTTGCAAGAACTACCCACAATTTAACCCAGCAACACTAAAAAATGTGAAATAAAATAAACTTTTAACAAAAAAATAGCAACCGACTTCAATAGTAACAGCAGTCATTCACTAAAAAGTTAATAATAATTCTATAAAGACCGATGGTACCGAAGCAACACTTTTGCTGACTTCTTTCTTCCTGAAACAATATGTTATCTAGAAGTCGGCGTAATTCCTACGATATAGCAACATAAAAACCAATATAAGAGCGCCGACTTCTAGATAGCATATTGTTTCAGGAAGAAAGAAGTCAGCAAAAGTGTTGCTTCGGTACCATCGGTCTTTATAGAATTATTATTAACTTTTTAGTGAATGACTGCTGTTACTATTGAAGTCGGTTGCTATTCTTTTGTTAAAAGTTTATCGACTATTGCAAGCCCTAGCGTGAGCAGGCAGAGCAGCGTGCTAGGTATGTTTGTATTATTATTAGCAAGCTAAACCTGCGTTCACAATGTTGACTATAAATCTTAACCATAAAATAAAGAGGTTAAGTTTATCTGTTTGTATGTTTATGTGTGCTGGCAAAAAGTATTAAAATGATTATTAATAAATAAACAAAACAACAAATTACTTTGTGGCTGTAATTGTACAGATCGTTTACCATAAGAAGTCTCCTGGCGAACTATCTGTAATAGATTTAGTAATCATTTTAGTAATGACGAGTTACTTTTAGTACGGAGCGGGCTTTTAGTATGGGCGGAGGTAGGCATGTATTTATATATGTAACCTATTAGTATGTAGTATATAGGATGGGATTTGGTCGGCCGCCTGGATTCGTGCTGGGGGCTCGGTTGGTGATCATTGAACCTTGTTCCTGGTCCCTGGCCGGGTCTCCGGTATGGGTTCGGGCGGCTGATTGGATTTTACCTTGTATAATATATATTTTACCTATCATTTTAATCGTAAATATATTGCTACATAAATTAAATAAACCTTTAATTTAGTTCATGTACATTTAATATTTTATTACATATATTTTCTTTATTAGATTAAATTTGACGTGTAAAAAGTGTATATATCTATACCTGCTTTGCAAAATAAACTATTTGAATTTGAATTTCAATTTGAGTACTTTTAGGGATCCGTACCTCAAAATGAAAAATCGGTACCCTTATAGGATCACTTTGTTGTCCGTCTGTCTGTCTGTCAAGACCATTTTGCTCGGGCTACGTATGAGATATCAAGTTGAAACTGATAGCTTCTACAGAAGTCTACGGCCCCAAGTGCTATAAAAACTTACTACTTGAACTTACTACTAGATCAATGTTATTATAGCGTAAATAAATTTCTTGATCAATGAATTGTAATAAATAATTAATGATGACATGTTTTTATAATAATGTATATAATTAATTTACTATTGACTAATATATTTTAAGGAATTAATATTTGCACTCCACAATGTGGTCGAATTTGTGAATCAATTTATTATTATAATTTTGTTATCTTTAATGTACCAAATTCTGAAGCAAATAGACGTTTTGATTGATTGATTGATTAATATTACTTAATATTGGGTCTTTACATATGAAACTGCCGTTTTATATACCTATAGAGACATATATATGCCGTTTTATATAACATTTAGCCTCTTGACCCCACGGCCCAAGGGTTTCGACTCCAAAAGGCGCAAACGCGTACTCCGAACTGAGCTCTGCATATTTGCGCCTTTTGGATCCCTATTTATAAAACTACAATAATTTATAAAAATAAAAATACAAATAAATAAAATACAATATTACATAAATTCACGAAAACAAAATTACAAAATGAGATTTTCTGTTCGGAAAACTGTCCAATTACGGAACCCTAGGTACGAGAGTCTGACTCGCACTTGACCGGTTTTTTTTATATTAATTCGAGCGAGACCTTGGAACGCTGTAAAAACAAAATTCCGCGCCGCGAAAAATACGAATAAATGAGTTTAAAATAGTCTGCTTTTATCCCAAATAAAGGGAAGGCCGGATCCAGAAATTTTATGGGGGGGGGGGCATTCCGATAAAAGTAGCAAAAATTCGGTTTTTTATTATTATAAAATGTACTAAAGTTGCTATCAAAATTTCGTTTAACCAGCGGGTCTACCGCGTAATTCTGATTTGTATCAACTTCAAGCAAATGCATGGGAAATTCAACGCGTGCAAAAGAGATGGCATGTTAGGCGGGCGTCGTCGCACGCACGACAAATTTCAATCTCAAGTTGATGTTGATGAAAATCATAATTACGCGGTAGACCCGCAGGTTCTAGACACTGTTAAAACCCACCTAATAAAATTTAATTGCACTCCATAATGTCATTCTAAACTGTCAAACCAGGATAATTGGTGTCGAAAAAGATCTCATTTCAATAAATATTTTTATCGAGCCGAATTGCTCCAATCGCGTTTCTTTTTAACAGGTCCCTAGAAAGATTCCAAAAATAATATACAATTTTATCAAAATAATACATTTTTTACTGAATTAGATATGCAAGTTCTAAAAGTGCTGATTTTTTTTCCGTAGCGCCTTATAGTGCTTTTGGCAAACCTATCTATACCTTATATGCTGCGTAAAAGTGCACCCGAATCGAATTGAAAAGTCGAGTCAAATAGTCAAATGTATGGAATTCCTGGGCGTTTTGGGCGGGTGGCATGGCCCCCATAGCCCCCCCCTCCTGTATCTGCCAATGTCTATCGCGCGGGTATAGTATTGAATCGAGCAAAAGGCTGACTGGGCCTAAGAGGCCCGAATGGTATTATAATATATTTTTTTAATTCCTAGGCTAGCTTTCAATCAGCCGGGGGACTAACGGTTTTCTATTTTTTAATACGCAAAATGACGAGCTTAGACAATCCTATGCAAATTTTCATCACCTGCAATCAATATTTTTGATAAAAAAATATGATTTAGGTAGTTTTGCAAAATATTTAGATAAAGAGTATGAACTTTGAAACATTCTCTTCGTATATATGTGAACTATTTTGCGTGTAGATAGTTTAGAAAGAATAGGAGGGGGTCCACGTAGGCTAGGGCCCGGGTGGCAGTTGTCACCAAGGGCGGATCCAGTCTGCGAGCCAGACCAATTAGACGAATTAGACCAATGATACAAAAAAAAATTGTGCAATTTTAGGTAAATTTAGCACGTCTGTATAGAAAAAAAAAGTTGAACTAGGCCCAGGTCATGACCCCCCCCCCCCCCTGGATCCGCCTTTGATTGCCACCCTGACTCTATGGCCAGTCCGACCCCAAGGGCGGATCCAGCCTGCGAGCCAGGGGGGGTCACAGTCTCCGAATTAGACCAATGATACAAAAAAATTGTGCAATTTTAGGTAAATTTAGCATGTCTGTATAGAAAAAACTAGGCCCAGGGGGGTCATAACCCCAATGACCCCGCCCCTAGATCCGCCGCTGTCCGACCCTGTATTAATACAATGATGGCTTCTAAATTGATTATGACGTAATGAGTACCTATAGTGATTTATTCCATAGGTATAATGAACGTGTAACTAAAAATAAATGGTATTATGTAACTAATGTTTATCTATGATAACAACAGCTACCTACTTACCTACTCATCTTCATTCGTTATTTTATAAGATAAGTTATTTCTGTAGGATAAATTTAAAGATTTATTTATTTCTTTTGCTTATTTATTAGTGATTTATATAAAAACGGCTTACCTCAATACGTGTTATGATCGGGAAAGCCGACCAGTTTCAGCAGATTTAGACTGCCTTCATCTGGGCGAGTAAAGACGTTTACGCGACGACGTTACGCCTCACACCTCACTTATCCTCAAGTCTCATTTAATTCTATAATTATTTATTAGTGTTGAAATAATAAAAAAATGAATACTCTGTATATTTCAACCCTCGGTATGGGGTCGTCATCATAATAAATAAACAAAAGAAATATATAAAGCTTATAAAAGCAAAATATAATATATGTATTTATTAACAGGTGGTAGAGCTGATGCCGGGCTCGACTGTGGAGGTACCACCATCTTACTTGGAGACCCACTCGAAGTAATTCGGGGGAGAGTAAGAGGACAGCTCACAGGCAAAAAACCAGGAGGCCCACCATGCCTGGGACCGATGGATGGCGGTATATCCATCATTAATAGCCGGGCCTTATATGGAACAGACTGGTGACGGACAGCGGCGTCACTGGTGCGAGGGTTCCGGCACCGCGCTCACCAACCCGCCTGCCCAGCGTGTGTGAGTATGGGCAATTCTTCCACGATGACCGCCGGGAGTGGTAAAGTCCTGGAAAGGCTTATGTCCAGCAGTGGACGAACTAAGCTGGAAACATTTTTTTTTTGACAAAAGTATAAATCTTAAATCATTATTTATAGGTGGAATCCCTAGATAAAAGATCGATAAATCAAATATATTTTCTTCAATATGAGGAGAGACCTAGTTTCTTCCAATGAACCATTGAAAACCTGGTGTTGTTGATGTTCTAGCGTCAGGTGTCCGTTATGGCGCTACGGAAAAAAAATCAGACACTTTTAGAACTTGCATATCTACTTTAGTAAGTAATGCATTATTTTGATAAAATAGTATATTATTTTTGGAATCTTTTTCTAGGGATCTGTTAAAATAGAAACGCGATTGGAGACATTTGGCTCGGTAGAAATATTTATTGAAATGAGGTCTTTTTCGACACCAATTCTCCTGGTTTGGCAATTCAGAATGACGTATAGACTGCAATTATATTTTATTTGATGGGTTTTAACAATATCTAGGACCTGGTTAAACGAAATTTTTATTGCAACTTTTGTACATTTTATATTAATAAAAAACCGACTTTTTGCTACTTTTCCGCCAGTAAAAACACCAGGTTTCCAAGGGTTCATTGGAAGAAACTAGGTCTCTCCTCATATTAAAGAAAATATATTTGATTTATCGATCTTTTATCTAGGAATTCCATTTATAAACAATGTTTTAAGATTTATACTTTTGTCAAAAAAAAAAATTTTGTCCACCCTCTTTTTTTGGTTTTCAAACGTTCGTTTCAAAAACGCGGTTAAGAGATCAACTTGATATTTTTTTATAAAATAGGCAATAGAAATATGAAGGTATGTCACCTAAATTCAATATTTTTTTCCCTACGAAATATTTCAGTATTAGCTAAAACACACCAATTTTTTGTTTCGCTGCGTATCACTAGTATTACGCGTCCAAGAAAAAGAGGCCAAAGAGCCAATATATAATCGCCTCTGTGAAAAGCAAATAAAGTCTTTGCCATAAGACTTATTGTGCTAGAGGGGTAGTAAAAAAAATTTGCTAGGGTATGCCATCCTCATAATTATTAATTTCAATAAATAGGTTCATACCGAAGAAGACCTAATTTTCTCATTCTATGCTGACCGCCCCCTTACTGCTGTCGCGCACCTGTATATGTGAAGCTAGAAATGTAAGGACCGAACAACATTCTGAAATTTTAATACTATACCCTCGACTTGAAACACTTTCTGGCTAATTTACCTTTTTTACTCCATTTTGTTTCACTTAAGGCGATATGTAAAAGTTTTAGCGTCCCTGTTGCTCCATATGCGAAAAAACCCTCAGTGCGAGAAGGACGGATTCTCGGAAAAGTAGCAAAAAGTCGGTTTTTTATTAAAATTTCGTTTAACCAGCCACTCTATTCTGTATCTTTAATTGCCAACTGGACTGGGTGCCGATCATCAAAAACATAGATAAAAACGGAACTTTCAAAATTGCCATTAGTGAGTATTGAACTATTTACGAACTGTGACGTCACTTCAAGTGCGAACTTATCCTTAGACAATCAGAATTCGATAGTATATCTATGTTTTTGATGATAGACACCCAGTCCAGCGGGCCTATTGTGTATCTCTAGTTGCCTTCTGGACTGGGTGTCTATCATCAAAAACATAGATATACTATCGAATTCCGATGTCCTAAGGATATTTTCGCACTTGAAGTGACGACACAGATTGTTAATAGTTCAATACCCACTAAAGGCAATTTTGAAATTTCAGTTTTTAGCTATGTTTTTGATGATAGGCACCTCGTGCAATTGGCAACTAAAGATACACAAATGGCAACTAAAGATACATAATTGGCCCTCAGGTCCTAGATACTATTAAAACCAATCTAATAAAATATAATTGCAGTCCATATGTCATTCTAAATTGTCAAACCAGAAGAATTGGTGTCGAAAAATAAACCTCGTTTCAATAAATATTTCTATCGAGCCAAATTTCTCCAATCGCGTTTCTGTTTTAGATCCTTAGAAAATGATTCCAAAAATAATGTATTATTTTATCAAAATAATACATTATTTACTGAAGTAGATAAGCAAGTTCTTAAAGTGTCGATTTTTTTCCGTAGCGCCTTCTGCTTTGGACTGCGTGATATAATATAGTCTAAGGATAAAATGTAATTTTCAAGGTTTTGTTAAATTTGAAACTATTTACTATACAATACAATACAATACAATACAATACAATACAAAACAATATAATACAATATAATAAAATACAATACAAAACGTTTATTTGCTGTAAAATGTGTGTTATTTAATTATAACAGTTGTTTATGCGAGACGAGCGCGTTTTCGTCAGTTCTCGGATAGGCGGTTATTTTATCAACATCCCTTATAGCTTTTTTGTTGACCAGCACTCGTAGCATAGTGTTTGATCGCGCGCGACACCACTTGGTTGAATCACAAGTGCGAGGAGCGTGACACGATGTTTTTGCGATTAAATAGTATGTCACGCTCATCGCACCTGTGATTCAACTAAGCCGCGTCGCGCGCGATTAAACACTATGCTACCGCCTCCTACCGGGCCAGGGTGGGCCAGGGTCACTACGATGATAATAAAGAAAACCGCATCTAAATCCGCTGAGTGGTTCTCGAGTTAAACCAGTACAGACAAACAGACATATAAAATAATTAAAAATTGTGGTTTAAGACTTGTACAAATAACCCATTTCATTTAAAATTTCGCAAAAATATTCAGTGTACAGACACTTTTTTACTACATTATTTATAGAATAGAGCGTTAAAAAAAAATTGTCGAATTGAGAGCATTCTCCTTTTTTGAAGTCGGTTAAAAATAGAGATGTAATCTTATTTTTCTAAAAAATGTATTGTAATGTAATCATTTCATACCGTAAAGACAAGCCAGTAAGTACTTCATCCTGGAGAGCTATTTCAAGTCTCAATAAGTGTCCAGTAAATTCGTATGAAAATCCATTACATAACATATGTTTTTTTTTTTTAACTATCCGTGTCTATGTTTTTAGGAGACTAAGGAGTTTGGTGATCATAAATTTTTAAGCGGCCAGTTTAAAAAGAATAATAAAATGAATTACAATTTCGTGTTCAGAGATGTTTGCTTTATTAGTAATTTCAATAATAATAACGAAAATAGATTTATTATTACATACGGCTTGAACACTCACGTGTGATTGTAGTTGACTATATGCCAACCGTTTCACCAATACAATTTCGGAATTATCAAGGCGAGTGTCGTTCTGTTCGTTGAGTGTTCAAGCCGTATATAATGAAAATTTAGTATGTCAGCTCACGCGAGTTTTATTAATATTAAAATAGATTTATTTTGTTGATTTTATATATTTAAAAAGATTAAACATATAAAATTTAATTATATACTATTCTGCTGTCAGTGTAAGGCGGTCGCCGGTCGGCGTCGTCCGACGATCAAAATGAACGTAACCTACACTAAAATATTATTATTTTGTAATTTTTAAAAAATATATTTTACTTTGCATCGTGTATCGAATTTTCCGCATACAAGTGTTCGACTCGAAACGAATTATTTTTTGTCTTTAACATTTTGAGGTAAGTTTAAATAGGGCTTTCTCATACCCTTTTACAAAGTATGAGCAACGTGACTTTCAATAATTTTAATTTATTTAACTCCTTATCTATCCTTATCTCCTATCTACTTACTATAAATTATCTCGTTTTATTTTTAAGAAAACCACTATACAATATACATGCTTCGACCGTAACTAGCCCTCCCTGACATCGCAAATAAAAGTCCTCACCCTGCGGGCTCGGACTTTTAGCTTTCGGCCAGGAAAGCTCACTTACTTGGTCTCAGCAGTCATGTACTATTATAAAATTAGCAGCTACCCAAAAAACTTGATTCGAATGCTAGGCAAAATATTCAACTGCGAAACAATAATTGTTTATAAACACTGTTTCTAAACAAGTTGGTGTTTCAGAAACTGGTGTATCCGAAACATTGTTTCTCAGTGAATACATGACTTTATCAATATTAAACAATACAAACAACACGCATAATTGACGTTTGTGGGGTTCCGTACCTCGTCATGGAAAAATGGAACACTTATTACTTAATTTGAATTTAGAATTCTTTTAAATTTTGCGATGGAATCTGCGATGGGAACATACACATTAAATCCGTTTCTGATGCCTTATTGTCTTACTTCAACATATATCGCTAATGCTTTCAAAAGTACAGTACCAGGCCATTTGAAGGTCGCATCGTGCTTTAAAAAGAGATACTCGGCTAGCTTCGGCTACCTTCGGCTTTGTAGAGCGTCATCTCTGTCACAAGAAACACACGATTGACAAGTCAGCGACTAAACGACCGGGTTGACAAGTGTGACAGAGATGACGCTCTACAAAGCCGAAGGTAACCGAAGCTAACCGAGTATCTCTTTTTAAAGCACGATGCGACCTTCAAATGGCCTGGTACTGTACGCGTGATTGGCTAGAAGTGATAAGTCACGTCATTTCTAGCCAATCACGTTACCTTTAAAGCAATAGCGATAGACGATTTTATGACTATTTCCTTATACAATCGCACCTCTTTAGTTTTAGTGCTGTCAAAACTAAATTTTCTTCGATACAAAATAGTCTTTAAGGGTTAAGATTAGAAGCTAAATTTCTTTGGAAAATTGTAAGCTTTGACAGCACTAGAACTAAAATTAAAAAGCCTTCAAAATTGTCTTTATTACATAGGTAATAAGGTTTTGTTAAATAACTATTGAGTGAATTTTGAATTTAAGTGTTCTGTTTCGATTCATTACAAAAATGGCGGGTTTTTCACAATCCGGCTGCGAAACCGCTCTTAAGTACCTTTAACTGAAACATTATGTTATCCAGAAGTCGGTGTATTCCCCGTATTGTAATAAAGCAACGTAAAAAACAATACGAGATCGCCGACTTCTAGATAACATAATGTTTCAGGAAGAAAAAAGGCGGCAATTCGGTACCATCGGTCATTATACAATTCTTTTTAACTTTTAGTAAATGACATTTGAAGTCGGTTACTATTTTTTTTCCTAAAAGTTTATTTTATTTTACAATTCTAAAATTAACCGTTTTCACAAAATTTTCAACGAAATGACTAGAATTCACACCAAGACTCCTCTTAAATCGATATAAGTAGGTACACGTAGATATACATACGTACTTGTGTGTATTTATTTTAACAATGTGTTATCACATTTTAACTTTGGATGTCGTCGCAATCTGCCGCGGTAATAGGCTTAGGAAGTTCTAGAAGCGGCATAAAGATCAAGTTGGCAGCGTATAAATTGGTCGTTTTCATAACGAATGCAGTGCTGTAACTATCCGTCACTTTGACAGCACGTAAGCCAATCACAGCAAGCCAACGAAGAGCGGCGCTGTAAGCTGCGGTGTCTTATAGCTGCATTGACAGACAAAGATCATTCATTTCGTATAGCCGCATCCTCAGAATTTCAGAATAGAATAAAGCGGTATTCGTGAGGAATTGATAACTGTTATGCTAACAAAAGACCTTTTATACAGTTTATTAATATTGAAACCACATATCAAACTGATCATGTCTGACAAAATAAAATTGATTAGTCCTATTTGCCCATAAAAAATTGGGCTACCATGAAAAGTGGAGATTTTTCATGGTTGTTTGTATTTTTTGACAATTTTTTTAAATATCATCTTTAGAGTAAGTAAATGTTTTTATGTAAGTATCGATATCTGTCTATGTTCATCCATAAAATGACTTTGATTTGTCGCGTTTAAAGCAGCGATGAAGTATGCAATGGGTTACACAGAATTATAAACGACCATTTTGCATGACTTTGACAAGCATTGATGCAAGCATCGAGCATCGCAAATATTTTCCGATGCTCTCTGTATCGTATTCGTATACAGAGACACTAACTTATTTGTTCCAGTGGCGACGGCTGTCACTCAGTGAATATAGAAGCCATTTTAGTTTATTGTTTTTTAACACACATCCATCGTCGCAACCCGTTGCACAGTTCATAGCTGCGGCGATGCGTGTGCGTTAAACGCGACAATATTTCATACTCAAGACTCAAGTTCCTCCTTGTTCAAGTTCAAGTTCAAGTGAGCCCAACCCCAAGAGCAAAACATTATTAATTACCACTAAGGTTATCAGTGCTAAATTCGCAAATTCTATTTTGGCTTCCTGGACCAACTCACTATTGGCTTTTGACACAATTATACTGTGCCTTGTACGTACCTAGAACTACTTTTTCTTCTGTGGCCTTGGATAAGCATTTTTTTTTTCATTTGGAGCATTTATATTTTCTACCCCATGTGGTATTATTATTACTATTTTGAAAAAAGGTATTATATCTTGTTTTTGCTAATTTATAGACTGCATAATTATATATGTATACAAGGTGACTTTTTGATCATCGTCCAAATTCATACTGGAGGCTTGATAAGTGATCAGTATCTTGGATCAATAACAATTTTTGTGAAATTCGTAAAATGAAATTTCGGCTTCGCATGGAAATTCACTTCCAGTCCCGAGTGAATCACTATGGGGAGTCGAAATTTCATTTTACGAATTTCACAAAAATTGTTATTGATCCATGATACTGATCACTTACCAAGCCACCAGTATGAATTTGGACGATGATCAAAAAGTCACCTTGTATATGTATATGTGACTGCATAATTGAAGTGACCTTACTTGCCATCTTTGTAAGGAAACGTCAGATATAAAAAAAAACGGTTAAAACCTCTATAAAACACTTGTACTGTTTCACAACTAATTATTTCTCAACTAGTTTCGCCTTAACCGGGATTATCAAGGGATGATTTATTTACATATCGCATTGATGGAAGGAATATAACAATAGTACATTGTTCACCGAGGGAAGAAAGGGGAATCGCACTTTCTCCCGAGTGATACATAGTGCTTTATACTACACCTGCGAGGAAATAGTATAATTTTACTTTTAATCAAGATACAATAAAAGAAACCTACTTACTCGCGTGCGATTGTCACTTTTTGATTTCCTTCTTATTTTTTTATTATGTACAGGAAAAGCAAGTGGCCAGTATCATTTTTCGAGTTTTATTTACGAGTTCGCAAAATAATACTGGCCACTTGGCCACCTGCTCATTCTTTATGTTATTAAAAAAAAAACAGCACGTTAACAATGGATTTGCATATACTTTTTCTGCCCGCTGAAGCACGTTAACAATGGATTTTCATACACTTTTCCCACCCGCATATTTGTATGACAGTAATGACGTATTTTCTGCATCATTTTCAACAAAGAAAGAAGGTACTTTCCGAGCAGGTGTAGTATAAATATATATAACTATATATAAAAACCTCTATAAATTCTTGACTAAGGGGTCATCTCGGCCACATAAAACTCGGACGCGTGTCCGAGTTGACACTTTTCGATTAAATCAATTTTATTGGGGGTCAACTCGGCCTCACATACAAAGTACAGTCAATCTAAGAAAGGATTGGATCCAAATACCTACTATAAAACTTCGAATAAAACTATAAAAAAAATTAAAAGCAATATAGAGGTAATAAGTGCCATATGCTTGAAACTCTGTTATACCTATTGGTGATTAGATTAATTACAGTTAGGTATAAGTATTAGTTCATATTTTTGTGATGTTGATTGTTATAATATATACCTATTTAAATATTGATATTTTGTTTTTATTTTGAAGCCACGTAGTTATTTGTCTTAAGAATTTAAATCATATTACATTTTCTAAGGACTTCTTGTGTTGACTGTACATAACTACCTCAAACTTTCACTGTCTGCCGAGTTGACCCCCAATAAAATTTATTTAATCGAAAGGTGTCAACTCGGACACGCGTCCGAGTTTTATGTGGCCGAGATGACCCCTTAGTCAAATTCTTTTAGTGACATGTTTTGTTAACTTATATTTCTACAAGCATTTTTTTCCCAAGTCGATAAAATAAACAAAGTTTACAATAATTTTAATAATAATAATAACAACTATACGTCACTTCTATTCAACTCCACGGCTACAGGTACGGTCGCCAAGCACGAGCACACTACAACACATTGCGCTTGTGTGCGTTACACCGTACATGACGAGTCCTCTATCAGGTAGATGTTAGTGTGGATACGCTAAGGGATTATGGTTACCTTAGTTATAAACGATGTTATAATTTTTACTTTACATTTCAATACTGTTAAAAAGTATAAATTCAAGGAGTGCTACTTGTTTCATGACAAATTTTAATAAAATTTACCATAAAAAATCAGTATATTTTGCATAAATGAGGATAAGGATATACTTTTACAATAATTATATACAGGGTGATTGGTAATTCGACCTATTCCTTTAAAGAGGTTATACTAGGGACATAGGGACTACATTTCCAACAAATAATGCCTATCAACTAGGGGTCGAAAATGATAATTTTTTTTCAAGTAAAACACGTCGGTATTTCAAAAATTACAAAATAAAAAAGGTTTTCTTTCCACTTAAGACCTTTTAATTCTGAGATTATGGGAATTCAGAGCACGTATTTTTTTTATAAATCATCACTCATCTATCATTTATCAGAAATATAATAAATAAGTGCTGAGAGAGGAATAGTTATTTTTAAATTATTTATTTTTGGTCTGAAAGTTTGAAAAATAATACAAAAACCTTCGTAACTCGGAGACCATTCATTTTCGACACCTAGTTGATAGGACTTAATTCGTTGGAAATGATCTCTAGTATAACCCCTTTCAAGGAATAGGTCGAATTACCAATTATACACATTATACTGTATACACATTATTTATGACAGATCTACAGGTTGCTCGGAAATTCCACCTATTGCTTGAAAGTTACAAACCTTAGGGCAATGCCTATTAACTAGGGGTCGAAATTAAAAAAAAAATCACGCAAAACAGGCGATATTTCGAAAATAACATTTCTTTTCTCAATTTCTTTCCACTTAAACACTTTTATTTCTGAGATTATGGGAATTCAGGGCAGGTTTTTTAAAGTTTAATAAGCCGTATTTTAGAACTTCGGGTCTAAAAAACTCAATTTTTATGAATATGTTTACGAAAAAGCTGCAACTTTCATTTGCCTTCGTGTGACGTCACTTGAGAAGTAACTGTTTAGAAACGTGTCCTTTGCTATCAAATTATAATAATAAATATAATAGGAAATTTGCTTCCGACTGATTTGACAGATGGATAACAGACGAGTAGACAGACACAGACAGACCACCTTTTTATAAGCAATCACACATCACAATCTGTATAATATGTCATATTGGAAAATTCTTTAAAAAATCAGAAAAAATAATGGTTAATCTATATACCAAAATAATAAAAACCATGTCGTCAAATGGCGCATATTCTTTAAAAAAAAAACTTTTAGAAATTACGCTATGTGAATTAGGTTTTCTCAAGAAATTAGGTTTTCTTTTTATTACCCTCTATTCATTCTATTTACCCTCTGTACTCGTATTTTTAAGTTCAATTAATTGTATTATTTTTCTTTTGTGGTGTGACAATAAAGCTATATTGTATTGTATTGTATTGTATTGTATATTTTGATTGCATTACATTAAAAAACTTTAAAGCGTGTTCACAAATGCATAATATATCCACCTACAAACTAAACCGGGACAATTCACGTACCGACCGGGACACAACGCTTTAAACCGGGACAATTCACGTACCGACCGGGACACAACGCTTTAAACCGGGACAATTCCCAGTGTACGAGGGTCGGGACTATTCGGGACGTATAGCAGCCTTAATTTAGTATTTACTTCCACCATGTTAAAATAAAAAGAAAAACCTTTGTCATTACTTAGGCAAGTAGAGATCGTCTAAGCCCAAATGACTCGCCCCCCTTCTTAATAAGTTGATTTAGATGTGCAAGTGCAAATATTAATAACGACACTTCATCTGTGTGGGAGCATCGACTGTTTCGTAAACTATGATCTGTATGCGTACATCTCAGTGGACTAGTCGCTTGATAAATCCGACAACGCTAACTGTATAGAGCAGCGCGTGCGCATTGTATGAAACAAGACATCTGCTCTCTCGCGCGTTTCGATCAATTATGACTAGTTCGACAACAGATCCGAAAACAACCGCTTCTTAGCAAGTATAGTGTACAAAAAAAACTGATAATTTTTTGAATAACTGAATGACCAATTACAATTTGGGCACCCTCTCCAACGACGGCGACGATTTGGCCAGCATTTTTTACCTTATGTAAATATTTTAAGTTTAGTTGAGTTTAGATTAATTTATTTTGGTACCCCCTTTTTTTTTACTACTCGTATTTTAATGTTATTTAAGTTAATTTTACTTGGAATAAATACATTACAATGGCATTTTTATGTGTATTGCGTCCATATTTAACATTTGTTGGTGTGCGTAAACGTGGTAGTGGGGCGAGTCATTTGGGCTTAGATGATCTCTACTTAAAAAATCTAGTTTAAAACTTATACAATGTTATGTATGATATGCAAGTATAGGCAGAAAGATTATTTTATGTCGAGGTACAATATTAAAAAAATACAAGAAAACATCGACCGAAATACTTTAAACCTAATCGAATCCACTCTATTCTATCACCCAAATTGAAGATATTCCGGTTTCATATGACTACCATGTCACGCACACTCTCTCGCATTTTAACCACACACGATCAACACACGCGAAAACCTTTATGTGTGTGCTGTCACTGACACACTAACACAATGACAGTGATATGTATATGTAAATATGTATAGATAATACATACGCACCTATTTACGGACATGCAACGTTGGCATAGACACAATATTGACCTGCTGTATACGGCGACTGCGTATTTTTAATACTTGCTGAAGACAGAATTTGTGTTTAGTAAAGTAAAAATAATAAAGGTTTTGTAAGCTTGTTTGTGGGTTGTAGATTTACAATATCAAAGTGCCAAAATATGTATTTTTTAATTCCGCTTAATATAATTAAATTAAATCAAAACCGATATTTCTAACTTTTATAAAAGAGATGTTTTTTTGTTACTCTAGGATACAAAGATATCTTAGGACTCCGTGTGTCTGTTAATACCTTAGCTTAGACCATTTAATTTAATACTCAAAGGTTAATACTTTATTTTGGTGCACATAAAAATATACAGTAAAACCCGAAATAAAAAAAATGCAGCTAATTTTTTATATAAGTGTAGTGTAATTGATCACAAGTAGCTATTATATTTTTATACGAAACAGGAGATTTTTTTTGCAATTGGAGGTTGATCTCGGAGTAAAAGTTATTCTTAAAGATGAGTAATACCACCAGTTTGTTTTACTGAAACCACAAAAATTTAACGGCGCATGCAGCAAAATGTTTATTTGAGAATATTAACTGATGCCAAAAATAATCAGTTTATTTCTTAGATTTCATTTTTTTCTTTTTCGTTTGAAATTTTTTCTTTTTCTCTGTACCTCTTCTCGCCACTCTGTTTTGTATTGTGTATGTGATGTGACTGAAAAATACTGTGTTGCTAAAAAAAACTCAACATTCTGTTTTCACTATCAGGGAAAATTGCCTTTTCGCCTTTATTGCTACATGATAAGAACGAAAATCGGGTCAGCAAATTTTTTTTCGATAGTACATTTAAAAGGAAAAAGAACAGTAACACAACAAACAAGAGAGTTACTGGAACATACCTACGGCAAATTAGTACTCCCACCAATCGGCATATTAATTGTCTTCCGCCTTCACTAAAAAACTAAAAGGTCAAGCATCAAAACTGTATGGTCGCGCTACACAACGTTTTCCGATTTAGCACTAAAACTGGATAAGTCCACGATAACTTGAATACGTTTTTTTACTTTATTCTATTATAATTTCATTTTTATTGTTACAAAAATATTTTCGGTTTTAATTATAAGTAATTGTTTAAGTCGGAAGTTTTTTTTTTAAATTACCTATTGTGCAATGTTATGTCGTGTAGACTTTTCAAACAAGTCTTGCTGTCTTGTTTTAAGTTTTTTCATTTGGGTGTCACGGTTTCTATTTAACCCTTTCATTGTCGCTAAAACACACATTTGTCAAACAACAAATTGTAATAGGTAGTGCATAAAATATTTTTGTATTTCTTTTTGGTTGCAAATAAACCTATGTATTATTATTTTATATTGTACTAACTTTTGGATGGAACATTTTAATAGTAATGAAAAAATATTGAAAATTCTTGATACGGTGTTCCACTTATACAAAGTGAATTTGTGAACATCGTCCAAATTCATACTTGAGCCTTGGTAAGTGTTCAGCATCATTAACCAATAACGAATTTTGTAAAATTCATAAAATGAACCTCGACTCTCCATAGTGATTCATTCAGGAGTGGGAGTGAATTACTATGGGAAGTCGAAATTTCATTATACGAATTTCACAAAAATTGTTACTGATCCAATATACTGATCACTTATCAAGCCTCCAGTATGAATTTGGACGATGATCAAAAAGTCACCTTGTATATGTATAAGGTCTTTCAATTTAAATGGAAAGTAATTTAGGAGGTGATTCAGTATCGTTAATACACCACATTCCACTGCAAAGTACTTTTTTTTGCGTGAACTTTTTTTTCACTTCTCAGTACAAAGTGGTCCGATCAGCTGACTCAGTTTGTATGGACAATGGATGGACAATATGGATTCATGATGCTGATCACTTACCAAGCCTCCAGTATGAATTTGGAGGATGATCAAAAAGTCACCTTGTATATAGGTATAGGTATTATTTAGTATAGGTATTTGTCAGACGTTATATAGAATTATTGTTGTCACTTTAATATATACAATAGTTAGATGTTGTTAATATTTTTTTTATAATAGTAGATCGCAGTCCAGATCGTGGCTTAATTATTTATATCTGGGTATGTGGGCAAGGGAAAGTTATGTAATGACTACTTTTTGTCCGCGATTACGTCTGCGATGACCTTCCAATTATTGGATTACTTTTAATAGTAGTTTATGCTACAAGGGCGCAAAGGAATAAATTACGAGGACGATTTAAAACACGAGCGTAGCGAGTGTTTTAAACGTAACCGAGTAATTTATTGCTTTTACGCCCGTGTATCATACTACGTTTTTCAATGCATAGTGTGAGGAAATGAAAACAAATATAATCTTGTGAACTTTAAATTATGATTGGCTCAAAAGGACTGTATCCAGAGCCGTCAAACAGTGGAAAAAAAAGTACAACATTTATGGTCCACAGGAAAGGCTGCAGGTTAGCCAACCATTGTAAGTAAATTAAAAAAATATATAATAATAAAGCCCTAGGGCAAAATAATCGACTTTCTGTTCGGTTTTGATGCATAAAAAGTGGGCCTTTACGAGCACATGCATTGAAAAATTATTTATGTGTTGCCAGTGCAGTTTATTTGGTTCAGGTAAATTGTCAGAGCCTTCATTAGTGAAAATATAATTTCACAGTAGGTTTTTGTTAGGATTTTTATAATCTAACCTAACCTAACCTAGTGAAATTATAATTTCACAGCTTTGACAATTTACCTGCGACATGGCCACATAATTAGAATCACCTATCGATTTGTTATTTTATAAATTTATTATTTAATTATTTTTGACAGGTAAATAAGCAAACAAGGCACTATAAAATCAGTGTATCATGACTTGTATAAGTTCAAAAATATATTCTTGAATTTAATTTATTAGTAACTAGGTTTTGCCCGCGGCTTCGCCCGCGTTGATTAAGTTTTTGTGTAGTCATATCGAATCCCATCCCATCCCACTAATATTCAATGGCGTGAAGGAGTAACAGTTCATCACTTTTCTATAGGAACTTGACACCCTATTGCCTTCCAATGGGAACTGATTTATGGGATAAAAAGTAGCCTATGTCCTATTTCAGGTCTAGAACTACATTTGTGCAAAGTTTCAGCCTAATCGTTTCAGTAGTTTCGGCGTGAAGGAGTAACAAATATCCATCCATACAAACTTTCGCATTTATAATATTATTAGTGGGATGGGATAGTGGAATGGGATGGGATGGGATGGGAAAGTGGGATTAATTTATGTGTGTTCAATAAAAAAACAAAAATAAAAAAAAAACAAAGTCAGTCATGGGGACTGCCGACAGAAGCAAAAACTTTTCACTGCTGATTAAGCGCAACACGTCATAGCATGTCGGTGACGCGAACCATAGATAATGTCCTACTGAAAATCACTCAACGCGGCTAAAGAAGTTTTGACTTTGAAAATAATAATACAAATAAACACAATATTTTCTGTAAATTAAAAATTAAAATGGTTTTTTAGGGTTCCGTATCCAAAGGGTAACCAACGGGACCCTATTACTAAGACTCCGCTGTCCGTCAGTCTGTATTAATTACCGTTATCGCTTCTGATTGGTTCTCTAGCGATGTTATAATTAATTTGGCCAATCACAGCGCAGAATTGCGGTGTTATAATACTTATAATGTAACAATATAACATCGATCAAACAATGTAGGTACTTATAAAACCGCTTTTAAAGTTGTAATTACCTAACAATAGTATGGGAGTAGATAAACATTACTTATAGATATACGTTCAAGAAGAAATAAGTATCGCCCAAAAGAAAAAAAAAACCGGCCAAGTGCGAGTCGGACTCGCACACGAAGGGTTCCGTACCATTATCTATAAAAATGGCAAAAAAACATGTCTGTTGTATGGGAGCCCCCTTAAATATTTATTTTATTATGTTTTTTAGTATTTGTTGTTATAGCGGCAACAGAAATACATCATCTGTGAAAATTTCAACTGTCTAACTATCACGGTTCATAAGATACAGCCTGGTGACAGACGGACAGCGGAGTCTTAGTAATAGGGTCCCGTGAGTGACCCTTTGGGTACGGAACCCTAAAAATTAAGGACTTGTAAGAACGTATTCGCAAAATATTGAAGTTCCTGAAAACTATTTACGATTTTACTTATAATTTATCAAGGTTTGGAAAAATACCTTCTTGTAAATTTTGTAAAAGACCCAAAACTAGATAAAACTCTAGTGTGGAATCATCCCTAGATCCTTACATTTCAAAGACTCAAATAAGACAAAATGAGACAAAAATATGAAAACCCTCGAGTGCGAAAAGGATAAATAGATAATGTGTAAAAGGGTCAGATTTATGGGGAAAGGGATATGTGGGAGAGAGAAAGCAATATAATTAAAACTTTTGTCGCGCAGGCTTTCCGAGGGAACAGTAGGCTTGGACAGGAAAAGCTAAGGAGAGTTTTTTTAGTAACGTAGCTATATATATTTTTCAATCCGTTATGAACATTAAACTTTAAAATGAGAAAATGTTACAAATGTCAATAAAATTAATATAATATAAAATTTAAAATGGAAGAAAACCGTCGTCAAGTTCCAACGCTACACAGGGCGATGATATCTTAATTCATAATATAAAAACTAGCCAAGTGCGAGTCGGACTCGCGCACGAAGGGTTCCGTAACATTATCTATAAAAACGGCAAAAAAGAACATGTTGTCTAAAAAGCATGTCTGTTGTATGGGAGCCCCCATAAATATTTATTTTAATCTTCTTTTTAGTATTTGTTGTTATAGCGGCAACAGAAATATATAATCTGTGAAAATTTCAACTGTCACTATCACGGTTCATGAGATACAGCCTGGTGACAGACGGACAGATAGACGGACAGACAGACGGACGGACGGACAGCGGAGTCTTAGTAATAGGGTCCCGTTAGTTACCCTTTGGGTACGGAACCCTAAAAACGGAAAGACTAAAAGAAAATGTCTCACGATACGCGACATGTTTCTAATTCTTTCCGAATTCGTTCTCAAGCCAGCGAGTGTCTGTCGTCAGCGGACGCAGTATAATTATTGCTGCACATCTGTTTGAAAATTCGTTTTATTTTAGGAGCCGCATGAATTTATAAATTATCAACATTATTTACATTTTTGAATATACTTTTATATTTCCCAAGTAAGTACCTATCTCAATTTTTGGGGCAAGCGTCGAATTAATAAACTTTGCAGTTTCGCAAAAAAGAGTTCGGAAAAAATGAGGGTGACATGTGGTCACACTATAAACTACGACCAAAACTGTTTACTACGACCAAAATATTAATTTTTATCAGTCATCGCGCCATACTCTTTTATACCAAGCTGCTAATCTGTCATCGTATGTTATTCGGTATCATTAAATATTAAAGTTCATCATATTTGTATGATAAACTTACCTGGGCCTGTAGTATAGTGTTTAATTGCGCGCGACGCCACTAGTTGAATCACAAGTGCAAGGAGTGTGACGTACTTTTTAATCGCAAAAACATCGCGTCACGTTCCTCGCATTTGTGATTCAAATAAGTCGCATCGCGCGCGATTAAACACTGTGCTGTGGCTGCTGGTTGTCCAAATATCACAAATTATAACACGAGATCTGTCTGCTCTCGCTTGCTCTCTACTCTACAGCATCACTTAGCAGTGTTTCGTGGAATGAGGATAAGTCACATAACGGGAGAATCCAATTTTGACTATTACATTGCATGTGTTATGATTTTCTGAGTACACTACTTTTTGATTTTTTGAAATCCGTCCATAAATGGCAAAGTTATTTAATATTTTATCGGGCTTGATTTTAAAACGCGCGCCTCCCGCCCGTGGATACCGATGTCGTCATCACACACAGACCCCGCGCGATCGCAGTCGTCCAGTACGCACATTCGTGATTAGTAGCGAACACTCGGTTTTTTTTCGAGTTTTATGCATTATCGGTTTATTGTTTCGGTGTTCTGTAATAATGAGCAACAAATTGGAAGATGGATTCGAAAAAGGACAGTCAGATAATCTACCTAAAGTGGATTCTTTCATGGTTTTTGAATACTTAAACAATCATGTGAAGTATACCAGCGCTGAAATCCGAGGTTGGAAGCTTCAACGGTAAGTACCTACCAAATTTAATGTGTTAGTTAGTGAGTTTAGGCCTAGGTACTTTTTCCCATGGCTGTTGCGGTAGGTAATGTGAAAATAATAAAATAACCTGGGTAAAAAGGTACATGGACAGCATAACACACTCCATCATAAAAACGTTAGTCAAGTCAAGTACCTACATTATTTCTTCCTACGGAGTTCGAGTTGATGTTTTTGTAAGCAGGCAACTGCAGGCATGATTCATTGCGATTTAGTAAGTGCCGGTTTCAAGTTCACCTAAACATTATAGACCGGGAGCGCGCCGTAGATTAACTAACATTAGCGGATACCTACCATGTTTTTTGTTTCGATGCACTTAAATGGTGCAACCGCATCAGGTAATGTGATGTAGGTATTTAATGCTGTATGATTATTACAGGTCTGTACGAGAGTCATATGGCGACGATGCCGTAGGGTATGTCCAAGTCCAAAGAAATGGAAATGTGTGCACAGTAAAGGCAAGAATAACACCGGAGCATAAAGTAAAAACTAAAGGTTATAGCTGCACTCTCAAATGTGAAGAAAATGATAAAACTATTATTGATGTTACTTGTCATGATTGTGCTGCACAAAAAGGAGGTTGCAAACATAGTGTAGCATTTCTTATGTGGATACACAGACGCAGTGAAGAGCCTTCTCCAACTGAAAAAAAATGTTATTGGGCCAAACCAAAACTGGCCACAGTGGGCACAACCTTGAAATTTATAAAAGCCAAAGATATCGGTTCCAGCGCTGGAGATATTGACGATAACGCTAATGTAAGAAGTGAACAATTTTTTAACAAACTGGTGCACAATATACAGTTAAATTCTATTAGGATTCAGTTAACAAGTTACGTTACACAGAATGAACTTACGAAATTATCATTGCATAACTTGATAAATGATTATAAAAAAGAAGGTAACGACACGAACAGTGCACAAGGCTTCATCGATTATTGTACAACAAAACAAACACCAGAAAAGTGTTCAAAAATAGAACAAGAAACTCTATCTCAAGCTCAGTCTCCTTTATGGCATGAGATGCGATATTGCAGAATAACCGCGTCAAAAATACACGACGCCGCCCATTGCAAAACCCCTGATGGTTCATTAGTTGAGCAAATATTCGGTGCAACCATACCAGAAACTCCTGCAATGCGAAGAGGCAAAGTACTGGAACCTGATGTTAGGGCAAAAGTAGCAAAATTGAGAAAATTTGTAATCGAAAATGGTGGGCTGTTTTTGAAAAGTGATTGGCCTATTTTAGGTGCATCTCCTGATGGCTTAACACAAGAATATGTCATAGAAATAAAATGTCCCATGACCACACAAGGCAAAGAAAGCTTTATTAAAAATAATCGTCTCACAAACAAATCAAAAGGTCAAATCCAGCTGC
Source organism: Ypsolopha sequella (assembly GCA_934047225.1). Classification (NCBI taxonomy): domain Eukaryota; kingdom Metazoa; phylum Arthropoda; class Insecta; order Lepidoptera; family Ypsolophidae; genus Ypsolopha; species Ypsolopha sequella. The sequence continues at coordinate 6,337,643 of OW204011.1, forward strand.
AAATGTTTTTTTGCAACAAAACTAAAGGGCTTTTTTGTGTTGCTGATAAGAATTTTGAAGCTAACAAAGAAGTAGAAATCTTTGAAGAAGATTTTGATGAAATTTACTGCAAAGATCTTTTGGAAAAGTCAACAAGTTTTTAGAAACACTCAGTCTTTCCTAAATTGGTCAAAACTTAGGTTAAGGTATAAAAATAAACAGATGGCTTAAGATATAAATATTGTTTTATTTTAAACTTGGTTTCTAAATAAGCATTCTTGAAGATTAACTACTCCACAAGCAGATGTCACAACATAGTCTAATATTCTAACATAATCAATGTCAACACATGCATGAGGTGCAATCATTTCAAACTCCCTTAAACGCCCTATACTTCTCTCGACGTGTACTCGAAGGGCCGCTATTCTTTTAGTTTCTAAAACTTCTTCTTTACTTAGTTTTGATCCCGAATCAACGCTAGGAGGCCTTAAAAGTTTGCAACCTTGACGTTCAAGTAAATGAGCTATATTCTTAAATCCCCTATCAGCCATCACTACGTCACCGGGGGATAACATCTGAAGAAAACCGCAGTCTTCAAAGATAAGGGCGTCCGATGTCCTTCCTCCATAACCTTCGGATATGAAGTTTATAAGTCCATTAGGTGTTATCGATATTAGATATTTTATAGTATTCGCATTTTTATATTGTGACCACGTCAGCGCCTGATGTACTGCTGAGCTAGGTTTCTCGATTTGAATTTCTAAACAATCTATGATGCTGACGACTGTTGAATAACGCCTCCTAAAAGGTATCGGAAGATTTGAGCGAATATCGTCGCGAGGAGGAATAAAAATCAGTTTCTCCATGCATTGAGCAACCTTAGGTATTGTTTCTTTGAAATGTCTGGCGACTGTAGATTCCGAAACTCCAAATTGAACAGCAAGCACGGAATTCGGTTCACGCCATCTCAGTTTTTTCAAGCTCAATAATACATCCATCAGAGGTCTCTCAGTAGATTCACTCAAATATTCTAAACAGAAATACACTTGCGATGGTAATCCGAGAAAAAGCTTAGGTTCTCTAGATATAGACATTAAAGTTCCTTTTTGCATGTGTTCCTTAAATAACTCAGTATCTACTTGTCGTTTCATTTCATAGGCGTCAGTATTTACACTGAATCCACTTAGGCTCGCAGAAACTGATGAGGTATTAGAGTAAGATGTGAAGCTATCATGCATTGGTTCCCGATGATGATCCCGACGATGTTCTTTTGGTTTCACCGTTTTTATTTTAAGAGCAAACTCTTCAACCCGGTCAAAACCGGCGTCAGTATTAATGCCCTTGCTTCGAACTTTTGGCTTTATATTAACTTGCACTGCGAGTGATTTATATTTAGGATCATTGTGTAGATTTGCCGCATTATCTTCTTCAAGCGGGTTTATAGCCTCTGTATCATTTGAATTAAAATCAATCGTTTCACACGCCACGAACTCTTCTTGTGTTATTAGGTTTTCATGACCAACTTCCGGATTAAGCACTCTTTCAAAGTACTCAATCTGCTGTCTTTTTTTATATCCAGTCCGTTCTACAACGGCGTTATCCTTTCTTTGGCAGTCAAATTTATGCGGCAGAACTCCTTTTTTTAGTCTTAGTTGACCACCCATCAATCGGTACCTTATATAATTTTCCATGTCATTTTCGACCTGTAAAAAGTAAAAACAGATTAAAGATTCTTTATTTTATTTTTAAATAATACTTTACTTACTGAGAAAAGCAGATCCAAAAAATAGGTCCTACAGCAAAGAAATTAAAATTCGAATCATTACCTATTGTTGATAGGTATTCATTATCGTAGATAAAAATGCGGTAGTCTCCCGGACTACAAATATCATACCTACGTTGATTATTGTTTATTGTTATTACCTCATACGATTGTGTTAAGGTTGAGACAATATGACATAAAAGGATTAAGTTTTAAGGTTTTTGATTCCATTGATCGATAAAATAGGTGACATTTACTCAATAATACGAGGAAATAGGTATACGTCAAGTATAAGGTATAACGTAGGAAAGGTACTTACGTCGAAATGATCTTCGCAACAGTAATGAGTACTTTTGCTTGATAAAGGATCTCTCTTCATAACACTACACCACTTTTTTCTAGCTTTTTTGTCTGTTGGAACATGAAAAAATAGTTTGTCGGGCGTACTACTACTTGTACTCTTGCACTTTGGCACGACACAATATTTGTAAGACATTTTTAAGGATATTGATACACAACAATAAATCTATAACAAAGCGACCGTGACAAGCACAGCTCAAGAACTGCGCGGGAAACAGAGTACACCTACAGAACTGAAGAGCGCGTGCGGGGTCGCGCCCCGGGTATGTGTGGGATGACGTCACGCGCTCGCGGCTGGTACTGGCGGGCGTTATTTGAACTGCTACAGTAAAATTGCTGTACTTTCGACATTTCTTGTCCGATTTGGATATTTTTTTCACCATAAGTCATGTTTTTTTTACTGTCATCGATCTACATACTTAACAAAAATCGTGACTCTTCCTCATTTTCAAGTACTCCGCAACTAAATGTGGAATAATATCCCCCAATACGTAATCTCTCTTTAGTTTTAAATCTAAATATAAATCAAATTTATTATCAGTGCAAAAAACCTCTTAAATTATATATTATTTATTTCTTAATTTATATATTAGTATATTATTTGTCTATCTTTTTACTAGTTGAGGAATATCATCTAACCACATTATTGTTGTATTACCCACATGATAGTCTAACAAAGTCCATGGCACATGGTTTGTTGTATGCGCATGGTAATGATCAGTAGTCCCTATTAGTGGTTTTGTTTTGTTCTAATTTATTTTATAACTCTTTTGCTCTGCGTATCACCTCCACAGTCGAGCTCGGCATCAGCTCTATCACCTATATAAGTCTCTTCCATTCGGGTATTATTCGAAAATCAGTGCTGCAAAGCTAAATCTTTTGCAGCAATATGCTGAAACAATGCCTTTTTCTTGCCAACAAATAGTTTTAACCAATAGCATAAATTTAATTTTTACTTGTTTTTTTTTTGCGCTTATAGTCGCTAATAATGTAAGGTTTATAATTATTTTGAATTATGTAGTATATATATTGTAGTATATACGTCTTCTGTTATTTTTTAAGTTACCATTTTGTGTAATAAGTAATGGTGGCCTGAAATAAATTTATTACTTACTTACTAAATCGATTAATTCAAAATCATCATTGTGTAAAAATAAGTAAAAGCAGGCATTCACATCTATAAGATATACCTATACGTATACAGATGTCCTTTTCTTCAAAACTTGATGTTAATTTCATAAAAACAAATACTTATCAAAATATCAGCTCTTCTCTTCAGACAAAAACCGAAGGCGTTCGGAATAAATACGACTCCACTCCATCCCCTGTTCTGATTTTAGTGGTATATATTTCAATGAATTCTCAGCTATACCCTCTTTTTATCCGACTTTTCAGAAGAAAGAAGTTCTGCATTCGTAATGCTTCGAACTGGATTTGTATGTGATTGATAACGATAACGTTTTATTGATTTTATTTATTTTGGTGAAACATTCAAATATTATGTATATGTTCAAAAATTTTATCGCATAATAACAACTAGTTTATCCTTCCTGCGGCTTTTTTGACCAATATATAATAAAAATTTCCGCAAAACCATAATTTAGTCTTCCTGGTTTGAAGAATCTACATAAAAAAAGAAAAAATATTTATGTATTTCTTTCGGGAATATAATATACACTTATTTTGGAACAGAACTGTCAAACGTCATTCCAATATTGAGAAATAAAGAGCCAAGGAGCTCTAAAAAAAGTTTTCATGTCGAGGTATAAGTTTATTAAAGTAAAAACCTGTTCATATTATTTATGGACTAAATTCTGTATAAACTTTATTAAACTCTTAACAGGACAGATATTTCGTAGCAACTTTGCTTTTTTTTTAAATTAGTGAAAAAAGTTGTCAATTTGACTTTTTTCCAGAATCCGTCCCACTCGCACTGCGGGTCTTTCCGCATGGAGTAACAGGGTAGTATGCAAGCGGAACCTATCCTCGTAACTCGTAGTTTATGTAACAAATTTATTCTTTCTTTCTTTCTATTTTTTCTTTCTTTCTTTATATTTTAGTAAATGTAAAAATAAACACAAACAAAATAACAGTGAAAGAGAAGCACATTGGCGAAAAATAGATTTCTTACAGCAAAATCGTTCTTATAGGAAAAAGTTACATAAACGAAGTGTCACACACGTGTGCACAAAGAAAAACACACATACAAGTATACAAATATATCCCTTATTCTTGTTACAAGTTGTTACAATAACCAATAAAAACTAGTTTTGTTGATTTCTTTTAGTTACAGTTTATTTCAGCGGGAAAGAATTTTTTTTTGATCCCTCATCTCATCTGATTCTAAAAATAATTTATAAATTTTATGAAATTTCGACAGGTAATGCCCTAAGTCTGCTGATTGTGTAAAGTAACGTAAGTAGGTACTTATTTTGTCAACCACATAATTTAAAAAATGGTAACAAATTCCCCCCGTGTGTCACTGTCCTTGCACATTCATTTGGTCGAGGCGAATGGTGCGCGGGTCAGCGGTTTCACATTAGGCGTAATTTTATTTTATAAAGTGTTTTTTTTTTATTCTTGCTTTTGAAATCTTTGTACTGTCGCTTTGAATAATATATTTAAAAAAAAAAGATAATAAGCTTGCAAGATAAGTTTCGAGCCAAGAAGGTCTCTGCGTTACGTCAGCCAGTTAAACTTTTTTTTGTTCATCAGATAATGTTCTTTGAATATTCGTGCATGTGACTATTAAACCTTACATAGAATATTTGAAAAATTGTTGTTGGCATTGGCATATAAAAATGTTTAAACATTTATCAAATAAAAATAAAGTTAATACAAAAGAAAAGAATATTTTGTAATTGTAGACATACATATGTATATCAAATTGAAAACCACGATCTCAATTGCTATCTATTGCTTAAGCGATAATGGGATCTCTACAGAGATGAGTTCTTTGAGGCATTTCGGTATTGAATAGTACTAATACTTATTAAATACTACTAATACTAAATAAGATGTAAAAAATAAAGTTAGAAATATTATTATTCCACAAATTCTCACTGAGTGTGTCCGCGCCCCGTGTCGTATCCATTTGGTTGAAATTGCTCTTTAAGACGCGTCCATACTGTGCTACTTTACGAATTATTTATAATGTAATTATGTTTTTTCCTAGACTTAAAAAAAACGTTATTAATTTAATAAGAAAAATGCATTTCATAAAAGTTACACTCTGTGTTCACGCTACGCTACGTTACCAGCGTGACGTTCGAACATGACATGTGCATGACTAATATCGCGGCGCTGCGCTGGCGCCACCTGGCGACACAATGGACTCGCGTGCTGCCAACCCGCGGTTCACTCACTCTGTTTCGCCGCAACCGTCGACCGAACAATACATGTGTGCACACATTCGCGACGCTACAACCAATCTCGCGTATTTACCGTGTCTTGTGAACATATCAGTGCTGTGTATTACTCCAAGACATTCTGCATATCCCTGTTATCATCAGCCCGACAAGGAATACACCACGCGGCACAGTTTCAGCGCATACGTCGGCTCGCCAACATTCCAACCAGGTCAGTGCACCCACAATTCTCCCGTGTCAATTCATCCATTTTCCCTTTATCATCAGCTCTGCAGTTCTGTAATCCCGCGATTACACTCTGCTAACCTTCTTTTAGTTTAAATTGATGAAAGGTTATAAATACGTAAACAATGAGTGCCTATCTGTATATTCTAGAGATAAAGATTAAACCAAGAAAAAAAAAACAGTAGATATATCAAACTAAAAATGGTTTTAACTAGGGATGCAACGATTACGAAGCGGTGCATCGTTTTGCATCTGTAATCGTAATAATTACGATTAATAACGAAACGATGCGTCGTAGTAAGAATCGTGACGATTATTAAATTGAAAGTTCTTCAGACATGAGTATGGGCTTAGTTCCCTTTGCCTTCCCACATAAAAAGAGAATTAAAAAAAAGTCAAGTGAAAGTTGTTGTTTGCCGATTCAATTATTTAATTTACTAATCGAAATCAGTTATTGAATAGTCTGGCGTTATAAAGTGTATTCTGGCGTGAAGCTGATAGCCACAATGCCACAAAAAAAGGAACATAAGTAGTAATATCTGGGAATATTTAAAAAAAAACTTTTTTTTTATAATCGTAATACATCTGTTATCGTAATGAATAACGATTATTATCGTAATCGTAATGGCCGAATCGTTGCATCCCTATTTTTAACCTTACGTATTTGGAAATATTGAAATTATTGTTAATTACATATCAATATAAATTTCTAATTTCTAAATCTTAATTTTTAATTCTATTTCTGTTGTCAGATGCATAAAAATATTTAAATAATGCATGTTTAGTTTTAGTTTTAGCTGTTACTTATTGTATAATGTTGTGCATGTAAATGTAAATTTCTTAACTTAAAATGTCATGTTATGATTAGGTTTATGATTGCCGATGTATCAAAATTTCAATTCTATTTATTTTATGTGGACCTTTACCCTGAGAGGCGGGTTTTTTTCTCACTTTGATGCTGCATTTTTAATGAGGATAATAAATAATTTGTATTTGTATTTGTATGAAATTGTATAGCAAAAGCGAAGCCACGCGCAGCACTCTGTATAGTATACGTATGCATGACGTAACTGTCATTATCAATAATGGAATATTGAGATTGATAGCGCAATAAAACGACAGGCACAATTTACCCATCTAGCTATTTGGCATGGGTTTGCCTGCGGGTTTGCTTGTCTATGGTTTTCTCTGTAAAACACTTCCAACTTTTTTTTTATTACCGCGGTAGCACATAATTATACAAGGTGTACCTAACCATATTTGAAGAGCTTATTCAGTCAATGGTTTGGAACAGCTTTTACTATGGAACAAATCCTGTATATCGAAAAAAAAAAATTACTCGCTGCATAGGAAAATGCAATGCCACTCGGCCAAAATGTTTGGAAGGGCAGATTTTTTTTTTGAGATTTCAGTTTTGACTCCATAGTAAAAGTTGTTCTATACCATTGACTGAATAAGCTCTTCAAATATGGTTACACCTTTGTTACACGTTGTATATGCGTCAAGTTTACGACACATTGGTGTCTATTCGGCGTAACATGTTTGACAGGACTAACCGTATATTTAAGCGTCCTGCCTTTTTTATCAAAAAGACAAGGACAGAACGCTTAAATTAAGTTTACTCCTGTCAAATAAGTAAAGATGTGCTACACCGATTTGATATAAATATCCAGATCCCGTGAAAATATGAATTAATACAGAACAGCCATCCCAAAGAGACATACCAGCGAAAATGAAAAATTTTAAATTTGCCCATACAAAATTCACAGCATTATTTCAAAATTAGTAAACGAACGAAGTGAGTTTCGTAATAGATTTGCACAAGTGTCCCAATGTCTAATGTAATCCAGTTTCAAACAATACTTTATTTATGGCCATCAAAAACAATTTCATAAAAAAATTGAAAAAGAACACTCGTCATGATACTGTCGTGATACTTGGCTTTTCCCATCATGACCTTATCTATGCCTCATACAAATTGAAAATTCCTAAGCCTAAGCCAAAGATCATACTTCAGCGAAACTTTGCTGCCATGTCTGTTGACAAACTTATAATTGATGCTAAGGCCATCAATTGGTCCGAGTTAGAGCATGCCGAGACAATTGATGACAAAATAGAACTATTTAACAAAATAGTGACTGAACTCTATGATGTCCATGCTCCTATACACCCAGTCCGTATGAAACGTCCGCCTACACCTTGGCTTACTGGAGAAATACGTAAGGTCATGGCCACTAGGGATAAACTCAGACGCAAGCATAAAAAACACCCATCTGAAAGCAACTGGAATAGGTTTAAAAGTGCTAGGAACCACTGCAATCAGATGGTTAGGAATGCGAAACGACGCCATATACACACTTCTATCGAAAAATGCAATCCTAAAAATCTCTGGCAATTTCTCCGTACTCTGGGGTTTGGCAAATGTCGGCAAATTCTTAACCCATCCTTGGATATTAATGGATTAAATAAACATTTTTCCTCCCCCCCACACACCATTGATCCAATATTAAAAGATAGTACCATTCAACGCATCTCAGCTGCTCCTTCTCTGTCTCATCATACTTTTGATTTCACACCAGTTCTCGTCTCCGATATTCGTAAAATTATTCTCTCTATCCCAAGTAAAGCTGTAGGCCACGACACTATTGGCCGTGATCTTCTCCTCCCTATTCTGGAAATCATTCTCCCTGTCGTTACCCACATTGTGAACTTTTCTCTAACATCAAATACTTTCCCTGCATCGTGGAAACTGGCATACATGGTTCCAGTTCCTAAAATTTCTGAACCCTTGGAGTTCAAAGACTACCGTCCAATCTCTATACTTCCTTTTCTCTCTAAAGTTCTCGAACGGGTGGTCAATCGTCAATTAATGAATTTTCTTCACTCAAATGAACTTTTAAATCCATTTCAATCGGGATTTCGTCCATCCCACAGTACATGTACTGCTCTCATTAAGATTACTGACGACTTTCGTAAAGCTATGGATGATAGGCAACTCACCCTCCTTACCCTTCTTGATTTCAGCAGCGCTTTTAATTGTGTTGACTATGATATCCTCCTGGCCATCCTCCGTTCTTTAAATATTTCTGATTCAGCTACTAAGTGGTTCCATTCGTATCTCTATGGCCGACAGCAGCGTATACGCTCTGATGATAATTTCTCTGATTGGTGTGACGTTACAGCTGGCGTCCCTCAGGGTGGTGTGCTATCCCCTCTTCTATTCTCCGTCTTTATAAACACCCTCACATCCGTCATTAACTTTAGTTGTTATCATATGTACGCTGACGACCTGCAACTCTATATGTCCTTTAAGCAGGACCTAATTTCAGTAGCTATACAGAAAATGACTTCTGACCTTGACCACATCAGTAAATGGACAGAACAATTCGGACTCCTTATAAACCCATCAAAAACACAGGTCATGATAGTTGGCAGCAGGGCTCTCATAGACAAAATGGACCTCAGCTCACTTCCCCCAGTCTGTTTAAATAGCACACCTCTTAAGTTCTGTAAATCTGTAAAGAATCTGGGGCTCTATATCCAGAACAATATGTCATGGGACCTGCATGTCTCTGAACTTAGCAAAAAGATCTTTGGATCTATACACTCTCTTAAACGAATGCAAAGATTTTTACCATATTCTGCTAAGATCATGCTGATTAATTCACTCTTGCTCCCCATCTTAGACTATGCCGATGTCTGTTACCCTGATCTTACTGAAGGATTGTTAAATAAGCTTGATCGTCTCCTTAATTTATTCATACGGTACATTTTTGGCCTCCGTAAGTACGACCATGTGTCGCAATCCCGTTCTGATCTTAACTGGCTTAATATCCGAAATCGACGTAACGCTCATATTTTAACGCTTCTTTGGAACATCCTCAATGATCCCCTCTCCCCCTCTTACCTGAAAGAAAGTTTCGTTTCCCGTGATTCCCTTGGTCGCCTTCATCGCCCAGAGAACCATTTACTTTTGTGCACCCCCTCACATAAAACTGACATGTTTACAAATTCATTCACAATTTACGCAATACGTCTTTGGAATAGCTTACCACTCATTATTCGAGAGTCTTCATCAATAGCTGTTTTTAAAAATAGAGTCATGCAGCACTTTTTACATATGCAAAGTAATTAATAGCTCATTTACTTTTATCAATCCTTGTATGAGTTTTGAATCTTTCTCTTAATTGCATATCATATTTAAATAATATGTATTTGTATATATGTATGTATGTATTTTTTATTATTTGTATTTTATAGTAAGTACATTTGTTTTATATGTAGATTATGTAGATATTATGCTCCGTTTGTTTATATGAATATTTTAATGCCTCTGTCATTTATTCTACGATAATATATTCTGTATATTCTGTATTGTTTCTACGATACCTTTCCCGGCACTACCCAATAACGATCCACAGCACCAAAGGTTAACTGGAAGACAATGCTAGATAGCATTAAGTTCGCCTTCTGTACAATTTTTAGTGCAATAAAGAATTTTATTATTATTATTATTATTGTCATGATGGAATTACTGTTTACATATGCCTGAGACCAATCAAAAGCGAGAATAGTAAAGGGGCGTTGCTTATGAAATTAAAACAGACTTGTTTGTGATTGGTTCTCTAGCGGTGTTATAATAAATTTGACCAAACACAACGCAAAATTGTGGTGTATAATGTAATATTATAACAACGGTCAAACAATGTAGTCATTTATAAAACCGCTTTAAATGTTGCAATTACCTTATTGTATAGTATTGGAGTAGATAAATATTAACTCTTTTGCTACTTTCGCAAAATAAAATGTTGACCTGCTTGCTTGTCTTGCTTTTGTACGGAACAAACGCGAAAAAAAAAAGGGTCATGGAACTTTGATACTGCAAACTTACCGAGTCTTCGGTGTGTATTTGGCTGCATTAATTAGTATCACCTTCATTTATAAACTGTATAATCCCAATGGCAATGGGCGGCAAGGCTCAAGTCTTTTGTGTTACTCAGTAGACAAACAGATGAAGGACAAAGGTTTCTCTAATAAAAGAACCCTAAAAACAAATTAGACTAGACAACAATAGTATTTAAAAGTTTCGGTTTTGTGTAAAAAATACATAACTATATCATACGTTAAGATTCCACGATCGCTTGTCCAAACAAATATACATAAACACGTGTTTACCGATGCATTTCGTACTCTATTTCGTAGGCGTTAAGGTAGGTTTTCAGTTGCTCTAAAACTTTGGCTTATTTGAAATCCGAACACGTTCTTTGTCTGTGTGCGTAATCCCTTTCCACACGGGGTGCTTTTTCGTAATTTTATGTCTGGTTTATTTTTTAAGGTTTTTAATAAAAGTGAGTACTTGTGTGGTAAGTGGTAAATAAATTATTATTATTTTTATTTTTTATTTCATTTATTTTTAGCATGAATTTCTTTTCGTGTTTTTTATTCAACTTTTTTGCGCTGCGCTACCGAGGTTAGTATCTACGAATTTTTGCCGCCATACATGTACACCGAATTTTATGTAACTACTTGATATACCAATTTGTAATGCACACACTGAACGCTTACGAGGGCGTTATCTGATCACACCTTGCTCATTCTGAACAGAAGGCGCTGTTCACAATTCTCAGTTTATGTTTTTGTTGCGAAATCCATCACTTTGAATACTCTAATTAGGTCTCGGGTTCGAATCCCGGTTCAGAGCTCCTCACATCCAGATTTACTTTTATTTCTGCGTTTCTATACTGCAATGATATAATCTTAACTCTAATTATTATTAGTACTTATAATCGATTATAATATAAACAGAATTAGCATTCTTGATACATAATTGTATCGATTCGATGTAGCACGTTTTAACTTATTTGATAGGACTTAACTTAATTTAAGCATTCTGTCCTTGTTTTTTTGATAAAGAAAGAAAAAGACAGGAAGCTTAAAATAAGGTTAGTCCTGTCAAATAAGTTAAGACGTGTTATGCCGAATCGATACCATTTTAATAAAGCCGAAGTGCTGTCAAAACTTAAATTTTGCCAAAGTAATTTAGCTTCTGTTCCTAAACTTGAAGAACTATTTCGCAATGAAGAAAATTTAGTTTTGACAGCACTAAAACTAAAATTAAAGCCTTCAGAATCGGCTTTATTATATCCTACGAAGTCTACTTGGCTATGGTTGTAGTAGTGACTTAGTGACGTGTACACATATGCGTGTTTTGTGTGTGTTGCGCGCACGGATATCTATGGTTGCGCGTTTTGTAACTTGTAAGCGCTGCCGAAGTTACGCACACAGAGAAAGCACGTGTGCATGTGCATGCACTACTAAAACCATAGGTAAGAAGACTTCGTAGAGCAAAGATTTCAAAAAGTAAAGTCAGTAGTAAGTAAAAAGTAAGTAAACATTTTCAGATATCTTTTATTTACCTATTTATTTACTTTTATTTATTTATTTACTTACTCAGGTTAACAAACAGTTACAACACAGATAAAATACATTAATATAAACACAAACTAACCTAAAGAACCATAAAAAAAGATCAAACATAAATTAGCTCATTACCTTACAGTTAAATGATAAAAATTTACAGTATGAGTGAGAAATTAATTATATTTATACAGAAACAGCATTGTTATACATATCATAATGTAATATAATATAAACTTCATTGAACATACATGGTTTGTTACTTATTTGCCACAATAAATGTAACCTTATTCTTATAAGAGTGCAAACTTTCTAAGAAAATATCAATGCTACTCAGTACTTGATTATACTTTTTTGGTGCTGTCAATATACAATCTTTGTCGTAGAGTAAAACATCTGTAAGGAGAAAATGATATATTTTTACTTAAGTACATCACTATTCGCATTACAATTTATTAAAATTTATTTATATTTAGTTCGGACCAGTGCAGAAGTTATCTGTCACTGCGCAATATCACCCGCGCACCACCCTCCCGCGCGTCGACGACGACCATACGACGACAGCGAAGACACGCGAAGTCGCGAACGCTCTCCGAGAATGCACGACTGTGACGTCATAACTAAATTCACGGTCCGAATTCGATTAAAAAAATCGTTGAATTGTTTGAAATGTTATAAATTATGAGGGGTCATTAAAAAATAAATCCTTTAGTACTGTGACGTGACGAAATTTACAAAGTTTATTTTTAGCTTCTACCTACGGATCTCTTGCCAAAATAAGCGGGTACTCTCGGCGACACAAAACGCTAAACCGTTTTGTACGAAAATAGCCTTTACATTGGCCTGATAAGAAACTATATATTGTTAATAAATACAACGTAAGTACATAATAATATATTCAACACACATTTAATATGTATGAATAATATAGAAAATGTGGTTATAACCCTTTCTAGGGCAGAGGAAATATTTTCCGACTAACTTAATTATCAAGATAAATATAATCCATAATGTACAATAAAGAATACCCCTTGATAATGATCGAGATAATTATCGTGATCATTAATATCAGATACTTCTCCGATAATTATCAAACAGATATAAGCCTAGCAATCCTTTTTTAACTGGTATTACATATGTACATAATTACGTGAGAAGAAAGTAGTTTAGAAGCAAGTAGTGTAAATAAATTATACACATTTTATAATCAAGGTAATCTTTTATTAATTTATTGTTCATAATTTCGTGACCAAATCGATTATACCTACTTATCAAAGATAATTATCAACCTATATTTATCTTGACATTTATCTTGATATTTATTAATTATAATCATCACTTCGAACCCTGGTTTAACCCAAGATATATTTTGTATTTAATCTTTGCTTTATACTTGTACTTTAGGCAATTTTAAATAATGTACCAGCCCCCCTATTCTGTATCTTTAGTTGCCAACTGTACTAGGTGCCTATCATCAAAAACATAGATAAAAACTGAACTTGCCTTTAGTGGGTATTGAACTATTAACGAACTGTGTCGTCACTTCAAGTGCGAACATATCCTTGGGAAATCGGAATTCGATGGTATATCTATGTTTTTGATGATAGGCACCCCGTACAGAAGGCAACTAGAGATACATAATAGGCCCGCAGGTCCATTACAGCATTACACCACAATATCACGATTTGATACACAAATCTCGTGGACATCCTCGCTGGTCATTGACCTTTGATAGCGTCAGTAGCACAGAACACAATTACTCAATGTGATCGGTCAAGATCACGCCATGGGGTAAATGAACAGCTTTGATAAGAGTGCGTGCCTAGCCATAGATTAGATTTTTGTTTATAATAAAAGGTTTTTTTTTAATCAAAATTGTATCAGTATCGTGTATACTTTCATACGCTGAAGGGATTTTTGGATTTGCATTTTACAGAGTAGGAATACAATAAAATAATTTTCAATGCAAGTGCTCGTAAAGGCCCACTTTTTATGCATCAAAACCGAACAGAAAGTCGATTATTTTGCCCTAGGGCTTTATTATTATTATTTTTTTTTATTTGTTTGCAATGGTTGGCTAACCTGCAGCTTTTCCTGTGTACCATAGATGTTATACTTTTTTTCCACTGTTTAACGGCTCTGGATACAATCCTTTTGAGCCAATCATAATTTAAAGTTCACAAGATTATATTTGTTTTCATTTCCTCACACTATGCATTGAAAAATGTAGTATTATACACGGGCGTAAAAGCAATAAATTACTCGGTTACGTTTAAAACACTCGCTACGCTCGTGTTTTAAATCGTCCTCGTAATTTATTCCTTTGCGCCCTTGTAGCATAAACTACTATTATTCTTTTGGTTTTTTAATACGTAGGCCTTACCCATTGAAGGGTTAAATATCATTATATCATTGAGTCATACATACATATAGGTACATATTGATAAATTGTTTTGTTACACACACACACACATACATCGGAACAAAAACATACATACTTCCTTCACACTCACTTTCTCATAACAATATTTATACATATCGAACCGTAAAATTACGTTAGAACAGAAAAAATTCAGTACTTTGTACGGAAATTCTACTTTAAAGTAAAAATAAATTTACTTAAATGCCGAACAAACTCTATAAGAAATACAGTACACTAAAAAGTATCAGATAAAAAGATGTCGATAAAAAAAATCCAAGTATTTATTCTTTATGTCAATAAAGACAATGTTTTTTTTTTCCTCAATTTGTCCCATTCTTTGAGAGGCAAAGGTATCTATGAGACCATGATAGCCTTTTCTTTAGTGTTTTATTCTTTTCCATATTGTTATTATATTAGGTAAAAGCCTCGTCTGATAACGTTTTTTTTTTCAAAATGATTTAAAGTTATACAGCTTTTTCATGAACAGATTATAAATGTGTAAGTACAATGCATTATTGCAAAAACCACAAATATGTGGTGCATTTAGCTGATTACGTAAGCAGTCACATATTTTCAACACATAATGGTTTTTATTTTGATTGTACTATGCCAATCATTATATTTACCTACGTAAAAAATGTTGCGTATGTAGCTATAGCATAGTTACATAGTCTGACCAAAGTGGATTAACAGGAGGGCGCTGCGATCGCGCTTTGTTTGGTCTTCGATCTATAATTATTAGATAATTCGGTTTAGTTTTTCGGAAATTTTTAATTTTTCAATTCATTTGTTAATATTTTTAAGTTGTCAATAATTTAATTGTGCCTGTTATTTAAAAATATACCAACATTTTATTAATAAACAAATATGACATGTGAATAAAATTTAGTTTAACACATTTGGTACGTGTTTATGCTGAAATAATAACTGGTTGAATTTCAATAATAAGCTCTTTTTCAGCATACCTACATAGCTTATGGGTTCCGCTTTAAGTGTTTTTTTTTCCGAAATCTTGCAAATTTTTATTTTTGACTTTTATTGGTTACTCTTCTACACTTACACGTAAAAATGGAACAGGATAATTTAAATACTTTATAATTATAATGTACAAAGACGGCTTTATCTTAGAGTATTTATTCGACAAATCTATTAGATAAATCTAAGGATTTTTGTTTTCTCTATGACAAAGACCGGAAAAGTAAAAAACATATTAAATAAAAAATGCGTTATTACATTTTTTTAATAACTTCATAATCAAAAATAAATAATAATATAACAACAATTAATTTTAAGCATATTAAAAAAAAGGACCAAAAATTTTAGGTATCGCAGCGTTGGCTAACGCGAATATAAAAGAAAAACTACAATTCAAATCGAAATCAGTTTCCAATTTCCACCGCCAAAAAAAAACTAAAGGGCTTGACACACAAAGCGTGTGAGAGGGTAAGAAATACGGAGCAATCGTGAAACACAGATACGGACCGGCCGTGTTCCGCTACGGTTGTGTCGCTGTCGGTGTGGCTGTCATTGTGCGCGTATTTTGACTTATTTTTGTCAAACGTACGCCATATTGTTTGATTATCGGATAATTAAAATTTCATTGTAGGGGTACTTAATAATATTTTTGACTTTACAAACACTGGCCGGCGACAACCATGGTGATTTAAAAAATAATTCAATTGTTTTTTTTGTTATTTCGAATGTTGCATTTGCATACGTGACATTTGTGTGATTTGTGAAGCTCAAGTTATTATTATTAGT
The DNA here is from genome assembly GCA_934047225.1 of Ypsolopha sequella. NCBI lineage: Eukaryota > Metazoa > Arthropoda > Insecta > Lepidoptera > Ypsolophidae > Ypsolopha > Ypsolopha sequella. Next base: position 6,353,937 of record OW204011.1, read on the forward strand.
CGATTCGATTTGTGCGCGGGGATAATTAAATAATTATCTCGATTAATCGCTTTCGGAACGTTCGGTTAATAATTTACGGCCACTCAAACCAATTGGATGGACATAAGAGCTTTTGTTTCTATTTTTGAAAGTGGAATTTAAAAAAAACAATGGTTACTTATAGGTGAATTTGTAAACCGCGTCAATCTAAAAATAGGCCGTTGAAAAATAACTGCTGAATCCTCCAACAGTGTTCTGCTAAATATAGTGCATCTACGCTTATGTTAAATTTAAAATGCATAAGTTTTATTCGTGACGGAATAGAATGGTGAATTTGTGAAGAAATGCGCTGGTTTTTTTGTTTTTGTGATGTTGAAGTGATTACGTGGATTTTTATTGTCGCCTTTGTCTCTTGGATTACATAAAATATGGATAAACCTTCTTACAAGGTGAGTTTATAGCGTTTGATCCGCATGTTGTGCATTTGATTTTTCAGTTTATTTTCAAGATATATGTACTTACACAGATTTACCTACCTACTTTAAATTTTTTAGGTAGGTATGTATTTTTTTAAATCATTTTGCGTTTTGCTAAAATTGTCTAAATGCATACCTAATCTCGGTGTTTTTGTAATGAAAAGCTGAAAAAACACAGTTCAGAATTCAAATAAGGAGTGACGTCAGCCATTGTCTCGAGTCGATGGATCAAGATTACGTAGTCGTACTTGTTTTTTTATTTCTAAACAGTTTTTTCGACTACAATTTTAACTAAAACTGCATGTACACGTCAATATTACGTAGGTATACAACCTTTTTGTTTTTAAATTATGAAAAAAGTATTAAAACAAAGTAATTAAGCGAATGGTCATGTTCTGTTGTATTTATTTTGCACCTTTGAAGAAAATTAACCGATTTTGAAGATGAAGTACATATGAAATAAAGTAGAGAAAATATTATTATTATTGTTTGGCGCACAACGACAACCCTGCCTTCAAGCAATATCAGCAAGGGCTAGGGTTGCGGTAAAGTTACATGTATCGACATCGTGAGACTAAATTTTTACAATAATTTATTAAACGATAATAAAATATATATCTGGTAGCATGATAATATTCTAATGATTCGGATCTTCATGGATTAATCCGATAATCGGATACAACGTCGATGTCGAGTTACATTTTTATTTATCGAATCGATGTCGAGTCGATACGAAGTTCATGCTTACCCCGTTCGAATTCCGTCAAAAATATGTTACTTATACATTTTTAGTAAGTGACGTAAGTAACTATTAATTAGCTTCCTTATAAATAATCAAACAAATACCTACCTATTGTCTTTAATCCAATTTTACATACATACATAAATATATATACTAATGTATATGTAACCGTCTGCTGCGATCCTGACACACCTCTTCCACATCCATCAATATAGTCATACAAGCTCTCCTATTCCGTTAAATTTGTGTGTTTAATAAATAACGCACATAAACGTATCTTGGAAAAAAGTCAAAAGCTGATTCAAAAGATGAAAAAATATTTTCATAACAATTATGAAGTTGCATATCGACATGCCGTATTATGTCGACACTATCCCAGCACTAGCAGCATACATAGCGACGTCGGCCATTCGTTGGCATTATGAGCCATTTTATTTTTCCATTTTTTAGGGTTCCCTCATTAGAAGAAAACCTTTTCCATTTCATTATGTTTAAAAAAATCAACATAACACAGAGATACACAGATGTGTTTTTAGTTTTTGAACTTATTATTTTATATAAGTTTATGTCTAACTAAAGTACATGAAAAACTACATTGAGATGCTGACTACATAGGTATTTTATAAATAGGTATTTTTTTATTATTATAATAATTGCTATGAAATTGCAAAAATTTTCTTACAGATTCATGAGTTCACAATTCCTGTAATTCAATAGATATTTTTCAATGCAAGTGCTCGTAAAGGCCCACTTTTTATGAATCAAAACCGAACAGAAAGTTGATTATTTTGCCCTAGGGCTTTATTATTATTATTTTTTTTTATTTATTTACAATGGTTGGCTAACCTACAGCCTTTCCTGTGTACCATAAATGTCATACTTTTTTTTTTCACTGTTTAACGGCTCTGGATACCTAGTCCTTTTGAGCCAATTACAAATTGAAGTTCACAAAATTATATTTGTTTTATTTCCTCACACTATGCATTGAAAAACGTAGTATGATAAATTACTCGGTTATGTTTAAAACACTCGCTACGCTCGTGTTTTAAATCGTCCTCGTAATTTATTCCTTTGCGCCCTTGTAGCATAAACTACTATTAATTATTTGTTTTTTGTTTGAAAGTTGATTCCAAGGTTTTATATCTACGTATTAAATTTTGTTTTTATTTTCAGTTTGATTATAAAAATTCAATCTTCAGCAAAAGTTCGTCCTGAATGTCATCCATTTCAATGATAAGATTCGTAATAATTTTTTACAGCTGACACTTTTCAAAAATTAAATTAATGTGGCTGTTAGCTTAGTGTTGTCTCATTCATACACATAAGAAACTACATAATTTGGATTTGTCATTCCTAAAATAAATGCAAATATGTTAGTACTGAAAATTGAGTTTCCTTCAAATTATCTATATAAGGTCTTTCAATTTAAATGGAAAGTAATTTAGGAGGTGATTCAGTATCGTTAATTCATCACATTCCACTGCAAAGTACTTTTTTTTGCGCGAACTTTTTCTTCACTTGTTCATACAAACTGAGTCAGCTGATCGGACCACTTTGTACTGAGAAGTGAAAAAAAAGTTCGCGCAAAAAGAAAGTGCTTTGAAGTGGAATGTGATGTATTAACGATACTGAATCACCTCCTAAATTACTTTCCATTTAAATTGAAAGACCTTATATAGAAAATGCCAAAATTCCCATTTTCAGAATACACCATACATTACATACAATACACACCATGTTACCATGACTTTTTTTTTTGGTTGACTTATTTTGTCGTAGGTTCTCTTATGTATTTTAAAATAATTGATACTGAAACGGTGTAGACCTAAAAATTATGTAATTAAAACATAGACAGACTTTCAAGGGTTTGTTTGAAGAAATTCTTACACTTTGAAACAATTATATTTGATTAGTATTGTTAGGTACTGAGATAAACACTTTTAAATTAATTAATTAAGTATTTATTTGCGTACGACAAAATACACGTTCCTTACAACATCACGGTTCGGTAGTATCCAAGCGAGACAGCGTATCCAAGAGCAGACAAGATAGACTGCAATGCTACGTTCCGATATCACAAGTATATTTAATTTATTCTGTAAATATTTGTACGCCATGTGGCAGAGCACGGACGGAGAGACGAAACTAGTGTACTTGCTATCTAATAACTAGTAACTTGTGACTCACAAATAAATGATTTTAAATTTGAATTTGAATTAGTTGATATTTTATTAAGGCGCTACGTAAAAGTTTTAGCTTCCCTGTTACTCCATATGCGAAAAAACCCTCAGTGCGAGTGGGACGGATTCGTGGAAAAGTAGCAAAAAGTCGTTTTTTTATTTATATAAAATGTAGTTAGCTATTTTGTCAAAAAGATTTTCATGGAGACTTTGCAAATACATTTTATCCACATTTTGAATGCAATTTCACAATGAAATTAGTTAGGATTTCAGAATTACAGGAAAATTTCGGAATTAAATTCTACCGAGAAAATTTCATCCAATCGCGTTTTCCTTCAGAGAGAATCTTAATCAAATACTCAATAAACATTTACCCAAAAATGAAATACGTAGATGACGTTATAGTGGAGTAAATGGATTCGAAAAAAACCCCATTTTTTTTTGGTTTCGCCTTAATCCCGCAGATATAAAAAATGTATTAAGATTTTGTCTAAAAAATATATTTCAACCCTATTTTTTTCGATTTTTATCTACAAGAGCGCAGTTACGGGATTGACGCAATTTTTTTTTCATAAGTATTCGTGAAGTGAATCTATTATAATATGAGTATTTTTTTTTCGTATAAAATTGCTAAAAACCCTCTAACTAACCTGCAGTTTCGCTGCGTGACCGTCTAAGAGTAATAGGTCAGTGAGCCAACCAATAATGGCCTCTATCAAAAGCTAATGAAGTATTTGCCATAGGCCTTATTCTGTTGGACGGCTAGGGACATTTCACTCTTAATTTCTCATCACTACATAGTATAAACCAAAGTCGCTTCCCGCTGTCTGTCTGTCCCTATGTATGCTTAGATCTTTAAAACTACGCAACGGATTTTGATGCGGTTTTTTTTAATATATAGAGTGATTCAAGAGGAAGATTTATATATATAATACATGCCCGTGAGAAGCCGGGGCGGGCCGCTAGTTATTGCTAAAATACTAATTCGCACTTTAGATCGTGGCTCGGTCGGATTCATCTTACGTTACGGAACCAGTCCATAGCATTCTCTTACACTTGACGGTTTTTGTAAAAGTTTCGGTTTTGGATGTTATTTGTTACTTTACTAGTGGTTCCTTTCTAGAATACGTTAAGTTTTTTATGTCTAAGATTGCTGTTGTATTAAAAACGTGCGCGATATAGCGAATGAATAATAATATTTTTTTTTATACATAATTATAATTACTTGGAGACCCCCTCGAAGTAATTCGGGGGAGAGTAAGAGGGCAGCTCACAGGCAAAAAACCAGGAGGCCCACCATGCCTGGGACTGATGGATGGCGGTATATCCATCCCTAATAGCCGGGCCTTATATGGAACAGACTGGCGACGGGCAGCGGCGTCACTGGTGCGAGGGTTCCGGCACCGCGCTCACCAACCCGCCTGCCCAGCGTGTGTGCGTATAGGCAATTCTTCCAGGATGACCGCCGGGAGTGGCAAAGTCCTGGAAAGGCTTATGTCCAGCAGTGGACGAACTAGGCTGATGGATGGATGGATGGAATTATAATTTCATCACGACATGAATCCCCGAGAGGGTGTCAGAGCTGTTCCATAGGGGAGGGTATAGGGGGTCCAAACACCAAACACACTTAGGTCTGATTTTAGTAAGAAACTGGCCAAGTGCGATTCGGACTCGCGCACAAAGGGTTTCGTACCACCACACAATATGGTAAAAATTCCACTCAGTTATACGCGACCGACTTAACTTGACACTTTACGATCTATTAATTAAACTATACAAGTGACTTTTTGATCATCGTCCAAATTCATACTGGTGGCTTGGTAAGTGATCAGTATCATTGATCAATAACAATTTTGGTGAAATTCGTAAAATGAAATTTCGACTCCCCATAGTGATTCACTCGGGACTGGAACTGAATTTATATGGGAAGCCGAAATTTCATATTACGAATTTCACAAAAATTGTTACTTATCCAAGATACCGATCACTTATCAAGCCTCCAGTATGAATTTGGACGATGATCAAAAAGTCACCTTGTATAGTCTAATTATAAAGGTCTAATTAAGTTGGTCTTTTATAACTTCCTAAATAATTAAATATTTGTAATTTTTAGATTTTTTATTATGTGTGTACTATAAGACCTACCTGTAAACGAAAGTTTCTAAGTCTAGGTTTTCACTGTGAGCAAATTTGTATGAAATTGATTATGTTTTTCGTGTCAAATTAGAAGCATGATTTTTTTCAGCATCATGGGGCTTAAGACTTCTGTAGGAGGTATCAGTTTTAACTTGATATCCCGAGCAAAAGGGTCTTGACAGACAGACAGACGGACAACAACAAAGTGATCTTATAAGGGTTCCGTTTTTTAATTTTGAGATACGGAACCCTTAATTATTATACCTTTACTTTTAATAAAAAAAATATAATCCGTATGGATAAAATAAGACTAGCATTTTTTTTTAAACTTTTCTTTACATATTTCATTCATCAGTCAAGTTAATTTAACCCTTTTAGTTCTCATTATCAAGCAGTCCAGATCGTGGCTCCATCTCACATGTGCTCCCAAAGTAATAATGCGCATACAAATCTTCGCCACTGTTCGGCAAAGTTCGTATTTCCTTACACTTTCTACACAATCAATAAGGTCACTTGGTACGTCCGGTCTCTCGGCTATAGATTTGTATGCGCATTATTACTTTGTTAGTACAGGGGGTCTAAAAAGGCTGACTTGGGTCAATCATAAAATTATCTGAAAGTAGGATAGAGTTAGAGATTTTTCACGCGTGCAAAAGAGACGGTATTAGAACGGAATCATAATGTGATTCATGCAAAACGGCCTTTTTAGAGGACCAGTACATAGAGATAGACAGTCACACAAACGTTTTATTTTACGTCATAGAGAATAAAAGAAAATTAAAAAAAAAAAATTATAATATTCAGGTTCATTTATAAAATATTAACGAAGCCGATGTACAGACACATAACATGTGTTCAAATAAACTACAAAATTATATAGCAATTGTATGAATTACATATGTATTTACTTAGCTCTGGTATATAAGTACAAGAGTTTATCTCTGTCTCGTGTATTGTATAATTCTTTTAATTAAAACATATTGATATAGTACCAATAATGGCAAGGCGTCTCTTTAACAGATTTAAAAAGAAATTTTTAACGTTTTTTATTTAAATCCAAAATCTATCAATAGACGCTAGAGTATATTGTCTCCAGAAGAAACAAAAAGAATAATCAAAAAGTATCAAAATCATTTGATCTGACTACACCAAAACGCTTGCTCTAAGAAAATCGACTCAAAAGTATAGCACTTAGCAAATAATGGTATCGATTCGGCATAACATGTCTTAACCTCTTTGACAGGACTAACCTTATTTTAAGCGTCCTGTCTTTTTCTTTCTTTATCGAAAAGACAAGGACAAAACGCTTAAATTAAGTTTAGTCCTGTCAAATAAGTTAAGATGTACTACACCGAATCGGTACCAATGATGACCTTTTTACCGTTTTTAATCTAAATCCAAAATCTATCATTCGACGCTAATATGATGTCTCCAAATGGAAAAATTTAAAAGTATCAAAATCATTCGATCTGACTACACCAAAACGCTTGTTCTAAGAAAATCGATTCACAAGTTTTAGCACTTCATTTTGAACTTTGATGCGAAGGAATAGAGTCGAGATTGCTTTGTAGGTAACATATCCGAATGCCGTGAAACCTACCTGCCCTTGTAATATGGACTCTCAAACGGATTTCGACAGTTGATACAACCATGGAGACGGCTATGATACAACACAATTTTACGGTACGTATAATCAAATAACTTGGCCAAGTGCTAGTTGGACTCGCGCAAAAAGGGTTCCGTAACGTACAAGACAAAGTTTAAAAATATCGAGAAATACCATCAGTTTAAAAGATGAATAAATATAATTTTAGCTGTATTTAGCTTTTTATTTGTAGTTTTAACAATTATATGATAATAATAAAAAATAATAACGAACTTTATATTTTCGATATATTTCGGCCTCATCAGTGAGGCCGTCATCATCACTGATGAGGCCGAAATATATCGAAAATATAAAGTTCGTTATTATTTTTTATTATTATCATATAATTGTTAAAACTACAAATCAGTTTAAAAGGCTATGCGAATTATTTTTGTCACTGTCGCTCCAAGCGAAAAATCGCGCAGTGCGAGAGGGGCGGATTCAGGGAAAAGGGATAAAAGTTGGTTTTATATTTTTATTAAAAAAACTAAAATAGCTAGCAAAATTTCAAATGTCAAATCTCTAGATATTGTTGAAACACACGTAATAAAATATGTTTGAGTTCTGTACATGGTTCCTATTCGTCAAACGAGGAGAAAAAGTATGTTTGAAGACCTCATTTCAACAATTATTTCTATCGTGGAAAAATTATCCAAACATGTTTTCCAATTTCAAAACCCTAGATTATATAGTCAAAATGCATATACCAGAAATGTATTATAATTTTCCGTGTATTTCATGAAATACACAGAAAAGAAACACACGTAGTTTTTTCGCATATCGCCTTAACAAGAAATGCTTATTGAATACTACTATTGCCTAAGACTAACAATTTATAGATACTCGTATCAAATAGTTTACTAACGTATAAACTTATTTTAATGATATTTAGTATTAAATAGGTCTTTACATATGAAATTGCCGAAATTTTCTTACAGATTCACTTGTAATTCAATAGACATATCTATTGTTTGTTTTTTTGTTTAAAAGTTGATTTCAAGGTATTTCTACGTATTTAATTCTGTTTTCATGTCAGTTTGATAAACAAAATTAAATCTTCAAAAACAGTTCGTCCTAAATGCCATCCATTTCCATGTTAAGATTCGTAATAATTTTTTACAGCTGACACTTTTCAAAAATTAAATTAATGTTGCTGTTAGCTTAATGTTGTCTCATTCACACACATAAGAAATTACATAATTTGGATTTGTCATTACTAAAAAAAATGCATAAATGTTGGTATGAAAATTGAGTTTCCTTCAGATTCTCTAAAGAAAACAGCAATCTCATATGTAAACGTATTTACGTTATGGCAGCTTCAAAATTGTTGTTTTTTTTTTACATTAGAGTGAAGTTAGAAAATCTTAATTGAATTTTTTAACTATCGTAATTTTTCAAAAATCGATTATATTATTAATTAATTAATTAATTATTATCGATTATATAAAAATATATTCTAACTTCATCTTTATTGAAAGTCTAATTATTTTGAAGCTACTATAATATAATTAAAAATACATTTATTATCGTTAGTTATTGTTAATTAATTAATTATTAATTAAGGCGATGTGTAAAAAAATAGAGGTGCTTCTTTTTTGTGTATTTCATGAAATACACGGAAAATTTTATTAAATTTGTGGTGTATGAATTTTGACTATATAATCTAGGGTTTTGAAATTGGAAAACATGTTTGGATAAATTTTCCTCGATAGAAATAATTGTTGAAATGAGGTCTTCAAACACACTTTTTCTCCTCGTTTGACGAATAGGAACAATATACAGAACTCAAACATATTTTATTACGTGTGTTTTAACAATATCTAGAGATCTGATATTTGATATTTTGCTTCTATTTTAGTTTTTTTATCAAAATTATAAAACTAACATTTTTCGCTTTCGCCCTGAATCCGCCCCTCTCGCACTGAGCGTGTTTTCGCTTGGAGTGACAGTGACAAAAATAAAATTCGCATAGCCTCTTAACAGTATTGTTAGTTAATCAATTAACTTTCTGTTAACAGACCAGAAGGCCCACCTTGAGTTTTGCATTCGATAGACTTTAAAGTTAAACGTTAGTCGCTTAGTGCAAAGTGCACAACTTAACTTTGTTTTTCTTGTTTAGAAATTAAAAATTGAAAAACATTTTGATCTGTGCCATTTGACGCCAATAGTTCAGTATTAGTGAAGCAAGAGTTTGAAATTGTCTACACAATAGGCTATTTGACAACATTGAAAATACATTACAAATTGTGGTCATCCTATCAGATAATAGCCTAAAAAAGACATATTTCACGTTATTTAAACTAAATAACGCATATTTTTTGCAAATTACGCGAAATAAAATATAATATTTTAAAATATCTTATCTGTGACGGCAATGTGCCGCGAACGCTCTGTGATTGGTGGCAACTCATGGTGACGTCACATGCAAGTAAACATGGATTCCTAGACTGATTGTTGTTTGCATTTTAGGTTTTCTGAGTGTTAAATTCGATCTGTGAAGCACTTTTCGGTCAATTTTGGATAAATTTTGTAATGAGAATTCACTTAGGTGCACTGTGTTGTTGAGGTTATGTGAACTTGTTTACTAGCGTGTGACGTCACACGTGTCACGTGACCAGCGCCATTACAGAAACATCGTTTTCGGAGCGATTTTTAAAACGTAAACTTAAATATTTATTTTATTAATAAAACAGTAAAATTTCTCGGAAATATCAAAGAAGTGTGCTTATTATGTTATAAATGATCATTTAAAATTACGTCCGAAATTAGTTAAATAGCCTATTAGTCATGATCTTCTCAAAACCAACTTAAAATACTGTTTTAACTTTGTTTGGACCAGATCATTGACTAATTGTGCATTAAATTTCAAACTCATGCTTTATAAACCTCACTAATACTGAACTATTGGCGTCAATTGCCAAATACCAAAATCTTTTTCAATTTTTAACTTCCAAACAAGAAAAGCAAAGTTAAGTTATGCTCTTTTCCCTAAGTGACTGACGTTTAACTTTAAGAGCGGTTTCGTAGCCGGATTGTGAAAAAGTTTCAAAATTTTAGTATTTCACAAATTGAAATACTTATTTACAGAAACCAATGGAAACTTTGCGATGGCAGCATACACAATACATAGGTAATAAGGTTTTGTTGAATAACTATTGAGTGAATTTTGAATTTAAGCCTGTACCTGAGCCTAGAGCATGACCAACTCCAGTATATCTAGGATTCGTTTGAAGAAATTCGGACTCTCCTTGTATTGAAAAAAATATATTTGGTTTATTAATCTTTTCTCTAGGGATGTTACGTATAAACAATGTACTAAGATTTATACTTTTGTCAAAAAAAAATGTTTTGCACCCTCTCTTTTTTTGGTTATCAAACGTTCGCTTCAAGAACGCGGTTAAGAGATCAACTTGATTTTTTTTTCATAAAATAGGTAATAGAAATATGAAGGTATATCACCTAAATTCAATATTTTTTTCCCTACAAAATGTTTCAGTATTAGCTAAAAACACACCAATTTATTGTTTCGCTGCGTGATCACTAGTATTACGCGTTCAAGAAAAAGAGGCCAAAGAGCCAACATATAATCGCCTCTATGACAAGCAAATAAAGTCTTTGCCGTAGGACTTATTGTGCTGGACGGGTAATAAAAAAAGTTGCTAGGGTATGCCATCCTCTTAAGTGTTCTGTTTCAATTAATTAGAAAAAGGTGGGTTTTTCACAATCCGGCTGCAAAATCACTAGGAAATAGTTCTAATGGATCAACGATCATTTTATATACTGGAGAAGCTACATTTTGATTATTATAAATCATAAAACTAATAAAGTTAAGTTAATAGTAAGCTTCGTTATCGCCATGGTCATTATCTATCTGAAGCAGAGAATTAGTATATAAATATCTAAATTATTATATAAATATCTAAATCAGTTCTCACTCTCGGAAAATTTATTCTTAGTACCTACTAGCTGCAGCTTCATGCTGGAGGTTAGATTCTCTTAGTACCTACTAGCTTCAGCTTCATGCTGGAGGTTAGATTCTCTTAGTACCTACTAGCTGCAGCTTCATGCTGGAGGTTAGATTCTCTTAGTACCTACTAGCTGCAGCTTCATGCTGGAGGTTAGATTCTCTTAGTACCTACTAGCTGCAGCTTCATGCTGGAGGTTAGATTCTCTTAGTACCTACTAGCTGCAGCTTCATGCTGGAGGTTAGATTCTCTTAGTACCTACTAGCTTCAGCTTCATGCTGGAGGTTAGATTCTCTTAGTACCTACTAGCTGCAGCTTCATGCTGGAGGTTAGATTCTCTTAGTACCTACTAGCTTCAGCTTCATGCTGGAGGTTAGATTCTCTTAGTACCTACTAGCTGCAGCTTCATGCTGGAGGTTAGATTCTCTTAGTACCTACTAGCTTCAGCTTCATGCTGGAGGTTAGATTCTCTTAGTACCTACTAGCTTCAGCTTCATGCTGGAGGTTAGATTCTCTTAGTACCTACTAGCTTCAGCTTCATGCTGGAGGTTAGATTCTCTTAGTACCTACTAGCTTCAGCTTCATGCTGGAGGTTAGATTCTCTTAGTACCTACTAGCTGCAGCTTCATGCTGGAGGTTAGATTCTCTTAGTACCTACTAGCTTCAGCTTAATGCTGGAGGTTAGATTCTCTTAGTACCTACTAGCTTCAGCTTCATGCTGGAGGTTAGATTCTCTTAGTACCTACTAGCTTCAGCTTCATGCTGGAGGTTAGATTCTCTTAGTACCTACTAGCTTCAGCTTAATGCTGGAGGTTAGATTCTCTTAGTACCTACTAGCTTCAGCTTCATGCTGGAGGTTAGATTCTCTTAGTACCTACTAGCTTCAGCTTCATGCTGGAGGTTAGATTCTCTTAGTACCTACTAGCTGCAGCTTCATGCTGGAGGTTAGATTCTCTTAGTACCTACTAGCTGCAGCTTCATGCTGGAGGTTAGATTCTCTTAGTACCTACTAGCTTCAGCTTCATGCTGGAGGTTAGATTCTCTTAGTACCTACTAGCTTCAGCTTCATGCTGGAGGTTAGATTCTCTTAGTACCTACTAGCTGCAGCTTCATGCTGGAGGTTAGATTCTCTTAGTACCTACTAGCTTCAGCTTCATGCTGGAGGTTAGATTCTCTTAGTACCTACTAGCTTCAGCTTCATGCTGGAGGTTAGATTCTCTTAGTACCTACTAGCTTCAGCTTCATGCTGGAGGTTAGATTCTCTTAGTACCTACTAGCTGCAGCTTCATGCTGGAGGTTAGATTCTCTTAGTACCTACTAGCTGCAGCTTCATGCTGGAGGTTAGATTCTCTTAGTACCTACTAGCTTCAGCTTAATGCTGGAGGTTAGATTCTCTTAGTACCTACTAGCTTCAGCTTCATGCTGGAGGTTAGATTCTCTTAGTACCTACTAGCTTCAGCTTCATGCTGGAGGTTAGATTCTCTTAGTACCTACTAGCTGCAGCTTCATGCTGGAGGTTAGATTCTCTTAGTACCTACTAGCTGCAGCTTCATGCTGGAGGTTAGATTCTCTTAGTACCTACTAGCTTCAGCTTCATGCTGGAGGTTAGATTCTCTTAGTACCTACTAGCTGCAGCTTCATGCTGGAGGTTAGATTCTCTTAGTATACCTACTAGCTTTTAATAAACATTTCTTGTGAAACTGATGGTTTTATATTATTTTCTCGATTTCTTTAATTATCAATTTTATTGTTAAGTCTAAAGTTTTCGTTGTATCGCTCGCGTTTTTATCTAGCCACTATAAGTGGGCCGCTTTGCCAGGCCAAACCCACCTTTATTTGTAAGGGTAAAGAGTCATACAGCTGATTCTCTAGACCAATACGTGTTACGTGAACCTCATACTTGCAAGCTTAGCGTAGTTATGTACAACGATTCCATTTGTTTCACCTTTGTTTAAAGCGTCTTGATACTTTTTAAACTCTAAAAGTACGAGTGTGGTAACATTGTCTAATTTTAAGTAGTTCTCCGCTATGTTGGACATATTATTATATATAATTCATCACATCATACAAGTACGAGTTTGGTAACGTTGTCTAATTTTAAGTAAATCTCCGCTATGTTGGACATATTATTATATAGAATTCGGCACATCATAAAAGTACGAGTTTGGTAACATTGGTATCGATTCGGCATAACACGACTTAACTTATTTGACAGGACAAACCTTATTTTAAGCGTCCTGTCTTTTTCTGTCTTTATCCAAAAGACAAGGACAGAACGCTTAAATTAAGTTTAGTCCTGTCAAATAGGTTAAGATGTGCTACACCGAATCGGTACCATTGTCTAATTTTAAGTAAATCTCCGCTATGTTGGACATATTATTATATGTCGTAGAATTCGGCACATCATAAAAGTAGGAGTTTGGTAACATTGTCAATATTAAGTAGCTCTCCGCTATGTTGCACATATTACTACATGTCATAGAATTCGACATATCATAAAAGTATGAATTCTAAAGTCTTTTAACAAAAAGTCAAAAATAGGAGCCACGTCGAGCAGAGTGAGGAGGAGCGTGTTAGTATTACATGCAAATACATTTAGGAACCCGAGCGAAGCGGAGCGAGGTGACCCCTGCAGTTTTAAGGCGATTACCATCGCCAAATTAGCAGCTCGAAATTTGTCTGTACGAATATCAACGGAAACGACATTGAAATAACATTCATATCAGCGCATAATGCGCGATGGCTGTTACGACGCTCGCTGCGTCCTTGATAGGGCGAAATAGGAGAAAATAATACTTTTCACATGGACGTGATTGTTCGATTGAATAATCTTATGTTATATTTATAGCTATCAAGTTTATCTATTTATCAAAGCATAAGTGAATTAATTCGATCAAGCCGCTTAGGAGCAGTAGGGAATTCAAGCCAAAAAACACCATTCAGTTAAAACAATTTTTCATATAGAAGTTTTGGTGGTACGAAAAAGAAAAATGTTGCATATGTTGTCTTAGAGTTGATAATCCATAATACATTTTTTCAATATTTTTGGTTTGGCCATAAAAGAGGAGTAGGCTTTAGAAAGTACCTATTTGGCGATGAATGAATGAATGAATGAATTAATACACACTTGATTGTACACGGTCAAATAAAAAATTGAGTACAGAGTTTTGAACACACAATGTTGTACAAGGGCGGACTTATCACTTAAAGCGATTTCTTCCAGCCAACCTTTGGGTGGTGAAGAAAGTATTATTTTACGTAATGTGGAGGGGGATACCAATTTACAAAATACATAAATAAAAGAAGAATCAAAACCAATAAAGTGAATATACATAATGCCTAATACTCGTATATAATATACTCCTATCCAACAAAACTTGCACAATATATTTTATGTTTGATACATACATATCGTATACATACAAATAAATAAAAATAAATAAAAAATATATATATTAAGGCGATATTAAGCGCCTTAACAGAATTCATGGTTTGCCTAGGCATCTCTAGATATGCCCAATTCTACGATGTGGCGATGACATGTAGACAAGAGCCATAGGTATTTAAATAACTAATCCATTTACGAATAAAATAGCACGCTCATTACCAATTCGAACGAAACTCTTTAATCAAATTCTTTTCTAATTCCCACATTTTGAATATTACTACTACATGGTACTATTAAGGCGATATGTAAATGTTTTAGCGTTCCTGTTTATCCATATGCGAAAAAATCCTCAGTGCAAGAGGGACGAGGAGGAGGGGACGGGTTCGAGGAAAAGTAGCAAAAATTAGTTCATTTATTAATATAAAATGTACTAAAGCTGCTATTAAAGTTTCGTTTAACCAGATTCTAGATAACAGTACCCAATGTCATTCCAAATTGTCAAACCAGGAGAATTGCTGTCGAAAAAGACCTCATTTCAATAAGTATTTGTATCGAGCCGAATTTCTCTAACCGGTTTCTCTAGAAAAAGATTCAAAAACAATGTATTATTTAATCAAAATAATACACTCTATACTGAACTATGCAACAAAATAATACGTTCTTTATTGATGGAGATAATAATAATAATAATGCAAGTTCTAAAAGTGTCGATTTTTTTTCGTAGCGCCTTTAATAGTAGTTTATGCTACAAGGGCGAAAAGGAATAAATTACGAGGACGATTTAAAACACGAGGGTAGCGAGTTTTACGCCCGTGTATCATACTACGTTTTTCAATGCATAGTGTGAGGAAATGAAAACAAATATAATCTTGTGAACTTTAAATCATGATTGGCTCAAAAGGATTGTATCCAGAGCCGTTAAACAGTGGGAAAAAAAGTATAACATCTATGGTACACAGGAAAGGCTGCAGGTTAGCCAACCATTGCAAACAAATAAAAAAATAATAATAATAAAGCCCTAGGGCAAAATAATCGACTTTCTGTTCGGTTTTGATGCATAAAAAGTGGACCTTTACGAGCACTTGCATTGAAAATAAATTGACGTGCATCCGCAGTTTAAGTGTGCATAGTAATTATTATTGTACACGTATACACTTCCTGAATAGTGAAGGATAACACTGTAATGTAAACTGGCGTATTTTTATGCCCGAAAAACGGCGAGCTTACCCACAATTCCCATAGCTTAATATTTAAAAGATTTTTTTTTTTTTTTTTCGTAGAATATACGCCATTTTAGGACATATTTTTCTTGTTTTTGGTACATAAATTAACCATTATTTTTTATGATTTTTTGAAGAATTGTCAGATGACCTTGTCACTTGAGAATTTTAGACATTATACTGATTGTGATTTAAAAAAAAATCATAAAAAGTGGTCTGTCTCTGTTTGTCTACTCATCTGTCATCTAGCTGCCAAATTAGTCTGAAGCAAATTATTATAAATTTATTAATAAAATATTATTATAAATCTTGATAGCAAAGGACACATTTCTAAACAGCCATTACTCAAGTGACGTCACACGAGGGGAAATGGAAGTTGCAGTCTTTTCGTAAAAATATTCATCATCATGAGTTTTTTTTTTGACCAAAACTTCGAAAATACCGCTTATTAAACCTAAATCTCGAAATGGTTTTCGAATTAACACACCTTACCATAATTGAATCTAAGCCAATCACGTTGGAAATTTGAGATGTAAAAATCGTTGGTGAAAAGAGGGTTACGAGTGGACTATTTTAGTGACAGTCATACTTGAAAATACCTCAGACATACCTTTGGAGATATATGAAGTGACGTCATGTTTTTCGCGATTTGATGTAGAATTGTAGA
This sequence comes from Ypsolopha sequella, assembly GCA_934047225.1. Taxonomy (NCBI): domain Eukaryota; kingdom Metazoa; phylum Arthropoda; class Insecta; order Lepidoptera; family Ypsolophidae; genus Ypsolopha; species Ypsolopha sequella. Next base: position 6,370,335 of record OW204011.1, read on the forward strand.
TACAAAGATATTTGTGTCGATTCGGTCCAACACGATTTAACTTATCTGACAGGACTTAATTTTAGCGGTCTGTCTTTTTCTTTCTGTATCGTTTTATTATATACAAGGTGACTTTTTGATCATCGTCCAAATTCATATTGTAGCCTTAGTAAGTGATCAGCATCATAAATTGATAACAATTTCTGTAAAATTTGTGTAATGAAATTTCGACATCCCATAGTAATTCACTCCCAGTTCTGAGTGAATCACTATGGGAAGTCGAAATTTAATTTTATGAATTTTACAAAAATCAAAATTGGTTTATGATGCTGATCACTTACCAAGGCTCAAGTATGAATTTGGACGATGTTCACAAATTCACCGTGTATATATACAGATTTTTCGAATATTATGGTAGAAATTAAATAAAAAAGAAAACTTTCGATATATTTCGACCCACTTGGGGCCGTCGTCAGTCGAATATGGAATATTATCATAAATAAAATAGAGTTAACAATAAAATTAAAAACTTAACCTATTTTCTTAACGGCATATATAATATAAGTGTAGTCTACTTAGTAGTTATAGAATATCGCATGTGCGAGTAATATGATAATAAATATTTTTATAGCACACTGTGCGTAAAATGACCGCTTTTGCTACTTGTGCTATAAAAAATTATACGAAACTCGTGCGAAAACTTTTTCTCGACTCGTGTGATTGCAGCACTCGCCTTCGGCTCGTGCCGCAAACTCACACTCGTCAGAAAACGTTTCATCGCTCTCGTATCGTAATGTACTATTACTTAATAAAAGCTTTTTTTACTGTTTTATTATATTCGACTGACGACGGCCCCAAGTGGGTCAAAATATATATCGAAAGTTTTCTTTTTTATTTGATTTCTACCATAATATTCATAAAAATCTTTCTGTGTCGAAAACACAAAGACAGGACGCTCTAAATAAGGTAAGTTAAGTTATGTTGTGTTACACCTTAGAAAGGTTTCCTAGAAGGTTAGAAAGGTTAAGTTACATGAATTTCATTAAAATAGAAACAAAAAAATATTACAAAGAATAAGTAGGTAGATTAATTATGTAGTCGAAATAATTTAAAGTATCAAAACACTTCAGGCGCCTCGTTGAATCTCTTGAAACGTAATTTTATTGCTTTATACGCCGACCAACGCGCCTTCATCCTCGCTCGCCTTTAACATGAACTTGAAAATACAGGGTGTTGATGAAGTTGCGGAAGCCAAAAACTGGCGATAGTACTCGCACATACGAACAAAACTGTCTATGAAAAAAAATAGAGAAATCGAGAAAAAAATACATTTAGTTCGGGTAGCTCTGTAACTTTTCTATGAAACAGCTGAATTTTTTTCACGATTTGAGGGTTGGCTCCATAGTAAAAGTTGTTTGTATGGACGAGTACTATCGCCAGTTTCCGGCTTCCGCAACTCCTCTTAACACCCAGTATATTTTTTATTTTAAAAAGCCTTCAGATGTAACAAAGAAGTTATCTAAAAAGGGGCTCCATTATGCTAAAATTCAGTCCTGATCTAACTCTTTTTAACTTGTCTATCCTCCATCCATCCATCAATCATCCTAGTTCGTCCACTGCTGGACATAAGCCTTTCCAGGACTTTGCCACTCCCGGCGGTCATCCTGGAAGAATTGCCCATACTCACACACGCTGGGCAGGCGGGTTGGTGAGCGCGGTGCCGGAACCCTCGCACCCGTGGCGCCGCTGGCCGTCACCAGTCTGTTCCATATAAGGCCTGGCTATTAGGAATGGATATACCGCCATCCATCGGTCCTAGGCATGGTGGGCCTCCTGGTTTTTTGCCTGTGAGCTGTCCTCTTACTCTCCCCCGAATTACTTCGAGGGGGTCTCCAAGTAAGATGGTGGTACCTTCACAGTCGAGCTCGGCATCAGCTCTACCACCTAAAAATGTGACCAAACCTATGTTTTAAGGGGCTGCACAATGCTAACATTCAGTCCTGGTGTAGCGCTTTTGTTTTTTAATTCTCTATCCTGCTCTAATCAGATGCCGCGCATGCAAAACTTCAGTTATTATGAAATCATGGCTCCATTAGGACATTAACTATAATTTCTTTATGTAATAAAGATGGCTTTTTCTAGTTAGTATCTGCGTGTGTTGGTTTCGTTTCAATCGGTTTTGAAACATGGAAACTGAATCGCTTTCTTTGTGAAATTCATGCTTTTTTAAAAGTAACATAATTAAAATAAGATTGAATCTATGTTTATTTATAAAGTGTAATTAATTAATTATTGTTTAAAAAACACTTGTACTTATCCACATATACAGTAAACTTTATTATGCCCGACCGGTTTCGCTGTAAAGCATTTTCTAGGGCCTTTTACAGATCCTAACTAACAAAGAAAATAATTTTACATTACAACCTTGTCTAAAAATGACGATGCTTTACAGCGAAACCGGTCGGGCATAATAAAGTTTACTGTATATGTGGATAAGTACAAGTGTTTTTTTTAACAATGTATTATAAATGCCACCAAGTGCCAACAATCACTAGCATCTACTATAATTATTGTATATGCAAAACTGAAGTTGAGCATTGTGGATTGAAAATTGATAATTTATAAACTAGCGACCCGCCTCGGCTACGAACAGTGTCGAAGGAATTCATTATCGCGCTAAAAGCACTGTTTTTAGCGTTCCTTAGTAATTTTTCAATCAGCTTTTTAATATCTACAATTTGATACCCATATTGTATTTATAGGATAATATTTTTTATTTGTCTCACTTTTGTTTTGGAAATATTCTGAACAATTTCACATTTTTCATATTTTTTTTACACCGTGATATGTGGGCAAATTAATGCTATTTTTGTACCAAATTTCATGTCTTCATCTTTAACGGTGCTAAAGTTATGAAGCTGTGACATACGGACGGACGGACGGATAACGGAGTCTCGTACCTTTTAGTAGTGGCGTGCATAGAACTTTTTTCCGGAAAAGCAATCAGAAGGTCAAGCTTGTCAATAAAAAAAATATAAAAAAATTTAAATAACACTTTAAAAAAAAAAAAGTTTGTATGAAAATGTTCTTTCTAGGGTAGGCATCATAGCATCATGGCGTCATACAAACTTTCTTTATTCAAAGTGTTATTTAAAATTTTTATATTTTTTTAATTAATTAAATAAGCAACTCGATGTGTGTCGGTACAATTATCAACGGAAACGACATTGAAATAATGTTCATTTCAGCGTGCATTGAAAAGTGGCTGTTACGACAACCACTGCGTCTCCGGCTAGCGCAAAATAGGAAAATAATACTTTTCACATGGACACCATGAATGGAAAAAAAATTTTAAACTTAAATTTTTTAGATCTAAAAATTTCCTATAATTTGGTGAAATAATAATTAAAATCGCTTTAGGCGTTTGGAAGGAGTATGAGAATTCTTGTGTTAATCATGTGAAACTTTCGATGACTTCCGATTTTTTTTGTCAAAATTTACAATAGAAAAACGGTTTATGAAACTTAAAATTTATTTTTGACTCTATAATGCCTATCATATATTTTTATGAAAGTTTTTGGACTACCCATGTGGGAGGAGTAGGCCTTCAAAGGCAGGTCCAAATTGCAGTTGGCGTATTCATTCGCCTTAATTATTTAAGAAGTTATCAAATACCAGCTTAGTTAGACCCTTTGGATACATAGAGTTTAATAGATCGTAAATGTCAAGTTAAGTTGGTCGTTTAAGTACATTCCTCCATAACTGGAATGATTTACCATAGTGTTTTTAGGGTTCCTTAAGGGTGGTACGGAACCCTTTGTGCGCAAATCCGACTCGCATTTGGCCGGTTTTTATTTTAACTAGAAATGCACACTTCTTGAAGGTGCAAGTCCAGAAAATGCAGTCTATAGCACATGGTCTCACTGATATTATCCTTTATTGCTTTATTAATAAGAGCCAAGCCGTTTCTCTTATTACCTTGGTTAGAGGTATTGTTTATTTATGCATACGGAGTTATGCACTCAAGCGTCAAAGCGTGAAACTTTCGCCACCAGTCAATTTTAAATAAAATACACTTAACCTTTAGTCTGCCGGCAAAAAAATACAACAATGAGCCGTTTTCCACGCTAGCTTCTATAAAAATCTCATAGATGGCGCTGTCTAACGGCTTAAGGCGATATGCGAAAAAAATACGGGTGTTTCTTATCTGTGTATTTCATGAAATACACGGAAAATTATAATCAGTTTCTGGCATATAATCTTGGATAAATTTTCCTCGATAGAAATAATTGTTGAAATGAGGTCTTCAAACACACTTTTTCTCAATAGGAACCATATACAGAACTCAAACATATTTTATTAGGGGTGTGTCAACAATATCTAGAGATTTGATACGAAATTATAAACTAACATTTTTCGCTTTCGCCCTGAATCCACCCCTCTCGCAAAGAGTGATTTTTCGCTTGGAGTGACAGTGACAAAAATAAAATTCGTATAGCCTCTTAAGATAAATACCTTACAAGTTACGTTTTCCTATTTGCTTATCATTTCGCTTTTCTAATACAAAGATTTCAAAAGTAAGATAAGCCCTTACCGTAGTATGACAGCACCAAAATGTTTCCACCTTTAAATGGGTGACGCTCACACATTTGGAATCAGTGCTCATCTGAACACAGTGATAGTTGGACGCCTTAAGTGCACATGAAGTTTTGAATTTTTACGACTTCGGTAGTCTGATCAGTTTGCTGACTATTTTTGATAAAGAGGCAAAAGAGGAGTGTCTTGATCGTAGCAGATGGAAATCTATAGTATCTGCCTACCCCTACTATATATGTATGTATTTTTGAATAAAAACTCGATAATAGTAGACAGATTGCGCACTCATAAGTGTGCGCGCGTCGGCACTATGTTAACGCACGCATACAAAAACATTTTAGGTGCCAGGGCTCATCTAAACTTTTGAAATCTTTGTTCTAATATTGCTAGGGATCAATAACAAGTAGTATTTGCTCATAATTATATTAAAGATTCTTCTAAAGATAAGTGATTCTTCCAGACGAGTGGGCCTGCGGATGAACTTGGATAAGACCAAGGTCATGCTCAACTGCCATGTCATCCAAAGGCCAGTAACCGTCGACAATGTCAGCATCGAAGTTGTTCAAAAATATGTTTACCTGGGTCAAGCTATCCAGCTGGGTAAAAACAACTTCGACTCCGAGGCTGACAGAAGAATATGCTTGGGGTGGGCAGCATTCGGGAAGTTGCGTCACATATTTACGTCGCCAATACCGCAGTGCAACCAGTGCGTCCTTCCAGTGATGACGTACGGCGCTGAGATGTGGTCTCTTACCAAAGGCTTGATCCGCCGATTTAAGGTCGCTCAACGGGCTATGGAGCGGGCTATGCTTGAGATTATCTCTGATGGATCAAATCTGTAACGAAGATATCCGTCAGAGATCGAAGGTGACCGACATAGCCTGCCGAATCACTCCGAATCAGTAACTTGAAGTGGCAGTGGACTGGCCATATTTGTCGCCGACGTGATAACCGTTGGGGCCGTAACCGTCAGTCGCTTAGTGCAAAGTGCATAACTTAACTTTGTATTTCTTGTTTAGAAGTTCAAAATTGAAAAAGATTTTGGTATGTGGCAGTTAACATCAATAGTTCAGTATTAGTGAGGTTTATAAAGCATGAGTTTGAAATCTAATGCAAAATTAGTCATGATCTTGTTCAAACAAAGTTAAAAACAGCATTTTAAGTTGTTTTTGAGAAGATCATGACTAATTGTGTAAACAATTTCATACTCTTGCTTTATAAAACTCACTAATACTGAATTATAAAATGCTTTTAATTTTTTTATTTCTTAACAAGAAAAACAAGTGCTAAGCGAGTGAAATCTGTATCCAGATGATATTCGGTAGGTACAGTGGAGAACGCATCAAGTAAGACACATTGGACATTGTACCTACCTATCTTATATTCTTCTCTGTAGGGACTAATGTCGTACTGCAAGTGTATAGCTTGATGTGGTCTCCACTGTACCAGTTAGTATGGTATTAAAGTTATCCGAGCAAAAATTACATCAAAACATGATCAAAACAAACACAGTGAAGACGCAAAATATTACAACTGATAGCCAGAGATCAACCAAAGTTGACTTTGATTTGTTTTTAATATTTTTGAAAGGCCCATTTAGCCAAGAGATTATATAATTTTTTCAGTCCTTAGACAGCGCCATCTATGAAAATTTTATGGAAGCTAGCCTGAAAAAGGGCTCATTGAATTACAGGAATCTTATTTTGCGTTTTCTAGGAGGCTTGTGTTCTTTATCAGTAAGAAAATGAAATAAGATGAAATTTTATTAAATTAAATTTGCCGTTTTTCTCGATGACTGTACATTTTTTCTAAAATATGTGAACGCAGAAGTAAAATACTCCAAAAGTTAAGATTATTTTCCTGAAGTTGTTTTCTCGTAGCTATTACGTAGCTCTGGGGCTCTACCGCGTAATTCTCATTTGTATCAACTTCAAGCAAATGCATGCGAAATTCAACGCGTGCAAAAGAGATGGCATGTTAGGCGGGCGTCGTCGCACGCACGACAAATTTCAATCTCAAGTTGAGGTTGATGAAAATGAGAATTACGCGGTAGACCCGCTGGTACGTACGTACTTACCCATACAAAAACAGTATGTGTGCATAATCATTTTTAGGGTTCCGTGGTACGTAAAAGTTACAAAAGGAACCTTTATGGTGAGACTCTGTTGTCCGTCCATCCGTTCGTATGTCACAGCCTCATAACTTTAGCAGGGTTAAAGATAAAGACATGAAATTTGGCACAAAATACAAATGGGTATAAAATTGTAGATATTAAAAAGTTGACGGTAAAAATATATACTTTTACTATATTTACTGGCACTGGTTTCGAGAAATCTTTAAAAAATCTCAAATATATATATATATATATGTCCTCCCCCCTTATCTCCAAAACTGGTGGACCAAAAAATATGAAAAAAATCATGGTAATATGTGTTTACGTAAAGATTACAGGAAAAATAATGCGGTTAAGAAATTCACGAAAAGAAAATGACAAAATTAAATTTATCATCCACAATTACAGAACACTAGGTACGCGAGTCTGACTCGCACTTGGCCGGTTTTTTTAGATGTGAAAACGTTAATGTATTAAGAACCTTTCGTGAGAAAAAAAACGGTAACTATAGTGCTGTCCCGCTCTAGCTGGGGGCTGTTTCAATTTAATACTTACTTATTGATTCTGAGGCCGTGCGCTCAAAGGTACGATCAGCAAATCAACACCTAACATCTTTGAAATTAATGTATTTTCCCGTCATTCTCATTATTGCTATTAAAGTAACAGATGGCTCGGATGCATGTTCTTTTGATATATAAAAAAAATACGGATGTTTCTTTTCTGTGTATTTCATGAAATACACGGAAAATTATAATCAGTTTCTTTCTGCTATATGCATTTTGACTATATAATCTAGGGTTTTGTTTTTTGAAAACATGTTTGGATAAACTTTCCTCGATAGAAATAATTGTTGAAATGAGGTCTTCTAATACACTTTTTCTCCTCGTTTAACGAGTAGCAGCCATGTACAGAACTGAAACAAATTTTATTAGATGGGTTTCAACAATATCTAGATTTTTGGTTTTGGAAATTTCGCTAGCTAGTTTAGTTTTTTTAATAAAAATATAAAACCAACTTTTAGTGACATTGATAAAAATAAAATTCGCATAGCCTCTTAAGAGGCTGGTTGAGCAATCCTAGTTCATACAAACGAAATATTAAAACCATTTGTAAATCATATACAAGGTGACTTTTTGATCATCGTCCAAATTCATACTGGAGGCTTGATAAGTGATCAGTATCTTGGATCAGTAACAATTTTTGTGAAATTCGTAAAATGAAATTTCGGCTTCCCATAGAAATTCAGTTCCAGTCCCGTGTGAATCACTATGGGGAGTCGAAATTAAATTTTACGAATTTCACCAAAATTGTTATTGATCCATGATACTGATCACTTACCACGCCACCAGTAGAGGAGAAGGTGGTAATGCAGCCCCCTGGTGGCAAACCGGCCCCCTATCGAAAAACATACTACGAATCACGCCATCTAGCCCATTTTAATTAAACTTGATGTTCCTCATTGCCTATTATCTGTGGCTTTTAGTCTGGACGTGAATTGTTCATAGATGGCGTTAGTATGAATTTATCTGTCAAAACGCGCGAACCGAATGTTTTTTTGCTGCGACGGAAAAAATCATTTCTCTGGATTTAAGAATATTTGGAAGCCGCTGCTACGACACATCCTCAGCTGAACAGTCGGGTTATCAATATTTGCAAGTAAGTTTGCTTTATTTGACCTATTTAGAACGTTTTCATCTTTGTTTCAAAAACACGTATGTTGACAATTCAGCCCCCCAACATAGAGGGTAAACTAGCCCCGGGGGCCAAATTGCCATCATGGTCTTCTGCATGCGTAAAATATCTGAAACAAGAAGAAGAAGACCAAGTTATGGAACAGGGACGACATGATAAACGCTATCAATGCTGTTAGGGAGAAAAAGATGGGATACAAACGAGCAGTGAAAGAGTTTTCCGTCCCCAGAACTACCCTCAGAAGACTGGTAAAGGATAGTTGTTCAGCAGAAGAAACAGTAGAAAAAAAAGCTGGCAGAAGACCAGTCTTGCCACCTATACTGGAAACTTTTAAACTTTTTTTAAACTTTTTTGTTTAATCTAAGCATTTACAGTGACTTTTACTGGGGGGCCATATTACCACCCGTTTTTTGAAAACAGGTCAAACTGATTCTTTAATAAAAATAAACATATTTTTATAATTTATGTGATTATTGAATGTACCTTAACACCATCATTTAATTATTAAATTACCTGCAGTATAAAAATAAATTGAGTCTTTAGAGCTAAAAAAAAAACATTTTATAAAGTAAAAACAAACTAGGGGGCCAAATTACACCCCTTTCCTCTATGAATTCGGACGATGATCAAAAAGTCACCTTGTATATTCTTAGTATAGTGTGTGTTTATTCCGATTGGATTACAGAATATCTAGGTTCCCAAATATATATTTTGAAAGGACACTGATTTAAAAACGACGTATAAGCAATTTAAAATTTCCATACATAGCTTGTTTTTCTCATATTTCATGTTTAAATCAGTATTCTTATTTAATATATATTTCTGAACCTAGATATTCTGTAATACAATCAGAATAAATACACACTTGCTCCGCCGGCCTCTTAAATAAAATAGATATTTCAAAGTGTGTAGGTATACTTATTTTACAAACTTTGTTCAAAAGAACTATGACAGAAATAAATGTCTATGTTTGAACACTTGGCGACTTATCCATCGCAAGGAGATATAAATTAACATTATATCATTGCAGTATAGAAACGCAGAAAGAAAAGCAAATCTGGATGTGAGGAGCTCTGAACCGAGATACGAACCCGGGACCTCTCGCTTACCATAACACAAAAACTAACAAATGTATAACACAAAAAATACAACACAGCTAACAAAATATCAACATAAATTGTATTCTGGTCCAACATTTGAAAACAAAACAAATATTTCAAAGATTGTAAAACCATAATGCGTTTGTTCTGCTAACGGTACACTTGTTAAAATGGCCACATCCGGCGTTCGGATTGTTCCTCACTTGTGCATTCATCGCGGCGAATAATATTAATATTAAATTACCAATGAAAGTATAAATAAAAATATTTGGTTTTTGTTGTTCATTCATGCAGATGTTTTTAAATTTTCATGAATTGTTGTGAAAACTTTTGTAGAATTGAAGCCAAAAGACATGAAAGATTTTTTTAAATTAATTATGCTTAATTATGCTAACGGTCATCAAAAAAAACTTGTGAAACGCTTCGTCGACTTTGTACCCATCTGAAATTAATTTTCAAAATTCAAAATTCACAAAGTTTATTTTGCAAAGTACGTATATACAGGTTGATAATGAAACCCCTAGCTTTATTGAAATCTATGAATCCAAATCACTAATAGAACACAGAATCGTAAAAAAAAAAGTTTTTTTTTCCCCCATATTTTTATCGGGAAAAGTTTCCAAATTGCGAATAAAATGGCTAGCCTACGCGACGAGCCGCCGGGCCCCAACCATCAATGAAAAACATTCCCGTACACCTGTGTACCACCTACCCCCGCCCCGGCCCGCGATCGCCAGTCGCCGGCGCACCGACGTCACGAGTGCATGCGCAAATACAATAAAAGTGCAAATTTTCTCTCCCGCCGCGCAACTATTTTCGAGTCGTCACGATGCCGATGTACTCTTCTCGCGAATATTACGAAATGGTGCGAGTGTACATCCTCAGTGGAGAAAATCTTTACCGAGCGAGAACATTGTACGAAGAGGAGAGCATTCCTCGGCTTCGTGCTCAAGGACTTGTCAACGCCACGGTTCCACATCGTCAAACGATTTTAGCGGTAAACCAGCGGCTACTGGATTATGGTCAGTTTACCGTGCCAAGCCATGCACAAGGGGCTGGCGCGCCACGTCTGGCTATTGAGGTAGAAGATGCTGTGTTCGACTTCTTTGAGCGGCACCCCCGAGCCAGTACGCGAGACGCAGCTCAGCGGTTTGAAATTAGCCAACCAACAGTGTGGAAATTGTTGCACTATGCTGGACTTCATGCATATCATTTTCAGACAGTGCAGCACCTGCATGAGGCTGACGCGCAAAATCGTCGCACGTTTTGTGAGTGGTTCCTTCAGAACCAAAACAAAAACATTTTATGGACTGACGAGTCAATGTTTACACGTGTGGGTCTGTACAATTGCCACAATGAACACTGGTGGTCGTACAGAAACCCACACATGATTCGCGAACATCACCATCAAGTGCGGTTCAGTGTTAATGTGTGGGCCGGTATTATTGGTGACAAAGTGCTTGGGCCGTATTTTATTGAAGAACGTTTAACCGGAGGCACATACCTAGACATGCTAAGAGGTGTGATTGCAGACTATTTGGAGGATGTGCCGCTCGCGTACTTGCATGACTTTTATTTCCAGCAAGACGGAGCACCACCTCATTACGCCCAACAGGTACGGGAGTACCTCAATGAAGAGTACGGAGACCGATGGATAGGTCGCGCCGGGCCTGTGGCATGGCCTGCCAGGTCACCAGACCTCACGCCCTGTGATTTTTTTTTGTGGGGAGAAATCAAACGCCGCGTATACTCGGAGGAGTCTCAAAGCCGCGAAGAACTGAAAGACCGTATTATCAGTGCATTTAACGCTGTAAAAAGTGACTTTGTAGTGCTGAGAAAACTGAGAAGGAATGCAGTAAAACGTGCTAGACTCTGTTTAGAGAGAAACGGACTGCATTTCGAACAATTGCTGAAGTACAGCTAATGTTAGTTTAGGTATACAACTTCGTTGATTTCAATTACTTGTACATAAGTTGATTTCAATTTTTTAAGTACGCCTGAATACAGAAGTGACTAAGTACCTAACGATTTCGTAACTTAGCTACTTACCTACTTGCTGTTTGTAAATTATAAATCCTATTCAAAGCATTCTTACGAGTAATTCTTTAGCGCAATCTAAACAACTTCTGTATTTTGACGGTCCTAAGCCCGTAAAAGTATGAAGGGAAAATTGCAACTTATGATCGCTGATTTCTCCTTTCAGAGCGGCATGCAAAACAAAAGCGGTGTCCTTTGGTGGCTCGGATAAAGAATACTTACTTGTCGGCTCGCGACAAAGGGTAATTTGCCGACAACGTTTGGAAGCCGGCCGGTCGGCCATGTGGCGAGGCGAGGCGGTGACGCGCGTCACGTGTTTAGCTTGACAGTGATATGACAACGCTATTCGGTTTTTGTAGGAAAACTTTGACAGTCGATATCTTTTGTTTTTAGTATGAAACAAGACAAAAGTAACAAAACATGTATTTTCTAATTCGAACATAGAATAGGTTTCTTGAATATAGCTAGAGGGATCATTATCAACCTGTATAATACACGTTTCACAAGTCAAATTTTAATCTTATAAAAATATATGTAATAAAATAATAAATTCTACATGAACTAGATTAAATGTTTATTTAATTTATGTAGCAATATATATACGATTAAAATTATAGGTAAAATATTATTATACAAGGTGAAATCCAATCAACCGCCCGAACCCACACCGGAGACCCGGCCAGGGACCAGGAACAAGGTTCAATGATCACCAACCGAGCCCCCAGCACGAATCCAGGCGGCCGACCAAATCCCATCCTATATACTACATAGTAATAGGTTACATATACAAGGTGACTTTTTGATCATCGTCCAAATTCATACTGGAGGCTTGGTAAGTGATCAGCATCATAAATCGATAACAATTTTTGTGAAATTCGTATAATGAAATTTCGACTTCCCATAGTAATTCACTCCCAGCCCTGAGTGATTCACTATGGGGAGTCAAAATTTCATTTTATGAATTTTACAAAAATCGTTATTGGTTCATGATGCTTATGCATCACTTACCAAGGCTCAAGTATGAATTTGGACGATGTTCACAATTTCACCTTGTATATAAATACAATTAATCGTCAAAATCCTCAAAATTATAAAAAAATTAAAAGTGAGTTAACAGGAATAAACCGTATCTAGCAGAATTTGGTTAAGCAACTTTTTAAAAGCAGGAAGTATCTTCTAGCCTTCTAGGGTAGCGTTCTTAAACGCCGAGGTAAAGGTAAAAAAAAACCGTCACCCGTTCCACAACAACCCGAGTGAAAACGAAGAGCTCCGAATAGAAATTGTCAGGATTGCATTGCAATTAAATATAGGTAAACTATATATTTATAATCAGTAATACCTACAATTTGATACCCATAATGTATTTTTATAATATACAAGCAATTATAATAGTTAAAAAAAGACAAACTTTATATTTTTTCGAAATATTTCGGCCTCATCATCACTCGACTGATGACGGCCTCACTGATGAGGCCGAAATATTTCGAAAAAATATAAAGTTTGTCTTTTTTTAACTATTATAATTGCTTAAAACTACAAATAAAAAGCTTATATAGCTAAGGTTATATTTATTCATATAATATACAAGGTGACTTTTTGATCATCGTCCAAATTCATACTGGTGGCTTGGTGCGTGATCAGTATCATGCATCAATAACAATTTTGGTGAAATTCGTAAAATGAAATTTCGACTCCCCATAGTGAATCACTCGGGACTGGAACTGAATTTATATGGGAAGCCGAAATATAATTTTTTTCGGCTACCGAGAGATAATGGGGCACATACATTTTTTTTTGTAGTTTCTCAAATATTCTCGAAATCAGTGCCAGTAAATAAATATAGTTAATAAAATTTAATTAATAAGTTAAATATATTTACAATCAGCAGTTTAATATCTACAAATTGATACCTATATTGTATTTTTAGGACTTTTATTTTATTTTGTTTTTTTTGTGTTGGAAATATTTTGAACTATTTAAAAAAAAAAATTACGGCGTTTTATGTGGGCAAATTAATGCTATTTTTGTGCCAAATTTTTAAGATGAGGCTGTGACATACGGACAGACGGACAACGGAGCCTCACCATAAAGGTTCCTTTTGTACCTTTTAGGTATTATGGAACCCTAACAATCGTGTTTCTGTTCTGCAACTAGAAAAAGGTTCCAAAAATGTTGTACAAATTTATCAAACAAACAAACAAAAACAAAAACTTTTATTCAAAAGAAACTATACAAATACAAAAAAATCTTAACCTAAAAATATCAATGTTAAGGCTAAGATATTCACAAAAATTATGTGTTCAGAAACTTAAGTAAGGCAAAGTCAGTTGCTTCCGCTCGTAGGGACACAGTTTAGTTAATACAGGTAGCCGATTTGCTATGGATAAATTTTTAAAAAATATTTTTTTTTTCAGAGAATATACGCATTTTAGGACATAATTTTCATTATTTTGGTATATAAATTAACTATTATTTGTTTATGATTTTTTAAAGAATTGTCCGATGGATTTGTCACTTGAGAATTTTAGACATTATACCTACTGATTGTGATGCATATAAAAAAAAGTGGTCTGTCTCTGTCTGTCTACTCATCTGTCATCTAGCTGTCAAATTAGTCTGAAGCAAATTATTATAAATTTATCTTGATAGCAAAGGACACATTTCTAAACAGCCATTACTCAAGTGACGTCACACGAGGGCAAATGGAAGTTGCGTAAAAATTTTTCATCTTCATCAAAACTTCGAGAATACTGCTAATTAAACCTAAATCTCCAAATGGTTTTCGAACTAACACACCTTAAGGCGCTACGGAAAAAAATCGGCAATTTCAGAACTTCTATATCTACTTCGGTAAATAATGCATAATTAAAAAAAAATAGGGATCTGTTAAAACAGAAACGCGATTGGAGAAGTTCGGCTCGATAGAAATATTTATTGAAATGAGGTCTTTATCAACACCAATTCTCCTGGTTTGACAATTAAGAATGACATATGGACTGCAATTATATTTTATTAGATGTGTTTTAACAATATCTAGGACCTGGTGAAACGAAATTTTGATAGCATTTTTAGTACATTTTATATTAATAAAAAACCGACTTTTTGCTACTTTTCCACGAATCCGTCCCTCTCGCACTGAGGGTTTTTTCGCATATGGAGTAACAGAGACGCTTAATCTTTTACATATCGCCTTAACATAATTTAATCTATGCCAATTGATTTACAAATAGACTACCACCACGACGATCGTGCCTCCTGCCACATAACAACTCTAATGCGCATGAAATAAGCGTGATTTTCCTTTGTCCAGCTGGTCGGATCTCCGTGCGGTCAACATGGCCAGTACACCTTCTACAAGGCTCTGAAGGTCACCAACAAGCAGGAGCAGATCCTGGCCATCGGGGACTTCTTCTTCGTCAGGGTATGGCAGGACTCGGAGCTGGTGTCTATTGGTATGTTTTTTTTTAATACACTGTTTGCTTGGTAATAATATTACACGGAGAAAAAATATTTTTAATACTACCAGTGGCGGCACGTCTACACGTTTGCGGCATTCCTTTTAGTTATGAATAATCACGTCGGGGTCACCAATTTGGGGGCGGTATAAAATAAGTAGTTGTTACTAGTTTGGTGGTTAAGTATATAATATATATTGACGAAAGACGAATCCTTATTTATGCTTAATTATACGTGATTATTGATATCTAAAAGGAATGCGGCAAACGTGTAGACGTGCCGCCATAGTTATGTAAAAAAAACCTTGTAAACAAAAACAGAATTGTGTATATTTACTTGAATTATTGTCTACATTAGATTGTTCAAGTAAACTGAACAATAAATATAGACGTCACATATACTACAATGTTTTCTGTTTAAATGAGCTATATTCAGGTTAACGGAACCAGAATTTTTCTCAGTGTACGTTAAAAAATACTTCATTATGTACTTTTCCGAAATAAATTCATCATCTAGAGGTGGTAGAGCTGATGCCGGGCTCGACTGTGGAGGTACCACCATCTTACTTGGAGACCCCCTCGAAGTAATTCGGGGGAGAGTAAGAGGACAGCACACAGGCAAAAAACCAGGAGGCCAACCATGCCGGGGACCGATGGATGGCGGTATATCCATCCCTAATAGGCGGGCCTTATATGGAACAGACTGGTGACGGGCAGCGGCGTCACTGGTGCGAGGGTTCCGGCACCGCGCTCACCAACCCGCCTGCCCAGCGTGTGTGAGTATGGGCAATTCTTCCAGGATGACCGCCGGGAGTGGCAAAGTCCTAGAAAGGCTTATGTCCAGCAGTGGACGAACTAGGCTGATGGATGGATTCATTCTGTCACTAACGCGCCGGGTGAAAAATGGCGATGAGATTTAGGATGAAATCTTGTAGTCGTTTAAAGTGATATATCGTCCGTGCAAAGGTTCCTGTTATTCCAGGCAGAAAGACCCGCAGTGCGAGAGGGACGGAATCGGGAAAAATTGTCAAAATGTCGGTTTTAAATTAATACAAAATAAACTAAAATAGCTATGAAAATTTCAATAACCAGTAATTTAGGTATTGTTAAAACCCATCCAAATAAATATTTATGAAGTCTGTATGCTATCCCAATTTGTCAGAATATCAAAAAAAGTATAAATTTAGACCTCATTTCAATTATTGTTTCTATCGAGTAAAATTCGTCCAATCGCGTTTCTGATATTCCAAAACTAGAAAAAAATCCCAAAATTGTTATGCGTATTTATTTAATTTGGGACTTCTTTTGAACAGCAGATAAATAACTTCAAAAAGTGTCCATTTTGACGATATACCTCCTTAGAACATCAACAACACCAGCGGGTCTACCGCGTAATTCTCATTTGTATCAACTTCAAGCAAATGCATGCGAAATTCAACGCGTGCAAAAGAGATGGCATGTTAGGCGGGCGTCGTCGCACGCACGGTAAATTTCAATCTCAAGTTGATGTTGATGAAAATCAGAATTACGTGGTAGACCCGCTGGTTTTCAAGGGTTCATTGGAAGAAACTAGATTTCTCTTCATATTGAAGAAAATATATTTGATTTATTAATCTTTTATCTAGGGATTCCACTTATAAACAACTAGCGTCCCGCCCCGGCTTTGCACGGGCATGTATTATACATACAAACCTTCCTCTTGGATCACCCTATCCTATGACCCTATCTACTAAAAAAACCGCATTAAAATCCGTTGCGTAATTTTAAATATTTAAGCATACATAGGGACATTAGGGACAGACAGACAGCGGGAAGCGACTTTATTTTATACTAAGATTTATACTAATTGTAAAAAAAAAATGTTTTCCACCCTCTTTTTTTTTGTTTTCAAACTTTCGTTTCAAGAACGCGCTTTAGAGATCAACTTGATTTTTTTTCATTAAAATAGAGAAATATGAAGGGATTCTACTTAAATCCAATATTTTTTTGCCAACAAAATATTTCAGTATTAGCTAAAAACACACCAACACACAACAATTTGTTGTTTCGCTGCGTGATCACTAGTATTACGCGTCCAAGAAAAAGAGGCCAATGAGCCAACATATAATCGCCTCTATAAAAAGCATAATATATAAGGTCTTTGCCATTGAACTTATTGTGCTGGACAGGTAATAAAAAAAAATTGCTAGGGTAGGCCATACTCTTAAATTGATGAAATAGGAACTAAAGCTGAATATACATTATACGGCACTGAGAAGCACCAAGTGGGTCAAGGTGACCTAATTACGCAAAAACCAAGTGCGAGTCAGGCCTCGCTCTTTTAGAGTTCCGTATATATGACCAATTATTTCAAACTGGATATTTTTTTAACTTTAGGTAATGTTCTTATTCTGTCAGACATTACAAATCGGTGTTTTTAGTATTTGTTGTTTAAATACAGCAATATTATGTTATGGTACATAATATACAGACATTTCAAATTCCCAACTGCTTTGGCCTTTGAGATAGACCTCGTAACAAAAATAGTCTAAAAATGGCAACTTTGACAGCCCCTATTTCTTTATTATTTAAGATAAAAAAAATTATATAAGTATATTTAAATATTATTTGTATTATTTATACTGCATGCTAGGGTTAGATACGATTTTTTTTGACTCCATTCATGTATAAGCAAGCCCCCCCTGAAAAATAATTTAATTACATTTTAAATTCAAAATTCCGTTTTGGGTCAACATTTTACACAACATATAAAAAATTTAGGTTTCTATCTCATTCCGTCTAAGAGCTAGAGACTCGTGACATACGGACAGACAGACGGATAGCGGGGTGACATTAATAGGGCTCCGATTTGCCCTTTGGGTACGGAACCCTAGAAAAATGTACCTCATAGCAAAGATTTCTAAAGTTTAGATGAGCCCTGGCACCTAAAATCTATTGCATTGTTTTTGAATGTGAAATGTCACAGTTTTGGCTTTATTCGTATTTAGTGCACTTTAAAAATGCATACGACGGCATATTGAGACCCTTTTCTCGTAAAAATTCATTAAGGCGATACCAAAAAAAAATTGAGTTTATTTCGAATCCATTTACTCCACTAATACCGTCATCTACGTATTTCATTTTTGGGTGAATGTTTATTGAGTATTTGATTGAGATTCTCACTGAAGGAAAACGCGATTGAATGAAATTTTCTCGATAGAATTTAATTCCGAAAAGACCTCTTAATTGTTTTATTTTTTCCAGTAATTCTGAAATCCTAACTAATTTCATTGTGAAATTGCATTCAAATGTGGATATTATGTATTTGTAAAGTCTCCTTGAAAATCTTTTTGACAAAATAGCTTAGTACATGTTATACTAATAAAAAACCGATATTTTGCTACTTTTCCACGATTCCGTCCCACTCGCACTGAGGGTTTTTTCGCTTATGGAGTAACAGGGACGCTAAAACTTTTACGTATTGCCTTAAGGCGTCTAACTATCACTGTGTTCAGATGAGCACTGATTCCAAACGTGTGAGCGTCACCCATTTAAGGTTGAAAACATTTTGGTGCTGTCATACTACGGTAAGGCCCTATCTTTACTTTTGAAATCTTTGCCTCATAGCATAACGTATTGGACGTGTTGTGCACTTCTCTTTTTTCCTGCTAATGTTTTACCAAATTCTCCAATAATGACGCCGTCATCTACACAGATAAGATAATGGCACTGAACCATTCCCCGCGTTTCTAGAGATCGTAAGTAGCAATATTATGTTCACTCTCTTTGGCGTCTCTTGGCCATTCATTCATTCACTGGAGGTGAACGCTCTCGGCATTCCCTCCATTTGTAGGGTTCCGTACCCAAAGGGTAACCAACGGGATCCTATTACTAAGACTCCGCTGTCTATCCGTCTGTCACCAGACTGTATCTCATGAACCGTGATAGTTAGACAGTTGAAATTTTCACAGAAGATGTATTTCTTTTGCCGCTATAACAACAAATACTAAAAAACAGAATAAAATACATATTTAAGGGGGCTCCCAGCAGACATGGCATGTTTTTTTTGCCGTTTTTATAGATAATGGTACGGAACCCTTCGTGCGCGAGTCCGACTCGCATTTGGCCGGTTTTTACAGTTAAGTTGTAAAGGCCAAATTGCCAACAACATGTAAGTTACCATAAAAACGGATTTCTAATTTCCCTGATAAATGCCTTACCAAATTCAACTACAAATTACAATGAATGTATAAGATGGTGGTTTGGTACCATTCTCTCATGTGTTCACCCTATTGAACGTCGCCATTGGCCGTTCCTTTATAGGCGAAGCGGCTCTTTACCGAAGCTTTGTTTCCAGGCGAGCTCCAACTGTTGTGGACGGACCGAGTGTCAGACCAGACCCTGGTCAGTCTGCGGCTCTACTTCCTGCCGGAGAACACGCCTGAAGGACGCAACGGGCATGGCGAGGTCAGTCAATATACATAGACACTACATGAATGTTTCCAGGCTAGCTCCAAACCAGAGTATGGGCAATTTTTCCAGGATGACCGCTGGGAGTGGCAAAGTCCTGGAAAGGCTTATGTCCAGCCACACCCCCGACACTTCATAGTCACGGCTCAAGTTATTTACCTACACTCTCACGCGCGCATCTGGCTTGTCCGCACACGCTTGTGTGTGTGCGCGAGCTAGTCTAGGGCTGGCAGCAAGCGTGTGAGCGTCGTCGATAGAGAGGGACAACATTTATAGTCAGCAACATTTATGATTCTCTTCCTAAATTTTAGCGTGGTTAATCCCTAGGTCCTAGTTCTGGTTCCCCAGACTGGTCACGTCACGACACAAATCCTTTCAGAGGAGTCAAAGGTGTTTTTTACGTACATAAAAGAAAATGGCTTAGTTCACCGGAAGGAAGGAAATTTGAAAAATCTCCGTTTTTTATTGGTTGCTCCGTTTTCTAGGCATTCATATATACCACAATAACGAACCATATTGATTAAAAATCACTATCGTAATAAAACAAAACAATATTTATACTTGCGATTGTCGCCACTTGATGAAACATAAAAAGCATCTTGATTTTGAACACAAACACTTGTACTATTTGTTTCATAACATAAAATAAATGTAATGAAACAAATAGTACAAGTGTTTGTGTTCAAAATCAACAAAACAAAACAAAATACGCGCGCAGCGAACGAGTGCTACCCGAGCTCTGCCTGCCTCCAGATTTGCCACTAACTTGCGGGGGACCGCGGGGGACGTTAAATTCGCGCGGGGAGGTGAGTGTCGCTTCTTTACGTAGTAATACTTTATATTCTCTGGTCCAGCAGTGGACGAACTAGGCTGATGGATGGAATAGTAAATTGTTCACCGAGGGAAGAAAGGGGAAGATTACCGAGGGTATAGTTTGAACGCCTCGGGCCTCAATACACACGGGTTGGGAATCGCACTTTATCCCGAGTGATACATAGTGCTTTATACTACACCTGCGAGGAAATTGTATAATTTTACTTTTAATCAAGATACAATAAAAGAAACCGACTGACTCGCGTGCGATTGTCACTTTTTATTTCCTTCTTATTTTTTATTATGTACAGGAAAAGCAAGTGGCCAGTATTATTTTTCGAGTTTTATGTACGAGTTCGCAAAATAATACTGGCCACTTGGCCACTTGCTCATTCTTTATGTTATTTAAAAATAAAACAGCACGTTAACAATGGATTTGCATATACTTTTTCTGCCCGCTCAAGCACGTTAACAATGAATTTTGATACACTTTTTCCGCCCGCATATTTGTATGACAGTAATGACGTATTTTCTGCATCGTTTTCAAAAAAGTAAGAAGGTACTTTCCGAGCAGGTGTTACTACTATAAATGTAATAGTTATTATTAAACTGTTACTTATTAATCTGTAATTCCGAATTCACTGATACTTCACTGAATTTAGAATTACAGATAAATAAGAATGGAAGCGTTGGAGCAGAACCGATCAGTTTCTACGTATCACCTTAAGGCGCTTAGTACCGCCAAATGAGTACATTTTATAGCCTACTCCTCGTTTATGGGTATACCAAAAAGCTCTAAAAAATGTATGTGAATTGTCAACTCTAAGACAACGTATGGAACGTGTTTTACCACCGTATAACGTACGTTTTCAATACCAACGGACCAACGTATTTCACCACCAAAACTTCTTAAGGCCTTGCCTTTGGTATTCCAAGGGTTTTCGCTTAAATATGCTGGGTCAACTACTGACCCTATCCATGTAAAACTCGAAGACATGTTTTTTCAGAGCTTTTTCTCTCCGTTTTCAAAACAGCTTTGCCTAATTGGACACATTTTACTCGATAGATTTTATTTTTGAAAATTTTATTAATTTTTAAGTAATAAATACGTTTTTTGTCTAAGCGGCTCCAGTTTTGTCTGAAATTTCAAAAAAATGGTTTCCAAAATATGGTGTATTTTCCGTTGTCAAGACAAAAAATACCTACATCAAATAGTTTTTCAGAATATCCAGAAAAACCTTGAAAATTCACTGATTGTGCGTGCTGACAATGTACGAAATGAGCGTCCTAACGTAGACTTTCTGACAATGTAATTAGGTTCAAAATCACTTAATAAGATTCTTGTGTTCCACGGAACGGACTTTACGAAAAAAAAAACGACCGTGCGGTGTTTTTTGGCTTGAATTACATACTGCAGGAGCAGGAAAGCGGCTTCGTTGAGTTAATTCATTTATACTTTGATTAAGGGCCTTACTATTGCCAAATGGGTACTTTCTAAAGCCTACTCCTCGTTTATGGCCAAACCAAAAATAATGAAAAAATGTATTATGAATAATCAACTCTTAGACAATATATGCAACAGTTTTCTTTTTCATACCACCAAAACTTCTACATGAATTTTTTTTTACTGAATGTTGTTTTTTGACCTCAAATTCCCTACTGCTCCTGAGTTGCTTGGCCGATTGAATTCATCTATGCTTTGATAAATAGATAAACTTTATAGCTATAAACATAACATAAGATTATTCAATCGAGTAATCACGTCCAAGTGAAAAGTATAATTTTCCCCTATTTCGCTCTATCAAGGACGCAGCGAGCATCGTAACAGTCACTATGCATTGCGCGCTGATATGAACGTTATTTCAATGTCGTTTCCGTTGATATTTGTAGTGACAAATATCGAGCTGCTAATTTGGCGATGGTAATCGCCTTAATAGCTATGTAACAAGAGCAGAGGAGAGGACTAGGGAGAGGCGAGGCGAGGTGGCGTGAGCGTCGGTGAGGAGAGGAGAGGAGAGGAGAGTTGGGTTATATGTGGAGAAGTGTTAAAGTCGTCTGTGGAGACATGTATTTGTTATCTTTTTAGTGGACTCTTTTCTTTTTTGACATTCTAGATCTATGGATATAAAAAAACTGACAATTGGAAAAATAAAGAGAGAGTAATTGATTTTCTATATCAAGTTTATTATTCCGCATCTTCGTTACAGCTATATAAACCGAATATAGAATTTTTCAATCGAAAAATGGCGTTCATGTAAAGGGTATTATTTTTTCCTATTTTGCGCCATCCGGAGACGCAGCAGTCGTTTTAACAGCCACTTCACAATGCGCGCTGATATGAACATTATTTCAATGTCGTTTCCGTCGATATTCGTACTAACACACATCGAGCTGCTAATTTCGCGTTACGAAGCGCCTTAAGGCGATATGTAAAAGTTTTAACGTCCCTGTTACTCCATATGCGAAAAAAACCCTAGTGCGAGAGGGACGGATTCGTGGAAAAGTAGCAAAAAGTCGGTTTTTTATTAATATAAAATGTACTAAAAACGGTATCAAAATTTAGTTTAACCAGGTCCTAGATACTGTTAAAACCCATCTAATAAAATATAATTGCAGGAGAATTGGTGTCGATATAGACCTCATGAATAAATATTTCTATCGAGCCGAAATTCTCTAATCGCGTTACTGTTTTAACAGATCCCTAGAGAAAGATTCCAAAAATAATATACAATTTTATCAAAATTATACATAATTTACCGAAGTAGATATATAAGTTCTAAAAGTGTCGATTTTTTTCCGTAGCGCCTTAACCAAACAACTTCCAAAGTAATTGTGTTTTTTATGACCAAAGATTGCATAATTGATTATTGACTAACGGCATTTCACCACAAAAGGTTTTTCGATGTCCTCAGTTTGGAGAATGTTTTTAAAACATATTTCACCTCCATTTTGTTACCTTTTACCACAAAATAGATACTACCAGAAGGCCGACTCGACGACGGAGCGAAACATGTGTGCGGAGACGCACACATGCATAGACGCGTACTTCGTATTGGCATTCGACGGACTTCGACCGAGATCGTCGTACGTACGCGTCTATGTGTGCGTGCGCCTGTTTTCGCTAGTTATGCGGAGTGAACCTTCTGTAAGTGGTTATTTTGTGCTGTTAGTTAGACCCCTGACAGAGCATATGCAAGAATCAAATCTGTGGACAAACTTCTTAAACATGTAAGGTGACTTTTATTTATTTAACCAAATTCATACTGGAGACTCGGTAAGTGGTCAGGACCAAGGTTCAATGACTCTTTTTGTGAAAAACGCAAAACACTATACTAATTGACTTGGAGTTGTTCATAAATTAGTATAGGAAATAACATATTTTTTTCGTAAAACCGTGATCCTGACCAAGCCTCCAGTATGAATTTAGCTGTATAAATAAAAGTCAACTTATATTTTACTGGTGACGGGCAGCGGCGTCACTGGTGCGAGGGTTCCGGCACCGCGCTCACCAACCCGCCTGCCCAGCGTGTGTGAGTATGGGCAATTCTTCCAGGATGACCGCCGGGAGTGGTAAAGTCCTGGAAAGGCTTATGTCCAGCAGTGGACGAACTAGGCTGATGGATGGATGGACTAGGTCGCTAGAAAGACGTATGCTGACCAAATTGGCGACAAACTGAAGATGGGCAATGAAATTAAATATATTTATTTATGTAATGTAGGTATATAATTAAATAATCTATGTCTATAGGTAATAGTTTTATATAAGGTCTTTCACTTTAAATTGAAAGTAATTTAAGAGGTGATTCAGTATCGTTAAAACATCACATTCCACTGCAAAGCACTTTTTTTTGCGCGAACTTTTTTTTCACTTACAAAGTGGTCCGATCAGCTGACTCAGTTTATATGGACAAGTGAAGAAAAAGTTCGCGCAAAAAAAAGTACTTTGCAGTGGAATGTGATGTATTAACGATACTGAATCACCTCCTAAATTACTTTCAATTTCAATTGAAAGACCTTATATAACCTTACTATACCTTATACAAGGTGACTTTTTGATCATCGTCCAAATTCATACTGGAGGCTTGATAAGTGATCAGTATCTTGAATCAGTAACAATTTTTGTGAAATTCGTAATATGAAATTTCGGCTTCCCATATAAATTCAGTTCCAGTCCCGAGTGAATCACTATAGGGAGTCGAAATTTCATTTTATTTCATAAAATTTTATTAATTTTCACCAAAATTGTTATTGATCCATGATACTGATCACTTACCAAGCCACCAGTATGAATTTGGACGATGATCAAAAAGTCACCTTGTATAAGGTCTTTCAATTTAAATGGAAAGTAATTTAGGAGGTGATTCAGTATCGTTAATACATCACATTCTAAAAGTCTTATGTCCAACAGTGGACGAACTAGGCTGATGGATATCTCGTTTGCTGTTTGTACGACACCATTTTCTGTTTCGCATGTGCGTTTTGATATCGCATATTTATAAATAAAATAGTTAAGAGGCCGTGTGTCAGTATTTTATATTTAGACGCGAGTGTACGTCGCGTAGGTGTTGACTGTGGCCTCAAAAATATAATGACACTTTTATTGAGTAACAAGTTTGGATTTCTGACGGTATCTGAATTTGTACAGACGCCAGCAGTTCAAGCTCCCTATTTGCCAGCGATCCTATTCCAGTTTTAGAACTACATTTGTGCGAAGTTTCAGCCGATAGTAGTTGGGCGATTCCTGGAAAAATTGCACCAACGTAAAAACCATTTTTACAATAATGTTGGGATAATTTACAATTAACTTCTTGCTATTTTTTCTTTGCAGTTTTTTTTTTGTGTTTTGCTTTGTTCTTTAGCTTTTAATAGTAGATTATGCACTAAGGGAATAAAGCAGTGTCTTACGTCACGGGCGGCATATTGAACCCTGATCGTAATCTAGAGTTAACTCCTGAGCGTAGCGAGGGAGTTATATAGAGTCCTGAGTAAAGCCAGGGGTTCAAGCTGCCCAAGACAAAGACAGGCTTTATTCCAGAGGAGCATACTCTACTTTTCACACCTTCTGCGAGACAATAAAAAGCTCGACATTTTTTACAATATTAATAATTCAATAAAATTCACTGACAATCACAGCACCAAGCACCGTCTTTTGTTTCACATTCTTTGTATACGCTTTTTTTTCTTTTTGTTGAATTCTGCTTATGGTGGCCAGTTCGATTTTCGAACAAACCTCTTTACAATCCCACGTGGGCATTTGTTTTCCACGAGTTTCCACACGAATTTGACGTTCCAAATTTAAATCACTTTAATCCCTAGGGATTTTCATATAACTTTATATCCCTTGAGATATAATGCGTTACTTTACGTTGAGGTTGCATGATATGTAATTGAACATTGTCGAGCAGGTGGTGTGAAAATTATTGTATAACATAACCATTCGTGATATAATTTAATTTTCAATGCATGTGCTCGTAAAGGCCCACTTTTTATGCATCAAAACCGAACAGAAAGTCGATTATTTTGCCCTAGGGCTTTATTATTATTATTTTTTTAATTTATTTTCAATGGTTGGCTAACCTGCAGCCTTTCTTGTGTACCATAAATGTCATACTTTTTTTTCCACTGTTTAACGGCTCTGGATACAGTCCTTTTGAGCCAATTACAATTTAAAGTTCACAAAATTATATTTGTTTTATTTCCTCACACTATGCATTGAAAAACGTAGTATGATACACGGGCGTAAGAGCAATAAATTACTCGGTTACGTTTAAAACACTCGCTACGCTCGTGTTTTAAATCGTCCTCGTAATTTATTCCTTTGCGCCCTTGTAGCATAAACTACTATTATTAAAGATGAAAATATGGAGCGAAAACGGTCATTTTAGCATGTCACACCTCTTCTTGCTAACTTAAACTAACCAAAGTTCATGTTTTGTAAGATATAGCTAAACGTTTGTTTTTTACTCATAAACATTTAATTTAGATTATTCAAATAAGAGCATTAATTTAATAAATACTTTATAATATTACAATAAAATAATTGAAAAAGGAATAATACAATTTTCACCTATTTACGTGGACTGTCCACTTTAGTCATCTATTCTATTATATTTCTAATCCATTGATCCATGACTGTTATCGTAAAGATTAAATATAAAATTATGTATTTTAATTTAATAATTATTATATCAGCTTGTGTCTCGCCCGTATTATAAATTTAGGACATAAAAAGGGTAGTAGAATATCTAGGTCACAAAGTAAGAGCTAAACAGAAAGGTTGTCATAGAGTGTAGTCAAATGCAGCGTATGGGTTCCGTCGGTGGAATTATAGCTTTATAGAAAAAACAATGCAGGACACAAAGGCCATACGATGATGATGATGATGAGTAGTTGTTTATTTTTTTTTTTTTTTTTTTTTTTTTTTTATTACATAACGCCCTCGTGAGCTTTCAGTATGTGCATTACAAGCTGGTATGTCAAGTAGTTACAAAAATTCGGTGTACAGATATGGTGCAAAAATTCGTCGTTTCAGATACGAACCTCGGTAGCGCAGTCGGTAGCGCGCCTGTCATGTAAGCAGGAGGTCGTTGGTTCAAATACTGGCCGGAAAAAAAATAAAAAAAATATTTGTGCTTATAAATTTGTTTCTGATTGATTTCTAGTTTGTAATGCATTCTTATAACATATTTTTTATATATAATGTGTCTTCACGAATAAACTAAGCTTTTTTTACTATATTTTATAATCACGATACTTAACTAAACACTTCAATAACGTTCAGAAACTTAAGAGCGGTTTTGTAGCTGGATTGTGAAAAACCCGCTTTTTTCTTGATGATGCCGTAAGGCGAAACCGGTTGGATTAATAAAAAATTGATATTGTGAAACAAGTGTTTTTATCAACATATGCTAAGGTTAGTAACATACAATTGAAGAATAAGATACTGTGAGATTAAGTTGAGAAATAAATCATTTTGAATTTTGTATTTGTATTTTTTTACACAATCATGAGTAAAGCTTACGCTCCGTTCAACAAAATTAAGGAATCACATTCATCTTCAAACAATAAAAACCATCTTTTCAATATTTAACAGGAACCCAAAAAAATCGTATGTCGTTTCTGGGTCGATATTTCTATCTCTTTCTCATGCGTCGGATGTTATCGCCGTCTCTCTCTAATCCCTGTTTGGTAACGCCAACTATTTCATGGATGAAATTACAATTTGAGGGCGTGGTCCAAATTTAAGTGTTTAGCGGGAGTTTCTGACAAATAGTTTATATTTAATGTGGAATAGAAAATATTGGAGATGCAAAACTTCGATTCTGGGGATCTAAAAAGGCCGACTTGGGTGAATCAAAAAATAATTTGAAAGTAGGATAGAGTCAGATTTTTTTCACACGTGCAAAAGAGACGCCATTAGAACAGAATCATAATGTGATTCATGCAAAATGGCCTTTTTAGGGGACCTTATATTATGATTCCGTTCTAATGCCGTCTCTTTTGCACGAGTGAAAAAACGCATGAAGAAACTCTGACTTTATCCTACTTTCAAATCATTTTATAATTCACCCAAGTCGGCCTTTTTAGATCCCCTGTTCTGTGTCTTATTATAATAATAAAAATAATTACTTACATATTAACTATATTAAGGTATGTATTAATTAATGCATTTATTTTTTAATGTTTCGATTATTCATTACATATTTATCTGTTGACTTCTTATTATTGGTAAAACAATAATATAGAGGCAAGAGGGTGGCTTGAATCCAATATACAGGTTATGCAATTTATTAATATTTTGTTTTAACTTTTCTATTGAGTTTATTTTATTTGAAATATTTATACAAAACGAAAATACCCATTTTCTTCTAAGAAAAAACGAAGTCTTTCCCGAGTTTGTAGATTGTGTAAATAAATGCATTTTAGTTACATTTAATGAGGATAAGTCACATAACGGGAGAATCCAATTTTGACTATTACATTGCATGTGTTATGATTTTCTGAGTACACTACTTTTTGATTTTTTGAAATCCGTCCATAAATGGCAAAGTTATTTAATATTTTATCGGGCTTGATTTTAAAACGCGCGCCTCCCGCCCGTGGATACCGATGTCGTCATCACACACAGACCCCGCGCGATCGCAGTCGTCCAGTACGCACATTCGTGATTAGTAGCGAACACTCGGTTTTTTTTCGAGTTTTATGCATTATCGGTTTATTGTTTCGGTGTTCTGTAATAATGAGCAACAAATTGGAAGATGGATTCGAAAAAGGACAGTCAGATAATCTACCTAAAGTGGATTCTTTCATGGTTTTTGAATACTTAAACAATCATGTGAAGTATACCAGCGCTGAAATCCGAGGTTGGAAGCTTCAACGGTAAGTACCTACCAAATTTAATGTGTTAGTTAGTGAGTTTAGGCCTAGGTACTTTTTCCCATGGCTGTTGCGGTAGGTAATGTGAAAATATTAAATAACCTGGGTAAAAAGGTACATGGACAGCATAACACACTCCATCATAAAAACGTTAGTCAAGTCAAGTACCTACATTATTTCTTCCTACGGAGTTCGAGTTGATGTTTTTGTAAGCAGGCAACTGCAGGCATGATTCATTGCGATTTAGTAAGTCCCTGTTTCAAGTTCACCTAAACATTATAGACCGGGAGCGCGCCGTAGATTAACTAACATTAGCGGATACCTACCATGTTTTTTGTTTCGATGCACTTAAATGGTGCAACCGCATCAGGTAATGTGATGTAGGTATTTAATGCTGTATGATTATTACAGGTCTGTACGAGAGTCATATGGCGACGATGCCGTAGGGTATGTCCAAGTCCAAAGAAATGGAAATGTGTGCACAGTAAAGGCAAGAATAACACCGGAGCATAAAGTAAAAACTAAAGGTTATAGCTGCACTCTCAAATGTGAAGAAAATGATAAAACTATTATTGATGTTACTTGTCATGATTGTGCTGCACAAAAAGGAGGTTGCAAACATAGTGTAGCATTTCTTATGTGGATACACAGACGCAGTGAAGAGCCTTCTCCAACTGAAAAAAAATGTTATTGGGCCAAACCAAAACTGGCCACAGTGGGCACAACCTTGAAATTTATAAAAGCCAAAGATATCGGTTCCAGCGCTGGAGATATTGACGATAACGCTAATGTAAGAAGTGAACAATTTTTTAACAAACTGGTGCACAATATACAGTTAAATTCTATTAGGATTCAGTTAACAAGTTACGTTACACAGAATGAACTTACGAAATTATCATTGCATAACTTGATAAATGATTATAAAAAAGAAGGTAACGACACGAACAGTGCACAAGGCTTCATCGATTATTGTACAACAAAACAAACACCAGAAAAGTGTTCAAAAATAGAACAAGAAACTCTATCTCAAGCTCAGTCTCCTTTATGGCATGAGATGCGATATTGCAGAATAACCGCGTCAAAAATACACGACGCCGCCCATTGCAAAACCCCTGATGGTTCATTAGTTGAGCAAATATTCGGTGCAACCATACCAGAAACTCCTGCAATGCGAAGAGGCAAAGTACTGGAACCTGATGTTAGGGCAAAAGTAGCAAAATTGAGAAAATTTGTAATCGAAAATGGTGGGCTGTTTTTGAAAAGTGATTGGCCTATTTTAGGTGCATCTCCTGATGGCTTAACACAAGAATATGTCATAGAAATAAAATGTCCCATGACCACACAAGGCAAAGAAAGCTTTATTAAAAATAATCGTCTCACAAACAAATCAAAAGGTCAAATCCAGCTGCAAATGTTTTTTTGCAACAAAACTAAAGGGCTTTTTTGTGTTGCTGATAAGAATTTTGAAGCTAACAAAGAAGTAGAAATCTTTGAAGAAGATTTTGATGAAATTTACTGCAAAGATCTTTTGGAAAAGTCAACAAGTTTTTGGAAACACTCAGTCTTTCCTAAATTGGTCAAAACTTAGGTTAAGGTATAAAAATAAACAGATGGCTTAAGATATAAATATTGTTTTATTTTAAACTTGGTTTCTAAATAAGCATTCTTGAAGATTAACTACTCCACAAGCAGATGTCACAACATAGTCTAATATTCTAACATAATCAATGTCAACACATGCATGAGGTGCAATCATTTCAAACTCCCTTAAACGCCCTATACTTCTCTCGACGTGTACTCGAAGGGCCGCTATTCTTTTAGTTTCTAAAACTTCTTCTTTACTTAGTTTTGATCCCGAATCAACGCTAGGAGGCCTTAAAAGTTTGCAACCTTGACGTTCAAGTAAATGAGCTATATTCTTAAATCCCCTATCAGCCATCACTACGTCACCGGGGGATAACATCTGAAGAAAACCGCAGTCTTCAAAGATAAGGGCGTCCGATGTCCTTCCTCCATAACCTTCGGATATGAAGTTTATAAGTCCATTAGGTGTTATCGATATTAGATATTTTATAGTATTCGCATTTTTATATTGTGACCACGTCAGCGCCTGATGTACTGCTGAGCTAGGTTTCTCGATTTGAATTTCTAAACAATCTATGATGCTGACGACTGTTGAATAACGCCTCCTAAAAGGTATCGGAAGATTTGAGCGAATATCGTCGCGAGGAGGAATAAAAATCAGTTTCTCCATGCATTGAGCAACCTTAGGTATTGTTTCTTTGAAATGTCTGGCGACTGTAGATTCCGAAACTCCAAATTGAACAGCAAGCACGGAATTCGGTTCACGCCATCTCAGTTTTTTCAAGCTCAATAATACATCCATCAGAGGTCTCTCAGTAGATTCACTCAAATATTCTAAACAGAAATACACTTGCGATGGTAATCCGAGAAAAAGCTTAGGTTCTCTAGATATAGACATTAAAGTTCCTTTTTGCATGTGTTCCTTAAATAACTCAGTATCTACTTGTCGTTTCATTTCACAGGCGTCAGTATTTACACTGAATCCACTTAGGCTCGCAGAAACTGATGAGGTATTAGAGTAAGATGTGAAGCTATCATGCATTGGTTCCCGATGATGATCCCGACGATGTTCTTTTGGTTTCACCGTTTTTATTTTAAGAGCAAACTCTTCAACCCGGTCAAAACCGGCGTCAGTATTAATGCCTTTGCTTCGAACTTTTGGCTTTATATTAACTTGCACTGCGAGTGATTTATATTTAGGATCATTGTGTAGATTTGCCGCATTATCTTCTTCAAGCGGGTTTATAGCCTCTGTATCATTTGAATTAAAATCAATCGTTTCACACGCCACGAACTCTTCTTGTGTTATTAGGTTTTCATGACCAACTTCCGGATTAAGCACTCTTTCAAAGTACTCAATCTGCTGTCTTTTTTTATATCCAGTCCGTTCTACAACGGCGTTATCCTTTCTTTGGCAGTCAAATTTATGCGGCAGAACTCCTTTTTTTAGTCTTAGTTGACCACCCATCAATCGGTACCTTATATAATTTTCCATGTCATTTTCGACCTGTAAAAAGTAAAAACAGATTAAAGATTCTTTATTTTATTTTTAAATAATACTTTACTTACTGAGAAAAGCAGATCCAAAAAATAGGTCCTACAGCAAAGAAATTAAAATTCGAATCATTACCTATTGTTGATAGGTATTCATTATCGTAGATAAAAATGCGGTAGTCTCCCGGACTACAAATATCATACCTACGTTGATTATTGTTTATTGTTATTACCTCATACGATTGTGTTAAGGTTGAGACAATATGACATAAAAGGATTAAGTTTTAAGGTTTTTGATTCCATTGATCGATAAAATAGGTGACATTTACTCAATAATACGAGGAAATAGGTATACGTCAAGTATAAGGTATAACGTAGGAAAGGTACTTACGTCGAAATGATCTTCGCAACAGTATACTACGATCAAGTCGGATTGAGTAAACAGGTAAACAAAGAAAAGATTTTTTCACACTTGACACCTTTTGACAGTTATAGTGATGTACCTACGGTGATGAACGAGTTATTCTTTTTTCATTCATTCAATCGGTCTATTTGTTCTTTTCTGTTAATTTAATATTTAATAAATAGAAAAACAGTATATTTTAGATTTTTGATGAACAGTTTTAAGGTTATGTAAACTTGTCTTTTTGTGGTGTGTTGAATTACCGAAAAATTGTAATGTTAAGTGTCGTTACACTATAAAGTAACCTCGCATAGTATGATTTTGTTTTCTAAGGATTGCCTGCGTTTACGCTTGTGACATTAAGAAACAGCCTTAGTATTAATAAAATTCCCTAATAATATACTATAAATAATACAGGTGGATAAAAAATTTTGATATAGTTTTATTGGGCCCGCTCTGACCTCTTATACTACGGTCAAGTCGGATTGAAAATTGAGAATAACAAACCGTTTGGGATGAACATTACCGATATTGTACACACCTTTTATTCAAAACTTCACATACATCGATTCTAGACACTTTGATCTTCATGTAGAATACACTTTTGTTCACAATAAATACATATTACCTAATTTTTTGGTAAAAAAAACTGTTCAACAAAACGATAAATGAAATTAAAGCGCAACTTTTAGCCAAGATCGAGAAAAACAGATTTAACATAAAATATGTCGATCAAATGGCGTTGGAAAAAGGAATAGAAGTGCTGCGCCTTCCTCCATACCACTGCGAACTAAATCCCAAAGAACTAATTTGGGCTCAAGTGAAGTCGCACGTGGGCAGACATAATAAAACATTTAAAATGGCTGAAGTAAAAGATTTACTGAAAGAAGGTATGAGAAAAATTGGAGCAACAGAGTGGTCAAACTGCATTAATCACGTAAAAAAATGTGAAGATAAAATGATGCAGCTTGATGGTTTAGTAGATTCAATGACAGATGGCAGAACAGAAAAGTTCCTAATTGACGTTGGTTCAGGATCTGATGGATTTGCATCAGATTCTGAACCTGATTTTGAAGACGATGAATAAATCCTAATAAAAAGTAACCATTGGTTTTATTTATGATTAAAATGATTCTAAGGTAGTTCCCTTAAATCTTGTATGAAGATTATTTAAAAAATGTATTTAAATCCAATGAGAAAATGCATTCCTGACATAATGTCAGCTGGTAATAACTATTAATGGGAAGTAAGTAGTAGTATTATAAACAATATTTGCTTGTCCAGCATTTTGTTAATAATATTTCATACTAAGGCTGTTTCTTAATGTCACAAGCGTAAACGTAGGCAAGCAAAGCCTTATCATCAAAATATATGTAATAAAAATCTGTAATAGCTAACAGTATGAAATATTATTAACAAAATGTTGGACACGCAAATATTGTTTATTCTACTTATTTCCCATTACTAGTTATTACCAGCTTTCGAACTCAGCACCCAGTTTTCAAAACCTAAGGCTAATCTGAAATAACGAATCAAGCGAACATTGAAAAACTTAATCACGTTACCTCCGGCAGCTGTCCTAAATGCCGGCTCCGGCAGCTGTCCCAATTCATTCATTCATTTGTTCATAACACTTTTTGCTAATCTGTGTAAAAGTGGACCATCACTAATTTCATTATGGTCACACAGATAAAAATGTGCAGCCGCCAACAGAAAAAATGGATTATCGTTTTGTTGAATAGTTTTTTTACTAAAAATCGAGGTAATATGTATTTATTGTGAACAAAAGTGTATTCTACATGAAGATCAAAGTGTCTAGAATCGATGTATGTGAAGTTTTTAATAAGAGGCGTGTACAATATCGGTAATTTTCATCCTAAACGGTTTGTTTACCTCAGTGTTCAATCCGACTTGATCGTAGTATAATGAGTACTTTTGCTTGATAAAGGATCTCTCTTCATAACACTACACCACTTTTTTCTAGCTTTTTTGTCTGTTGGAACATGAAAAAATAGTTTGTCGGGCGTACTACTACTTGTACTCTTGCACTTTGGCACGACACAATATTTGTAAGACATTTTTAAGGATATTGATACACAACAATAAATCTATAACAAAGCGACCGTGACAAGCACAGCTCAAGAACTGCGCGGGAAACAGAGTACACCTACAGAACTGAAGAGCGCGTGCGGGGTCGCGCCCCGGGTATGTGTGGGATGACGTCACGCGCTCGCGGCTGGTACTGGCGGGCGTTATTTGAACTGCTACAGTAAAATTGCTGTACTTTCGACATTTCTTGTCCGATTTGGATATTTTTTTCACCATAAGTCATGTTTTTTTTACTGTCATCGATCTACATACTTAACAAAAATCGTGACTCTTCCTCATTATCACCCATCGCTGAGAATCGGTTTATTACAAAAACAACACGCTGTTTTATTGCGGCTTGTACCAAACCTACCTCGATTTCTCAATAAATATCACTTTGAATCTTATAGTGCACGCAATAAAAGCTACTTTGTATCGTCGCGGAATATTAGATGAGCCAGTATACTCTATGGGGATTTGTATTTTGAAGTTAGATTGTTTGTATTTGATCTTTAAACATTTTGAGATAAGTGGCGAACTATCCCTAAAATTTCGGTCGGTCAATGAAGAAATTGGAAATAAAACCATAAAAAAAAACAAACACTTGTACTGTTTCGCAATTTAATTTACAGCAAAATTAACCCCAACTAGTTTCGCCTTATCGGCGTAATTTTGGTTTATTAGGTTAATTTTGCTGTAAATTAAATTGTGAAACAGTACAGTGTTTGTTTTCATCCATGATGATGTTTCACCAAGAGCCGACAATCGCAAGTTCAAACTTCATTAAAAAAAATATGGTGGGCATGGAGGGCTTGTTTTTGACATCTACCGTACCATACTTTTGGGATCGATTAGCCTATTTATTTTTCAGCGATAACTGATTAATATTGAAAAAAAACTGTAGCAAATTATATCAAACACATATCTTAATTATGTTTTTCACGTATTTTAAATCCTTCGTCTGTATGTATTTTGTAATATAGACGAAAAAGTTAGCTAAAAAATAATAATTGACTTGGAGGCCAATCAAAAATTATTTGCCAACAGTTTTGAGTTGAAAAGTACCTTTTTCGAAGGTTAATTAATAATCAAACCATAAACTTTGTATTTTATTTCGACAAGTATCAAGATCGTTCGGTCCCGTAATCGGCAGAACGTACTTGTGTGCGAAGCGAGCATGTGACAGCTTGGGTTTGGACATAGACATCTATAGAGCAGTATTTTAAAACTTTTCTATTAAATGTTTTGGAGATACAGATAATATAGAACAGACTAATATTATTCAATAAAAATAAAAAACTTAGCTTTTATTGTATATTCGCAACATTACATGCTTTTTGCCTGTAGTCGTTAGCCCGGGAAAAGGTTTCCTTTTTAATTCTCATTATTGCTACATCCATCAGCCTTGTTCGTCCACTGCTGGACATAAGCCTTTCCAGGACTTTGCCACTCCTGGCAGTCATCCTGGAAGAATTGCCCATACTCACACGTGCTGGGTAGGTGGGTTGGTGAGCGCGGTGCCGGAATCCTCGCACCAATGACGCCGCTGCCGTCACCAGTCTGTTCCATATAAGGCCCGGCTATTAGGGATGGATATACCGCCATCCTTCGGTCCTAGGCATGGTGGGCCTCCTGGTTTTTTGCCTGTGAGCTGTCCTCTTACTCTCCCCCGAATTACTTCGAGGGGGTCTCCAAGTAAGATGGTGGCACTTCCACAGTCGAGCTCGGCATTAGTTCTACCACCTTAACAACAGTAAAATAATAGATTGCAGTTTAGATCAGAGCAGAGTATATTAGATACATTAATAATATATCTACAAATAGTCATAGATGTAGTTTGAGAACCACTGCTTTATTTGTCCTGTATACGATGTTTCGTTATCTTATCTGCAAAAGAGTTCATATTCTCAGTAAATACCTGATAAACGGCCGATGGGATTGTTGCTGTACAGTCGAACAGATAAATATTGAAATTTTTATATTTCAAATATCCACATTTGTTAACTAGTTTGTCATAAACTCATAATTGATTTTATTTAATTATTATGAACATAATTAGAACATATAAACTCAATAATGTCGAGCCAAACTTCTTTAAAACTTTATTCAAAATTATAATAAATTAAACAAAAAAAATATCTTTCTTTGTCTTTAATTATATTACTGTCAAATAATATCCCAAATCTATAAAAAAAAATTGCGTGGTCGGAGCTGTAGGCAAAAATACATTTTCATCTTGATTGTATTTTTCCGAACTAAAATAGTATCTGGTAATAATAATACCATTCTGTGGAGTGATTTGAACTTTTTTAAAACTCGCGTCAAAAGATAAGCGATATCACAACAGTGGTCTTCAATATTTTGTACTTGGATTTTCTACGTTATCGAATTAATTTATTGCTTATTTGGATACGTGTATGTTTTGAGAGGTGTAAATGGTGAGTACTCGTATGATTATATGTATGATCTCCCATTATCATTAATTGCGTTATCCGTATTTTTTTTTTCAAAATCGAAATATTATTTCTAATAGAAGATCTTTTACTCCAGATGCAAAACCCCTTTTCACTAATGTCACTAATTATCTGGAACCCTATACTTTCTTGTTCTTTTGTTACACCTCGAACATCGAATAATTTTTTTGACATTAAAATATTTTATTTTCGAAGAATAACAAATTCATTCACAAGAAACCGGTAGCGATAACTTTTTACTATTTGAAGTAAAATTTTTTACAACTCGAGATCTAATAGAAACAAAGTGACTCCACAGTTTTTATATTTCTCAATTATTTACCAGTCTCCTTGAGTTGTCGTAGGGCTGCGAGCGCGCGGTTTTACCTCGATATCGCCTATTTTTGTATCGAATCAAACGTTTCTATAATTTGAATGAATTAGTGAGGTTGGAATATCGATTATATTATAAAATCGAGTTTCGACTTCGTTATAGGAAGGAATTAAGGGGCTGTCAATTTTTTTTTTCTTGTGATGATTTAGTAAATAAATTATTATTACATACAGCTTGAACACTCACGTGTGATTGTTGTTGACTATATGCCAACCGTTTCACCGATACAATTTCGGCATTATCAAGGCGAGTGTCGTTCTTAGGACGACGACGCGGCGTTCACAGTCGTTGTCAAACGGGCACTGAAATCGTATCGGTGAAACGGTTGGCATATAGTCAACAACAATCACACGTGAGTGTTCAAGCCGTATGTAATAATAATTTAGTATGTCAGCTCACGCGAATTTTAATAATGTTTAGTAAGTACTTAAATAAATACTGTATGTAAATAGGTAGCCATTTTTAATTAAACCACAGACTAATGATGAATAAATGAATAGACACTTGTCTTTATAGTACCATAGACTAAGTATTATACTTAGAATGAGGATTTTTCATAATGTCAAATTTAGTGTTAAATAAGATTCCTAGATGGCACTGTCGTATTCTTTAGCACTCTTTAGCAGCAGAATCAAAGACAAAATTTGCACTGATTCAAAACAAACGAAAAACCACTTTGACATTGATTGCTACGAAATACGTTTTATCTATGGTGACATGGTCACTGGACAGCGCCATCTGGAGGAAAGATAAGAACTAAAAAAAAAAACAATGAGAAAAACGCTCATTAATTGGCATAGATTAAATTATTTTAAGGTGTGTTAATTCGAAAACCATTTCGAGATTTAGGTTTAATAAGCCGTATTTTTTAAGTTTTGGTTAAAAAAACCTCAAGATGATGAATATTTTTACGAAAAGGCTGCAACTTACATTTGCCCTCGTGTGACGTCACTTGATTAATGGCTGTTTAGAAATGTGTCCTTTGCTATCAAGATAAATTTATAATAATTTGCTTCAGACTAATTTGATAGCTAGGTGACAGATGAGTAGACAGACAGAGACAGACCACTTTTTTTACAAGCAATCACACATCACAATCAGTATAATGTCTAAAATTCTCAAGTGACAAGGTCATCGGACAATTCTTTAAAAA
Organism: Ypsolopha sequella; assembly: GCA_934047225.1. Classification (NCBI taxonomy): domain Eukaryota; kingdom Metazoa; phylum Arthropoda; class Insecta; order Lepidoptera; family Ypsolophidae; genus Ypsolopha; species Ypsolopha sequella. The sequence continues at coordinate 6,408,514 of OW204011.1, forward strand.
ATCATAAAAAAATAATGGTCAATATATATAGCAAAATAATGAAAACCATATCCTAAAATGACGTAAATTCTCCGAAAAAAATTAAAAATAAAATCTTTTAAAAATTAAGCTATGGGAATTGATACATATTTGTAATACGGTTTTTGTTTCACAACGGAACCCTGAAAAGCGTAGACGGCGGCAGGTAATACATTCAAGGTATATTTATGTATAATTTTAAACGTCCAATGTCAGCAGGAAGGTGATGCTCACAAATAATATTGTAGACAAAGAAAATATTGAATTTTCTTTATGTTAAATTAAAACCAAGAATTTATACAATAAAGCCGATTTTTTAGTTTTTGTACTGTCAAAACTATTTTTTTTTTTTTGCAAATTAGTCCGTAAGCGTTGGGTACAGAAGTTTAATTAATCTGGAATAATTTCAGTTTTGACAGCACTAAAACTAAATAGTACTAATGTGGCATTAAGACGAGTCCTTCCTTAGACGCACAGCGTTGCAATTGTAACCCGTAGATAAATTTTCATAAAGTTGAAAATCGCGTGCGACAAAATGCGCGCGAAACGATTCAGAACGAGTCTAATTTTAAGATTAAAATCGACTTTATAGTTTATTTAATGTATATTTATAATATTTTATAGATATAAATTAAAATTACCTATCAACATACAATTATAAACAAAATAAAACTATACTAAATAAAAACTAACTATAAATTAAAATTACCTATCAATATACAAGTATAAACAAAATAAAACTATACTAAATAAAAATCTAAGCCAAATCGCTGCCGTCACCCGGTAGGGTACCCAATCAATAGGCTGGTGGCATTGCCTCGCTGAATCGCGAGGCTTAATCTTAATTAATCTTAATCTTAATCTTAATCGACTTAAATTACAATATTGCATTTAAGTCATTTTTGAACTTACATTGGTTAATAAACAAGATTTTCGTATTGATAGTAAAATTATGACACATAAAAATCAAATGGATGATCTCTGCCCCGTTTTCGGCTTGGGCGTTATTTAATCAACATCCCGTATAGCCTATAATATTATGTTGACCAGCCGGGTGATTACGATGATGATAAAAAAAACCGGCCGTGTGCGAGTCGGACTCGCGCACGAAGGGTTCCGTACCATTATCTATAAAAACGGCAAAAAAAACATGTCTGTTGTATGGGAGCCCCCTTAAATATCTATTTTATTCTGCTTTTTAGTATTTGTTGTTATAGCAGCAACAGAAATACATCATCTATGAAAATTTCAACTGTCTAATTATCACGGTTCATGAGATACAGCCAGGTGACTGACGGACAGCGGAGTCTTAATAATAGGGTCCCGTTGGTTACCCTTTGGCTACGGAACCCCAAAAACCGCATCCAAATCCGTTCAGTGGTTCTTGAGTTAAAACGGAAAATACATACATGCGTCTGCAAAAAAAGACAAAAATTCTATAAATTGTAGTTTTGACCAGAGTACAAAACATTTCATTTCATACCCAATTTCATTTCAAGTTACGCAAAAATATTCAATGTACAGACACGGCCTTTTTACTTTAGGCACTTTATTTTTTTACACACATTCAGCTATTAAATTAACTACATCTACATATAATCACATCACTTCCTTTGTTGGTGTCACTTGGACAAGACTAGCCAAAGAAAGAAAAATTTGGCATCGAATGGAGGAGGCCTTTGCCCTAAAATGGGTATCCCACCAATCGGGAGTGGCACTATAGTTCATAATTTAATGAAATTTTATTTATTATTATTATCACAATTTTTATATGTGTCTAATCATTAATCATTAATTTATAATTTAATTTTAATCTGTTTTGTCACTTGTTTCCGAATTTTGTGCATTATATTTATATAGTGTAATGTAAATTTTTAAATTGCATGGGAAATTAATAAAGGCTATTATTATTATTATTACATATAATCACGCTTGTCTCACAGAGCGGTAGGCAGAGACTACTGGGGATCTAAAAGGGCCGACTTGGGTGAATCATAATAGTAGTGTATGCTACTAGGGCGAAAAGGAATAAATTACGAGGACGATTTAAAACATGAGCGTAACGAGTGTTTTAAACGTAACCAAGTAATTTATTGCTCTTACGCCCGTGTATCATATACTACGTTTTTCAATGCATAGTGTGAGGAAATGAAAACAAATATAATCTTGTGAACTTTTAATTCTGATTGGCTCAAAAGGATTGTATCCAGAGCCGTTAAACAGTGAAAAAAAAAGTATAACATCTATGGTACACAGGAGAGGCTGCGGTTAGCCAACCATTGTAAACAAATAAAAAAATAATAATAATAAAGCCCTAGGGCAAAATAATCGACTTTCTGTTCGGATTTGATGCATAAAAAGTGGGCCTTTACGAGCACATGCATTGAAAAATTATTTGAAAGTTTTTTCACGCGTGCAAAAGAGACGGCATTAGAACGGAATCATAATATGCCGAAAATGGGGTAACGATTGAATAAACGCGGGCGTAGCCGCGAACGAAATGTATATATAAATATATAGGTATATATACTCAATCATATAACATAAAAATGAAAGAGAGATATATTTCGGGACCACTCCTGCACACGTAGCACAGTGTTTAATCGCGCGCGACGCGACTTAGTTGAATCACAAGTGTGAGGAGCATGACACGATGTTTTTGCGATTAAACATTATATCACGCTCCTTGCACTTGTGATTCAATTAAGTCGCGTCAGTCATACATAATGAAGATGACAAAAAATAAATAAAATAAAAAAATTCTAACCTGGATCTAATCTCATTAAAAGTATCAAAATGATTAAACGTAACTAATAATAAAAAAAAAAAATTGGCGTAAAACTTGTCTACATTTTTCTTGGCAACAGTACTTTTAGGCGATGATGTCATGTTCTTTTGTTAATAAAAACATACATTGTTTTGTTTAAACCGACGTTGCAAGGTTGTATTGTATAGTTAGGGCTGGCAGATCATCTGCAGATGGTATCCTAAAGGAGGACATGTCCCCCTTTTTCACAATTTTTGCCCTCCCGTCCTCCTTTTTTGGGTCGGTGGATATTCGCTCCGCTGAATTCGTCCCGTTTTCTATTTTTGGGAAAATTCGACCCGCTTGCCTCGACCAGGGTAAATTCTTCCCCCCCTTTTTCACAATTTTCGTCCTCCCGTCCTCCTTCTTTGGGTCGGTGGATATTCGCTCCGCTGAATTCGTCCCGTTTTCTATTTTTGGGAAAATTCGACCCGCAACCCATAAGATACATAACCGTTATGTTCTCGTATTAAAAAGTGAAACAATGACTATCCCAGATGTAATTGTTACACTTACCAATTGTCATACCATCAGTGTATTTTTTGTAAAGAACGGCGGACCGCACACCAACGACTTTCCAGAATCCTGACTCAAACAAAGGACTCTGATGCCAATGACAAGTTAATGGAAGCGAGCTGATTTAACACTTAAATATTTCATGTCAGTAGTCCCTCCCTACTACATAATCATTAAACTTTAAAAAAATAATATTCCTTTTAACTTTTAAGAGTGATAGTACTCTTATATAAAATAAATAGAAATTTAGGTTTAAGATCCATCGCCAAGACAAAGGGAACGAATCGACACCCAAATAGAGGACGAATTTTCACTTACTGAATATATTTTTTGAAGCGGAACGAACTTACACCAAAAATAAATACTTTTCGGAACGAATTTTCTCGGGATGAATTTCTGGGGAGGAATAGCCACCGACCCCCTTTTTTAAGGTTCCGTACCCAAAGGGTAACCAACTGGACCCTATTACTAAGACTCCGCTGTCCGTCTGTCACCAGACTCACCAGGCTGTATCTCATGAACCGTGATAGTTAGACAGTTGATATTTTCACAGATGATGTATTTCTGTTGCCGCTATAACAATAAATACTAAAAAACAGAATAAAATTAATATTTAAGGGGGCTCCCATACAACAGACATGTGTTTTTGCCGTTTTTATAGATAATGGAACGGAATCCTTCATGCGCGAGTCCGACTTGCACTTGGCTGGTTTTCATAATTTGTCCTCCCGTCCTCCTTTTTCATAATTTGTCCTCTCGTCCTCCCTCACCTATCAATGGTCCTCCTTTTTCAAATTTTATATTATTTATATTATACAAGTGACTTTTTGATCATCATCCAAATTCATACTGGAGGCTTGATAAGTGATCAGTATCTTGGATCAGTAACAATTTTTGAGAAATTCGTAAAATGAAATTTCGGCTTCCCATATAAATTCAGTTCCAGTCCCGAGTGAATCACTATGGGGAGTCGAAATTTCATTTTACGAATTTCACCAAAATTGTTATTGATCCATGATACTGATCACTTATCAAGCCACCAGTATGAATTTGGACGATGATCAAAAAGTCACCTTGTATATTTATAAACGATTTATAAAAAAGTTATTAGGTATTTAGTTTACACAAAAATTATTACTTGGTTCCTTATTACACAACTACAGTCTTTAAAAACGTGTCCACATTAGGAGACATAAATTCCTTTACTAAAATATTGGTCAATCACTATGATGATGTTAACAGATATACAAGGTGAAATTTAATCTACCGCCCTAATTCATACTGGAGACGTGGTTAGTGATTGATCAGTAATAATGTTTAACGACTCTTCAAGTGAAATTCGAAAACAATTTTTTTGCTCCCGTTTACTAGAAATTTTATTTGAATTAGTCCTGGGGCTCTACCGCGTAATTCTGATTTGTATCAACTTCAAGCAAATGCATGCGAAATTCAACGCGTGCAAAAGAGATGGCATGTTAGGCGGGTGTCGTCGCACGCACGTCAAATTTCAATCTCAAGTTGATGTTGATGAAAATCAGAATTACGCGGTAGACCCACAGTTCGTATGGGAACAAACATTTTTTTTTTCATGTTTTCGTAAATAGGGAACATTGAACCTTGTAACTGGGGATCTAAAAAGGCGGACTTGGGTGAATCATAAAATTATTTGAAACTAGGATAGTCAGAGTTTTTTCACGCGTGCAAAAGAGACTGCATTAGAACAGAATCATAATATGATTCATCATCCACAGCGGCCTTTTTCGACCCCCAGATCGCCAACAGAGTCTCCACTATGAATTCGGGCGGTTGATTAAGTTTCTCCTTGTATAGGTAACAGTTTATTTTATTATGAAGTGAGTTTTGTTCTCGTTCAGTATGATCAGTGGAACATGCTTCAATTGGCACATTGTATGTGTAAGCTCTTACTTACTCTAGTTACATTTAATTTTGTAAGCTGTATATTCGTTTAATGTTAAACGTCAGTCGCTTAGCACAAAGTGCATAACTTAACTTTGTATTTCTTATATTTATAAATTTCACCTTATATATTTCTTATAATTATTTATTACTACTTTATTGTTTTTAAATCGTAATAAAGCTTCACATTTAAAAGTTTCGCTTTCGTTTAAAAAGGCCATTATCACTAAAAAGCAATAGATAGCAGGCATGATAGTGGTCCGATTTTACGGATCAGACTATTCAAAGGGTTAATAATAATAATAAATAATCCCAGTTGTTTTATCCGTAAACGGGTTAATACCAATCAGCCTCGAAACCAACCTGAGACGGTTGGGATTCCGCGGCAGTTCGCTTCCAGCGCGGATGCAGAAGGCGGTTCTGCTCGATACTGCTCGCATCGTTCGCCGGTTTCTTTCCCTGGAGCTCTGAACCTCGGTCGACTGTGCTTCTGCCGAGGGATGTACCGTCTCTCTCTCTTTAAATTCTTTTGGCCAAGAGGGAGAGATGAGATCAAAAATTCGCGAAATAATAAATAAGTATACTTACTTGAAAAAATGAAAAATTACAAGTCTCCAACTTAATGTTAAACGTCAGTCACTTAGCACAAAGTGCGTAACTTAACTTTGTATTTATTGTTTAGAAGTTTAAAATTGAAAAAGATTTTGGTATTCAGTATTAGAGAGGTTTATAAAGCATGAGTTTGAAATTTAATGCACAAATAGTCATGATCTGGTCCAAACAAAGTTAAAACAGCATTTTAATAATGTTTATATAACACAAATACACATATACAACGTGTAACAGAAAGGTGTAACCATATTTGAAGAGCTTATTCAGTCAATAGTATAGAACAACTTTTACTATTTAACAAAACCTGTACCTCAAAAAAAAGAAATTACTGTTTCATAGAAAAATGCAATGCCGCTCGGCTGAAATATATGGAAGGGCAGATTTTTTTTTCGAGATTTCAGGGTTGGCTCCATAGTAAAAGTTGTTCTATACCATTGACTGAATAAAGCTCTTCAAATATGGTTACACCTTTCTGTTACACGTTGTATAACGAATATACAACTTACAAAATTAAATGTAACTAGAGTAAGTAAGAGCTTATACATACAAGAAATACAAAGTTAAGTTATGCACTTTTTGCTAAGCGACTGACGTTTCACATTTTGTAACAAATGCGTAGATTCGACTCTTTTAAAATATTAGTTTAGTTTGCTAACGGTACATCGATTTTCCGTCCTTGCCGTCCACTTCGCATATTGGAATCACTTACAAGTATAGCATTTTAGCTCTAATAGCGTTGTGCTAAGGCCCATTATTGACGAGCACATGCACTGATAAGTCGTGGTGGGTAAGTACTCAAGGAAATGAGAATTAAGTTTCTTATTTTACGTTTTTATTCTTTTTAAAGTATATATTTTGTGTTTTTTTTTTAATTACGTGATTGTGACAGACCAATCACAAAAGTCACATTAATCTGCTTTATTAGTGACTAGCGACCCGCCCCGGCTTCGCACGGGCATGTATTATACATATAAACCTTCCTCTTGAATCACTCTATCTACGACAGAATAACAGCGTCGCAGATTTCGGTTTGCGGCATTATGCTGAGTCGGAGCCTTTTCCTCTTTGCCGTGACACGCATACCACTAGGATAAATTTAAGTTACTTTCTTTTTGTGTTTTAACCTTATTTAATTTTTTTTTCTTTTATAAGTTCTACTTTGTTTTTTGTATGTATCTATCTATCTATCTATTTAAAAAAACCGTATCAAAATCCGTTGCGTAGTTTTAAAGATCTAAGCATACATAGGGACAGACAGCGGGTAGCGACATTGTTTTATACTATGTAGTGATGTTTTAAATTTTTCGGATTTTCATAATATGACGGTTTCTGTGTTTTTTACTGAGTCACATCGTAGACGGACTAAATAAACAACACGCCGCTGCTGTTACGACTTCCGTTTTTTTACGAAAATGCAGCTTTTCATGGAATTATAATGCCGAGGGCGGTAGTTAAGATTAAATATATTAATCTAGGTATATGTAAAATTAATAAACATAATTTATCAGAGACCTTAAATGGTACAACATTATACAACAGTGAAAACCTGTTTCACAAGAATTTAATATGAGATGGCTGCGGTTTCGCGTCTCGGCTCTAAGCGATTCGGTATTTTAAAGTTTTTGAAAACACAAAAATACGAATCATCCATCAGCCTAGTTCGTCCACTGCTGGACATAAGCCTTTCCAGGACTTGGCCACTTCCGGCGGTCATCCTGGAAGAATTGCCCATACTCACACACGCTGGGCAGGCGGGTTGGTGAGTGCGGTGCCGGAACCCTCGCATCTGTAACGCCGCTGCCCGTCACCGGTCTGTTCCATATGTGACCCGGCTATTGGGGATGGATACACCGCCATCCATCGGTCCTGGTTTTTTGCCTGTGAGCTGTCCTCTTACTCTCCCCCGAATTACTTCGAGGGGGTCTCCAAGTAAGATGGTGGTACCTCCACAGTCGAGCCCGGCATCAGCTCTACCACCTGTTTGAATAACACTTTTACTATTGGAGTAAATTTCTGTAAATGAGCTTATGTTAAAAAAAAACAGCAGTAAACGGGCAAAAAAAGTTTAGTAAAATATTATAATTTAATTAATTTAAATTTTTTTTTATTTTATTATTATTTTTTTATTTTGAAACTATTAAATCAAAAATGACAATGGAGTTTTTCATGTGGACGATTTTTTTCATGTTGCCTAATTTTTTTTGTTTTATTTATACATATATGGTTAGGGGATTTAGCACGCACCGTCGATACAGTGTCAATGTATCATACTCGTACTTGCTCTCTCGCACATTGTCAAACGCGGTATGCGCGAGAGTAGAATAAATAAGCTTTATCTCTGTCGCGTGCTAGCCACAGGGTTACGATTATAATAAAACTTTAATCTCTCGTGATGGTACGATTAATTCCAGATACTTACAAAAACATTAAAAAAAAATCTTTTTTTGAAATTTATATGTTTATTGCATTATTTGGTATAAAATATATACACTTTTGAAAGCTTATTATATACCTATATTTATACGAGTAAATAATTAAATAAAATACTTTATATTATAAAATTAAACAGTTTAAGATATATTTTGGGTCCGATCTGGACCCGGCATCAGTTGAGTATACTAATAACATAAATAGGTATGTCTAGACAACACGCATAGACATTAACATTTTATAATATAAGGTATTTTATTTAATTATTTACTCGTATAAATATAGGTATATTATATTATTTGTTATATTGTTTCTTAAATTATCTATGTCTACATCTAAAGACAGTTGTCAGTAGTCACATCACAGACTAATATTTAATTCGGAACTATAAGTTGCCCCCCTATTCTGTATCATTGGTTGCCAACTGAACCGGGTGCGTATCATTAAAAACAAAGATAAAAACAGAAATTTCAAAATTGCCTTTAGTGGGTATTGAACTATTTACGCACTGTGCCGTCACTTCATGTGCGAACATATCCTTAGACAATCGGAATTCGATAGTAAATTTATGTTCTTGATGAGATACATAATAGGCCCACTGGTCTCAAAAAGGCTGAGATGAGACAAACCCTTGAAGTGCAAGTATATTTGTCACTTCCCGCGGCGCGACGTCACGGACAGACAGACAGACCGACACGGGTCACAGAGCAGCTTTCTATGTTGGTGCTTGCTGGTGTTTGATAATAAAAGAAATTTTCACTTTAATCATAACCTCGAAATTTATAATTTCAATCTTCATCCATCAGCCTAGTTCGTCCACTGCTGGACATAAGCCTTTCCAGGACTTTCCCATTCCCGGCTGTCATCCTGGAAGAATTGCGCATACTCACACACGCTGGGCAGGCGGGTTGGTGAGTTGGCGGTTGGTGCCGGAACCCTCGCACCAGTGACACCGCTGCCCGTCACCAGTCTGTTCCATATAAGGCCCGGCTGTTAGGGATGGATATACCGCCATCCATCGGTCCCAGGCATGGTGGGCCTCCTAGTTTTTTGCCTGTGAGCTGTCCTCTTACTCTCCCCCGAATTACTTCGAGGGGTTCTCCAAGTAAGATGGTGGTACCTCCACAGTCGAGCCCGGCATCAGCTCTACCGCTTTCAATCTTACCTACCATAAATGTTTTTAGGGTTCCGTAGCACTTACCAAGTCCCCCTTATGAATTTGGCAGTATCAATCACCTAAAAGATCATTTAAAGCAAACGGATATGCCAACGAACTTTCACCGCTTAGGCCTAGAAAAAACTGGGCAATAAAACTATTAAAAACCCGACTCGAATGGACGCGGTGTTTCGTAAAATGACATAGATTTATATGTTCAAATGTTTCTTTATTTAAAATTTAAGAGGATGGCTTACCCTAGCAACATTTTTTATTACCCGTCCAGCACAATAAGTATAATTGCAAAGACCTTATTTGCTTTTGATAGAGGTGATTATAATAATGTTGGCTCATTGGCCTCTTGTTCTTGGACGCGTAATACTAGTGAAACAACAAATTGGTGTGTTTTTAGATAATACTGAAATATTTTGTAGGGAAAAAAATATTGGATTTAAATAACAACCCTTCATATTTCTATTGCCTATTTTATAAAAAAAAAAACAAGTTGATTTCTTAACCGCGTCGTTGAAACGAACGTTTGAAAACCAAAAAAAAGAGGGCGGAAAATATTTTTTTTCGACAAAAGTATAAATCTTAAAACATTGTTTATATGTGGAATCCCTAGATAAAAGATCGATAAATCAAATAAATTTTCTTCAATATGAGGAGAGACCTAGTTTCTTCCAATTTTAAACGTAACCGAGTAATTTATTGCTTTTACGCCCGTGTATCATACTACATTTTTCAATGCATAGTGTGAGGAAATGAAAACAAATATAATCTTGTGAACTTTAAATTATAATTGGCTCAAAGGGACTGTATCCAGAGCCGTTAAACAGTGGAAGAAAAAGTATAACGTCTATGGTACACAGGAAAGGCTGCAGGTTAGCCAACCATTGTAAATAAATAAAAAAAATAATAATAATAAAAGCCCTAGGGCAAAATAATCGATTTTCTGTTCGGTTTTGATGCATAAAAAGTTGGCCTTTACGAGCACATGCATTGAAAAAAATTTTTTGATCTTAACCAGGGTTTCTCATACTTATAGCACAAAATAGATCCAACCAGAAGGCCGACTCGACGAAGGAGCGAAAACAGACGCGCACATGCATAGACGTGTACGTACGATGATCTCGGCAGAATTTAGTATTGGCATTCACCCGAGTATCTTCGAGATCTTCGTACGTACGCGTCTATGTGTGCGTGCGCCTGTTTTCGCAAGTTATTCGGAGTAAACATTCTGTATGTGGTTATTTTGTACTTATAGCCCCACGTAACCCTATAAAATTTATTTTTGTGTTAAAACTTGATTTTTTTCTTTCTTTTATTTAAGTTCTTATTTGAGCTATACTTATTTTTTGTATGTATGTGTCGTGTTTTTGAGAAGTAAATGTTATATCTATCTATCTATCTAAATTTCCAAGTTTACTGCAAAACCCTTTAAAATTATATTATATTTATATTTATTTAAATATAATAGATAATACAGTCACAAAGAAATGTTGTTAATTAGTTAATGTAATAGGTGGGCTTGTTTTTTGTCTCAAATTGAGTCAAATTTAGGAGCAATTTTGCTTAATTTTAGTTAGTTAGCCGCCATAACATAAATCTTGTCACGAACCCCCTACGGTCAACTGGTAAACCCCTGGGGGTTCGCGTACCCCACTTTGAGAAACTCTGATCTAAATCTAAATGCTTATGGTAACTTAAATAACACATTTATTGGATGAGTACCTGACCTGTCATTTTGACGACGTTTCATTAAGAGCGGTTTTGCAGCCGGATTGTGAAAAACCCGCCTTTTCTAATAAATACGTATGAATTCTGCATTGGATTCAGTTCCGTCAATGTAGATCAGAGGTCTTCAACATTTTTTAGCTGGAGGGCCAATAATCTATTCCAGAGGGCCTATTATGTATCTCTAGTTGCCATCTGGACTTGGTGTCTATCATCAAAAACATAGATATACTATCGAATTCTGATTATGTAAGGCTATGTTCGCACTTGAAGTGACGACACAGTTCGTAAATAGTTCAATACCGACTAAAGGCAATTTTGAAAGTTCCGTTTTTAGCTATGTTTTTGATGATAGGCACCTAGTACAGTTGGCAATTAAAGATACAGAATACAGGGGCAGCGGGCCTATTGTGTATCTCTAGTTGCCTTCTGGAATGGGTGTCTATCATCAAAAACATAGATATACTATCGAATTCCGATGTCCTAAGGATATTTTCGCACTTGAAGTGACGACACAGATTGTTAATAGTTCAATACCCACTAAATGCAATTTTGAAATTTCAGTTTTTAGCTATGTTTTTGATGATAGGCACCTCGTGCAGTTGGCAACTAAAGATACAGAATAGGGGGGCTGGTCTGTCAAAGGGCCGCACATTGCCGCACGTAAACATACCACCTCAACAATAATTTAAAACTAAACAAGTGAATTAAAATTGTCTTATTGTATAAATGAAAGTTTCCTTAGCCTCTGAGGGCCGCAAAAATGTGCTTTGAAGACCCTTGATGTAGATGGTAAAATTAGAAAAAAAAATGTCGTGTTTTTAACTCAAGACAAATATTAATTACACTTTATATATTAACATAGTTTCAATCTTCTTTTAATTATATTATATTAATAAGGCGTGAATTACACGAAAAATGCGATTCAGGTTCCACATTTCGAAACCGATTGAAACAAAACTAACACACGTAGATACTTACTAGAAAAAACCATATTTATAACATAAAGAAATTATAGTTAATGTCCTAATGTAGCCGTGATTTCAAAGTTACTTAAGTTTTGCGTGCGCGGCGTCTGATAAGAGCAGGATAGACAGTTAAAAACAAAAGCGTTAGAGCAGGACTGAATTTTAGCATTGTGCAGCCCCATATCGGTATCATAGACTAAGTATTACTACGTATAAACTAGCAGTTTCCATACATCAGTTTGTAGCCACAAAAAAGGTGAAAAATTCTAACGAAATCTAGATGGCGTTGCTAAATCCTCTAACGAACACGATGCTAAAAAAGACCGATTGATGACGCTAGTGGCACAGCGATGTCACGTAACATAAAAATACTTCCCACTTCGATAATAGATGGCGCTGAAAGATTCACTGTTGGTGTTGCCAACTTAGCGCCATCTAGATTTTCTAAGCAAAATTATTACAGCCACATGTTTGCTTGGTAACCATGATAGTTCACTTGCAGTCAATCAAACAAATTATGCTTATTTGCAACACTTGGCGACACGTAGTGTTGTAAGGGCGCGTAAAAAATTTGCTACGCCTTGATGTATGGGAGTTGTCGGTCTATACTAATACTTAGTCTATGTCGATGTCGGTATGAAGACACGAGAAGACACAAGCCCTTGGCCTGGATACATCTAGATATAAGTTGATATAACACTGCTACGTGTCGGTACAGTTGGATAGTTTCAGGATTCCGTATTGATTGAAGCCTCTTTGGATCAAATACATATTGTATATCGTCACGACATGAATCACCGAGGGGGTGTCAGAGGTGTTTCCAAGTGACTTGCATTTCACAGACCACATTCGTACAACCCACTTTTCACCGAAGATTATGGTGATATGCTGGGTGTTAATTTGATAGCCTTTTTCCTTCAAACAGGTTGTTCTACCGATTAATATGAACAACTTTTACTATGGGGCCAACCATGAAATAATAATTTGGCATGGGTATATATATTTATTACGCCAACAAAGTGGTACAGTAAAATTTCGAAAAAGATTTTTATTATGGTACCTCCCCTACACGTAAAGTGGGGATGATTTTTTTCTCTCGTCTATCCCCTAGTGTGGGGTGTCGTTGGGTAGGTAATTTAAAAATATTGGTGGTGTGAGAAGACCACTTTTCGATCCAGGGTTTCGTTTGCGAAATATTAAGCTTAAAAGAGTTAATTTTTGTTAGAGTCATGTGTCCCCCCATTGCCAGCGAAACGGTTGTATTTGGAGACGTGAAAAAAATCACAATAGTAGTATATATAACGAAATTAAAAGTAAAACTATCACAGCTTAGTATGCTTACACTGCGCGTGGCCCAACACGCACTTGGCCGGTTTTTTTTTGTTGAATTTAATTTAATTTAAGTACCTATACAAGGTGACTTTTTGATCATCGTCCAAATTCATACTGGTGGCTTGGTAAGTGATCAGTATCATGGATCAATAACAATTTTGGTGAAATTCGTAAAATAAGATTTTGACTCCCCATAGTGATTCACTCGAGACTGGAAGTGAATTTCTATGGGAAGCCGAAATTTCATTTTACGAATTTCACAAAAATTGTTACTGATCCAAGATACTGATCACTTATGAAGCCTCCAGTATGAATTTGGACGATGATCAAAAAGTCACCTTGTATATGATCAGAATTCTGTGAAATTCAAAAAAAAATTTTTGTCTCGTCATAATTTTGCACTGAATTAGGGTAAATATATTTTCAAATTTCAAAAATACTTTGAGCCTTTTATTCAACAAAATGAACTTAAATAACATTAAAATAGTAAAAAAAAAAAAAATAGGGGGACTAAGATAAATTAATCTAAACTAAACTAAACTTGAAATATTTACATAAGGTAACAAATGCTGGCCAAATCGTCGCCGTCGTTGGAGAGGGTGCCTAAAAGGCTAGCGGTGTTGCCACGCTGGATGGCCAGGCTTATTCTTTGGCCAAAATAGGCCCCAGCCCCCAAAAATACTTAGTTGATGTTATGGTGATATAGGATGCCAGTTTCTTCGTTTCAAGGACGTATTGAAGAGACATATGAAGAGTTGCGATATACCCCATGAGACCTGGGAGGAACACGCAGCTCAAAGACCAGAGTGGAGACATCTTGTGCAAACAAATGTTTTTAGCTTTGAAGCACAAAGACGAGCAGATCTCGACTCCAAGCGTGACCAACTCAAGGCCCGACCACCTGTGGCTATTGACTACAACCACGAGAATGGAACACTCAAATGTGGTACTCGTATATGCGGACGAACATTTAAAGCCAAGATTGGTTACGTCAGCCACATTCGGGCACACCAGCGAAGCCCATCACACCCTCACCAATAGTAGTCGCCGTAGCCGTGTCGGCTTGGAGACCATCATCATCATCATTATAGGATGTCTCTTTTTCTCCAATAAATTGAGTACCTATCCTTTTTTAATGACATACAAAAGTTACGGCAAAAAATTGTTAATTGCTGAAGTAACAAAAGTATAAAAAGTAGGTAACTTAAGGTTAAACGTCGGTCGTTTAGCGCAAAGTGCAAAACTTAACTTTTTTTTCTTGTTCAGAAGTAAAAAATTGAAAAACCTTTTGGTATGTGGCAATTAACACCAATAGTTCAGTATTAGGTTTATAAAGCATGAGTTTGAAATTTAATGCACAATTAGTCACGATCTGTGGGTCTACCGCGTAATTCTCATTTTCATCAAGATCAACTTGAGATTGAAATTTGACGTGCGTGCGACGACGCCCGCCTAACATGTCATCTCTTTTGCACGCGTTGAATGTCGCATGCATTTGCTTGAAGCTGATACAAATGAGAATTACGCGGTAGAGCCCCTGGTCGAAACAATGTTAAAACAGCATTTTAAGTTGGTTTTGAGAAGATCATGACTGATTGTGTATACAATTTCAAACTCTTGCTTTGTAAACCTCACTTATACTGAACTATTGGCGTCAATTGTCACAGACCAAAATTATTTTAAATTTTTTATTTCTTTACAAGTAATACAAAGTTAAGTTATGCACTTTGCGCTAAGAGACTGATGTAGATAGATAGATAGATAAAACATTTATTTACTATTATAATACGTAATAATTCACATTCAACACAAACATTTACATTAACAATAAAAGACAAGGAACAAGTTTTAACAATAATAATAATGAGACAGATACATAATTATGAACATATTACAATAGTAAAAGGGCTCCGACTCAGTATTTGCTGCAAAGATTCACAATGCAGCACTAATCATTCTGCCGGAACCGTGGAAGAGCGACGTGCTGATGGTTAACCTTAAATTGTAATTAGAGTGCATTACAATACAAACCTAAAATAAATCAGAAACAAATTTAAAAGCACAAATATTTTGAAAAATTTCCTCGGGCCAGGATGTAAACTTGTGACCTCCTGCTTATATTTGTGCTTTTAAATTTGTTTCTGTTTAATTTCCACTTTGTAATGCACTCTAATAATAATTTTAACTAATTCCACTGAGGCCGACATCAAAAGTCGAAATATATCTGGATATTATGATAATGTGTTTTTTATAGATATATATAATTTAAACTAAATAAAAAACAAATAAGTTTTCTTTAATATTTAATAATAATTAGAGTATTCAAAGCGATGGATTTCGCAATGAAAACATATACGAGGGGAGGCTGAAAAGTAACCTACCTAACTATGAAAGAAAAGACGTAACTGGATAGTTTTTTTTTATTTTTCTATATAGTCCTTTGCTAGTAAAATGCACTTATTAAATTTTTCAAATATTGAATTTAAGCCATTAAAAAAAAAAAAAACGGTTTGTCGTCAAAATAGTCAGAAACCGCTGCCTTCATTTCGTCATCGGTCATAAATCTTCGTCGCCTGAGGTCTTTCTTGAGAAGTCTAAACAGAAAATAGTCACAGGGGGCTAGATCTGGACTATAAGGGGGGTGGTCAATGGTTTCGAAGCCATTGTCTTTAATTGCTAGCTTTGTTGTGCGTGCGGTATGCACTGGTGCGTTATCGTGCAAAATCAGAATTCCTTTGCTTAGTTTACCTCGCCGTTTTTCTTTTATTGTCTCTCTTAGTTGATATAATAAGTTTGAGTAATAATCAGCATTCATTGTAGTTTTTTTCGGTAAATAATCTATGAGCAAAATCCCTTCTGTGTCCCAAAAGATTGTAGCCATAAGTTTACCGGCCGATGGACAGACCTTAAATTTCCGAGGCGGCTTCTCATCCTTAAATTTCCACTGTAACGACTCTTGCTTACTTTCCGGGTCCCATTGTCGAATCCAAGTCTCATCACATGTTACAATTCTAGAAATTATTTCTTCCTCTTTCCCTCGACTCATGTCCAAAAACTCTTCGCAATATTTGACACGCCTCTCCATGTCAAATGCAGTCAACATTCTAGGGACCCAACGTGCACTAACCTTGGACATGTTCAAATGCTCATGAATTATTTCATTGACTCGCTCTTTACTGACGCCCACATCTCTAGCTATCTCCCACTGTTTCACTCGTCGGTCCTCTAATATATTTTTTTTTCACCCTGGCTACATTTTCATCGGTGACGGCCGAAACTGGTCTTCCGCTACGAGGATCATCT
The DNA here is from genome assembly GCA_934047225.1 of Ypsolopha sequella. Lineage (NCBI taxonomy): Eukaryota > Metazoa > Arthropoda > Insecta > Lepidoptera > Ypsolophidae > Ypsolopha > Ypsolopha sequella. The sequence continues at coordinate 6,425,309 of OW204011.1, forward strand.
TCGAGGCTCTCACGACCTAATTTAAACTGCCTTGACCAAAACTTTATAACAAATTCGGAAGATCACGAACTGCCAAACACACGTGACATACGCTGTCTGATCTCCGAAGGCGTATTCCCTTCTTTAGTCAAAAACTTAATCACCGCACGCTGCTCGATTTTATCCATTTTAACTTTTTCTACCGACATGTTCGAAACAATTGTAGGAGACAAATAAACGTGATGCAATAAACAAATGAATGTAATACATTTTGAAAATAGAATAACAAACGAATATAAATCCATACCAGCCAGCATTATTTTTGTATATATTTCTGACCAAGGAGATTACATATCAGCCGCCCTACGTAATAGTAAGTAACTTATTGTTTTATAATTAATTTAAGTAATAGGACAATCTAAATAATAAATAGTTCATTTAATAAAAGTTACCTTTTATTTATTTTAGAACCGGTTACGTAACTACTCATATTTTAGAGCCGGTTACGTAATTACTTATATTTTAGAACTGGTTACGTAACTACTTGTATTTTTTAAACTAAATAATCCTTATAATTCTATGTACTAAAGCATCCAAAAAAATATAATAAATGAAAAATTTTATAAATAAAAAACTTCAGCCATATCGCTGCTCCGAGGTAAGGTTATATTTTTATATACGTATGTATATATATACTAATTATTAATTTATAATTTGAAATATTTCCGAAATTATCTTACAGATTATCATTAGTTCATAATTCCTGTAATTTAGTAGCTATTTTCATTATTTGTTTTTTGTTTAAAAGTTGGTTTCCAGGTTTCTACGTATTAAATTCTATTTTTATTTTCAGTTTGATAACAAAAATTAAATCTTCAAAGACAGTTCATCCCTTTCCATGATAAGGTTCGATAAGGTTTGTCATTTCAAAAAGAAATGCAAATATGTTTGTACTGGAAATTGAGTTTTTTTCAAATTCTCCATAGAAAACAGCAATTTCGTAGTTAATGACCTAATATTACGGTATTTTATTTTTAAACATAAATAATTCCTTTTGTTATCTAGAAAGTACTCTACTTATAAATCTACTGAAATATAAAAATAAATAAATAGAAAATATACAAAAACACTAAAACGTCACTTCAAGCCACCGAGTAACAAAAATTACTAACACCAATAAAATTTAAACGTCTTATCTCTTTACCTTTTAAAGGAAAATGCACCGAAGTGCTGTAGCTTTAAGATTTAAAACACAATATCAAAAGTCATCTTTTGACTTTTTAAGCCACCTTCAACTTTAAGTCGTAGAATTTAAAGTTTAGAATTTGTGGACAGAATACGGATTCGTTGGTAAGCTGTATAAAATTAGCGTGAAATTCGATTTTGGAATGACGTAACGTATTTTTTATGCATCTTCCATTTTGGACTCTAAATTTTTAGTGCTAAAGTCTAAATTCCCACGGCTTGGAATGGCGTTATTTGCACAAGTGTGTGCCACCATAAAATTAAGTGTGCATGTGTGTGTATATTAAAGGTTGTTCTCTGTAGGCTTAGTTGACCACGGTTGCAGCTCTAAACGTTTATAATGAATTATATTTTTTATAAGGTCTTTCAATTTTAATGATGGTGATGAGGTGATTCAGTATCGTTAATACATCACATTCCACTGCAAAGCACTTTTTTTTGCGCGTTTTTTTTTTACTTGTCAGTACGAAGTGGTCCGATCAGCTGACTCAGTTTGTATGGACAAGTGAAGAAAAAGTTCGCGCAAAAAAAAAGTACTTTGCAGTGGAATGTGATGTATTAACGATACTGAATCACCTCCTAAATTACTTTCCATTTCAATTGAAAGACCTATATCTACGTTAAACCTACGACATTTTACATTTTTATATGTTCAGGGCCCGTAGCATAATGTTTAATCTCGCGCTATGCCACTAGTTGAATCACAAGTGCAAAGAGCGTAACGTACTTTTTAATTGCAAAAACATCGTGTCACGCTCCTCGCACTCGTGATTCAACTAAGTCACATCACACGCGATTAAACATTATGCTACGGGCCCTGGTGTTTGTTTGTTTGTTGTATCTTAGTTTTATTATCTAAATTGTACTATTTCGTGTGTGTTGTGGACTTGTGTTGTGGCATTTAAATAAACTGAGCTTTATCTTTGTAAATACTGAGTGAGGCGTAAATAAAGCAATTTGTTATTTTCAAATTTATTAGGGACAGTAAAGTAACAAGGTCTTTTCATTTTTTATTCAATCAATTCGATAAATAATGCATAAGAAATCCCTAAAAGAATTTGCATAAATCATATTATTGGATACTGAGATTTATTTTTTGTACTCCTTTGAGATTTTTTTTTTGATAGAATCGCTTGAAGACCCCTATTGGTTAAAATTGCTAGTATTAATTATTTCTAAATTCTGATTTCGATATGTATGAGATTCTCAGAGTATGTTGAAATATTACAGATGAATTAACTATAATCAAAATATAATTTATCATGAAATCAATGAAAAAAAAAGGTAATGCTGCGTTTGTACTATTACGGAAAAATACGCTGGGCCACTTTTAGCCCGTATTGCATGGTGATAAGAGGGAAAAGTGGGCATGCAGCCATTTCCTCGAGGATGGTACAGTACTCCCAAAGTAATAATGCGCATAGAAATCTATAGCCGAGCGACCGGACGTACCACGTGACCATATTGATTGTATAGAAAGTGTAAAGAAATACGAACTTTGCCGAACAGTGGCGAAGTTGTTTTCCTACCAAAGCAAATCCATAAATAGCGTTCACAAGTTACAACCGTTGGGCAGTGAGCGGCATAAATATCAATGTACAGTCGCGGTAATTTCTCCCCGGACCGCTAGACAACGCGCGCGGATTCGCCTGTTTAATTCTTTAGGGTTCTGTCGAAACTGAAACTCTAGATTACGATTTTCGACATTACTAGAATGTTATGTATCGTAATATGGTTTTCATTTGGAAATTTAAAAGCGACACTTAACCCCCGGTCCATTTATTCAGCTGATTTGTTCTATTAAAATATATAATAATTGGTTTTCATGATGAACCTGAAACTAACGCATAGAGGAATTAATGGTATATAATGTATACCATTAATTCCTCTATGTCATGTAGTTACTTCGTGATGGAACATTTTAACAATGATAGAAAATTGAAAAATACGTGTACTATGTTCCACTATATACCTATATTTAAGCACGATTACGCTACCGGTTTCATCGATTTAATCGACATCTTCAGGTGAAAACAATTAGAAAACAGTCACAATCACATATTTGTCTGTTAATTATTATAAATAATGTTTACATTTAGTGACCTAACGCATATAGCTTGGGCCAGTACAGAAGACGCGCGTGAAATTAGTCACAGACAGTGCACGCATCGTTCACCTGTCACTAAAGATTGAATAACCCATAAATTACGATTCCTTCAATCACCGAAATGACGTCATACCGAAAAATAATGTTCACCATGGTTCACACAAAACTAACCGCTTATAACCGGTCGGAAATTTAGGTTTTCGTATACCGAAAATTTTCAGCTAAAACCGCTTAAAACCGATTGAGAATTTGTAATTTGATTTCAAATGCCGCCCGCGTGACGCGCATCGTACTCTCGTCTCACCACCTCGGTTACCCCTCTAATCCCCGCAACGCGCTGAATCGTCTTTATATGGGTACCGAAACAGGAAAATTGTGAAATAATAGTACAGAATTCAAAAAGGTTCCATAAGGGCTACCATACCGCTATTAAAATCGGCTATTTTATGGGTTATCGGTACCGCTTTCAATCCCTGCCGGCGGCACACAGATGACGTTGCATTCGCACATTTTCGAAGTTTCGACAAGGGAGGGGGTTGCGGTAGTAAATTCGGGAGCCGAGTGAAGCGGAGAGGAGCGAGGCGACCCCTTTTGTTCTAAACAAAAAGTTTCTTATTATCCGGACAATTTTGGAAAAATCCAAAGATTTTTGCGTTTATCCGTTTTATCTGGATATCCTGCTATAATGATCTCGAGCGCTGAGATGTCCAGCGGTACAGAATGTGTTATGAACGCCACTCTATATTTCAAGCGCTGCAAGCCGCAGATGTCGCAAATTATTAGCGCTGCTTTCTGCAGCACCCAAATTACTCTTGACTTCAGTTCTGCATGCAGTATTGTTGGTGAACACGATTTGGTTCGAATTTAATAAGCTTTACATAAAAAAAAACAAGTTAAAATTAAAATTAAAATTAATTACGTCATTTTATTTTGTGAGTTTCACACAAAAGGACATTGAACCTTGGTTCTAACCACTTACCGAGTCTCCAGTGTGAATGACTATATCAAACATAAAAATACTTGAGTTTTTTTTGCCGACAGTACAGCTTGTCAGGTTCAACATAGCCTGGCGACGATAGCGCGTTCCATTTTACGGAATTGATTATTGAATTTGTGTTTTATTATTGCTATTTTTAGGGTCCCGTTCCGTTTCACGCACTGCTTAAAAGTGAAACAGTGTTAGAATGTTTTTTTTGTAATGATATACATTTTGATTTAACCTTTCGTAAGCCTAGTCACATTAATTTAAATTTGTGGATATATTAATAATTTGCAATATTCCGCTAAACACTCTTACCATGCTATTCAAAATGCAGACTCAAGCACCGCCCGCCCTCCCGCATAAAACATGCACAAGCAAAGCAAGCAGTACGAGCACAAAATAAAGCAATCTTAAATAACAAGCAAGAAAACTTATCGACACGTGTTTCGCCTCTAAACGAGGCATCCTCGGGATGTGTAGTCCGCCCGACCGCTCGACAGCAAATATGATGGACTTCCGCAAAGTAACGCCTTTTTCAATAAATTTTACCTAGTCACATTGTTATACTTACATATATTTTTTATGCAGACATGCGAGGAATTAAAAGGAAAAAAAAAATACAATAGAAGTCTATTGTTATTGTAACGTTGCACGAATTCTTCCGTATGTAAGCAAACAGGTTAATGAAATACTTGAAATTTCGATCATCATTTAGATTCGAAGTCAATATTTTCGGTGTGACATCTTGATTTATTGTACTTTGTATTCTGTGTTTATTTCGTGTACAGTGGAGACCTCATCAAGCTATACACTTGCAGTACGAAATTAGCCCCTATAGTGAAGAATATAAGATAGGTACAAAGTCCAATGTGTCTTACTTGATGCGGTCTCCACTGTACAATGAGCGTTTTTCCATGTGTCAAATTTAGTGTTAAATAAGATTCCTAGATGGCACTGTCGTATCTTTAGCAACAGAATCAAAGACAAAATTTGCACGGATTCCAAACAAACTAAAAACCACTTTGACATTGATTGCTACGAATATACGAATATTTTATCTATGGTGACATGGACAGTGACATCTGGAGGAAAGCTAAGAACTAAGAAAAAAAAACAGCGAGAAAAACGCTCATATAAGTACAATGTAAGTGTCAATTCTTTTTTTTTTTTCGTTTTTTCACTCCATATTTTTTTTTGTCTGTTAGTTGGCAGCATTTATTTCGTGTTTGGAAAATTATTTTTCTTTGTTCCTGAACCAAGCCCTAACAAACAGGCACGTATCCAGGATTATGTCAAAAATATAAGATAGATCAAAATAATGTACTACAGTATTGTACACCTCAAAAAGGTCTAGAAAAAAGTCCAGGATGGTATATGTCTATCTCTTAGGGATAGCCCATAATAACCATTATGGCTTATTTACGAAGCGATTTTAAGCAATACAGCATTAATCCTTATCCAATGAGCGCTTTTTCTTATGTCAAATTTAGTGTTAAAAAAGATTCCTAGATGGCACTGTCGTATTCTGTAGCAACAGAATTAAAGACAAAATTTGCACCGATTCCAAACAAACGAAAAACCACTTTGACATTGATTGCTACAAAACACATTTTATCTATGGTGATATGGACAGCGCCATCTGGAGGAAAGCTAAGAACTAAGAAAAAAAAACAACCAGAAAAACGCTCATTAAGGCGCTACGGAAAAAAATTGACACTTTAAGAACGTGCATATCTACTTCAGTAAATAATGTATTATTTTGATAAAACAGTATATTATTTTTGGAATCTTTTTCTAGGGATCTGTTAAAACAGAAATGCGATTGGAGAAATTCGGCTCGATAGAAATATTTATTGAAATGAGGTCGTTTTCGACACCAATTCTCCTGGTTTGACGATTTAGAATGACATATGGACTGCAGTTATATTTTATTAGATGGGTTTGAACGTTATCTAAGACCTGAGGGCCTATTATGTATCTTTAGTTGCCATTTGAACTGGGTGCCTATCACCAAAAACATAGATATACCATCGAATTCCGATTGTCTAAGAATATGTTAGCACTTGTAGTGACGACACGGTTCGTAAATAGTTCAATACCCACTAATAGCAATTTTAAAAGTTCCATTTTTAGCTATGTTTTTGATGATAGGCACTTAGTCCAGTTGGCAACTAAAGATACAGAATAGAGGGGCAGGTTAAACGAAATTTTGATAGCAACTTTAGTATTTTTTATATTAGTAAAAAACCGACATTTTGCTACTTTTTCACGAATCCGTCCCTCTCGCACTGAGGATTATTTCGCATATGGGGTAACAGGGACGCTAAAACTTTTACGTAGCGCCTGAAGTACCTTAAATACTGTAGTATATTTAGTATCAGCATTGCACCCGTGCGAAGCCGGGGCGGGTCGCTAGTGTAATATATGTGTCAAAGAGAAGAAAGAGACAGTAACATTACATTACATACGTGACAAATTACTCTGTTCAGCAAATTCTAAAAATATCTATAATCTTAAGTTATTTTATATTAAAGATAACTTATTTGTTTTTTTTATTCAGTTTATATGTATGTATTTATATAAAAACACTTATTAAAATAATAATTTCCAGATATATTTCGACACACAGTCGGCGTCAGTGGAATAAGTTATTTTTCAATGCAGTTGCTCGTAAAGTTTTCTTTTTTGTATAACAAAATTATGCGGAAACCGACTCTTTATTTCACGCGTGAAATAAAACAGTACTGAAATCCTTTATTTCACGCGTGAAATAAAGTAATTTTTTCAAGTTTTTGGCTCTGTGGTGCATGGTGCAAGTCATAAAATTTTAAAAATTACAAAGATGCAAGGAGGTTTTGCTGTCCAAAAAAAAACAATTATTTATAAGTATGCGCGCTCTAGCAATAATTGAATGATGATAAACACCATAACGCATAAGATTCTTGATTATCTCATTTAAAAATACGTGTTTTGTTTCCGCAAACAAAAATATTTTTCACATTATTGGCTGTATGTATACTGTACCTTTGCCTCAAGAAAGAAAAAACTGTATGAAACGCGCGCTCTGCAAAGAAAGCACGCCATTTTGTTGTAAATAGGCTTTGGTGAAATAAAATTACTTTCTTTATTATACTTATTTTTTTGTTGTATTTCCTCGCAAAATGCATTGAAAAATGTTGTAAGATACTTGAGCGTAAAAGGTTTTTATCCGAATGCGTGCCAATGAAAACACTCGTATAAAACCTAACTTTCCGCACGTGTATCTTAAATAACTATTGAAATAGAAGAAATAGAAATAGTTTATTTGCAATTAATGTGGTTTATCTGGGGGCACGATAGTGCCCCCCGCCAAGACGAGCCAAAGGAAGCGGGGCACTACGTATAGATATTACAACATTACTTAAAACTAATCAAATAATCATTTATGTACAGCACATTTAACCAATTAAGGCATGCAAAAATTTTGCAGTAACATGTTTATGTTTAATGTAAGTATTAAAAAACAAAATCAATCAATTTTCAACTCTTATTAGTAATCACAATGTCACAATATTTTATTTCTATAGCTAGCTACAGAAACATTGAAATATGGCCAAAAAATTGTCAAAAAATCTCGAAGCGGTTTTTCAATCAGCCTTGCCATAAATTTGTAAAACACAATTTGGCTATACCATGCAAAGTACTTTTTGAAATTTGCCCCAGGCCCCAGGTCACAGCTAATTTCAAGCTCCCCTTCTGTACTGGCCTGAATTCGGTCGTTTTTAGGGTTCCGTACCCAAAGGGTAACCAACGGGACCCTGTTACTAAGACTCCGCTGTCCGTCTGTCACCAGGCTGTATCTCATGAACCGATTGAACCGTGATAGTTAGACAGTTGAAATTTTCACAGATGTATTTCTGTTGCCGCAATAACAACAAATACTAAAAAACAGAATAAAATAAATATTTAAGGGGGCTCCCATACAACAGACATGTTTTTTTTTGCCGTTTTTAAAGATAATGGTACGGAAGCCTTCTTGCGCGAGTCCGACTCGCACTTGGCCGGTTTTTTAACTTCAATGTGCAATTTTTGTCTGCTTATTGGGAAAAAATTGATTAATATAGGTATGTAATTTCAACAATACATATTTTCGTGCCTTTAAACCGATTTTATAAGTATTTTAGTATTTACAGGAAGTGACGTAATCATATTCATATTAGGTCGAATGGTCGAATCCTTGTCAGACTTAAAGATGCGTTCAAGAAATATATTTTTTCGTATTGAAACGCGTGATGATGACGTCACTGAAGGTCGAATGAAAGATATGATTAGTTTTCATTTAATAAAGGACTAGCTTTTGCCCGCGGCTTCGCCCGCGTTGATAAAGTTTTTGTATAGTCGTATTAAATTAAATCTGTAAATATTTTACAAACCATTAATTTTTAGTACGTAGTTGACCTGAGTCTGGTTTGGAGTACTACGAGTGTTTTTGGTTCTCATCATCTCTAATTTGACCCCGTGTAAAGTGTCTTTGGCGAGGCCGAAGACCAAGACACGTTTCGTCCCTGTTACCCCATATGCCAAAACACCCTCAGTGCAAGAGGGACGGATTCGTGGAAAAGTTGCAAAACGTCGGTTTTTTATTAATACAAAATGTACTAAAATTGCTATCAAAATTCCGTTTAACCTTAATATAATTGCAGTCCGTACGTCATTCTAAATCGTCAAACCAGGAGAAATGGGGTCGAAAAAGACCTCATTTCAATAAATATTTTAATCGAGCCGAATTTCTCCAATCGCGTTTCTGTTTAACAGATCCCTAGAAAAAGATTCCAAAAATAATATACTATTTTATCAAACTAATACATTATTTACTGAAGTAGATATGCAAGTTGTAAAAGTGTCTATTTTTTTCCGTAGCGCCTTAATCCTTTGCTAATGTGTCTTTGGCGGTCTTTGACAACTTGTTTAATTATTTTTGGCAAGGCTGAAAGCCGAGCCGCGTTTCTGAACGACACTATTTCTTGTTTCCACGGGAACTGATTTATGGGATAAAAAGTATCCTATGTCCTATTCCAGGTCTAGAACTACATTTGTGCAAAGTTTCAGCCTAATCGGTTCAGTAGTTACGGTGTGAAGGAGTAACAAACATCCATCCATCCATCCAAACTTTCGCATTTATAATATTAGTGAGATGAGATGAGATAAGATGATTAATTAAATATCTGTGTCCCAGAAACGGTTAAGGAATGGGTTTCGAATCGTAAATAGTACTTTAATATTAATAGTTTAGTTATAGTTAAGCTTCAGTTTGTCTATGTATGCCATACGGCCAACCTCGAGTTACCTGATTATTGTGGAAGAGCGGTATCTCCAAACACAGGCCACTCCAGCTTAAATGGATATGCCCTACGAACCTGTCATATTAGGCTAAGTATTAAGATAAATAAAGATTTTTATTTTTTTTTATTTAAATATTGACGAAAAAAAAAGAGGCCAAGGCGCGGCAAAAAAAAAAACTTGTTTTTTTACGGTTTTTTCAATCATAATAATAATTCCACAGTAAGTCGTACAAGCGTATCGGCAGTTAGCCTCATTGATAAGAGTTTACTGATAACAGCTCTCTCGTACAGTGTTCATGCTCCACACATTGAAGGTTTTGAGGAAACTACGACTATTGACTTTTTTTTTTTTCAAACGATTAGTGAATGGGCGTTGTACACGGGGAAAGAATCTAAAAAGTTTTGTTTAAAAAAATTCTTGTGATCTAAAATTTTATGAATGAATTAATCGACGCTTAATTGTTATAATTTTAATAATTAAAATATTGAAATAAACCGATGATTGTATGTACATTTTGTACCACCGTATTTGTATAGCTGTGTAGCTCTATAATCCTGCTATCTCTATGGAATTGGAATTCGTAACTTAAAATCTTCTTAAAATCCGCCATTTTGAAATAGGATTGTAATATATCAACGACCACCACCTCTGTTCTACTTTTCAAAAGGTTTGAAAAAGATGAGACAAAAAAACGTGCTTGATGAAAAAATATTACATACAGAAATGTTTCGCGTTGGGTTCCGTAAGCATAAAAAATTCTTTATGGCGATTATTTTTGAGATATACGTATTTGTAAGATGGATCCGAAAAAAGTTGGTTTTATATTTTTATTAAAAAAACTAAAATAGGTAGCAAAATTTCAAATATCATATAGATACTATTGAAACACACCTGATAAAATATGTTTGAGTTCTGTATATGGTTCCTATTCATCAAACGAGGAGAAAAAGTGTGTTTGAAGACTGTTCGCGCCACTTCTTGTGGCTCTCATACTGCGGGGTAGTTGTGAATTAATATTTTCAACTGTCATTTTCGCTGCATCTCCACCCGCTTAGTTTTGGACGCAAATCAATCAGTCGTCAATCAGAAGCCTTTCACGCCGGAGGTATACGCTGATTGTCATTCGACTAGGTCCTACCTCGACCCTACCGCCCGCCATTTTGAGATCGCACCCGCTGTGCGCCTCATTTTCATCTATTACTATTACGAAGAAGATTAGCCGAGAAGAGCGCAACCAGGCACGAAGAGGAAGAAGAAAACCATCTTGGAGAACACCAGAGACTTGGTGGCTCAGGCGAAGCGTGGTTTGTGGTGCATGCAGCTCCTTCCCAAGGTCAGATCTTTCATCTTCGTAATTATTTCTCTTCACTTCCCGCTATTTTTAAAACCTATGGTGATACAAAGCACTGCCGTCATATCGCGTGCTCATTTTTTGGCCATTCGAGCCGGATCTAGATCCATTTTAGGCCCTTTGATCTGCGATCTATAACCATTTTTTGGTATTTCCAACCGCTATCTTCATGTTCTTTGTCTAAAGAACACGTGAATTCCGCTCTAATTTTCACTCTGCCCGCAGTATTACCCCGCATTCCCGCTCTTATTTGCATTATCTATGCATTAAAACCCCGCATTCGTCAAAATATTAGTGATTCCATTTCCTATATACTGGAAATTATAAATTATCTACAGTGAAATACGCCATTCTGTTAATTTATCCGCTGCGATTATACCATTTGATCATTTCACAGAAAATATTATCTGCCTACCTGCTAATTCTTAATATTATCGAGAGGTACTCGTACACAGGTTCGTCCGCCGCCCGTGTTATCTCTAACTCATTAGCATTATTCTATGTTGTAGTCAGTATAAAACTTTCAATAGTTCTGGTACTTGCCTAACTTTGTACTATATAACATGCCAAATTCCGCAGAAGCTGCAAAATTAAAGATGTCGTATAGTTTAAAGAAGCTTAAAAATAAAAGGCAAGAATTGTTTAATCGCCTTCAGAGAGTTTATGACTTTTCTAAAACCGCTTTAGAGGATGTTTCTTCGGCAGAATTGTTTATGGCCAATGTCGAAACTTTGGATACTGTACGCTCAGAAATTCATGTAATCATAGATGAAATTAATGACACAGAGGTATTGATAAATCCTAATTTTGAACCAAATTATCAAAGTTGGTCAGCTTTTGAGGATCTTTACTCCCATTGCAAATACATCAACCGGAAGTTATCACATTCTTCGAAATCGGCTGACTCTAAAGTTAAAGCTCCACTTGACATGGAATGTCCCAAAAAACCTACTATCAAGCTTCCAAAACTGGAACTCGTTGGTTTTTCTGGTGAAGCTACTATGTGGCCAACATTCTATGAAACATTTAAAACCACGATTCACGATAATCCGGACTTGACCGACAACGAACGAGTACAATACCTGATGGGTAAACTTTCTGGCCGGGCACTTTCGATTTGTTCTGGAATCACACCGAACGCAACTAACTACGACATAATCTGGAAAACACTCGTTTCTACTTTTCAAGACTCGCGTAGTTTAGCCACTACTTATTTGGATCAAATGTTTGAATTTCGCCCTTTAACTACCGCTAGTTCAAAAAACTTGGACTTGTTTTTAGACAAGTTCTGTTCCGCTGTTTCGTGTTTAAAATCACTGAATATTAAAGATCTTTCGGATTTTATCCTTATGTATTTGGCCCTTAAAAAACTTGATGTTGAAACCGCTCGTTCATTTGAAATGTTTAAACGTGGTTCCGATTTACCCCATTATGATGAATTAATATCATTTTTACGGGAACAAACTAAGATACTGAACCGCACTGCACCCGCAATTACCGCTCCCGCTCCGAACCGCTCCGTTAATAATAATAACAACAAAACCGGGTACAGTACCAAGTCAACCCATGCTTTTGTCTCCGCTTCGACCAATAATAATTGTTGTCCGCTATGTAAACAATTAAAACACTATAATTTATATAAGTGTCCCGAATTTGTGAAACTAGATATCGAGAAAAGATTTCAGTTCATCAAATCTAATAACGGTTGCACCAATTGTTTAAGTATTACGCATAACAATTCCGCTTGTAAATCGTCTTATAATTGCCGCCATTGTAATTGTAAACACCATTCGATGTTGTGCCGCAAACAAAATGTGATGAATACTCACACCGCGCTTGGTCAAAATATTACCGTGTCTCCACGCACACATACGCAATCTTCGAGGTTGGTGGATCCTGCCGTATCGGCGACTAACACAGAACATATGACTAATGATTCTCAATCCGTACCAACTGCGAGTAATAATATTTCTTTATGTAACTTACAGCCTAACTCGCAGCGTAATGAAACATGCCTTTTAGGTACAATTCAAGTGATCGTGAAAGATTCTAACGGTATGTCAGTCCGTCTACGTGCGCTCTGCGACCCTGCGTCACAATCCAGTTTTTCGACGGTTTCCTGTTGTGAGAAGCTTAACTTAAAATATGAGAAAATTCCCCGCGCTTTTGTTAAGGGCATCGGCTCTTCATCAAACCCAATTAAGGGTGCGACAAACCTTAAATTGTTTTCACGATTTGATGATTCGGTTTCAATTTCGCTTGACACTTATGTAATCGACCGTATTACCGACAACTTACCATCGGTGCAGGTCGATTTGTCTACGCTTTCATATTTAAAAGGTATCACACTTGCTGATGAAACCTTTTACTTACCGGGCGAGATTGATATTCTTATCGGTGCATCTTTATTCGCGGATATCTTGTTATCAGGCCGCGTCTCTGGTCCCCCGGGTACGCCGACGGGATTTCAGACCATCTTCGGTTTTACGCTAATTGGTAATACGCCTGTTTACCAAAATACCGCATGTTCAATTTCGTTATGCTCTTATATGGAGATTGAACCGCCAATAGATTTTATTTTACAAAAATTTTGGCAATTAGAAGAGGTGCATTGTGAACCTGCTTCTAGTCCCGCAAATGATGAATGTGAAAAATTATTTATTAACAATGTGTCACGTGACCCCGCTGGTCGCTATTCGGTTTCTTTACCATTCGCACGGAATCCTAACATACTAGGAAACTCGTACCATCACGCAAAAAAGTGTTTTATGTCTCTTGAGCGTAGGTTTGTTTCTAACGCAGATTTACGTTCCGAGTATAACAATATAATAAATGAATACCTAACTAAAGGTTACATATCCCCGCTTCATAATGATGACCAATTATCTCTTGGTTATTATATTCCGCATCATCCCGTAGTGCGTGTTGATAAATCAACGACAAAGGTGCGTATTTGTATGAATGCCAGTACTAAGACTGACTCCGCTGATGGTACTCGTGTCTCATTAAATGACACGCTGCACACAGGTGCTAATTTGCAAAACGATTTGTTTTTAATTTTACTTGACTTCCGCTTGTATGAAATCGCTTTTACCTCGGATATCAAACAAATGTTCTTACAAGTTTTGGTTAACGCCGATGATCGCAAATTTCAAAAGTTTTTATACCGCTTTGACACGTGTTCACCGCTTATCGCTTATCAGTTCAATCGCGTCTGCTTTGGACTACGTAGTAGCCCTTTCCTTGCGATGAGAGTAGTCAGGAAACTCTGTGAGGATGGGAGTTCAGCGTACCCGCTCGCCGCTACTGTAGCCGCACGAAACTGTTACATGGACGACATCTGCTATAGCACGCCCACCGTGCAGGGCTCCTTACAGCTCAGAGATGAGCTGGTAGGATTGCTTAAGGCCGGTGGCTTTGAGCTCGTCAAGTGGTCTAGTAACTGTCAACAGTTACTTGATACACTGCCTGATACTCACCGCTTAAATTCTAGTAAGAATTTTGAAGAACAAACTCAAACTCTTAAAGTTCTTGGCTTACAGTGGTCGCCTGATTCTGACGAGTTCTCTTTTACTGTATCGCTAGATAGTCGCCCATGTACTAAACGCAATGTTTTGTCCGTGATAGCACGTCAGTACGACGTCCTCGGCTTTACCGCTCCTGTGATCTTGTACGCAAAATTACTCTTGCAGAAAATCTGTATTTTAAAATTAGACTGGGATGAAACACTACCCTCTGATATTGCGCAGATTTGGCAAAACTATTTGAAGGAGCTACCTGTTTTGCGGGATTTACGTATTAAACGCCACTTAGACGTGTTCCAAAATTCGAAAATTTCGATAATATCATTTGCAGACGCAAGTGAACGTGGATACGGATGTGTCGTATATATTAGAGTACAAGATGACTCAGACACTTGCACTAGCATTCGGCTGGTATGCGCAAAGTCAAAAGTCTGTCCGCTCAAGACCGTCAGTGTCGCCCGCCTTGAGCTTTGTGCCTCGTTACTCATGTCGAAATTAACTCGTCGTGTAGTTGACGCTTATAAAATACGTCACAATATTGAACGTATTTACTGTTTTACCGATTCTATGGTAACTTTACACTGGATACATTCCTCACCGCACAGGTTTAAAACCTTTGTCGCGACGCGTATAACAAAAATAATATCCGCTATTCCCGCTGAATGTTTTTACCATACAGCTGGTTTTCAAAACCCGAGCGACTGTCTTTCCCGTGGTCTCACTCCCACGCAGTTGATGAGTCACCCGCTCTGGTTCACTGGACCTGCTTGGCTTTATCTGGACGCTAAAGAGTGGCCAATCAAAACAATAGAATCAGCTTCTATTGAAGAAAACTTGCCGGAATCAAAAACAATTTCTCTTCCCGCTTTTAGTAATGAAGAACCGCATCCACTTCTTTCTCTTTCGGAAAGAATTTCGTCATGGCTTGTGCTTTTACACACAATCATTTACATCTACCGATTTTTACGTATTTTACCGCGCTCTAATATTTTTACCGCTACCGATATGGATTTCGCTGAAGTTGCATTGATTAAAGCTCTTCAAGCATTTTATTTTCTTGATGAAATAAAAAGATTAAAGTCAAATAAACTTTGTTCTCCCGCTTTAAATCGACTATCGCCATTTTTAGATAAAAATGGATTGTTACGCGTTGGTGGTCGACTTCGCAACACAGACATGACGTTCGATCAACAACACCCTGTGTTGTTACCTCGTAAAAATCATATTGTCGAATTGATTATCATTCATTATCATCGCAAAAATTGTCACACTGGACCAGTGGCTTTAATGTCAATAATCCGCCAAAAATTTTGGATACTTTCCTGTCGAAATATTGTTCGTCGCGTAATACATAGCTGCAATTATTGTTTTAAGGCGAAGCCGAGACAAACCTTCCCTTTCATGGCAGATTTACCATCATGCCGCGTTAATGAGGCTAAAGCTTTTGTCCACTGCGCTGTGGATTATTGTGGTCCTATCAGTATCACTCCGTATCGAAAACGTGGAGTCCGTCCCGTCAAATGTTACCTCTGCATATTTGTATGCCTGGTGACTCGTGCAGTTCACGTTGAATTGGCAACTGATCTTAGCACGAACACTTTTCTTTCCGCGTTCAAACGTTTTTTATCTAGACGTGGAGCAGTGTCTTTCGTATATTCAGATAATGCTACGAACTTTGTAGGCGCTAGAAATGCCCTCTCAGAAATTTACAATTTGACAAACTCCGAAGAATTTAAAACGTCTTTCGCGAATGAACTTGCCGATCATAGAATACAATGGAAATTTAATATTCCACGTAGCCCACATTTTGGGGGACATTATGAGATATATGTCAAAGGATTTAAGACGCATTTGCATAGAGTAGTAGGTACTCAACTGTTGACCTACGAAGAATTATTAACTGTAGTTACGCAAATAGAATGTGTCATAAATTCTCGTCCGCTTACGCTGCTGAGTGAAGATCCATCTGAACTTAGCGCGTTAACTCCTGCACATTTTCTGATGTCAACTCCTTTAAAAGAATTACCCGCTTGTAAGGTGGCTGATGAGCCAGTTAATTTATTACGTCGCTACGCGTTGCTTGATCAAATGGTAGAATCGTTCGCAAGGCGATGGAAGAATGATTATCTCCATCTTCTCCAGTCTAGAGGAAAATGGAATACACCTTCCAACCCAATCAAAATTGGATCTGTTGTCGTTGTAGTTACCGATAACACTCCACCGCTTCAATGGCCGCTCGGTGTTATTGTAGCTGTATACCCTGGCAAAGATAATGTCATTAGGGTAGCTTCTGTCAAAACGACGACAGGTGTTTACAAACGACCTGTCGTGCGTCTTTGCCCTCTCCCATCTCAATAACTCCTTTCTTTGCCCCCGCTTCAAAATTTCGTTATTCTCTGTCTTATTTTTACTTTTCTATTCTTATTTTAAAACCAATGGTTTTAACGCCGGGGGCAAATGTTCGCGCCACTTCTTGTGGCTCTCATACTGCGGGGTAGTTGTGAATTAATATTTTCAACTGTCATTTTCGCTGCATCTCCACCCGCTTAGTTTTGGACGCAAATCAATCAGTCGTCAATCAGAAGCCTTTCACGCCGGAGGTATACGCTGATTGTCATTCGACTAGGTCCTACCTCGACCCTACCGCCCGCCATTTTGAGATCGCACCCGCTGTGCGCCTCATTTTCATCTATTACTATTACGAAGAAGATTAGCCGAGAAGAGCGCAACCAGGCACGAAGAGGAAGAAGAAAACCATCTTGGAGAACACCAGAGACTTGGTGGCTCAGGCGAAGCGTGGTTTGTGGTGCATGCAGCTCCTTCCCAAGGTCAGATCTTTCATCTTCGTAATTATTTCTCTTCACTTCCCGCTATTTTTAAAACCTATGGTGATACAAAGCACTGCCGTCATATCGCGTGCTCAAAGACCTCATTTCAAAAATTTTTTCTATCGCGGAAAATTTATCCAAACATGTTTCCAATTTGAAAACCCTCGATTATATAGTCAAAATGCATATACCAGAAACTGATTATAATTTTCCGTGTATTTCATGAAATACACAGAAAAGAAACACCCGTATTTTTTTCGCATATCCCCTTAAAGAATAAATGTTTATTATATTGCAGCGTAATTATCTTTTTTTTTATAAGTATAGTGAACTTTTAGATAAGAAAAAATATTGTAAAATTTGAAAACTACTGTTTTTGTTTGGTAGGTTAGTTATTTCTCATAATCCTCTATCTACAAATTTACAAAAATACACGAGGGGCCAAAACGGCAATTTTCTTCGATAGTACATGACATGACCTTAATACATGGGTATGTATGTATATTTGTTCAAGTGTTTCTGTACCTACCTACGGAGACTTCTTTCAGCATTTATTTGTTAATTGTTTTTCAAAACAAATGTTAAAATGTTAACTCGTTCAGCGAGTCAGTATGTATGACTTACTTTCTATTTTTTTCATTATCTCTTCATACTAGCGGTAATTTTATTATTTTTTAATAAAAATCTGATATTATGTTAGATAGATAGATAGATAGATAGATAGATATAACATTTATTTCCCAAACACACGACACATACATACAAAAAATAAAGTTAAAACACAAAAAGAAAGTTAAATTTATCCTAGTGGTATGAGTGTCGCGGCAAAGAGAAAAAGGCTCCGACTCAGCATAATGCCGCAAACCGAAATCTGCGACGCTGTTATTCTGTCGTCACATAAAATTACAATAAAAATATATCATATTAAAGCCGATTCTGAAGGCTTTAATTTTAGTTTTAGTGCTGTCAAAACTTAATTTTTTCCAAAGCAATTTAGCTTCTAGTCCTTACATTAAAGGACTATTTTGCAATGAAGAAAATTTAGTTTTGACAGCACTAAAACTAACATTAAAGCCTTCAGAATCGGCTATATTATTATACACGTTGGAAACAATTTAAGGGCCCTGCAGGGGAACTACCTTAATCCTTTAGTTAGCTCATTTTACTGAATGGAAACATTCCTTTATTTTTTAAAAGAAACAAAACTGCATTCAAAGATCTTCTAAAATTTGCTTGTCTCACCCGAGAATCGAACCACCTAAAAAGTAAAAAAAGAAACACTCGCTATTTTATCATACGAATCGATAGGATTATTGTTCAGGATAAAATTTATATCATATTTATTTAGATAATTTGAGGAAATAACATAGTGGGACATGTTACTAAACAAAAACAAATTTACTTATCTTGCCGAAAATGTGTGTAAAATGGCTTGTCATTAAAGAGGCAGCCTGAGGATCTCTAAAATACATTATAATAAAAAAAAACCCGAGCGTGTCACATGTCTTTACCCCCGCCCCCCGCAAGTATCTAACGACTGTCGCGTGGTATGTAACTGGATGCTAGGATTCATGGACTAATAATTTGATGTAATTTTGTTTGCTCTTTGACTAAACCATAAGTATGCTTTAGTCAAAGTGTTTGTTTTTTTTAACTTCTAGTTAGAATTTCGTTTTTCGAACTGTTTCATGTGTTTTTATTTTTTATGGAGTTTAGAAGAAAAAAAAACATTTTCTTTCTTAAATAAATTACATATCTACAGTACAGTCTCCAAAAAGTGCACGATATGGCATGACGATGTCATTGCGGCCGCAAAAAGTTATACCGTTAAAAAGTTATACTGTGGCTTGCGGCCGCTTGTACATAAGTGGCAACAATCGCAGAATCTAACTTGCTATCCGATTTTGGTCTTTAAGCGGCTGTAACATAACAATCGTTTTCTATGGTTAATCCTTTTTGGTTCTTGGTTCCTTGAGCAAAATATAAACTTTTACATAAGTGTTTTATACTTAGTTCCTATTTTGTCGTTAAAATTGTATCATTTGTAAATGTAAGTTATTCTAAGTGAATAGTTGGTTGTCTTATCCCAAGCAGGGTTCTATCGATTATATACAGTGTGATTGGTATTTCGACCAGTTTCTGGGGCTAGGGTATAGGGGCTATATACTACAGCTAATTTACAACGATTTTGACCACATGAACTGGCGGTCTAAAAACAGTGGCTATTAAGTAATTTGAGTACTTATTTCGTTTTTTTGGAAATTTTCCGACTGTCGACTAGAAACTGCTAATTATAAGCAAACTTCGCAACTCTGGGATCTTAACTGATATTTTGCTTCTGAATGTTAAGTAAGTAACGTTAAGTAAGTTTACGGTTGTAAAAATAAATACATGCCCGAAATTCACATAAACTCAGAAATAAAATGTAACTTATAAAACTAAGTCATAAACTTATAAATCATGATATTTTTTGATGAATATATCGTCCAAGCTTTTGAGGTTTACTCAAAATAAAAAATCTAGTACATGTATAGTACAAATTATGAAAATGACTTTCTTGTTTCATTATTTTCTAAGCAAATAAATGAGAATTTAGAAACGGTAAATAAGATATTTTTTTAATTTGATACTAACATAAATTTCAAATATAAGAATTAATTAGATTTAATAATATTTTTTTCTATTATTTTCTTATAAATTTCTCAATGTATGTTTCCGTTACAATAACATGGTGATTTTGTTTCATAAATGCACCTTAATAAAATAACCTTACACTTAATTCGACTGACCAGAGTGAGATCTCGAAAATAAATGATTTATTTTTTCTGGTGTGTTTTGTATGTAATTAAATGATACACCAAATACTCCAATGAATGAAAAAAAAAAGTTTGTGTCAAATTGAAGTAGTATAATCGGATATACTAGGTGTTAAGATGAAGTTGCAAAAGCCGGAAACTGACAATTAGTACTTGTCTATACGAACAATTTTTCCTATGAAGCCAACACTCGAATCGCGAAAAAAAAAATCAGCTGTTCCATAGAAAAGTTACATAGCTACCCGACCAAATTGTATAAACACCTGATACTTTTTCTAGATTTTTCAATTTTTTTTTACGAATAGTTGTTAGTATGGGCGAGTACTATCGCCAGTTTCGGCTTCCGCAACTTCATCTTAAGACTCTGTATATCAAAACTAGATATAAGTATTATACCCTGATATACCCAGGGATGTAACCCTGATCTGGAGCCGTATTTTTGAATCGTTCGTTTTCAATTCACGTGCCCATATACCCATATACCCATCTCACGTAGCACATCAGAACTTGTCATTTGCAAGAAGAGACAGGTATATATTTTCGCATGTGAATTAAAAACGAACGATTCAAAAATAGGGCTCCTGAACTAATGTACAATATATTAAAAATATGAATTTACGGTTGCAATAATTTCGTAACACAAATAGCTTGCAATATTTATTAGTAAATGTAGGAAGATGAAGATAACGCGCGTTGGCTATGTTGAGTGAAATAAAATTATTGTTCCAGTTTTTTTTTTTATATTTACTGGAAGTTTTGGTCACGATGTGATCATGTCACCCTTGTTGTTCCAGTTGATAACAGTAACTTTTTTATTTTTATTCATCCTTATTTTATGAGACACTGTTTTGAATTTTATGTAAGTATATTTTTATGTGTACCGCACACGAACGTGGATTGCTAGCTAGATGATAACAACATAGATAGATATGTAAACAAACTAACTATTCATTTATCTTTTTCTATACAATATTTAAATAAGTAACTAATTTAACCAAATAACCTTGCTAGAACCACTTACCAAAACAGATGACCTCAAATCCTCTTTTTATGAACTCTGGTACTAAATAATAATAATATCCGAAATCTTCGTAATAAACAGCTACATACATTAGCGCGTTTGGAACCCTTCAAGTGCGGGGTGCGGGAGGGGGGAGTTGGAAATAGCGTGCAAGCGAGACGGAAGATCGTTGTTTAGACAAAACGCAGCTATGGAGTCGTTATGCAAAGAAGATGTATTATTTATTTGTGTCTCTTGATTTTATATTATGTTTATAATATATTTAATTGCAAAGACTATTTATAAATATGGCATTAACAATAATGTGGCATTGTTTTTCAAATATCGGCTACAGATACTTATAAACAAACTAGGTTTTGCCCGCGGCTTCGCCCGCGTTGATAAAGTTTTTGTATAGTCGTATCGAATCCCATCCTATCCCATCCCACTAATGCCACTATCTCATCCCATCCCACTAATATTCAATGGCGTGAAGGAGTAACAGTACATCACTTTTCTATAGGAACTTGACACCCCATTGCCTTCCAATGGGAACTGATTTATGGGATAATAAGTAGTTTAATAATAAATAAGTATACTTACTTGAAAAAATTAAAAATTACAAGTCATTACTTAAGGCTAAACGTCAGTCACTTAGCACAAAGAGCGTAACTTAACTTTGTATTTCTTGTTTAGAAGTTAAAAATTGTTTTTTTTTTTGGTATGTGGCAGTTAACACCAATAGTTCAGTATTAGTGAGGTTTATAAAGCACGAGTTTGAAATTTAATTCACAATTAGTCATGATCTGGTCCAAACAAAGTTAAAACAGCATTTTAAGTTGGTTTTGAGAAGATCATGACTAATTGTATTTACAATTTCAAAATCTAGCTTTAGAAACCTCACCAATACCAAAAACTTTTTCTTCTGTGCCAATACTGAACTATTGGCGTCAAATCCTAAACCACTTTTTAAAAAAGTTATTCAAACTGAAAATTAATGACACAAAAAAAGAAAGATTCACAAAGATTGAACTATTTAAAGGTCGTTAGAACGAAAACACAAAAATAAAAGAAAAATTAAAATTGTCCTCAAAAACGAAAACTACTCCACACATTTCTGTCCTCCGGGGAAAAAATATCGGCCGGCGCATACTTGCCGCGGAGTGCGCAGGGCTGCCGACTGCGCGTTATTATTATTCTTATCACATTATAAATTATTTAAATTAACTTTAAGGGGGTATATCGTCAAAATGGACACATTTTGAAGTAATTTTATCTGCTGTTCA
The DNA here is from genome assembly GCA_934047225.1 of Ypsolopha sequella. Classification (NCBI taxonomy): domain Eukaryota; kingdom Metazoa; phylum Arthropoda; class Insecta; order Lepidoptera; family Ypsolophidae; genus Ypsolopha; species Ypsolopha sequella. Next base: position 6,447,749 of record OW204011.1, read on the forward strand.
AAAGAAGTCCTAAGTTAAATAAATTAGTATAACAATTTTGGGACCTTTTTCTAGATTTTGGGCTATCAGAAACGCGATTGAAGGGATTTCAGTCGATATAAAATAATTATTGAAGTGAGGTCTAAATTTACCCTTTTTTGATATTCTGACAAATTAGGATAGCATACACACTTTAGAAATATTTATTTAGATGGGTTTTAACAATACCTAAATTACTGGTTATGGACATTTTCATAGCTATTTTAGTTAATTTTGTATTAATTTAAAACCGACTTTTTGTAAATTTTCACGGATTCCGTCCCTCTCGCACTGCGGGTCTTTCCGCTTGGAGTAACGGGGACCTTTGCACGGACGACATATCACTTTAACTGAGAGTTTAAATTTTTTTAACTGTTTAGAAGTTTAATTTTGAAATCAAATAATCCTACATAGCTCATTAGATTACGGCCATAAAAACTGACTCCGTAAGTTTTTTGTACATTTGTATATATATTAAAGATGTATTTATTAACATATTCTTGTATATTTGTTTATGTAAGTCTATGGTATCTAAGTCTATGGTTATTTGTATTTACACTTTATTGATTTTCATTTAATTTACTCTATCTATTACGTCTATCCTCCTATTTTTACTTTTCTAGTGACAATTTCTTCACCACCCAAAGGTTGGCTGGAAGAAATCGCTTTAAGTGATAAGTCCGCCTTTGTACAAAATTATGTTTTCAATACTCTGTTTTCTTTTATATGTCTTTTGTGTACAAAAAAGTGTCAATTTTTTCATTGAAATAAAATTACAATTGTGAAGTGCAATTTTTATATGTAAAAGGGTCCGCTTGAGAGCACAGAACGGATTAGAATGCGGTTTTTACCGTGTAATAGCTTATTTAGGGTTTTATAGACGGTAGTTTTATGTATCATTGCGCTATATAATTATCTAAAAGTAGCTGGGTTTTGACCATATTAGTTCCAATATGTCACGGAAAATATGGCCGAGATAAGACTTTGTTCTTAAGCGCAGCCGAAGCCACGTGCGAAAGGGTACAAATAAAGTAATTGAAGTGGCAGCCCTATACTTCGGAGTTTGCTTCGTTTGCTTGCTTTACTTAGCACACTCTACCCGCAGAACTTCGTAACTGCAATCTGCTACTTTTCTATTGATAGTGTTTTGTTATTTTTAAAAACACAATGAGGATAAGTCACATAACGGGAGAATCCAATTTTGACTATTACATTGCATGTGTTATGATTTTCTGAGTACACTACTTTTTGATTTTTTGAAATCCGTCCATAAATGGCAAAGTTATTTAATATTTTATCGGGCTTGATTTTAAAACGCGCGCCTCCCGCCCGTGGATACCGATGTCGTCATCACACACAGACCCCGCGCGATCGCAGTCGTCCAGTACGCACATTCGTGATTAGTAGCGAACACTCGGTTTTTTTTCGAGTTTTATGCATTATCGGTTTATTGTTTCGGTGTTCTGTAATAATGAGCAACAAATTGGAAGATGGATTCGAAAAAGGACAGTCAGATAATCTACCTAAAGTGGATTCTTTCATGGTTTTTGAATACTTAAACAATCATGTGAAGTATACCAGCGCTGAAATCCGAGGTTGGAAGCTTCAACGGTAAGTACCTACCAAATTTAATGTGTTAGTTAGTGAGTTTAGGCCTAGGTACTTTTTCCCATGGCTGTTGCGGTAGGTAATGTGAAAATAATAAAATAACCTGGGTAAAAAGGTACATGGACAGCATAACACACTCCATCATAAAAACGTTAGTCAAGTCAAGTACCTACATTATTTCTTCCTACGGAGTTCGAGTTGATGTTTTTGTAAGCAGGCAACTGCAGGCATGATTCATTGCGATTTAGTAAGTGCCGGTTTTAAGTTCACCTAAACATTATAGACCGGGAGCGCGCCGTAGATTAACTAACATTAGCGGATACCTACCATATTTTTTGTTTCGATGCACTTAAATGGTGCAACCGCATCAGGTAATGTGATGTAGGTATTTAATGCTGTATGATTATTACAGGTCTGTACGAGAGTCATATGGCGACGATGCCGTAGGGTATGTCCAAGTCCAAAGAAATGGAAATGTGTGCACAGTAAAGGCAAGAATAACACCGGAGCATAAAGTAAAAACTAAAGGTTATAGCTGCACTCTCAAATGTGAAGAAAATGATAAAACTATTATTGATGTTACTTGTCATGATTGTGCTGCACAAAAAGGAGGTTGCAAACATAGTGTAGCATTTCTTATGTGGATACACAGACGCAGTGAAGAGCCTTCTCCAACTGAAAAAAAATGTTATTGGGCCAAACCAAAACTGGCCACAGTGGGCACAACCTTGAAATTTATAAAAGCCAAAGATATCGGTTCCAGCGCTGGAGATATTGACGATAACGCTAATGTAAGAAGTGAACAATTTTTTAACAAACTGGTGCACAATATACAGTTAAATTCTATTAGGATTCAGTTAACAAGTTACGTTACACAGAATGAACTTACGAAATTATCATTGCATAACTTGATAAATGATTATAAAAAAGAAGGTAACGACACGAACAGTGCACAAGGCTTCATCGATTATTGTACAACAAAACAAACACCAGAAAAGTGTTCAAAAATAGAACAAGAAACTCTATCTCAAGCTCAGTCTCCTTTATGGCATGAGATGCGATATTGCAGAATAACCGCGTCAAAAATACACGACGCCGCCCATTGCAAAACCCCTGATGGTTCATTAGTTGAGCAAATATTCGGTGCAACCATACCAGAAACTCCTGCAATGCGAAGAGGCAAAGTACTGGAACCTGATGTTAGGGCAAAAGTAGCAAAATTGAGAAAATTTGTAATCGAAAATGGTGGGCTGTTTTTGAAAAGTGATTGGCCTATTTTAGGTGCATCTCCTGATGGCTTAACACAAGAATATGTCATAGAAATAAAATGTCCCATGACCACACAAGGCAAAGAAAGCTTTATTAAAAATAATCGTCTCACAAACAAATCAAAAGGTCAAATCCAGCTGCAAATGTTTTTTTGCAACAAAACTAAAGGGCTTTTTTGTGTTGCTGATAAGAATTTTGAAGCTAACAAAGAAGTAGAAATCTTTGAAGAAGATTTTGATGAAATTTACTGCAAAGATCTTTTGGAAAAGTCAACAAGTTTTTGGAAACACTCAGTCTTTCCTAAATTGGTCAAAACTTAGGTTAAGGTATAAAAATAAACAGATGGCTTAAGATATAAATATTGTTTTATTTTAAACTTGGTTTCTAAATAAGCATTCTTGAAGATTAACTACTCCACAAGCAGATGTCACAACATAGTCTAATATTCTAACATAATCAATGTCAACACATGCATGAGGTGCAATCATTTCAAACTCCCTTAAACGCCCTATACTTCTCTCGACGTGTACTCGAAGGGCCGCTATTCTTTTAGTTTCTAAAACTTCTTCTTTACTTAGTTTTGATCCCGAATCAACGCTAGGAGGCCTTAAAAGTTTGCAACCTTGACGTTCAAGTAAATGAGCTATATTCTTAAATCCCCTATCAGCCATCACTACGTCACCGGGGGATAACATCTGAAGAAAACCGCAGTCTTCAAAGATAAGGGCGTCCGATGTCCTTCCTCCATAACCTTCGGATATGAAGTTTATAAGTCCATTAGGTGTTATCGATATTAGATATTTTATAGTATTCGCATTTTTATATTGTGACCACGTCAGCGCCTGATGTACTGCTGAGCTAGGTTTCTCGATTTGAATTTCTAAACAATCTATGATGCTGACGACTGTTGAATAACGCCTCCTAAAAGGTATCGGAAGATTTGAGCGAATATCGTCGCGAGGAGGAATAAAAATCAGTTTCTCCATGCATTGAGCAACCTTAGGTATTGTTTCTTTGAAATGTCTGGCGACTGTAGATTCCGAAACTCCAAATTGAACAGCAAGCACGGAATTCGGTTCACGCCATCTCAGTTTTTTCAAGCTCAATAATACATCCATCAGAGGTCTCTCAGTAGATTCACTCAAATATTCTAAACAGAAATACACTTGCGATGGTAATCCGAGAAAAAGCTTAGGTTCTCTAGATATAGACATTAAAGTTCCTTTTTGCATGTGTTCCTTAAATAACTCAGTATCTACTTGTCGTTTCATTTCACAGGCGTCAGTATTTACACTGAATCCACTTAGGCTCGCAGAAACTGATGAGGTATTAGAGTAAGATGTGAAGCTATCATGCATTGGTTCCCGATGATGATCCCGACGATGTTCTTTTGGTTTCACCGTTTTTATTTTAAGAGCAAACTCTTCAACCCGGTCAAAACCGGCGTCAGTATTAATGCCCTTGCTTCGAACTTTTGGCTTTATATTAACTTGCACTGCGAGTGATTTATATTTAGGATCATTGTGTAGATTTGCCGCATTATCTTCTTCAAGCGGGTTTATAGCCTCTGTATCATTTGAATTAAAATCAATCGTTTCACACGCCACGAACTCTTCTTGTGTTATTAGGTTTTCATGACCAACTTCCGGATTAAGCACTCTTTCAAAGTACTCAATCTGCTGTCTTTTTTTATATCCAGTCCGTTCTACAACGGCGTTATCCTTTCTTTGGCAGTCAAATTTATGCGGCAGAACTCCTTTTTTTAGTCTTAGTTGACCACCCATCAATCGGTACCTTATATAATTTTCCATGTCATTTTCGACCTGTAAAAAGTAAAAACAGATTAAAGATTCTTTATTTTATTTTTAAATAATACTTTACTTACTGAGAAAAGCAGATCCAAAAAATAGGTCCTACAGCAAAGAAATTAAAATTCGAATCATTACCTATTGTTGATAGGTATTCATTATCGTAGATAAAAATGCGGTAGTCTCCCGGACTACAAATATCAAACCTACGTTGATTATTGTTTATTGTTATTACCTCATACGATTGTGTTAAGGTTGAGACAATATGACATAAAAGGATTAAGTTTTAAGGTTTTTGATTCCATTGATCGATAAAATAGGTGACATTTACTCAATAATACGAGGAAATAGGTATACGTCAAGTATAAGGTATAACGTAGGAAAGGTACTTACGTCGAAATGATCTTCGCAACAGTAATGAGTACTTTTGCTTGATAAAGGATCTCTCTTCATAACACTACACCACTTTTTTCTAGCTTTTTTGTCTGTTGGAACATGAAAAAATAGTTTGTCGGGCGTACTACTACTTGTACTCTTGCACTTTGGCACGACACAATATTTGTAAGACATTTTTAAGGATATTGATACACAACAATAAATCTATAACAAAGCGACCGTGACAAGCACAGCTCAAGAACTGCGCGGGAAACAGAGTACACCTACAGAACTGAAGAGCGCGTGCGGGGTCGCGCCCCGGGTATGTGTGGGATGACGTCACGCGCTCGCGGCTGGTACTGGCGGGCGTTATTTGAACTGCTACAGTAAAATTGCTGTACTTTCGACATTTCTTGTCCGATTTGGATATTTTTTTCACCATAAGTCATGTTTTTTTTACTGTCATCCATCTACATACTTAACAAAAATCGTGACTCTTCCTCATTTCGATTCTTGTTCGATATTAAATAATTGGTAAGGAAAGCCTTATATTATTATTAATATTTATAATTTTAATGATACAGTTTAAAATCGTTTAATTAATTTTTAATAAATGATATGAGTATGTATTTAACGAAGATTAGTTTTGTATTTAAAACGACAAGTTTTTTAGGTAGTATTTATTATTTATGCATACACAAGTAAGCTTATGCTTGTTAGAGACTACAGATTTTCATATGCTACGATCTTCATACACCCCTATTTCTAATATTTTAATCATGTTTTCTGGTTTTATGGAAGGAAACTGCATTTGAAAAGAGATATTTTGTTAAATTTCTTACGTACAATTATTATACAAACTGGCAATTTTAATAGAATAGAATAGAATATTAATTTATTTCGCAAGAAGGGAGTACAAGTTACAAGAATTTAAGCTTAAAATCTAAGATACACATAAAGTACTAATAACAAATGTACGCTGTTATCCTAGATAGGATTTTACGCCTGTAGACAGGAATAACAGCCCCGTTTCCTTGGAGGACAGAATGGGGTAAAAAAAACATAAGTACTTAGTTAATAGGCTTAACAACATTAACTAGTTATAGGTAAAACAGAGAGAAAAAGCTATGTAAATAAAGGTATAATTTAAGATGTTAAGTATGTATATATATATATATATATATATATATGTGTGTATGTGTATGTGTTATGTGTATGTGTGCATAGGAGAGAGATAGAAGGTGGGTGCATGTGTGGCATGCATTCGAGATTGTATGGGTTTGAAACATAGGTTTAGGAAGTTGTCTGTTTATTAAAATATCCACATGTTATGTATTAGTTTTCATGAAGTTTTCAGTTTCATCATATGGATTCTTCATAATCAATATAATATTTAAGTATTTATTGGTGTATTGCTAATCATGCTTCAACAACTATCCCTAAGACGTGACGTGTCAAAAAACAAATACAGTTTTTTATCTGTTTCTTTTTTTTAAATGGATGGATGGCATATTGTAGGGGAACACTTTTTCAATGGCTACTATTGTCAAGGCACGAATCGTCAATAAACATACATAAATTAATTATTTAAAGTGACAATTCTTTTAAACTTTGCCATTGCGCTGCAGAAATATAGAGATTTGAGATTAACTGCCAGAGGTCGTTACACCGTGTAATAAAGTATTTTATTTAGCGGGAAATTAAAAAGGCAATATTCCCGGGCTCAAATCGATACCCGGGAACCTTCAATATCATTGCTGACCTTTTGAGGAAAATTTCAGGTCCGTCCTTCTGCCGGATGGCCGCAGTAACATTTCGTAAGCGACGGGCGACGCCGGATTCCGTACTGAGTACTGCGACTGTGCCGTGTTGATACTTTACAGCTAAATGTGCTGTTTGTTTTCTAATTATCGCGAGATTTTGATACTTGCTCGCGTGTTCGGCTTTGTTTTAGCTTGTATTATTTTTATACTTTTTATATATTTTTTTCATGATTTCTGATTTTCGGTATGATTTTTTTTTTCATATTATTTGACATTATAAACAAAGAAATTATTGAGTTAAGTTTTCTTTCAAGTAGCAACTATTAAGTCTTAATATTTTCACTTAAAAACAAAAAAAATCGAAGCGTTGACGAAATTTCAGTTCATGTTAATTCACATTTATAAACCGTGATAAAAGTGAAATGTGTAATCAAAAGGTTGCCATTTGGCAGTAATGTTTGTTTTTACTTTATACATAATTAGCTTATCGGCTTATTATCTGAGAGAACGAACCCAGAACAAAACATGCCAAATAATTACACAAAAAATTTAAAACTCGCATGTTTTTAATTTTATTATTATTGATTTCTATTTATTGTTGGCCTTTTGCCTGACAGGAGGGGGACAGATAGTCGTCAGCCTCAGAAAAACGTGAGATGACTTATTATGGAATGATAATAATTACTATTATAACTACAATTTACAATAATTTACAATACCTAGTGAATTAAAAGATGTAGTCCCTCAATTTTTTAAAAGGAATCTGTACAACTGGCTCGTCAACAGAATGTTTTTATAGTATTAAGGAATTTTGACGTACAAAAAATAAAACTTAATCTGTGTTACTACAAAACGGTGTTTAACTTTAGACAGTGTTTAAATCTGTTGTTGTTGCCTTTTGTTTCATATCGTAAAAAAGTGACAGCAACAGATTTAAACACTGTCTAAAGTTAAACACTGTTTTGTAGTAACACCGGATGTGTTTTTCTTCTTCTTCTTCTTCTAAATTCTTTATTGCACAAAACAAAGTTTAATGTACAACAGGTGGACTTAATGCTAGAAGCATTTAGAAGCTAGAAGCATGTGTTTTTGTACTTGAAAACGAATTTTTGACATTACAATTTTAATTTTATTCTAATTTTTTTATATTTTTGACATGTATGTAAGTTTCTGATTTGTTTTAGTTTTTATTATTATAATATCCAATGACCACCATGTTTGTGTATTTGAGTAAAATGATTTGTAAATATTTGCATGCCTTCCTAAGGTGAAATATGTTGGACATTTTAAATTTAACAACAGCACTGTACCGTATTTGACGCAAATAAAATTATCTTATCTTACATTATTATGGAAGAAACGGTTGCACCCTTATGTAGTTGACTACATGTCAACTGTTTCATTGATACAAGCCAGCGACGGTGGTCTGCGATGACAACGCTCAGCCTTAAGAGACAATAGTGTCGATTCGGTGTAACACGTTTTAACTTATTTGACAGACTAAAATTAATTTAAACTTTCGTCTTTTTCTTCCTGTATCGAAAAGACAAAGACAGGACGCTTAAATTAAGGTTGGTCCTGTCAAATAAGTTAAGTCGTGCTACATCGAATCGATACAATTATCTTTATTTTCATTTAATACACAAAACATAAATACTTCTGGTAGATCTATCGTATTTTCAGCAAAAATCGATGTTAAAATTTACATTTCGAAACGCGATTTCTGTCATGGCGCTGGTCACGTGATATAATTGACGTCACACCTAAGTAAATAACAAGCGACAAATAGGTACAAGTTTGTTTATTTTTGCTAATTTTACTCAAATTGTTATTGAAATTGGTATGTCGTGCCACAATGTACAATGTACATCAATAACCACTCCGGATAAAGCTCTTTGTTTCTGTTACAAATAAAAAAAAAATTGTCGTTTGATGTTTTTTTGGGGAAAGTAAAGTATGTGGTTTAATTTAAAGATATTTATTTACACGCAGTATATGTTATATTATATATTATAAATATTTATTTATCATCCGTAGAGTTGTAGTTGACTTAAAACGCTAACAAATCTTGATACTTGTTAAAAACATACCTTTTTACACCCTTTGTGTGTCGATCGAGCTGAAGAGCGCCGTATGCCCAGCACATAAGGTACAATTTCGCTTGAACGAATGAAATTGTAATATAATCGATAACAAGGCTAGTTATAAATAGACGGTATACAACGAAATAAACTAGCTCTCCGCCCGGATTGGCTTGAATTGCTTCTTGTTGTTTTAACATATTAAGTTTGTTTGGAAAATAAAAATGCTGTTTCAAATTGAAATTGAAATATATTTATTTATGTAATGTATGTATATCAGATACACTTATTCTTATTGCAGGTCGGTTTTTATATAATATAATTAAATAATCTATGTGTATAGGTAATAGTTTTATATAATAAATAATAATATGGGGAAATACACAGGGAAATAGTTAAGGTTGGGTTTACTTGAATTTAATAAAAAATACACTTGAATAAAATAAAAAATATAGGAATAAGGTATTATATAATATTATAAATATATACAAGCCCAACTCCGTCCATTCGATTATTCTTGCTAAGAAGAAGGGCAAGCAACTTAGCAAGATCATGTCTTTTTCAAAGTTGTTAAATATGTTGAAGTAGATTTCACTTATTATTTATTATATTGTGGACATCTTTATACATTATGTAGAGGTGAAATTAAATCGACTGCCCGAATCCATACTGGAGACTCGGTTAGTGATCAGGAATCCGGAATGATCCTTTTTAGGGTTCCGTACCCAAAGGGTAACCAACGGGACCCTATTACTAAGACTCCGCTGTCCGTCTGTCACCAGGCTGTATCTCATGAACCGTGATAGTTAGACAGTTGAAATTTTCACAGATGATGTATTTCTGTTGCCGCTGTAACAATAAATACAAAAAAAACAGAATAAAATAAATATTTAAGGCCCTTAAATACAGCCCTTAATAAATGGAAGCCCTTCCATACAACAGACATGTTTTTTTGCCGTTGGTTCGCACTTGGCCGGTTTTTTTCAGAAATCATAAAAAAGTAAATTTCTGTTCCCATACGAACTGGACTAGTTAAAGTACAATTCCTAGTATAGGCAGTATGGGAAAAACTCATTACGGATCTTATCATGGAAATGGATGGCATTTAGGACGAACTGCTTTTGAAAATTAAATTCTATCTAACTGACAATAAAAACAATATCTATTACGTAGATGTTAAACCTTGAAATCAACTTTCAAACAAAAAACAAACAATGGAAATAGCCATTGAATTACAGAAATTATGAACTTATGAATCTGCAAGAAAATTTCGGCAATTTCATACATGCAGGTAATGATCTATTATTTTCTTTTAACAGAAGAGTCAAGTAAGGTTTTTATTAACCTTTTCAATAAGGAACCCTGGGACGTTACGCACCACGGAACTCTGAAATTGCTACAACTCAACAAAGTTGCCATGAAATCGCAAACTTCTCTAATAAAATCACACAAAAGAGGATTTTCCGAGAATTTTAAACAATATTACCTTAGTCTTCTCTTCTTTTCTAAACAAATCTTCTCTGTTTCCCTATTCTGTGTTTAGAAACTATTAAATCTGTTAGCTAGGTGCCCGTCCAAATACAAGTTGACTTTTTGATCATCGTCCAAATTAATACTGGAGGCTTGATAAGTGATCAGTATCTTGGATCAATAACAATTTTTGTGAAATTCGTAAAATGAAATTTCGGCTTCCCATAGAAATTCAGTTCCAGTCCCGAGTGAATCACTATGGGGAGTCGAAATTTCATTTTACGAATTTCACAAAAATTGTTATTGATCCAAGATACTCATCACTTACCAAGCCACCATTATGAATTTGGACGATGATCAAAAAGTCACCTTGTATTACGTCATTGATTTTGGCTGATTTTCTACCTCCCCCTAATCCAGTGGCGTGCATAGAACTATTTTCCGGAAAAGTAATCAAAAGGTCAAGTTTGACAATAAAAAAATATGAAAATATTTAAATAATACTTTGAAAAGAGAAAGTTTGTATGACGCCACTGTAGGCACTGCCTACCCTAGAAAGAAAATTTTCATACAAACTTTTTTTTTTCAAAGTGTTATTTGAATTTTTTCATATTTTTTTATTGTCAAACTTGACCTTCTGATTGCTTTCCCGGAAAAAAGTTCTATGCACGCCACTGCCCTAATCATCATCCCCCAACAATCATCCTAACTTCATTATCCAATGACCCCACCCTCTCACAAAACTGTTGTCATTTTAATTATCTATATTGCAAAATTAATATTTTTTTTTCCTTTGTTAGGACCAAGATCATTATTGCCATCTATATTTATGATAATATTATTATTATTATAGTACGTTTAAAAATAGTTCCTCTGCCGTAATGTTGGCTCACCTGTCTGTCAACGGCGGATCCAGCCTGCGAGCCAGGGGGGGGTCACAGGCTCCGAATTAGTCCAAATATATAGTACAATTTTGTGCAATTATAGGTAAATTTAGAAAGAAAGAAAGAAGAAGAAAGAAAAGTAATTTATTTTAAAATACCACAGAGACGAGAAAAAACATGCATACATACAAAATCACAAACAATACAAGTTAACAAACAGTTCGAGTAAATATAACATTAGGAAAACAGTGGTAAATAAAAAAGGATTACAGCTCAGCTTAATGCTGCAGTAGGGGCTACAGCGCTGGTATTCTGCTGAACCCTGATTTAAAATTAATATTAAAACTTAATCTATACCTATGCTAGGTGGCTGTATAGAAAAAACTAGGCCCAGGGGGGGGGGTCATGCCCTATCACGTCTAGCTAAACGAGATGATTGGTTTTCTTTATCTCGCAAAAGGCTAAAACGAAATATCTCTTTGTCGATTTATGTAAAAAAAAAAAAGTTTGACCCCGCAAAAAATACTCTTCTTCACTTTAAAGTTTTTTTTTAAATATAAATATACTGATAAATAGGTTATACAAATATAAGGAAATCTCAAGATATATTTCGGGTCCGACCTGGACCCGGCATCAGTTGAGTATCTCCATATATACTTTTTCACTTTACATACCTATATAAAATATATTTTCAATATTAAGGAAAGATAAAAAAAAATAAAAATCCCACAATATCGAAGAGTTATCCTTTTACTTTTCAAGTAAAAAAATACGGTTTCAATTTCAATCTTAGTTTAAACTATGACTAATTTATTTTTATTTATTTATTTTGAATACGTCGGACATTTTCGAGGTTGAAAGTTACCCAAAATGAGCAATATTAACAAATCGGAACATTATTCGTTGAAATAGAGTTTCGAAAAAAGGGCAAAAAGCAAGATTTTTTCTAAATCCCGAATTTTACCTAATATTAATAAGTTAAGATAACAGGTATTCAAGATTGCACTTACTGCTTCTGGGATAAGGTTTAATTTTGCATGAGGGAAATTGTAAAATTTGTAGATATACCCTTCTGTATTTATTAAGCTTTCAAAACTTTGCGAACTGTTGTTTAGTCAGAGTTTAAGAAGTTGATACTTTGGATTTTTTTTAAGTTTCTTTTTGTGGCTTGCCTAACAAGTTCATGTAATTATGGCAATGTTTAATAATTAAATAACTTTTCGCTATGATGTAATTTTTCATTTAATTTATTATCATTGTACCAAGTCTATTTTTAGGCCACCTGGAATATCGGTATACAACGTGTAACAGAAAGGTGTAACCATATTTGAAGAGCTTATTCAGTCAATGTTATAACAACTTTTACTATGGAGCCAATCCTGAAGTCTCAAAAAAAAAAATCTGCCCTGCCATACATTTCGGCCGAGCGGCATTGTATTTTTCTATGAAACAGTAAAATTTTTTTTCGAGACAGGTTTTTTTCCATAGTAAAAGTTGTTCTATACCATTGACTGAATAAGCTCTTCAAATATGGTTACACCTTTCTGTTACACGTTGTATATCAGAGCACAACTTACAAAAAATAAAAACATATCTATTGGGAATTTAAGAAAATTACTTAGTTTAAATGCAATTTTCAACCTCAAAGAACAAAAGCCAATGAATAGTAGTGATACGTTTTTATTCTGTATTTTTTTACAAGACAATTTTATACTATACAATAATAAAATCAATTACTTATCGAGACCCAATAAAACACAAATCAAAACACCGGTAATCAGGTAAAATGGCGACAAAAACACAAACAATAAGCGTTACGTAAGGGAAAGTATCAAGAGTGCTTGATCGCTGTGCGACCCTATCCCATCTTTCACTCGCTTTCTGCCAGGGCCGGGCTCAGTGACGAATTTATTTCTATTTGAAAAAATAACATAAACTGGCCTTTTTTGTCTTTATTTTGAATTGAATTGTTCAGGGATTCCGCGGGATTCGACGTTTAGATTGATTTTTGATTAAATGTATAATTTTTGTTCTAATTTAATATAATATCTACCCTAAATTAGCAACTCGTTCTGTGTTAGTACAGTGGAGTTCACATCAAGCTATACACAATGCACTTTGTACGTATCTTACATCCTTCATTATAGGGACTAATGTAGTACTGCAAGTGTATAGCTTGATGTGATCTCCACTGTACAATTATCGACGGAAACGACATGGAAATAACGTTCCTATAAGCGCGCATTGCTTAGTGTCTAAGTTTGCTTTAGTCTAAGGCAGGGGTCGGCAACCGGCGGCCCGCGGGCCGCATGCGGCCCGTGTACCTCTTCGGTACGGCCCGCAACTACTGCATGATAATTATATTCGGTAGTACATATTTGAATGAGCAGATTTTCCATTCCGAACTATCCAAAAAGCAAATTGTTTTCGGTTAAATAATGCACAATTAGACGCAATACTGCGCATTTCCACATTTAAGATGCAAGTGAAATACAAAACCTTGTAAGTTAAATAAATGCAGCCGCAAGAATCGCATTAATTATTTTATTAATTAATACATAAAATGTTTGAAACTACAATAGATATGATATTTATTTAAATACAAAAATGAGATGCGGCCCTCGCTGATCCCCTGGTAACATTTGTGGCCCTCCTATATCATAAGGTTGCCGACCCCTGGTCTAAGGCTTAGACAAAGGGCTGTTACGACGATTGCTGCGTCTCTCTCGCAAGAATAGAATTATAATGGCGCAAAAAGGAGAAAATAATACTTTTCACTGGGACGTGATAGGCGGAAAAAAATATTAACTTACATTTTATGGATCTATAAATTCGTTTAGATTAAATTATGTCAAGGTATACTAATTCCAAAACCATTTCGAGATTTAGTTTTAATAAGCCGTATTTTCGAATTTTTCTTATAAGCAATCACACATAACAAACAGTATAATGTATAAAATTCTCAAGTTACGTCACAACCGACAATTCTTCAAAAAATCATAAAACAATAATGGTTAATTTATACCAGAAAAATGAAAACTAAAATGACGTATATTCTCTGAAAAAAAAAATCTTTTTAAAAGTAAGCTATGGGAATTGTGTATAATTTGATGAAGTAATCATCAAAATCACTTCAGTTCCCTCACTTCGGAAAGAGTAAGAGAAATCTTGTGCAAATCATAACTTTGATAACTTGCGATGTTCTTCTTGTCAAAAAAATAACGACAACAGATTTTTTGAAGTGAAAACTTCTTTAGGCGCGTGAGCAATTTTTGGTAGGGGAAAATCTAATTGGTTCGCGTCACCGACATGCTGTGTTGTGCTTGTCCAGCAGAGAAACATTTTTTACTTCTGTCAGCAGTCTGTCGGATGTTTTTTAAAATTAAATTTACATTTTTGACTAAGTATATTATACCTAGCATATATTTTTTCAAGTATGTCGGGACCACCCCTATAGAATAAATAGGCCTTCAAGATCTAATATTGCAATTTGAGTATCTATTCGCCTTAACAGGACACCTGACGCTAGAACATCAACAACACCAGGTTTTCAAGGGTTCATTGGAAGAAACTAGGTCGCTCCTCATATTGAAGACAATAATATATTTGATTTATCGATCTTTCCACCTATAAACAATGTTTTAAGATTAATAATATTGTCAAAAAAAAATGTTGTCCACCCTTTTTTTTTTGTTTTCGTACGTTCGTTTCAAAGACGCGCTAAGGAGATCAACTTGATTTTTTTTTTATAAAATAGGCAATGGAAATATGAAGGGATGTTACCTAAATCCAATATTTTTTTCCGTACAAAATATTTCTTACGCGTCCAAGAAAAAGAGGCCAAAGAGCCAACATATAATCGCCTCTATGAAAAGCAAATAAGGTCTTTGCCATTAGACTTATTTATTGTGCTGGACGGGCAATAAAAAAGTTGCTAGGGTAGTGCGCGCCAATCTTTTAGTCGCCTCTGAAGCTAGCCCCAAGAATCGACGCATTAGCCGTTTTACGGTGTCAGGGGGACGTTACAGGAGCGAGGGCGCGGAGCACACCCGCCTGCATGCCGCACCACACCCCCCGCTCGCCGTTCGGCAGGTATCAACACTATGCGTTAGTGTTAGTGCTACGTCCGTACACTACACACGCGCGCGTTGCATGAAAAGTACGTTCGTGGAAAAAAATCTATGATTCGTTAAGTTAATCGTTGAATCTGTTTGTGTTGCCTTTATTTGTTGTTTTGTTGATTTAGTTTGTTAAAGTTTATTGTTGTTGTTATGCCTCGCGGTCGTTATAGCGTTTTAAGGCGACAATGTAGGAAAATGGTGTTTATATTAATTTGTTTTAATTAAACACTAAAATACTAATATATATTAAATAGCTAGGTACAACAAGTACACCTTCCCACTTATAGTAAACATTTAATAATCAACCGTTCATGTTATTGTTTCCTTGACTGTACCTGCGCAAGCTTGCACTCGTAACTCAATCAGAGGCGACTAAAAGATTGGCGCGCACTATATGCCATGTTGATTGAATAAAAGAACGCTCCATCCGAGTCTCGAGAATAAATTGTGCGGTACAAAAAAATCATTTGTTATTAATCTTAGTATTTACTTGGTTTTTCTTTTCATTGAAAAGATAATGTAAATTGCTATTTCAAGTACGTCCCTGGGCCCTTTCCCCTCACCCCGTGCCGCCATTTCGTGTTATTGAGAATTTATGTCGATTAACCCGCGTGCACATTGAGGCGCTTGGAAATTTTATTAAATTTCGATGAAAATTAGCTTGATTGCATTGATTTCGCTTCTCTGTGTGGTACATGTAGATATTTTGTATTGTTTTGTGTTTCATCACGTTTTTGTACATTATTATCACCTAAATACATGGTTTTTCGTAATTAAACACGTTAACGCATTCAGATATTGATTGTCGATAACAAATTAGAGAACTATAGAATCAGATATGGATTGCGATCGCGCCTTGTGAAATTATATCGGTTTATTTATACTTTGCGGGACAAATAACTCTCAGACGTAAAAATTCCATTGTTCTTTCTATTGTGTTGTGGCCTTTGTGCCTCCTTGGCTGCCCGGCAAAGTGTTAACGACGATGAGCGACGATGAGAATGTTTCGATGAACCTAAAATAGTGCAAGGATTGAACTGTAATTTCTTTTCGTTAAAGTTTCTTTTACAATTAATTATTTTCAATGCAATTGCTTGTAAAGGCCCACTTTTTATGCAACAAAACCGAACAGAAAGTCGACTATTTTGCCCTAGGGCTTTTTTTTTGTTCATGATCACTAACCGAGTCTCCAGTATAAATTCAGGCGGTTGATTAAATTTCACCTAATATACACGTGAATTTGTGAACATCGTCCAAATTCATACTTGAGCCTTGGTAAGTGATCAGCATCATAAACCAATAACCCTCATAATGTCTGCATAAAAAATTTAACAACTGAATCAACTGTGTCTGTCGTCCGCCGGATCCTTGACTAGGCATGCGAAAGGATATTTGTAACAAACATTTCAGAAAAACTGTTTGGTAACATTTAAAAAGGACAAAATATTTGTTGAAAATCAATATCAAACAAAAGTTGGCCCTGCCACCGGTGTGCACCTGCCCTTACAGTCCAGGGGCGTTGCACCGCTCCGAATAGATTCACCCGCTATCAATTCCGTAGTGTGTGTGAGAATGTACGTATGAATGCGCTAGTATTGGTGTCACACATGCTAGCTTAGTTTGGAAGATATAGGTTGATATTTATTAAATTATTAAAATAAATTAAAAATGGAAAAAATTAAAAATATATTTATTGACACCAACAAATAACTTACATTATAAATTATGACACTAGCCTCCATACTAAGATTCCCTGGTGACAAAACAAACAGACAAAACAACAAACAATTTGGGTGACATTCCCAAAATGTATCAAATCAAAATCTATTTCCAAATATTCGTTACGAATAAAATGAAATTGGATACATTTTATTGCTAAAGATAAACCTCAAGAGTTTCTTCTAAGGGGAGACATTTTGTAAATTTTTGCCTTTTTCCTGAATATGTTTGTACTTCCTCAAATAACACTGCAAAAAATATTGAACCTGCTATCAATATAAAAAGAAATAGAAGCCCTATGCTTTGAATATGAAAATATATCCAAATAGTAATTAACGGGAAAGAAATTATAATAAATCACTACCTTCACTTTCAAATTCAAAAGAAAAAGTAATTTAATTAGCCCTCTCGCTGTTAGGTAATCAGACTCGATTTGTGGGTATTTTAAGAATACTGTATCGCAGCCGGATTGTGAAAAACTTGCCTTTTTCTAAATAATCGAAACAGAACACTTAAATTCTAAATTCACTCAATAGTTATTCAACAAAACCTTAATACTTATGAATGTATAATAAATTGTGTATACTCCATTCGCAAAGTTTCAATTGGTTTCTGTAAATAAGAATTTCAAAACATTTTTGAAATTCTAATTTACGGAAACCAATGGAAACTTTGCGATTTTAACATACACAATACAAAGGTAATAAGTTGTTGTAGTTTTGTTGAATAACTATTGAGTGAATTTTGAATTTAAGTGTTCTGTTTTGATTCATTATAATTAAAAAAGGCGGGTATTTCACAATCCGCCTGCGATACCGCTCTTAAGGCGCTACGGAAAAAAAATCGACACCATTAGAACTTGCATATCTACTTCAGTAAATAATGTATTAGTTTGATAAAACAGTATATTATTTTTGGAATCTTTTTCTAGGGATCTGTTAAAACAGAAACGCGATTCGAGAAATTCGGCTCGATAGAAATATTTATTGAAATGAGGTCTTTTTCGACACCAATTCTCCTGGTTTGACAATTCAGAATGATATAAGGACTGCAATTATATTATATTAGATGGGTTTTAACAATATCTAGGAACTGGTAAAACGAAATTTTGACAGCAACTTTAGTACATTATACATTAATAAAAAACCGACTTTTTGCTACTTTTCCACGAATCCGTTCCTCTCGCACTGAGGGTTTTTTCGCATATGGAGTAACAGGGACGCTAAAACTTTTACATATCGTCTTAACTAATGAAAGAGAAAAAACAGGCGTTTTTTTATACCGACGCCAAACATTTCGTTTTAACGATAGCTATTTAATAAATTATAATTGAAAAAATAAAATGGAGCCTACTGTATACACTCACGTTGTTTCAACAAATAAACATCACTCACACACACACACAGACCTACTTGTGTATGCAAAGCACTAACACACCCTTATCTTAGGGTGGTTGCACACATGTCCGGATCGGCACGTTCGATTCAGTTTCATTACATATGGATTCGGCATTGAGTAAATAATTGAGATAAGGCCGTCAATACATTCGTAATGATAATTTGTGTAAATAATCATATTGAATACCTCAGGGACAAAATATGAAATACTTGACAAGTGTACACATTTGGCCTAATTGTATAAGGTGGCTTTTGTTTATATAGCTACATAGAGCACTTATTTTATTTTATTTTTTGTTTAATTAAAACATTAAGTATATAAAAATTATTTTCGAAATATATTTCGGCCCACTTTGGGGCCGGCGTCAGTCGAATTAAAAACGGTAAATGACATAAAATATATACAACCTTATAACTAATCTTTAGTTATAAGGTTGTATGACATAAAATATATACAACCTTATAACTAATCTTTAGTTATAAGGGTGTATATATTTTATGTCATTTACCGTTTTTAATTCGACTGACGCCGGCCCCAAAGTGGGCCGAAATATATTTCGAAAATAATTTTTATATACTTAATGTTTTAATTAAACAAAAAATAAAATAAAATAAGTGCTCTATGTAGCAATATATATATATTTGTTTATATAGCCAAATTTATACTGTAGACTCGATGAGTGGTCAGGACCAAGGTTATCCCGCCCCCCGCGCCCGCACGTGACGTCAGCTGCGACTAACTTATGTACTGTTGACAATACGTGAATCATTATCAGTACCGCAAATTGCTGTAACAGATATTCGATCTAGTGAAGTCATTTTGGCTACATTTGTAGTAGTGACGTGTACAGACAAGCGCTTTTTGTGTGTTTTGCGCGTTTTTAAAGCGCTCCCGAGGTCACGAACACTAGAAAAAAGTGCACTACTACAACCATAGCCAGACGGACTTGGTGAGTATCTGATATGTAGTATTTAAAATAAATATTTATATTTGCCTATAATAAACTTTTCATTTAATTTACTAAATAACTACTACTATGCTAAATATCATAAATACTATAGTATATTTAATTTAATAATTATAAACATACCAAAAATAACAGTTTTAAGTATTTTCGAGATATATTTCGGTCCACTCTGGGGGCGGGATCAATCGAATGAGTGAAAGATTTGAATACAGAATGACATGAAATGAAATTATTTGAAGATGAAATGAAAAGAAATGATTTGAAAATGAAATGAAAATTTCATGTCATTCTGTATTCAAATCTTTCACTCATTCGACTGATGCCGGCCCCAAAGTGGGCCGAAATATATCTCGAAAATACTTAAACTGTTATTTTTGTTTTGTTTATAAATATTATGATATACAGTATATATTATATGAATATAGGTTTTTTCAACAATTTTCCCGTCCTTCTTCGATTAGAACCAGTGTGAAGTCGCCCTTACAGCTACTAACTCTAATTGTAAACATAATCTTCTGTTTCCGAGACTCTGTGTCAAAGTTTATACATACACATGCACATAAACACACCGTCACATATATACACACACTAGCATTGGTTACTTTGCGTTGTATTATCGGTTACTAGCTTCTGCCTGCGGTTTCGCTTGTAGCTTCTTTGTGTTGTTTTTTTTAATTTGGTATCTATCGTAAATAAAAACTAGCTCCCTTCTAAAAACAATATATGACAGTCTGTATATATAAGGTGACATTAATTTATGCAGCCAAATTCATACTAGGGGCTTGGTAAGTGATCAGTATCATAGATCGATAATACTTTTCGGTAATTTCCCAAAATAAAATCTTGACCTTCCATAGTAATTGAACCGGGGCTTGCGCTTGTAGGAAAATTACAAATTCCACAAAAAGGGTCATCGAACCTTGATGCTAAGCACTTACCGAATCTTCAGTATAAATGTAGCTACATAAATAAATGTCATCATGTTATAAAAGTTAGGATGTAACTTCAAAACAATTGAATATAAATGTAAAAGCTGTGTATTCCTATACAATGATTTCACTATTACGGGTGATCTAACGGTGTTAACAAAAAATGACAATTGTAAATTGGATTTTCAGACCCCTAAATTAAGGCCAAAATTGTAAAAGAAAAATATTTATGGGTCATACATTATAATTACAAGAGCTCCCTGACGTTCAAAACGTAAAAATTAAATTGCCTCGATAGAAAAAAATACCAAAGTTACCTCTAATTTTGACTGAGATTCTATTTGTACCTAAATAATCCATCCATCCATCCATCAGCCTAGTTCGTCCACTGCTGGACATAAGCCTTTCCAGGACTTTGCCACTCCCGGCGGTCATCCTGGAAGAATTGCCCAAACTCACACACGCTGGGCGGGCGGGTTGGTGGTTAATAGCCAGGCCTTATATGGAACAGACTGGTAACGGGCAGCGGCGTCACTGGTGCAAGGGTCCCGGCACCACGCTCACCAACCCGCCTGCCCAGCGTGTGTGAGTATGGGCAATTCTTCCAGGATGACCGCCGGGAGTGGCAAAGTCCTGGAAAGGCTTATGTCCAGCAGTGGACGAACTAGGCTGATGGATTATGTATTTTATTTGTAAGTTTATGTCTTAGATATTCCTATTTAAGTATATGTTTTTAATTATCTTGATCTCCTTGTTATTTAAGTACATGTTTTTAATTATCTTGATCTCCTTGTTATTTAAGTATATGTTTTTAATTATCTTAATCTCCTTGTTATTTAAGTATATGTTTTTAATTATCTTGATCTCCTTGTTATTTAAGTATATGTTTTTAATTATCTTGATCTCCTTGTTATTTAAGTATATGTTTTTAATTATCTTGATCTCCTTGTTATTTAAGTATATGTTTTTAATTATCTTGATCTCCTTGTTATTTAAGTATATGTTTTTAATTATCTTGATCTCCTTGTTATTTAAGTATATGTTTTTAATTATCTTGATCTCCTTGTTATTTAAGTATATGTTTTTAATTATCTTGATCTCCTTGTTATTTAAGTATATGTTTTTAATTATCTTGATCTCCTTGTTATTTTACACCTTCCTTATGCTATTTTGATCATCTTTCTGTTTGCTTCCAAAGGTTGCCTGGAAGATATTGCTATGAGCAATAAGTGCCGCCTTTGTTCACCATGTTTTATTGTTTATTTTCTATGTCTTTATTATTTGTGTATAAATAAAAATAAATAACTAGGTATACGTTATATATATATATATATATTAAGTTTATCCAGCCAAATCTATACTGAGGACTCGGTAAGCAGTCGGTATCATGGTTCGATGACCGTTTTTGGGACTTTTGTATTGTTCTGGACCCAAAGGGTAACCAACGGGACCCTATTACTAAGACTCCGCTGTCCGTCTGTCACCAGGCTGTATCTCATGAACCGTGATAGTTAGACAGTTGAAATTTTCACAGATGATGTATTTCTGTTTCCGCTGTAACAAAAAATACTAAAAAACAGAATAAAATAAATATTTAAGGGGGCTCCCATACAACAGACATGTTTTTTTGCCGTTTTTATAGATAATGGTACGGAATACTTCGTGCGCGAGTCCGACTCGCTCTCTCGCTCTAAAAGCCTAGAGCAGAGACAATACAACGGTCTACAGAAGGACAAAATTATATTTTTTAATTTTGTCCATAATTATACACGTGATCAATCACTTTAAATCACCGTCAGCTTGTACTTGTTATTTTTTGTGATTTCGTATCAAATCTAAAGAATCGACCCTCCCGTGCCCTCTAACTAAATATAAGCGATCAGTTTATATCGAAAACAAGATAATGCGTAGTGGTACACCTCTAGAAGTAGAGGTTAATTATTTTTTAAATATTCAATAACATAGGGTTAGGGTGATACCTGTTGTTTTAGGTATTATTTTCAATTCACAGCTATTTATGTATTTTTAAGATTCTCGTGGATCATAATTTTGTCAGTAACATTGCGTAGGAACCCTAAAAACACTCAGGTAACATACAAACCGACATCCTTTACCTTTCAATACGGGTCGGATTTGTATTCAGTGAAACGTGGCGTTTTTAATACAAAATTCCACGTAAGTGCCTTATTCTGGCCAATTCGGGAAAACGAATCGAAGCATTCGATTAGCTCATTAGGTCAGCTCATTCGATTCGATTAGCTCTCTTTATTCTTTATTGCACAAAAAACTTAAATGATATAACATGAATAAAAATGTGTACAAGGGCGAGCTTATATCTAAAGAAATTTCTTCCAGCCAACCTTCAATGTGGTGAAAAGGTAGTGAGAATGTTGGGCAAATAATTGTGCACAACTTTAAAACATTTAATCATTAATTTAATCATTCGGTTTGTGTTTAAAATAGGCACAAAATTCTTTGGGCACAAATATACGCTTTTTAGTTCATGCAGGTTTCCTTAGGATGTTTTACTTCACCGTTCAGCAAGTGTTTAGTAAGAACAAATACTATGCATACAAATTCCGACCGGGGATCGAACTTCGACAAAAAACCACGATAAAATTTGTAACTTCTCGATCTCGTTGTCTAATCGATGTTAGTACGTGCTCGAACTGCAGGATTGAGAGGCCAGCGTTCTACCTCTGAGCTACCGAGCTATTAAGGGCCTTACTATTGCCAAATGGGTACTTTCTAAAGCCTACTCCTCGTTTATGGCCAAACCAAAAATAATGAAAAAATGTATTATGAATAATCAACTCTTAGACAACATATGCAACATTTTTCTTTTTCATACAACCAAAACTTCTACATGTTTTTTTTTTTTACTGAATGGTGTTTTTTGACCTCAAATTCCCTACTGCTCCTGAGTGGCTTGGCCGATTGAATTCATCTATGCTTTGATAAAAAGATAAACTTTATAGCTATAAACATAACATAAGATTATTCAATCAAGTAATCACGTCCAAGTGAAAAGTATAATTTTCTCCTATTTCGCCCTATCAAGGACGCAGCGAGCGTCTTAACAGCCACTATGCATTGCGCGCTGATATGAACGTCATTTCAATGTCGTTTCCGTTGATATTTGTAGTGACAAATATCGAGCTGCTAATTTGGCGATGGTAATCGCCTTAAATCTAATTTAAAATATACTTAGCGGTTTATTGAATCTGTAAAATAATAGCGAATAAGATAAAATATTCTTTATTCAGACAATTATGGTTCATAACACACAAATGATTAAATTAAAAATATTATTAGGTAAATTTACATTTTAATTTACAACATTATTTACAAAAATTTCAATAGGTCAAGGTCAAAAGTAGAATGAGTCTTTTGCCGTAGACTTCGTGTTATTGTGCTTACGACCTCATGGATGTGGTTTTATAATATATACACTTTTTTTCTTGCGCTTTTCGGCACTTTGTGAAAAAGCAAATAATTCCAATAGTTAATGGTTTAAATCAGTGTCTTTCGTCATCTAAATAGTGGGCTGAACGTTCCAGCCCTAATTAATGGAATTTCTATAGAAACTTTCGTTCCTTATTATAAAAATAAAGGGAGTAACTAAAAAAGAGTAATAGAACACAAATTGGCGATTTTTAGAATTCTTTTCTGTTTGTTTGTTCACGCACATCTCCGGAACTATTTAACGGATTTCATTTAATTTTGACAGGTGGACAGAACTTTGGATTAGAATATAGGCTTTGTTTCATTAACATCGAGTGTCGGAAAAAAGAGTTATCGTGATTTAAAGATTTTTGGAATTTACTTTTCAACTGTTATAAGTTGCATAGCAAATAATAGTTACCGCCGATCGATGAAGGCCTATAGACGTCACGAACGATTATTTAAAAGAAAAAAACAAGAAAACTGGTTAGAGTTATGTAGCGTATAAAATTTTAGTACATAAAAAATCAACAGGTGGCGCTGTTCATTATAAGAACGCACATAAGTAAATAGCGTCATCTATTTTGTTAATGAATAACAAATGGTGATACATTCTTTAATGAAACGGGCTATGTACTATAATAACTGAAAATTGTATAGCTAAGTATATTAAATACTATTAAAAACTGTTTAAGAAAAGAGCTGTGTCTGTCTGTATACAAGGTGACTTTTTGATCATCGTCCAAATTCATACTGGAGGCTTGGTAAGTGATCAGCATCATGAATCGATAACAATTTTTGTGAAATTCGTATAATGAAATTTCGACTTCCCATAGTAGTTCACTGCCAGTGAATCACTATGAAGAGCCAAATTTCATTTTATGAATTTTACAAAAATCGTTATTGTTTCATGATGCTGATTATATAAATCTATTATTTTAACAGAAACGTTAAACTGAACCAGAATAAGTCGGGCCGGGTTTTGTTATTCGAAAGCAATTTTAGTTCATCCCCCTCATTTAGGTACAGGGTCGTATCTAGGGTAAATTAAGTAGCTTCATTATGAAAACGTATTTCTTTGTATATTTTTTCTAAAGTATGTATAAGAATTATAGAAAAGCGGTCAGTAGGTAGACCGATGGCCAGAAGGCGAGACGATATCGTCAGGACTGTTGGTGAGCAATGGATGAGGCTGGGGAGAGATCGACGAAAATGGCGTGGAGAAGAAGTGGCCTATGCCAAACAGTGGGTGGATGTGGGCTGAATGATGATGTATAAGAATTTGGCCAGTTAGTACTTAATATTGAAAGTTATTTCGACAGTTAAAATGAATTATAAAAACAATATAGCGTTAAAGAAAGACTTGGGGCCGTATTATAATAATTTTAATATTTTTATCACTAAGATAGTTAATTTTTTAGAATTAATTTATAATTGAAATTGAAATTGAAAAAAATATTTATTTATTACCATAATAACTACACACACATAATATAAAATATCAAATTATTCAACGAATATATATATATATATATATAAAACATAGATATAAAATAAGAGAAAATAAAAATATCTGTGAACAAAAATATTGAAATAGTTAAAATGTGATTAAAAGGGGCAGACTCAGCATCTGTTGTGTGTTGTAGAACAGCAGCACAACGCTGATTTTAATGATCATTTATAAAAAAAAACGTGCCTTGAATTCCCATAATCTCAAAATTTAAGGGTCTTAAGTGGAAAGAAAACCTTTTTTATTTTATAATTTTTGAAATATCGACGTATATTACTTGAAAAAAAATTATCATTTGCGACCCTAGTTGATATGCATTATTTGTTGGAAATGATCCCTAGTATAACCCCTTTAAAGGAATAGGTCGAATTACCAAGCATCCTGTATATACAGGATGTCCCATAATAAGCGAATCAAATTGTTATGGGAGGTAGCTTAGTCTAATTCCTATCAAATAAAATAAACATAGGTGAAACAAAAGTTCGATGGTTTTTGAGTTAATTAACTTTTTCAAAAAAATTTGAAAACATCTTCCCGTCCCTGTTTTTTTTGCTGTCATTACTTTATTTTTCAGTTAAGAATTTTTTTATTTTCAGAATATTATTTAAAAATAACTATTTCATGAATTGGCTACCAACCATTTTAGAAAAGTTACACCAAATTTAAATGGCAAGACTTTGTTTTCACTTCTTGTGTAAATTCGAAAAAAATCTTTAAACTTTGGATCTCTGTGATGAAAAAAAAAAGTATGGAGTGGGAATGATAAACTATTTTGAAAACTTGCTCATTTAATGTTATTTCCAAAAATGTATAACATTTGACCACTTTCATAAGGGCGAGACTAGTTATTGGCCTTGACCACCGGCTGGAATGGATTTTTAAAAATATTTACTTTCCATAATTTGAACTAAAATGCTATAAAAGTAAAAATTGTTGAGTTTTAATTAAAACAATGTGAAGAAGTGATTATTTTTTTTATTATAAAAAAGTGTATACCGACAAGAAAAAGTGATACAATTTTTTTTAAGAATATTTCCTTATAACAAATGTTCGAACTGACGCCCGCCTGTGCGAATGCATAAACGACACCTTTTCAAAAAATTTCGTTTTAGTCGGCGCAGGCTGAGTGCCGATATGCTTCTGGCGGCTTGTGTCACTCGTTCGCGTAGTTCTCCCTCATTGTGAATGGGCTTTGCGTACACTCGATCCTTTAAACAGCCCCAGTAGAAGAAGTCGAGTGGATTAAGGTCTGGCGACCTTGGTGGCCACAGAATGGGGCCTAGTCTGCCAATCCAACGGCTGGGGTATGCTTCGTTGAGATGAGATCTTACTTGAACAGCATAATGAGCCGGACACCCGTCATTTTGCAGCCACATTTGTGCTCGGGCTTGAAGTGACTCGTCTTCTAACAAAACTGGCAAAGTATTTTGCAGAAATTCCAAGTAATTTTGTCCATTCAGAACTGAGGGCAGTTCTACTGGGCCCATGATTCGACCGTTGTAAATTCCGGCCCACATGTTTATTTTAAATTGGTACTGTGAATGGTCTTCCTTCTTTTCATGCGGATTGGCATTTTCCTGCAGGCGGACTCATCACTCCACAATACGTGATTAAAAAAATCCGGGTCTTTTTGGTGTTTGCGTAGCATTCGTTGGCAAAATACCACGCGCTTCGCATAATCGCGTGTCAGAAGTGCTTGTACACGCGTAACATGGTAAGGATGATATTGATATCGTTTGAGTACTCTATGCACAGTGGATTTCGGTATTCCCGTAGTTTGTTCGATGCGCCGACAAGAAGTTGATGGATCGTCTTCAATTTGTAAGAGAACTTCCTCATCGTCAACCTCTACAGGTCTACCCTCACCACCGTGTCTGCCTGGATTTCTTCCTTCTCTGAAGGCTTTGTCAACCCTTAAAAAAACTCCATATTGTGGGTGTTGTCGGTTTGGATAACGATCAGCATAAATCCTTGCAGCTTGTCTAGCAGAGTATGTGACACTTCCACGTATTTCGTCGAAATGTCTGGTTTCTCCATAAATCAAATGCATATCTGCATACTCATGATGGGTAAATGGATGGTCTTGATGATTTGCCATGATGCAACAAATCACAAACACAATAATCCAATTCACAAGCAAAACAAGTCCCGAGAAGCGCCAAGTCGTAAACTTCACAAGATACCAAATCAAGAGCACAGCAAAGTCCAAATTAAAGCCAGGTTCGTTGGAATATCGCAATACGGAAGCAGTGATAGTACACGAGTGTAGCACAGTAGGTAAAGTGTTGCACTGAGCGACAAGTGAGTGCGCAAACAAACAACAATGTTAAATTAGTGGTGGCATGGCAGCTAGCTTCATGTTAAAACGAGACAGCTATACATCACTCTGTTGATGTCCTTGTTTATTTTTTAACTGTTCTTAGATAAATAGTCAAAAGAACGGTTAGAACGTCGATGCGATAGTGTAAATAAGATTTTTAGTTCAAATTATGGATAATATTTTTTAAATATCCATTCCTGCCGTTGATCAAGGTTAATAAATAGGCTTATTGTTATGAAAATGGTCACATATCTTACATTTCTAAAAAGAACATTAAATGAGCAAGTTTTTAAAATAGTTTATCATTCCCACTCCATACTATTTTTTTTCATCACAGAGATCCAAAGTTTAAAGATTTTTTTCGAATTTACACAAGAAGTGAAAACAAAGTCTTGCCATTTAAATTTGGTGTAACTTTTCTAAAATGTTTGGTAGCCAATTCATGAAATAGTTATTTTTAAACAATATTCTGAAAATAAAAAAAATCTTAACTGAAAAATAAAGTAATGATAGCAAAAAAACAGGGACGGGAAGATGTTTTCAAATTTTTTTGAAAAAGTTAATTAACTCAAAAACCATCGAACTTTTGTTTCACCTATGTTTATTTTATTTGATAGGAATTGGACTAAGCTACCTCCCATAACAATTTGATTCGCTTATTATGGGACACCCTGTATATATATATATTTTTTTTTTTTTAAATTACATATCAAAATTAAAATACACAGTGACAGTGACATTAATTTGAAACAGTGTTCCTATTGCCCTTTATAACACGAAACATGATGTGGGAATATTATTCCCCTAGCCTTATTAAGACCATCTTAATACCATGTGTAGGAAAAGTGAGTGAATTAATTCGGACCCCCCTGAGTGCTCCCCTGATTGCCACCCTACGTACAGCCACCCACAAAGTAATTTTGCAGGGTTGCGCGGCGAAAACGGTTTAATTTTACACATTTTATTTATTCCTAGTTTCAGTGGCATAATTCTCCGCCATTTTGTATGCTCTAGTTAGTAATCATAATTACTGTTGTGAAGATGAAGTTATTTAGACAACTCTTTAGGTTTTTATGAATTACTTAGTTAGAATAATAATATTATTCTATCGATATAATATTATTCGATATATAGATATAATATTATAATAGAATAATAATATTATTCGCCGATCGGCGGCTGCCAGTGCCCGTTTGACAACGACGGTGAACGCCGCGTCGTCGTCCTAAGAACGACACTCGCCTTGATAATGCCGAAATTGTATCGGTGAAACGGTTGGCATATAGTCAACAACAATCACACGTGAGTGTTCAAGCCGTTTGTAATAATAATTTAATAATAATATTTATAATTTATAAACATTATCCTTGTAGGGACACATGGTTTTATGCTGATTTGCAATAGAGATGATGAATATAAATAACCATTAACAATTACGTTGACCCATCGATGCGTTGACCGAATATTGAGAATTAACCATGGTATTAAATAAACAAAATTAACAGTAACACCGATTCGGCGCAACACAACTTGACTTAATTGACAGGACTAAACTTAATTTAAGTGTTCTGTCCTTTTCTTTCTGTACCGAAAAGACAAAGACGGGACGCTCAAAATAAGGTAAGTCTTGTCAGTTGTGTTGCGCCGAATCGATACCATTATCGAATAAAAATATCATATCAACTTCTCCGGGAGATATTTGAAATTTTTAACACATATTTCGATTGGGTTATTGATTGATTATTAGGTTAGTTTTGTTGTGTTACTTGAAATACAAAGACGCGTCTTCGCTTTGTTGTTATTTTCCGTTAAATGTGAAGATTGTAAAGTTGTTTTGCAAAATAACCTACTTGGAACCATTTCGATAGATGTATTATAGAGTTAATACTTGCGATTGTGAAACATCATCATGGATGAAAACAAGCACTTGTACTGTTTCACAATTTACTTCATAGCACAATTAACCCCAACTAGTTTCGCCTTATCGGCATTCTTAAGGGATTTACATAATAATATACTTAGAGTATTTGTTTATTGGTTGAAAATATTCGTTAATATTTTTATGCAATGGTCGCATTCAATAAAAATATTAACGAATATTTTCAACCAATAGAATTATCGATATATTTTTTAAGCAATTAACTATTAACCAATAAACAATTTCAATAATTATTGACATCTCTAATTTGCAATATAATATTCGCAGCGCATTCACATGCATTCGTGTCAATCACGGGTCAACCAGTCGTTCCTACCGTCCACCGTAGCCGGTTACTATGACCGATTAAGGCGATATGTAAAAGTTTTAGCGTCCCTGTTACACCAAATGCGAAAAAACCCTCAGTGCGAGAGGGACGGATTCGTGGAAAAGTAGCAAAAAGTCAGTTTTTTTATTAATATAAAAAGTACTAAAGTTGCTATCAAAATTTCGTTTAACCAGAGGGCCAATTATGTATCTTTAGTTGCTTTTTGGACTGGGTGTCTATCACCAAAAACATAGATATACTATCGAATTCCGATTTTTTAAGGATATGTTCGCACTTGAAGTGACGACACAGATTGTTAATAGTTCAATACCCACAAAAGGCAATTTTGAAATTTCAGTTTTTATCTATGTTTTTGATGATAGGCACCTAGTTCAGTTGGCAACCAAATATACAGAATAGGGGGGCAGGTCCTAGATATTGTTAAACCCATCTAATAAAATATAATTGCAATCCATATGCCATTCTGAATTGTCAAACCAGAAGAATTGGTGTCGAAAAAGACCTCATTTCAATCAATATTTCTATCGAGCTGAATTTCTCCAATCGCGTTTCTGTTTAACAGAGCCCTAGAAAAAGATTCTAATACTAATATAATATTTTATCAAAATAATACATTATTTACATAATAATACATTAGTGTCGATTTTTTTTCCCGTAGCGCCTTAGCTACATCATCTAAATCCATTTATGTATTTAGTACATTTAGTTTTCATACAAGTACCTACTTCGTGAATTATCACTTATCATTTTCTCCGCTCTCATCGTGTCTAAATTGAACAACAATATATTCCTAAATCCTGATAATAATATACGGAAATAGAAATAGCTGGTATTCCATATTTACAACAATAAAAACTTTAGGCGATATGCGAAAAAATGCGGGTGTTTCTTTTCTGTGTATTTCATGAAATACACGGATAATAATAATCAGTTTCTGGTATATGCATTGTGACTATATATTCTAGGGTTTTGATATTGGAAAACATATTTGGATAAATTTTCCTCTATAGAAATAATTGTTGAAATGAGGTCTTCAAACACACCTTTTCTCCTCGTTTGACGAATAGGAACCATATACAGAACTCATACAAATTTTATAGAAGTGTGTTTTAACAATATCTAGAGATTCGATATTTGAAATTTTGCTAGCTATTTTAGTTTTTTTAATAAAAATATAAAACCAACTTTTTTCCCTTTTGCCCTGAATCCTGATTTTTCGCTTGGAGTAACAGTGACAAAAATAAAATTCGCATAGCCTTTTTGCAGTCCACTTTTGTTTCACTCATATTTTTCAAGGGTGAATAGGTTTAGATTAAATTATGTTAAGGTGTTTTAATTCGAAAACCATTTCGAGATTTAGGTTCAATGAGCCGTATTTTCGAAGTTTTGGTCTAAAAAACCTCATGATGATGAATATTTTTACGAAAAGGCTGCAACTTCCATTTGCCCTCGTGTGACATCACTTGAGTAATGGCTGTTTAGAAATGTGTCCTTTGCTATCAAGATAAATTTATAATAATTTGCTTCAGACTAATTTGGCAGATGGATGACAGATGAGTAGACAGACAGAGACAGACCACTTTTTTATAAGCAATCACACATCACAATCAGTATAATGTCCCAAATTCTCAAGTGACAAGGTCATCGGACAATTCTTTAAAAAATCATGGTTAACTGTATACCAAAATGAAAACTATGTCCTAAAATGGCGTATATTCTCTGAAAAAAAAAAAAAACTTTTTAAAATTAAGCTATGGGAATTGGTTTGGTCTTATTTACTTTGTAAAGGTGCAATTATGTGGCAATTAAATTAAATAGAAATCAGTCAAAACAAAAATATAAACCCTCGAGAAGTAATATCGAGGTGAAAAGGGTCAAGTGTTTTCGTTTAAATATCAGTATGGAAAATTAGAAGCCTGTTTTTGCTGCGGACTGTATTTAACTTAAAAGTTTATTACTAAGGGTGGAAAGGGCGGTAGGGTCAGCCAGGGGTTAGAAGCTATACGAAATACCTAAGTTCGAAGTTGGATTGTAGAATCAGCTGTTTTATAAAATAGCTCCGTTATGTAAAACAGCTAAATTAGGTTCAGCTGGATTGTTATTGCGTTACGTTTATTTATTTATTTATTAAGGAGCTCCTACTGCAAACTCCGATTACAAACATCTACTTATTGACTATACATTAGTCCTGCAGAGTTATTCAAATAGGAGCACACAGTACTCGCATAATGTTACAATGTTGAACAGAAAAAAAAAACTTAAACAAAAAATACAAACATGCTAAATTTTATAAATCACTACTAAATCATGAAATAAAAAACTATAACTTAAACCAATTACTTAAAATAAAAGAAAACATAAATTAAGGCGATATGCGAAAAAAATACGGGTGTTTCTTTTCTGTGTATATATCATCAAAAACACGGACAATTTTAATAAATTTCTGGTATATGCATTTTGTCTATATAATCTAGGGGTTTGAAACTGGAAAACATGTTTGGATAAATTTTCTTCGATAGAAATAATTGTTGAAATTAGGTCTTTAAACACACTTTTTCTCCTCGTTTCACGAATAGGAACCATATACAGAACTCAAACATATTTTATTAGGTGTGTTTCAACAATATCTAGAGATTTGATATTTGAAATTTTGCTAGCTATTTTAGTTTTTTTAATAAAAATACAAAACCAACTTTTTTCCCTTTCGCCCTGAATCCGCCCCTCTCGCACTGCACGATTTTTCGCTTGGAGTGACAGTGACAAAAATAAAATTCGCATAGCTCTTAATTATGCGATACGTTTTTACATAATTTTTTAAATTACATAAATTAAATTAAAATATAAATTAGAACATTTTTCGTATGGTTCACCGTATGGTCTTACAAGTCAACCATGTATCAGTTTTATTTATACGTTCGACCACGTTTAGACGTAATGTAAAAAGTCTTCAACCAAAAGTCAAAAATAGGTGCGACGACGAGCGAAGCGAGGAGGGGTGTGTTAGGTTTACATGTAAGATAAAATAAGGAGCCGAGCGAAGCGAAACGGAGCGAGGCGACTCCTGTAGTTTTTAACAAAATTTACAATCCAACGTTTAATTTGACGCTGTTTTACAAAACTTCTAAACGTTGACCCGCTGCATTAAATAACGCAAAACGTTTATACAATCCTGCCTGTTAACGTTTAGCGAGTTTACAAAACGGTGCTGTTTTGTAAAACATCTAGCGGTTTTGTAAAACCGCAGATTTTACAATCTATTTGCGACATATATACTAATTAGTAAAAAAGTCGTGTCTGTACATTGAATATTTTCGTGTTTTTTTTTTTATTTTTGCTGTCTGTCTCTGCATGTATGTATGTTTGTTCCTCCAGAACCACTCAACGGATTTGGATGCGGTTTTCTTTATTATTATCGTAGTGACCCTGGTCTACATAATATGTAGTTCAGTAGGCTATAACATGTGTCGATAAAATAACCACCAAGCCGAAAACTGTCGATAATTGAAAGACACGCGAGCGACGACGCTATAAAATGTACTTGGAGAAGAAGTCCGCATATTGTGCAGGGCAACTACGGAACCCTACACTGCGCGTGGCCCGACACACACTTGGCCGGTTTTGATGCTTGCATTGGATTGAGAAAGCAAATTTTTCCATGAGTTAGAAAATGCTTTTTTAGGGTTCCGCACCGTTTTCGTAACGGGACCCTATTACTAAGACTCCGCTGTCCGTCAGTCACCAGGCTGTATCTCATGAACCGTGATAGTAAGACAGTTGAAATTTTCTCAGATTATGTATTTCTGTTGCCGCTATAACAACAAATAATAAAAGACATTTTTTATTTAATATAGACATTATATTTGTTAATAAGTTTAGTTTTTAATTATATTAAATTACACTAATATTAGTTAACTATATTCTGGAAATAAATGAAATAAAATATGGGTGAAAATTGTAGAAATTAAAGATCTGATTACAAAAGACAGAATAAAATAAACATTTAAGGGGGCTCCTATACAACAAACGTGATTTTTTTGCCGTTTTTATAGATAATGGTACGTAACCCTTCGTGCGCGATTCCGACTCGCACTTGGCCGGTTTTTTTATTTTTATTTTGTTTTCCATTTCTGAGTAGATACTAATGATTTCTCTGAGTAAGTCAGAAGCATCTCGTTTTCCAATTTCCCGCAACTCAACCGTAACTGCATTAACAATAACTTCTTTGTTCAAAGTTGATCAAATCGTGTCGGTTTTCCGTGTTTCCTTTTTTTTCACTTGACACCTTAAATCCCTTTTGTGCGTGGCCTCGCCGATTTGGTGGTTTTAAAGATCTACATTAGGTCTTCCGTGTACGCTTTAAGGTGATATACCGTGCTAGCAAAGGTCCCCGTTACTCCAGCCAGAAAGACCCGCAGTGCGAAAGGGACGGAATCGGGGAAAATTATCAAAAAGTCGGTTTTAAATTAATGCAAAATTAACTAAAATAGCTACAAAAAATTCCATAACCAGTAATTTAGGTATAGTTAAAACCCATCTAAATAAATATTTTTCAAGTCCGTATGCTATCCTAATTTGTCAAAATATCAAAAAAAGTGTAAATTTAGACCTGATTTCAATTTTTATTTCTATCGAATGAAATTCCTCCTATCGCGTTTCTGATAGACCAAAATCTAGTAAAAGGTCCCAAAATTGTTATACTAATTTATTTTACTTGGAACTTCATTAAAAGAGCAGATAAATAACTTCAAAAAGTGTCAATTTTCACGGTATAGCCCCTTAAGGCGATACGTAAAAGTTTTAGCGTCCCTGTTACTCCATATGCGAAAAAAACCTCAGTGCGAGTGGGACGGATTCGTGGAAAAGTAGCGAAAAGTCGGTTTTTTATTAATATAAAATGTATATATAAAATATAAAATTAATATAAAATTTTAGTTAATATTGATTTAGATTAGTTTAATTT
This sequence comes from Ypsolopha sequella, assembly GCA_934047225.1. NCBI lineage: Eukaryota > Metazoa > Arthropoda > Insecta > Lepidoptera > Ypsolophidae > Ypsolopha > Ypsolopha sequella. Next base: position 6,482,660 of record OW204011.1, read on the forward strand.
TGTTTAATTCATAGATTTATTTTATTTAAAGGATAGTTTTAACCATTTTTTTTTTATCATTACAGTGAAATGTGAGTTTATTTTATTGTTATTAGCAATAAATATAAAATGTATAAAATATTAAATGATGGGGCTTTGAGAGTTAACATAAATATAGTGAAACTATAAGTACAAGTGTTTTTAATTCAAGATGTGCTTCAAGTGTCACCAAGTGCCGACAATCGCAAGTATAAATTTTGTGAAATGTACTAAGCTATTTTGTCAAAAAGATTTTCAAGGAGACTTTGCAAATACATAATATCCACATTTTGAATGCAATTTCACAATGAAATTAGTTAGGATTTCAGAATTACAGGAAAAAATAAAACAATTTAGAGAACTTTTCGGTATTAAATTCTATCGAGACAATTTCATCCAATCGCGTTTTCCTTCAGTGAGAATCTTAATCAAATACTCAATAAACATTTACCAAAAAATGAAATACGTAGATGACGTTATAGTGGAGTAAATGGATTCGAATAAACCCCATATTCTTTGGTATCGCCTTAAATGACACAAGTTGCTCTTTCAAGAAATTTAGTTTTTCTTCCAAATCAGGCAAATCTAGATTTTGCATGTATTTGGAAAAACATTTTATATTGTTTAATTTATAGGTAAGTTTTTCTTAATTTGTTTTTTAATTTAGTTAGGTATAATTTTCTTTTATATTTATATTCATTTATAGGTAGTCTAGTTTTTTAATGTTTTTATTATTATTATTATTATTATTATTTAAGGTTTATATTGTTAAATAAATAAAAAATATTTTTACCAGTTACAATTCTCAATCTCGAATTTTTTTGTGAACCTATAACAAGAATAAATTGTATGAATACGGTTTTAACTTCAATCACTGTGTTTAAACATTTTCATTTTTAAACTTCGAAGTAAGAACTTAGGACTTATCCGCGCTTATCCGCACCTACTTTTTAAGGCGATGTAAGATGACGATCTTCACGTTTTAGAGGGGGTGAAGCAGGGGAACGATGCGGGGAGCTCCGCCCGTAGCGGGACGCCCTAGCTCGCTCTCGCCGAGCGCGCGGCTTTATTCTGAAGCCATCCGTATTCTGGTCAACACTACTGCAATAAATGTTTTACGATTTCGTATTCGATTTTCAAAAGATACATTTTATTAATGAATGATATGACTTACAACGTATAAAACATTTTTGTCATATAAAAATATATCGATCAGCTGACCCACTTAGAATGATTAGTACTTTTTATATTAAGAAACTACATTTTTGTCATATTTTTCGACCAAAGGTAGATATGTATTCTATAGTTAGAAAACTAAATATGTCAATCCCAGAATTTTGAGATTTTTTCTATAGAAAAAAAACATTCCATATTAGCCAACACTCAGGTAAATGGGTATTTCTCATTTTGACCAAATATTTTGTTATCTGTGAGAATATCAGAGCTTGTAATACTATGATGGAGGTAACATTATATCAAAAAGCTTCAAATCTTCGACTGTATTAGCAATTATAATTTGATCTGCCTTGATAGTACAACATTAAATAAAAATAAAAGGTAAAAAAAAACCAATTACGTGTCCCAATTCAGAAGGCCAAAACTTAATTTTTAATGATAAAAACATAGATTTAGAATGTACAAGATAAACAGTGTAGTAGAGAAAATGGTACCAAAAAATTACTATGACATTACTATTAGATTAACTATTTTACTTAATATTTTGGACAATCCTGCATATAACTACTAAATACAACAAAGAAAATCAATACGTTACTGTAAAATATTTTTTTTTTGGGCAGATTAATACGAGAAATTGGGCAAAATGTGGTTCAAAACATTCTAATGACAAAACCAAATTTACCTGTGAAATGCGTAATTATTTGGGTTATTTCTCCTTGTCACATCACAATTACTCACTGCACGAGATAAACCATTCACTTTTTATCAATTTAGTTAAGTATTATTATAAAATCCGCAATCACACCCAAGCAAGCGGGTAGCTATGGGTACTTACTTGAAAAAACATTGACACAGCCGTTCTTTGTTGTGTATCTCTTTCTCTCTTGCAAGGTGTTTATAAAGGTAGGACATCTCTTTTACACGCTATGTACATCTTTTAAGCGCAGCGAATCCTAAGTCTATGGATAAAAACAATAATTATATATTTCTATATTTAGATTATTACCTGTTGTACCAGGATCCATCCCCAGGCGTTTAGGGACGCTACCTAACCTAACAACACAATTTCATGAAAAAATTGATAAATCGAGCTGTGGATTTTCCCCCCAAGGTTTTTTAATTGTTCAACCTTGAAAACACAAAATAAAACACTCGGTGTTACTACAAAACGGTGTTTAACTTTAGACAGTGCTTAAATATGTCGTTGTCGCCTTTTCTTTCATATTGTAAAAGAGTGACAGCAACAGATTTAAACACTGTCTAAAGTTAAACACCGTTTTGTAGTTACACCGCTAGAGTACAACCCTTTCTGTCAAAAAATAGTTTTAAAAATGTATTAACAAAACTAACAAAACTCTCTCTCTATTTCAGGATGAAGTCCTGGCAATCAACGACAAGGTGGTCCTCAGGGCCGAAGACCTGCTGAGCTGGGTCTGCAACGGGGACGAGTGGCGATGGGGGCTCCACGCTGTCTGGCGGGGTGCCTGCACCCCCGCCACTGACAAGCAGAACACCCTACCCCTGCATCACACCAAGTTGGACTTCAGTGATGTGGAGAAGGAAAAGAATGCTATAGGTGAGCTGGACTTCTATATCTTCGTCTCAAGTACTATACTCTATTTTAATACGGCAAATAATGTTTGTAAACAACTTTATAACCTAAAAGTGATGAAATATATGTTCAACTGCAATTTTTGCTGCACAATTACTAGTAGTTTATGCTACAAGAGCGAAAAGGAATAAATTACGAGGACGATTTAAACCACGAGCGTAGCGAGGGAAATGCGAGGAATAGCGAGGAAATGAAAACAAATATAATCTTGTGAACTTTAAATTATAATTGGCTCAAAAGGACTGTATCCAGAGCCGTTAAACAGTGGAAAAAAAGTATAACATCTATGGTACATAGGAAAGGCTGCAGGTTAGCCAACCATTGTAAATAAATAAAAAATAATAATAATAATAAAGCCCTAGGGCAAAATAATCGACTTTTTGTTCGGTTTTGATGCATAAAAAGTGGGCCTTTACGAGCACATGCATTGAATAGTAGTTTATGCTACAAGGGCGCAAAGGAATAAATTACGAGGACGATTTAAAACACGACCGTAGCGAGTGTTTTAAACGTAACCGAGTAATTTATTGCTTTTACGCCCGTGTATCATACTACGTTTTTCAATGCATAGTGTGAGGAAATGAAAACTAATATAATCTTGTGAACTTTAAATTAAAATTGGCTCAAAAGGACTGTATCCAGAGCCGTTAAACAGTGTAAAAAAAAGTATAACGTCTATGGTACACAAGAAAGGCTGCAGATTAGCCAACCATTGTTACCAAATTAAAAAAAAAAATAATAATAAAGCCCTAGGGCAAAATAATCGACTTTTTGTTCGATTTTGATGCATAAAAAGTAGGCCTTTACGAGCACATGCATTGAAAACATATTAATGTACGTGAGTTCACTTTTATTAGTTTAAACCAAAATGTATATAAAAATGCTTTCTTACATCATATTTCATCACTTAGGTTACAAAGTTGTTTACAAATATTATTTGCCATATTAAAATAGAGTATAGCATGAACTTGGTATCGACTCGACGTCCATTCGATAAATAAAAATGTAACTCTTCTTTCATTGCAATAAGGATTATCGTTTAGAATTTATCGATTCTATCTGTTAAATTTATCTAATCGACGCGTAGGTGCTCGCATAGCTTAAACGAGTCGGTAAGATTTTAGGGATCGATCGGTTAGAAATGAAATTAAAAGAAATGTTATTGACTCTCAAACTTCGAATAATGTATGGGCCTGTAATACTTCACTTTGCTTCGCTCCTGCTTTATACCAACAAATACTGCACCAATCAGTCTGAAATAAATATATGGTAAAGTTGAGGACTAATTCTGTGTCAACGCTATGGTGAAAACTTGATTACATTTCATTTACTCGATAGAAAAAATTACAAAGTTACCTCCAAACCGTACAATAAACCGATAGCATTCAAATTTGATCTGAAACTTTGCATAATATAACTGATGTTAGTATAAAGCAGCTGCAGTCTATAAAATAAAAATAAAAAAACTGTTATTTTTCCCGTAAAAAGAAAATACATAAATGATCGCGCTTGTAGTCAGCCTAACCTGAACCGCCCTGCCGCCCGACCCCCGACTCAGCCCCGCTGAGGCGCGGAAACTTGAATTCGATCTGAGATGTTATAAACCCCTCAAATTAAATTTAGGCGTAAATAAAAAAAAACAACGTTAAGTCCCGATTAGTTACGAAAATTTTAAAGGTTACATACTATAAATACCGTAGTATTATTGAACTAACGAATTATTTGGAAAAAGTTTTAGTCGTTGTGATTGTTGGCACTTAGTGGAATTTATTATACTTGTACCACATGTTTGTTGAAATTAAACACTTCTACTTGTCGACTAAATTATAATATACCGGGTGTAAATACACTGCTACCTTTAAATGAAACTACATATCATACTGAACCACTTTTCCCAACAAACATACCGCGGGAACCATTAGTTTAGGTAATATTTGAGTTTCAAACAAAAATGTGTGAGCCCTAACGCAACGAGATACAGGCGTTTTTTGAGGTAGCGTCGTCAGTGAAACAGCTGTTCACGCTCAGCGTTCTAAAATAGACCTTCCTCCTGCGAGTTAAAGTCTTTAAGATCTTCTTTACTCTGAAGATTTTTGCGGATATTTTTCTTCAGACAGTTGTTCAGTATGATCAGTAGCGTATGTGCTTTTATTTAAAGGTCGCAGCCTATTTACACCTGTATATCACTACACCCAAACGGTTTCGTTTATAAGCATTCGTAGATTTTTAATAAAAATACATAAGTTAATTATATTATTATGTAACGCAGCCTTAAGAGGCTATGCGAATTTTATTTTTGTCACTCCAAGCGAAAAATCGCGCAGTGCGAGAGGGGCGGATTCAGGGCAAAAGGGAAAAAAGTTGGTTTTATATTTTTATTAAAAAAACTAAAATAGCTAGCAAAATTTCAAATATCAAATCTCTATAGAGTTCTGTATGATTCCTATTCGTCAAACGAGGAGAAAAAGTGTGTTTGAAGCCTCATTTCAACAATTATTTCTATTGAGGAAAATTTTCCAAACATGTTTTCCAATTTCAAAACCCTGGATTATATAGTCAAAATGCATATACCAGAAATGTATTAAAATTTTCCGTGTATTTCATGAAATACTCAGAAAAAAAACACCCGTATTTTTTTCGCATATCGCCTTAATGAGACATTTATCGCACGCACGAAACATGTAAACAATATTGTCTAATTAAATTGAATTATTAAAAATCCCCTGAGAATGAATATAAGCGAAACCGGTTGGGTACAGTGATGTATATTGATGTAATTTTGTGTACCTACAAGTAAACGTGTTCAATTTCAACAAAAATTATTTGCATACATTTCTTTTAGCTGAAAGTTGATTTAGGACGTTGTAACAATTTCTGATGATGTCGTTAACAAAACTGACCAATGAACACCTAAGTAGTAACTTATACCTAGTTAATTAACTCGATTTTAAAATTTGATTATGAAACCGGTATGCCCATTGTGAATAATTTAAATAAACAAGTCGGTTGTATCATTTTTTGTATGCGATGATGACTATTGTGTCCTCACAATGCATTCTACAGAAATGCGTCAAATATCATCATCAAACAGAATGAAAAGGTACTTCTGGTTTGATTACACATTCATCGACTTTTATAAGCAACATTCATGTTGTTACAAACTTGGCAGTTACTTTGTGACATGACCCAAGTGATTCTAAATACATGTCATCAAATCTTGCAGGCCCAAACTTACAGATCTTGACAGTTGAAATTACGCAAGACCCAAAAAAATAATACGTATCTAAGAGGTGCTAGCACTTTTTGGCATTGTTCGGTCGCGCGCGGTCGGTATGGCTACCTGTGCAATGTTGTGTATTGTCAGATGGGAATATATCCTACTAATATTAAAAATGCGAAAGTTTGGATGGATGGATGGATGTTTGTTACTCCTTCACGCCGAAACTACTGAAACGATTAGGCTGGAACATTGCACAAATGTAGTTCTAGACCTGGAATAGGACATAGGCTACTTTTTATCCCATAAATCAGTTCCCATTGGAAGGCAATGGGGTGTCAAGTTCCTATAGAAAAGTGATGTACTGTTACTCCTTCACGCCGTTGAATATTAGTGTGATGGGATTGTGAGGATGGGATGGGATGGGATAATAGCAATAGTGGGATAGGATGGGATGGGGTTCGATACGACTATAAAAAACTTAATCAACGCGGGCGAAGCCGCGGGCAAAAGCTAGTCTTAGATAATGATTGGTCTTACTACCTATTATTGCGATAACCATTTGTAAATATACGCATGACACCTTAATACTCGTAGTAGTTTATGTTACTAGGGCGAAAAGAAATAAATTACGAGGACGATTTAAAACACGAGCGTAGCGAGTGTTTTAAACGTAACCGAGTAATTTATTGCTCTTACGCCCGTGTATCATACTACGTTTTTCAATCCATAGTGTGAGGAAATAAAATAAATATAATTTTGTGAACTTTAAATTGTAATTGGCTCAAAAGGACTGTATCCAGAGCCGTTAAACAGTGGAAAAAAAAGCATGACATTTATGGTACACAGGAAAGGCTGCAGGTTAGCCAACCATTGTAAATAAATAAAATAAAAAAATAATAAAGCCCTAGGGCAAAATAATCGACTTTCTGTTCGGTTTTGATGCATAAAAAGTGGGCCTTTACGAGCACATGCATTGAAAAATAACTTTCATCGTACTTTTATAATTAAACTTAATATTTATTTAGTTTTTGAATGAGCAAGTCAACATTCGACAAATTTATCAACAGGTACGAGTCCTATAAGGAGTACTAATGGTACAGGCTGAAAACCAGCGTTGGAGATTAATCTAAAGATTAATTCCAAAGCGGAAATCAAGACTTGAACTTGCGGTTTTCTGTACCTTCTTCTTCATTCTCTAGCCCTCTTTCCAGTTCAGCTGGAGTCGGGCCTCCTCGTATGTCGGCGCCAGGATATTCTATCCCGGGTTGTTATTGTGGGCAGGTTCTTTAATTGCCCTCTCGAAAATGGACCACCAGGTTGATGGTGGTCGTCCTCTCCCTCTTGGTTTATTTGGAATGTTAATAGCTATAAATGTTAAAAGCTTAAATGCGGTCTTCTATACCAGCGTTTCTTAACCTTTTTTGTCCACGGACCCCTTAGGAAATCAAGCACAATTTTAATGACCCCCCTTAATAAAAAAGCAGCAATAAATTTCTAACTATGTATTTATTTTAGTTCTACAAATTACAAAAAAAATATACTTTTTCATATCAAATACGTTAATGAGGAGGTTGGTGCTGCCTTTTTGCAACTAAATTAGTGATATTTGAGTTTATATTACTACTGAGATTATAATCTAGTAATAGCCTAATCTATTACTAGATTAGGCTGCGGACCCCCAGGGGTCCGCGGACCACATTTTAAGAAACGCTGTTCTATACCATCATAAATTTGAATCCACAGCAATAGATGAGAATAGACCAGGCGTGGTGGTGTTCTCGTATCCCCGATACTGCCGCTACAGAGCCCTGTTGTCCCGCCTGGAAGGCACAGCCAATGACTGGCTGCGGCAGTCGCTGGTCGCCGCGCTGGGTGGCTATGCTGCGCCTACGCATAACACCAGGATACTATACTGCAAGGTTTGAAGATTCAATGTTTGTTTTCTAAAAAAATCTTTGCTTTTTGACCACTCAAATATCCAGAAATATGGGAAGTGAAAGTCTTTTATTTGGCTCCTTTCCTTTTAATTATCATTATTGCTAAAACAATAGATAGCAGTGCAGATCGTGGCTCAGATCTATCTTTTGGACTGATACAGCTATATTAAGGGGCTGCATAATGCTAAAATTCAGTCCTGCTCCAACGCTTTTTTTTTAACTGTCTATCCTGCTCTAATCAGATGCCGCGTACGCAAAACTTCAGTTATTTTGAAATCACGGCTACATTAGGACATTAACTATAATTTCTTTATGTAATAAAGATGTTATTTTCTAGTTAGTATCTGCGTGTGTTGGTTTCGTTTCAATTGGTTTTGAAATATGGAAACTGAATCGCTTTTTTTGTGAAATTTATGCTTTTTATAAAGTAATATAACTAAAATAAGATTAAAGTGTAATTAATAATTGTTGAGTCAATAAAACACGCCATATTTTTTTCGAATTTTTACCATCTACATTGACGGAACTGAATCCAATGCAAAACTCATGTAGATCAGTAACAAGGTTTTATGAATCATTTCGCAAAATAAAATTTAGATTACCTATGTTAATTGTTTTGGAATCGGGCTTCAGCAAGTAAAGAGGCACATAAAACTAATTTTCGAATTTCGCTAACAGGCATTGAGCCTTGGCTCAGATCACTTACTGAGCCTGCAGTGTGAATTTGGCTCTATTAAGCAAAATCATTGTATCTATTCTCATGTTAAGTCAGATACGGCGCAAGTATTCCGCACTGGACAGGTGCTATATGTTTGCGCCGTTTGGGGTGGAGACGCTGGGTCCGTGGGGTCCGGAGGCGCGGCGACTGTTTAAAGAACTTTCGTCGCGCCTGGTCGATGTCTCGGGTGACCGGAGGGCTGGCGCTTACCTTGGCCAGAGGATCAGTCTGGCCATCCAAAGAGGGAACGTTGCCAGCATTCTGGGCACCCTACGGGGGGACAGCGACCTGGACCGAGTTTTTTATCTTTAATTTCTTTATTATTAATATTTTTTTTTGGTTAGGCGTTTTATTTATAGTTTAGTTTTCATTTTAGGACTTCTAGTTTTTTAGTTTAATTTGTCAGTCAGATATTATAAGATGTATTTAGAAATTGCCCTTAGTGATGTTATCCACAATATTTATAAAAACGTTTTGCCTGACGGGCTTCGCTTGCAGCATATCCGGTTGATTAGTGGAATCGCTAATTTGTGACGAGCGCTGGCCTTGTTGTAGTTTAAATAAAATAGCTATACATCAGGCAATTTGTAAAATTTTGTTTTGATACAGCCATCCATCCATCAGCCTAGTTCGTCCACTGCTGGACATAAGCCTTTCCAGGACTTTGCCACTCCCGGCGGTCATCCCGGAAGAATTGCCCATACTCACACACGCTGGGCGGGCGGGTTGGTGAGCGCGGTGCCGGAACCCTCGCACCAGTGACGCTGCCCGTCACCAGTCTGTTCCATATAAGGCCCGGCTATTAGGGATATATATACCGCCATCCATCGGTCCCAGGTATGGTGGGCTTCCTATTTTTTTGCCTGTGAGCTGTCCTCTTACTCTCCCCCGAATTATTTCGCCCGGCATCAGCTCTACCACCTACCAAATATTTTATTTTGTTTTATATTTATAAATATTTTGTTTTGATACAAATTCTGGCTAATTAGATTTTGCAAAGTAATGCGCACCCGCAAACTTATGGACCACTAGCGTACGAAGCAGGGCTTTTATTTCGACTTATGTATTAATTTTGTGGGCCAGCGGACGCCACGAAACGCTGCTTGCTTGGGTCCCGTAAAATCCCTTATTAGCGGACATCATACAAAGAACTTACGGTCCAAAGTCCATGTCTAAATACACTGCTGTCCAGTGGCGTGCACAGAACTTTTTTCCGGAAAAGCAATCAGAAGGTCAAGTACGACAATAAAAAAAATATGAAAAAATTTAAATAACACTTTGAAAAAAAAAGTTTGTATGAAAATGTTCACTCTAGGAAAGGCAGTGCCTACCCTGGCGTCATACAAACTTTTTTTTTTCAAAGTGTTATTAAAAATTTTTCATATTTTTTTTAATTGTCGTACTTGACCTTCTGATTGCTTTTCCGGAAAAAAGTTCTGTTCACGCCACTGCTGCTGTCAGCAAATCCAACGTGTGATCTGTTTGCTGATAGTTTGATGAACGTGTTTCGTGAATGTCTGACGTTATGTGAGAAAGATGCAAAAAAGAGTAGTATTGTGTAATTATTTGTTATTTGTATTTGTAAATAAAGATCCGAACAAATTATGGCAAACGAATGTTTACTTACGAAGGAGCGCAACTTTTTAACAACTTACCTTCAGAAATTAAAAATATCGAACTTTTTAATAATTTCAAGCGTAAATTAGCCCAACATATTTTAAACAACTAATATATTAATTTATGTTAGAGAGGTGGTTATAATTAAGATTTAATAGTGAACTGTGGACTTTATTAAAGAAACCTACATATCTCTGTGTATTAGAATAATATTACTATGATATCTATGAGTACCTACCTCATGATATTTTAATTTATGGTCTGTGCGGATGGACGACACTCTAACTTTAATTGTAAATAATTAAGATTTCTTCTTATGTAAGTGACATATTGTCTTTAATAAGAATAAAGTATCTTTAAACCTAAACCTAATAAATGTTATTTGTAAATTATTTTAGTAGGTATAGCGTATAAGTTTCTGTAAAGCTGTACTTTAAATGTATTAAAATAAAAATTAAAAATGTTTTCTAGGCCCGACTTAGATGTTGCAATAAAGGGGTCGTCCATTAATCACGTGAGGCTCGAAAGGGGGGGGGGGGGAGGGGTTTTGAAAAAAAACACCATATATCACTAGGGAGAAGGGGGGGGGGGGGGGTTGGTGAGATATCACGTGTATTTATTTTTTCTTTGAAGAACGCACAATTTTTAAACCGAAAAACGGTGCGCGACCTTGACTCGACGTTGCTAAGCAATTAAAGATATAATTTAATTTAAAGACAATATTCCGAATTTTTTTATATACTTTGTACCAAAAACATACACGTGATTTTGGGTAGGGGGGGAGGGGTAGTCTAAAACCTCACCACGTATCACCATGGGGGAGAGGGGGTTAAAAAGTTGCTAAAACATATCACGTCATTAATGGACGGTACCAAATCTGTCAGCCATTCAAGGTATTCTTTTATACATAGTATAGATATTTGAATTTGAATGTTTATTTATTTGCCACAGAACATATAAAAAAAAGAAATGGCAATAAGGAGCAGACTCAGCAAATGCTGCAGTTGAAGCAACTTGCAGCGCTGATTTTAAAACATATATATGAATCCAATCTTATTAAATGACTTACACCAACTCTTGCAAACTCTTTCCAGGACACGTTCGAGTACCCCGAGCTAGAAGGCCACGAGTTCGTGTGCAACCATTTAGCGCCGAAACTGAAGGGTCGTCCGCGCGGCCGGCGCCGGCGCAGGGCGAGGTCTCGCTCGCAGTCCAGGTCGTCGCGGTCCAGCGAGAGCGACCAAGAGAAGAGGCCAGAAATAGACCTGCAGCAGGTGAGCTGCTTCAATAACACGGTTTTAATGTACAAGTATCTTTAAATGAAACTCTACCGCAGCGTTTCTTAACCTGTGGTCCGCGGACCCCCGGGGGTCCGCGTGTATATATATGGGGGTCCGCAGGCTCATCTCTGGACTCTTTTTTTTTTGTTAAAAAGTATTTTTTATATGTGTTTGTAGTACTAAAATAAATAATCCGACTTTTATTGCTGTTTTCATTATTAAGAGGGTCCTTGATAATTTTCCTTGATTTCATAGGGGTCCGTGGCTGTAAAAGGTTAAGATACGCTGCTCTACCGCAAATGAAAATTGTCCCGTAAATTTGGTCTCTTGTAGCTAGGGTTGCCAACTCTGGGAATGAGATTTTCGGGATTTAATGGAGTAAAAATCGGGACTTCATAAAAAAAGATTTTCATCATAAATAGAAAAGCTGGAAAATTTCAATTTGAAACAATTCATAAACTAAAAATATTTCAACCAATAATATAAGTTTCTTTCTGAATTTTGTTGAATAATAATCGTGAACAGATTTAATATAGTATGATAATTACTAACCTTAACTAAAGTTAAATTATATTTGATACTGAACTAAACAAATTACGTAAAATATTTGTTCTTAAATGAATTTGTTTTGGTATTTGGTGCATTTTATACATTTCCGTACGTAATCGAAAAATTCAGAACATGTTAGTTGAGTGAAAAATTGGTAAATGTTGAAAATTGGGACAACTAAAGTCCCGCCAGCCAGTCGGGACACGGAACACAGGGGCCTTAAGGGGCTGCACAACGCTAAAATTCAGTCCTGCTCTAACGCTTTTGTTTTTTAATTGTCTATCCTGCTCTAATCAGATGCCGCGCACGCAAAACGTCAGTTATTTTGAAATCGTGGCTACATTAGGACATTAACTATAATTTATTTATATAATAAAGATGTTTTTTTTCTAGTACATTTCTGGATGTGTTGGTTTCGTTTGAATATGTTTTGAAATAAGAAAACTGAATCGCTTTTTTCGTGAAATTCATGCTTTTTTAAAAGTATTATAATTAAAAGAAGATTGAAAGTATGTTTATTTATAAAGTGTAATAGTCAAAAAATACACCTATTTTTTTTTCAAATTTTTACCATGTACATTAACGGAACTGAATCCAATGCAAAACTGATGTTTAGCATTGTGGAGCCCCTTAAATCAGGATATTCCGATTAAATCGGGACAGTTGGCAACCCTACTTGTAGCTATAACGTATCTGGTAGCTGCGCATCTTAACTTTCCACTCTATATATGTAATTGCATATTTAATAAAAAACCCAAAAAGCCATTTATTTTTAGTCAAGTACCTACCTGAATCTTGAAAATCGTTCTTTTTTACCGTGTTGTGTTATTGTACAGTTCAGGTTCATATACGTGTAGGTATGTTCTTTTTTTTGCACACGTCTTTAGATATGATATATACAAGGTGACCTTTTGATCATCGTCCAAATTCATACTGGTGGCTTGGTAAGTGATCAGTAGCATGCATCAATAACAATTTTGGTGAAATTCGTAAAATGAAATTTCGACTCCCCATAGTGATTCACTCGGGACTGGAACTGAATTTATATGGGAAGCCGAAATTTCATTTTACGAATTTCACAAAAATTGTTACTGATCCAAGATACTGATCACTTATCAAGCCTCCAGTATGAATTTGGACGATGATCAAAAAGTCACCTTGTATATATCCTATTTAAAGATGTGTGCAAAGTTTCGTTGAGATCAAACCTATCAAGATGTCACAAACATCTTTGGCTTTTTCTGAGCGGGACGTTAATAAATTTATTTTGCTTCTAGCCACCCGGTCGCCCGTCCATCCGCAACGGTAAGACTAGCGAGGAAGAAGAAGAAGAGAAAGAAAAAGAGAAGGAGGTTAAAAGGAATCCAGAAGATAAAGCCTTCTTGAAAACATTGAAGGCATTCTACAAGTCTAGAAGTGAATCTTTTAAGAAGGCGTCCAGCTTGAAAGACTGTGAGTTATGCTTCTTAATAATTATAATTAGCGCAATTTGCTTACAATTTTGACATGAACTTTATCCGGCTGATAACAGACTGAGCAGAGATGGGAATTAGGTAAAGCCTGACCAAGAAAATAAGAAACCTCGCCATATTGCGGAATTAATTTTTTAACTAATTTTTTCTACTGGCAACCTCAACTTTAAGTGTGGTGTTCTTTTGTCGTGTGTGCTGTCAGAGTGTTGCAATCATAAAATAAAAATCATAAAAGCAAATGAGCAGGTTCTTTATTTTCCTGGTCAGGCTTTAGTTTGATTCATGTACTTATGCTATGTGCTTTATTCTTTACTAGCTTTTGCCCGCGGTTTCAGCTGCGCTGATTTCGTTTGCTTTTCCCGAGGTAAAAAGTAGCCTATGTCAAAAAATCCGTTGCTGCGTGAAAGAAGGACAAACCATCAAACCGACAACCAACAAGCATACTTTCGCATTTATAATAGGGATACGGATTGCACAAATTGTCGCGGTTATCTCTAAAAATTAATATGAAAATTCTGGGGATAAGTGTTATGACCTTTTTTATTATACTTATTCTTAAATTCATCGGCTGATCCATATTAATTAATTAATTATCATATCTTTCTTCTTTGAATATTATTTATGGCTATGTTATGCTATGTTTGGTGCTATGTTAAAAAAGTGAAGGGGTGATAGTCTAATAAAATAGGTGATATAAATAGATTTTAATACTTACTTAAGTTTTATATTTGTCGTTGCTTAGAATTTGTTATCTCCGATGAATTGATATTTAAAGTTATACATTTGTAAATATAGTATCCATATTAATATCAACATTTCGTTCCAAATTCAAAAATCACACCACCTAATTCCGATCTCTGCTGACAAGGAATTCGTATTAGTTAATTGTTTGATAAGTTGAACAAAAACAAGTTTGTAAATTAACGTAAAGATTATCGAATTGAATGAAAATCAAAAATGCCGATCCCGATCAAAAATCTAATCGAATAGACTAATCGAATGGGCGGAAGTAGGCATGTATTTATATATGTAACCTTATTAGTATGTAGTATATAGGATGGGATTTGGTCGGACGCCTGGATTCGTGCTGGGGGCTCGGTTGGTGATCATTGAACCTTGTTCCTGCTAGCCTAACATGATCGGCTTTGAACACCTTTTATAACACCTTTTGACGCAACAAAACACCAAATTATACGTGATAAATGTCAAATTCTGCTGTCAAAAAGTGTTTGGAGGGTGTTAGGGGCTGGCCATGTTAGGCTGGCTGGTCCCTGGCCGGGTCTCCGGTGTGGGTTCGGGCGGTTGATTGGATTTCACCTTGTATAATATATATTTTTATCTATAATTTTAATTGTATATATATTGCTACATAAATAAAATAAAACTTTAATCTAGTTCATGTACATTTATTATTTTATTACATATATATATTGTGAAATGTGTATTTTATATACCTACTTTGTAAAATAAACTATTTGAATTTGAATTTGAAAGCCGTTTTGCAATAATCATGACGTAATAATGGTTGTCAAATTTAATAAGGTCCTACTAAAAAAAAAAGGTTGAAGCAAACATCGTCGCGCGACATGAATATCCGAGGTGTAAGGTGTCTTGTATTTTCTTATCCCTTGGTTAAAGTAGATATAAGTCATATATTGTATAGTATAAGTTTTATGTTGAAAAAAAGACATGATCTTGCTAAGTTTCTTGCCCTTCTTCTTAGCAAGACTAATCGAATGGGCGGAGGTAGGCATGTATTTATATATGTCACCTATTAGTATGTAGTATATAGAATGGGATTTGGTCGGCCGCCTGGATTCGTGCTGAGGGCTCGGTTGGTGATCATTGAACCTTGTTCCTGGTCCCTGGCCGGGTCTCCGGTATGGGTTCGGGCGGCTGATTGGATTTTACCTTGTATAATATATATTTTACCTATCATTTTAATCGTAAATATATTGCTACATAAATTAAATAAACCTTTAATTTAGTTCATGTACATTTATTATTCTATTACATATATTTTCTTTATTAGATTAAATTTGACGTGTAAAAAGTGTATATACGAGTATCTATACCTGCTTTGCAAAATAAACTATTTGAATTTGAATTTTGAATTGAGAGTTGTTTCCTAGTATATACTGTGAAATGCAAGTAGCAGTCTACACTCGTGCACCCACATTTCACTGAAGATTATTCCTTCCCAGCGTGATGGGATGAGTCCTAGTGCCCTCCGAAGCACGCAGACCGAACTCAAATATGCTCCTACAGGCTTAGAACCCGCGACCTCCGGGTTAGTGGTCCAGAGATTCAGAGTCTCAGAGGCGGTCTTGAAACAAGAATTAGACCTTTGTTTACTGTCCGATTTTTTGTTTAGCCGAAACCGGTCAGCTTGTTATGCAAAACCCAATAAAGATTTGAGTGATACGTTTTTGTCATTAGTGTCTATTTACCATTTTACCTATGTCCACCTTCCGATTTTTTGTTCTGGCGAAACCGGTCAACTGATAAATTAATTCCAGTTACGATTTGACGGATATATGTTTGTAACTAGTGTCTGTTTTACCTTTATCTGCCTTCGGATTTTTTGTTATGGCAAAACCGGTCGAGTGATAAATAAACCAAATAACGATTTGACTGATTCATTGTTGTCCCCAGTGTCCCTCCGAGCGCTGTACGAAGGCGTGGCGCGGCGCGGCGGCTACGAGACGGTGTGTCGGCGCCGCGGCTGGCGCTCACTGCACGCCGCGCTGCAACCGCGCCCCGCCGAGCCCGCACTCACCAAGACTCATTACGAGAGGTTAATTTTATGATGGATATCTATCTCTTTATAATTTATTAATTGAATAAAGAAGAGTGCTAAACGAGGCTTAACGCAGTTTCTCTTTATAAAAATAAAACGCTTTACTTCTAGATTTTATCCACTATTTAACATCACTTGCACCCTTTTGGTCGTAATGTCGCATTGTAAAATTAAATCGTAAAGTAAATTAATAATGGTTTTTCAGATTCTTATTATCTTACGAGAACCACGAACGACGGAATAGCTCAAGACTTTTACATAATGGAAAGTCCCAATTCGAAAACACTCCCATAGACACGATAGATGTTACGGACTCTCCTCCTCCTCCTCCTCTCCGAGAAACGGAAGTCAAGACAGAGACTCCCGAAAAACGACTCAGAACTCCGTCACCTAAGAGGGAAGCTAACTTTACACCTTTAAATGTACTAGCACTAAACACCGAGACGGGGGAAACCGAAGTCCTAAAAGAAAATAAACAAGCTGCAGAACTAAACCAAGAATTCCTAGATTCATTGCCAAAAGAAGAGAAAAAAGATAGCCCAATTAAAATAAGTGTGAAACCGGTCGAAAAGTTATTAGAGAATAGTTTAGATAATAAATTAACGGATTACTTTAAGAATAGCGATGTGATTAAAGGATTGGCAGAGGATAATAGCGCTTTGATAAAAGAATTGGCTGACAAGTATAACCTGAGAGATACAAGCGTGTTGGAAGAAATAGCAGCGAAACAAGGGCTAAGTGACGGGAGCAGTATGTTCCTGAATGAATTGGCGCAGAAATTGAATTTAGGTGAGCTTCATTCAACTTACTCAAACTAAGATTTTAAAGTCTTCAGTAAAACTAAAATTAAGGAAATTAATAGATTTTTAGGACCTAAATTATATAAAAAAATTAAAGTTTTGGACAGAACTAAAACTATGCTTTATTTTATTCAACATCTGAGAGTGAATTAAATAAAAACACAAACATAACACATACTTATCGTCACGACATGAATCCCCGAAGGGATGTCAAAAGTGTTTCGATTGTGAACTGTGAAATGCAAGTCACAGTCCACACTTTGTACATCAACTTTTGTCCGTTGATTATTACGTCCCAAACGTAATGGGTAGTGGACCCTTTCGCCATACTTCGGGCTCAAATGGACCGACAGCTCAACTTGCCTTCCGGAGCACACAGACCGAAAACAAATGAGCTCAGTGCACTATCACTATCACTCTCCCACAGAGGCGGTCATCACCGAAATAAATATTGTAATTATTTCAGCTAATCACGACACAACTCTACGTTACCCGCTCCCTGTCGCTGCCTTGAGTAATGGACACCAACCAGAACCCGAGACAAATGACCAAGTAGGTTTTGCAATCATTATGAATCTATACATCGTCACGACATGAATAATCCCCGAGGGGGTGTCAGAAGTGTTTCCGACTACCGAATGTGAAATGCAAGCTACAGCCCACACTATTACAACCACGTTTCACCGACATTTATTGCGCCTTTCTTTTTTTAGCGCATTCAGCATAGGATTGATAAAATTAAAGAAAAAAAAGCATGTCAGCTATTGACGCCTTTGTAAAAAATTGAAATTTCGCATATTATAATGGAAGCAAGTTTTGCTGATACCTGATTGATTGCTATGGAACTAAAAGTAGGGCTGCGCAATTTTACCCGATAGTACATAATTATTAACATATTAAATGTTTCCTTTGTTGTAATAAATCCCAGCATACTATTTTATGCATGCTATTTTAATGTAAATTATTATGATTTTTTTTCTTACAGAAATCTGTTCGTCCCGTTGGTCGCAGCTCGCTTCGCTCGGTGCGCGTGAAGCCATCACGAGAAGGGCGCTCGTTACAACCCGCCACAACTACTACTAATACTACTCGTGAGTTTTCTCTTTATGTTGTTCTTATAACTAGACCGGTTTCGCGAATTAAATTCGTCAGTACTATCGATTGAATATGTTTAAGGATTATTTTCATGAGTTTTCTTCTCTTCTACCATTGTGATCGATGTTAATAGGTGACGAAACCGGTCGAGTATATTTCTTGTGATGCAATAATAATAAAATGCTTTTATTGTAAAAGTAGGATATAAATGTTTATTGTATCTTTGTATTAATTTTTTATTTTCGTCAACAGCGCCCATGCCACCATTGCGACCGGACTCGGCTTCGTCCTCCCCTCCCGTCTCGTCCTCCACCAACCCGCCCGTCACCAACTTCGGCATCAACTACCCACCGACGACTAACAACAACCAAGTCACATCCACCAACAACCAGGACAACCAATCAGACGACGAGATCGTCGAAGTACCGTACAAGCCGAAAACACCAGAAATTATAGACTTAGATGAATACCCGGAAAGCCCTCAATCAATCAAAAAGAAGAAGTTGGATATTTTGAAGGAAAGAGGCCTTGAAGTGACTGCCATACCAAATAACTGGACCCATCCAGTACCTAACTTAGTAAATCCAAATCCGATGTTGCTAAACCCCGCCATGCAACACCAAATAATGACACAAGCACAGCTTTTCCAAATGTACAATATAATGCCGAATTACGCCAATGGAGTCCAGCCTCCCAAAGTTATTCAAGGAATTAGTATCTTTGGATCGTCAGGTCCCGAAAAAACCGTATACGGTAACCCTAAAGATCCGTTCATGCCACCACCGCATATTCTACAGGGAACCCCAATAAAACCGACTAGAAATATCCAAACGTCAACCCAACCGAGTCCTCAAGACATTTTAGACTTATCCAGTAAGTCACCGAGCGGGCCATCCCCTCAGAAACCGGCTGTGGAAATAGTAAGAGTGCCAAACGTTCCTTCGCCATCGAAAACGAGTGCGGCACAGAATCTATCATCAAAGAATTACACTTTAGTTGATGGCAAAGCTGTCGTCGGCTCAAATTTGGAGATTACGCTAGTCACTCCTAAAGCTCAAACGACGCCAGTAAAAAACAGACCGCCACAGAAGAGGTCTTCTAACGGCAAATTCATGTCGACTAAACCGTACCACACTTCACCTAAAGAAGGATACCCGAAGCCGTACGCCTCGCCATCACCTTCAGGTGTACAAAACGCGCCAATCGACAGGAAACCTAATATAATCGTTCCAAATTACCAAATAAATTCCACCAGAGACGACCCTTCTCCCACAGGCTCGACTGGATCCCGAGATTCTCACTCGAGCTTGCTTCAAAATAGCATTCAAAATACCAATATTCTGAACGCGTACAAAGGTCAAAACAACTTAGCTCAACTCATGGAAATGCAAGCTAAAAATCCTGTACCTAGCTTGAGCCCTTTCATTGATCCTATGTACATGAGCGCCATATACTCGAGTCTCGCCGGACAAATGGACCAGAGGCAAATGGCACTATATAGAGACCTGATGGCCAGTCAAGTTAGAGGATATTCCGGTTTACTAAACATGGGAGCCGTGGCGAATACGCCTACAACGAAGAATTAAGTAAATCTAGTCGATAACGTTGCTTTGTGATATGACAACACAGTGTAGTGGCGGCTTCAGAACTCTAAAATACATACATACAACAGGAATTCATGTAAAAAGTCGAACGTTAGTAAAAAATATGTAATACAACACTCCGTAACTAAGAAAGCTACGCAGCCGCCACTGATTTGATGTTTAGAATAAATAAATTGAATGATTAATTATTATTATTTTGAATATAGCAACACTGCCGCTAAAAAAAGTTGCGTTTCCTTCCGCTGATCTCTTGTTGTAGGATGTCTTATTAATATTTTAATTATTATGAAAATGTGGGAACAATATTTTGAGTTTAATTTGAAAAATATATAATTTGTTAAAACCTAAGTGACTTTTTTGTAAATATGTAGTAATTTTTATTGAAAGATATTCCTCGGTAAAGTAGTTGAATTTGTAGTATTTTCTGTCTGTTTGATAAGTGTTGTTCCTAGGTATAAGTATTCTTTCCAAATGATAATTTGTAAATAAACGTAATGTTTTCGTTCTGTAAGATGGCGTGCGATTGCACGGATGTAAGATATTTGCCGTACAAATAAATATTGAAAAAAACTTCTGATGTGATTTTATTGCTAGGACTTTTTAAACAACCTGTAATTTTTAACATTTTATTGAAAAACGTTAATTTACAAAATACAATTATATCTAACTTATACCAATTCATAATACCAATAACAAACTTAGGCTAAGTCTGGAGCCCAAAGTTTGAATGTTCTGTCATAAGAACACGTAGCTATGTATTTACTGTCGAACGATATGTCAGCGCTCATCACCTGTAAAAGAATTTTAATTATCTATTACTTTGCATAAAAAACACTTGTACTTATCCACATATACAGTAAAATTTATTATGACCGACCGGTTTCGCTGTTAATCATTTTCTAGGGCCTTTTACAAACCCTAACTAACAAAGAAAAAGTGTTTTTTTTAAGCAATGTTTTATAAATTCCACCAAGTGCCAACAATCACTACCTTCTACTATATCTATTACTGTTTTCAATTAACCATTTTGAAAATTAAATAAAATCAGCGTTTATTTGTTCAATTTTGGGTAAATTCATTGGGTGTCACATTGGGGTTGATTATATGTCCTCAAGAATCTGCCAATGAAGACGTACAAATATTTAGTACCTATACCATGCATCGTTATTATATTAAAGATGTCAATTGTATAATTCCATAATATTTACAATGTCCAAAATGATAATGAAAAATTTCAAGAAAGATGTTAGGTACAAATAGTATGAACTTATTTCGTTGAATATGGATAGAAAATTCATTTCAAATTCTCCTCATAGGCAAAAAACTCTTTTACAGAGTAGAAACAGTGGCTCAGTAACCAGGTGTGTATTTTTCGCTTAAATTCATTCTGCGTTATACTTTTAAAATCATCAGGAAGGGCGTTTAACACTCACAGCATTTTACAATTATTTATCAGTTGACTTGTAACTATTTGCAATCATATTTCTATAATAGCATACATTCTTCAGAAAATTCTTCTGTTTGTGTAGTGAATCCGGTCATGTTGATAGTTCTTGATACTTCTGATTAAAAACTTAATGAAATAGAATCGTTATTTTTCTACACTAATGTGAAACCGGTCGAGTATTCTAAAATATTTAAAACGAACATCTAATCATCGTATTTGACAGTGAATACCTAGAACAATCAACGTTATTTTGATTTAAAAAGTGAAACCGGTCGAGATTTGTACGAATATACCTTATTATCGTGCCCCGAGAGCGTCCGTAACGGATGCCAGGCCGGGTTGGACCAGAGTTTGACGGTCTGGTCGTAGGATGACGTCATTAGGAAGTGTCCGTGACTCCGCTGATATCTTATATCTGGAGACAATACAGAAGCAAATTTGAAAAATTCGGGCGATTGATTAGACTTCACTTGTATAATTATAGAATTTAATAGTATAGACATAGAGGATGCTCTGATTCGACCTATTCCTTGAAAGGAGTTATACTAGAGATCAATAAACCTTTGATTTAATTCATGTGCGTTTATTATTTTATTAAATATTATTTTTATAAGATTAAATTTGACTTGTAAAAAGTGTATTATGTATATTATTTGAATTGAAATTTTGAAATTATTATAAAGTTCATAATAAATTATGATGTTTACTTGTTCGACAACTAGTAAAGGGGGTTTTGGTGCCAAAGTATTTACCGCTAGTGAGATGCGTGTGCGCAGGTATGGTGTACAGATGGCTCCTGGTCCTCAGTTCCCAAACCCGCGCCGTGTGGTCGGCGGCTGACGTCGCCAGTTGGTGACCTGCGTTACAAAATAACACTTTACACTGTATATGTGAATTTGGTTGACAAAGCCAAATACATACTTGAGACTCGGTAAGTGCTCAGTATCAAAATTCTCACGCTACCATGCATTTACATCTTAGAAATATGCAAATTTGTCCGGTGAATCCTACAAAACAAGGGAAAATTTAGATACTAAATATTCATTGCGTCCAAATAATAAACTGCTCGAATCGAGATCGTAGGTGACCGACATAGCCTGCCGAACCAGTAAGTTGAAGTGGCAGTGGACTCAGTTCAGGAGGCCCATTAATTACACCCATTGCGCCGTCCCCTGTATCCGCGCTTGTCTATCGTGTCCCACCTGCAGGGCTGGTGTCAACCCCCAGTACCGCACCCAGGTGTCCCTCCAGGAACATCACACAACGGCCAGTGCGCAGGTCCCAGACACGACCGAACGCGTCCATGCCCCTGCGGACAATAACGATGCAAATTAAAAAAAAAACTTTTTTTTCTTATTTGTTAATTAATAACGTGATGAAGTATCTAAATGTAACTGAAAAGGAATAAATAGTGAGAAATTAATAACGTTTAAATTAAATACAATCTAAATCAATGTACATTGGCTTTTATCTACTCCCATACTGCAATAATGTAATTGCAACATCAAAAGCTGTTTTACATTATAACACCGCGATTCTGCGCTGCGATTGGCCCAATTTATTATAACACCGCTAGAGAGCTAATCAACAACAGCTACGAGAAATAAGTCCCGACCTCCTCCTGTATCTTGTGGCTTCTGATTGGTCCTCCAGGCAGCATTGCCGGACGACGCACCCAAGGTTCATGAACGAGTGTTCTTCTTCTCATTTTTCGTGAAATTGTTAGTTCAAAATATTTAACATTTGATATTTTTGATGGTCGCAGATAAAGTATTGTGTGCAACTGAAGATAAGTAGACATTGGGACACTTATGCAATACTATTACAAAACCGGGGTGTTGCGGGCTAACGCGGGGAGGGTTAGCGAGCAAATAGAAATGGAATAGTACGGAATACATTTGTATAGTAGTTAAATGGCTTTGTAGTCTTTGGTTACTTTGAACCCCCAAACGCGATAATTTTGGCAGTAGGTTTGAGAGATTGATAATTTGACATTACTGTTTTTTTTTTACGAAACTTGTTTTCGAGACTTGTTTCCTCAGAATAAGGAATACGTTTCGAACGAGGCCAGTGTTTGTTTTTTAATTTTTTTTAATGCTATTTACTCACCCAGTGACGGCGAGTGACCCATCGCACTGGAACGCTATGCAGTAGACGGGCTTGGCGTGGCCTTCTTGATGCAACACCTCCTTGCCTGAAACAGCGATGAGCTTGTCAGGTTTGTCTGACTCAACCACAACTTACGGTCAACATTATTGTTAACACCTTCATAGTGATATTTCTAGAGCAACCAAAGTTTTTGCTATTTTTTTAGATATCTTTTTCACTTTTCATCTGATCTTATGAAAATATAGAAGAAATATAAGTGAAGAGTGTTTTGGAAAAACAACCAATGTACAATATTTTTTGAATTTGTTTTGTTTTCGCTCTATGGATTCTCTATTGCACATACAATAATCTGGTAATATTAGAATAAAAAACAACCAAAGTCCATTGAAAATGTAGCTACAAAAACAAAGTTCTTACAGAAAAACTACCAACGTCAGTAACATTTCTTTAATGAATAGTCAATAAATTGACAAATATTTATAACTTTTTATTTACTAAATTAAGTATTTTCATATATCCAAGTTTAACAAAAAAACATAAATAGGGATTTAACGGATATAACTCTAATAGGTTACAAATAAGAGACATTTTCAAGTAGTTACCGGTCTCCAAATCCCAGAGTCTCCAAGAGTTGTCGATCACTGGGATGGAACTCGACTCTAATAGGTTACAAATAAGAGACATTTTCAAGTAGTTACCGGTCTCCAAATCCCAGAGTCTCCAAGAGTTGTCGATCACTGGGATGGAACTCGACTCTAATAGGTTACAAATAAGACACATTTTCAAGTAGTTACCGGTCTCCAAATCCCAGAGTCTCCAAGAGTTGTCGAACACTGTTGTAGCTAAGAACCGCCCGGACGGATGGAACTCGACGCGGGACACTCGGTGCGGGCTGTGGCCGTGCAGGGACGCCATTGGCTCGTCACTGAAACGTTAAGTTTTTCTCTCCTTACATCATGTTGCACAATTTGAAACAAACTACCCAAGATATTGTAAATAAAACTAATTCACAGACTAGCGACCGGTTTCGTTAAAATAACATATTCAGGCTTTTATGATATAGGTACGAATCATAAGACTATCTTATGATGAAAAAACAGTGGAACAGTTACCAAGAATTTGTTTTATTTACAATATGTTGCAAATGTTCCATCAAGAACCAACAACGACAGGTATCTAACTACACGAGGGCGGATCCATGTTTTGATTTTGTAATTCATAAAGTTAAAAAAAGTTCTTAGATGCCTCTTAAGCCTCGAGGCACTTCTGGAAAACCTATCTGTACCTTATATACCTATATCAGGCCACGTGAGAGGCGGGCAACGTGTACAAAACTTACACGGCTAACAGGGCAATGGCATAACGCAGGGCAGCTTGAGGCGAGCAGTTGGGCATTAACGACCACACGGACCCGAACGTGCTTCCGGGGGAAGTCCCTGTTCCTCATCTTCGGCTTGCCTTTGTTGGCCGGCTGAAGTTACAATAACAAGGGACAGTTCCCCCACCTCTGGCTTGCCGTGGGAGGCCGGTCTGAGTGGAGCAGCAAAAGCTATATGCTCGAATATAAAATTAAAGGTATATTATACAAGGTGAAATCCAATCAACCGCCTGAACCCATACCGGAGACCCGGCCAGGGACCAGGAACAAGGTTCAATGATCACCAACCGAGCCCCCAGCACGAATCCAGGCGGCCAACCAAATCTCATCCTATATACTACAAAGTAATAGGTTACATATATATATAAATACATGCCTACCTCCGCCCATTCGAATAGTCTTGCTAAGAAGAAGGGCAAGAAACTTAGCAAGATCATGTATTTTTTTTTCAACATAAAACTTATACTATACCTATACAATATCTTTGTGTTTAAATCTCATATAATAATGTCTTTTTGTAATCAGTAGGCTTTTAATTTGTTAATATTTAATTAGCTTCCTTAGGTTAAGGTTTAATTTAGTATATTTAGTGTTTAGTTAAGTAATTTTAGATTGAAGTTTTTTTTTAAATTGTTTGTAAACTATATTCTTTTGTTTATTTTTCCATATTGTAGTGTGATGTTTTACTCCTTTTTGTTTACTCCTTGGCAAATGTTGTGTATTAAGTATTAAGTGGCGCATCAGAATATTTATAAAAATGTAAGCTCTTTTTAAATATAACAATACTTGTGCTGTTGGTGTACCTTTTTAAATAAATAAATTATTAATAGTAGTTTTCAATGCATGTGCTCGTAAAAGCCCACTTTTTATGCATCAAAACCGAACAGAAAGTCGATTATTTTGCCCTAGGGCTTTATTATTATTTTTTTTAATTTATTCACAATGGTTGGCTAACCTGCAGCCTTTCCTGTGAACCATAAATGTTATAGTTTTTTTTTCCCACTGTTTAACGGCTCTGGATACAGTCTTTTTGAGCCAATTATAATTTAAAGTTCACAAGATAATATTTGTTTTATTTCCTCACACTATGCATTGAAAAACGTAGTATGATATGATACTATTATGCTACAAGGGCGCAAAGGAATAAATTACGAGTTTTAAACGTAACCGAGTAATTTATTGCTCTTACGCCCGTGTATCATACTACGTTTTTCAATGCATAGTGTGAGGAAATAAAACAAATATAATATTGTGAACTTTAAATTGTAATTGGCTCACAAGGACTGTATCCAGAGCCGTTAAACAGTGGAAAAAAAGTATAGATATACCTTTGTTTATGACTAAGAAAATCTTAAAATTACCTGGCAAAATTCCATAGATGCACCGAACCGTCGTAGGCACACGATGCCATAGAACACTCCTCTGACTTTTCATGTGTGTCCATCGCTTCCTGCTTGTCCTCACTGCCTTCTGACTCTGTGTTCACCTGGGAGTTATTAACACTTGAATAATAGGTCTTTCTATAGGTATATTGAATAGGTCTTAAATAATAGGTCCAATAATAGGTCAAGGTGGCAGAGCTGATGCCGGGCTCGGCTGTGGAGGTCCCACCATCTTACTTGGAGACACCCTCGAAGTAATTCGGGGGAGAGTAAGAGGACAGCTCACAGGCAAAAAACCAGGAGGCCCACCATGCCTGGGACCGATGGATGGTGGTATATCCATCCCTAATATCCATCCCTTATACGGAACAGGCTGGTGACGGGCAGCGGCGTCACTGGTGCGAGGGTTCCGGCACCGCGCTCACCGACCCGCCTGCCCAGCGTGTGTGAGTATGGGCAATTCTTCCAGGATGACCGCCGGGAGTGTCAAAGTCCTGGAAAGGCTTATGTCCAGCAGTGGACGAACTAGGCTGATGGATAGATAGATAGGTGATAGGTCTTTACCTATGAAATTGCCGAAATTTTCCTACAGATTCATGAGTTCATAGTTCCTGTAATTCAATAGCTTTTTACGTTATTTGTTTTTGTTCTTCTTCTCTGTGTACACATGTATGATTACTTTGTTTATGTTACTTTTTTCTGTTGTGATGGTTTTGCTGTTAGAAATCTCTGTTTAGAGATAAGCTCGCCAATGTGCATCTTGTTTCAATGTAACTTTGTTAATGTTTATAGTTCTGTGTGTGTACAATAAAGAATATAGAATTTGTTTGAAAGTTGCTTTCATGGTTTTACATCTACGTATTAAATTTTGTTTTTATTGTCAGCTTGATAACCAAAATTAAAATTTTTACATGTTATCCATTTCCATGATAAGATTCGTAATATTTTTTTACAGCTGACACTTTTCAAAAATGAAATTAATGTTGCTGTTAGCTTAATGTTGTCTCATTCATACAGAAAAGAAATCATAAAATTTGGATTTGTTACGCCTACGAAAAAAAAAAAAACGGCTAAGTGCGTGTCGGGCCACGCGCAGTGTAAGGTTCCGTAGCTGCCCTGCACAATATACAGACTTCTTCTCCAAGTAAGTACACTTTTTACCTAGGCGTGACGTCACCAGCCTCCACTCCCAAACTTTGATGCGCTTTATCTCTGTCATTTTTTGATAATCTAAATGACGGACTAAATAATATTTTGTTTACCCTGTTATCTCCCCTATTATGGTCCATAACACACAAATGATTAAATTAAAAATATTATTAGATAATAAATACATCAAATTTATTGGAATTAATATTTTAATTTACAACATTATTTACAAACATTTCAATAGGTCAAGGTCAAAAGTAAAATGAGTCGTTTGCCGTAAACTTCGTATTATTGTGCTTGTGATATAGGGGTATTGGAATAAATTTGCTTTTTTCTCATTATTTTATGGGGCGGCAAACCTTACAGGCCCAGGGCGCTAAATCCTTAAGAGGGCGCCGAGCAAAATAATCTAAAACGACAGTCACTGTTAAATTGATTTATTGAATAATATTTCAATGATAAATAAATAAAATATATATTTATTATCACAGAGAATGTATCTACACTTCCGCCGCAGCGAATAATAAAAATAACTTATGGTGTAAGAAACAAATCTATCTAAAGTAGGCCCAAAACCTAAAAAAGGTATTAGGGTTTTAGTCATTTCAATAACTTATCTGTCGAATTTTGTCTCAACGACAATTCAAGACAATCACAAACGTTATAAAATACAACTGGGCCGTTTCACATTTTTGAAATTTTGTCTGGTAAATTAAATGTGATTTTTTCTGTTAAATTCAATAAAAACGACCACGATAAAAAACGACCACGAGGGAACAAGCGAGGTGTCTAATCGTTCTACGCTCGGCGCAGCCTTAACGACACTGCCTCTGCTTATGCTGTAAATACCTTGTGTTGGAAATGTGACGGCATCTCGACACCCGGTCGGAAGACGGCTCCGCTCACGTTACAAGTGTGCCCGCGCAGCGTCTGTAGCGGCAAGCATTCCGGTATAGACCACACATTCACTAGCCCCGACCTGGGAGACGGAAAAGTATTGGGTACTTAAAAATTCAAAAAGTTTATTTTGCAAAGTAGGTATATTTCAGTGTTCTTCCCCCTCGTGACAGGCTTCAGAGATCGTGTGACCTTAGAAGCTTAGAAGTGCCTCGTTGTCACACCAACTTCTACTCTAAGTCTTTTACAGTTCGTGCAGCTAGAATGTGGAACACACTGCCTAAAATCTTGAGAGATAGTCGGACAGTAACTTCTTTTAAACACAAATTAAAAGAGCTCTTTCTTTCTTATGAGTAATATTTAGATTATATATTTGAAACTATTTATGTATATATTAATAGATATCTGTATATATAGTATATATACTTCTACATTATTTATTTATGTTCATTATATTTGTTATCTTATCTATTTTATTCATTGTTTATACACAATATTGTGTTGTGTAAATTAAAGTAGATTATTTATTTAGTTGACAATTATGTTTAAGTTGTACGCTTGCTGCCAACCTCTTTAATTTTAACTTTCACCACAACACTGGTTGGCTGGAAGAAACCTCTTGCAGAGGTAAGGTCGCCTTTGTGCATATTATTTTCAATGTTGTAATTTTATTTTAAGTTTTTTTTGTGTGTGTGTACAATAAAGGATATAATTATATAATACACGTTTCACAAGTAAAATTTTATTCTTATAAAAATATATGTAATAAAATAATAAATGTTACATATATAATGTAACCATATAATATAACATATAATGTAATTGGCACCAGCACATTGAAGCTCTGACCTCACGAGTACGAAAGCTTATCTTTGTTTTCAGGAAATTGAGATCTGCTGCCAACCCCCAAATACTTAAAGCAGTGTATCTAGCTCTGGCCCAATCCATCCTTAGCTACTGTATTCCAGTTTGGGGTGCTGCTGATAAAACAGCATTCATACGTTTGGAGCGGGCACAGAGAGCTGTTCTAAAGGTCATGACATATAAACCTCTCCGATATCCCACTGCAGTCCTGTATGAAGAATTAAAGGTCCTGACCGTTAGGCAGCTCTATGTTCTGCACATCGTCCTCATTAAACGTACGCTCACACATGACCAACAAACGAAGAATTGACCGCGTCTGCAATATACCCACCCATAAAACAATGTGTGTGTGGAATCCGCACGAGAGCACGTATGTCCTTTTGCTTGAGAAGGTGCAAAAAGCCTTCTTAAGATACCTTTACAAACGTGTTAAAGGATATTATCCTTTCATGTATCCCACGAAATTTTTATTAGGTTGTCTTGGGTATAACTCACTGGAAATCAGACGAGGAAAGCACCAGCTTGCGGTCATGTGTAGAATTCTTCGGGGAGATATTGATGCTCCAGATCTGCATGGTAAGCTGTGTCGATTTTTCACTCCCACTAATTATCTTCGCGGCCGTAAGCACAGGTTTTTCGCTGTGCCGTCGTGTCGCACAAAGGCGCGATCTAACTCACCCATACCG
Organism: Ypsolopha sequella; assembly: GCA_934047225.1. Taxonomy (NCBI): domain Eukaryota; kingdom Metazoa; phylum Arthropoda; class Insecta; order Lepidoptera; family Ypsolophidae; genus Ypsolopha; species Ypsolopha sequella. Next base: position 6,512,473 of record OW204011.1, read on the forward strand.
CGTACTCTTCTCTCCCTCAACGCTCTTCTAAACGCCAATCAGGACTGTGATCTGTTTGCTGATGGATGGCAGAAAATATTGTCAGAGTGTTTGTGTTTTTGTGAGAAGGCCTGTTTCTGACTTTACGTGTTACTCTTATTTATTTTAGTTGATTGTACCATTGTATGTTTGTGTTACTATCTTTAATTATTGTAATTGGTTTGTCCGTTTTAATTAAAGTAAATAAATAAATAAATAAATAAATAAAAATAAATAAAACTAAGCTTGCCCAAAATAATTTTGAAATAGCAAGTTCACGACTTTACAATAAAATTAGTCAGACAAATCCCATCTTTCATCTGAATAAATCTCATTGCAAAAAGGTTATTTCCCAATGGTTACTTGGGTTAAATTATGACGAAACAGAAAAATTGCTTGCTATTCAATCTTAATCAACTCGTACTCAGCTATAACACAACTTTGTTCTCCTCTTCTTCAGTACTTCTTTAATTCATTTCTCATACGCATATACACCCTCACTCACTCACACATACCCTCATACCCTCACACACACCCTCTCGCATGCACACACCTATCACAACAAATACTAACACTGCATGTTATTCAATATAATTAACAATGTTTTTGTATTTTGATAATTTAATGTAACAATGCACCTTATTAATTTAATTCATTTGATAATATTATCTATTCTTGTATAAAATTAAATGTTGAGCACTTTATCTTGTAAAGTCTACATTGTTGTCCATAAGCTAAGGTCAACCATAGGGAGGGCGCTGACACCTAAATCTCAAGATACTTTCTTACCTTAGGTGTCAGAGCAACTACTTATCTTGTGTAATAATTAAGCTGATCTCTGATATTTTTGTTAATTTTATTTGTTATAATCTGTGTCAATAAAGAAATTTATTATTATTATTAATGGTTACATATATAAATACATGCCTACCTCCGCCCATTCGATTAGTCTTGCTAAGAAGAACGGACAAGAAACTTGGCAAGATCATGTCTTTTTTTAACATAAACTTAAACTATACATCAAATTACTTATATCTACTTTAACCAAGGGATAACTACTTACTAGAGACGTATCGACTAAAGCCGACTATCCGGCCATATTTGCAGTCGGCGATTAGTCGGCAAAAGCGCCGACTAATCGGCCTATTACTTTACATATTTCTATGCTTAAAATAAGGTGATTGAAATGAAGTAGTAAACTTTATTGTAATTATTTTTATTTTAGTTACAATCAGCCTTACAGTTTGTAAAATAATCTAGGAATAGGAGCACTTTCTTTGGTAAATAATTGGACTTAAATTATTTTTTACGATATCGGCTCCAAATTTTTTCATTTTCTAAATCAACTAACTCCGGAATTTTAGAGCTTTTTCCGTCCAAATATGGTCCCGATGTTAAAGTTGTGTAAGCAATAATATCTTTCAGCGGTGTTTTCTGTTTCCGCGGTATTGAAATGGTAATTTTACCATATTTTTTGTATTTTTTTGGTGAAATTTGTTAGAATATGTAACCTAAGCTGACAGTACCATAATTCCGGAGTTAGTTGATTTAGAAAATGAAAAAATTTGGAGCCGATATCGTAAAAGACGTAAAAAGGCGTGTGCTTAAATCAAGAAGACTATAAATTTAATTTAAATAATAATCTAAACGCGACTTTCTACAACACTGAATTAAGGACTTATTACGTCACATAGGTTTTTATATACCCGAATTATTTTTATATACCAGAATAATAATTTTATATATTTTATATACCACCGAAAGTAATGATTGGCTTACCCCCGGTTTCTAAAAGGCCAATCAAAGTTAACAGTAGATTAAAAAAACTTTAACCGCAAATAACGGTGAAAATAAAGCATATATGAAGTCTGAATAGTGATGAACCAATAATTAACTTAGTTAATTTTTGATTTCAATGTAAAATTCCCACTTTTTCTGGCTTAATCCGCAGATAATTATTTTTTAATCTACTGTTAACATTGATTGGCCTTTCAGAAACCGGGGGTTAGCCGACTAGTCGGCCTTTTTTCAACCGACTAGTCGGCCAAAGTCATAGTCGAGACATCTCTAATACTTGCCTATGAAATTGGCGAAATATTCTTACAGATTCATGAGTACATAATTCCTGTAATTCTATAGCTCAGGGGTCACCAAATGACGGACCCCGGTCCGGATCCGGACCGCCGACCTATTTTGTGCGGACCCAGAAGAATCTGAGAATATCAGCATGAAAATTTGTGATAATTCAATTTAGCCCGCTACTTACTTTGTTTCTTTAATTAGATGTATCCTTAGTAATAAAGTATTCTGATTTCTTTTGGTTCTATTTATTCAATGACATTTTAAATCTAGGTTGCTATTTATCATCTAGCAAACGGACCGCGACAAATTTATTTTTGTTATAAACGGACCCGCAATGAAACTAATTGTTGATACCTGCAATAGCTATTCCCATTATTTAATAATTAAAATTATTTGTTTTATTTATTTTGTCTAAGCTTTGCTACTTAGAGTAATCAGCGTGGTCTCATTCACCGCGGCTGGTTCTGGCAGAATAACCAGCGTTGCAGATCCGTCTGCAAAACTATGCTGAGTCAGAACCTTTTTGCCGTCACGATCTCATGCCACTCGCGTTTAAGGTAGATTAGGTACATGTACTGTAAAACAAAATTTATACTTGCGATTGTCGGCACTTGGTGAAACTTGAAACACATCTTGAATTAAAACACTTGTACTAGTAGTTTCACTTTATTTGTGTTGACTCCCGACCGGTTTCGGATTTTATTCCATTTTCAAGGGAAGATCTTAATTAAAATATTTTACATCACTCCAGGCACTAGCTCTGAGCAACGTAAACAATGATAATGTTGACAGAAACTATAATTAAGTAGGTAGGTCGAAAATGTATCAGTGATGTCATGCAATAAATTACCCGAAAAATGGGGAATTTACATACAATAATATATAAATGTTTATTTAATGTCAGTTTAAATGTCAAATGAGTCCTAATATGCATAAATGTCAAATTAAATGAGATAAAAAATATAATAATTATTATATTTTTATTTATATTATTTTTTATTTATATTATAATAATTATAAATTATTATATTTTTTATCTCATTTAATTTGACATTTATGCATATTAGGACTCATTTGACATTTAAACTGACATTAAATAAACATTTATATATTATTGTATGTGAATTCCCCATTTTTCGGGTAATTTATTGCATGACATCACTGATACATTTTCGACCTACCTACTTAATTATAGTTTCTGTCAACATTATCATTGTTTACGTTGCTCAGAGCTAGTGCCTGGAGTGATGTAAAATATTTTATAGCACAGTGTGACTTAAACCCGCACTTTACGCACGCTTTTCCGTGACCTAAGTTGCCTATTTCTGCACGGTGTGTAAATGAATTGACCAACTTCACTCATGTAGAAAAAATGTCGTTTACCCTCGGTTTCACTCGGGTCGATTTTTGAACGATGCAGGGTAAAATTCGCATCGCTCCGAGTGATAATCACACGTTACGAAACGTACCCTTAAATGTCATTTGGAGCTTAAAAACTCACAGCAAACAAATGACAAATTAGCGATAGGTAAGGGATTTTCAGTGACAGCCAAAACAAGGAGAAACGGTCAGCTATAATTCATTTCGCGAGAATTGTATCTTTTGGTCGAAAATGGCCAGTTCGGATAGCGACCTAAGAGAATACGAGAACGATGAAATTGTTCCGGACGCAATTAAAGAAGTGGCGAAGTCGGTGACATTGAATTTGTTGCCCCAAAAATCGAAACGGCTGTATACAGCGGCGTATAATGCATTCAAAAAATGGCGAAGAGAGAATAAATCAAATTCGTTTTGCGAAGACGTGCTGCTCGCATATTTTGGCCACTTAGCAAAAAAATATTCTCCAACGAGTTTGTGGGCAACATATTCAATGTTGAAGACAACTATAAACACGTACGACAACGTTGACATCAGTCAACATAAAAAATTGACAGCATTCTTAAAAAGAAAGAGTTTGGGGTATCGCCCGAAAAAAATCGTGCGTCTTTTCAAAAGAAAATATTTCCAAGTTTCTGATCGAAGCACCGGACGATACATATTTATGCCAAAAGGTAAGTGAAACTTCAATAAATTACACCATTTCATTTTTGCTGTGACTTCAATCATTTATCGTTTATTTTATCATTTATCAAACGTTCATGGATACATTGAAATTCTATTTTGTTGTAATGATATTTGATTTTTTCCTTTTGAAATATACTTTCAAAATAGTCATCTGAACCGGAATTGTTTCTTTTTAGAGTTTGACTTGCAGTCTGTATTGCAATTCTTTGTGATTGCAATAGATTAATGTTTCTTTTAAAACACTAATCGCATCCCTTGCGTCCGCTCGCCCCCGCCACTCATCCGGGGCGGGTTTATGTCACATGTGCTATAAAACAGTATACGATACTCGTGTCCTAAGTTGCCTATTATTGCACGGCGTGAAGTTAGCGCCCGAGCGCAGCAACTTAGGTCACACGTATCGTAATGTACTATTAATTAAGATCTTCCCTTGAAAATGGAATAAAATCCGAAACCGGTCGGGAGTTAACACAAATAAAGTGAAACTACTAGTACAAGTGTTTTAATTCAAGAGATACATGTACTGTTTTTGTTCTGTTTCAATGTGTGATAATTTTAAGTGTTACTTAGTGTTAAATTATTTTGTTGTCATTTTTATGTTTTGATTGAAATTTTGAAATTTTCTTCTTGTCTTATGTCTTCTTTTTCTGTGTTGTGTGTGATTGTGACTGTAAATAAACGATTTTCTTTCTTCTTTCTTTCTTATTTGTTTTTTGTTTGAAAGTTGATTTCAGGGTTCTACATCTACGTATTAAATTTTGTTTTTATTTTCAAATGGTAACTAAAAAAAATTAAATCTTCAGAAACAGTTCGTCCTAAATGCCATCCATTTCCATGATAAGATTCGTATTACTTTTTTAAAGGCTGACACTTTTCAAAAATTAAATTAATGTTGCTGTTAGCTTAATGATGTCTCATTCATACAGAAAAGAAATCATAAAATTTGGATTTGTCATGCCTACGAAAAAAAAACCCGGCCAAATGCGTGTCGGGCCACGCGCAGTGTAGGGTTCCGTAGTTGCCCTGCTAAATATGCGGACTGACTCTAACATAAATTAACACTTTTAAGCTTAATATTTCGCAAACGGAACCCTGGATCGAAAAATGGTCTTCCACACCCCCGATATTTTTAAATTACCTATCAACGACACCCCACACTAGGGGATAAACGAGAAAAAAAATCATCCCCAGTTTACGTGTAGGGGAGGTACCCTAAAAAAAAAATGTTTTTCAAAATTTTACTGTACCACTTTATCGGCGTAATAAATATGTATACCCATGCCAAATTACAGCTTTCTAGTACTAATAGTCTCAAAGCTAAGCCGCGGACAGACAGACAGACGGACATGGCGAACTATAAGGATTCCTTGTTGTTGACTACGGAACCCTAAAAAGGCCTAATATATATATATATGTTATTTTTTTCCAGTTAACAATTTATTTCATGACATATAGACATATACATTATTTTTTTTATTGTTTTTTATATATTTTATTAGTATGTATTTATCATCATATAATACGTTTATCTATTAATATTGAAATATATCTATTATTAAAAATAGTACACAATCAATCATTCTAAACAGTTTCATCCACCCAAAGGTTGTCTGGAAGAGATCGCTTTAAGCGACAAGGCCGCCTGTTTGTGCTACACAATAAGTTGGTTAAAAATCAAGTATTTATATTTCTGTTCCTTTTTATATGGTGTACAAATAAAGTAGTATTGTATTGTATTGTGTTGTATAATTTGCCTAAAGGTTGAAAGCGCCTAAAAACTATTTACAGGTAAGGTATCGGACACAAATACTGACCAACTGGATGTGATTAGCATCTTGCTGTCGCCACTGAACCTGCAGAAGCTGATCGGCCGCGTATCGCCGATCTGTCGACAATCAGACAAACATTCTTTACAAATATCGGCATTCTTCAACATACATTCGAAACATAAAACAATATCAGTGAATGTAAGTCTGAAAAAATGTCTCCCTCTGTGGGCTAGCTACACTCAGAGGTCGTACGGGGCTGTCCGAGTCCAGTACAATAACGCGCTCAGGGCGGTGTTGAGGCTACCCCGCTACTGTAGCGCCTCGGGCATGTTCGCCTGGGCTCGCGTCGACTGCTTCCATGCAGTGTTGCCAACTTAGTGGATTTTCCACTAAAACTGGTGGTTTCGACGAACCTTTTAGTGGCGAAAAATTGCTTTTAGTGCCTGGTGGATTTTTCTAGGGGTTTATTTGAATTCAATTTCAATTACTGAAAATGCGATAAAATACTGAGTCAACTCGGTCTCGGACTCCTTAATGTATCGTATTATTGTCATGAGTCCATTCATACGTAATTATGCTGGAAACCACAACATACCTACGCAAAAATTTCGGAATTATTGGCTTCAAGACCCACAATATTTGCTTCAAGTTATTGAAAGTACTACTGGCAAAATACCGAAATGAAAATTTTATGGTACGATTTTAAGAAGTCACTACAGAGATTTAAAGACTCATGGGATGTCAAAGAAGCAATCTACAAAATAAAAAGGTAAACGTAAATACTACTTCTAGTTTTGTAGCTACAAAAAATTTGTTTAATGGAAAATTAAGCGATTATGAGAGTAAGGCCGTTTTTTATTAGTGGTTTTAGAAGTCGAATCTGGTGGAAAGCTAGTATAACTGTTGGCAACACTGCTTCCATGCGACCATGCGCAGACGATGCGCGTCTCTGCTACACAGAGTGTGGGCCAGCGCCAACACAATCCTGGCAATGATCGCGGACAGGCTTGATTGTCCCTACATACGCCACTGTTGCAACAGGCATGCGTGTAGCCGTGGTGAGCAGTTATTGTATATATTGTGTGTTTTATTATTATTATATTTATATTTAATTTAATCTGTTTATATTTTATTCCAATATGAGTCTTGGTCACTTGAAATAAATGAATATTATTTATTTTTATTTTTCATTCAATCTGAGATAAAAACATACATGTAAATTGACATGGCGGCCGCTCCTCGCTGCGACTCTTGTTTGGCGGCGGCGTGCACGGTAGCTTCATTTCTTCCCTGTCTGTTCAATCTAAGATAAAAACATACCTGACTGCAGTAAATTGACATGGCGGCCGCTCCCCGCTGCGACTTTTGTTTGGCGGCGGCATGCACGGTAGCTTCATTTGTTCCCTGTCTGTTCAATCTAAGATAAAAACATACCCGACTGCAGTAAATTGACATGGTGGCCGCTCTCCGCTGCGACTTTTGTTTGGCAGCGGCATGCACGGTAGCTTCATTTGTTCCCTGTCTGTTCAATCTAAGATAAAAACATACCCGACTGCAGTAAATTGACATGGTGGCCGCTCTCCGCTGCGACTTTTGTTTGGCAGCGGCGTGCACGGTAGCTTCATTTGTTCCCTGTCTGTTCAATCTAAGATAAAAACATACCCGACTGCAGTAAATTGACATGGTGGCCGCTCTCCGCTGCGACTTTTGTTTGGCAGCGGCGTGCACGGTAGCTTCATTTCTTCCCAGTCTGTTCAATCTAAGATAAAAACATACCTGACTGCAGTAAATTGACATGGCGGTCGCTCTCCGCTGCGACTTTTGTTTGGCAGCGGCGTGCACGGTAGCTTCATTTCTTCCCAGTCTGTTCAATCTAAGATAAAAACATACCTGACTGCAGTAAATAGACATGGCGGCCGCTCTCCGCTGCGACTCTTGTTTGCGGCGGCGTGCACGGTAGCTTCATTTCTTCCCTGTCTGTTCAATATAAGATAAAAACATACCTGACTGCAGTAAATTGACATGGCGGCCGCTCTCCGCTGCGACTCTTGTTTGGCGGCGACGTGCACGGTAGCTTAATTTCTTCCCTGTCTGTTCAATAAAGATAAAAACATACCTGACTGCAGTAAATTGACATGGCGGCCGCTCTCCGCTGCGACTCTTGTTTGCGGCGGCGTGCACGGTAGCTTCATTTCTTCCCTGTCTGTTCAATCTAAGATAAAAACATACCTGACTGCAGTAAATTGACATGGAGGCCGCTCTCCGCTGCGACTCTTGTTTGCGGCGGCGTGCACGGTAGCTTCATTTCTTCCCTGTCTGTTCAATCTAAGATAAAAACATACTTGACTGCAGTAAATTGACATGGCGGCCGCTCTCCGCTGCGACTCTTGTTTGGCGGCGGCGCGCACGCTGCCCGCTAGCTTCAACTCTTCTCGCGCCTTGTTCAATCTGGAAGTTGAAACAGATTGTGGAATGTTTCTATATACCTGACTGCAGTAAATTGACATGGAACAGTGGAATGTTTCTATTGAGAGCCTTAGGTGTATGTGGCGACATGTCCAGCCTGATCATCATATATCATCCATCAGCCTAGTTCGTCCACTGCTGGACATAAGCCTTTCCAGGACTTTGCCACTCCCGGCGGTCATCCTGGAAGAATTGCTCATACTCACACACGCTGGGCAGGCGGGTTGGTGAGCGCGGTGACGTCGCTGCCCGTAACCAGTCTGTTCCATATAAGGCCCGGCTATTAGGGATGGATATACCGCCATCCATCGGTCCCAGGCATGGTGGGCCTCCTGGTTTTTTGCCTGTGAGCTGTCCTCTTACTCTCCCCCTAATTACTTCGAGGGGGTCTCCAAGTAAGATGGTGGTGCTTCCACAGTCATGAGCCCGGCATCAGCTCTACCACCTGTTAAAATCTGATCCCCATATATATTTTCAACGAATTCGTTAATTAGCTATGACTATGTAACATTATAACTTAAAATCAAGCGAGGCAGCGCAAAATTTTAAAATTTCACTAATTTCGACCATGGGCGAGATTGTCTCAAATTTTTCGCAGACTTAAATTTAAGGCGCTACGGAAAAAAAATCGACACTTTAAGGACTTGCATATCTACTTCAGCAAATAATGTATTATTTTGATAAAATTGTATATTATTTTTGGATTCTTATTCTAAGGATCTGTTAAAACAGAAACGCGATTGGAGAAATTCGGCTCGATAGAAATATTTATTGAAATGAGGTCCTTTTCGACACCAATTCTCCTGGTTTGACAATTTAGAATGTCATATGGACTGCAACTATATTTTATAAGATGGGTTTTAACGGTATCTAGGACCTGGTTAAACAAAATTTTGATAGCAACTTTAGTACATTTTATATTAATAAAAATCCGACTTTTTGCTACTTTTCCACGAATCCGTCCCTCTCGCACTGAGGATTTTTTCGCATATGAAGTAACATGGACGCTAAAACTTTTACATATCGCCTTAAGCCGAAAATGGTGACCGAAATCTCGTTCAGACCTTAGTCTTATGTAACGTCTTGTTGCAATTTAAATGATCGTATTACTACAAGGTGGCGCAAAAGTAATGTCATAATTTACCTTTCCTTAGCCCTAGGCAGGGAGTACTTTGCAAGCCAAAGTCTGGCCGACCGGAGCGCGGGCGGGCCCTCGTGGTACCACGTGCCTTCTCTGTCCCTCTCACGCTCGATACGTGCTTCCTCTTCCTCTAACTTCTTGTGGATTGCGTCCTCGCCGAGGCTGGGAAACGATTGCATTTCATTAAACTGAATCAGAACTTGATATATTAATAAAATACGTTCTATTTTGATAATAAATCGTATTGTAAATACGGGTTGTCCCAAAATAAAGTCAAAGGTTAGCTTATGCGTAAACGCAAAAATCTGAGGGGTACGTATGTCAATCGAAAGCCTGGAGGGCTACACTGAAGTGAAAAAATTCGATCGAAAATCGGTCGGTCATCATAACCAGATACGAACCTGAGGGCCTATTATGTATGTTTAGTTGCCATCTGGACTGGGTGTCTATCATCAAAAACATAGATATTCTATCGAATTACGATTGTCTAAGGAAATGTTTGCACTTGAAGTGACGACACAGTTCGTAAATAGTTCAATACCCACTAAAGACAATTTTGAAAGTTCCGTTTTTAGCTATGTTTTTGATGATAGGCACCCAGTCCAGTTGGCAACTAAAGATACAGAATATGGGGCTGGCTGCGTGACAACTTGTAGACAGACGAAAGCGGTTCTACCCACCGTGGACCGTCGCCTGACAAAGAAACTACTTCGTCTCAATAGACTGAACCTTCGCATGATGGTAGGGCTAATTACGGGACATAGTAACCTCAACAGACATTTATATAATATAGGTCTGACGGACAGTCCTCTATGCAGAGCTTGTATGGAGACCGAAGAAACGCCGACCCACGTGACCATAGACTGCGTAGGCGTCAGCACACAACGGTCCTCGGTGAACCGGGGACACTTCGCCAATCCTGTGGCGACCTAGGTCGCCTCTTGGGATTCTGGCGAGAGCTGAGCTGGCTGGAATAGCCGGCTCCACACTTTCCACGCACAAAGAGACTAGGTGCGGAAACCGAGCCCACCAAGAAGATCGTTCGGTCATATATCCATCTCTATCACACTCTCTATGCGTGCGTCAGAGATGGACGTATGCTTGAACGATAAACGATCAACCGAATCTTTTTGGCAGTGCTGGGCCTGGCTTCTAGGAACTTAGTTCACTATGGAGGTTTTCTTGGGGGCAGACCGCCTGTTTTGTGTGCGAGCATTTTACAAGAAGATTTTATGTTTTTTATTGCGAGATTCATCGTTTTTAATACTCTAATCATTATTAGAATGCATTACAAACTAGAAACAAATTTAAATATTTTTGAAAAAATTCCTCGGGCCAGGATTTGAACCTGCGACCTCCTGCTTACATGACAGGCGCGCTACCGACTGCGCTAACTAGGTTCGTATCTGGAACGACGAATTTTTCCACTATATCTATACACTGAATTTTTGTAATAAAAATATTTTTGCTTTTAAATTTGTTTCTGATTGATTTCTAGTTTACAGAAACTGTAAAAACTAGCTAGCTATGTGCATAAGGGTGTGCTCACTAGCTGAGTAGATCTCGCAGCCGCACTCTCCTCTCGGCCGGTCCCTCACCGAAGAGACAGACTGGCTCACCGAGCTGACGGAGACTTCTTCTTACCTGGAAGAAGCACACTACACTTGAGCAACGACGACAACGTCACAGGACACTATGATGTTTACACACAGGAAAAACTTTACAAGATGAACCAAAATCGTCATCTGAGAGGTCATTATCTTAAAACCAACTCGTCGACATGTGCAAGCAACCCACGCAGACATTTCTTGTCTAACCGTGTTGTTCCCGAGTGGAATAAGCTACCCGAGACTGTTATAAGTGCTACATCAGTGAACTGTTTTAAAAAAAGACTATATACATTTTTAAATCAATAAGACTTAAAGTGAAGTTATATACACAGCATCAGCCAGCTTGTAGCTGCTTGTGTATAATAAATAATAATAATAGCGTACGGATGTGACGACCCCATCGCCCCCTGGTATGTCCTGTACGTCCAGTGCAATCAGTCACCGCAGGGCGGCTTGTGGCGAGCCGATGGTGAGTGGCGACACCACGGACCTTACCTCCAGGGGACACTATCACACATGCGCTTACACACACACATACACACAGCAACACACCCACCGCCTCTGCGCTTGCCTTAACCAGCTGGCCAGAGTGGAGATGCAAGAGCGGAACCTATGCTCCAGGTTGGAAGTGTAAAATGTCATAACGCCGGGGGCACTTGACTGTATCTTGCGCCCCGCAGACTCACCTCTCGACAACCTTAGCTGCTTATATAGTGTTGCCCCCTGGTCGCTCCATGGTGGCTAGATAGGGGGCCCACAACGGCTATCCTGTTGGATAGTTATCAAGCAACAAGTCACCATCTGCCATACTTAAATTTGTGAGAGATTTTCGAGGCAGATGTCCATTATCTCACTCCATAGTACTGTTATCCGGCCCATATAGCATCCCATCCTCATAGACCACTCCAAGTCGCTTGTTTCCTGGCAATAGTTTGGCAACTGTAGGGGCCTGTCCCTTAGTGTTTCAATGATACATTGAGGGAGTGGCCTCCATGGATGCAGCCATCTCACATTTAGATTTAATGGTACCAAAGGCCTCTTCAATGTTGGCTTCGGCCCCATGAATGCCTTTCAGATAACCGGGTTTATGACTGAAAAGTGTACCTACATAATAATAATAATAGAAATATCAAGAACTCATTTTATTTTCTGAGTAGTAACAGTATTACTGATACATTGTCACTACATGAATCTCCGAGGGGGTGTTAGAGGTGTTACCAAGTGTGAACTGTGAAATGCAAGTCACTCATAAAACAGGATTCACTAACAATTATTACATCTAGCTTGATGGTTGGTGAGCCGTCGTACTTAAAGCAGAATCATGGAAACTTTTTATTAAATAATTAATATAATTAAATAATTAATAAATGAATATAAAGGACAAATTTAAAGTTCTAGAATGGAGGGTGACAGAATTTCTACTACAAGCTTTGCTTTTCGTTTTCCATTGAAATACAAAGGGTTTTTGTCTGCAACTTTCATGATGGTTGGTTGATGACATGTGTAGTCGACCTGGCAGGTGGTGGTGTGGGTAGAAGGACAATGTCTCTTCAAGTTAATAAAGTTTTTAAGGTTTCACAAAGAAAACGCTACCATACCTCATCGTCATCAGTAGAAACGTTGAGCTGCCGTGCCTTGCGTCGTCGCTCGAACTCCTCGAGGAGAGCCTTCTTGTCTTTAGACATCTCATCTTCCAGGTCCATGTACTCTGGAATTATCCAGCAATGTGTATAATGAAACTGTAAAGGTCTCTATGGTCAAACATAGGCGTAACTAACTAGGTAAGGTTATCTCAAAATTCAAATTCAAATAGTTTATTTTGCAAAGCAGGTATAGATACATACACTTTTTACATGTCAAATCAATATCTTATCATTGACGTGTAGAAAAAGTACAAATTCAAATAATTTATTTTGTAAAATATGTATAACCGGGAGCATTAAAGAAAGGAATCTAAAATGGCGGCATGTACACCTTGTGTATAAATACATGCCTACCTCCGCCCAATCTATTAGTCTTGCTAAGAAGGTCAAGAAACTTAGCAAGGTTTTTTTTTCACTTTTCACTTTTTTTTTTTGTACGCCATTGCAATCTGTAGATTATCAGCTACAATAAGCAAATCTTCTGTCATCCACAAGGATATTTGTAGGTAGTGTGACTAATGCAGAGTGAGATCCACTGACCCCCATCCTCTTATCTTCTCTTCCTAGTGTATATTTGTGCACTAGGTCTGTACTAGCTATATGGCAAGTCTAAAACATTTTTTCTCTTTAGTCGACTGTAGCATACGCCACTACCTGTGACAAGAACCGATGCTAGTTCATTTGGGTGACAACTTAGTCGATCTTGGTAATTTTTGTTATATTGCTTAATTTCATCTGGGACTGTTGGTAACTTCAGGTCTTGGTACATGTATTTGTTGCTTATGTGCTTAGGTATCTTTAACATTGATCTTAGGGTTTTTGTTAGCAAGATCATGTCTTTTTTTTAAGTCCCTTTTCGACACTTTGACCGATCTTACCAGAGCACCGTTAGCAGCAACGCAAAGTAAATAAACAATACTAACCACTCGAGATCTGTATGTCTCCCAAGTCTTTTCCGCCTGTTTCTTCGACTCCATCCCTTGCTGCGGCTGCCAGAGCCGCCAGCCTGGCCTTCTCTTGCTCCTCCAGGGATCCATAGTGGAGCTGCTTAGTTTTCTTCACGAAAATCACGTCATCGTCGTCAGACATTATATTGAGGTTATAATAGTTTGTGTTGCGAAAGTAATCACTATTTGGAGATCTACCAGGAAGAGAATGATGGAAAATTGGAAATGCTCAGATTTATCTTGCAGCTTTTTGAAATAACTTGCAAAAATAAACACGAAATTAAAAAATAATACCACTATCCCGTTCCTGTCTGTCACTGAAGGCTGCGTTCAGTTTGATCTACTTGATGACAATTAACAAACAGGAGCATAAATTAAACGCTTGCAAAAGAAAAGCCGTCGCCCGACGACCAAACTGATCGCAGTCCCCGGTGCAGCTACATCAAAAGAATAAAAATATCTTTTTAAATAATAGCAACTCTATTAAAAAGTTATATATAGAATTTGTATTTCTCTCTGTTTACGTCGTAGAGGTTTACGTCAAGCTTGTGGAATACTTGTATTTGTTAGTGCGAATTTCTACAAATATCCAATGAATTCCATACGTTTTCAGAATTAATCGATATCCAAATTACAATTTCCCAAATGTGAACTGGGAAAATTTGTTCTAAAAGAAGCATCACCAAGGTAGTACAAACATAACCTCCAACTTGAATTTCTGATTCAGTTTTCCGTCTTTATTACTTGCGTTTTGTGTGTTAATTGAAGTGATGGCTCTGCAACTGTCTCGGCGGGAGGTGGACGATCTCCGGTCGTCGCTGGACCGAGCGATATATCGGACTATTGGCAAATCCGATAGTTCCCTCCTGTCCACTGTGTCTTCATGCCTCACGAACGGGTAAGAACGCATATCTTTATTTCTGTTATTGTTAAAGTATTAACACTTCTATATATTCTATTATCGAGTCCAAAAAGTATATCTTTGTGCATAGTTTTGTAGAATACATATGTATTATATAGTAATACACACAGTAGGGTAATAAAGTAGTCTTCACCGTAAATACTAACATATAAGTTATTTGCAAGCAACTGTTAATAGCTTAGGTTGTAGATATTACATGCATCTAGTCTTATTTCCGGTATCCACAACCCCATTAGATCAAACACAGTTTGTTTAAAAAGTAGGTATTGAATAATTTAGTATTATATTTTCTTATGAACCCTATACTATACTCAATTTAGACGTAAATTTCAGGTACGAACGTCGGAAGATTATTGACAGGATCTCCTCTCATATTGACTCTAAGAAAGCAAGCAAACTCGCAGACAAAGTAATAGCGCTCGCCCAAGAACTCGTATCTAGCTCAAAATCATCTCAAAAACGAAAACATGAGAGTGACTCGAAAGACAAGGAGCCCAGAGAAAAAGATTCAAAAAAATCTCGGTCAGATAAGGATAGGCATGACTCCAAACATGATACGAAAGAAAAGGATGGCAAGCATGAATCAAAGGAAACAAAAGATAGTAAATCTGAGGAGCAAAATGGAGGAGCGGAGAAAAAGGCCATACTTTTGGGAAATGGAGATATACCAGCAGCTCTGCCAGCTGGAGGAGAGACCATTGGATCCAAAATCGCTGTGCTCAGTGCCGATAGAATTAAGGTATGATAATAATTAGTTTTGATGCCATTGGTTAACCCGTGACATGTCCTAAGCGACCACTGGACGCCTAACTAATTTGTTTGCATAATGTTATTGATTTCTCAACATTGCACAGTGATTTTTTAATATTCCAATCAACGATTTTCAAATTGAAATATTTAAGGATAAGGAATGGGTTAAAAAAAACTAATTTTGTTGCCAGTAAACCTATCATATTACTAACATAAATCCATATTTATATTTATAATCAAATTCAGTGAAAAAAAAATAGTATTGTGAGGATATATTCTCCAGGGGTGAGTTCAGTTTTATCACACACTGAGGACCAATTTTACGTTGTAATGTATTTTTGTATGTCAAAAGAGTTCATGATAAGTGAACGTCATCTGACGATCAAACCGTCAGAGTTGTTTCCAAGTGTGGACTGTCACTAATACAGTTAAATTTATCAGCGATAAGCGTGCTGATTTACCTCACAATGCTTTTCTGGAAACGTCACCGATACAATTTTGGCATTATCAAGGCGAGTGTCGTTCTTAGGATGACGACGCGGCGTTCATCGTATTTGTCAAATGGGTACTAGCAATCGCTGATCAACGATCATGTAGTCAAATAGCATCTAGTCAACAACAACCACAAGTGAGTGCTCAAGCAGCATTGTAATTAATTAAATGCCCTTCAAAACAATAATTTAGAAATTGCAACTTATTATTGCAACTATAATTAAAATTATTTAATTTTTTAAATAATCCATATCAATAGGCCTTGGGAATATATGGCCGCTATTATAACCATCTCTTACGAGTGGCGTGCATAGAACTTTTTTCCGGAAAATCAATCAGAAAGTCAAGTTTGACAATAAAATAAAATATGAAAAAATTCAAAATGTCAATCTTGACCTTCTGATTGCTTTGCCGGAAAAAAGTTCTATGCACGCCACTGTCTCTTACTTATACACTCTCTCCATCTATCTTCCTCACAGACGTTCAATACATGAATGTCTGTGATATTTGCACGTAGCGAATACTGATATACTGATAGCTTATAGAACAAAAGCAGTCGATTTCAATATTGTCAAAATTTCAATATTAATAATAATTTAGTATGACAGCTCACGCGAGTTATAATTACAATATAACATAGTTTAGTCGACTAGTTTCAGCAGATTCAGACCGCCTTCTTTTTGGGAAAGTGAAAACACTTGAGGTGAGACACTCTCGCCGAGGCGCAACGTTGTTGCCTAAGAGTCTTTACTTGCCCTGAAGAAGGCAGTCTGAATCTGTTGAAACTGGTCAGCTATCTTGAACATAGTATATATGCAGGTGATGAACTGTTTGTTTTACGTTATGAAATCTCCTCATGGTTCATTTAATTCTATAACCATGTAACTTCAACAAATATTACTTTTCAGTTGATGATGGCTAATGCTCAGAAAGAGATTGAAGAGCGAAAGAGGGCCCTAATAGCTATGAAAGGTGAAGGCACTAAGTCTGGTGCGGTTAATGTGGCTGTGGCCACAGCGCAGCAGATCAAGTCGCAAATGTCTTCGAACAGCGCAATGCCACCGCCTAATGTAATCAAGCCGACTTTATACTCGAAACCAGGTTTGTTATTATTTACAAACATTCTAAACACCAAGTGTATGAAGCCAGAGAGAAAGAGCACGACTGACTATTGTTTCACTCAGCGGTATGCACCTATAGGATGGCCCACCTTAGT
The DNA here is from genome assembly GCA_934047225.1 of Ypsolopha sequella. NCBI lineage: Eukaryota > Metazoa > Arthropoda > Insecta > Lepidoptera > Ypsolophidae > Ypsolopha > Ypsolopha sequella. The sequence goes on from OW204011.1 coordinate 6,529,593, forward strand.
GTTAACAAAACCTTATTATGAACTTATGTATTGTGCAAAATGAAATTTGAATTAAAAAAAAAATTAAATTATTATTCACAGAAACCAATGGAAAGCTTGCGATGGCAACATACACAACATAATGAGGTAGATAATGAGGTTTTGTTAAATAACTATTGAATGAAGTAAGTGTTCTGTTTCGATTAATTTTCGCGCGCTTTGAAAATTCGTCTTCTGCGCAGGTACAGTTAGCAAATTTGCCGCCTTAAAAGACATTTTTGTGTGCAGTGGCCTGTGACAACGAGTGCCATGGGGGCCTGGATAGTTTTTTTCTACCAATTGTCGTTCACGCTTAGGCATAAAGTTCTTTTTTTATAATTCTAAACGTTATTTCCTATTTGTTGTTTTATTATGCTTAAGTCATAAAAAGTAATAAAAACGAAGGGATTCCGTCACTTATTGGTTTAAACGAAAGCGGCGGGCAGAAGGTGGGGCGACCTAAGATCGCCACATGCAAGCAATAAAGTTGTGCAACTGGATAGGCGGCAAATTTGCCAACCGTACATCGGTAAGCCATATCACTAACCGTGCGGTCCGAAATAGAATTGTATCGCTAAAATCGATTACGAAAGCATGAAGTGAATGATCCATTGTAATTCTATTTCGGACCGCATGGTAATATACAACAGGGGATCTAAAACGCCGATTTGGGTGAATCATAAAATGATTAGAAAGTAGGATAGAGTCAGAGCTTTTTCACGCGTGCAAAAGAGACGGCATTAGAATAGAATCATAATGTGATTCATGCAAAACGGCCTTTTTAGAAGACCTGTACTATAGACTCGATATCTTGCACTTCATTATAGCGTAAAAGAAACCAATTTATTTTATTTATTACAAATTTTTTAAAAATATACACTATAACAGCTTTTAAAGTTTTTTTAAAAGTATTTTAGGACATGGGAATCCGCCTTCATATGGGCACTTGGTGCACATTATGGCGACGGCCGAAACAAACAACATTAAAATCATCATCATCGTCATCGTCATCATCATCATCATCATCATCATCATCATCATCATCATCGTCATTATCATCATCATCATCATCGTCATCATCATAATCATCATCCTCCTCCTCCTGCTCATCATTATCATAATAATAATCATCATCATCATCATCATCATCATCATCATCATCGTCATCATTATTATTAATGACAATTTATAATAAGTTAATATTAAGATAGATTGTAAATAGGTAGTCTAGGTCATAACCTGTCATGTCATGTACTTTTATTATATATATGTCAATGTCTATTTATTTTAATTAAGATACTCAACTGATGCCGGGTCCAGGTCGGACCCGAAATATATCTTGAGATTTCCTTGTATTTGTTTATCTTATTTATCAGTATATTTATTACAAATGTTTGTTTTTTCAGAGGTTTCAGCTGCTGTGAGCCAGGAAGAGTTAGAAAAGCAGAGGAAGATAGCAGAACTGCAGGCGAGGATACAAAGGAAACTTGCTGGTTAGCTCACTTTGTTTAGCCGACTATATTATACAGGGTGTCCCAAAATTAGCACGTCACACTGACACCGGAGGTAGATGGACCCAAGACGCATTGAACAAGCCTAACATGCACATAGAAAAGTTTCGTGGGTTTTGAGTTATGACCAGTTTTAGTCATTTTTTAATAATCACAATTTTGTTGTAATGTTTGTATCAGAGATTTTTTAAAATGCACTTTATTTTACTTTTTTTATGTGTACTCCCCTCAACAATAGTTACTTATTATGAAACAAACAATACTTAGTCGATAAGTAATGTGAAATAACGACAGTTGATAGTCAATCTCAATTTTATTCTCACATAATAATAATAGTTTCGACTTTGAGCAGCCACCGTGAAAAAAAATTACTTCAAACATAATGAACTCAATTCAACTGAATTCAATGCGTCTTGGGTCCATCTACCTCCGGTGTCTGTGTGACGTGCTAATTTTGGGACACCCGGTATATGGCATCGGTTTCTTAGAGCGTCCACATGTCCATTACTAGCTATATTGTATTGAAAGTGTTGAATGAATGAATTAACACTTTATTGTACACAAAAGACATATAAAAGAAAACAGAGTATTGAAAACATAATTTTGTGCAAAGGCGGACTTATCACTTAAAGCGAGTTATTCCAGCCAACATTTGGGTGGTGAAGGAATTGTCACTAGAAAAGTAAAAAAGGGGGGATAGACGTAATAGATAGAGTAAATGAAATGAAAATCAATAAAGTGTAAATACAAATGTGTCAGTTATATTGTAACTAACAATATAACTAGTGTTAATTATATTGTATCGAACAGTTACAAGAAAGTTTTTGACAGAGAAAGCGAAGTAAAATTCGCGTAGATTAAATTATGTTAAGGTGTGTTAATTCGAAAACCATTTCGAGATTTAGGCATTATCAAGGCTAGTGTCGTTCTTAGGACAACGACGCGGCGTTCACCGTCATTGTCAAACGGGCACTGGCAGTTATTTAACTTAAGGTGGATGATCCAACGTAGGTTTTATAAAAAACTTGTGAGAACCAATAACGACGACAGAAGTATTATTATTTAATTCTGTTACCTTTTTCCACACGTTCCATCAACTTAACACCCGCGAATATTCAGTTTTTCTTAAAAACAAAACAGTCTAATTTTGCAATTTATAACTTTTATGCATTGGATTACAAAAGTTTTCAATAACAAAATTAGATTCTAAAAAAGTTTGTGAAAAAACTAATTATTCGCGGGTGTAAAGTTGATGGAACGTGTGGAAAAAGGTAACAGAATTAAATAATAATACATCTGTCGTCGTTATTGGTTCCCACAAGTTTGTAAGAAGGTTGCCTTGTACCATCCACCTTAAATTAAATGATGTGATCTCCACTTTACCACCAAATGGTACAAGTCAGTTATACTGATTAAGAGGGGGCATATATGTTAACCTCTCGACAGGTGGCGCCCTCCAGAGCGCTGGTAACGCGGGCCCCGCGCCCCTCATCTTGGACAGAGAAGGGCGCACCGTCGACACAAGCGGGAAGCGAGTGCAGCTGACACATGTCGCTCCTACACTCAAGGTATTGGACATATATGTTAACTTCTCGAGAGGTGACGCCCTCCAGAGCGCTGGTAAAGTGGGCCTCGCGCCCCTCATCTTGGACAGAGAAGGGCGAACCGTCGACACGAGCGGGAAGCGAGTGCAGCTGACACATGTCGCTCCTACACTCAAGGTATTGGACATATATGTTAACTTCTCGAGAGGTGACGCCCTCCAGAGCGCTGGTAAAGTGGGCCTCGCGCCCCTCATCTTGGACAGAGAAGGGCGAACCGTCGACACGAGCGGGAAGCGAGTGCAGCTGACACATGTCGCTCCTACACTCAAGGTATTGGACATATATGTTAACTTCTCGAGAAGTGGCGCCCTCCAGAAAATTAAAAATATTTGACATAAGAAAGAAAGAAAGAAAATACATTTATTTTGCCACACAATTAACAATCTCAATATTAAACAAAATTAACAATTGCTAAATGGCAAAAAAGAACAAGCTCAGCATTTGTTGTGAGCTAAGACAGCAGCACAACGCTGGTTTTCAACTCGTCCTTTTTCATACGAAACACGACAATTGCAACTGGACTAACTAGCGACACAATGAAAATTAAAAAAAAACACATCAACGACATTCTATACGTGGTATAACAAAATCCAAATAAAACACGGAATAAAGAAAACAAATTACATAGATAACACTTTTTCAAATTTCAGGCCAACATCCGCGCAAAACGGCGCGAGGAATTCCGCGCCCAACTCTCCGGGCAAGCGACTTCAGAACCGGTCACCGAAGCGAAATGGATGGACGACAGAGTTCCGACAAAGGCTCCGATGAGGGTCAAGAGAGCCTTGAGGTTCCATGAGCCGGGCAAATTTCGGCAGATGGCTGAAAGGCTACGGATGAAGGTGAGAATTTAGGTTACGGCATACATGTCTAACATTATTATTAAATTAGGTACACATATCAGCGGGTCTACCGCGTAATTCTGATTTTCATCAACATCAACTTGAGATTGAAATTTGACGTGCGTGCAAAAGAGATGGCATGTTAGGCGGGCGTCGTCGCACGCACATCAAATTTCAATCTCAAGTTGATGTTGATGAAAATCAGAATTACGTGGTAGACCCGCAGGTGATATTTTACAAAAAAAAAATCATGAAGTATGTAATACAAAGATTTCAAAAGTAAAGATAGGCCCTTACCGTAGTATGACAGCACCAAGATGTTTTCACCTTTAAATGGGTGACGCTCACACGTTTGGAATCAGTGCTCATCTGAACACAGTGATAGTTGGACGCCTTAATGAATTTTTATGAGAAAAGGGTCGTGGCGTCTTGTGCATTTTTAAAGTGCACTAACATTACAAGAAATGCGAATAAAGCCAAGTGTGACATTTCACATTCAAAACACATTCAAAAACAATGCAATAGATTTAAGGTGCCAGGGCTCATCTAAACTTTTGAAATCTTTGATGTAATATATATATTTCGACAATACAATGGTTATGTAACATCATCCGATAGGTATTATACAAGGCGACTTTTTGATCATCGCCAAATTCATACTGGAGGCTTGGTAAGTGATCAGTATCTTGGATTAATAATTTTTTTTGTGAAATTCGTAAAATGAAATTTCGGCTTCCCATAGAAATTCACTTCCAGTCCCGAGTGAATCGCTATGGGGAGTCGAAATTTAATTTTATGAATTTCACAAAAATTGTTATTGATCCATGATACTGATCACTTGTCAAGCCACCAGTATGAATTTGGACGATGATCAAAAAGTCACCTTGTATAGAGTACGCGGGCACTACTTCTCTGTGTTTTATTCTGGATATTTCATAAATTTGACCCTGGCCTACGTTTATTGGATTTTGATTGCTTATTCATCCATCAGTCCGTATTCGTCCAGCAAAGTAAAGTTGATGGAACATGTGGGAAAAGGTAACAGAATTAAATAATAATAGTTCTGTCTGTCGGCGTTATTAGTTCCCACAAGTTTGTGTAAAGATCGCCTTTGAACATCCACCTTAAGTCGATTCCGACATTTAAAAAATTTCTACTATAATTTGAAGGGTACAGGGAAAGAACAAGGAATGTCACATCGTAAGGAAGGGCTAGAATAAATGTGTAAATAATAAAATCATTTTTTTTCGTTTGTTAAAAGGCAAATAATAATAATAATAATAAAATTCTTTATTGCACATTAAAATAAATCAGTACAAAGGCGAACTTAATGCTAATTAGCATTATCTTCCAGTTGACCTTAGGTGTTGAGGATAATTTAGGGTAGTGCCAAGAATATATATTTAGGAGAAAGCACTCAAATCGTTGGGAATTAAATAGGGGAAATGGGAGATTTATACTAAATAAACATAGTAAAATAAGAATATAATACAATAAATATTGGGCGTAATTCTAAAAATGACTCGGGAACGACAAAAATAGGGCTGATAACAATTTTAACAATTTTGCATCTTTAAATAGTGAACGTGGTGAGTCGCAAAGTAACACACCTTAAGGCGATATGCGAAAAAAATACGGGTGTTTCTTTTCTGTGTATTTCATGAAATACACGGAAAATTTTAATAAATTTCTGGTATATGCATTTTGATTATATAATCTAGGGTTTTGAAATTGGAAAACATATTTGGATAAATTTTCCTCGATAGAAATAATTGTTGAAATGAGGTCTTCATTCAAACACACTTTTTCTCCTCGTTTGACGAATAGGAACCATATACAGAACTCAAACATAGTATATTAGGTGTGTTTCAACAATATCTAGAGATTTGATATTTTAAATTTTGCTAGCTATTTTAGTTTTTTTTATAAAAATATACAACCAACTTTTTTCCCTTTTGCCCTGAATCCGCCCCTCTCGCACTGCGCGATTTTTCGTTTGGAGTGACAGTGACAAAAATAAAATTCGCATACGGCCAGTTGCAGAAAGGGTTTTTAATTTTAATGAAACTTTAAAATTAATGCCGTCACTTTCTTTGTCAAGAACATTGTAAGGGATGGCATCAACTTTAAAGGTTCATTAAACTTAAAAACCCTTTCTGCAACTGGCTGATAGCCTCTTAAAACAGAGTTTAGCGAAAATGAACACACAATCTTATTTTTACCAAGTGAAAAAAAAAACATATACAAATTATCCCCACATCTATTTTAGCCCGAAAATAAAAGATCTATTAAAGTTATTTATACATTTATTCTAGCCCTTCCTTCCTTGTTCTTTCCGCGTAGCCTTTATTTGATCTTAGCGAATTGTAGTAAACCCTGACTTTGTTCCCTAGGCCCAGCTAGAGAAGCTCCAGAACGAGATATCTCAAATAGCTCGCAAGACTGGAATATCGTCAGCGACGAAGCTCGCCCTGCTTTCCGCCGACGCGCCGGATTCCGACAGAGTCCCTGATATTGAGTGGTCAGTTTATATACAGGCTTATTGGGACATCGATGTGAATATTTTCAGGGATAATAATGGAAGGGAATGTTTAATGTCAAAATTTTGGATACTTCTCGTTTGATTTTCAAAAAGTTATTGATGGAATTTTACTGATTAGGTAACGTACTTTCGATATCAATTTAATTTTTTTTGATATCTGTTATAGTTACGGAATAATCGCCTGGTCACACTTAACGATTACACCCTGTATACTACATACTAATAGGTTACATATATAAATACATGCCTACCTCCGCCCATTCGATTATATTATTCAACATGAATTCTACATTCTACCAAACGCAGGTGTACCGAGCGTGGACTGTGACTTGTATTCAGAGCTCACACTCGGAACACCTCTGACACCCCCTCGGGGATTAATTACGTGACGATATAGTACATTACGATACGAGAGCGATGAAACGTTTCACACGAGTCGAGAAAAAGTTTCTCGCACGAGTTTCGTATAATTTTTTATAGTACAAGTGCGGAAAATGCCGACTTTACGCACGCGCAGCGTGCGTAAAGTGGTCATTTTACGCACGGTGTGCTATAATATTTATTTATTTGATAATGTGGCAGCATAGACGAATACAGCCTACAGACTCCTCATAACAGGCGACCGATTTCTGTCAACACATCTGACTGCACCAGCAGATACAATTCGCCACTCCAAAATTATATGTTTCGGTAGACCAAACCAAAATGGCTTCTATATTCATTACGTTAGAGTCTTCGTCTTCGGAAAAGATAAGTTTATGGCGATATACGTAAGATTCAAATTCAAATTCAAATTCAAATTCGTTTATTTATCGTAAGAGGGTACAAGATGAAGGATATGTACATATTTATGCTTAGTCTATAACAATGTGGTACCATAACAAAGGTGTTGCTGTTTCCTAGCTAGGTTTTTAGGCCTGTAAGTAAGGAGTAACAGCGCCCTTCTCCTTGGGTTGGGAGCAGTTAGATTATAAAATTGAAGTAACTTGAAAATTAAAATAAATTTAAACAAAAACGAAAGGAGTTAGTGTCAGGGTGGTAGGGTGTGTGCGTGTGTGATTGTAAGGGTGTGTTATTGTGTGAGGATGTGTTAGTGATATGTGTATCCCTAGCCCTACGACTTTGGTCTTGGGATCAGTTTATATTTACTACTAGGGAGGGAGTGTGTGTGTATTGCGAATTTGCGTGAGATGAGTATGAGTGAAAGTGTGTGTGTGAAAGATAGTGTGAAATTATAAAAGCACGATGAGATGTTTTATAGAAGTTTATAAATTAGGGTGAGTGTCTATTTTCGTGAAGTTATGAAATCTTCAGTGTCATTGTAGGATTTGCACAGAAGAAAAGAAAGTATACTTTTTTTGCATTTGAAATGGGGTAATCCGTGGATGGGTAAGTGAGAATTAATTTTATTATATAAAAATGGACCGAGATAAAAAAGGAATCTTTTGGCAAACTCTGTTTTGGGAAGAGGGATAGTACAGATGCGATCTACCCGGCGTTTCTTTATTTCTGCATAAGGTGTTTTGTGGTGTTGATACAAGATTGTGTTAAGAATAAATAGCTGTCTTACGTTTAAAACTTGAACGTGTCTATATAAATCGGTAGTGGGATAAAGGGTAGGACGAAAGGTCGCGATCTTAAGTATGCAACGTTGGGAAATCTCTAGGATCTTTAATATTGTTTTGGGTGCTCCACCCCAGGAGGTGATGCAGTAGGATAAGATGGACTGGCATAAGGCATAATATATAGTGCGAATGACGGTGGGATTTGCAACATGTCTAATTGTTTTAAATATATAAATGAGCTTGCGTATTCTGCCGGAGAGATGATAAATATAGGGCTTGAAACTTAGGTTTTGATCTATTATTATGCCAAGATATTTGATAGAGTCAGTGGGTAAAATAGTCGGACAGGAACAATTTGGAACGTGATCGCAAGAGTGTGCAAAGAGAGTTAGGGGAAAACTGGGTTGTGTAGCTGAGGTGATGGAGAAAGTTATGAATCTAGTTTTGGAAGTATTGAGAGTTAGGGAATTTGAGAGAAACCATTCATAAACTGAATTAAAGCCTTGCTGAGCGGCACTTTGAAGTTGGATCCAAGATGGAGAAGTGAAAGTTATGGCGGTGTCATCTGCAAAAGATACAATTTTACCCAGATTAATGTTTAGGTTGCAGAGGTCGTTAATAAATACCAAAAAAAGGGTTGGCCCAAGTATACTACCCTGTGGTACTCCATACGCAATTTCGAGCTCATCACTTATGTGGTTGGTAATTTTTACCATCTGTGAGCGTCCTGTAAGGTAGCTTTCGAAAAGGTCTAGCTGGGAACCTCTTATACCCAGTTTTTCTAGTTTAAGTAGGAGCAACGGAATAGGAACGGTATCAAACGCCTTAGTAATGTCAATAAAAATAGTTAGGACTTTTTGATTCTCATTGATACTGCTAACAATATTTTTTATCACTTCATTAACTGCATCACTCGTAGATTTGTGATGTCTGAAGCCAAATTGATTCGGTGACAGGAGATTGTTAGTTTCAAGGTAGTTGATGAGCCTTTTATTAATGAGACGTTCGAGCACCTTGGATAGTGAGGAGAGGATAGCGATAGGTCGATAATCATTTACTGAACTACGAAGACCTTTTTTAAAAATAGGATGTATTATAGCCTTTTTAAAGGCCGTAGGGAAGAGGCCCGTGTTAAAACATAGGTTAAATATGTGAGTTAGATAAGGCGCCAAAATAACAGAAAACCGTTTAAGGACATTGGTAGAGATACCGTCATATCCTGTTGCCGCCGTGGATCTCAGTGATCGTAAAGTGGATGTAACTTCCTGAACGTTGGTTTCTATCAGCACAAAAGATGATGAAGTATGAAATGATGGTTGACTTGGAGAGGTGTGTGTTGAGGAGGAAGCATTTTGCTGGGATTTAATCTCTTCCGCAAGGTGTTTACCGATATTAACGAAAAAGCTGTTGACTTTATTACAAGATTCATTAGGATTGTTACAAATAGAAAGTAATTCTGTTGGAGGATGTTTAGACACTGTAGAGTTTGTGATCGATTTAACAGTTAACAGATTGGAAGAGCCAATAGGATTGCAGTATCCCGTTTCGGTTGTTGACAGAATTATTTGTACGCAAGATGTTGAACAATAGACGTCTTTCTGGGCTGTATTGTCTATGTGTGGCAGTTAGAAGAAATAGTATTTTGTGCAAATGTAACATAATTTGAGACTGGTAGACGAGCGCTTGTTTACGAAACGATCGAAATGAGTCCCAATGTCAAATTATGTTTCGTTGATCATAAAAAATATCGTCTTTATTTATAATATTTTCAACTAATCATTTCATGAAAAATGAGAAGAAGAACACTCCTTGATGAACCTCGGGTGGATTGCCTCGGTAATGCTGCATTGAAGGCCAATCAGGTTAAGGGCGCACCGAGCGTTTGCCTTTGTCTTTGTCTTTTTCCTTACGTGTAAAGAGTAAAGATAATAACCAAACTTTTGCACTTTTTGAATGTTTTTCGTTGTTATTTTCGTTATATTGTTCTTAAATAAAAAACTATCGTGTATAAACGCCCCAGTTGTCTATGAACTTTATTTTAGTAAATGAATCATAATATCAAATTACTTATTTTTATAAAAAAGTAGGGAAAAAGGGAAAAAAAATACCCGAAAAGAGGTAACTTTGCGAATTTATTCTATCGAGCAAACTTTATCAAAATTTGTTTCCATCGTGTATACAGTCTAGTAAATATACCCAATAGTACCAATATATTCCCCTAGATTTTAATATAATTGTTTACTACTTCAAACAAGGGTTATAAAGGTTTTTGACTGTGTAAAAAGCTCGGTGCGCTCTTAAAGGAAGCTTATACCCGTTTTCACTAACATTAAGACTCGCCTAAATCGGATGCCTAAATATTCAAGAGTTCTTGAGATAATAGAAATAAGTGTTCCTAAATATTTAGGCATTTGATTTAAGGTGTCACCTAAGATTAGTGAAAACGGGCATTAGCCTGAGTAATAAGGTCGTGACTTATTTGTCGTCTCTGTTGTTGATTGACTCTAGCGGTGTTATAATAAATTGGGTCAATCGCAGCGCAGAATCGCTGTGTTATAAATGTAAAATTATAATGTAGGTACGTATAAAACTGCTTTTGGGAAAGAAAACCAAAAGCTTTTACGGTAGAGGGCGCTGAGTGTTTGTGTCTTATCACGCTCTTGTAAAAGACGCTGATAGATGTCATTTTTGCATTCCACATTTCTAAAGACTTTTGTGCCTTTTTTTGTTGGTGTATTCGCCATGTATTCTACCTGGTGTATCGCTCAGTTGAAGGAGGAGCTAAAGAAAACAGGTGCTTCGCTGCGAGGAAAGAAAGGAGACCTTGTCGGTCAAGTTCCCTTTCGTTTACATCCAAAAGTCACACAAACACCCATTGCTTTAACTTTTCAATGAAAATAATAAATTATTCAATTATTTGTATGTGAACTGACAAGCTAACAGAAACAAACACACAGCGCCCTCTATGCGGAACTAATTTGACAGAATTCCTGCTGTCTTGTATTTTCTTATCCCTTGGTTAAAGTAGATATAAGTCATAAATTGTATAGTATAAGTTTTATGTTGAAAAAAAGATATGATCTTGCTAAGTTTCTTGCCCTTCTTCTTAGCAAAACTAATCGAATGGGTGAAGGTAGGCATGTATTTATATATTTAACCTATTAGTATGTAGTATATAGGATGGGATTTGGTCGGCCGCCTAGATTCGTGCTGGGGGCTCGGTTGGTGATCATTGAACCTTGTTCCTGGTCCCTGGCCGGGTCTCCGGTATGGGTTCGGGCGGTTGATTGGATTTTAACTTGTATAATGTATATTATAGCACACCGTGCGTAAAATATCATTTTAATCGTATATATATTGCTACATAAATTAATTAAACCTTTAAATTAGTTCATGTACAATGTACATTTATTATTTTATTACATATATTTTTTTTATTAGATTAAATTTGACGTGTAAAAAGTGTATACAACGTGTAACCATATTTGATGAGCTTAGTCAGTCAATGGTATAGAACAACTTTTACTATGGAACAAAACCTGTATCTCAAAAAAAACATTTTACTGTTTCATAGAAAAATGCAATGCCGCTCGGCCGAAATGTATGGAAGGGCAGATTTTTTTTTGAAATTTCAGGTTTGGCTCCATAGTAAAAGTTGTTCTATACCATTGACTGAATAAGCTCTTCAAATACGGTTACACCTTTCTGTTACACGTTGTATATCTATACCTGCTTTGCAAATAAACTATTTGAATTTGAATTTGTAAGCATCCCAATTTTTTTTACATTAACAGGTGGGACAGTGTTATTCTAATGACACCGGACGAGCGAGAAGCGACGCGGCGCGACGGGCCTGCGGTCGAGTCGTGCGACAGTCGCAGCATGTCGCAGGTCGTCGCGGCATGCCACACGGGCGCCGACGACATCATAGACAATCTCAACGAGATCGCTATAACGGACCTGGTCGAGCATCCGCAGCAGTTGCGACCGCCAAGTAAGTCATGTTATTATTTAAGAGTTGTGCTCTTGTCCACGTCTTAACTTAACCCCTTTATTATGTGTCTTTGGTTGCCTATCATCAATAACATAGATTAAAAAACCGGTTAAGTGCGAGTAGGAATCAGGCCCTGAGGGTTCCGTGCCATTTAAATATACTTGAATAATTTGAACAGAAATTATAAAGTTTACGTAACCCTAAAACTACATCATAATTAGGCGTTTTCAGTATTTATTGTTTAAATACAGCATATGGCACATAATATACAGAAATTACAAATTCCTAACTACTTTGGTCTTTGAGATAGGCCTCTTAACAAAAAGGTCTAAAAATGATCGAAAAAAAAAAAAGATATATATATATATATATATATATATATATATACAAGGTGATTTTTTGATCATCGTCCAAATTAATACTGGAGGCTTGATAAGTTATCAGTATCTTGGATCAGTAACAATACGAGGGTGAATCCAAAAGTTCTAAGCCCGACCGTGAAAATGAAAGAAAAGTGGGTTCAAAATTATTTTTATTTTTCGACATAGTCTCCATCCAGATCAACACACTTCTTCCACCTGACTTGCAACTTATTTATACCCTCGAAAAAAAATGATTCCGGAAGGTCGTCAAAATAGTCATTAAATGCGACTATCACTTCTTCTCTAGTCGAATATTTAGATCCCCCCAAGTGTTTTTTAAATTTGGAAAGAGATGATAGTCAGAGGGGGCTAAATCCGGCGAATAAGGTGGGTGGTGCAGCAACTCGTAACCACATTCATGGATCACAGCCATCGTTTCAACCGAAGTGTGAACTCGTGCATTGTCTTGATGAAACAAAACTCTCTTACGCAACATCCCCGGCCGTTTTTCTTTTATTTCTTCGTGAAGTTTTCGTAATAGGTTACAATAATAGCGTGAATTTATAGTTTCACCTTTAGGTAAATAATCCAATAAAATAACTCCCTTCGAATCCCAAAAAACAGATGCCATGACTTTGTTGGCTGACAAAACGCACTTGGCCTTCTTCAGCGTGGGTGAGCCAGATCTTTTCCACTGTTTGGATTGCTGTTTTGTTTCAGGAGTATGGTGATGAACCCAGCTTTTATCTATGGTAACAAAACGAGACATAAAATCCTCAGCATCTGCCTCAAAAAGTTCCAAACAGTCACGCGAAATTGTGAATCGAACTCGTTTTTGGTCAGCTGAAAGCAATCTTGGGACCCAGCGAGCAGAAACCTTACGGAACCCCAATTCTACAATTATAATGTTTTGCACTCGGCCATAACTGATGCCTGTGATCTCAGCTATCCTACTAATGGTCAATCGTCGGTCTCCTAGGATGAGATCACAAATTTTGTCAGTGTTTTCTTTAGTGGTAGACGTTGAAGGCCTTCCTCTCCTTGGGTCATCTTCAATGATCTCCCGACCGCGTTTAAATTCAGATACCCACTTTTTGACAGTGGAATACGATGGAGCAGATTCCCCTAATGTTGTTTCCATATCTTCATGAATCTCTTTAGGTGAAAGACCTTTTTTATTGAGGTACTTAATCACAGCACGGTGTTCAATTTTCTCCATTGTGAAAAATCCCGTCAGACTGCGTTAAACAAAATATCACAAAAAAATAATAGCTTGCAGTATCGAACTTCAACTTCACACAATCAATCACGAAAAAACATTCTAACAAATGACGGTAGATTTACAAAGATTTGATACCTCTTTGTAGGTCGGGCTTAGAACTTTTGGATTCACCCTCGTATTTGTGAAATTCGTATAATGAAATTTCGGCTTCCCATATAAATTCAGTTCCAGTCCCGAGTGAAGTACCAAGCCACCAGTATGAATTTGGACGATGATCAAAAAGTCACCTTGTATATATTACACTCTACTTAATGAGCTCTAGACAATGACACCCGAAATTTTGGAGTAAGAAAAACCTTTTTTCGGCTTAAATTTTTGTGTATGAGGCCCCCCTGAAAAATAATTTTATTTTATTTTTAATTTAATTCTGGTTTTGGGTCAATATTTTACACAACATGTTGAAATTTTCGGCCCCTATCTCATTCCGTCGAAGAGCTAGAGACCCGTGATATACGGACAGACAGATGAGTGACATTAATAGGGCTCCGATTTGCCCTTTGGGTACAGAACCCTAAAACTGAACTTTCAAAATTGCCTTTAGTGTGTATTGAACTATCTACGAACTGTGACGTCACTTCAAGTGCGAACATATCCTTAGACAATCGGAATTCGATAGTATATAATGTTTTTGATGATAGGCACCCAGTAGTTTTCGAATTAACACACCTTAACATAATTGATGATAAAATTATGATGAATATTTTTACGAAAAAGCTGCAACTTCCATTTGCCTTCGTGTGACGTTACTTGAGAATTGGCTGTTTAGAAATGTGTCTTTTGTTGACAAGAATAATTTATAAAAAATTGTTGCCGATTGATTTGACAGATGGATGACAGATGAGTAGACAGACAGAGACAGACCACATTTTTTGTAAGCAATTTTTTACAATCAGTTTAATGCCTAAAATCCTCAAGTGACGTTATAACCGACAATTTAAAAAACATTAAAAATTATGGTTAATTTATATACCAAAATAATGAAAACTATGCCCAAAAATGGTGAATATTCCCTGAAAAAAAAAAAGGACAAAAATCTTTTTGAAATTTAGCTATGGGCAGATTGTAAAGTATGTAAGTAAAAAGTCAAAAAGAGGTGCGACGACGATCTGAGCGACGAAGAGCGTAGCGGAGCGGAGCGAGCTGACCCTCCTAATTTTAACAGAAATAAGATATGCGTAGGCAGATCATGGTATGCCCAATTCTACGATGTCCCGCCGACATATATAAAATAATACACTGATTGACTGATCTATCAACGCCAGACCAAATGGCTAGACCAGCGATTCTTAACCTCGGGTCGCAACCCAGATTCAGGTCGCGAGAGGTATTGGGTTGGGCCGCGGTAAGACCCGAAACGACTTCAAAGAAGTGATAAAATTTCACGTTTTTAATTGCGAATATTTTTATTTTTTATTGAAAGGTCGATCGATGTCATTACACTAGTATTCTCACATTTATTACTACTCACAGAACAAATAGTAAAAGCTGCGTTATTGCCATCTATTGTCAGTTTACAATCACAATTATTTAATATAAATTAAATAATATTTCATTTTATTACCTGTCACAGGAAAGTAAAATAAAATATTAGGATTAGGATCTTGGACTTCAAATATATTTCTACTTTGGGTCACCAGCCAAAAAGGTTGAGAACCACTGGGTTAGACCTTGGATCATGGAATTTGGCCTGTAGTAGGTTCCTTGGGTGACGAAGACATTTGCTAAGAAGGTATTTTAAAGGATTTAAAATGAAAAATATTGTTTTTATTACTTTATTTGAAAAACAAAATATAATAAGGGCCTGTTTCACCACTTCCAGATAAGTGATATCCAGAAGATAAGTTTAAAAATGGAACACATTTTGTATGCGTTATATGTCACATATAACTATCAGGCACTTATCTGGAAGTGGTGAAACAGGCCCTTAATAAAACAAAAATGTTTTCTCCAGTTTTAGGTGAATTGTTCGGTTGGTTAAATCAGAGGAGCCATGACAGATTAAAACCAGCCCCCCTATTCTGTATCTTAAGTTGCCAACTGGACAGGGTGCCTATCGTCAAAAACATATATAAAAACTGAACTTTCAAAATTGCCTTTAGTAGGTATTGAACTATTAACGAACTGTGTCGTCACTTTAAGTGCGAACATATCCTTAGACAATCGGAATTCGATGGTATATCTATGTTTTTGATGATAGGCACCCAGTCTAGTTGGCAACTACAGATACATAATAACCCCGCAGTTTTACTTTAATCATATGTATCGTCACGACATGAATCCCCGAGGGGGTGTCAGAGTTGCGAGTGTGAACTGTGAATTGCAAGTCACAGTCCACACTCGGTACACCCGTGTTTAACTAACGAGTATTACGTCCCAACGTGATGGGTGGTGAGCCCTATCGCCGTACTTCGGACACAAATACACGCTTTTTAGGGCATGCAGGTTTCCTCACCATGTTTTCCTTCACCGTTCAGCAAGTGGTAAGTAAGAACAAATACTATGCACATAGATTCCGAAAAACTCATTGGTGCATGCCCGACCAGGGATCGAACCTAGATCTCAAGATTGAGAGGCCAGCGTTCTATCCCTGAGCTACTGCTGCTTTGTTTTAACCCTCTACTGTAGTGGTAAAAAGTAGTAACGCTTCTAAAGTGCTGGGTCCACTGGACCCCATTAATAATTAAATTGTGACAAAAATAAAAGTATTATCATATTAATGATTTTTTTTTATTAAGCTTTGGAATCAAATATTAATGAAAGTAATTAAATGCAAAATCAACAAAAAAAAAACCGGCCAAGTGCGTGTCGGGCCACGCGCAGTGTAGGGTTCCGTAGTTGCCCTGCACAATATGCGGACTTCTTCTCCAAGTACATTTTATAAGTTTGTCGACTAACACAGATCGCGCCAAACTTCTAGTACGCTCGGAAGTTTCTCTTCCCAAGAACGGCCCATACATTTTGTTCCTGCTGATGCGATTCGCCCCGTGTTTAGAGGGGACTAAAAGTTTGGCGCGATATATCCTCGGTAACTTTTAAAGCCTACGTAGCTGTGATAGTTTTCCTTTTAATTTCATTATAATTATATACTACTGCCGTAATTTTTTTCACGTCTCCAAATACAACCATTTCGCTGGCAGGGGGGGGGGGACACTTGATCGTGTCTAAAGTTTCAAATTGCCATATTTTTGAAAAAAAAAACACCAAATTGCCGTATTATTATATTTATTTAAGACCTGGGGCTCTACCGCGTAATTCTCATTTGTATCAACTTCAAGCAAATGCATGCGAAATTCAATGCGTGCAAAAGAGATGGCATGTTAGGCGGGCGTCGTCGCACGCACGTCAAATTTCAATCTCAAGTTGCTGTTGATGAAAATGAGAATTACGCGTGCCGTATTTAATAACACGGTATGTAAAAAACTCGCTCCGAATCGCACTTCATACATATCTAAAAACCATAATAACTCGCGAAAGTGGAACAATTCAATCAAATAAATTTTAGGCTTTCATTTAGACGGTCAATATGAAGTGGTGTATGTCCCTGATTTTTTCACAAACATCGCGTTAAAGACCAGAAAAATATTTAAAATAATGGGTTTTCGCCCTAAAATCGAGTACTTTTACAAGGCTTCGTTAAGTGACTTATGAACATTTAACGAGCAAAGTAAGCACATACACCACTTGGAAGTATCATCAATATTCCAATTAATTAAAACAGAATAAAAAATAACAAGTAATCGAGGCACAATTAAGGTATTCGGAAATAATTATTATTTCCAACGCAAAGGGCGAGACTCGCTCAGCACAGTTCGAACGGCGTGGGGCAAAGCGTGAGGCGCTTGTTTAGATCAGCCAGACAAATATGCGCTTTATTGTCGCGATACGTCGCGACGGAGTTGGCGTCGTCCTGCACCGGGTTCTTAAGAGGCTATGCGAATTTTATTTTTATCACTGTCACTCGAAGCGAAAAATCGCGCAGTGCGAGAGGGGCGGATTCAGGGCAAAAGGGAAAAAAGTTGGTTTTATATTTTTATTAAAAAACTAAAGTAGCTAGCAAAATTTCAAATATCAAATCTCTAGATATTGTTGAAACACACCTAATAAAATATGTTTAGGTTCTGTATATGGTTCCCATTCGTCAAACAAGGAGAAAAAGTGTGTTTGAAGACCTCATTTCAACAATTATTTCTATGGAGGAAAATTTATCCAAACATGTTTTCCAATTTCATAACCCTAGATTATATAGTCAAAATGCATAACCAGAAACTGATTACAATTTTCCGTGTATTTCCTGAAATATACAGAAAAGAAACACCCGTATTTTTTTCGCATCTCGCCTTAAGGGTTAATCATAATATTCGTATTCGTAGTCATAGTCAGGTTTCTGACAAACTCCCCCGAACATTTTCACCAAGCCTGTTGGACACCACGATATGTTGAACACTGCTCCAGCTAATACTCTCTTCTGTATCTTTCTAGTTTTCCTTCTCTTCCTCTCTTGCCCGTCGACTTGAGACGGCGATTCACGTTTCTTTCTCGCTGTTTCGTTTACTTTTGACGAGAATATTTTATTGGAATTCTCGCTGTACGGCCTCTGAAACATTTAAGTGTTTTGAGTTTTTTTTTTAATATGCACGTGCATATACATGTATATTAGTAGTTTATGCTACAAGGGAGAAAAGGAATAAATTAACGTAACCGAGTAATTTATTGCTCTTACGCCCGTGTATCATACTACGTTTTTCAATGCATAGTGTGAGGAAATAAAACAAATATAACCAAAGAAAACCATTTAATTGTTAAAGTTGACATTTACATTGTTACAATTTTGCAAGTCAAACTTTAACTGTATCCAGAGCCGTTAAACAGTGGAAAAAAAGTATAACATTTATGGTACACAGGAAAGGTTGCAGGTTAGCCAAGTTCTCGTAAATAAATTAAAAAAATAATTATAATAAAGCCCTAGGGCAAAATAATCGACTTTCTGTTCGGTTTTGATTTATAAAAAGTGGGCCTTTACGAGCACTTGCATTGAAAAAACATTTATATAGCTTTGACATGGGGAGGGGTCAATTTTAATATCAACACATTATTTTGGCGGCAGAGGAACTTAGAGGGAGCTATTGCACAACCTGTTACAAAATATTTGAGGGTTTTATTTTACTGAATATTTTATGATAACATGTACCCTTTTTACTAATAAAACTTTTTTACTAAAAACACCCTCATATACGCCCATTTATAGCGAAATCCATCACTTTTTAAGCTCTAAATAATATTATATAGCAATACAAGAAAAAAAAAACAACAGATGCTCTGAGAAAAATAAATGTCAGACTGTGCTCGAACTCGTATCGCGGAACAGCGCCTTAACGGCTATATCGTTAAAAAGTAATGAAAATATGTTGGAACATCTGATACGACACGACAATTTTATGAAAAACATAATTGAAGGAAAAGTGGAGGGGAAAAGATAGAGAGGAGAACATTCATGGATCAGATGAAAGAGAAAGCAATATTAAGACAGAAAAACATAGACCACATTAAAATGTTAACATTAAAAAAAATAAACGAAATATATGATTTACATTCTAAGCTTTGACAAAAGGTAATATGCTCAGCAAATGCATATACATAATAAACCACACAGCGCTGATTTTCGGCATATCCCTACTAGTTAATATATAGCTTTGACTAAAAAAGACGCAGAAGTCGCTTACAAACAAATACCTAATGCGTTTTAAATTTAATAATATAAAAGGGCGTGTCAGAGGTGTTCCGAGTGTAAACTGTGACATGCAAGTCGCAATCCACACTCGGTACACCCGCGTTTCACCGACGATTATTACGAGCCTACGTGATGGGTGGTGAGCCCTATCGGCGTACTTCGGGCACAAATACACGCTTTTTTAGAGCATGCAGGTTTCCTTACGATGTTTTTTTCACCGTTCAGCAAGTGGTAAGTAAGATCAAATACTATGCACATAAATTCCGAAAAACTCATCGGGTGCATGCCCGACCGGGGATCGAACCTGGGTCTCAAGATTGAGAGGTCAGCATTCTACCCCTGAGCTACCGCTGCTGCGGTAAATTTTGTTTAAAAATAATTATAAGAATAAGAATAGTTTATTTACCAAAAGATATACAAAAGAGATAACAAAAACTTCAAAATAGCAATATTCTAATTATCACTTATTTACACAATATACAAGGTGACTTTTTGATCATCGTCCAAATTCATACTGGTGGCTTGGTAAGTGATCAGTATCATGGATCAATAACAATTTTGGTGAAATTCGTAAAATGAAATTTGGACTCCCCATAGTGATTCACTCGGGACTGGAACTGAATTTATATGGGAAGCCGAAATTTAATTTTACGAATTTCACAAAAATTGTTACTGATCCAAGATACTGATCACTTATAGAGCCTCCAGTATGAATTTGGACGATGATCAAAAAGTCACCTTGTATATTGGTCCCCAAACTAGATTAGGTCTGTACCGCGGGAACCTAGCAAGTACGACATCTTAAAAGAACAATTTTGCGTCGATTATTTGAACATAACCAACTGTCGTCGTGGTTACATTACATAAAACAAAAATAAACAAACAACAAATTTACTACATGAGAAATAACTACAAAAAAATGGCAAAATTATTTACTCACTGTATAGCTCTGCCGAATTCCACCTGAAAGCTTTTCTTCTGATGACACTTGCATAAACAACGATCTTTGTCCTAACTCTTTTGTGATTCCAACTACATTAGGTTCCATATTTCTGGACTTTCTGGTGACGTCATTTCTGTACGCAATTTTTCTTATCAAATCGCTGCTTGTTTTGTGAAGATTGACTTTTCGACCTCCAACAGATACCGTTTCTACAAATAACGGTAAAACTATTATATTAAAGAATATTAACAATTTCATTTTAATGCCAATTATTTTTAGTTGCTTCTTTGAATATGATAATTATCAATGAAACAAAGTGAATTAAAAAATGTTTTTAATAAGCAAACTCAAGTGCAAATAATATTTAAGGGGAAAGGTTCCTGCTATAGAATTAAATTGATGCCTATACACACATATACTCACGCTGTCTCCCAGAGGGGTAGGTAGAAATCACAGGGGCATTTCAAAAAATCGCCTAGCCAAAAACTTGGCTTAGGAGGGGGGGGAGGGCAATTGGAGATCGGAGATCGGGGAATGGGAGACCGGGGCTAAAACCCAGTCGGTTGAGCTTAGTAATCAAATCAAATCAAATCAAAAATATTTATTTGTATGATTTTTGGTTGAATATAAAGTTGTTACAGTATGTATAGTGCTCAAAAAATCTGCCGATTATGGCGTACAAATGTTAAATTACTTACAATTATAATTATACAAAATACTAATAGAATTAAATGAAGTCAACTACAATTTATTTATGAATAATATTTACAGGTACAGTTTTGTGTCAATTGTATGTCATATCAATATCATAGCAAGTATAATGTGCAACTATCAATTTATACTACCTATACAAAATTTCTGAAATAGATTTAGTTTATTATTTCCATTTCAACATTTCCCTGTAATCGAAAAACTCATTCAAGGAATAAAAACTGCCCTTTATTAGCCAGTCGTGAAGTTTGTTTTCGAATTTGGTTAATGGTAACTCTTTGAATTCATCAGGCAAAGCATTAAATACCTGGATAGCCATATGGTAAACATTCTTTTTCACGAGTGTTAGTTTGCATCTCGGAATATGTAGTCTTTCTCCTACATTCTTTCTTTGCGTTCTTTGAGTAATATCATTTTTTTTAGGAAAGTATTGTGGGTGTTGGCGTACAAAAATGGCAATCTGTTTTATATATAAGCAGGGTAAAGTAAGAATTTTAAGTTTTATGAAACTTGGTTTGCAGGAGTCCATGAAATGCATACCACACATGGCTCTTACACATTTTTTTTGAATTTTAAAAGCTCTATCCATATCTGATGAATTACCCCACAATATTAATCCATATTGTAGGGTGGATGCTACATACGCATAATATGCATTCATTGCGACTTGTAGTGAGACCACTTCTCTTAGTCGACGAAGTGCAAAAATAAACCTATTAAGCTTCGTGCAAACCACGTCAATGTGTTTCTTCCATTTGCAATTTTTGTCTAGGAAAAGACCTAAAAATTTAGTACAGTCAACTTCTTCTATAAGCGTGTCATTATACTTGACTTTAAGTTGTACAGGCGGTGCTCTGTTTGTGTGAAATTGCATCATCTTTGTCTTGTTAACGTTTACCTTTAAATTATTTTTATTCAACCAATGAATAACTTTTTTTACAGTCTTGTTAATGTCATTTTCAAAATTTGTTTTTCCGTTACCTTTAATTAATATTGTTGTGTCATCAGCAAATAATACTGTTTTGTGATCCGTTATTGTCGGGAGGTCATTTATGTACAATAAAAATAAACAAGGTCCCAAGATGCTCCCTTGTGGAACGCCAAATTCATTAAGCATATAATTAGACCTGTATTTATTAAGTTTATATTTATCGTCTAACCTACTGATTTCAGTGCACTGATATCTGTTTTGCAAATAGCTTTTTATCCAATCTTTTGCCACTCCTCGAATGCCATATTTTTCTAGTTTGTTTAGTAGGAGCTTATGATGCACAAGGTCGAACGCTTTGCTCATGTCAAAGAATAAAGCGATAATTGGCGTACCCTCGTCAATACATTCTGTTATTGATTTCATAAGCTCAAAGTTAGCCAATGTAGTGGATTTATTTTTCAAAAAGCCATTTTGTTCAGGTCGTATGATGTTAAAACTGTTGAGGTAGTCGTTTAGACGCCTTAAAAATATTTTTTCTATTACTTTAGATATAATAGCAATCAGAGTGATTGGTCTATAGTCATTTGGATCAGTCTTGATTCCTTTTTTGAACAAGGGCTTGACTATAGACATTTTTAATTTATCGGGAAATGTGCCTTGGCTGAGGGACAGATTTATAATATGATTAAGTGGGTATGTTATATAAACGGCACATTGTTTAAGTAGTTTAGTTGGAAATTCATCAAATCCGACTGAATTTGTGTTTTTTAGGGACATTATTGTACGAAAAACTTCATTCTTGTCGGTTGGAACTACGTACATGTTTGATGGAAGATTGTCTATATCTACCTTTTCTGCTGTCTCGGGGTTTTTCTTATTTGTACTATTAATGAAAAAATCGTTGAAACCTGACGCTATATCTAAAGCTGAAGTACAACGTTTTCCTTCATAATTAAGTTCTTCGATGTTTGTATTCCCTGAGTTTTGTGGATAGACATGAGTCTTGATCATGTTCCAGACCGCCTTACATTTGTTATTTGCGTTTATTAAATATTTTTCATTTCCCAATCTTTGAGACTGTTGAATGCACTTCCGCAAAATTTTGGAATATTTAATATAGTTTAATTTTTCGCTCGTCTTATCTCCTTGTTTCATTCGGTATTGATTAAATAATCTTCTTTTTGTGACACAGCATTTTTTAATACCCTTCGTAATCCATCGCGTTTTGTTACGCTTCATTGTTATTTTTACTAACGTTTTTGGAAAGCAGAGGTTGAAATATAATAAAATAGTTTCATGAAAGCAATTAAAAGCCTCGTTAACATCTTCGCATTCCGATACCTCCGAAAAGGTGAGCGATGCAAGACAGATTAGAAATTTTTGCGTGTTTTGTTTACTGAAATCACGTTTTTCTTCAAACCAATGCCTTTTTAGAGACTTAATTTTAATGGGAATGTCCAACGTTTGTCCAGTGTTGTGGTCTGAGAGTCCTAAGTTGTGAACATAACCCACTGCTGTTGGAATATTGCTTATCATAAGATCGATGCACGATTTTAGTCTTGTAGCTTCAGTTATATGTATAGTCATGTTATAGTTCGTCAAAAGATCCCTTAATAGATTAGAGTATTTATTGGTTTTAAGAGTATCAATATTCAAATCACCCGTGATAACAATTCGTTTTTTGTCTTTTTTCGTTAAAATTAGTAGAAGTTCTTCAAGTTTGTTAAAAAATATGTTAATGTCTGAGTTTGGAACACGGTATATGCACAGAATAATTATATTATTATCTGTTATTTCGATTCCACAGCATTCAAAATGTCTCTTCATTGTAAGGTCTTTTGTGATAACAAGGTCGGTGCATATGATATCCTTCTCAACTAGGATACATACCCCTCCTCTTCTTTTGTCTGTACGCGAGTAATGTGATGCGAGATAATAGTTTTTTAAAGCTAGATTAGTTTCATCCCCTGATTTTATAAATGTTTCTGATAGACAGATAATATTAATATGTCTTCCGTCGTCATAAAAATCTTTAATTGTAATTTCTACCATATCCTGTTTATTGAGAATACCAGCTATATTTTGGTGAATGATAGTTAAGCTAGATGTTATTGGTTTAGCCACGAAAAAACATTTCGTTATTTTCCCCAGTTAATTTTGGTTCAGGAGATTGCTTTGTACTTGATGGACTATTAGATTTGCTACTATTCAAAGCGCTTGTGCCTTGAACAACCTGAGCGTAAGAAGGAGAGAGAATTTCATCATTTCTGCCATCTACTTGTTGAAGGCCTATCTTATTTAGTTTATCTTCCTTCAATGAGTTTCCCAACCTCAGTCTGTGTCTAATATTGTCAAAATTTAAAAATTTTGATTTGTATTCGCTATAGTCAATATTAAAATTTAGTATGTCACACAGCTTTTCAATATATTTATGTTGATTGTATACATCGTTAACTTCAATAAAAGAGCAATTGGCATAACACTTTAGCACACATTCTAAATGATTATTTAGGATATTTTCATTTAGGTGTTGACAAGATTTAACTGCTACTATATAAATATGTCTACATGTTTTCAATTTATCTAACGCAATGGCCAAATCTGAATTAATTTTATATGGGTTACAATCGTAAGCACCTACACCCAACACCACTATATCCTCATTGGTAGCAGACTTCTTGACGTTATTGAAATCGTCACAAAAATTTGTTATAGGAGCATGTTGCCTGATAACAGCTGATGGTAGATAAACGTCATTCCATTTTCCATTCCTAGACTGTAATAAAGCCTTTGATAATCCTGCTAGATTCTGGTTACCAAGAATAAATATTTTCTTTTTTAAATTTATGTTTGGTTCTTCTTTTCGTGGTTGTTGTAAAGCTACAGATGATATTTTTTCGACTTCTTCGGTTATGTAATGATCATTTACCGGTTTGCTGATAGACTGGTAATTATGAGTATTCGTTTCTTTTTCTAACACGTTCTCGTTTAGTTGAAGTTGTAATGGTGATATCTTTTTTGAAGTTTCAGTATGTAATTTTCTGTAAGTTGGTGTGAATACCTTAGTTTTGTTGATTGGTGTTGAAGTCGACGTCATGCTAGAATTATTTGTCATGGTAAAGTCCCTTACGCACATAGATTTAAGTAATGTATTTTTTTTCTCGTACTCAAATAGCTTAGTTTTTAAATTGTTGTTCTCGATATTTAGCTTTTCAATTTCCTCATGTGCGATATCTAGCTCTGTATGTAGCTGACTGATGTTATTTTTAAGTTCTTCAACTTGTTGAAAGTCTCCTATAGAAATATTAGGTAGGCTTCTTGTTGATGTATCTAATGATTTATATTGCCATAGAGATACTTCATTATCAATTATTGTTGTAGGTTTTTTTCGGATTGTTACATAATTTGTTTCAGATTGTTGGGTCAGTGTCTGATCCCTCGCCCCGGCGCCCATTTGGGTATTGTAATTATTAGTTTTTGGCGTTTTACAATAACAAGTTGGACATTTCCATTTTTCCTTGTGTTCCTTTTGCATAGTGTTATAAAATCTTGACGAGGAAACACCTGCGCAATCCAAATCATAAGAGCATTTGCAAAATTTGCAAGTCATGTATTCCCTTTTAGGTAGCGTTTGGTGACATCCAGCGCATATAAGGGCGTTTTGTGCATTTGGGTTTTGTATTTTGTCTTTTTCCATGTTAGTTTACGCAGACGCACCTTAGCGCTCCCGACGTCCGAGACACGGCACTTAGAAGCGACGCGAGACAAGGCGAGCACCTGTGCGACAGGGATGTCGATATGATGCGTAGTGCAGGTCACTTATTTGCCGTAGTGTCGTCGCCGCTAGGTCAATGCCCTCTCCGCTTGCCCAGCTCCACGAACTTGATGATGGGTCTTGTTGATGATTCACTAATAACCGTTTTCCACCTTATAGAATTTTGCGTGTAAACTCAGTTATTATACAAAGGTTTGACTTCATTATAATTTTATCACACAGCTTGTAATCTTAGTTATACTATGACACAAAACTTGACTCCAAATAAACACTTTAAGCAAATAATCTAACGCAAAAAAACGGAACAGCAAAATACAGTGTGTACACTCAACGAGCTACCGACGACGACTAGTAGTATTTGTATACTAACCAGGACAAGTCCTGGTTTTTGGGGGTCAATCACGTGTCTTTAGTTGCCAACTGGACTGGGTGTCTATCATCAAAAACATAGATATACTATCGAATTCCGATTGTCTAAGGATATGTTCGCACTTGAGGTGACGTCACAGTTCGTTAATAGTTCAATACACACTAGTCAATTTTGAAAGTTCCGTTTTTATCTATGTTTTTGATGATAGGCACCCAGTCCAGTTGACAACCAAAGATACATAATAGAGGAGATGGATAGGTTTTTATAAGCGGTAACATCTATGGTTTTGAAATTCGCGCGCCGCTTTTCATCAATAAATTGTTAATAGTAAACGGGTCCCGTTTGGTGCCCTTAGGGTACGGAACCGTAAAAAGGACTAAAGTTACTTATAGTAACAAGGAATTTTTTTATTTTGTAATTGTGTAACAGGTAATTTCTTATTTATTGAAAATACTTTAATAAAAAATTGTCATCGGTATACTAGATAAGAGATATAGATAGAAACCCCCTCGAAGTAATTCGGGGGAGAGTAAGAGGACAGCTCACAGGCAAAAAACCAGGAGGCCAACCATGCCTGGGACCGATGGATGGCAGTATATCCATCCCTAATAGCCGGGCCTTATATGGAACAGACTGGTGACTGGCAGACGCGTCACTGGTGCGAGGGTTCCGGCACCGCGCTCACCAACCCGCCTGCCCAGCGTGTGTGAGTATGGGCAATTCTTCCAGGATGACCGCCGGGAGTGGCAAAGGCCTGGAAAGGCTTATGTCCAGCAGTGGACGAAATAGGCTGATGGATGGATGGATGGATACTAGCCGTGCGGTCCGAAATAGAATTACATCGATAAAAGCTATGAATGAATTGAAGTGTGAGCGATGACTGGTCCGTAATTTGTGAGCTAGCTAACGATGTGAAAGATAGCTTATGATTCGGACCGCATTAAAAAAGATACATCTTAACCATAACCTCTTACCACAGAATACAATACGATTATTTTATTTTATTTCGTCAAAGTGCCGTGATTCGTGATGGAACAAGAAGAGTTTGTAGCACTGTTCTTCAACGTAGACTCAGATAGCGACGAAAAAAAATATATACATATAAGTTCTTCCTTTTCGACGAAGAGTTCCACACGACTTTTCATTTGTTTCTCTCATGGCCGAATAAAACATATATTATGGTTTGTCTGATCTGAACTGCTGAAATAATGGAGCGAAAACAATTTTTGATATTCCATTCCGTTCAACGCTCACATCGCCTCACCTCCGTCGCATGAGCCACGAAAGTCATACGAATGAATGAACGCATTTGCTTCACTCATGGATTATTAGCTGTTCACCTCATTCATTCGTAATCGATTTTAGCGAAATAATTCTATTTCGGAACGCGGGGTAGATGAGTTTCAGTGACCCTGTTTTCATTGCGTAATTAATCCATCCATCCATCCATCCATCTATCCATCCATCAGCCTGAGTTTGTCGACTGCTGGACATATAGGTAATTGTAATGGCAATAAATAGTAATCTATTAGTTAATTATTAATAGTTTTAGCGTCCCTGTTGAGTAACAATGAGGGTTTTTTTCGCATATAGAGTTATATGCGAAAAAAAACCTCATTGCGAGTGGGACGGATTCGTGGAAAAGTAGCAAAGAGTCGGTTTTTTATTAATATAAAATGTACTAAGCTATTTTGTCAAAAAGATTTTCAAGGAGACTTTACAAATACATAATATCCACGTTTTAAATGCAATTTCACAATAAAATTAGTTAGGATTTCAGAATTACAGGAAAAAATAAAACAATTTAGAGGTATTTTCGGAATTAAATTCTACCGAGAAAATTTCATCCAATCGCGTTTTCTTTCAGTAAGAATCTTAATCAAATACTCAATGGTATCGATTCGGTATAACACGTCTTAACTTATTTTGACAGGACTAACCTTATTTTAAGCGTCCTGTCTTTTTCTTTCTTTATCGAAAAGACAAGGACAGAACGCTTAAATTTAGTTTAGTCCTGTCAAATAAGTTAAAATGTGCTTCACCGAATCGGTACTAGTAAACATTTACCCAAAAATGAAATACGTAGATGACGTTATAGTGGAGTAAATGGATTCGAAAAAACCCCATTTTTTTTTATATCGCCTCTACTATTGCTCTTATACTGCATCCTGTATTTAAACCGAAATGCCCAGTTTTCAGTTGACGGTCTTCGTTTTGTTGTATCGATGCGTGCAAGAATGGTTTGCGTTTTTCACAGCGGACCTTCAATACGAGACTCGAGATGATAAGCGGTTTAGTGCCAATTTATTTATCAGCTGTTGACGTATTGTCATAAAAAAACCGGCTAAGTGCGAGTCAGACTCGCGTACCTAGGGTTCCGTATCGTGGATGATGAATTTAATTTTGTAATTTTTTTTTTTTTAAGTATTTCTCAACCGCTATATTTTTCCTGTAATCTTTACGTAAACACATGTTACAATGATATTTTTAATATTTTTTGGTCTACCAGTTTCGGGGGGATTCGTAATATTTTTTTACAGCTGACACTTTTCAAAAATTTAATTAATGTTGCTGTTAGCGTAAGTTTTGTCTCATTCATACACAAAAGAAAACACATAATTTGAATTTGTCATTCCTAAAAAAAAATGCAAAAATGATAGTACTGAAAATCGAGTTAACTTCAATTCTCTATAGAAAACGGTAATTTCATATGTATAGACCTAATATATTTACTTTGGTGCTATTGAGAGCTCCTGCGCTCACCTATACATTCACAGTGTGTTTGTACATTTGGTAGACAAGTAGAGTTGGGTTTCCACCCGGGAAAATTCCCGGAAAGTTTCCGTGAAAACACCCGTTTGGGAAAATATTTGGGTGTTTTCATTTTGACATTTTGTTTTAATATATTTTGAAATAAAAGCTATCCACCATGGCAAATAAGTAGATTGGCCGTATTGTAGCTAAATGACAGAAAGTTCTTCTTTAATTGACAGTATCATTGTTTTCTCCATACAAAAAAATAATAAAATATTTTTTTTTCTCAGAAAGTAATGCATATTTCAGAAAAACTTTATCAGTAAAAAGTGTTTGTAATAGCGTCAGCAGTCTATCACAAAAAAAAAATTGTTCGGTTACTTAACCTTTTAATTAAATATTTTCAAGTGCCTGTAGTTTCCAAAGCGCATATTTTCGCAGTTAAGTGTAAGGAAATAAAATGTTGGCTGTGACTTCCTCTATCACCTGCAGTAAGTTTAATTTTAAGTTTCATAGTATTTGTGAAGAAAAACTAAAAAACCCACCGATTGGGAATTTTCCCCGATAAACACCGGGAATTTTCCCAAACGGGAATTAACCCGGGAATTTTCCCGCGCCCATCTCTAACTACAAGTAAAACGCGCGTCGCTTCGTGACATAAAAGTAGAGTAGTCCTTGGGCAAAAGGGTAGCAACTATAAAAAGCAATAAAAAAAAAAATGTATATTAAAATAATTTTATAAAGACGGCGACAATTGTTTCCTTAAACTTACTCTTTGGACAAGTAAGTTTTTTTGTTTCGCTTCATACCAACTTAATTTTGACTAGAATTGTAGCTAGATTTTCATTTTACAAATTTAGAACATATTTTAACATTTAGTTTTCTTGCTGGCATTCTTACATTTCTTCCTGTACACCTTCAAGTCGCGGTGTAACTTCGCAGTCATTTTTTCCAAATTACCAATCAAACCTTCACAGCATCTGTTGCAACTAAGAAATGCTATCAATTTACACATGCAACAAAAAATTTGTTTTAACAAACAGATTAACTCATATAACAATTTGCACAATTGGTCCTGAAGATCTTTAAAACAAAATTTAAAATTCAACATGTCATTGGTATCATTCAATTCCTCTGGTGAAGCTTCACAACAGATATCCTTAACTCTTTTACTTAATGGTCTACACTGTTCAGATGTTTGCCCTGCAATATCTACGCAAGCGTAATTGTGGTTTCTGTCGTAATCCTTCGTGTTAAATTCTCCATAACAATTATACTCTTGACTGTGGTCAGATGATCCCGTATTCTCCAATCTATTTTCGGTGAATTTATTCTTTGATGTACATTTATTTTTATCATCCTGAGAACTAGATTCACTCTCAGTTACTATTTCTGGATCGGTAGTCATAGTTTTCTTTGCGCGTTTATTCCCAGAAGTGATATTTTCATTTTTCTTTTTCATTTTATCCCCACTACCGACTTCAATTAACTGTTGGGCTTTGATTTTCTCATCAGCGTTTAACCATTCATCGATATTTAGGTCAGGTCTTTCCAAATCGCATGAAAGTATTTCATTTCTCATAGCTTTACCCACCGTAATATCTTTTTGGTCAGTGAAACATGGACAGTTATTTGTAGGACTCTCCCTGTATCCCACTTCTCTAGTTCTCTGCTCACATTCTTCGCTCTCACATTCTCTTTCGCTGTTGTTCTCAGTAGCAGGTGTGGTTTTCATAGCATCGCAAGTGCATTTATCGTCTGGATCAATATGTACGACAGTTTGACCCGCAAAACCTTTCTCGTTCTCAATTTTACCTACCGTAACGTT
Source organism: Ypsolopha sequella (assembly GCA_934047225.1). Classification (NCBI taxonomy): domain Eukaryota; kingdom Metazoa; phylum Arthropoda; class Insecta; order Lepidoptera; family Ypsolophidae; genus Ypsolopha; species Ypsolopha sequella. The sequence continues at coordinate 6,560,353 of OW204011.1, forward strand.
AATTTTATCCGGGACACACAGATCTTTTTTTTGGAATCTCTCTCTGCATCTAATTCTTCTAAATTTCTCCTCACAAGTGCCTTCACATTCCTTTCTGATTTTGCTCTCAGTAGCGGCTTTGATTTTTCTAGTTGTATCATCCTTGGAACTTGATATATCCCCTGGACCAATTTGTACGATTGTTTGAATTTCAGAATTCTTCGCAAATATTTTATTCTTCTCAAATTTATTTTTCGAAACGTTTTCGTTGTCCACTATATATATCATGTCCGTTTCCGGATCCTTATCCTTGTCATCATCGTCATCATCATCGTCATCATCGTCATTACCATCAGGATGTGGAGTGGTCTTGTGCTGCTCCGTTAATAGCGTTCTATAATGGAGCGATGAGATTGTATTTCCAGTACTGAATTGTTTGGTTTTATCATTTGACAAACATAGATATGGGTTCGCTTGAATTTTATTTAAAGAAATTACCATGTTTCTGGAAGATTTTTTCCGTGTTATAGTATTAACTTTATACGGCTTAAATTCAGTTTTACTTTCAACATCTTGCATATTATTTTGATATTGATTCTAAAAAAAACATTGAGGTTACTTTTCTTAGTTGTGTTGTTCTTGTTGTCTACCTGAAGTGACGCAAAAAGTCCAAGTCAGACTGGCCTTACTTTATGGTCAGTAAACCCTAGAGTTAAGATATGCAACCTACAGTGTGGTTGAGTCCGTTTTGGGGACCCACCTCAGTGAACGAAATACCCTTATGCCCGTTTTCACTAACCTTAGGTGACGCCTAAATCGGATGCCTAAATATTTAGGAACTCTTATTTCTATTACCTATAGGCATCCGATTTAGGCGTCACTTAAGGTTAGTGAAAACGGGCATTAATGTATCTACTCCCATACCACAGTTAGATCAGTTAGGGTTTTATTAGAACCTACATTGTTTATCCGATGTTAAATTATGACACCGAGAATTTGCGCTGTGATTGGCCCAATTTATTCTATCACCGCTAGAGAGCCAATCAACGAGAGCGTTGAGAAATAAGTCCTACCCTTCTTTCTTAAGCTACGCCTTCTTTTCTCGTCTTCGCTTGTGATTGGCCTCGGGCAGCATATTATCTTAACGACATGAATTCCCGAGGTGGTGTCAGAGATGCTCCAGAGGGTGAAATGCATGTCCCAGTTTGCGCTCTGTATACCTGCGTTTCACCGACGATTATTAATTTAGGAAAACCAGCCTCAGAAAGTATAAGAGCCCATAACTTACGTAGAGGTTTCACATCTCCAACAGAGAGGCGAGTTGGTTCAGTACAAGGACTTAATGAACGAGTGTCTTTTTCTCATTTTTTCGTCGTAGATACGTTTTTTGAATTTCACCTGAAGGGTCATTAATTATTGTTCCTGGTCAGTAACCGAGTCTCCAGTATGAATTCGGACGTAAAATTTACCTTATACAAGGTGACTTTTTGATCATCGTCCAAATTCATACTGGAGGCTTAGTAAGTGATCAGCATCATGAATAGGTAACAATTTTTGTGAAATTCATATAATGAAATTTTGACTTCCCATAGTAATTTACTCCCAGTCCTGAGTGAATCACTATGGGGAGTCGGAATTTCATTCTATGAATTTTACAAAAATCGTTATTGGTTCATAATGCTGATCACTTACCAAGGCTCAAGTATGAATTTGGACGATGTTCACAAATTCAACTTGTATAGAAATTCTGGCGATATGCGAAAAAAATACGGGTGTTTCTTTTCTGTGTATTTCATGAAATACACGGAAAATTATAATCAGTTTCTGGTATATGCATCTTGACTATATAATCTAGGGATTTGAAATTGGAAAACATGTTTGGATAAATTTTCCTCGATAGAAATAATTGTTGAAATGAGGTCTACAAACACACGTTTTCTGCTCGTTTGACGAATAGGAACTATATACAGAACTCAAACAAATTTTATTTGGTGTGTTTCAACAATATCCAGAGATTTGATATTTGAAATTTTACTAGCTATTTTAGTTTTTTTATAAAAATTATAAAACTAACATTTTTCGCTTTCGCCCTGAATCCGCCCTTCTCGCACTGCGCGATTTTTCGCTTGGAGTGACAGTGACAGTGACAGTGACAAAAATAAAATTCGCATAGCCTCTTATTGCTATAAGCTGAGCTGAGATAGCATTACGCGCCCCGGAGGTCAAAATGAGGTCAACATTTTACTTTGCGAAATTTACTAGAAGTGTTATTGATCCGTTTGTCAGGTAGCACGACCGGCAGGTACCCGGTCTTTCCACCGATCGTACCACTGGACAAGATAAAACTAAACAGTGACCTAATTGTAACCTAATCGATGGTAAAAGGTTCTGAAGAAAACTTCGAGGTACTATACAATTAGGTTTATTTAACTTTATCAAAACTACAATCTAACATTCACAAGATAAGGAAAGATGTTAACAGAAAAATTTATCTTTGTTACCAGTGTTTGGCCAAGACCTTCATTTGGCAATTCTCTGCCAAGACATTACTACGACCTTGCGTACCTTAAAATTGTTGTGTTAAGAGCCGCCTTAACATCCGGAGTAATATTACATCGGTATTAGTAATGCCAAGACATAAATAAACATTTAAGTGACAACTAGGTGGAATTGTTACCACCTTATCCACTGGTAACTAAATTACTTGGAATCTTGTGAAAATTACATTAAAAAAAACACTTTAAAAGAAACAAAAACTTGTAAACAAACAAGGGAAACAATTCCCTAAATAAAATCTAGCTCAGGGGAGCCGTAGATCCTACAACAATAAATATTTGTCGAACATACTCTTAAAACCAAATCGTCTGGTACACCATTCAGTTCTACCAGGAAAGAAAAAAATAATACAGAACATTAAATTTTACAGTTTGGGTTATTCGGCGAAACAGGAAGAAAATTTAACCTTTAATACTAAAAGGACACATAACTATGTGTCCTGAAAACATACCGTCCCCGGTATCCTAACTGTGTGTGGATAAAAGTAAAAATTCCAACACCTACTTGAATTTTTCCATTACGCTCCACGGAAATGACACACCGTCCGCCGCCCCCTTCAAGGTCAACGATCCACGTCACCGCAGACAAAAGGAACTGCTTGCGGCGTACACCACGCGGCGTTCATTCCACTGCCAGCTGGTAAATCACGAAAACTGGTAAACTCGGAAACAAGAAGATCTTGTATACTGAAGATCTTGAAAACAAACACCCTGGAATTAGAAGAGAAAAAACAAAATTAAAACCTTTACCATACGGAACAATGAGAACAAAATTCCGGTGACTCAAAATCCAAAGAAAGCAATACATACCATGATCTGATGATTTCAGAACTCCCTCCACCCGACGAAGAAAAAAAAAAATCCTTTTCAAAATCAATCCACACGCATATGTCAAATTTATCTGAAATACAAAAACAATTTTATATAACCATTCCACTCAAATGAATAACCCAAATTTAAACTCAAAACAAACCTTAGAACTATCACGAAGTCGTGTTGGCAAAATCCGCCATTATTGTAAAAAATAACTCAACCCGAGCTGTCGGCATACATTCCGTTTGGCAAATGAACGAGAACAACTCGGCAACGCGGCAACGCGCGATTAACTTCATGTCTATAAAAGAGGGTAAACCCGAAACTTTCCGGCAAGCAAATAAACGACGCAAATTCTTTTTGTGATAACCGCACCTACCAAATTTGCAATGCTACACGTTGATGATGATGATGTCCTCCTCGACGTATCCGTCGACGGCGACCCTTATTGCTTTCTGGCATGAGCTCGGATGTGGCTGGAAAATCCGATTTTCGTCAGAAATAACCTATAAGCTCTTATACAACAGTTACGTTAGGAGTCATTTTGAATTTGCCAGCACAGTTTGGCCCCCATTTTTCAAAAATCACATTGAAAGGATAGAAACTATACAACGAAAATTCATGAAATCTCTAGAATATAGAACAGTTCAGTTTTACATAGACTATCCAACCTTTTTACAGCGTAATAAAATGATGAAGTTGTGCGACCGACGTAAATATATTAGATTAAATTATTTTAAGGTGTGTTAATTAGAAAACCATTTCGAGATTTAGGTTTTAAAAGCCGTATTTTCGAAGTTTTGGTCTAAAAAACCTCATGGTGATGAATATTTTTACGAAAAAGCTGCAACTTCCATTTGCCCTTGTGTGACGTCACTTGATTAATGGCTGTTTAGAAATGTGTCCTTTGCTATCAAGATAAATTTATAATAATTTGCTTCAGACTAATTTGACAGCTAGATGACAGATGAGTAGACAGACAGAGACAGACCACTTTTTTATAAGCAATCACACATCACAATCAGTATAATGTCTAAAATTCTCAAGTGACAAGGTCATCGGACAATTCTTTAAAAAATCATGAAAAAATAATCGTCAATATATATAGCAAAATAATGAAAACCATGTCCTAAAATGACGTAAATTCTCCGAAAAAAATTAAAAATAAAATGTTTTAAAATTAAGCTATGGGAATTACTACGACATATTCTCATTCGTGTACCTCGTAGGCGCGAACGCAGCTGTCATAATAAATATATTTTTTCGATTGCAGTGGGTAAAAGTAGCTATGTCTCTAAGAGTTTTATTAGGCGAAGTTGTAAGACTTACAACGATGGGTTCGCTGAAATAGATTTGTTTTGTAACAGTTTGAATTTTGTTAAAAATTATGTAAGAAAACACATTTAAAGTTTAGTTATTTAAAGTTTAAGTTTAGTTATTTTAAGTTGTTGAAGTGATCATATTGTATTTAGTTAAGTAGATAATTTAAGGGAACTATAGATCGTTTAGTAAACAATACTTCGTTTTAATTAAGTTTTATGTATGACTGTTTGTTCCTTAATAAAATAAAATGAAAATGAGAAATATCCTGTCACACGAAATATAGTGCAGCGGGTCTACCGCGTAATTCTCATTTTCATCAACATCAACTTGAGATTGAAATTTGACGTGCGTGCGACGACGCCCGCCTAACATGCCATCTCTTTTGCACGCGTTGAATTTCGCTTGCATTTGCTTGAAGTTGATACAAATGAGAATGAGCGGTTTTCCAGACTGACCTTGATCAAGCTTTCAGAAGTAAACATAGATGGCGTTACCCTGATTTCAAGTGTCAAAAAACAAAGATTATTTTTTAATCTGTGGGCACAGTGTGGGCAGCAATATTTTGTTGGCAAAAAATTTCAAGTCAAGTTTCAAACCCAACAACACCCTTCTCTTATTACGTTGTGTTCATATGGTGTTGTTTTCTACTCGGTGTTTCATTTAACTTTCAACATGGTCAGCCCTTGCGTTGTGACTAATTGTAAAAATATAGGAACACACAGTTTCCCCAAGAATTCATTACGGAAAGAACAATGGATCTTAGCAATAATACAGGTGAGGCATGGATTATATCAAAAGAATCTAGTGTTGCCATTGACACGTTTAGTACAGGCTGCGCCATCTATCGAGTCGTTCGATACTACTTTTTCTTTCTTAATTTGACTTAAAAAACCCCTCATTACGCGGTAAAGCCCCAGTTGTCCATACGAGTTGTAAGTATAGTTATACGTGGGCTTGGGGTGAGTCTTGCGGTGTAAGCGTTTAGCGTCGAGGACTTCCAGTCGAACTGTTTCAAAGTTCTCGGTTCCATCATGCACAGATTTTCGCCATTCAGGTCGCATGTGTGCAAGCTCTTCTTCCCAGGAGTTTGATGCGATGCCACTCGCAGCCAAATGACGTTTCAGGACAAATTCAAATTCAAATAGTTTATTTTGCAAAGCAGGTATAAATATATACACTTTTTACACGTCAAATTTAATCTAATAAAAAAAAAATATGTAATAAAATAATAAATATACATGAACTAAATTAATGGCTTATTTAATTTTTGTAGCAATATATATACGATTAAAATGATAGGTAAAATGTATATTATACAAGGTAAAATTGAATCAACCGCCCGAACCCATACCGGAGACCCGGCCAGGGACCAGGAACAAGGTTCAATGATCACCAATCGAGCCCCCAGCACGAATCCAGGCGGCCGACCAAATTCCATCCTATATACTACATACTAATAGGTTACATATATAAATACATGCCTACCTCCGCCCATTCAATTAGTCTTGCTAAGAAGAAGGGCAAGAAACTTAGCAAGATTATGTCTTTTTTTTCAACATAAAACTTATACTATACAAATTACTTATATCTACTTTAACCAAGGGATAAGAAGATACAAGACAGCAGGAATTCAGGTTGATGAAAAAAAGAAAAAACACATTTATATATCTTAGTTTACATGTCTCATATAGTCTTTTTCCTTTTACAGTCTGTAATTAATTAATGTTTACACCTTAGAGGAATCATAAGTTAGGAAATTATACTACTTAATTAAAGTATAACCTGCTATCATTATCGTAAATCGTACATCCTTGCAACGTAAGTACTGACCTCCAGGCTTGCGTTTTCCAGTGGAGATCTCGGAGTAGAAAACTGCCTTTGGGAGTCGAGAGTCATCCATACGAACGAGGTGTCCACACCATCGTAATTGGCCTTTCATGAGAAGGCACTCCATACCAGACATTCCAGTGCGCCGGACGACATCAGAGTTGGGAACATGATACTGATCACGTGATCACTTACCATGCCTCCAGTATAAATTTGGGTGCAAAGATATATATGTTTTTCTTTTTTCATTAACCTGAATTCCTGCTGTCTTGTATCTTCTTATCCCTTGGTTAAAGTAGATATAAGTAATTTGATGTATAGTATAAGTTTATGTTAAAAAAAAAGACATGATCTTGCCAAGTTTCTTGCCCGTTCTTCTTAGCAAGACTAATCGAATGGGCGGAGGTAGGCATGTATTTATATATGTAACCTATTACTATGTAGTATATAGGATGGGATTTGGTCGGCCGCCTGGATTCGTGCTGGCGGCTCGGTTGGTGATCATTGAACCTTGTTCCTGGTCCCTGGCCGGGTCTCCGGTATGGGTTCGGGCGGTTGATTGGATTTCACCTTCTATAATAATAGTTTACCTATAATTTTAATCGTATATATATTGATACATTAATTAAATAAACATTTAATTTAAGTAGTTAATTTACATTTATTATTTTATTTATTACATATATTTTTATAAGATTAAAATTTGACTTGTGAAACGTGTATTATATATACCTACTTAGCAAAATAAACTTTTTGAATTTTGGATAAATAAATGTCACTTTATATGCCTGGGTATATTGCAAAAAATTGACTAGCCAAGAAACCTATGCTTTAGCGTTCATTCAGATAAGATAAAAAAAAAAACTAAAAAAACTTTTTATATTATAATTATGTATACACGTCACAAAAATACAAATGAGGAATAAAAACAAAAATGTAAATTAAAAAAAAATTACAACGATTTTGCATTTTCAAATTTTTCTCAATAGTATCACAGGGCACATCTGTAACCACGACTCCAGAAATTTGATGGCGATTCTTTTCTAAAAACTGCAGTTGGCGAGTAGTGCTAGAAAAGACAACAGGCGCTCTTTTTACAGGTTCTCCTCTTACTACTTTCTTCCGTTGTAGTTGATTCCTCTTTTTTAAGAATCTCCTTTGGTATCTCTTTCTCAGGTTTGTCGCGACAACCACGACAGATACATCCGAACATCTCTTTGATTTTTTTCAAACATTTACATAAGCATTGTATGCATGAATCAGATGTTAAATATCGTAATGTTTTTATAATACAACATATAACTTCCTTCAAAATGTCCAAAATCTCTAAAAACACATTACATTTCTGACATTCATCTTCTGAGCTTTGTGGTTTGGCTGTAGATTTTCTTTTCGATTTAATTTTCTCTGCGGGTCTTTCATCACTACAATCAAGAGTTCTACCTGTATCCCCACGAGAACTACGTCGTCTACGCGTTTCCTCGCGGGGATTAAGTCCCCTGGATGAATCCTTTGGTTCCACACAAACGGTTTTTCTTGTATGTATACGTTCATCGCCCGAACCGTTTTCGTAATGCTCACAAGGGGGAGCCCCGCATTTGCAATTACAATGCAGTTCAATTTTACTCTCTGTATGTATTTTAGACGGAGCTACGTCCGTTTGACTGGATGAGCATTTCTGTAGTGTTATTTTCTCAGATTCTTTAGGTTTCTCACAAGGATCAGGTTTCTCACAAGGATCAGGTTTCTCACAAGGATCAGGTTTCTCACAAGGATCAGGTTTCGCACATGGATCGAATGATTTTCTCAGCCGTTTTGTTGTGAGGGATTTTCTCCCCCAACCAGATATGTTTATGACACACATTGGGGATATTTCATTAGGAATTATTGTTGTAATTTAGTGCCTGCTGTCTGAAATGATGGAAGCCATGGTATAGCCATGATAGATCACTAATGTCCAACTCAAAAAGCTGACTCTATGGTCTGGAAGATCAAACTATTTAAAGCGTGCCTGCCTACCAAAAAGTTTATACATCAGACTGGAGTGATGAGCTCTATGGAAAGACGCACGTGAAAATAAAAACCGGCCAAGTGCGATTCCACTCGCGCACTAAGGGTTCCGTACCATTATCTATAAAAATAGCAAAAAAAACATGTCTGTTGTATGGGAGCCCCCTTAACACGTTCCGGCGCGGTACATTATTTGCTCGACTACGTAGAAAAGCAGTAAAAATCTCCACACAAATTTATATCACTGTAATAGCCGTACTGCCACATTACAACACAAAAAGATATTTGCGATTTGACAGTGCGGTTATAGCCGCAACACGCCGAACAAAAACCTATACAAACATACCGGTTATTGCCGTACTGTCAGTGTGTGTGAGTACCAGTATGAATGTGAACACTGGGCAATAAAAAACGCGGCGCAGCGGGTTGTAGATTGACAGTACACCGTGGAAGTGTTTTGTATGAGACTTTCGAAGAAATTTCACGGAGGTAACCTTACTGGCATTTAGAAAAGATTAAAAATTTACGGGCATCACCGTACTGTCAACCCGCAAGAGGCAAGAAAAACGGCATACGCCGTTACCGCGCCGGAACGTGTTAAATAATTATTTTATTCTGTTTTTTAGTATTTGTTGTTATAGCGGCAACAAAAATACATCATCTGTGAAAATTTCAACTGTCTAACTGTCACGGTTCATGAGATACAGCCTGGTGATAGACGGACAGCGAAGTCTTAGTAATAGGGTCCCGTTGGTAACCATTTGGGTACGGAACCCTAAAAACCACCTTCCCTAAACCCCTATGTTTGGGTTCCGTAGGTCCTAAAAGGTACAAAAGGAACCGTTATGGTGCGACTCCATCGTCTGTCCGTCCGTATGTCAAGACGCACGTGAAAATAAAAACCACCTTCCCCTTTTTTTTTTGGGTTCCGTAGTACCTAAAAGGTACAAATGGAACCGTTATGGTGATACTTCGGTGTCCGTCCTTCCGTATGTCACAGCCTCATAACTTTACCACCGTTAAAGATAAAGACATGAAATTTGGCACAAATATAGCATTAATATGCCCACATATCACGGTGAAAAAAAATATGAAAAATTTGGAATTGGTCAAAATATTTCCAAAACAAAAGTGAGAAAAATAAAAAATATTATCCTAAAAATACAATATGGGTATCAAATTATAAATATTAAAAAGCTGAATGTAAAATATTTACTTTTACTCTATTTACTGGCACAATCTATTATATAAAATCTAAAAGCTAGAAAGGGACAAATGCACGGGAAAGGGTGAGATGGCGCTCTACACACCTTTGTGTACGCGTATCAGTCATACGAACGCCAAAATCGCGAAATGGATTGTGACAATGATGAACGGTATAAACATATGGGTTTGGATACGTGATCGCTTAATAATTAAATAATTAAATTATGAAATCAAAATGTTCCGCGTTTCAGAAACGTCAGATCTGTACGGAATGTCTAAACGGCCGTTCATACTGGTTTGAGTTTGCAAAAACGTAATATCATGGGTGCGATTGTGTAAAGAAATAGTCATGAAATCGTCTATTGCTTTAAAAGGTAACGTGATTGGCTAGAAATGACTCATCACTTCTAGCTAGGGCTGCCATCCGTCCGGGTTTCCCCGGATTTGTCCTAGTTTGGAGGGCGTCCGGGGGCCGTCCGGGAAGGATTTGCAAAAAGATCCGGGTAAAACCCGGACACTATATGTGTCCGGGGTAACCACAATTAATTGAAGGATAATCAATAAATAAAAACAAATCTAAGCAAATAATTCATTTGTTCGTAAACCGCATCGAAGCCAACTCCAGCGCGGCAATATAAGATATTTATTGTTTAATGAATAATTATTAATGTTGAATGAAAAATATTTAATGAATAAAATGTTAAATAAAAACTTCTTTTTTTTTTAAGAATATTTGTTTTAGGCGTGTCCGGGGAAAAACCGCAATTTTACCTAAATGTCCGGGGTTTTTGAAGTTTTTGTCCTCTGTCGGCAATTTAGATGATATAATAATGATAGGTAGATCGTATAAACATCCATTCCTACTTTAACGTACATGAATTGTGATGCTTATGTAAGAGATAACAACAAAGCGAATGGCTGTTCAAATTTTTTCCGTTAAAACACCGAAATATTTACGATTTTAGTATTATTTATTATATTTAAGCATATTTCTACAACTTTGATGTAATAAAAGGTAGTAAATACTGAATAATCACCAAAAATATGAGACGCCATCTCTTTTTTGCTGCCTTCTGGTGTCGTTTTTTTAGGCAACAATTTTGCGTGTTGTGTCACGCGGGGTCACGTGCTGTCTGAACGACAATCCCACTCCTCAACTGTATTGAGTGGGTTTGTACGCAGTGGCGGCGTTAGGGTAGGGCGCGTTTGGGCGACCGCCCAAGGCGCCAGACATAAAGGGGCGCCGCGCCCCCTCGTCAGTTTGGACCACGGGATGGCGCGGTAAAATTTTGTTAAATTATGTTAAAATAAATGGTCATGATTGAAGATTGAAGATTATTTTTTTTTTCTTTTTTGCACGTGAATAATTTAGGAAACAAATAGCGGGCGCCGTAGAATTCTCGCCCAGGGCGCCGTTAATGCTAAAACTGGCACTGCTTGTACGGGCGTATCATATACAGGATGGGAAAAATTCGCTTAGATAAAATTATTATGAACGCCCTAGCCATCGACGACAATTACGGTCCTTTAAAATCCGGATATAATGACGGTCCAGGGATCGGCGATATTACGTCGTACTAACCGGACGACGCACAAAACGAACTGGTATCCCTTCATAGTAAATTGTACAAGGTTAAACTATGTTAAGGTGTGTTAATTCGAAAACCATTTTGAGATTTAGGTTTAATAAGCCGTATTTTTGAATTTGTGGTTTAGGAAACCTCATAATGATGAATGTTTTTACGAAAAAGCTGCATCTTCCATTTGCCTTCGTGTGACGTCACTTGAGAAATAGCTGCTTAGAAATGTGTCCTTTGATATTAAATTTATAATTATTTACTTCCGACTGATTTGACAGATGAGTAGACAGACAGAGACAGACCACTTTTTTTATAAGCAGTCGCACATCACAATCACTATAATGTCTAAAATTCTCTAAGTGACGTCATATCGGACAATTATTTAAAACATGAAAAAATAATGATTAATTTATAGTATACCAAAATAATGAGAACTATGTCCTAAAATGGCATACATTTTAATGTTTTTTTTTTTTCTAATCTTATAGAAATTATGACAGAAATAAATGTTTGAACACTTGGCGATTTATCCATCGCAAGGAGATATGGATTAACAGATTAACTTTTCTTTCTGCGTTTCTATACTACAATCATATAATAAAGCCAATTCTGAAGGCTTTAATTTTAGTTTTAGTGCTGTCAAAGCTGAAAATTTTCCAAAGAAATTTAGCTTCTAATCCTAACTCTTAAGGACTATTTTGTATCGAAGAAAATTTAGTTTTGACGGCACTAAAACTAAAATTAAAGCCTTCAGAATCGGCTTTATTGTCAATTTATAGAAATAAAGCTGTGGAAATTGTACAATAACCTAACTTGAGGTTGCGTCTACGTCGTTGAAAACCGTTGGTCGTTTTAAACAGAGTCGGACTAAACGGATTTCACTGTAGATTGAAATCTCATTCGGTTGCTTTGGGTCTCACTTCGGATCTCATGTTTTTCTTCCAGCTGAGCCTCTGAAGCCGACGTACATGCCAGTATTCCTGACGAAGAAGGAACGGAAGAAGTTGCGGCGCCAGAGCAGGCGGGAGGCGTGGAAGGAAGAGCAGGAGAAAGTGAGACTTGGACTCGAAGCGCCGCCAGAACCGAAACTACGGTACGTGTATGAATGAATACTTTTATTTACCGAAAAAGGTACATTTTCTTAAGGCTGCGCCGAGCGTAGAACGATTAGACACCTCGCTTGCTCTCTTGTGGTCGATTTTTATCGTGGTCGTTTTTATTGAATTTAACAGAAAAAATCATATTTAATTTACCAGACAGAATTTTAAAAATGTGAAACGGCCCAGTTGTATTTTATAACGTTTGTGATTGTCTTGAATTGTGGTTGAGACAAAATTCGACAGTTAAGTTATTGAAATTACTAAAACCCCAATATCTTTTTTAGATTTTGGGCCTACTTTAGATAGATTTGTTTCTTACACCATAAGTTATTTTTAATATTCGCTGCGGCGGAAGTGTAGATACATTCTCTGTGATAATAAATATATATTTTATTTATTTATCATTGAAATATTATTCAATACATCAATTTAACAGTGACTATCGTTTAAGATTATTTTGCTCGGCGCCCTCTTAAGGGTCGGTGTTCCGAGATTCGGGGTTCGGGGTTATGGCTTTTTAAGACGGTAAAAATTCAAATTTCTGAACAAAATAAATACCACTTGTTACCTTACAAGATGAAGTGCAGGTTCATAAAAAAAAATCACGCCAATAATGTATAGTAACTTCAGAAAAAAAACAGGAATTTCAAGAAAATCTCTTGAATAGCATTGCAGCGCTACGGGTGTAACCTGAACTTGACATCCTGTTTTTTTTTCTGAAGTTACTATACATTAGTGCCAAGATTTTTTTTAATGAACCTGTACTTTATCTTGTAAGGTAACAAGTGGTATTTATTTTGTTCAGAAATTAATATTTTACTATCTTAAAAAGCCATAACCCCGAACCCTGTTTTGCCCAATCTCGGAACTCCGACTCTTAAGAGCGCACCGAGCTTTTTACACATACAAACACGTTTTTATAACCCTTGTTTGAAGTAGTAAACAATTGAATTAAAATCTAGGAAAATACATTGGTATTATTGTGGATATATACTAGACAGTATACACGATGGAAACACGATTTGAAAAAGTTGGCTCGATAGAATAAATTCGCAAATTTACCTCTTGTCGAGTAATTTTTTCCTCTATTTCCATACTTTTTCATATAAATAAGTAATTTGATATTATGATTCATTTACTTAAGGCGATATGCGAAAATAATGCGGGTGTTTCTTTTCTGTGTATTTCATGAAATAAACGGAAAATTTTAATAAATTTCTGGTATATGCATTTTGACTATATAATCTAAGGTTTTGAAATTGGAAAACATGTTTGGATAAATTTTCCTCGATAGAAATAATTGTTGAAATGAGGTCTTCAAAGACACTTTTTCTCCTCGTTTGACGAATAGGAACCATATACAGAACTCAAACATATTTTATTAGGTGTGTTTCAACAATATCTAGAGATTTGATATTTGAAAATTTGCTAGCTATTTTAGTTTTTTTAATAAAAATATAAAACCAACTTTTTTCCCTTTTGCCCTGAATCCGCCCCTCTCGCACTGCGCGATTTTTCGCTTGGAGTGAGAGTGACAAAAATAAAATTCGCATAGCCTCTTAAATACAGTTCATAGACGAAGGAAGCGTTTCTACACGATAGTTTTTTATTTAAGAACAATATGATGAAAATAACAACAAAAACATTGAAAAAGTGCAAAAGTTTGGTTTTTTCTTTACTCTTTACACGTAAAGAAAAAGGTAGAGACAAAGGCAAACGCTCGGTGCGCCCTTAATACTAAACATGACCCACAAAACTGCATGTACATTGACTTGGAGATCCGTGTGTTTGATGCAAGGAGCAATTAAGGAGGTATATCTTCAAAATATACACTTTTTGAAGTTATTTATCTGCTGTTCAATATACACTGAAGTTCAATAAATTAGTATAACAATTTTGGGACCTTCTTCTAGATTTTGGAATATCAGAAACGCGATTGGAAGAATTTCATTCGATAGAAATAATTATTGAAATGAGGTCTAAATTTACACTTTTTTGATATTCTGACAAATTGGGATATCATACAGACTTAAAAAATATTCATTTAGATGGGTTTTAACAATAGAACTCCTCAACGGATCAGAGCACATAACTCGAGATTGCGGCAATCACTGCGTTAGGGTGCTAATTCAAGGGTATTACTTGGAGATTATCAGAATACCCACCTTACGTTCGATCCTGGCTTCATCACCATAGAACTCCTCAACGGATGACAGCACATCTTTGGATTGCGGCAATCAGTTTGTATTAGGGTGATCATTGCAGAGCATTGCTTGAAAATTGCCAGTGTACCCACCTGACCTTCGATCATGGCTTCATCACCGTAGAACTCTTCAACGAATGACAGCACATAACTCGAGATTGCGGTAATCATGTTGTGTTAGGGTGCTGATAGCAGAAAGCTACTCAAACATAGCTACTTATACTCACTTGAACTTCGTTTCATATTAACACCACGTTTGCAAGAACTACCCATACTACACAATTTAACCCAGCAACACTAAAAAATGTGAAATAAAATAAACTTTTAACAAAAAAATAGCAACCGACTTCAATAGTAACAGCAGTCATTCACTAAAAAGTTAATAATAATTCTATAAAGACCGATGGTACCGAAGCAACACTTTTGCCGACTTCTTTCTTCCTGAAACATTATGTTATCTAGAAGTCGGCGTATTTCCTACGATATAGCAACATACAAACCAATATAAGAACGCCGACTTCTAGATAACATATTGTTTCAGGAAGAAAGAAGTCAGCAAAAGTGTTGCTTCGGTACCATCGGTCTTTATAGAATTATTATTAACTTTTTAGTGAATGACTGCTGTTACTATTGAAGTCGGTTGCAATTTTTTGTTAAAAGTTTAGTTTCAAAATAAAAGAAACAAAAATGGATGTCAATTCTTTGTTTTATAATTGACATGGCTGAAAAGGTTTTTTCACATAAATAATGTCGTTGTCAGACATTGTGAACAAATACAGAATATTTTTCGCGGACCGGCAGGAAATGTCTGCGGACTGGCACCGGTCCGCGGATCATGGACTGGGAAACACAGCTCTAATGCATTTTACTCATATAGCTTAGTCCCCTTAATGCCGATCTCTTCGTCCATCATGGCTCATTGTGTACTGGAGCGTTGACACCGCTTTCCTTTATGGCTGTTCTTTTACTACGTAAGGCATTTTTGGAGGGGAGTGGTCAGACCAAATCTTATTTTTCTTACATGGGGAAGGGGGCAGAGCTGATGCCGGGCTCGACTGTGGAGGTACCACCATCTTACTTGGAGACCCCCTCGAAGTAATTCGGGGGAGAGTAAGAGGACAGCTCACAGGCAAAAAACCAGGAGGCCCACCATGCCTGGGACCGATAGATGGCGGTATATCCATCCCTAATAGCCGGGCAGACTGGTGACGGGCATCGGCGTCACTGGTGCGAGGGTTCCGGCACCGCGCTCACCAACCCGCCTGCCCAGCGTGTGTGGGTATGGGCAATTCTTCCAGGATGACCGCCGGGAGTGGCAAAGTCCTGGAAAGGCTTATGTCCAGCAGTGGATGACCTAGGCTGATAGATAGATGGATATAGGATGGGATTTGGTCGGCCGCCTGGATTCGTGCTGGGGGCTCGGTTGGTGATCATTGAACCTTGTTCCTGGTCCCTGGCCGGGTCTCCGGTATGGGTTCGGGCGGTTGATTCAATTTCACCTTGTATAATATTATAGATTTTACCTTATATTGCTACATAAATTAAACCACGGACTTTTGTAAATTCCCGTAGGATATCAAACCTCATGCGCGCTTTGGGAACTGAAGCGGTGCAAGACCCGACAGCGATAGAAGCGAAGGTGCGCGAGCAGATCGCCAAGCGACAGAAGACGCATCTAGAAGCGAACAAGGCTAGAGCGCTCACCGAAGAACAAAAGAAGGAGAAGGTAAGGGGATGTTCACTGTCAAATTAAGGCGCTACGGAAAAAAAATCGACACTTTTAGAACTTGCATATCTACTTCAATAAATAATGTATTATTTTGATAAAATAATATGTTATTTTTGGAATATTTTTCTAGGGATCTGTTAAATCAGAAACGCGATTGGAGAAATTCGGCTCGATAGAAATATTTATTGAAATTAGGTCTTTTCGACACGAATTCTCCTGGTTTGACAATTCAGGATGACTCATGGACTGCTATTATATTTTATTAGATGGGTTTTAACAATATCTAGGACTTGGTTAAACGAAATTTTGATAGCAACTTTAGTTCATTTTATATTAATAAAAAACCGACTTTTCGCTACTTTTCCTCTAATCCGTCCCTCTCGCACTGAGGGTTTTTTCGTATATGGAGTAACAGTGACAATGACATAAATTGCTGATTGACTTTGAAATGTTTGCTGGCCATGAGTTGCTGATCAATTAGCTATTATATCAGCTTTAGTATATCGCAATTGAAAACATTAGAAAACGACAGTGATGAAATGCACTCATAGTATTTCCGAATATTGTCCAAGCTGTAATCACCGCAATCAATACCGCAGTGCTTAAAGGCTAAAGTCTACAACCAGTGCGTCCTTCCAGTGATGACGTACGGCGCTGAGACGTGGTCTCTTACCAAAGGCTTGATCCGCCGATTTATGGCCGCTCAACGAGCTATGGAGCGGGCTATGCTTGGGATATCTTTGATGGATAAAATCCGAAACGAAAATATTCGTCAGAGACCGACATAGCCTGCCTAATCAGTAAGTTGAAGTGGCAGTGGACTGGCCATATCTGTCGCCGACGTGATAACCGTTGGGGCCGTAAGGCATTGGAATGGAGACCACTTACAGCAAAGTGCAGCGTAGGCCGCCCTCGTGCCCGCTGGACTGACGATCTGAAGCACGTTGCGAGTGGCGGCTGGATGAGGATGACTGAGGACCGCCAAGAGTGGCGTAATATTGGGGAGGTCTATGTCCAGCAGTGGACGAATACGGGCTGATGGATAGATGTAATCACGTTTATATTCGAACCATGATACGTGTTGTTTATTTTTATTGGTTACTTGAATCCTCAGGGATTCATTTTGTCACGATAATTGTTCATAAATGTAATTTTGGTTCTCAGGTCGATCGAAAAATCAGAGAAGACACGACTATGGGCGTCCACGTGGCTGTCTATAGGTACGTATATAAAACTGTTTTAGTTTCGACTGAACCTGACAATCGCAAGAAAGTGTTTTGAAACGCGTCCGGGGGGAATAACCCCGGTCTGGGTACCGTTAAAATTCGCCTGTTTTCTTTATATTCTCTGCCTGTGTTTAATGTTTGTTTAAAGTAACGTAACGTAAATGCAGCTGTCTTTATTTTGACAGCTGTCAGTCTCTACCGACTCTCACTTTACCCTCTGAACTCAAGAGAGATATATTACCTTAGAGCATGTACCAATTTATTACGGACTGTGGCAAAACCTATAGAAATTGTTGACGATTTTTTTCCCCACCAAAGTAGTTGTTAGAATCTAATGCGGTTTTCTTTTTCTAAAACTAGATTAAATTTTCTATACGTTAAAAAAAAGAGAATATTTATTTTATATACGGGAAAAGTATATAGAAAGAAAGTTTTGGTTATATATATATATAAATATACATCTATATAGTATATAATATATGTCTATTCAAAGTATTCAAATATATAAAAAATATAAAGAAAAAAAAAAAAAAACAAATTATACAACTTTAACTATGAATTTAAAAAAAATTATGGTCAAAAACTTACCCACATTTTTTTTTATAATTGTAGTATTTTTTTATTGTTGTTTGTATTTCTAGCTTTCCAATGATAGTTTATGGACCGGAGAGTGAAAAAGGCGACTTTTTATCCCGGGAAAATGTAAACGAAATCAGCGCGGGCGAAGCCGCGGGTAAAAGCTAGTACAATGATTTACATAAAAACGGCTCACCTCAATACGTGTTATGACCGGGATAGCCGACCAGTTTCAGCAGATTTAGACTGCCTTCATCTGGGCGAGTGAAGACGTTTACGCGACGACTTTACGCCTCACACAACGGGCTGCGGCTCGCAGGGCTCGGGATGACATCGATGCAGATGGTATTGGTGGTCGGACCAGTAGGGCGTCCGCACAATTAGTTATTTTTGTTTTCTATAAATCATGAATTATCCTCAAGTCTCATTTAATTCTATATTTGTCTCTTTTTTATATAAGATTTTTAATGTAGTTTTAGTTTATTAAAAGTTAATAATAAAGAGGTAAAAATGAGAATTTTACTCAAGATATATTTCGGGCCCCACCGGGCCCGGCATCAGTTGAGAATCTGACCTCTTTTTTTTTTTTTTTTTCAGTCTCAACTGATGCCGGGCCCGGTTGGGCCCGAAATATATCTTGAGTAAAATTCTCATTTTTACCACTTTATTATTAACTTTTAATAACTAAAACTACATTTAATTCTATAATTCTATGTAAAAAAAATTGGAACAACACAAGGTTCTATGTGTCATTCATTAGCTATTGTCACATAGAACCTTGTATTATTCCTATTTTTTTACACATAACCTTATAATAGTGAGCCAACGAATTGTTAGCTAGTACAATATGAAATATATCGTCACGAAATGATTTACCGGGGGGTGTCGCATACGTTTAGACTGCGAAATTCAAGTCACAGTCCATGCTCGAGTCGTGTCACCGATTATTTGTAAGTCCCAACGCAATGGATCACGCATACGTTGCATCTGTTTCACAGTATGGTTTGATTCTATGGGACAACTCAAGTGAGGTACAGTGCGCGCCAATCTTTTAGTCGCCTCTGATTGAGTTACGAGTGCAAGCTTGCGCAGGTACAGTCAACGAAACAATAATATCAACCGTTGATTATTAAATGTTTACTATAAGTGGGAAGGTGTACTTGTTGTACCTACCTAATTAATTATTTATTTATTATTTTAGTGCAATCTTAACTATATAAATAAAACGCATTAATATAAACACCATTTTCCTACATTGTCGCCTTAAAACACCATAACGTCCGCGAGGCATAAAAACAACAATAAACTTTAACAAACTAAATCAACAAAACATTAACAAACTAAATCAACAAAACAACAAATAAAGGCAACAAAAACAATAAACTAGAACAAACAGATTCAACGATAAACTTAACGAATCATAGAATTTTTTCCTCAAAGGTACTTTTCATGCAACGCGCGTGTGTGTAGTGTACGGACGTAGCACTAACACTAACGCATAGTGTTGACACCTGCTAAATGGCGAGCGTGGGGTGTGGTGCGGCACGCAGGCGGGTGTGCTCCGCGCCCTCGCTCCTGTAACGTCCCCCTGACACAGTAAAACGGCTATTGCGTCGCCTTTTGCGGCTATCTTCAGAGGCGACTAAAAGATTGGCGCGCACTGAGACAGAGTATTTAAAATTAAAAAAAAAATGCCTCAGAGCTATATGTGGAGTACATTTCAGAAACTCATGCAAACCACCGTTTTGGACATTGTAAATATTATGGAATTATACAATTGACATGTTTAATATAATAACGATGCATGTTATAGGTACTAAATATTTGTACGCTATCATTGGCAGATTTTTGAGAACTAATGACCAACCCCTATGTAACACCCAATGAATTTACCAAACGCTGATTTGATGGTGAGCCCTATCGCCGTACCTCGGCCACAAGTATTTTTATTATATAAGGTCTTTCAATTTAAATTGAAAGTAATTTAGGAGATGATTCAGTATCGTTAATACATCAGATTCCACTGCAAAGCACTTTTTTGCGCGAACTTTTTTTTCACTTCTCAGTACAAAGTGGTCCGCTCAGCTGGCTCAGCTTGTATGGACAAGTGAAGAAAAAGTTCGCGCAAAAAAAAGTACTTTGCAGTGGAATGTGATGTGTTAACGATACTGAATCACCTCCTAAATTACTTTTCAATCCATGTGCTCGTAAAGGCTCACTTTTTATGCATCAAAACCGAACAGAAAGTCGATTATTTTGCCTCAAGGGCTTTATTGTTATAATTTTTTTTTTATTTATTTACAATGGTTGGTCTGAGGGTTGGCTAACCTGCAGCCTTTCCTGTGTACCATAAATGTCATACTTTTTTTTTCCACTGTTTAACAGCTCTGGATACAGTCCTTTTGAGCCAATTATAATTTAAAGTTCACAAAATGATATTTGTTTTATTTCCTCACACTATGCATTGAAAAACGTAGTATGATACACGGGCGTAAGAGCAATAAATTGCTCGGTTACGTTTAAAACACTCGCTACGCTCGTGTTTTAAATCGTCCTCGTAATTTATTCCTTCGCGCCCTTGTAGCATAAACTACTATTCCATTTAAATTGAAAGACCTTATATATGTTTCCTTCATTCCAGAGTGAAAGACCTCTTCGAATGCGCAAGCGCAAAATTCAAAGTGGAACGTAACGCGCAACAACTGCACATGACGGGCTGTGTGCTGTTACACCGCGGATGTTGCGTCATAGTGGTGGAGGGCGGGCCTAAACAGCACGCCAAGTATAAGAGGTGAGTTGTGACTGCAACGTGACGCGCAACACTGTCACAGTATAAGGAAGGGCGCCACAATGCTGAACATCAGTTTTGTATTGGATTCAGGGGCTCTACCGCGTAATTCTCATTTGTATCAGCTTCAAGCAAATGCATGCGAAATTCAACGCGTGCAAAAGAGATGGCATGTTAGGCGGGCGTCGTCGCACGCACGTCAAATTTCAATCTCAAGTTGATGTTGATGAAAATGATAATTACGCGGTAGACCCGCTGTTCCGTCAATGTGGATGGTAAAAATTTGAAAAAAATATGGCTTGTTTTTTGACTCAAGACTATTATTAATTACACTTTATAAATAAAAATACTTTCAATCTTCTATTACTTATATTACTTTTAAAAAAGCATGAAATTCACGAAAAAAGCGATTCAGTTTCCGTGTTTCAAAACCGATTGAAACGAAACCAACACACGCAGATACTAACGAGTAAAAACCAACTTTATTACATAAAGATATTATGGTTACTGCCATAATGTAGCCACGATTTCAAAATAACTGAAGTTTTCGTGCGCGGCATCTGATTAGAGCAGGATAGAGAGCTAAAAAACAAACGCTAGAGCAGAACTGAATTTTAGCATAGTGCAGGTCCTTAAGGATAAGAAAGTAGATCAGTTTAACTTGGCGGTGTCCTTGAAATCAATACCTACGGTCGCTCGGTGCCTAAACACGCGCTAGGGCTGCCAACGTATTTGATAATGCTATATTAACACTACAGTAGGCGCGCCCTAATTGACTCCTATAACGGTCGCGCGGGGTACATCTGTAGCCCATTTTGAATGCAAATATTGTGGGTCATATTTAAGAAGAATGAAATGAAAAAAGTTATGAATAAACATCTTTATTTTTATCGTTTAATAATAAAAAAATAAAAATCATAAATTTTTTAGGTAGTTTTTAACGAAACAACAGAAATTTTGGAAAAATCAACATGAAGACGCAGACGCCGCCATGATTTCCTAAAAAGATATTAATAATAAGTATATTTATTATAAAACAGTATTTAAAATGCAAAAATTACACTGAAATAAAGTACCCTTAAAATATTAGTACAATCTTTGCATAAATAATAGGGATTTATCACATTCCCTGAAAGGTCGCGCGGGCTACATACGCAGCCCATCCACCTTATTAGTCGTTCTGTTCTGAAGTCCGTGTGCTGAGGGTAGCGACACGCTGCTGAGCGACGCGGGGGTCCATAGTCGAGGAATACACGGAAAAACAGCGCAGTAGTGTGACGCGTTTGAGAAAGAGGTACGAATAATATACCCTGGTCTACACCTGTAGCCCGCACGCGTCCACTCTAGTGTTAAATTTAAACAGCCATACAATGCACAACATATTCTATAATTTTGTGCCATAATTTACAAAAATACGCGGGAGTGGCTTACAGTGTCAACGCGACAACGTGCGTGCGTGACTGAGGCACAACTGCGCCCGCCGCCCGCCGACAGCTCACGAGATTTCGAAGCGCGTCGTTTCGGGCCGTTTCTATGAAGACATAATACTGCTCCCTTTTTTCTTATACTGTGACACTGTTGGGAAAAGGTCCTGACTCTGAATAATGCCGGTGTTTGAAGTGCGTGCGCTGATTGTCTGCCGTCGTTGCAGAAATACGGAAGAATTTAGTCGTGCCATTAAAGAAGCGTTTTTATAAAATGCATGTATGGGCCGACTGACATAATTTGAGACATTGGGACAGTTCGTTTCGTAATAGTTTCGCACGAGTGTCCCAATGTCTAATTATGCCCATTTGCACACAATACTTTATGACATGCTGAATCAGGGCCTTTTTACCTAGCACTTCAAGTTTTGTCTGTACTTAAAATGTTTTTATATTATTTTGTTGATTTTACGAATGAATCCCCGAGGGGGTGTCAGATGTGTACCGAGTGTGAACTGTGAAATTCAAGTCACCGTCCACACTCGGTACACCCGCGTTTAACCGACCATTGTTACGTCCCAACGTGATGAGTGGTGAGCCCTATCGCCGTACTTCGGGCACAAATACACGCTTTTTAAGGCGTGCAGGTTTAATCACGATGTTTTCCTTCACCGTTCAGCAAGTGGTAAGTAAGAAGAAATACGAGTACTATGCACATAAATTCCGAAAAACTCATTGGTGCATGCCCGACCGGGGATCGAACCTAGATCTCAAGATTGAGAGGCCAGCGTTCTACCACCGCACCAATTATATTTTATTTTGTGGATACTGAGTCACAGATTACCGAAAAACTGCAGGTTTTTTCGACATTGTAATTGCAACAGATGCCTTGAATGTTTATGTTGGTATATTGACTGCCCGAGTCGCTCTTGGCCGGTTTTTAACACATACGTCACTGTACAGATTGATGCTGCACCGCATCAAGTGGGAGGAGGACATGGTGAAGGACGCGGATGGACAGGAGGTGCCCAACGAGTGCAGGCTCGTGTGGGAGGGCACCGCACAGGGGAGGGCGTTCCAGGATATCAAGTTCAAGGTACCTGCACCGATTCAAAAATTTTTCAAAAAGATTTCAAAAATTTAGATGAGCCCTGGCACCTAAGATCTATTGCATTGTTTTTGAATGCGTACGTTAACTAAATGCCGACGCGCGCACTCTTATGAGTGTGCAATCTGTCTACCTACGGTCAGCAAACTGATCAGACTACTAAAGTCGTAAAAATTCAAAACTTTAAGTGCACTTAAGGCGTCCAACTATCACTGTGTTCAGAAGAGCACTGATTCCAAACGTGTGAGCGTCACCTTATTAAAGGTGGAAACATTGTGGTGCTGTCATACTACGAGGCTTATCTTGACTTTTGAAATCTTTGGTGGGAGGACATAATTCTTCGACAAACGTCCTTTGTCCTTTTAATTATTACTTACTAGCTGTTGCCTGCGACTTCGTCCGCGTGGAAGAAGATAATGTGGCCACAGTGTAATCCCTTGGGAATCCCGCAATAAAAAGTATCCCAGTTTCTAAGTTGGATAATAAGTTATCGAACAGTGATCTGCCTTCCTTCTTCCGCGGGCAAAAGCTAGTATAATAGTAGTTTATGCTACAAGGGCGAAAAGGAATAAATTACAAGTTTTAAACGTAACCGAGTAATTTATTATTCTTACGCCCGTGTATCATACTACGTTTTTCAATGCATAGTGTGAGGAAATAGAACAAATATAAGTAAAGAAAACAATTTAATTATTAAAGTTGAAAGTTACATTGTTACAATTTTGCAAGTTAATGATTGGCTCAAATGGACTGTATACAGAGCCGTTAAACAGTGGAAAAAAAAAGTATTACATTTATGGTACACAGGAAGGGTTGCAGGTTAGCCAACTTCTTGTAAATAAATTAAAAAAATAATAATTATAAAGCCCTAGGGCAAAATAATCGACTTTCTGTTCGGTTTTGATGCATAAAAAGTGGGCCTTTACGAGCACTTGCATTGAAAAATTATTATAATAAATAGAAAATACTGGCCAGATCGCTGCCGTTGGCTAACCTGCAGCCTTTCCTGTGTACCATAAATGTTATACTTTTTTTCCACAGTTTAACGGCTCTGGATACAGTCCTTTTGAGCCAATTATAATTTAAAGTTCACAAGATTATGTTTGTTTTATTTCCTCACACTATGCATTGAAAAACGTAGTATGATACACGGGCGTTAGAGCAATAAATTACTCGGTGGCGTTTAAAACACGAGCGAGCGAAACATAATTCGTCCTCTTAATTTATTCCTTTGCGCCCTTATAGCATGAACTACTATTAGGTTTACTTTGTTAGATTTTTTATTTTTTGGTCATCTTTAGTTTAGTTTTTTAATGTTATTTAAGTCTAAAATTAAAAAATATATATCCGTAGTTATTTACGATTTCTTAGCGTCATAAAAACAAATTCTCTTCTACAGGTGGTACCGACTGAGAAAATGGCGCGCGAACTGTTCCACAAGTACAACGTGGAACATTACTGGGACCTCGCGTACAGCGGCGCGGTCCTCGGCTCCGGCTCTGACGAACCATAAGTTGTTGCGGGTGTGCAGTAGTACCCATGTAAATAATGCGCGCAGGAATCTTCGGCACTCTTCGTATTTCCGAACGTATTTCTATATGCCGTTCGCATATCGTAGAATTGAGCGTTTTTCTCATTGTTTTTTTTTCTTAGTTTTTAGCTTTCCTCCAGATGGCGCTGTTCATGTCACCATAGATAAAACATGTTTCGTAGCAATCAATGTCAAAGTGGTTTTTAGTTTGTTTGGAATCTCTGCAAATTTTGTCTTTGATTCTGTTGCTAAAGTATACGACAGTGCCATCTAGGAATCTTATTTAATACTAAATTTGACATAAGGAAAAACGCTCATTGTAAAGTATAAAATCGAGTCTTTTACAAAAAAAGTCTTAAATAGGTGCGACAACGAGCGAAGCGAGGAGCGTGTTAGGTTTACATGTAAATAAATTTGGAAAGTCTAGCGGAGTGGAGCGAGGGGATCTTTTCTAGTTTTTACAGAAATATTAAAGCCGATTCTGAAGGCTATGATTCTAGTTTTAGAGCTAAACTTAAATTTTTACAAAGTAATTTGATAAAATATAATGTTACCATTCGGCTTTTCTTTATAAATATTGATATATATCGTGGCTTTTTGTAAATTATAGACATTAATTAATATAAGCAAGACATATTTCGAGTCCTTTTTGACTCGGCATCAGTTGCATTGACAATAGACATGACATTATAAATATAAAAGACAATTTTTTTTTATAGTAGATGCTAGTGATTGTTGGCACTTGGTGGAGTTTATAAAACATTGTTTTAAAAAAACACTTGTACTTATCCACATATTACGTACAACTTTATTATGCCCGACCGGTTTCGCTGTAAAGCATTTTCTAGGGCTTTTTACACATCTTAACTAACTTTTTACACATCTTAACTAAATGACGTGCAATAAAAGAAACAACAAACAGATCTGTTTGTTGTTTCATTTATTGCACGTCATTTTAGACATGATTGTAGTTTATAAGATTTATTTGTTTGTTAAGATGTGTAAAAAGCCCTAGAAAATGCTTTACAGCGAAACCGGTCGGGCATAATAAAGTTGTACGTAATATGTGGATAAGTACAAGTGTTTTTTTAAAACAATTTTTTTTTAGTTGTGTTAATGTTGTTTGTAAAGGCCTGGTCCAAAGAGGGCACCAAGCGACCAGATGAATGAAGATTTCCACGTGTGAAGCTGAATATCTGAGTGCTGGGTGAAATGACTTAATGATGCGAACTGTGAAACAATGGTTGAAAGGTGAATTGTGAGTGCGTGTGTGGGTCGATACTGGTAGAGTGTGACACTATATTATATATCAATATTTATACAAAGTAATTTAGCTTCTGTTTTTAACACTTATGAATTATTTTGCAATGAAGGAAATTTAGTTTTGTCAGCCCTAAAACTAAAATTAAAGCCTTCAGAATCGGCTTTATTATGTGCCTTAGCAGATTTTGATATGCCAACGACATAAAGTCGTATATCTTGCAAGGATAGTATCGCTAGGCTGGGTGTGTTAACCGTGCGTTCTTCATATAAGGTTAAATAATATTAGTTGGCTAAACTCAAAACGTAGGTAGTACTAGTCTATATGAACAACTGTTTGTATGAGAGCTAAGCGAAATTCGCAACTTTTTTTCTCTTCCTCCCATACAAATTGCCCCGATCAGCTGACTGGTCCAGTATGGAAAGGTAAAAACAAATTTTAAGAATTTCGCTTAGCTCCCATACAAACAGTTGTTCATATAGACTAGTACTACATATGTTTTCAATGCATGTGCTCGTAAAGGCCCACTTTTTATGCATCAAAACCGAACAGAAAGTCGATTATTTTGCCCTAGGGCTTTTATTATTATTTTTTTTTTATTTGTTTGCGATGGTTGGCTAACCTGCAGCCTTTCCTGTCTACCATAGATGTTATACTTTTTTTTCCACTGTTTAACGGCTCTGGATACCTAGTCCTTTTGAGCCAATTACAATTCAAAGTTCACAAAATTATATTTGTTTTATTTCCTCACACTATGCATTGAAAAACGTAGTATGACACACGGGCGTAAAAGCAATAAATTACTCGGTTACGTTTAAAACACTCGCTACGCTCGTGTTTTAAATCGTCCTCGTAATTTATTCCTTTTCGCCCTAGTAGCATAAACTACTATTTGAGTTTCGCCAACTGATATTATTTAACCTACATATACGTATTATTATCAGATTTTTCCAAACATATTACAGGTCGACGCATGTAAAAAGAGCTCCAGACGCCCTGTGGTGGGGATACGTCTGCGCGTGTGGTACACTCGCGGAAAAAAGTTCTTTTATCTATTATACTGATTACAGTCAAAACCTGATATAGCGACATTGAAGGGACCGTATAGTTGCCGACGTTATATCCGATAGTTGTTATAAGCAATACACATACATACATACATACATACATACATACAGTTACATTAGTTGTGTAGTTATATTATTATAGCTACATATCTATCTAGTATAGGTATAGGTTATGTATGTGAACTTGTTGTCAAATGAAATGTTAGAAAGAAATAAAAATATTATGACATGACATGAGATTTATGCAAGGTCAAATGGCCGGGAAGAGGTTCGGATGAGGTGGGAGAAAGTGTGTAGGTAATAATACGCGCCTAATTATTCCTTCAATGCTTATCAATAAGATTAAAAATCGTCCGTATTGTTTTGTTTTGCTGGGACAAGAAGCGGTTGGTCGTTATAGTCGATGAATATCGATAAAGTTTCGTCGTTGTAAGCGATATGTCGCTGTATCCGATGTTGTTATAGGCGGTATGTTTGCTGAATAGTTTACTAGAGATTCCGGCGGGACTTTACAATCTGGCTGTAATAACCGATCGGTCGTTGTAAACGATGTCGTTATAATCGGCTTCGACTGTAATTATGTAACTAAATTTTTATCTGAGAATAGCGTCACTAATGTCGGTTTTGTAACAGGTTAGTAATAAATAATCTAAATATTTATAATTTATGAAAATGGTTCCACGCCTTCCTTAAATTATGTACTTTGCCTACATCAGCTTCCTTCGGCATAAAACAATAAACGTCGTAAATCATTTTTCTTTCCTTTCAAGAAACATCGTGATACAATACAAGAAAATTATTTCCGTGTCTGTACTTTGCGGACCGACGAAACGTGGACACTGCGCTGCGATGCAAAGACGACTGACGAGCCAATCGCGTGGCAGTAAAGCCAAGCCGCGTGAACTTCCCCCGTCGCACCGCACCTCATACCGCCAAATTGACTAATAATTCGCCTACTGCGCAGGTACATCTTTCGGAGCTCTTTTAACATGCGTCGACCTGTACTAGGCTAGAAACTCCGGATGACAAAGTACAAAGATTAAATTCGAAGCGCAAAGATGTCCGCATCAATACTGTCCTTCCCTCGTTGAAAATTGCGGAACACAGTGCTTGTTACCAACTGTTAGATATTACAATTCGTTGCCTTTAAGTTTGAAGCTAACTGACTCGACTGG
The DNA here is from genome assembly GCA_934047225.1 of Ypsolopha sequella. Classification (NCBI taxonomy): domain Eukaryota; kingdom Metazoa; phylum Arthropoda; class Insecta; order Lepidoptera; family Ypsolophidae; genus Ypsolopha; species Ypsolopha sequella. Next base: position 6,588,834 of record OW204011.1, read on the forward strand.
TATTTTTAAAACTAAACAAAAAAAAAACTTGCTTACGAAATATCTGTACTCCGTAGATGATTTTTTCTTTGCCAATTCCTGATGTCCTGGATCTTTGTCCTTTACTTACTACTTTTGACATAAATTTGATAACTTATAGAATTTTTTTATTACCATTACTATTTATTTATTAAAATTGCATCAAATTTAGAACCTGATACATGTACAATGTCAATATAATTTGAAATTTTGTTAAATAAGTTAATTATAAGATTGTTTGAAGAATAAATAAACTGACACTGGAACTGAGTATAAAAACAGTCAAAACAGTCAACTTTTCCGTTAGGTCCACTTGTCCAAACATTCTACTTTCCCGGATTTTGACAGACGTCAAAGTGAAAGATGATTTATTTATAATACAGATTTTTTGGCAGACGTCAAAGTGACTTTATGATTCGGGTATTTTCGAGAATACGAACATTGGCGAAGATTTCTATGTGCATTAAATCTGTGGCCGATCTGTAAATTTAATTATGGGCTTATTCTGTCTGTGAACGATAATATTCTGACGGGAAAAAAAAACTCGCGTACGTTTTACAAGAAATTTAGCTGAGTCGCGCGAAAAAGTTAAAATAGAGCTAGATTCAGTACCCGGCAGTAAATATTACACATCCGCTAGCTTCGGCTTCGTAGAGCGCGAGCGTCGTCTGTCACCGTACTGTTCGTGCGACAGAGATGGCGCTACGCTACGACGTGTAATATGAGCTGCCGATACCTGTGTAATAAATTACTTATTTATATAGCCAAATTCATACTGGAGACTCGGTAAGTGGTCAGGACCAAGGTTCAGTAACCCTTTCTATGAAATAAAATTAAGGCTTCCTATACTACTCGTGCTAAGGAGCGGGCTATGCTCGGAGTTTCTTTGATGGATCATATCAGAAATGAGGTCATTCGTCAAAGAACCAAAGTCATCGACATAGCCTCTAAGATAAGCAAGCTGAAGTGGCAGTGGGCTGGCCACATCAGCCGAAGAACTGACAACCGATGGGGGAGAAAGGTTCTCGAGTGGAGACCACGAACCGGCAGACGCAGTGTAGGACGTCCGCCAGCTCGCTGGACTAACGATCTAAAAAAGATTGCCGGTAGTGGCTGGATGAGGGTGGCCGAGGATAGAAAAATGTGGCGTGCCCTTGGAGAGGCCTATGTCCAGCAGTGGACCGATATTGGCTGATGAATACTACTCGTAATTGACACGGAGTTGTTCGTAAATTAGTACAGGGGACATTTTTTTTTCGTATTCTGCAGAAAAGGTCATTGAACATTGGTCCTGACCACTAACCAAGTCTTCGGTGTCAATTTGGCTATAGAAATAAAGTCACCACAAGATGACTTTTTAGTCACCGTCCAAATTCATACTGGGGGCTTGGCAAGCGAACAGTCATGGATCAATAACACTTAGCTAATTTCGTTATTATTTTTTTTATCTCCCATACAAACGCCACCCCAGTGCAGAGTGAATGGGAAGGTGAAATTCATGATACTGCCAAGCCTCCAGTATGAATTTGGACGATGGCTAAAGGTCCTGTATATTTTCGTTGAAATATCGTTCAAGGGCCCAGAATAACACCTTCAATTGTAAGGAAGTGCAGTGGAGAACACATCAAGCTATACACTTGCAGTACGACATCAGAGAAGAATATAAGATAGGTACAAAGTCCAATGTGTTTTACTTGATGCGGTCTCCACTGTACATTATCAATGTTACACCTGGGGATCTAAAAAGGCGGACTTGGGTGAATCATAAAATGATTTGAAAGTAGGATGGAGTCAATTGCTTTTTCACGCGTGCAAAAGAGACGGCATTACAAACGGTATCTTATAAATCAACAATAACAGCTTGCTTAGTGGCAAATCCTAAAAATGGTTATTAATAAGCATCTTCTCCCTCTCCCGTTTATCATTATATGTATCTATTTTATTTTTGTTATTGTCAAATTTATTACATGTTACTTGAGTTTTAGAATTAAATGACACTTGAGGATAATTCATGATTTATATGAAAACGGCTCACCTCAATACGTGTGAGGCGTAACGTCGTCGCGTAAACGTCTTCACTCGCCCAGATGAAGGCAGTCTAAATCTGCTGAAACTGGTCGGCTTTCCCGATCATAACATGTATTGAGGTGAGCCGTTTTTATATAAATCATATATTTACCATTCCAATTTTATAAGGTCATTGTTTTAATTTTATTAACCGACATAGATATTTTTAATGCATGGTACTGGCAGAATATCAGTGTCACAGATTATTCTGTGGCGTATGCTGAGCCAGCGCCCTTTCAGCCTCTACGACAAAGATTGCCATTATTTTAAGGATTATAATGTATTTGTTGTGATCTAAAAGTGTACTTTTTGTAAGAGGCTTTGAATAAAGTTTTTATCCATCTATCTAAAACATAATCATAATATGATTCATCCAAAGCGGCCTTTTTAGAGGACCTGTTTTAAAAACGGTGATATGGTTTACCTATTTTAATTGCAATAGGCAGGGACCTTGTCAAACTAAATTTTATGTCATTTTTAATGTAAACAGGTGTAAGAAATTTACGTTTTTTGTAACAAAATAAAAAATTATTACTTTTTTATTAATAATATTTAACTAAGAGCGGTTTCGCAGCCGGATTGTGAAAAACCCGTCTTTTTCTAATAAATCGAAACAGAACACTTAAATTCAAAATTAACTCAATAGTAATTCAACAAATTACCTATGTATTGTGTGTTTCCATCGCAAAGTTTCCATTGGTTTCTGTGAATTAGAATATCAAAAATTATGAATTGAAATAATCTTGAAATTTACAGAAACCAATGGAAATTTTGCGATGAAAGTTTACACAATACATAGATAATAAAGTTTTGTTGAAAAACTGTTGAGTAAATTTTGAATATAAGTGTTCTTATTCGATTAATTAGAAAAAGACGGGTTTTTCACAATCCGGCTGCTAAATCCCGCAATACGCAGAGATGTGGGTTCGTGCCGCGTTTGATATTTATTTTTCTCTAAGAATTCGTTTCTAATTATCTGTCTATCTTGTATAATAAATATGAATGCGTTCTGATAATGATAATAAAAATTAATCAAAATCGGACTACTTGACTGTCCCGAATGACGTCATATCCGATTGGTGTGCCGAAGTTCTATCCTATTGACAATTGAATTGGGTTGGCGTATAGATTGCGCGCGCTTTTCGCTGCGTCCGTTTAAGGCTAGAAGTTTATAATCAGACTGGAGTGCTTACCTCTATAGAAAGCCGCACGCTTGAGTGAATGACCTTTATGTATCTTTTCATCCATCCATCAGCCCGTGTTCGTCCACTGCTAGACATAGGCCTCCCCAATATTACGCCACTCTTGGCGGTCCTCAGTCATCCTCATCCAGTCGCCACCCGCAACGTGCTTCAGATCGTCAGTCCATCTATGTATCTCTATCTCTATTATACTCATGTATCTTTTGCCTATTCCACCAAAGATTTCAAAAGTTTAGATGAGCCCTGGCACCTAAAATCTATTGCATTGTTTTTGAATGTGAAATTTCACACTTCTGGCTTTATTCGTATTTCTTGAAATGTTAGTGCACTTTAAAAATGCACACGACGGCATATTGAGACCCTTTTCTCGTAAAAAGTCATTAAGGCGTCCAACTGTCACTTTGTTCAGATGAGCACTGATTTCAAACGTGTGAGGGTCACCCATTTAAAGGTGGAAACATTTTGGTGCTGTCATACTACGGTAAGGGCCTATCTTTACTTATGAAATCTTTGTATTCCACGGCATCTACTCTTGAAACGTAAAGAATTTGAAGGTCAAATATTTTGGCGCGACCTTGTTATAGTAAATAAGCGCTCCAGATGATTATAAGCTTCTTGGTTCAAGGTCAAGGAGTTACTCAACCTCCAAAATAATATAAATGACAAGGCCGAAGGCCGAGCTTTGCACGTTCCGAGTTTCTTGGTCGGCCTAACTCTGATCTTGGCTCGGCTTCCCGCTGTTTACAATTGACGCGATTTGGACATATAAAAATGTAATTAAATAATATTTAGGTGTAAGTAAATTAATAAAATGTTTGAAAAATGGGCCTACTTTTTCTTTTACTACCCTCTTGTCGACATTGAACAGCATTTTGTAAAATATATGTTTTACATAGGTACATATACAGTGTGTCCCTCGTACAAGTGCACATCCGAAAGTGGGTGAAACTAGATCTAAATATATCGACAAAGACAAAGAAAAAAAATTTCTTTCAATTTTTTTTTTAGTCTTTAAAAATACTCCACCTGGGTATCTTTGTATGGGACGCAAGCGCAGTGCCTTTGGTTAACCGCTCGTAGAAAATATTGTATTTATGATAGAACGTTTTATTTTTTTTTTTGTTAAAAAGATAATGGAATAGGCAATGATAAATAGGAATAAAAGTATAGTAAAATGGGGACATTATTTTGAAAAAATTGACTATGACTGAAAAAAAAAGACGGAAAAATTAAAGAAATGATCTTTTAGGATAATATTTTTATGGTAATGGTAGTTGATTATGTTTTGTTTTGGATTTGGTATGCAACGTGTATTCTTAAGGATTATAACAGTTTTATTTCATCGCATTACTCGCGATAGATCAAAAGTTATGACATATTTTATACATAAGTCTCCATGGTAGGCAAAAAAAAATTTAAAATGTAAATTTATAAAAAAAAGATTTTCTAAAAAAAAAAAAAACATTTTTTGTCGATAAAATAAGGTCTAGTTTTACCCCTTTTCGGATGTGCACTTGTACAAGGGTCACACTGTATAGGGTGTTACGATGAAGTTGCGGAAGCAGCCCCGGATTTCCCCTATATTCATGAATTTCATAAAATGGATCATCGAACCTTAAATATTGAGCGCTTACAGAGTCTTCAGTAGGAATTTTGCTGTATAAATAAAAGTCAACACCTTGTATTGTATATTTTGTAATATATCTTGATTTATTATCTATCTTTTCTCCTTCAAGAATTTTATGGCAAGTTGCTCATTCCTCGGTACTGAATGTAACTTTTCCAGGTGATTCCGTACTGTGGTTCTTGATGTTGCTCTGAAAGAACGGAAAACAATATAGGATATCAATTTAACTCCTAGAATCGGGATCTAGAATCTAGATTCAATGCCTTTTCAATATTTTAAAGAGTCCCACTTCGCCTCCATACCTCCGCGATCGTTATGAGTATATTTTCCTTAGAGACAAGCAAGTCAGGTCTCATACAGTCTCACTTTTAAAAACACCTTCTCATAACACCGGAGCGTATGGAAACTCTTTCACTGTTAAGTCCATCAAACTGTGGAACTCCCTTCCTCACACTATCAGGGATAGCCCCTCCATTGGTGTATTCAAAAGAGCACTATCTTCGACAACCTATCCTGTAGGTGTATGTATATATATCATTTATTGTGTATTTATTTACTGAATATGTATTGTTATATTTATTTATACTATGTAGGCATGTAAATTTTATTTAGTTTGTTATTATTTTTAACTAATTAGGTATCTACTATTAATTTAATCTTGTTTCTGTATAAGTATTATCGTGCACAATGTGAATATCTTATTTATTTCAAATATCCTTATCACCCTTGGTTTGCTGGAAGAAATCTCATTATTGAGATAAGCACGCCATTGTACATAACTTTTATTATATAATTTAGAATTAAGTTTTCTATGTGCAATAAGAATAAACATAAGTCTAGATCTAGATTCAATGGAATCATAATAATAATAATATAATGAAAATTCTTTATTGCACTTATAAACATAGTACACAAGGCGAACTTAATGCTAATTAGCATTATCTTCCAGTTTACCTTTGGTGATGTGGATAAATTAGGGTAGTGCCGGAAAAGATGATAAAATGATAATTAAATAGGTACAAGCTTATAAATAACTAAATATTAAAAAGTAAAAAGTTTACACAATATTAAAAACCATTACCTACTAAGCAGTATCAATAGTATATAGAGGTATATATTATAAATATATAAAATATAAAATAGATATATATTTCTATACAATAAATACACATATACATACATATTAATATATAGATACACATTTAAGACAAGACTCAAAACTCGTGCAAAAGAAGAAACAAAAAAACCCGATTAAATAGTTTGCGTTTTAAGAAAGTGCTGATGAACTCTATTTTTAAAAACTGCTAGTGATAGAGATTCTCGTATCCTGACCGGTAAACCATTCCAGAGACGTATTGCGGAAATTGTAAAAGAACTAGTAAACATGTCAGTATTATGTGTCGGAGTGCGCAGAAGTGAACGGTTCTCAGGTCGCTGAGAGCGGCCAAGAGAATCGAGAAAAACAAACCGCTCTTTTAGATAAGATTTAGATTTTTGTATAATCATAGACAATACAGCCCAGAAAGACATCTATTGTTCAACATGTTCCGTACAAATAATTCTGTCAACAATCGAAACGGGATACTGCAATCGTATTGGCTCTTCCAATCTTACGTATAGCGCCACAAACTTATCTTTCCCGAAGACGAAGACTCTAACGTAATAAACATAGAAACCATTTTGGTTTGGCCTACCGAAACATATAATTTTGGAGTGGCGAATTGTATCTGCTGGTTTAGTCAGATGTGTTGACAGAAATCGGTCACCAATGAGGAGTCTGTGGGCTGTATTCGTCTATGGACTGGCTGGATGCACAAGAGGCTTCGTCGAAGCAACACGGTAGGTAAATATAGCTCTCATCTCCTGATTTGGTTGCATTTATTGCATCCATGTGACAATGACCACTGCATACTTCGACATATACATATGTATATACAATGTGTAACAGAAAGGTGTAACCATATTTGAAGAGCTTATTCAGTCAATGGTATAGAACAACTTTTACTATGGAACAAACCCTGTATCTCTAAAAAAAAAATTCACTGTTTCATAGAAAAATACAATGCCGCTCGGCCGAAATGTATGGAAGGGCAGATTTTTTTTGAGATTTCAGGGTTGGCTCCATAGTAAAAGTTGTTCTATTCCATTGACTAAATAAGCTCTTCAAATATGGTTACACCTTTCTGTTACACGTTTTATAATATAATAAAAATAATAATGATTTTATAATTAAATGAGACTTGAGGATAATTCATGATCTATATAAAAACGGCTCACTTCAATACGTGTTATGATAAGGAAAGCCGACCAGTTTCAGCAGATTAAGACTGCCTTCATCTGGGCGAGTAAAGACGTTCTTCACTCGCCCAGATGAAGACAGTCTAAATCTGCTGAAACTGGTCGGCTTTCCCGATCATAACACGTATTGAGGTGAGCCGTTTTTATATAAATAATAAAAATAGAATAATAATTATTCTATTACTCCTTACTTGCAGGCCTAAAAACCTAGCTAGGAAACAGCAACACCTTTGTTATGGTACCACATTGTTATAGACTAAGCATAAATATGTACATATCCTTCATCTTGTACCCTCTTACGATAAATAAATGAATTTGAATTATTAAATATTGTTATAAATCAGAAGTGAAATAGCTTTTTTTAAAAATAAGGCCCGAAATACCCTAACAATGATTTAATTAAATGAAATACAATCACTGCATAACTAAAGCACACTAATGGCACGATTGTACGTCCGTTGCTTCTTAGCTCTGGCAGCCAAGGGAGCGGCGGTCGAAACCTGCTGCCTGCCTTGACTTTTATTCAGCCCACCGCCTGACGTCACTGAGTGAAGGGGATGGGTCTTACACCAACGACAGCTCGGAGCAGAATAAGGGGCGAGCGTCGGTTTGCACTGCCTTTTATACTACCCAGCCGCGCGTAGGTCTAATCCCCCACTCTTCTCTTCTATCTTCTCCTATAATATTTTAATTATTCAATTAATAAGAACGCTTACTGGTAGGAACACAGATAGCAGAGGAAGCTGTACCGGAGAAGGTGAAACCTGGTGCGGTGTGACGACAGCTGGCTGCGGGACGCGAACAACTTGCCGCAGAAATCGCACTGGAAAACAACAAAACACAATTAAACGTAACTTACGGCGTTACCTTGTAGGTGGTACAGCTGATGCCGGGCTCGACTGTGGAGGTACCACCATCTTACTTGGAGACACCCTCGAAGTAATTCGGGGGAGAGTAACAGGACAGCTCACAGGCAAAAAATCAGGAGGCCCACCATGCCTGGGACCGATGGATGGCAGTATATCCATCCCTAATAGCCGGGCCTTATATGGAACAAACTGGTGACGAGCAGCGGCGTCAGTGGTGCGAGGGTTCCCTGCCCAGCGTGTGTGAGTATGGGCAATTCTTCCATGATGACCGCCGGGAGTGGCGAAGTCCTGGAAAGGCTTATGTCGAGCAGTGGACGAACTAGGCTGATGGATGGATGAAAATCGACACTTTTATAACTTGTGAATTATAGTAAATAATGTAATATTTTGTTAAAATAGTACATAATTTTTGGAATCTTTTTCTAGGGATCTGCTAAACAGAAACGCGATTGGAGAAATTCGGCTCTATAAAAATATCTATTGAAATGAGGTCTTTTTCGACACCAATTCTCCTGGTTTGACAATTTGGAATGACATATGGACTGCAATTTTACATTTTATTAGATGGGTTTTTACAGTATCTAGGTCCTGGTTAAACGAAATTTTGATAGCAACTTTAGTACATTTTGTATTAATAAAAAACCGACTTTTTGCTACTTATCCACGAATCCGTCCCTCTCGCACTGAGGGTTTTTTCGCAAATGGAGTAACAGGGACAATAAAACTTGTAGATATCGCATTAACAGTTTTAAAGTGAATAACATCTTTAAAAAAGCGCCACATACGTAACAACACTAACAACATACCACGACAGTTTAAGACACTTAATGTTACAGGGAAAAAAAATTGTTAATTTGAATATATCGAATAATGTGAGGTGATGGCCTCACTATGCACTTCAAGACGCATTGATAAAATAGTAGAACAGAGTTTTAAAGCCATACATTCCAAAAACAATTGGTAAATAACAGTAGGCAGCGGCTATCGAAATTCGCGAGTCGGCCATCATGTCGCCGAACACGTCGCAGATGAACGGCCGCTCGCCCGTGTGGCAGCGATGTTGGCAGTTCCGCGGGATTGTAATCACACTCACCTCGAACTTGTTGACCCCGTAGTGCTTCCTCATGTGCTGCACGGGCGTGCGTCGCTGACAGAACATGTCGCCGCACACGTCGCTAATGAACGGCCGCTTGCCCGTGTGGCAGCGGTGTTGGCAGTTCTGCGGGATTGTGATCACACTCACTACACTCACCTCGAACTTGTTGACCCCGTAGTGCTTCCTCATGTGCTGCACGAGCGTGCGCCGCTGACAGAACATGTCGCCGCACACGTCGCTAATGAACGGCCGCTTGCCCGTGTGGCAGCGGTGTTGGCAGTTCTGCGGGATTGTGATCACACTCACTACACTCACCTCGAACTTGTTGACCCCGTAGTGCTTCCTCATGTGCTGCACGAGCGTGCGCCGCTGACAGAACATGTCGCCGCACACGTCACTGGCGAACGGCCGCTCGCCCGTGTGGCAGCGATGTTGGCAGTTCCGCGGAATTGTGATCAAACTCGCTACACTCACCTCGAACTTGTTGACCCCGTAGTGCTTCCTCATGTGCTGCACGAGCGTGCGCCGCTGACAGAACATGTCACCGCACACGTCACAGATGAACGGCCGCTCGCCCGTGTGGCAGCGATGTTGGCAGTTCCACGGGATTGTGATCACACTCGCTACACTCACCTCGAACTTGTTGACCCTGTAGTGCTTCCTCATGTGCTGCACGAGCGTGCGCCGCTGACAGAACATGTCACCGCACACGTCACAGATGAACGGCCGCTCGCCCGTGTGGCAGCGGTGTTGGCAGTTCCGCGGGATTGTGATCACACTCGCTACACTCACCTCGAACTTGTTGACCCCGTAGTGCTTCCTCATGTGCTGCACGAGCGTGCGCCGCTGACAGAACATGTCTCCGCACACGTCGCAAATGAACGGCCGCTCGCCCGTATGGCAGCGGTGTTGATGGTTCTGTGGGATTAAATTATTTATTTCCAGAAGAACATAATCAATATAATCAACGTTAAAATTTTTCTGACTTTGTAAAATTAAATAACTACCTAGTATTTTAACCCAAAAACCGCGCATTGACAACCGGACGCCTTGACTACTATAAAAAGAAATTTCGTGCCTCGTCCGGATTAAAAAACAAAATACAACAATGTAGTGATTGTGAGGATTATGGTTTTCAAGTATTTACGTAGACATAAAGTCCTCTTGGCGGCGTGCTTGCGTTGCTGACGGTACCGCATGCACCTGCACATTGCGGTACTAGTGACGCACAGGCTAATAGCAGAGAATATAAAGTATTACTACGTAAAGAAGCGACACTCTCCTCCCCGCGCGAATTTAACGTACCCCGCGGTCCCCCGCAAGTTAGTGGAAATCTGGAGTCAGGCAGAGCTCGATTACCACTCGTTTGCTGCGCGCGTGTTTTGTTACAAAGTTTTATCACGATACTGATTTTTAATCAGTATGGTGCGTTATTGCAGTGTTTATGGATGCCTGGAAAACTTTTTTTCAAAAATTAGAATTGCGTGATCAAACCTTACAATTTCGTTCAGTAACGCATTTGGAACAATAAAATCAGTATTTATAACTTTCCATGTTTTGACAAGTTTTAATTTTTTTTCCAAAATTTATGTTTGAGTAGTTGTTAATTATATGATGATCATTTATGCATACGAAACTATATAGGTACCTACTAAGCTTAGGCATACTATATATATATATATATATATTTTTTACTTTTAAAGTAACGAAAAAGCAGCGGTAATTCAGGGGTAGAACGCTGGCCTCTTAATTTGCTAATAGGTACTTACCACTATGTGAACAGTGAAGGAAAACATAGTAAGGAAACCTGCATGCCCTAAAAAGAGTGTATTTGTGCCCGAAGAACGATGATAGGGCTCACCACCCATCACGTTGGGACGTAATATTTGCAGGTGAAACGCGGGTTACCGAGTGTGGGTGGACTGTGACTTGCATTTCAAAGTTCACACTCGGAACACATCCGACACCCCCCGGGGCATTCAGGTCGTAACGATTTATATACATATATAAGGTTAAATAACATTATTTGGCGAAACTCAAAACAAATGTAGTACTAGTCTATATGGACAACTGTTTGTTTGGGAGCTAAGCGAAATTCTTAACTTTTTTTCACTTCCTCCTATACAAATTGCTCCGATCAGCTGACTCGTCCAGTATGGAAAGGTGAAAACGAATTTTAAGATTTTTTCACTATCCTATTAAAAAAAGTTATTCACATGTTCTACATATGTTTCAAATTTCGCCAACTAATTGAATTTAACCTTGTATATATATATATATATATACATATATTTTTTTAATACTGATTAATCCACGGGGAACCAGAAATTGGACTACGCTAAAATTTAGGAAGAGAATCACATAAGTTGCTGACTTATATTGTGTCCCTCTCGGGCGACGACGCTCACACGATTGCTGCCAGCCCTAGACTAGCTCACGCACACACACAAGCGTGTGCGGACAAGCCAGATGCGTGCGTGAGAGTGTAGGTAAATAACTTGAGCCTCGACTATGAAGTGTCGGGGGTGTGCTAATAGTATGGGGCTCATAATGTTTGCCTTTTGTTATCTAATTTGGAGCACTTCAAATTGGCACGCGTATCTGGCCAGGTATCTTTTGCTATCACTAATCCGTCCGTCTAATGACCGTCTAAAGTGCAATGGGGCCTTGGTATTTGAAATGCACTATACGCATGGAAGATGCGAGACTGCCCAGGAAACCAGACTCGAGACCCTTGACTCCAACCGGCAGTAGCGCAAGACTCGTCCGAAGCCCACATATACCTAAACGTACAGTGCGCGCCAATCTTTTAGTCGCCTGATTGAGTTACGAGTGCAAGCTTGCGCAGGTACAGTCAAGGAAACAATAATATCTATAAGTGGGAAGGTGTACTTGTTGTACCTACCTATTTGATATATATTTATAATTTTAGTGCAATCTTAACTGTTTAAATAAAACAAATTAATATAAACACCATTTTCCTACATTGTCGCCTTAAAACGCTTTAACGACCGCGAGGCATAACAACAACAATAAACTTTAACAAACTAAATCAACATAACAACAAATAAAGGCAACACAAACAGATTAACTTGACGAATCATAGAATTTTTTCCACGAACGTACTTATCATGCAACGCGCGCGTGCGTAGTGTACGGACGTAGCACTAACACTAACGCATAGTGTTGACACCTGCTAAATGGCGAGCGGGGGGTGTGGTGCGGCACGCAGACGGGTGTGCTCCGCGCCCTCGCTCCTGTAACGTCCCCCTGACACCGTAAAACGGCTATTGCGTCGCTTCTTGCGTCTATCTACAGAGGCGACTAAAAGATTGGCGCACTGTACAAAGGTCGCGGTGAACTACACTGCGGTCGCTGAAATCGGACTTTTAAAACCAAGCTGGGTTTCGCGAGTCATATCCGCGCTCATCGCCGTAGAAGTCCAACAAACCATGAGGTCGCCGTCGTCGGACTACGATGAGGAGGACATCATCATGATCATGATTACCACAAGCTCGTCCTTGAAGACGGCCCTGTACTCGCACTGTGAGCACGCATGCTTCCTCTCGGCGCCGTGCTTTCGTTGCTGATGGTACCGCATTGTGTGCATGTTGCTGAATTTGTGACCGCACATCTGGCGAAATTTTTCATTTTTAGATAAGTATGAAAAAACCGGCCAAGTGCGATTCGAACTCGCGCACGAAGGGTTCCGTACCATTATCTATAAAAAGGGCAAAAAAAACATATATGTTGTATGGGAGCCCCCTTCAATATTTATTTTATTCTGCTTTTTAGTATTTGTTGTTATAGCGGCAACAGAAATACATCATCTGTGCAAATTTCAACTGTCTAACTATCACGGTTCATACAGCCTGGTGACAGACGGACAGACAGACAGACGGACAGCGGAGTCTCAGTAATAGGGTCCCGTTGATTACCCTTTGGGTACGGAACCCTAAAAAATCAGCTCAATAATAAGATAAGATACACATTATAATAAAATAGGTTAAGATTGATCTTACGAAATAAAATCTTATTAGTACATTACGATACGAGAGCGATGAAACGTTTTCTGACGAGTGCACGAGTCGAGAAAAAGTTTCTCGCACGAGTTTCGTATAATTTGCGTATAATAACGCGCAGCGTGCGTAAAGCGGTCATTTTACGCACGGTGTGCTATAAAAAATATTAAGGTTAATCTTAGCTATTTGATGACATCTCTAACTAAAAGTTGATACGTTATCATTATTTTTGCCAACCCTTAATTAACTGATACCAAGCATAAAAAAAGGATTTTTCAGAAACATAAACAATCAGAACAGCGTAGAATCAATTTCAAAAGCAGAGCTCAGGACGGTCCCGTTGAGATATTTCTTTTCTCACTCTACTTTTATTCATCTCTATAATGTCCAAACCACTAAAGCAGAGGTCTCCAAACTGTTTAGCCTAAGGGCCACACTGATTCCTCCACTTAGTCCCGACGGCCAAGACCTAGATACCTCATCATACCAATACACTGTTTTGATATGGAAATATCTCACTGACTGACTGACAGCCGGTCACTGAGATATTTTTCGTGTACTTCGCAATTTTGGTTGGGATTTCGGGCAAGACGCTAGCCGAAGCGCGTGCTGTACACACACCTTGAAATAGGGTTATAAATAACATTCTTATAATAACGCCACTTTTAGACAAAAACGCATGATAACGTTTCTATTAATTTCGGTCGTGAGTTTTGATATATCATAAATAACATTACGCTGTTATCATAATTTTGTGAATTTTTTAAAACTAATAGCGGGCTAGAAACCGGACATGTCCGGCCAGCGACCGCCGCCGGTTTTGGCCCACGGGTCGTAGTTTGGAGACCCCTGCACTGAAGCATTCCTTTTTCTATTCCAGTCACTACATCTTCTTTCATGCTGCAAAAAGCAAAAGTGCTACCAAAAATATTACCTCGCATGTAAATTCTGCTTCAAAATGTGTGGTAGCATGTCTGCAGAAATAGTTAAACTTAAATTCTTTTGAACATACACTGCATTTTATTAAACCATGCTTGTCGATAGGTTTTACTGCTATACCCCAAAGCTTATCCCGCTTTTTATCTACCTGTCGTTTTATACTTCTTTGTTTTTCTTTGACACGCATATCTTTGTAAATTATATTGTAGATTTCATTATTCGGTGTAGTGTCTTTTGGCTTTAAAATCAGTAAGTCTTCGGAATTTGCTTTAATTTCATCGCCCTTCTTCGTGTTATCTATAGATTTTGTTTGTTTAGAAGGAATGGGATTTAAAAAATCATCAACATTAAAACTTTCATCGGTTTCAAAGATTTCCGTTTTAACTTTTTGTTGAGATATTTTTATCAGGCTTTCAATGTCAGTTGTACAGTTACTCAAAGCAGTACTTTGTTTAGATTTCTCGTAACTCTTATGATTTTTGCTAGGTGATACAAATTCCTGGAAAACATCATTTTTTAAGCTTTCTGCATTTAGTACATCAATTCCGGTTTGCTTATTTGTCAAAACATCTTCCATAATATCTGAACTTATATCAAAAATATTATGGTGGTTTGTCTTTTTCTTTGTCCGATGTTTTCGTTGTATGGAACAACTTGAAACATTAAATTTTTTCAAGTTCTTGATTCGTCGTCTTGGTTTCACCATTTTTTTCTTTTCAATCAGTTTTTCTTGACATGTATTTGGCTGATTACTATTTAAAAATTCGATATCTGAAAAATCTTCACTACTATAACCTATGTTGCACTCAAATTCATTGTAAGTCGTTGTTTTTGAGGTTTTTTGTACAGTTTCTTCACCCATTTTGAGCATATTATCTGCATAACAGCTTTGCTTTCGTAATGTCAGTGCAGCGTCAATAAGTTTTCTACAAGGAGCACATATTGACTGTGGCTTTCCATCATTTGGTGAAATCTGTAGAATAAAAAAAAATCAAATTCAAATATTTAGTTTATTTTGTAAAGTACATAATACCAGTGTCGTATTTTAATATTTAGCGCCCTGGGTCTGTAAGGTTTGTCACCCCATAAATTAACGAATTGAGAAATTCACGAAAAAAAATGACAAAATTAAATTTATCATCCACAATACGGAACTCTAGGTACGCGAGTCTGACTCGCACTTGACCGGTTTTTTAACAAATCAGTTACATACTAAAACTCATACTGTACAAATTACTTATATCTACTTTAGCTAAGGGATAAGAAAATACAAGACAGCAGGAACTCAGAGTAATGAAAAAAAAGAAATATACAAGGTGACTTTTTGATCATCGTCCAAATTCATACTGGAGGCTTGATAAGTGATCAGTATTTTGGATCAGCAACAATTTTTGTGAAATTCGTAAAATGAAATTTCGGCTTCCCATAGAAATTCAGTTCCAGTCCCGAGTGAATCACTATGGGGAGTTGAAATTTTTATTTTACGAATTTCACCAAAATTGTTATTGATCCATGATACTGATCACTTACCAAGCCACCAGTATGAATTTGGACGATGATCAAAAAGTCACCTTGTATATACAACGTGTAACAAAAAGGTATAACCATATTTGAAGAGCTGCTGCTTGACAGCTGCATTTAGTGATGAGGTACATTTCAGATTTCGGTTAAAAATAAAAATCAAGTGTGAGTTTACTCAACATTAGACACGTCATTCAACATTCAACATAATGATACAAAAGAAAAATGTGCCAAAATGTGTCCCGGGGCCCCCAAGAGATGTAAATCGAAACAAGTATTTTACTACCATTTATTTTCGTTTAGTTTAATTTCGTCATTGTTTTGTTTTTAATTAAATATTACTGCGTAACTTGGCGAACTCAAACACGACCTATAAAACATGAGAAACTTAAAAAAAAAAATCTTTGTTTCTATACGAATTCTATTGCACAATAAAGCAACATTCAAATCGAAATATAATAACCGAAACAAGTAGTACATCACTATCAACAATGAAGTATTACATTTTTTAATTCACACTTGCTTATACATAATTACGATACTTTGTAGGCATTTAAACGTCATAGGCGCCATCACTCAGTGGCTCTACTGTAGTTCTAGATCTGGAATAGGACATAGGCTACTTTTTATCATATAAATCTGTTCCCATGGAAACAAGAAACAGTGTCGTTCAGATACGCGGCTCAGCCTTCAGCCTCGCCAAACATACTATACTAGGGCTTAAATCAGTTATCAAAGAACGCCAAGACACATTAAGAGTCGGAGTTCCGAGATTGGGCAAAACAGGGTTCGGGGTTATGGCTTTTTAAGATAGCAAAATATTAATTTCTGAACAAAATAAATACCACTTGTTACCTTACAAGATGAAGTACAGGTTCATTAAAAAAAATCTTGGCATTAATGTATAGTAACTTCAGAAAAAAAAAACAGGATGTCAAGTTCAGGTTACACCCGTAGCGCTGCAATGCTATTCAAGAGATTTTCTTGAAATTCCTGTTTTTTTTCTGAAGTTACTATACATTATTGCCGTGTTTTTTTTTAATGAACCTGCACTTCATCTTGTAAGGTAACAAGTGGTATTTATTTTGTTCAGAAATTTTAATTTTTACCGTCTTAAAAAGCCATAACCCCGAACCCCGAATCTCGGAACACCGACCCTTAAAAATATTTACAGATTCGATACGACTAAACAAAAACTTAATCAACGCGGGCGAAGCCGCAGGCAAATGCTAGTTTTCTATAATTGAATAGATAACAAGTAGAGATGTGCCGACTATGACTTTGGCCGACTAGCCGGTTGGCCGACTAGTCGGTTGAAAAAAGGCCGATTAGTCGGCTAAGCTAAACATTGCTTTCGGTGGTATATAAAATATATTAAATTATTGTTCTGGTATATAAAAATAATTCGGGTATAAAAAAACTTATGTGACGTAATAAGTTCTTAATTCAGAGTTGCAGAAAGTCGCGTTTAGATAATGTTTAAATTAAATTTATAGTCTTCTTGATTTAAGTCCAATTATTTACCAAAGAAAGTGCTCCTATTCCTAGATTATTTTACAAACTCTAAGGCTGATTCTAACTAAAATAAAAATTAATAACAATAAAGTTTACGATTTGATTTCAATCACCCTATTTTAAGCATAGAAATATGTAAAGTATTAGGCCGACTAGTCGGCGCTTTGCAGACTAATCGCTGATTACAAATATGGCCGGATAGTCGGCTTTCCGAAGCACAAAATTCCAATGTTATATAATGAAATGCCTATTCTTATAAGATCTGAACAAAACAAAAATAAATCCGCGAAGTTATTAATTTACCTACCTACTTATAATTTAGTAACTACCTAATTATAGAAAAAGAAGTGCGACTCCCTCCCCACAGACAAACCAAATTTCTGATTGGTTTTGTGGGATGTATTTAGATTAAGTTATCTTTGAAGTAAATAAACATATTATAAGAAATATAAGAAATTATATTATAAGAAAACACGACAACTGTGAGTGACCCACCGTCTTTCACCGGTTCGACCGGTAGACAGCGATGATGCTTCATATTATGACATTATTGAAATGGTATTTATATTTACGAGATGATAAAAAAAAATATAATGTCATGAAAAGTCAAATAAATACAAGTTACCCAATCAGCTATTCAGAATTTCAACAACACGATTAGCAAATAGACAAATAACGAAAAAGCTTTAGATAAAAATTTCGAAACTATGAGAACATTTATCGACGATTTTAATGCAAGCGTAAACAATATCGCTATTAAAACAACATTAAGTAGTAATTTCTCTATGTTAGAAAACTTAACTGAAGCCATTAATATTGTTGTGAATTCTATATTATTCGCAAAACAAGATGTTCTACATCCCGCTATTATTTCCCCATCTCAAATATATTATCATGAGTTAACAAAAAACATTAAATTCTTACATCAAAATGAAGAATTTCCTTTACCGCTTTCTCTAGAAGATATTCATCTTCTCATAGATATTGCCACATTAGATGTATTCTACATCACTTTTAAGCTTGTATTTTTTTTAAATATACCACTGGTAGCTCCGCAAGAATTTGAACTCTACCATGTGTTCCCATTACCTGTGCCTCGCAGCTTTCAGGATCTTGCATTCGCGTTAATCCAACCAACAAAAAGATGTTTCGGAATAACAACAAACTGACATTCATATGTCCAATTTGATGATATAAAAAAATGCTTTACACTCTCTTCCACATATTATTTTAGATAGGAGTTATTATATTTTTTTATACTCTTTCAAGTTTTTACTTTAATACTTATGCATAATATAATATTCTCAGGTGACGACTGAAAACCGACGTTGTGGTCTTATACGGCCATAACATAAATGTCGAGTCGTAGCCCTTTTTGCTACCGTGGCACATAGGTACACATCAACATATTAGTAAGAAACGAATGTCTTTGTTATGTTATTAAAAGACACGTTTATGTTTATGTGTAATGAATTTTTTGTTTTTTCCATTCTTTTTCATTTTATTTTCTGTACATGTTAATTATTAAGTATTTTAGAGATAAGCTGAATTTTGTATTCCTCATTTTTGTGTATGTATGTGTTATGGTGCTTAATAAATGTTCTATCTATCTATCTATCTATATTCGGAACACTTTGTTTGCGAAGATTTAAACGAATACTCAGTGATGTCTAACCCATCGTGCGAATCACAATTATTTACAAAAATAATTAAAACAGTACCTAAAGAATGCGTTACAAAATTTATGTAATGGCCAAATTGAAATTTGGCAAAAGTTAACCAATAATTGATGGATCTACATTTATTCGAAACCTACAAAGTTAACTATAAATAAGAATAAGAATAGTTTAAAAGATATACAAAAGAGATAACAAAAACTTCAAAATAACAATATTCTAACTATCACTTATTTACACAATATCTATTGGTCCCCAAACTAGATTAGGTCTGTACCGCGGGAACTTAGGAAGTAGGACATCTTAGAAGAACAATTTTGCGTCGATTATTTGAACATAACCAACTGTCGTCGTGGTTACATTACATAAAACAAAAAGAAACAAACAACAAATTTACTACATGAGAAATAACTACAAAAAAATGGCAAAATAAAATAAAAGATAGATATTTAAAGTACATAAATATAAATAAACTAATATAACATTAATTCAAGTATTACCAAGCACTTATTATATGATAAGCTTTTTTGTGTGATATATTTCGGGCCATTGTGACTGATGCCGAGCCCGAATGGCCCGAAATATATCTCAGAAAATTTTATTTAACCGTTTTTTTATCTAATTATAATTATTACTATAATTTTAAGATGATTGTTACAAACAATATTATAATAGCTGCGAATAGATAAGTTTATATGTTTTATAGATTTTGTCATAAATTTTACATGTATTAGGGTTAAAAGTCCTTAGTTTGATCTGTAAACTAAAGCAATAAAGATTTAGATAGTATTTCTAGTCTTTTACTTGGAAACTCACTCCCCATGCAGATATTCAGCTCAGGCCCCGAGCCGGGATATAACAATATGTATGAATTAAAGGTGAAGGGCAGAAGATGTAATCAAGTATGTTTTATTTGATTTTCATCATCTTTTATTTGACCATGATGATGATGTTGAGGTGGGATGCCTGCCATGATCATACATCGCTTCAAAGCAATTACAATTTCGAAAAAAGTGGAATTTCACCCCACCTTATACACCTACACATCACCGACAAGTATCAGGTTTCAGTGTGATAGGAACCATGTTATCTTACTCTAGACACAAACACGGCTTGAACTAGAGACTATGTTAAAATCATAGACCACAGAGGCAGTCAAGAAATTTAAAAGGTGGAAAACTGACACCACAACTTCTCAGAGTCTATCAGTCTGTATATTCCTCCTGGGATTAATTAATATGTGCATGTCCCTCTGCCTACCCTAGACATAGATTCTGTTTCCTTACATCCATCAGGCTGGTTTGTCCACTACTGAACATAGGTCTTTCCAAGGATTCACCACTCTTAGCGGTCCTGCTGAAAGAAATGCCTATAGTCACACACACTGGGCAGATGGGTTGGTGAGAGCAGAGCCGAAACTCTCGCACAGTGACGCCGCTGCCCGTCACCAGTCTGTTTAATATAAAGGCCGGCATTTAGGGATGGATATATCGCGATCTATCGGTTCCAGGCATGCTGGGCACCTGGTTGTGTCCTCAAATAATTCAAGTGTCTCCAGTCAAGCCAGAATCTATCTATTTGCTCTAAATACCAATGTAATCTGTGAGAACTTTGCAATATAACAAAAGGTATTGATTTGATCTGAAAAAATTGCAGTTGCCTTGAATGTCGCTAAAGAATTAGGTACCTACCAAGGAATAAGTGAAACAAACAAAAGATAGGCAAGTTTTTTATGGCGTAGATATCGATGTGAAATTATTAGCCGAAATACATACCTTTATTCCAGTGGCTAAAAGTAGCTGTTCCTCATTATATTCGGCAAACATCTCACCCAGGTTTTCTGCCGATAAACACGTACGACAGATTGGCATGCTTTCCATTTTCTCGCGTGTTAAATAACTACATTACATATTATGATTGTAGGTATTTAAATATCTCAATTTCAAAAAAATTATCCAAAATTCTAAACAAAACAAATGATCACAGCACTAGCGCATGACACTCTGGCGCATGAGCACACAAGACACACACGCACACAAATTATAGGTAGCGTTCCAAAACCAACCAAACCCATGTGCTCTGTGCAAACCTCAGAATAAGGAATACAAATAGAAGCCTGGCTAAAATAAGAACTGGGTATTAGCCATTGTACTCATCTAACGTAAATTACTCCTGTGTACGAGTGAATGAAACACCGGACCGCACTTACTTTATATTTTTTCCAGGTGTGTCACTAGATTGAACCAAACAAATGTCAGATGGATGTAATTGTAGAGAAATAACTGGATACTAGGGTTCAATGTATTTTATTAAATCGAAAGAATAAAGGAAAACATTTTTACATTTTGATAGCAAGCCAACCGTCTACCTGACGTCTGAGTAAAAGACAATACAGACTTTTTAATCAACCTTAACATCCTCTCCTAATTTTACAAATTACTAATCTTAAAGTTGAATAAAACTAAATTTTATATATATTGCATCAGACGCCGAAACACATAGTCTTTTCTAAGCTTTAAAGTTTAAACTAAACAAAAAAAAACAACATTTTATAGTCAACTGACCTAAGCTCAAAACTAAACAAAAATCATTAACAAAACATTATTTTATGGTCAACTGACCTAATCAAAAAAGCTCCTATTATTACCCTTACATAAAACTGTAAAATACAGAAGTTATAAACTTATAACTTACTGATGAGCGAGCCCTTATGTCTTAAAAACTTTATACTGTTCAATGATTTTGTCAGTATGTCAGCTGTTTGAGAATTTGTGGGGCAATAATTAATTGAAATCTCATTTTGACAATAAAGCTCATGAATGTAATGAAATCTCACATCTATATGTTTAAAACGCTCATTAAATATTCCAGTTTTAATCAGTTGAATAGCACTCTGGTTATCAACGTAAAACTTAACGTTTGCTCGTATATATTATACTTATTTAAAACATTTTTGGTGTATTAGTTTTGTGCCAAGTAAATGCCCTTTTCATTTTGTTTTATTTCCATACCCAAAAATATAGTCGGCCTTTCATATATCTTGATCTTGAATTTTTCATTTATGTCTTTTAATACTTTCAGTATATCTTCTTTGTTATTTCCTACAATAAGTCCATCATCAACATATACGGCCAATAATATTGAGGCTTCTTCATTTTTTTTAGCACGCAAGGCTCATTTTTTTTGTCTGAATGAAACCTAAACTTTTCATAGACTTTTTCTTCTGGTTTTATGTCCAAGATTTTATTTTTAAACGTAACGTCACGTGCAACTACAATGTTACGTTTTACGTTATCAAACAGCCTATAACCATTATTAGCGTATCCAACCATAATGTATTCTTCTGTTCTGGAGTCTAGTTTCTTTATAGGTTTTAATACTTTTGCAAATGCTTCAGATCCAAACTCTTGTATATTTGCTAAGTTTGGTTTTCTTCCATTCCACAGTTCAAATGGCGTTCTGTTTTTAATGGCTTCACTTGGCAGTCTATTAATCAAGTATGTAGCACAGTACGCAGCTTCAACCCACATCTCTTTGTGTACATCTGAGTTAAATAGCAGTGCTCTTACCTTTTCCAATATAGTCCTATTCAATCGTTCAGTTTTGCCATTCAGTTGTGGGCTATGTGGTACCGTATAGTCTAGTTTTATGCCTACATGTTTACACCAAGCTTTTAATTCATTGCTTGTATACTCGCCGCCATTATCACATCAAAGTGTCGATACTTTCATGTCTTTTTCTCTCTCTGCTTCTTTAATAAAATCTTTCAGACTATCCGAAACTTCGCATTTATTTTTAAGCAAATATATAGTTGTAAAATGACTATAATCATCCATTATGGTTAGTATGTAGTATTTTCCATTCCAGGTTTTTATGTCTAAAGGACCACATACATCTGTATGTATTATTTCTAGTAATCTTTCTGCACGTCTACGCTGGGTTTTAAATGGCAATCTTGCCTGCTTTGCTTTTATGCAAACTTCACATTTATCTACCTCTTCAATATTCTCTACTTTTATGCCATCCGCGACTTGAGGTAAAATCTTCAACATACCTTTTCCAGGATGTCCCATTTTTTTATGCCACTCTATGGCTGAACTATTTTTATGGGTAGATATTAGTGCTTCATCTTGGTCTTTAGCAAGATCCAGTGTGAACAGGCCTAAGTCATCTTTTCTTCCTTTTATAATTCCTGAACTGCTAGAAATTACTACGCGATCTCTCTCAAACGTCACTTTTCCGCCGTTTTCAGTAACTGCTGAAACTGAAATTAAAATACGCGACAGATCTGGTACGTATAAAGTATTTTTCAAGACACAAGTTTTGCCCAAAAATTCTCCCTGACATACTGACTTCATCTTTTTGCTTGTTTTAGCCACACCGATATCAGTTACGTGACTTTTTATGTTGCACAGCGCATTTTTATCATTAACCATGTGAGCTGTGCAACCAGAATCAACGACAAATTTTATGGAGTCTGACTCCTCAGCATTATCGTACATATGAAATGCTGACTTATTTTTACCCAATTTTATGGAGTCTGCCTCCTCAGCAATATCATGAACAATAAATGCCGACTTGTTATTACTGTTTTTATGTTGATTCTTAAAGAAACAATTTTTATCTCTGTGGTTGGTTTCCTTGCAGATTGAGCAACAATTTCTAC
This sequence comes from Ypsolopha sequella, assembly GCA_934047225.1. Taxonomy (NCBI): domain Eukaryota; kingdom Metazoa; phylum Arthropoda; class Insecta; order Lepidoptera; family Ypsolophidae; genus Ypsolopha; species Ypsolopha sequella. The sequence continues at coordinate 6,612,350 of OW204011.1, forward strand.
AATCTTTGGCAAAATGCCCTACTTTATTACATATAAAACACCTAGTATTCCTGTTATTACCTCTGTACGCCGACTTATTATTACCATCACCTTCATTTACTTTACCCTTGTTTTTATTACTCGTTACAGTTTTGTATGCGAAACTAGAACTTGCTTCACTATTTTCTTTTCTTTTCTCCTCTTCTTTTATGAGTCTCAATTTTAGGTTCTGTAGCGTCTTTTCATCTTTGGATGTCGATTCCCAGGCGGTAACATATCCCGTATAAGCAGATCCTAGACATGTAAGCATTTTACTCTCCAACATATCTTCTGCGAGGTCTACTCCAATTTGCTTTAACCTATACGTAATGTTCTCTAGTGTAGCCCAATTTTCTGTCATACCCGCTTCTTCGTTAAATTTGAAGTTGAAGAAATCTTGCATTAGAGAACCTTTACGGCGATTCTCGCTCCCGTCAAACAGCTCGCAGATTTTTCTGTACATCTCATGTGACGTTTTACACGTAAACAACTGGACCAACAACTTTTTCTCCACTGTTTGAATTATTACCAATTTTGCCTGGGCATCCCTTTTTTGGAAAGAGGAGTCCCCCGTTTTCTCTGTCTCTTTACCCCCTACTATATCCAAAAGATTTCTTGCTTGAAATCATCGAAATAATTATAAATTCGATATTATTATTTCGATGCTTGAAATAAATTAAACATATGGTAACCACATATGGTAAGAATCGGCATTACAAAGTTTCTCAATAGATTTTAATTCGTCCGCGCTGGCCATTTTTCATCTACTTTCTTGTTTTATGCGGACTTTTATTTTGTACAAATTTTATGCCAGCTTATGTAAAGCGTAATTAGCCCATAACCTGTAGAGAAATAACTGGATACTAGGGTTCAATGTATTTTATTAAATCGAAAGAATAAAGGAAAACATTTTTACATTTTGATAGCAAGCCAACCGTCTACCTGACGTCTGAGTAAAAGACAATACAGACTTTTTAATCAACCTTAACAGTAATTTGGATGTATTTTAAATATTATAATACCATCAAATTAAATATGTCTCATCATTGTATCGTTGTGTTGTAATATCGTTCGTTGCGTGCATCACATCTTAATTTGGTGGCATTGAAATGTCTAATGCATTTTGCAAAAGTTTACAGCTTCACCGAGAGAAATTAAATATTTTTGTGCTCTTCCTCTCAAAATTTGTGAAAGTGTTATTTATTATTGTTTGTGTTGATTGTTTTTTTAACATTGTAATAAAATGTCTTGTGCGATTGAAAGCTGTAAATCGCATACAGGAAGAAAAGAAAACAACAATGAAGCAATATCATTTCATCGGTGAGTTCTGATAGTTTTTATGTTAATAAGTTGCAGGATCATACCTAAAACTCAGTAACAATAATAGTAGTTCTTGTAAATCATACTCGTGTTCAATTCTACACCGATATTTGCCTGTTTTATATAGATTTTCTGCCGACTATTAGAGGTTATGTTTTTTTGCATAGTGATGTACTAAAGTCCGTGTGGCCAACTATCGAACATTGGTTCCCGCGGCACTCGGCAGCCATGCATAAAGGATAATACCGCAGATAAATTGCAGCGCAAGTTAAAAGAAAAATAATGCCGAATAATTTCGCTATATTTTTTTGTTACAGATTTCCAAAAAGGGAAGAATTAAAAAGAGAATGGCTTAGACGAATAATTAGACCAAATTGGGCAATTAAAAAAAGCAGTCATATTTGTTCGAAACACTTTACGCCAGATTCTTTTGGACCAAACGAAAATTTAAAATGGAGACGGTTAATAGCAGATGCTTTACCGACGTTATATTTACCAGATACAGACACATTGGTAACCTTTAAATAATCATGTATAATTGCATTATCAATCTTGTTTGTAGGTACGTGCTCGTACTATACTATAGTATATTAACTCGATAATTTTTCAATTTTAGGCAAGAGAACCAGTACCTATGGATGTCTGTGGTGTAGAAAAGTGCATACTTCTATGTTCGCAAATCGTTCTGAAAGGCCTGTTCAGAACTTGTACGTTACTTCCGTGATCGACTTCACGAAAAAAATCCGCAGATCTAGGCATTTTCGTACTTAGTGGTTGACAATAAAAGTACTTTGACAGGGTAGTTCTATCGTGAAATGAATTTTGGGAATGCTTATTGACTTCAACTGCGCATAATTTGATTTCTTATTACAGGTTATAAGGTATTTTAATCGTTCATTATTTGTTATTATTCAAGATAAGTTGATGTTTATTTGATAGAAATAATAAAAAAATTGAAATTACCTCTGTAGTAATTGCGCTGTTATCGCTCATCATTGACATAATATTATTATTACGAAACCTATAAGTCTATGATTATTATGATTTCCCATGTTTCGATTAATTTCTTCCTCCTTGATTGAACAAAGACGCGACATCAACGAACATCTATTTGATTGAGTTAAGAGGCGACTTAAAAATTATCCACTTAAATAGTTTACGGTTATATCTCTGATACAAGCTACAGCATTTTTTGTACTAGAAACAAGCACAATTTTGGACTTAACTTATGTACCTACCTGCCTACGATATAGTAATTTGTACTTAATAAAAAATATTATGCTAAACGAAAGATATCCTTTTATTAATTCCTTATTTACACAATATAACATGTGTCCCACTGGGGTAGACAGAGACCACTTTGCTATTAATTCTCTTGGCCTCCTTCCAACGCAAGAGGATGTCACCAGAAAGGTCGGTGCCTCCTGCATTCTCTTTTTTTTCACACTTTGATACGATATAATGTGTGGTAAGCAGATTGGTCGTGGTTCCGATTTGGTTTATTTATCGTAGTCAAAAATCGACATTGTTACATCACTAGCAAAGCAACGAACTAGTGACAACCTACCTAATTAAGAAAAAACTAATACATATCCATCTCTCTCTAACGCACTATAATATCGTAAGAAAATCAAGGATAGGTGTCTTTCTCCGCGTATTATTTTAGCCAGGCTTCTATTTGTATTCCTTATTCTGAGGTGCAAACCGTAGAAAGATGTTTACGGTGCAAACCCCTATCACCGAGCAATAATTCTAGTCGGATGAGCTAACGTTTTGGAACCGGTCACGGAACAGTCTTCGGACTAACTTTGGTGAGATTCGGAACGGACATGGAGTAATACGTCCACAAATTATAGAGGGATATACGTCAAAAGAAAAGTTAGGCGGGAAGACGAAAATTTTTAAATGATGGATGAGGATGTTTTATATTTATAGAGAAAACTTGCTGATAATCAAATTTCAGACTTGTAGGAAAGTAGGAAATAACAGAAAACAAATTCAAATAAAAATGTAGTTCTAGGGGAAAAAATAGGAATAGTTCTCATTTGTGGATTGAGATGTGTTCAAACGTTTAACACTCTTCAGTTCAAGTTTTGTAATTTTTGATATCCATGTAAACCAACGACATTATGTAAACGTATAAAATCATACGTCAAGAAACATGCTTTTGACAGGAGGAATAGGTATATTCCCGTCGATTTTCACAGAGCAAAATATTGGTCGTGTCAGTAGACAAAGTTGCTCGGGTTTGATCGTTCCAAAACGATCTCATTTGTGGTTTTGGAACCAGCATTTAGTAACATCTTCTACTTCATCGGACAACATACGGTGTTTCGGAACGTTACCATACCGAAGTTACTGGGGGGGCTGAACAGCGCTCAGAATAAGGGTTTCACTTTGACAGATGGAGTGTTGCCATCATCCAAAAAAAAAAGTCCTAATAACAAATCCCTTTGGCCATGTTTCCCGAATGTCTGATGCCAGGGTGGCTAAGCGCATCTTCTTCTCCGAACTGCAGAAAGGGAAACGGAAACAGAATTCAGAACATTTTTTTTTTAATTAGCTGTCAGAAAATCCCAAATTCAAATTCAAATTCAAAAAGTTTTTTTTGCAAAGTAGGTATATATAATACACGTTTCACAAGTCAAATTTTAATCTTATAAAAATATATGTAATAAAATGATAAATGTACATGAACTACTTAGATTAAATGTTTTTTTAATTTATGTAGCAATATATATACGATTAAAATTATAGGTAAAATATTATTATACAAGGTGAAATCCAATCAACCGCCCGAACCCATACCGGAGACCCGGCCAGGGACCAGGAACAGGTTCAATGATCACCAACCGAGCCCCCAGCACGAATCCAGGCAGCCGACCAAATCCCATCCTATATACTACATAGTAATAGGTTACATATATAAATACATGCCTACCTCCGCCCATTCGATTAGTCTTGCTAAGAAGAACGGGCAAGAAACTTGGCAAGATTATGTCTTTTTTTTTTAACATAAACTTATACTATACATCAAATTACTTATATCTACTTTAACCAAGGGATAAGAAAATACAAGACAGCAGGAATTCAGGTTAATGAAAAAAGAAAAACATATATATCTTTGCCTACCTGTCTCATATAGTCTATTTCCTTTTACAGTCTGTAATTAATTAATGTAAACTCTTAAGAGGAATCAAAAGTTAGGAAATTATATTAATTAATTAAATTATTATCTACTATCATCAAAATCAGTATCACTATAACACCATGCTTCACCATCATCCAAATATTCATTCATTCCCTCTGTTTCATTTCCCTTCCTTTCATTTGGTTTGATTTTGATGGACGGTTTGGGTTTGTCCCAGGGTTGGATTTCGTAGTATAATTATACTATTTGTACCATATTTTCATGACATGTAGTATCGTAATGGAACTATAGTTTTAACTATTTTAACATAGTATAGATACTATGTAAAAATACCATAATTTTATCTACAGGTCGACCGACTTGTTTTATTGGTTGAGACATTTTGCTTTTTTACATTTACCCTACAATATAGGGAATTTCTGTGCGTTATAAATATTTTTAGTATTTTTTTTTAAATTTCAATAACAAATAGGCTATTTTATTAAATTATGAATATTTTTAGTAATTTTTTTTTAATTTCACTAAAGAATAGGCTATTTTTATTTCAATTTAAAACAAAAATCAACGAAAAACTAAACGTAGTATAATTTTAGCCAAGTAGTATATTTTAATTCCCATAGATAATAATTTTCCGAGGGTCTAAATCCAACCCTGGTTTGTCCGTATAGTCCGTTTGTGCGAACGAATCATCCATCCATCTCACTCATCTCTGCCGTGTGCCTGTGCATAAATTACTCGCTATCACTATCATCATTGCTCAGTGCTCGTGTATTATCTATGGTGCTCGCTATACAGTGGCTATACGGAGTATACGGCATAAAGGAGGAAGAAACCCTTCTTCACCAATTCTATCAAATTACGGCTTACAGCGTACATAGTTTAATATTTAAATTACCCGTTAATCAAAGTGGCCTCGGGCCTTGGAGATCTTTAGTGGCCCTCTAATCCCCTGCCTTGAGTTTTGTGACGAAAGCAAGTTTTATCGAATCTTTATAAAATAAAATAAACACTATATCATCTGTGATTAATTACACAAGGAAGTAGTTGAATAATCAGTCTTGATAGTGCGATTATCGATTATTATATCGCGGAGTTTAATACAGAGAGGTAGTGTCTCGAAAATGGTTATCGAAAAAATTTGCTGTCTTGGGGCCGGGTACGTGGGAGGCCCTACGTGCAGTGTAATAGCACTGAAATGCCCAAATATCAGAGTTACGGTATGTGACAAGAGTGAAGAACGAATAAATCAGTGGAACTCCGAGAAGCTGCCGATTTACGAGCCAGGCTTGGACGAGGTCGTCCAGAAGTGCCGGGGCAAGAATCTGTTCTTCTCTACCGACATTGCTAAAGGTATACAGGAAGCCGACTTGATTTTCATCTCGGTTAATACGCCAACTAAAGCTTTTGGTAATGGAAAAGGAAGAGCAGCAGATCTGAAGTATGTTGAAGGCGCAGCGAGAATGATTGCAGACCTGGCCACTAGTAACAAGATTGTTGTTGAAAAGAGTACCGTTCCTGTCAAAGCCGCTGAGATAATAATGAAAATCCTGCGAGCTAATACGAAGCCTGGTGTTGAGTACCAAATCCTGTCCAACCCAGAGTTCTTAGCTGAAGGAAGTGCTATAGTGGACTTGTTAGAAGCCGAGAGAGTTTTAATTGGTGGAGAGGATACCACTGACGGTCACAAAGCTATTCAGGAGCTCTGCTGGGTGTACGAACATTGGATACCAGCCAAGAACATTCTCACAACAAATACTTGGAGTTCAGAATTGTCGAAATTAGCAGCAAATGCATTTTTAGCTCAGAGAATCTCTAGTATTAATTCGTTATCTGCTGTCTGTGAAGCAACAGGTGCAGATGTGTCTGAGGTAGCCAGAGCCATTGGTAGAGACTCCAGAATAGGACCCAAGTTCTTAGAAGCATCAATAGGGTTTGGAGGCAGCTGCTTTCAAAAAGACATCCTAAATTTGATTTATCTCTCCGAGTGCCTGAATTTGCCAGAAGTGGCAGCGTATTGGCAGCAAGTCGTTGACCTAAATGACTTCCAAAAAACCCGGTTCACAAGGAAAGTTATTGAATCACTCTTCAATACTGTTTCTGACAAGAAAATTGCTATTCTCGGGTTTTCTTTCAAGAAAAACACAGGTGACACTAGAGAATCTCCTGCCATCCATGTTTCAAAGACTCTACTAGATGAAGGTGCAAAATTACATATTTACGACCCCAAAGTTGAAACGGATCAGATCCTCTGGGAGCTGGAGCATCCATGTATGACTTCTGAGCCAGAAGTTGTAAAGAAGAATGTTCAAATTCATGACTCTGCATACTCAGCCGTGTCTGGGACTCATGCTATTGTTCTGTGTACAGAATGGGATGAATTTAAAGAGTTAGATTTCAAGAAGATATACGATGTTATGATGAAGCCGGCATATATTTTTGATGGGCGGAAGATTTTGGATCACGAAGCTCTGCTAAACCTTGGCTTCCATGTTCAGACCATTGGGAAGAGGCTATCCAGAACTGGCAGTATAAGGGCGCAAGGAAGTCAAACAATGCCTTAGGATATAAGAGTAAGTCATTTTAATAAATTTTATCCTTTTGCCTGCTGCTTCACCTGTGTTAACGGACAATCTTGTTAACCGTGTTAGTTACTCAACCCTTATTTGATATCAATAATACCCTCTTTAATCTTCATCCACTAATCCTTAAGCAAATGCCAAAAAATTTGCAAAAAACTACCTACAAAGAGGTGGACCAGGTTACAAAATTTAATGGGGGCTCCTTTTTGTATTAAATCTATTTCAATTTTTTTTTTGTATTTTGTTTTTATATCAGTTTTTTGATAAATATATATTTATGTCTCTTTTTTACAAGATTTTTAATGTAGTTTTAGTTTATTGAATAAAAAGGTAAAAATAAAATGTTGCTCCACTGGGCCCCGCATCATTAATTTATTGTCAGATTCTAAACTGATGCCGGGCCCAGTGGGGCCCGAAATATATCTTGAGCAAAGTTTTTATATAAGCTTAAATCATAATTTTCCAAATACTGTTTAAATGAGTAAAAGGCTTTAGGCTGCCCTTAGCATTTCTTAATAAGACAGTGATTTATATACTTAGAAGATTGCATACAAAAAATTTATAAATAGCTATCACTGTTCTTAAGAGATATAATATAGATTAGTTCTTTACATATGAAATTGCCATTTTTTATAAAGAATTTGAAGGAAACTCTAGGTATTTTTATTACTAACATTTTTGAATTTTTCTTAGGAATGATAAATCAAAATTATGTAATTTCTTATGCGTATGAATGAGACAACATTAAGCTAACAGACAAGTGCTAGCTGTATAAAATTATTACGAATATTATCACGGAAATGGATGGCATTTAGGACAAACTGTTTTTGAAGATTTAATTTTTATAATGAAACTGAAAATAAAAAACAAAATTTAATATGTAGATGTAAAACCTTGAAATCAACTTTCAAACAAACATCAAATAGCTATTCAATTACAGGAGTTATGAACTCATGAACCTGTAAGAATATTTCGGTAATTTCATATGTAAAGACCTATTATATTTTTATGAATGTTGTGATTTTGTTATTGCTTTAATCTGCACCAGGCATCAACAAAAAGACAATTGCATCAAAACAATATATTAAATAACTTTTTCCTCATTAAAACTAAATTTATTAGGAAGTCTCAGGTATTTTAAATAATAAATTTACTTCTATTTACTTAACCTTTTTCAAATAATTTACTTCCTATTTATGGGATTAGTCAACGACAAAAAAGAACAATCTTTTTCCCTCCAATTTTTATTTAAAATAGAAAAAAAAAAATCGCATTTTTTAAATTCACTGTGATTGTTTTGAAGCACAGAATTAAGGCGATACCAAAAAAAAATGGGGTTTTTCGAATCATTTACTCCACTATAACGTCATCTACGTATTTAATTATTGGGTAAATGTTTATTGAGTATTTGATTAAGATTCTCACTGAAGGAAAACGCGATTGGATAAAATTTTCTCGATAGAATTTAATTCCGAAAAGACCTCTAAATTGTTTAATTTTTTTCTGTAATTCTGAAATCTTAACTAATTTCATTGTGAAATTGCATTTAAAATGTGGTTATGTATTTGTAAAGTCTCCTTGAAAATCTTTTTGACAAAATAGCTTAGTATATTTTATATTAATAAAAAACCGACTTTTTGCTACTTTTCCACGAATCCGTCCCACTCGCACTAAGGGTTTTTCGCATATGGAGTAACAGGGACGCTAAAACTTTTACGTATCGCCTTAAGCTCATACTCTATATAATATGGTTTGGAGTGAAATTCATCTTGGGAGAATGTAATTGAACCTTGTTACTGATCAGTGATGATCACTGACTTACATAGACAATACAGCCCAGAAAGACGTCTATTGTTCAATATCTTGCGTACAAATAAATTTTCAACAATCTAAACGGGATACTGCAATCCTATTGGCTCTTCCAATCTTACGTATAGCGCCACAAACTTATCTTTCCCGAAGACGAAGACTCTAACATAATGAATATAGAAGCCATTTTGGTTTGGCCTACCGAAACATATAATTTTGGAGTGGCGAATCGTATCTGCTGGTTCAGTCAGATGTGTTGACAGAAATCAGTCGCCTGTTATGAGGAGTCTGTAGGCTGTATTCGTCTATGCTGACTTATCAGTTGATAACTTACAAAGTCTCATTTATATTGAAAGTCACCTTATATTTCTGTGGTAACCATCTATGTTAGAATTTGCCTCCATTTCTTAAGGAACCCTAAAATAGAAGAAAAAAGACCGGCCAAGTGCGAGTTGGACTCGTACCATTATCTATAAAAACGGCAAAAAAACATGTCTGTTGTATGAGAGCCCTCTTAAATATTTACTTAATTCTATTTTTTAGTATTTGTTGTTATAGCGGCAACAGAAATACATCATCTGTGAATATTTCAACTGTCTAACTATCACGGTTCATGAGATACAGCCTGGTGACAGACGGACAGCGGAGTCTTAGTAATAGGGTCCAGTTGGTTACCCTTTGGGTACGGAACCCTAAAAACACAATAACCATGCTTGTATTTGATGGATTCGATTTGCGGCAACAGAAATACATCATCTGTGAATATTTCAACTGTCTAACTATCACGGTTCATAAGATACAGCCTGGTGACAGACGGACAGCGGAGTCTTAGTAATAGGGTCCAGTTGGTTACCCTTTGGGTACGGAACCCTAAAAACACAATAACCATGCTTGTATTTGATGGATTCGATTTGCGGCAACAGAAATACATCATCTGTGAATATTTCAACTGTCTAACTATCACGGTTCATAAGATACAGCCTGGTGACAGACGGACAGCGGAGTCTTAGTAATAGGGTCCAGTTGGTTACCCTTTAGGTACGGAACACTAAAATCACAATAACCATGCTTGTATTTGGTGGATTCGATTTGCGGCAACAGAAATACATCATCTGCAAAAATTTCAACTGTCTAACTATCACGGTTCATAAGATACAGCCTGGTGACAGACGGACAGCGGAGTCTTAGTAATAGGGTCCAGTTGGTTACCCTTTAGGTACGGAACACTAAAAACACAATAACCATGCTTGTATTTGGTGGATTCGATTTGCGGCAACAGAAATACATCATCTGCGAAAATTTCAACTGTAACAAAAAATATTTGTGGAATAAAAGTACAGGAATTTGTGTATAATTTATTAAACATGCTTATCTCATCCACAACACTGTAATATAAATACAACACTAATGACAAACATCTCTCTTTGTTGATGGATTTTCTACTACATTTCTTATGTTAATAGTAATGCTATTTACAAAACAGTTTGTCTATAAGTCTAATGACTAATGATTTATTCACAACCAGCGGCCCGTCCCGGCTTCAATCTATCTTTATGCATTTTGCAGCGGGTCTACCACGTAATTCTGATTTTCATCAACATCAACTTGAGATTGAAATTTGACGAGCGTGCGACGACGCCCGCCTAATATGCCATCTCTTTTGCACGCACGTCAAATTTCAATCTCAAGTTGATGTTGATGAAAATCAAAATTACGCGGTAGACCCCCTGGACATAGAGGCGCTGAGCGCAAAAGTAGTGTAACCCACAATAAAATTTTCGAGATTATACATCATAAATTGATGTATCCACCCATCCATCAGCCTAGTTCGTCCACTGTTGGACATAAGCCTTTCCAGGACTTTGCCACTCCCGGCGGTCATCCTGGAAGAATTGCCCATACTCACACACATTGGGCAGGCGGGTTGGTGAGCGCGGTGCCGGAACCCTCGCACCAGTGACGCCGCTGCCCCTCACCAGTCTGTTCCATATAAGGCCCGGCTATTAGGGATGGATATACCGCCATCCATCGGTCCCAGGCATGGTGGGCCTCCTGGTTTTTTGCCTGTGAGCTGTCCTCTTACTCTCCCCCGAATTACTTCGAGGGGGTCTCCAAGTAAGATGGTGGTACCCCCACAGTCGGGCCTGGCGTCAGCTCTACCACCTGTAATTGATGTATAGAACCTCAGAAAGCTAAATTTGGGCTACACCACTATTGAGATTTTATAAAAATTTATATCAGGAACCGCAAAAGGATGAATTTGGGTTACCCCACTATTGCACTCAGCGCCTCTAAGTAGTTGACATTACTAAAATAGTTGGACATATGTATGGTATCGCGTGATATGTTCTTTAATATTGTAGAATATTTTTTTGTTCAATCATCAATAGTTACCGCAGCGCATGCGATGAAAGACGTAAAAACAATATTTTTGGCCAAGTTCGTCACTGTTTTTCATGTACTAATTAATTGTATATCAAATTTTATTAATTTATTTTTACATAAATCTACTTACACTTAAAAACATGAAATTTAAAAAATCTAAATAATACATGTCGTCATTAACGGGATACCTGACGCTAGAACATCCACAACACCAGGTTTTCAAGGGTTCATTGGAAGAAACTAGGTCTCTCCTCATATTGAAGAAAATATGTTTGATTTATCGATCTTTTATCTAGGGATTCCACCTATAAACAATGTATTAAGATTTATACTTTTGTCAAAAAAAAAAGTTTTCCACCCTCTTTTTTTGGTTTTCAAACGTTCGTCACAAAAAATGCGGTTATTAGATCAACTTGATTTTTTTTTAAATAGGCAATAGAAATATGAAGGGATTTTACCTAAATCCAATATATTTTTCCCTACAAAATATTTCAGTATTAGCTAAAAACACACGAATTTGTTGTTTCGCTGCGTGATCACTAGTATTATGCGTCCAAGAAAAAGAGGCCAAAGAGCCAACATATAATCGCCTCTATGAAAAGCAAATAAGGTCTTTGCCATTAGACTTATTGTGCTGGACGGGTAATAAAAAAAAAGTTGCTAGGGTACGCCATCCTCTTTTAAAATTTAAAACTGCTCAATCAACCTGCGCGCGAGCCGAAAAGTCGTCGGTCGCGCATCGATGTTTTCCAATTTCAAAACCCTAGATTAAATAGTCAAAATGCATATACCAGAAACTGAAATACACAGAAAAGAAACAACCGTATTTTTTTCGCATATCGCCTTGAAATTTTTAGCCATATATATTTTTTCAAAGCGGTCTGCCCTATGGCTTTTGATGTTCTTTTCGAAACGGTGTGACCTAGAAGTAATTGAATCATCGCCAAATAAAGATGGTTGACCCTAACACCAGCGAAGGCTAATATTTTTCCTGGTCACGTATGAAATCAATCATGTTTAGTCGGTTTTAGGTCAAGGCGAATTCGTTAAATTCGTGAGAATTTATAAACAATCGGACATCAATTTGCACTTAAATGTGAACTGGCTATATTTAGAACTAGCCCTGTGCCCGCGGTTTCGTTCGCGCGAATGTAGGTAATCAAATTAATGGCTATGTCTCCAGGGAGCAAACTATAGCCTATGTCCAAGTAAAAAGTCTAATTGTTACAACAGTGAAAGTAATTTCAAAATCGTTTTGTTCTAGAGTTTATCCGGGCAATGTCCCTGGAAAACTACCAGTCCCCAGGGAACAATAAGAATAAGAATAGTTTATTTAACCAAAGATATACAAAAGAGATAACAAAAACTTCGAAATAACAATATTCTAATTATCACTTATTTACACAATATCTATTGGTCCCCAAACTAGATTAGGTCTGTACCGCGGGAACCTAGGAAGTATAGCAGACATTGAGCACCTCATTTTGGATCAAATAGAATTGAACTCTATGAGGTTTCATTATTGTTTAAAATAGCACGCTTTGAGCAGTGGCGCTTACAACAGCCGGAAACATCACGCGCTCTCAAAAAACACGTTTTTCACCCGTAAAAAATTTAGTATTTACGATTCAATAAAAGTTTAACCGACAATCGACGTGGTTTAAAATTATGAATTTTATAAAATATTTTTCACGTGAATTATAGTTTTCAATAAAGAGATACACTGTTTTGAAAGTAAATTTGGGCTAGTGTAGAGGTAAGTTTGACAATTTTTTTAATGAATCGAAGTATGTTTAATTTTGTTTTGGGTTCCTACAGTCGCTGCATAACGGTTTTGAAAATATCATGCTTTTTTTTAAGCATAAATATATCACCATTTTGTAGATATACTGGTTTTAAAAAGGCCATTTTACCGAGATTATGAATTAACAGCTCCTTAAAAGTAACAATTTTGCGTCGATTATTTGAACATAACTAACTGTGGCTACATTACATAAAACAAAAAGAAACAAACAATAACTGTACTACATGAGAAATAACTACAAAAAATAGCAAAATAAAATAAATGATACATATTTAAATATATAAATACATAAATATAAATAAACTAATATAACATTAATTCAAGTATTACCAAGCACTTGCGCGCTTTCACTCATGTGCATAACATAATTAATTTATTTAACATAATTTATTTTAATCTACGTATACATAGCCTATGTCCAAGGGAAGAATAATTATTACAAGAGCGAAAGTAATTTCAAAATCGGGCAATGTCCCTGGAAAACTGCCAGTCCCTAGGGAACAATCTATAGCCTATGACCAAGTGCAGGGTCTATTTAGTCGAGTTGTAATTCATTCGGTCCTGCACTATATAGTATCCAAATCCTTTCAGTGGTTCTCGAGTTAAAACGGAACAGACAGACAGACAAAAATTCTAAAAGGTTTGGCCTCACTACTCACTAGCTTTTGCCCGCGGCTTCGCCCGCCCTGATTTCGTTTACATTTTTGAAAACTAGCGTAAATCACTCTCCGGCCCATAAACTATTACTATACAAAAAATCACGTCGATCCGTTGCTCCGGTGCTGCGTGAAAGAAGGACAAACAAACACTTTTTCGCATTTATAATAGGGTTACGGACACTCGACCAACTAAATTTTGCAGTTTTCGTTTAAGCCTATTAATATATTTAAAAGGTACGGAACCCTCCGGGCGCGAATCACACTCGCACTTGACTGGTTTTTTCATTTAATTTAAGTATTTCATCTGACAGGAATTTTGTCTACTATCAAACCACAGTTTTAAAAGTACCTAGATTGTTTATCCGATGTTATAATACAATATTATAAGACCGCGATTCTGCGCTGCGATTGGCCCAATTTTTTATGAAACCGCTAGAGGCGCAATCAATAACAGATACGAGAAATAAGTCCCGACCTTATTCCTTAAAGCCACACTCCCTTTATCCTGATTGGCCTTCAAGTTCAAGGCAGCATTACCGGGACGACCGACGCACCCGAGGTTCATGAACGAATGTTTTCTTCTAATTTCTCTTGAAATTGTTAGTTGAAAATATTGTAAATAAAGACGATATTTTTGATGGTCGTAGATAAAGTATTGTGTGCAACTGAACATAATAAATTAGACATTGGGACACTCGTGCAAAACTATTACGAAACTTGTGTTACAGACATAGATAAAGCACTTGATACTGCAATCTTTATTGGCGAACAGCCGAATGCGTTCAGCTATTATCCACAATGACTTTTAGATCCATTCGCCGATCAATATACCTCCCAATTGCCGGTGGTAAGAGTTAAGATTAATTACCGGAGCCTAATTAGGTGGTGGAGCTGATGCCAAGCTCGACTGTGGAGGTACCACAATCTTTCTCGCAAACGCCCCTAAAATTATTCGTGGGAGAGTGAGAGGACAGCTCTCAAACATGCACGACCAAGTGGCATACCATGCCTGAGACCGATTGATGGCGGTATATCCATCCCAAATTGCCGGCCTTTTATAAAACAGACTGGTGACGGGCAGCGGCGTCACCATTGCGAGGGTTTCGGCCCCGCCAGCGCAACGTGTGTGAGTTAGAGCATTTCTCCCAGTAGGATCGCCAACAGTGGCGAAGTGGTTTCCAGCAGTGGACCAAGACAGGCTGATGAGTGGATGGATGGATTAGAGTAGGTTTTGAATAGGTTGCCAATTGATACTTATCGTCTCGTTTTTGATGCACGTGTTATTCAAGGTACATTGAAAAAAAAAGCAGTGGGTTGTGTGTACAACCGTTAATTATTTTAGTGGATACTTCTTCTGCAGCCTCTTTATTCAATCACAGAGGAAGGAATCTATGGCGACGCATTCACTAAATTTCCACTTTTAGCTTCTTAACAAGAAAAACAAACTTAAGTTGTTTAATTCCCAAACAGATTTTCACAAAAGGTAACTCTTATTGTCGAGTACTAAATACGAAAATGCCTTGATCTGTGGGATTATTTCCTGAAGTCGATCACGGAAGTGACGTGCAAGTTCTGAACAAATCCCCCATACGAAGCGCAAACTTAGAAGTATCCACTTCAAAATAGGCCTATAATACATTAGTTACGGGATCGCTGCGCCCTGAAAGAAGATCTAGTGACTAGAATATAAAAAAAACTGGCCCAGTGCGAGTCGGACTCGCGCACGAAGGGTTCCGTACCATTATCTATAAAAACGGCAAAAAAAAACATTTCTGTTGCATGGGAGCCCCCTTAAATATTTATTTTATTCTGTTTTTTAATATTTGTTGTTATAGCGGCAACAGAAATACATCATCTGTGAAAATTTCAACTGTTTAACTATCATGGTTCATGAGATACAGCCTGGTGACAGACGGACAGCGGAGTCTTAGTAATAGGGTCCCGTTGGTTACCCTTTGGGTACGGAACCCTAGAATGCTTCGGTGGTTTGGGCATGTAGAGAGGATGAATGAAAGAGTGACGAAAGAAATTTATGGTGCGCAAGTGGAAGGTACAGCTCGACCAGCCCCCCTATTCTGTATCTTTAGTTGCCAACTGTACTAGGTGTCTATCATCAAAAATATAGCCAAAAACTGAACTTTCAACATTGTCTTTAGTGGGTATTGAACTATTTACGAACTGTGTCGTCATTTCAAGTGCGAACATATCCTTATACAATCGTAATTCGATAGTATATATATGTTTTTGATGATAGACACCAAGTCCAGATGGCAACTAAAGATACATAATAGGCCCTCAGGCCGTCCTAGGAGGACGTATGCTGACCAAATTGACGACATACTGAAGAAGGGCCATGTCAAAAGTACCCGTAATAGAATAGCTTGTATGACTAGATTTTAAGTTGTGGAAGAGGCGAAAGAGGTGTGTCTGGATCGTAGCAGATGGAAATCTGTAGTCTCTGCCTACCCCTCCGGGAAACAGGCGTGAGTATATGTATGTATGTAATAAATTATCGCGTCTCTTTGTATGAGCAAATAGATAGGAGCTATTATCTTTAAAATTTCCGGAACACACTCAAACAATGGCTTGATAAGGCAACGAATTCGTGTTCAACATTTTATTTTGAATCATCAATCATTTACTACATAGTATAAAACAAAGTCGCTTCCGCTGTCTGTCTGTCCCTATGTATGCTTAGATCTTTAAGGCGCTACGGGAAAAAATCGACACTTTAAGAATTTGCATATCTACTTCGGTAAATAATATATTATTTTGATAAAATAGTATATTATTTTTGGAATCTTTTTCTAGGCATCTGTTAAAACAGAAACGCAATTGGAGAAATTTGGCTCGATAGAAATATTTATTGAAATTAGGTTTTTTTCGACACCAATTCTCCTGACATATGGACAGCAATTATATTTTATAAGATGGGTTTTAACGGTATCTAGAACCTGGTTAAAGGAAATTTTGATAGCAACTTTAGTACATTTTATATTAATAAAAAACCGACTTTTTGCTACTTTTCCACGAATCCGTGGAAACGGGACGCTAAAACTTTTACATATCGCCTTAAAACTATGCAACGGATTTTGATGCGGTTTTTTCATAGATAGAGTGATTCAAGAGGAAGGTTTATATGTATAATACATGCATAATATAGTAGAGAAACACTGATAATTTTAGAGGTTTCTAATGTGATCTCGTAAATAAACACAATTTTTGCGCTTACATTGCAAACGCTGGCTGAACCCTACGAGATAGATCAAAATAATGTACTACAGTATTGTACACCTTAAAAAGGTCTACAAAAAGTCCGCGATGGTATATGTCTATCTCTTAGGGATAACCCACAATAACCATTTATTATCCTTTACAGCATTAATCCTTATCCAATTAAGTACCTTAAATACTGTAGTGTACCTATTTAGTATCAGCATTGCACCCGTGCGAAGCCGGGTCGGGTCGCTAGTAATAAATAAACTACAGATCGGCCATAGATATATACTTGGTGTTAAGGCCCTGCCATTCTATAATGTGCGTTTTGTTTAATTCAGAATTCACCTCTGGGTACGGAACCGAAAAAACGACCGAATTGATTTCATAAAAATGTTCATGTAGGAAACGGGCTAATTACGAGTCCGACTCGCACTTGGCCGTTTTTTTTTTTGTTCCATGTAACATCTCTGATTTAGTGTATGTCATTCCATCCATCCATCCATCAGCCTAGTTCGTCCACTGCTGGACATAAGCCTTTCCAGGACTTTGCCACTCCCGGCGGTCATCCTGGAAGAATTGCCCATACTCACACACGCGGGTTGGTGAGCGCGGTGCCGGAACCCTCGCACCAGTGACGCCGCTGCCCCTCACCAGTCTGTTCCATATAAGGCCCGGCTATTAGAGATGGATATACCGCCATCCATCGGTCCCAGGCAAGGTGGGCTTCCTGGTTTTTTGCCTGTGAGCTGTCCTCTTACTCTCCCCCGAATTACTTCGAGTGGGTCTCCAAGTAAGATGGTGGTACCTCCACAGTCGAGCTCGGCATCAGCTCTACCAACTGGTAACTGACGGACCATCTCTCAATATTTATGTATGTATGTATAATAAAGTACAAAATTAAAAGATTATATACGTTTGCATAGTTACAATAAGCATAAAACTCTGTCATAAAATTAAATTACTTTTCAATGCATGTGCTCGTAAAGGCCTACTTTTTATGCATCAGAACCGAACAGAAAGTCGATTATTCTGCCCTAGGGCTTTATTATTATTTTTTTTTTTTCTTTTATTTATTTGCAATGGTTGGCTAACCTGCAGCCTTTCCTGTGTACCATAGATGTTGTTCTTTTTTTCCACTGTTTAACGGCTCTGGATACAGTCCTTTTGAGCCAAGCATAATTTAAAGTTCACAAGATTATATTTGTTTTCATTTCCTCACACTATGCAATGAAAAACGTAGTATGATACACGGGCGTAAAAGCAATAAACTACTCGGTTACGTTTAAAACACTCGCTACGCTCGTGTTTTAAATCGTCCTCGTAATTTATTCCTTTTCGCCCTTGTAGCATAAACTACTATTAAATCATATCAAAAACACTCGACATGTTTTCTCATCGAATGTTTTAATCGTAGTGAATTATAAAAAAGCTATCAAATTGCAAAATTATTTCTCATGCTTCATGAAGTTTTATTTTTTTATTTGCATGCCTAGTTCATACAAACGAAATACCAAAACCATTTGTAAATCATAGATATTCTTACGGTAGTGTGTATTTATTCCGATTGCATTACAGAATATGTAGGTTCCCAAATATATGTTAAATAAGAACACCGATTTAAACATGAAATATGAGAAAAATAAGCTTTATATGGTAATTTTAAATTGCTTATATGTCGTCTTTAAATCAGTGTCCTTTCAAAATTGTAATGTAACAGAAAGGTGTAACCATATTTGAAGAGCTTATTCAGTCAATGGTATAAAACAACTTTCAATATGGAGTCAACCCTGAAATCTCAAAAAAAAAATATCTGCCCTTCCATACATTTCAACTGAGCGGCATTGCATTTTTCTATGAAACAGTAATCTTTTTTTCGATATACAGGCTTGGCTCCATAGTAAAAGTTGTTCTATACCATTGACTGAATAACCTCTTCAAATATGGTTACACCTTTCTGTTACACGTTGTATATTATAGCAAGTACTAGTTTGCTATAGCAAATATATACAAGCTTGTTGTATTTGGGTAGGTACATATAAAAGAATGAAAATTCATATACAACGTGTAACAGAAAGGTGTAACCATATTTGAAGAGCTTATTCAGTCAATGGTATAGAACAACTTTTACTATGGAGTCAACCCTGAAATCTCAAAAATAAATCTGCCCTTCCATACATTTCAGCCGAGCGGCATTGCATTTTCCTATGAAGCGAGTAATTATTTTTTTCGATATACAGGATTTGTTCCATAGTAAGAGTTGTTCTATACCATTGACTGAATAACCTCTTCAAATATGGTTACACCTTTCTGTTACACGTTGTATAGATAGATAGATATAATCTTTATTTACTATCAGCACTAATCAACAAAATAATTCAAACACATTTTAGGTACAAAACAATATGAATTGCTGGGTAAAAAGGCCCTGACTCAGCATATGTTGCAGCCAGTAGACTACAACGCTGTTATTATGCCAGAACCATTGTTTTGTCACGCATATTTCCGACATTTTAATCTATATACTTACATATATACAACTAGTAACAGTATAATACATACTACTATTTTAAGTAGTACATTATATTATAGCAAGTAATAGTTTGCTATAGCTTATGTATTTAGGTAGGTACATATAATAGTAGTTTATGCTACAAGGGCGAAAAGGAATAAATTACGAGGATTAAACGTAACCGAGTAATTTATTGCTCTTACGCCCGTGTATCATACTACGTTTTTCAATGCATAGTGTGAGGAAATAAAACAAATATAATCAAAGAAAACAATTTAATTATTAAAGATGAAAGTTACATTGTTACAATTTTGCAAGTTAATGATTGGCTCAAAAGGACTGTATCCAAAGCCGTTAAACAGTGGAAAAAAAGTATAACATTTATGGTACACAAGAAAGGTAGCAGGTTAGCCAACTTCTCGTAAATAAATGAAAAAATTATAATAATAAAGCCCTAGGGCAAAATAATAGAATTTCTTATAATTTATTCTGTTTCTTGTGCCTTTGAATCCCTCACCACGCTCAGGATTCTAACTTAGAATCACTCGCTACGCTCGTGATTCAATTATAGAATAGAATCCTTCGCTTGCTCGGGATTCAAACTCTGCACTCGAAACAAAACAAAATTTTGCTCCCTTGTTGCACAAACGACTATTCTATCATAGTTTTGCTATACACTGGCCTGCAAAACTAAGTACTACACTTTTTAAATTTGATTTTTTTCTAAACTATAGAAGTTAGAGATTTAAAATAATCACATAGTGAAGTTGTCCTTATAGTTCCCTATAGTTTCAAAGAAAGCTGATAAAATTTGCTATAAAACGTTTTTTATTTTAAATCTCTAACTTCTAGTTTAGAAAAAAAATCAAATTTAAAAAGTGTAGTACTTAGTTTTGCAGGCCAGTGTAGTATGTACCTATAATAACTTGTATTATTTTGTTCACAGGTAAACATCACAATCGAAATAATAACCATAAGTATTTTTTTACTATTACTGCCTATAAGCCTATTGTATGTAAGATTCTACTAAGTTAATTATTTAAATATTCTCCAAGAAAATCTTTAAGGCGTTTCATGCTGCGAAAGTGCAGCCACTAGAAAAAAATCATTATTTTCTTACTAGAACAATTATTTAAAATCCTCTCAAGTAAATGCGTAGATGTAGCAATGAACAATTTTTAAATAGCACGATTATCATAGACAACGTCTTTGATGAGCTAAACATTTAACTTGTGCCAAAAGCGGCCGTTTTTAGCGAAAGTTAAATGTTTAGCTCATCAAAGAAAGAAAATTTATTTGCATAAATTGTGGTATACATAAAGATGGTGAGGTACACAAAATTTTTTCAGCACAGTTTACCTTATTCAGGCATGCAAATTTGTTAGAGCAGGTATACATTTTATAATATCTATTCATAAAGTTTCTATAATAACATCACTAATTTCTAATTAACTATAAATTTGCTATATTACAACAGTACTTAAATTCAAAAAATCTTTAATGTCATAGAAACATTGCTGTGTTAAATAATTAAATAACAGTTTCTTAAATAAATTGTAGGGCTTTTCTTTGAGACTGTCTGGTAACTTATTAAAAATCTTTATTTGCATAAAATATGTGGTTATTTGGCAAAATTGCGTTCTGTATTTTGGAGTTATTAGTTTGTTTGGGTATCTAGTATTAAAATTGTATCTATCACTATACTTTAGGGATAAATTTGTATGTGATTTCGTGAAACATGCCATTTCATAAATATATAGACTTGACGTTGAAAGACGTTGTCTATGAAAAATATGCTATTTAAGAGGCTATGCCATAGATAACCGAATTTTATTTTAGTCCCTGTCACTCCAAGCGAAAACACGCTCAGTGCGAGAGAGGCGGATTCAGGGCGAAAGCGAAAAATGTTAGTTTTATAATTTTGATAAAAAAACTAAAATAGCTAGCAAAATTTCAAATATTAAATCTCTAGATATTGTTGAAACACACCTAATAAAATAAGTTTGAGTTCTGTATATGGTTCCTATTCGTCAAACGAGGAGAAAAAGTGTGTTTGAAGACCTCATTTCAACAATTATTTCTATCGAGGAAAATTTACCCAAACATGTTTTCCAATTTCAAATCCCTAGATTATATAGTCAAAATGCATATACCAAAAATTTATAAAATTTTCCGTGTGAAGTACACAAGAAAGAAGCACCTCTATTTTTTTACATATCGCCTTAAAAATAGTTCATCGATATATCTACACATTTACTTGATCAGATTTTCAATAATTATTCTAGTAAGTAAATAATGTTTTTTTTTTTCTTAAGTGGCAGCACTTCTGCAGCATATAGCGCCTTAACGCCTTACACCCTTCCAACCCTTAAACAATCGAGCAGTCCAGCACCTGATCACAGTGTTCAATCGCGCTCGACGCGACTTAGTTTAATCACAAGTGCGAGGAGCGTGACATATTGTTTAATCACAAAAACATTCTGTCACGCTCCTCGGACTTGTGATTCAACTAAGTCGCGTCGCGCGCGATAGAACTTTGCTACTTGTGCTGATCGTGGCTCGGACCCGGAACTATACTAACTATAACTATACTAAACAATTGTTTGATCGCCCGCGGTACGAGGGGAGCGTCGGGCTGCGCGGGGTGGAGTAGGCATGGAACATTTCACAAGTAGCATGTGAAAAATCATAAGAAACGCGTTTTCATACGTCACGCCTGTTACCTTCCTTCACCTAGTCTGTTAAAAATCACAGATCATTCGCATAGAAGAGAGAGCGAGCGAGTAGGGACGAATCGTACTACAGCGGGCGTGTAAGAAGGAGGCAGGCATATTTTGCTGATTCGTCGCTACACTAAAAAGGACCCGTATGACGCATGGTGAACTTTGTCCTTGACTAACAAATGAGAGTATTTAAAAAATAAACCTTAAAGGTAGACGCCGTAAGGTAATAATTGTAGCAAGTGTGACATTAGTACATTGTACATGAGAAATCATTGTCTGTGAAATTTCACATGTTAAATCACTGTGAAAAATTAAAGTAATTTCATCAAATGAAAATGAATTAAATGTAGCAATCATTCCCATGCTTAGCGTGGAGGTAAGAATCGAGCGGGGTGGGGTAATGCGAGCGCGGGGCAGGGCCGCGTCGCCCGACGCTCCCCTTGTACTGCGGGTGTTCACCAATTTTGAAGAAAACGCATATATCTATTTACAGGTGGCGCTGCTATCGCTCGGCCCAAGTATTACAAACAAATCCACGTATTTGGAACATTAACAGTTTACTTATATTTACTTAATCCACTGACTAGAAAATCTTTATGGGAAAATTTATCAATGCAATGTATCAGTTGAAATGGTCAAGCGATAGCAGCGCCATTGTGGTAAAGATTGGCAGATTTCTTTCCAAATGTATGGTTTTAGTATAGAGATATGCCGACTGAGATTATTACCAGCTTTAAGTAGCGGTGATAGGGAATATTACCGAAAATATTAAATGCCCACCAACAAATTTAATGAATCTATGCAATTTAATGAAGCTCTAAATATAAAAGTTATTTGTATACATCCGATTATTATAAAGCAGAATATATTTTTCTATTATTTCGGTATTATAAAATAACTGTTATTAAATATAAAATAAATCTAAGCTTGACCAAATTTAGTTTTTATTACAGGGCTTCGTTCAGTTTGATCGTCGGGCGACAGCCGCCAACATGCCATCTCTTACAGTACTCCCAAAGAAATAATACGCATACAAATCTATAGCCGAGCAACCGGACGTACCACGTGACCGTATTGATTGTATAGAAAGTGTAAGGAAATACGAACTTTGCCGAACAGTGGCGAAGATTTGTATGCGCATTATCACTTTGGGAGCACTGTGCACCCGTTGATTTGTATATTCTATCCTGCCGTCAGTGTTATACTGGCGTCAGCGGGCAATCAAACTGAACGCAGCCCAGATGTTCCATCTCACGATTGAGCGATGATTGGTCAGGCTTGGCTGTAGTTGTGCGCTCTCGCTCCCACGTGTGGGCGTACGTGATGTGTGTGAGTGGGAGCCAAGCCATCGTGTGATGAGACAACCGTTGTTTGCTAAGTTTCGGTCGACCTGTTTATTTTCTGATTATTTTTCTTTTATTTTCCAGAAGAAAGCATTGTATTTTGTAGGTATTTAAAATTTTAAATGATTATTATTTTTAAGCCAATTCGCAATAATTATTTTATAAATAAATTTCGCAGCTATATCCTGCGAAAGTGCTGCCACTATAGAAAAAAAAAACATTATTTACTTACTAGAATAATTATTGACAATCTGTTCAAGTAAATGTGTAGATAAGCTCTTACCGTAGTATGACAGCACCAAAATGCTATGACCTTTAAATGGGTGACGCTCACACGTTTGGAATCAGTGCTCATCTGAACACAGTGATAGTTGGACGCCTTAAGTGCACTTAAAGTTAATCATTTTAACAACTTTAGTAGTCTGATCAGTTTGCTGACCGTAGGTAGACAGATTGCGCTCTCATACGTTAACGCACGCATTCAAAAACAATGCAATAGATTTTAGTTTAGGTGCCAGTGCTCATCTAAACTTTTGAAATCTTTGTTTTAAATAGGATAGTTTTCATAGACAACGTCTTACGTACAACTTAAAATGTTAGCTCATAAAAGACGTTGTCTATGAAAACTATGCTATTTAAAAATAGTTCATTTCTATATCTACACATTTACTTGAGCAGATTTCCTATAATTATTCTAGTAAAAGTAAATAAAGATTTATTTTCTTACGCGGCAGCGATTTTGCAGCATATAGCGCCTTAAATTATAATCTGGAATGTTTTTTTGTAACCACTTAAGCACAAAATAGATACAACCAGAAGGCCGACTCTGGACGACGACGGAGCGAAAACAGACGCACACAATTTCGTATTGGCATTCACCCGAGTATCCCCGAGATCGTCGTACGTACGCGTCTATGTGTGCGTGCGCCTGTTTTCGTTAGTTATTCGGAGTAAACATTCTGTAAGTGGTTATTTTGTGACGTAGGTGCCGTGCTTATGTTACGTCATTTGAAATTAGGGGGGGGAGGTCTGGGTTGTGAATGATGCAATAATGGGGGGTCTTGCTAAAAGGAAAAAAAAAAACTATTGTTAAATAACAATGGTATCGATTCGGTGTAACTTATTTGACAGGACTAAATTTACGCGTTCTGTCTTTTTCTTTCTTTATTGAAAAGACAAAGGCAGGACGCTTAAAATAAGGTTAGTCCTGTCAAATAAGTTAAGTCCTGTTACACCGAATAGACAAAAATATATATTTTGTAACACAGTTAACGAAAATTACATCAGTTTTGTGAGAGAGTAGGGTCATTGGATATTGACGATAGGATGATTTAAGGGCGGGGGTCGAAAATGTCAAAAATTTATGACGTAATATATGGAAATTGGGCAGCCCCTTACATAAATGTAGATGGCATTTCATTATAATTATCTTAAAAATATGTTATGATTTGCTAAACATTACCTTGAAATGCATTTTAAAAGAATGTTTCAAAAACTTATCCCAGCGGAATCAGAAATTAGATATTTTTTCAAAGATTTCAAAAGTAAAGATAAGCCCTTACCGTACTGTGACAGCACCAAAATGTTTCCACCTTTAAATGGGTGACGGTCACCCGTTTGGAATCAGTTGGACGCCTTAAGTGCTCTTAAAGTTAATCATTTTAACAACTTTAGTAGTCTGATCAGTTTGCTGACCGTAGGTAGACAGATTGCGCACTTATAAGTGTGCGCGCGTCGGCATTATGTTAACGCACACATTCAAAAACAATGCAATAGATTTTAGGTGCCAGGGCTCATCTAAACTTTTGAAATCTTTGTATTTTTTGCTGTAATCCAATTTTTTTTGTCCAATCACATTTTTTTGCTCCCGATAACGTATTATCTTACGTCAAACTTTGTTGTTGTGGTTACGGTTTTGTCACCTGTATTCCAATGTGTTATATATTTGTTATTTTTATTATTTTATTCATTTTTAAGGTTTTTCGGTAATAAATTAACACTATTATTAAAGCAACTTGGTATGGCACACAAAGTCGTAATTCCAAGAAATCATTCAAAAATCAAAATAAAAATGTACTGAAATGACATAATATTTTCATGGCCGGATCGTCGATGCGCCATCTACAGGGATAATTTGGCAGTATGGATTCCCATTGGACTGGGTGCCTATCATCAAAAACATATATATATACTATTGAAATCCGATTGTCTAAGGCAGCGTTTCTTAACCTTTTTTGTCCACGGACCCCTTAGGAAATCAAGCACAATTTTAAGGACCCCCTTTAATACAAAAGCAGCAATAAATTTCGGACCATTTATTCTAGTTCTACAAATTACAAAAAGAATATACTTTTTCATATAAAATACGTTAAGGCTGCGCCGAGCGTAGAACGATTAGACACCTCGCTTGTTCTCGCGTGGTAAATTTTTATCGTGGTCGGATTTATTAAATTTAGCAGAAAAAATCATATTTAATTTAGCAGACAAAATTTTAAAAATGTGAAGCGGCCCAATTGTATTTTATAACGTTTGTGATTGACTTGAATTGTAGTTGAGACAAAATTCGACAGTTAAGTTATTGAAATTACTAAAACCCCAATACCTTTTTTCGATTTTGGGCCTACTTTAGATAGATTTGTTTCTTACACCATAAGTTATTTTTAATATTCGCTGCGGCGGAAGTGTAGATACATTCTCTGTGATAATAAATATATATTTTATTTATTTATCATTGAAATATTATTCAATAAATCAATTTAACAGTGACTGTCGTTTTAGATTATTTTGCTCGGCGCCCTCTTAATGAGAAGGTTGGTGCTGCGTTTTTGCAACTAAATTAGTGATATTTGTGTTTATATTACTACTGAGTTGTAGTCTCAAATCGGATTCCACTTTTAATCTATTTCTGTATTTGTTTTTAATATACAAGAGCAGAGAATGCCTTTTCACAGAGGTATGTCGTTGAGAAAAGCAGTAAGCAGTAGTATTTACGATGCTTTTGGTGGCATTTATTTATGATTCGCATGTCATGATTCGGGGTCCGCGGACCACAGGTTAGGAAACGCTGGTCTAAGGATATGTTCACACTTGAAGTGACGTCACAGTGCGTAAATAGTTCAATACACACTAAAGGCAATTTTGAAAGTTCAGTTTTTATCTATGTTTTTGATGATAGGCACCCAGTCCAGTTGGCAACCAAAGCTACATAATAGAGGGGCTGACCTCTCCTCAAGCAATAACATGTGTAAACCGATATCACTTTGTTGTAATTTAAATTATTTTTATATACTGGTTAAAACTCTAGTTTTTAAGTTCCTTTTGTCACAATCGAGTAATTTGTAATTCCTTAAAAAAAGTATTATTTTTAGGTTATGTATTATAATTGTACACTACAAATATATTTAAAATATATTATTTTTATACATAATGATTATGTTGTGTTATTTAGTAAGTGTTGTTTCTCCCCATAGTAGGCTATCGTCAGAGACAAAAGTTCGTTAAGGGGAACGAAAATACAAACAGAAATAAAATGTCAGCTTTCGGATGATTTTGTTGCAATAATTAGGTTACGTATAGCCATAAAAAAAATACATGTTTTTGGTTGAACTTTAAGGTATTCATTTTCCACAAACCACATTAATCGATTCATATTTGTACTGTCAATGAATTTTTTTGTAACCCTCTATTGCACACTTCTTATCGATTTTGTTTCAGGTATCGCTTTCGCGATTTTGTTGGTTTTTTTTTAATAAAATTAGTGTGAATGATATCTATTCATTTTCCAAATACCACGTTATTCGGGTCAAAAAAAGCACCCCCTTTTTCCAAAAATACGTAAATCCACTGCTGACTGCAGCGGCAGCAAGATATTGTCAGTCTACGCCTAGCGTTGGCGCCCGTAAGACGTGGAACCTGTGCCCTTTTTTGCAAGCTATAAATATCTCCCAAAACTACTTCAAAACACATTGAAATTAATTTTATAAAGTAATATTTCGAGGAGCATCATATTCCTGCCGTTAAAAACTCAACAAAATATGCGTATGAGTGATTTAGCTACATCGTGCCATAGTCATAACAACAAAACTGAATGAATTTGGAATGAATTCATACTTTTATGCGGGAAAATAATATATGTTACTCTAAAAGAATAATTTTGTGATCGTTATTGAAACCCAAATTAATTTACTTATACTTACTGAGATCTGTAACAAAGGTCAATGACCTTTTCGTAAAATTACCCTCTAGTATTGGCTCACCATTTCAGGTCCAATAAGTGAAGTTTTTTGCAAATTATATAGGTACACTTACTTAGGATAAATCGCCAAGCATTTAAAATATAGAAATTTATTTTGAAATATTTACAGTGCATGGCAAAATTATTAGATCGTAGATAATCCTGTCGGTACATGTTCAGGTTCTGTTACGCAAAATGAAAACAATGAAACTCTTTTAGGATTAATTTGTTATCCCTATGTTGTATGTCCGTTTGTCTAGACAATTTTTTCTGGGTAAAATTAATAAATACCAATATAAACGGCCCTCTATAGAGCTGTAAAAACATACTTTTGACGTTTTTATTTATATTACGTTTTAGGTTTTTACGTTTATCATACAAATTTTCTCACTATGAAAATGTAGGGATGAACACTTCAGATAATATTTTGCATTTAAAAGTCAACACAGAAAGGAATTGTTGAACAAATAATGTAAAAAATATGAAAACCATGTTCTATTCTAAAGGGATTAATTATCTACTGTTCAATGTGGCGATAGCTTTGTTTATTTTTTTCCTTGAATTATTTTTTACTAAGATAACAAATAGTTTAATACAAGGTTTTACTTAAAAGGTCCCTTTAGCCCTGTATTTTTCTTAAAATTCATACAATAGGTATAAACCGAATGTGAAGTCTACAGCTTATTTTCTTCATATCTTTTTTCATGAGTATATTCTAGTGACATCTAACAACGTCTCTATAGAGCCCAAAAAGCAAAATTTGATAAAACACCATCATAATAGCTGTCAGGATATCGTCAATATTGCCTCGTTTTTACGCAAAGTTTAACAAGTTTGTATATTTTTATCTATACTGGAAATAAAAAAGAGAGAAATACAGGCGTCGTTCATGTTAAGATGACTAAGTTTACACACTTTGCTAAGTATAAACAATTACCGTTTCATGGAAAACTGTTTTGACCTGAAACCATTTCACAAATTCAATTAACTTATTTTGAATATCTTGTCATCTTGCACTTCTTGATGAGAAATACAATTTCAATAAGTAAAAATACAACTTTTAGTTAAGAAAACTTATAGTTAAAAGTCTGCTGTATGCATTAACATATTTTTAATTACATTACAATAGTAATAAAATAATTGGCTTATCCGTCGTCGTGATACCAGCCGTAAATTTCTTAAATAATCTGATATCACGCTTATGGAAAACCCAATTATTTTGAAGATACCATAATATCATTAAAATATGTTTATGCATATAGCAAACTTTTAACAATAAATTGTCTTAGCTAAAAGTTGTACTTTACCGTTATAATTATTTCTTAATATTTTGTTACAAATTAGGAGAAATAACCCTTAAGGAAAACCTTGTATGAAAATATTTGTTATCTTAGTAAAAAACAAAAAAATATTAATAAACAAAGCTATCGCCACATTGAACAAACAGTAGATTATTAATCCCTTTAGAATAGAACGATATGGTTTTTATATTTTTTACATTATTTGTTCACAGTTCTTTTCTGTGCTTTCTTTCAAATGCAAAATATTATGTCAAGTGTTGATCTCTATATTTTTATAAGGAGAAAATTTGTATGAAAAAGTTAAATAAAAGGCCATAAAAACGTTATAAAATGTATGTTTTACAGGGCGTAAATATTGGCATTTATTGATTTTACCCAGAAAAATTGCCTAGACAAACGGACAAACAGACAAACATAGGGACAACAAATTAATCCTAAAAGAGTTTTGTTTTTTCATTTTGCGAAAAGGGACCTGAACATTTCAAACTATGATACAAATAAATTTCTATATTTTAAACACTTGGCGATTTATCCCAAGGGTAAACAGGTGTCCCAAAAGTCAACGCTTTCCCTTGGAAGGCTGGTAGGCCAGCTCATGCCTGACCAGAATATCAAATTATGACCTCAGCAAAAAGTAGATAGCCTTCGAGTTGATGGTACTTTTATAGATTCGAATAGATTTTTGAGAGTCAAACCTAACCAGTTCTAAATTCTAAGTTTAACATTTTTGGTGCGCAAATCTGAATAGTCCTGTTGATAAAGTCAAAAATAATCCTTGAAATGCTGTAACATCAGGAAGAAAAAATAAAAACTCAATTAATGAGCAATTTTTGTAATTAGGTCAGTTCGACACCACACCCTGAAAAAAAAAGTTATATGTTAGTTTTGCAAATTGTCTTAAATAACGGCTCATCAAATATTGTTTTTCAAATGATCTAGCAATTCTGTGTATTACTTTTGAAAAAAAAGTTATTGCTATTTTACTACCAAAGGAGCTGCGTGTTTTTTTAAATAATTAGAATTTAGAATGAAAAAGTGGCGGGCAGTAAAAATATTTGACGTTCATTAGAAATGCCATTTAACACGCGTTAGAGTGAGATAAATAGTGACGCTATTTAAAATGAGTTGGAATGAGATAGTAACGCAGTTAAACGTGGTTGAATGAGAGAGGCATAATTGATATAGGCTACAGTGAGATAGATAGTGACGTGGTGCATTCCTTCTGAGAATATTTGTTAGTTTCCACTTTTTGTAATAACAACTTTAGTAAAAAATTTTTGTTAAGAAATTTTTGGTCCAATTTATTTTCCCGCAAGTGTAAAACCAGCTCAACGGGCGAAAAATATTTAAAGAATGGGTAATGGTGACAATTAAACGTCACAATATTATTATGTATCTCTAAAGGAGTGTCTGAAATGTTCCGAGGGTCAACTGATAAATCAAACACTCAAAAAACCACTTTTAGCCGACCATAATAAATTTACGTCCCGACGTGATAGCAAGTAGGATCAATGCCGTGTGACGATGATCGAAATACACTAATAAATTAGATAAAATAAAATACGTTTTACTTTTGACCCTGCCTCGTCCACTCTATTCGTATTTTTGCTATGGTGACGCGAGCTTAGAGACCGGGACGAATTTCCCCCCGCGCGCTATCGTAAAATAGAATAAGCCACGCCCGGAACTGGTTTTTGTTTTGGCTATGTCATACTCTTAAATCGATGAAGATTCCGGAAAAAAGCTGGTTGACGAAAACGTGCAATGTAAGTTACGGTGTGTAAAATATGACATATCGTTTATCGAACATTTTTCCAAGTTATCCATCTATCTACAGTAGTGGCATTCACTGTCGCCCAAGTTCTGTGGTGTCGACACATTTTTAATTTATGTACAATTTCGATTTATTGCAAATCTTACTATAAAATGCGGATTTTCCAAGACATTTGCTTTTTTATTCATATACTTTATGCCGTTTACTTGAAATTTTACATGTTTTGGAAATGCGATGAAAAAATAGTTACTGTGTGTGACTTAAGAGCAATTTAGCAGCCGGATAGTGAGAAACCGGCCCTTTTCTAATTAATATAAAAAATTTGCTCAATAGTTATTCAACAAATCGCAAAATTTCCATTGGTTTCTGAAGATTAAAGATTAAATGACCTCGTCCGCGAGGTCATTGGGCGGTAATCTCACGATTTCAATGATGTGATCAGATGAGGTTATTGGGCGGTAATCTCACGATTGCAATGATGTGTTTAGACGACCGTCATTAGGCGGTAATCTCACGATTTAAACGATTTGATCAGACGAGGTCATTGGGCGGTAATCTCACGATTGCAATGATGTGTTTAGACGACGTCACGTCATTGGGCGGTAATCTCACGATTTGTACGATTTGATCAGACGAGGTCATTGGGCGGTAATCTCACGATTTGAACGATTTAATCAGATGAGGTCATTGGGCGGTAATCTCACGATTTTAACGATGTGATCAGACGAGGCCATTGGGCCCGAGTTTAACAGTAAACTATCTGATCAAATGGACAAGTATGAGTTTTAAAGCTGGGCCTTACAAGGATAAACAGATCATCTGGTTGGAGTACGTAGCTCAACAGTCGTAAAATATGTTAACTATACAATT
Source organism: Ypsolopha sequella (assembly GCA_934047225.1). NCBI lineage: Eukaryota > Metazoa > Arthropoda > Insecta > Lepidoptera > Ypsolophidae > Ypsolopha > Ypsolopha sequella. Next base: position 6,644,048 of record OW204011.1, read on the forward strand.
TTTGCGAAAGTGAAACTAATTTTAGCATAACATCAATACTTTTAAAACATTAAAAATCTAGTTCAAACAAAACAATTAAAAACTAGGTTGGCTTCACAACACTTGCCTGAGCAACGTTTACATAATAATAAGCTATTTTTAAATATTTGCCAAGTGGTATGATGAATAAAAACAGCTGTAATAATAATCGACATATTATCATATCATATCATTTATTTATTGGCAAGTCACAAGTATAAAATATGTTACATGAAGGAGAAGTACAAGTGACGCCTTGTAGGGGCGCAACAAAAACAAGAGGGGCAACTAACTGCCATTTTAATTAAATGTTACTTAACAAATATATTATATACAATAAACTTTGGTAACACACACAAACAAAAACAATAATAATAATGCAGGGCCATTGAAGTATTTTATTTTGTATTGTTATTTAGAAATGTTATATATATAATCTTATCATTAAAAAATTCAGTGATATTGTAATAGCACTTATTTGTGAAGAAATGTTTTAGGTTGTTGTTGAATAGGGTGGGCTTTTCAATACATTTTAGATAGTTAGGTATGTAATTGTATATTTTTATCAACATATCGAGGGCATCAAGCTGAAAGGGCGTATCTACAAATATATAAAAGTATCGTCTAGTTTTTTAAAAATATTTTTCTTAAAATTTGAAAACGCCTTTTCACGTCGTAGACTTAGGCATAATAGTACCTATAATCAGTGTAGCAACCTTTACATTTTCAGTACATCATAGAGCTAATAAATATGGAGATTCGCCCAAAAAAGTCGGAAATTTCGGATCTCAGAAAATCTGTATATACGCCTTTTCAACTTGATGCCCTCGATATGATGGGGGCTGTTGGATACTAATTGCATTTTTGTGAATGGTCTTATTAATTTATTCTGGTTTCGGTTGTTTCTTTTAGTTCTAACACTAATCAAAGTCTTCTTGTACGAGTTCCACTATTTTATTTACTTAATTATTGCGACTAGTTTCGTCTATTTAACATCGTCGGGCTATCTTTTAGTTCTGTATGTTTTCTAATAAATTTGCAAGACTCAAGTATGTATTTTACAAAATAGGGTCTTACAGGAAACCATTTGCTCGATGTTTGTTAGTATTCTAAGGCATTTTTTTTGAATAATAAATACCTATATCGGCAGATTCACAACAGTTTCCCTATAATATAATTCTATATGAAAGCTTTGAATATGCATATGCGTAATAGGCTGTAAGGGCAGAGTTAAAGTCTGTAGCCCGTTTAAGTCGTTTTTTTTTTAATAGTTTTACGGCTCTGGATGCAAGTCCTTGTGAGCCAATCGTTTTTATTATTTTAAGTTGGTGCAGAGACTCAGAGTAGGGTTGCCAGATATTTTTTGATCCTGTAAGGAACAAATGCTGAATATGGCAAAAAAAACGGGATTTGAAAATTTTCCCCGGGACAAATGAAAAACATGCATTTTACGTTCTTATTTTAATGTATTTTTATTGCTAGTTATATTTTAAAGAAGATCGTGAAAGTTTTAACATATCTTCGTTTGATTTCTCATATTTGTAAAATTTAATGCAGTTATAATCATAGTTGAAAACAGTGTTAAATTCGCTTTATCAAATCCGGGGTACATTTGTCACTCAATTTCAATGCCATCTGCGAAAAAATCCTCTTCACAAAGCAATTTGAACTAAGGATTCTGAAGATAAACGATATTTAGAAAAATAGTTAGGGATTTCATTCCTGGAAAACCCTTTAATTATTTTCTTCCACTTTTCAATTGTACATGGTTACTTTTGTCACCAAAAGACGTTACAATTTCCAGACTTTTTTAATAATTTGAAATATATTGAAATAATTTGATCATGCGCGACGCGGTGCCTAATATTAATCGAATAATGATGAAATACGGGACAGAGTCTGTCCCGGTGGGACGTTTAAAATTATGCCTGAAATACGGGACGTCCCGGGAAATACGGGATGGCTGGCAACCCTAGTGCAGAGCATAGATAAAAGAGGACTGTTTGTTTTTTAAACGCAGTATATGTGGTTTCCAGGCTGGAGTTTCCAGGTCATATTAGTGTCAAGATCAATTCCCAATAAGGTAGCATTGTTTACTAATTTCCATGCTGTAGTTTTGTAGGTGTAAGTTATTTGCAGTGGTGTTTTTTGACATGGCTTAAATTGGATGATTTTAGTTTTTTTTTTAAATTAAGTTCTAATTCGCGCCTTAATTGCTTTGATCATCGCTGGATTGCGAAACTTACGAGGTCGACCACACCTCTCTCTGTCTTCTATTCTTGAATCTTTCTCGTATCGATCGTTTAATAGTGCGATAAACGAACCTTTGTGTTATTTTCTAGTTTTTCAGAAGTTTGAAAATTTCACTTGCAGCGTGTCCACAACGATGCAATGTTGCAACGATGGTAAATGTAAAATTTATCTGTCAACCGTTCCACAACCACTCGAGTGAAAACATAAACCTTGTCAGAAATGTAAAATTCAGTTTGACAGTTTAAATTTTACATTTACCAAGGCGTTTAGGACCGCTACTTAAGTAACTTGTTTGTTGTTTGTTTAATTCCCTCTGATAGCTTGATTATTTGATTATATTCAATGGCGGCGCGGCGTATGTAACGAGTATAACTAAAACTAAGCCCCTAATCATATATTTTTATAAATCCTGGATAACTATAATCTATGATAATTACTGATTAGGATTTAGATTTTAGAACGTAATACAAATGACTTCTGGAATTTGCCAATCTGATATAAACGAAAACGAAGTACCTATTTGATAATTTTATAATGGATTAATAGTAGATATCTATTATTTTAAACACTGTAGCGTCCTTCAAATAGCGTTGTTTTTAAGGCGATACCAAAAAAAAGGGGTTTCTTCGAATCCATTTACTCCACTATAACGTTATCTACGTATTTCATTTTTGGGTAAATGTTTATTGAGTATTTGATTAAGATTGAAGGAAAACGCGATTGGATGAAATTTTCTCGATAGAATTTAATTCAGAAAAAGACCTCTAAAATGTTTTATTTTTTTCTGTAATTCTGAAATCCTTACTAATTTCATTGTGAAATTGCATTTAAAATGTGGATATAAAGTCTCCTTGAAAATCTTTTTGACAAAATTGCTTAGTACATTTTATATTAATAAAAAACCGACGTTTTCCTACTTATCTACGAATCCGTCCCACTCGCACTGAGGGTTTTTTCGCATATGGAGTAACAGCGACGCTAAAACTTTTACATATTTACGTTAGCTATTGAAAATGACGTTGTAAAATAAATAACGTTATTTATATCGATATATGGACTATTTAATGATAAATACGCATTAGATAACGTCGTATACGTTTATAATATACAGGGTGATAATGAACCCCCAGTTATATCAAAGGAAACTATTCTTTCTTTTTCTTTCTTTTAAAAGTTCCTCCATCCAAAGGTTGTCTGGAAGAGATCGCTTTTTAGTGATAAGACCGCCAATTGTAGTGTAAGTAAAAGTACTTTTTAAATTGTCCATTTACTTTGTTTTTGGTGTGCAATAAAGAATATTGTATTGTATTGTATTCTATGTTTGAAATAAAAATTATACGTTTTGTGGTACTTCTGTATTGTTTTATAATAAAAATTAAAGATATCAACCGCCAAAGCCGATCGCGGGTGGGTGGATTGCGGGGGCGGGCGCCAAGGGCTTCGCGGTAATGTTTTTCATTGAAGCTTCAACCTCATTGGATGGCTTGGCGTCCTATGGTCTATGGTCAGTCACGTATCGTCGCGTATGTTAGCCATTTACTTATTTGAAATGTGGATAATATTCCCAATAAAAAATATGAGAAAAAAACACCTTTATTATGATTCTGTGTTCTATTATAATCCTGATTCATATAGGCATTTCATATATATGATATTATATTTCATATACCTTGAGGGTTCTTTTTTAACCTATACAATTATATCACTTTTTTACTTCGTAAAATCATAACGTTATTTATTATCAACAAAACGAATCAATTAAATTGGTAAGCATATTAGTTGCATACCCATACATACCGATAGGTATTTTGTTACGATGTCATAAAGGTTTGCACTATAGTCGAGTCCAGAATTAGGCGAACTAACTTGACAGCCGAAAATGTAGCCAGACATAGGAAAAAATAAATAGTGATAGGTTTATGTCGACACAAATATGTCGATATAACCTTGTGCCTTCTATAAATCTGATTCTTTTTATATTTTATCAAGTAATTGTCGTCAATACTTTCACAGTCATACATACTTGCCAAATAGGGACGAACTACAGCAATTTATATGATATAATATGATCTGAAGGATGTATTGTTTAAAGCGGATATTTACGATACTTACTCCTCAAATTAGGAATAAAATACAAAAATAATTATGTTATTACAACAGGCCATTGTGATCCTTTTAGGTGGTTTCTGTCGGGCTAGTACGGTACATTTCATGTACCATACATATAGCATTCATCCCTTTCTTTCTGGCAAATATGAAAGTGCAATAGAGACAAACGCTATTATATCGTCGCTGATAAATCCAAATCCGTTATGTGTTCGATTTTAATTAATTTAATAAATTTTTATTATTATTATTTTGCTAAGTAAAATTATTAGTTTGATTCCAAACACAATAATAATGATTAATTATTATTGTGTTTGGAATCAAAATAATAACATCGTTATAAACAGCACTGGCCAAACTGTGGCAACATTAGTGTACAATGAACTGTCAAGTTAGTTCGCCTAATTCTGGACTCGACTTTTAGAGGTGGCCGCCAGCGTTGCCGTTTGTACGGCAATTGCCGTTTTGTACGGCAATCGGGCTATAAAATCATTAAATGTACGGCATACGGCAGAGTAGTCATTACCGTACGCTAAAATACGGCAATTCGGCAATGAATGAGCGTTTTTCTTTACCTTGTGTCAAATTTAATGTCAGTTAAATGAAATTCTTAGATGGCACTATCTGCCATACCTACTTTATCAATAGAGAGGCATAGGCAATATTTGCACAACTCCAAACAATCCAAAAAACTTGCTAATAGCCAGCCAATACAACAAGGTATTGACCTTATTTATTACCTTGTGATAGAGGCGATTCTTGATTGGTTCATTGGTCTATTTTTCTTGGACTTGAATTTGTGACATGGACAACGCTATGAAATGACGATCTGTATTCTATGGAAAATATCATGGGAAATTAATTATTATGCATTTTTTTTTAATAAATGTATATTTACGGCAATTTTTGTTTAAATACGGCAATTTTGTCAGTGGAATACGGCAACCCAAAATATGACCAGCGGCAACACTGGTGGCCGCCCGCCGCCGCGCCAGCCGACACATGTTATTTTCATGACCAGATCACTGATGACCTCATTAATTCGCAGCCTTTGACTGGAGCGATGTATTACTGCCGACAGACTCAAAAAGTTCCAGCCAGTATCCGAATGTCCGTGAAGGAATCTTAAAACCCAAATAAATGAGATAAAACTGATTCCTCGAAATGGATGTGCAGATCTTTCGGAAGGAAATTTTTAGAAATGCCGCAATGGAACAGGGCTGGATTTAAGGGGAGGGCAACCGAGGCTACAGCCCCGGGCCTTCACAAGAGAGGGGTCACCACAGTAGAAATTTCCAAGTATTTTTTAACCAAAACCGATTAAGAGCACACATTATGACACGACCAATTCAATGAGCGTTTCTCTCGTTTTTTTTTTCTTAGTTCTTAGCATTGCTCCAGATGTCGGTGTCCATGTCACCGTAGATAAAATATGTTTTGTAGCAATCAATATCAAAGTCGGTGGTTTTTTTTTCTTCTATGATATGCACGCTCCATGAAACTCGCGAACACAATACAATCGTGACAATTTTGTCACGGCGCAATGTTTTAAATTTGTTTCAGGAGAAACATGATTTTGGCAAGATTATAAATGTTTTGCAAACACATTTTTGGTTATTATTAATCTAGATAACATTTTACATTTTTATTTTTTTTATAATTTTATTTAAGGCAATAAAAGCACATAGGTACGGCTACACTTTTGGTAAAAAACCGTAAACTTTATGTACCTATTTTAGGGGTTTGTTGTGAAGATATTATTCAAAATTCTCGATTTTTAGTTCCACTTAAACCTATATCCAGATAATGTCAATGGACTCAGGTTAAAATATTATAATAAAATTCCAAAGACACCTCACAATTTTGTGATAGCGTTTGTATGGAGGTTTGCGTGTGATGACGCCTCTTAATAAGCAAAATTAAATTATATTACAAAAAAAAGCATCCAAATTCTGACAAAAGAACAACTATCACTTAAATTTTTTTTTCGGTTTATCTCGCAATAAATGATTAAAACACTTGGGTGAATGTAAAAATTATAATTGTTATTTGAAAAATAATTAGGGGCCTTCACTCCCTTGGTTGCCCCAGGGCCTCCACTCTCTGAATCCGGCCCTGCAATAAAATTTTATCTGATGGGCTTCTTTGAATTTGAAACCAGATATCAGAATCAGACACATTTCGTAGCAAGAAAACATTATTGTCTTGTTATAAATTTATCTCTTCGTCACGATTTTGAGTCTTGTGTTGATCTTAATAAAACTTATTTTCCTTTCCTTGAAATTTAATGAGTAAAAATTGTTTTTGACAGAAATAAATTACGACTGCAAGGTTAAATTTATATAAGTTCCAGCACCCGTAGTACCTACAGTGTTTAATCGGCGCGAATTTGTTGAATCACAAGTGCGAGGAGCATGAGATGATGTTTTTGCGATTAAACACTATGAAAACTATGTCCTAAAATGACGTAGGTATACAACGTGTAACAGAAATATGGTATAATGGTCAATGGTATAGAACTTCTTTTACTATGGAGCCAAACCCGAAATCTCAAAAAAAAAAATCTGCCCTTCCATACATTTTGGCCGAGCAGCATTGCATTTTTCTATGAAACAGTAAATTTTCTTTTCGAGATTCAGGATTTGTTCCATAGTAAAAGTTGTTCTATACCATTGACTGAATAAGCTCTTCAAATATGGTTACACCTTTCTGTTACACCTTGTATACTCTGAAAAAAAAAAACTTAGAAATTAAGCTATGGGAATTGCTTTGATTGTTGAATTGAAACGAGTGGCAAGTTACGTGCCGGATCACTTGTCGGATCACGCGTCATGTTACTTAGGTGGGTATTTGACTAAAATCTTTCAGGGTATAACGATGAAGGAATTAAATATATGTGGGGGTGTGGTGCGGCATGCGGGCGGGTGTGCTCCAAGCCCTCGCTCCTGTAACGTTCCCCTGACACCGTAAAACGGCTATTGCGTCGCCTCTAGCGGCTATCTTCAGAGGCGACTAAAAGATTGGCGCGCACTGTACCCTGACAGATTTCACTCAATCTCTCTTCTTTTTTTTTCTACATAGAATGCACCCAAAACCTTCTTACACGGTTCTGAAGCAGCTTCGTCTTCATCGGACGACACCGTTGTCTCGAGTGAGTTTGTGCCTCATGATGTATCTCACAATGTCTCTCTGGTCTACTTCAAAACCACGTTACTCAGGTGGGCAAGCCGCCTAACCCCTCGGCCATAGCTTCAGGCTTCTGGCGTCGCTTCTTGTTGCGCTTCCAGGCGGTTTTTGCGACGGGCTTTGCCCTGCCACGACACCCGTCGGCGCCTTCCACCGCATCGGATGTATAGCGCACTCGCTCGCTCAAAGCGCTCGTCACTAGATTCGTCCTGTGCCCTCGATCACTGGCGCGGCTCCCCGCCTCCCCGCACACCGCCATCGAGAGAGCGCAAGTCACTCGAAGCCGGACAAGGCGCGCGAGCGGCGATTCATTGTCGGCCCTATACAACTTCATACATATTTTGTTCTCTCCGCCGGCGCCGTAAGAACCGCTTGGCGCGCGCGCCTCGCGAAGCCTGAAGCTATGGCCGACCGGTAAGTAGTGACCTCCATCAGTCCTCGGGAAAGGTGTTGCTCGTGTCACGTAACAACGCACGGAGCCTGATGACCAACTTTTCCTCAGAAACACACTTACTAGCGGAAGTGAAAAAAACGTTTTCACTTTTCCTTTCTAATTTTGAAAACATACTGCGCATTTTTTATGAACATTTTTTGTTATTTTTGCGCAGTATGATACCACCATCTTAATTGGAGACCCCCTCGAAGTAATTCGGGGGAGAGTAAGAGGACAGCTCACAGGCAAAAAACCAGGAGGCCCACCATGCTTGGCACCGATGGATGGCGGTATATCCATCTCTAATAGCCGGGCCTTATATTGAACAGACTGGTTACGGGCAGCGGCGTCACTGGTGCGATTGTTCCGGCAACGCGCTCACCAACCCGCCTGCCCAGCGTGTGTGAGTTCTTCCAGGATGACCGCCGGGAGTGGCAAAGTCCTGGAAAGGCTTATGTCCAGCAGTGGACGAACTATGATGGATGGATGGATTGGCAGATTGTGGTTTAATTTGAAGATACCTGTCAATTCACACCTGGTATATCTAGGTTGGGTAAACAAGAAACCATATGGAGGTAATTAATGTACGTAAGTGCTTTGTAAACACTAAGATTGAATTGACGCGCAATAAAAGACAACTTCATACCATAATCCATTTGTATTTACCTTTAGAAGCGGCACTTTTCATTGTAATTTATTGTGTAATTTGTTCTTAATAATTTATTGCATCAATTTGTACAAATTAATAATTTCAAATTAGGTCTAATTTAGTAAAAACATCGTAGTTAAATTTTAAACCTACCTGCAAGGAATATGTGATGTTTGTGTTATTTGTAAAAAAAAATGGAACAAACTGAAAACCAGCACTGTAAGTTGCTTGCAACTAGCAGCATTTTCTGAGTTTGGCCCGTTTTGCCACTGTATTTAAATTTTTTTTCCTGTGCGTGTGTTTCTTTTTTGTGGCAAATAAATATTTTCACCATCTGACTGAAATAAGTACATATTTCCAAAACACGATCTAGGGAAGGTGGTAGAGCTGATGCCGGGCTCAAATGTGGAGGTACCACCATCTTACTTGCAAACGCCCCCGAATTGTTATTTGTTGGTTTAGGGATACTGAAATTGTCTGTATTTTTATGGGTAGCAAAGAAGCTTATCAAATAGTCTAGATGTTATTGTGTTCTGTCATACTTATAATTGAATATTTTACTTTTTGCTTATTATTTTATTTTTAATATAGGTATACTTATGACATATATATAGGCATCCACTGAAAATCAGCGTCATGGCGCTAGCTATGCTCATGTCATGACACATGTTGAGTGGAGATCCATTTGGTATTATTATTAGTCTCTAGTTGTTAGTTTTGACCAACAATGTGGAAATACCAAATAAAGCTATTCTATTCTATAATTGATTTGGGGTAAGGGACGGCTCTCAAACAGGTACAACTAGTTGGCCTACAGTGCGCGCCAATCGTTTAGTCGCCTCTGAATGAGTTACGAGTGCAAGCTTGCGCATGTACAGTCAAGGAAACAATAATATCAACGGTTGATTATTAAATGTTTACTATAAGTGGGAAGGTGTACTTGTTGTACCTACCTATTTAATTATTTATTTATTATTTTTGTGCAATCTTAACTATATAAATAAAACGCATTAATATAAACACAATTTTCCTACATTGTCGCCTTAAAACGCTATAACGTCCGCGAGGCATAACAACAACAATAAACTTTAACAAACTAAATCAACAAAACTTCAACAAACTAACAAATAAAGGCAACAAAAACAATAAACTATAACAAACTGATTCAACGATAAACTTAACGAATCATAGAATTTTTTTCTCGAAGGTACTTTTCATGCAACGCACACGTGTGTATTGTACGGACGTAGCACTAACACTAACGCATAGTGTTGACACCTGCTAAATTGCGGACGGGGGGTGTGATGCAGCACGCAGGCGGGTGTGCTCCGCGCCCTCGCTCCTGTAACGTCCCCCTGACACCGTAAAACGGCTATTGCGTCGCCTCTTGCGGCTATCTTCAGAGGCGATTAAAAGATTGGCGCGCACTGTACCATGCCTGGGACCCATTGAGGGTATATCCATCCGCATCTGCCGGGCATTATATAAAACAGACTGGTAACGAACAGCGGCGTCACAAACTTCACAAAGACCTTAGTGTCAGTGGCGTATTTTAAGATTTAGCGCCCTGGGCCTGTAAGGTTTTGTCGCCCCATATAGCTGGGTATTTAGTGCAACATCTTGTATGGGAACCAATGCAACATCTATCTATGGTATATTTTTTATATACATATTCAATGGTTCAAATGAAAACGACCATTATGTGAAAAGAAATTGTTCATGATTAACAGATTTTCCCAAATATTTGTTTTTTTTTGTAGAGAAAGACATTTTTTTTTTCCAGAAATGAATTTATCATATTTCATTTATGTGAAAATGATATCAAACTCGCCCTAGGTACGTACACTTAGAGAGATATATGGCTCAAAAAGAAGCGCGGCGGAATCAAACTTCCCCCCCCTGATCCTTGCCACCCCGGAAATGCCTCCCGATGTCTCCGAAATCCACTCGGGACCACCTACGGAACAACTGTGCCAAATATGAGCTCATAGTCCAATTTCAAACGGTTAATCGCACTAAATACCCAGCTAATAAATTAACGAGAAAAAAGAAAAAATATTTCAATTATAAACTAAAATCCAGCAGTGTGTTGATGTGGGCTGTGATGATAATATAATGAATGAAGAACTAAAAATGCCTATAATAAGTGAGAACTTGAAATAAGTCAAAAGTCGACTTGGACGAATAAACCAGATACGAGTAGGTACCAAACGATTGATAATGGAAAGCGCCCAAAGCTGAGCGCAAGGTGCAGCTTGCGCCGCCCCTCGCAGCCTGCCGCCCCGGGCCATGGCCCTAGGGTAAATTAGCCACTGTGTCCCTATCGTACGCCACGGTAGGCATCTAGAAAATTCTTCGATACCCCTTAAGAAAGAAAGAAAAAAAGAAAGAAACACATTTATTTCGGCAACAGCCACATTACAATACAATACATACAATATTTCTACTTACATCTATTTTACTTAAAATTACATTAAAACTATACGGTAGGCTGTTGCTGAAAAAGGCAACGACTCAGCGATGTGCTGAAGGTGTAGTCCCTCAGCGCTGATTTTCAGTCAGTGCCTGCTGGTGGTGACTCTTGAGCGTACCAGGTGCAGAGCGGCGCTGCGCAGTGGGCAATAAATAAATAAATAAATAATAACAGTAATAGCTATACAAGGTGACTTTTTGATCATCGTCCAAATTCATACTGGAGGCTTGATAAGTGATCAGTATCTTGGATCAATGACAATTTTTGTTAAATTCCTAAAATGAAATTTCGGCTTCCTATAGAAATTCACTTCCAGTCCCGAGTGAATCACTATGGGGAGTCAAAATTTCATTTTACGAATTTCACCAAAATTGTTATTGATCCATGATAGTGATCACTTACCAAGCCTCCAGTATGAATTTGGACGATGATCAAAAAGTCACCTTGTATATATATATATGTATATATATAGCTATTACTATATGAAACTATAAAACTACATTTCTAAAATATTAATAAAATATGTAATAAGTATTACTTAAACTAATATGATGCGATATAAATGAAATATATAAGTATACACAAATAATATAACTTAATTTACTTTAAAGTATTAAATAAAAACTTTGCAGAACAACACTAGGTCTTTGATGCGATTTAAGTCAGTCAGACTAGCGGCGAGAAGTTTGGACAGGAAAAGGTAGTCTCTGCTGTTCAAGCAAATATGCCCTGAGCTTGCGCCCAAAAGCACACCTACTAGCACCCTTCGATCCATAGGAATCCAGTGATTAGAAAAGCTTCCGAGTATGCGGCGGATCCCTTTTTCAAATATGACAAACGACCGCCTGCGTCACGTGTTAATAAATTCTGACGAGGGGTCGTTCACAAATTAGGGGTAAATGAAGATGAAAGGTCAGAAAACTTTTAAAAACTGAGTACATATGGAAAGCGAAAACACTGTTCTGTAATGACAAAAGAGAACAAATGAATGAAGATCCTGCTGACAACATGACTAATACAGGAAAAAGATTACTTACCCCCGGTTTCTGAAAGGCCAATCAATGTTAACAGTAGATTAAAAAATAATTACCTGCGGATTAAGCCAGAAAAAGTTTCAGCCTAATCGTTTCCGTAGTTTCGGCATGAAGGAGTAACAAACATCCATCCATCCATCCAAACTTTCGCATTTATAATATTAGTGGGATAATCAGAATCATCAAATTGTTTTACCTAATGCAATGGGACCACGGGTAATTAAAATTACCCGTGGACCCGGTAATGGGTCGACCCACCGGGACCACGGGTAAACAGTGGTAATTTCTGATTCAAAAATACGTAAAATCGTGACAAATAGATTTTTTTAAAAACTTGACATTGGCGGAGCTAATATGCGGAGTCACATTATCAGAAGCCAGATAAAATGGCATTGAATTGAATTGACCAATAGAATTGAATTTCGCACGTGATTTTTTTTCCGTGCGTGAATATATGATTCACGGCGAGTGATTATAAAAAAAATACAGCTCCAGGAGCTGTATTTTTGAATCATTAGAATTTCAATTCGCATATGAATCCGCATGATTCGCATACGAAAACTTGAAATCAGTATTTTTGAAAATTCTCTCCGTGAATTCTACAACGAGTGGTCTGACCCACTCGTTTTCCGATTTCTACTAGTAGAAACTATGCAAGAATGACAAGAAGAAATGTTGATGTCTATGCATCGATGAGACTGACATGACATTATAACTTTTTAATTTACGTTCCGTTCACCTCCATTCATTACCGGTGTTTAAAATCAATGAGATATTGCTTTCCGGTTTTAATTTTTTCTGCGTGAAACGAAAACCGTTTACATTGATTTCTACTGATTCAATAAAATAAACTTTTAACAAAAAAATAGCAACCGACTTCAATAGTAACAGCAGTCATTCACTAAAAAGTTAATAATAATTCTATAAAGACCGATGGTACCGAAGCAACACTTTTGCCGACTTCTTTCTTCCTGAAACGTTATGTTATCTAGAAGTCGGCGTTCTTATATTGGTTTTTATGTTGCTATATCGTAGGAAATACGCCGACTTCTAGATAACATAATGTTTCAGGAAGAAAGAAGTCGGCAAAAGTGTTGCTTCGGTACCATCGGTCTTTATAGAATTATTATTAACTTTTTAGTGAATGACTGCTGTTACTATTGAAGTCGGTTGCTATTTTTTTGTTAAAAGTTTATTTTATTTCACATTTTTTAGTGTTGCTGGGTTAAATTGTGAAATATGGGTAGTTCTTGCAAACGTGGTTTTAATATGAAACGAAGTTCAAGTGAGTATAAGTAGCTATGTTTGAGTAGCTTCCTGCTATCAATCTCGAGTTATGTGCTGTCATTCGTTAAAGAGTTCTACGGTGATGAAGCCAAGATCGAAGGTCAGGTGGGTACACTGGCAATTTTCAAGCAATGCCCTGCAATGAGCACCATAACTCAAACTGATTGCCGCAATCCAAAGTTATGTGCTGTCATCCGTTGAGGAGTTCTATGGTGATGAAGCCAGGATCGAAGGTCAGGTGGGTATTCTGGTAATATCCAAGTAATACCCTTGAATTAGCACCCTAACGCAGTGATTGCCGCAATCTCGAGTTATGTGCTCTGATCCGTTGAGGAGTTCTATGGTGAATATGGTGATGAAGCCAGGATCGAAGCTCAGGTGGAAGAATGATGATTTTCAAGTAATACCTTGTAATCAGCACCCAGGTACAAAGCGATTACCTCAATTTCGAGAGGTATGCTGTCATTTTCTGAGGAGTTCCACTGCCTATCTCTGAAGACCTTCATCAGATCATGACCAAACCCAAAATGGGACCTACCTGGAAGTACACTCTTTCAAACAAAAAAAAAATTGTTCAAATCGGTTCAGAAATGACGGAGTTATGGAGTAACAACGCCAAAAAAAAAAAAAAAAAAAAAAAAAAACATACAGTCGAATTGAGAACCGCCTCCTTTTTGAAGTCGGTTAAAAATACGTAAAATTCTGACCAATCGAATTGAATTTCGCACGTGAATTATTTCCGTGCGTGAATATATGATTCACGGCGAGTGATTCAAAAATACAGCTCCAGGTCGCAAGCCAAAGAAAACGCAAAGTAAATTACAAAATGCTATTTATTTATTAAAAATTACACATTGTCACAAACTTCCGGTCGCGCCGGAAAACAATAATTTCTAAAAATAATATAAAATTGTAATGTACACAAAAAATACACAATTGTAACTTAGGAATATTTTGTATAACTTACCCATTATCACAACAATTTTTTTTGAATGAATACAAGATAATTCTCAAGCTGTTAAGATAACGTTTTTGGTACAGTGGAGATCACATCAAGCTACACACTTGCAGTACCAGATTAGCTCCTGTAGTAAAGGATATAAGATAAGTACAGTCCAATGAGAGCTTGATGTTATCTCCACTTTCCACTGTACAATAAAACTACCTCAGTCAAGCAATATAAGGAAAGGTAAGGCAAGGTCTACATATATAAGGGGTGGTTCGCAAACTACGTAACGCAATTAATCGGAAGGGGCTTCCGACCAGGCGTTACCGTCCAACGTAACAACGTTGGGTGGGGAGGACAAGGTTTGCGTTACGTCACGATTTTAAAATGAAAATTTGCAATTGAAAACTGACTAATTAATGGATATTAAAAATCTATCAGTCCTGAATACAACCTAAACATTTTAAACTTTTTTAAAAGCACCCGCAGAGCCGGATTTAGGGGAGGGCAACCGGGGCTACAGCCCCGGGGCCTCCACAAGAGACGGGCCCCCACAATAGTGGCTCCGCCAATAAATTAAAAATATTGATTTTAGTGGACTGTATGCGAAGCGTCAAAATGGCAAAATATACTGGCGTGACAGTACAAAAATTTGGAAAGCTTGTTATTCAACAAGTTTTATCACACAATTGCCAAAAAAACACGAATTATAACAATAAGATAATGTTATTGTGGGTATTCTTAGTTTTGTTTTTTGTTATAGTAATACATATGATCACTTATGGAAACAGCGGATATATGATCGATCTTGAATCAAAGAAGGTGCCTCTACTTCGTTGTTGCCCAGGGGCCTCCACATCTTATAATGCGGCTCTGAGCACCCGTTACGTCACGGAAAGGAGGGGGTTCCAGCTAAGCGTAACCATCATTTTGGATTAGTTTTCAACTAACGATAGTCGATTTCGTCACTATGACAATGGATGCGTATGAAAGTATGTTAGTTAGTGCTCAAAATAAAATCATTTGCACATATAATATTGTAACGATTTGGTCTGTAATTACTGTAAGTAATGTTATAATATTTCGAATAATAAATAAATGTCTAAATGGGTCCTTTTACACCCTGTATATGAAAATTATAGGCCATTTACATTACAAACTCTGTGAATAAAGTTATTTTGTGTTGAATTGAATTGGGTTTCGAGGAAAATTGTATTGTATTATATAGGTGTAACCATATTTGAAGAGCTTGTTTAGTCAATGGTATAGACCAACTTTTACTATGGAACCAAACCCGAAATCTCAAAAAAAAAAGTGCCCTTCCATACATTTCGGCCGAGCGGCATTGCATTTTTCTATGAAACAATTTTTTTTTTCGAGATGCAGCGTTTGTTCCATAGTAAAAGTTGTTCTATACCATTGACTGAATAAGCTCTTAAAATATGGTTACACCTTTCTGTTACACGTTGTATATCTAAGCCACGATCTGAATTGCGATATTAACTATTGTTTCAGCGATAAGAGAATCAAGAGGGTTAATTGAGTGATGAACAGGTCGAATTATCTTGTATTAACTCAGAATTTTATCTACTCAACATAATAGCCAATGAAGTTATTATATAAAAGTGTGTATTTAAGAATAAATATTATAGGTATGTAAGGAGTCCATTAAAAATCTGCTCTTACGTCTAAATTATTAAGACGTCTGCGGAGCAATCCTAGTTCATACAAACGAAATACCAAATCCATTTGTAAATCATAGATATTTTTAAGGTAGTTAGTTTGTGTTTATTCAGACACACGTTCTACGTTCCTAAATATATATTAAATAAGAACACTGATTTAAACATGAAATATGAGAAAAACAAGATTTCCATGGAAATTTTAAATTACTTTTTCAATGCAAGTGCTCGTAAAGGCCCACTTTTTATGCATCAAAACCGAACAGAAAGTAGTTTTTTTTTTTATTTAGTTACAATGGTTGGCTAACCTGCAACCTTTCCTGTGTACCATAAATGTAATACTTTTTTTCCACTGTTTAACGGCTCTGAATACAGTCCTTTTGAGCCAATCGTAATTTAAAGTTCACAAGATTAAATTTGTTTTATTTCTTCACACTATGCATTGAAAAACGTAGTATTATACATGGGCGTAAGAGCAATAAATTATACTCGCTACGCTCGCGTTTTAAATCGTCCCCGTAATTTATTCCTTTTCGCCCTTGTAGCATAAACTACTAATATGCCGTCTTTAAATCTAAACACACACTATCCTAAGAATATCTATGATTTACAAATGGTTTTGGTATTTCGTTTGTATAAACTAGGGTTTCTCGCCGGCCTCTTAAGAAAAAAAAAATGTAATGAAAGAAAGATGAACTAAAATGTTGAGTAGATTATAATTAAGCCTATAATTAAAATTGAAAATAAATGCTTTTGAAATGTGACAGATTTCTTTGTAAAATTAATTATACTGAGTATTTTTTTTAATCTACAATAATATAAAAACGATACACAATTATATATACAGTTTTTAATATAAATAATGTTACAGGAAGCTTCGTTATAGCAAATGGCGACACTATGTTATATTGCAGCGAAAAATCAACAGAAAAATATCTGTCAAAAATCTATCAAAACCTGGCAATAGTATCGATTCGGCATAACACGTCTTAACTTATTTGACATAACTAACCTTATTTTAAGCGTCCTGTCTTTTTCTTTCTTATCGAAAAAGACAAGGACAGAACGCTTAAATTAAGTTTAGTCCTGTCAAATAAGTTAAGATGTGCTTCACCGAATCGGTACCAAGATCTCCTGTTTAAACCAGTCTGTCTCCTAAGCAACAGTGCGGTGTGGGAAGGGTACTTAATTTAGAGCACTCCTCTAGGGCTATACCTGCGTTATAGCATGCTAGTTAGGGTTCCGTACCCAAAGGGTAACCAACGGGACCCTATTACTAAGACTCCGCTGTCCGTCTGTCACCAGGCTGTATCTCATGAACCGTGATAGGTAGACAATTGAAATTTTCACAGATGATGTATTTCTGTTGCCACTATAACAACAAATACTAAAAAACAGAATAAAATAAATATTTAAGGGGGCTCCCATACAACAGATATGTTTTTTTTGCCGTTTTCATAGATAATGGTACGGAACCATTCGTGCGCAAGTCCGACTCGCACTTGGCCGGTTTTTTGTACTATGCGTCTGAATCAACGACACCGTAAGCTTAATGCGCGCGCTGTTTCCCGGAAATTTACATAATTTAATTTTTAATTTTATCGTTTATTTGGAAAACCAACAGCGATTACACAAATAAGATCACAATAGTTTGATACATAAGCAAGGCTAATAACAGGTTTTCACTTAAAGATTCAATACTAACTCTAAATAAATTAAAGTTCAAGAAATATATTATTATGGCATTAGATGTCAATCACAGAGAAAAGTATAATATATTATACTTTTCTCTGTGATTGACATCTAATGCCACAACATGCAGTGTAGAATAATAAGTACTAAAAATAGTACATTTAATATTGTTTCAAGCAAGCAAGATCTATATTAATGAAATGAGATCATCGTACATCGTATGTGGTGAAACG
This sequence comes from Ypsolopha sequella, assembly GCA_934047225.1. Lineage (NCBI taxonomy): Eukaryota > Metazoa > Arthropoda > Insecta > Lepidoptera > Ypsolophidae > Ypsolopha > Ypsolopha sequella. Next base: position 6,662,040 of record OW204011.1, read on the forward strand.
GACCTAGATGGAAATAAGCTTTTTGCAAAAGTTACTGGTCCAAAACGGTAAATATCAAGACAACAACAATGCTTTCCCAAAGCTGAACATGATCGCACCCGTAGCTAACTCCACTGACAGTTCTATTCATAATTGATAAGCACAGTAGATTTCAGCACAGTAAGACGCAGCAGGTATACCTCTAGCATTAAGATAACGCCCCTCAAATATTTCCCCTCCCACACAGCGCCCTTACCTAGGTAACTGACTGAGTAAAACTGATCTTGTGCCTTAGAACCTATAAATAACAATCGATGTAGAAAAAAAATCAAGGTTTACAATATATGTTACACAAGATAGTATTGTTCGCATCGCTGAGCATTTTTATAACAAAATTGTTTTTTTTAAGTGTTCACACTTTCTGTCCACTTCTTATTTAGTACCTACAATTTCTTAGCCGAATTGATACTGTCATCTGATTTGGTGTCACAATGGTGTTTGTTATTATTTCAAATGTTCTCAAATCTGCTTATAATATCTAAACACTTTTGTTTATATAAATGTAGACCCTCATTAGTTATAATATTTATTATTTAACTTTTTATTGTAATAGACATCTCTACGTATACATTTCTTTTGAAAACTTTCGTTTGTTTTTAATAATGTGCCCTAATGATTTTTATATAACCTTTTAACTATGATTAAAATTATAATAATCAAAAATACCAATGAATATAATAATTCAATAAAACAACTATAGCCAGAACAATTAAATATAAAATACAATAATAAATAATCGGGTTCTTAACTAAAAAACAGTGTTTAATTTTAAAAATAGGTTCCATCCTACTGTATATAAAGTGTACACAGATAATCAAACGGAGAAAAGGCGGACTTATGTCCAAAAGGGCTTTCAACCGACCAACATAACTGTTTAAAAATCACAAAAGCATAGGTTCGACAAAAACGGTTATGCAAAATTATCTACACACTAGCGATATTTGCTCATTGTCATATTTACAATAAATTTACAATAATTTATAATAACTAAAAAACTAAAGAAAAAGGACTCGTATTAACTTTATGGCATTGATTTAAAACTAATAATTGGCAATTTGTTTTAACTTAAATCTTAAAATTAAACGTGATATGATTTAAATTAAATAATATTTTTTCTTAAATTATTACATTTTCATTCAATTTTTAACAATTATTCAAGTTTTAAATTTAAATTTTTTGCTAAAGTTTAATTGAAGAAATAATCAAACTTTGAATTAAGGCGTTACAACAGGAGAAAAAGCTGCGAATAAGGAATAAAAAAATTGTTAGATACTTGCTAGAATAATTGAAAATCTGCTAGAGTAAATGTTCATTTTTAGATACCTAGCAAAGTTTTCAGAAAAGCGTCCGTTTTTAGCTAAACTTAAAATTTTAGCTCATCGAGACGTTGGCTTTGAAAACTTTGCTATGTAAAAATAATTCATTGCTATTTCTAGACATTTACTTCAGCAGATTTTCAATAATTATTCTAGCAAGTAAAAAATGTATTTTTTTTCTGAAGTGGCAGCTTTTTTGTATATTGTAACGCCTTAAGATGTAAGATGAAAAAAATAATGTAATTATAAGCATAGCATAAAATAAAAAAACATATTGTTTATTTTGCAGGAAATTGTTAATTTATGCCGTTTACGGGAGCCGTGTTAATAATAAACAAATAATTACCAATGAGCACTTTAATAATACTTATAAAAAGCGTATCTAATCCAGAATATTTTTAAATAAATATATATATATAATGCTTTTTTCAAGCTTAATTTTTTATAATAATTAATTAAATAATTTAATTATTTTGATCATTCTTGATTTAAAATAATGTTTTTTAAAATTGTCACATCTCACATCCAGATTTACTTTTCTTTCTGCGTTTCTATACTGCAATGATATAATGTTAATTAATTTTTTTTTATAACTCGATTGGATAAGAACAAAAAAATATATAAAAAGATTTGATCTATATAAAAACTCTAGAAAAATTCCTAATCAAGACCGTTTTTGTAATCACATGGCACTGTCATCAATGTCGATTACGTGTAGTCAGTCCAAGAAGCTTAACACTGTTGTCAACTTCGTGCCTATCGCGCCCACGGGGTACAGGGGTTGGCGGGTACGACGTAGTACGCGACTTACCCCTCGGCCATAGCTTCAGGCTTCGAGAGGCGCGCCAAGCGGTTCTTCTTGCGACGGCGCCGGCGGAGAGATCAAATGTATGAAGTTTTATAGGGCCGGCCATGGGTCGCCGCTCGCGCGTCTTGTCCGGCTTCGAGTGACTTGCGCTCTCTCGACGGCGGTGTGCGGCGAGGCGGGGAGCCACGCCAGTGATCGAGCGCACAGGACGAACCTAGTGTCGAGCGCTTTGAGCGAGCGAGCGCGCTATACATCCGATGCGGTCAAGACGCCGACGGGTGTCGTGGCAGGGCAAAGCCCGTCGCAAAAACCGCCTGGAAGCGCAGCAAGAAGCGCCGCCAGAAGCCTAAAGCTGTGGCCCTGGCGTAAGTGTTCAGGGCCGTGCGTAAGGCCAACCAAGTACACAGGTATGACATTGACAACTTTAAAATATCAAAGAGTCTACAAAAGAGATCCATTATACATCGGTTTATACTACACTTATCTGTGGAGCGACTACCCCGGCGACTGGCCGCCCCACGCGTCGTGCTCGCTCACGCTCCCGCCACACCATCCGCATCCCCTCCGAGACCCCGTCCGCCAACCCATATAACCCGTGGGCGCGGTATGCACGTGGTTGACAAGGTATAGATTGGAACGCAGACTTCCTCTTCCAACGCCACGCAAAAACAAAATGTCTATCTTAAATTCTTTGCAATAGTATAGCCACAGTAGAGAAAAGTAACAGTATTATGTCTTCATATAAAACGGCCGAAACGCGCGCTTACAAATCTCGGCATACCTCGGTAGTAGGGGTGCGCCGCAGTTAAGACTGTACCTGAGCCTAAAGCATGAACAACGTCAGACTTTCGCGGATTCGTTTGAAGAAATTCGGACTCTACTTGTATTAAAAATTATATTTTTGATTGATTGATCTTTTATCTAGGGATTCTACTTATAAACAATGTATAAAGATTTATACTTTTGTCAAAAAAACGTTTTCCACCCCATTTTTTTGTTTTCAAACGTTCGTTTCATGAACACGGTTAGGAGACCAAATTGTTATTTTTTTACATAAAATAGGTAATAGAGATGTGAAGGGATTCTACTTAGATCCAATATTTTTTTCCTACCAAATATTTCAGTATTAGCTAAAAACACAGCAATTTGTTGTTTCGCTGCGTGATCATTAGTATTACGCGTCCAAGAAAAAGAGACCAATGAACCAACATATAATCGCCTCTATCAAAAGCAAATAAGTTCTTCGCCATTGGACTTATTGTGCTGGACGGGTAATAAAAAATGTTGTTGTTGACACGTCAGCCGCGGAGTTTATGTAGGCAGCCCTAATGTATGTGTCTACCGAGCGTTATTTCAAGGACTCTTACCAAACGTCATACTGTTACTTTTCTCTACTATGGTATAGCCTTCTTTTTCCAATAGGATAACTTTAAGTTCGTACTCTTTCTGTAGCTAATACGCCACCTCTCTTCAACCTTTCATGATTAATAGAGACAGAGATACAAACAAACATAAAACAGGTTTTTATTTAAGCGTGCGGATTTCAATATAGGTCATCACTCCAGTCTGGTTTCAAACTTCTCGAGTCACTAATATATTTTTATTTGGATAAAATTGGTTTTTATCTCGAGTTATAGACCGGGGGCACAGACACAAATAGATAATTTAAAAAAAATCACAAAAAAATAAATTACTTACTTTTTAAAGCCTCACAACCTTTAAGGAAATCAAGAAACTATATTTTAGAATCAAGAGAGCCACCGATCACAACCAGAAAAAGATTTTTGATCAACCTTTTGAACTTTTAACTTTCGGTCTGATACATAATTGTATTTTTTTACGGATAATAATAGGTTTACCATCTAAAAAATACTAGATGAGCATCTTAATTACTAAGTTGGCAACAACTAGGTTAGCTTAGGTTTCAACATATTATTTTTGATGCTGATTGTTCTATTTTTTGATGGTCTATTAATTACAATCCTTTTTTTTTAATGTAACTCCGATTTTGGCGGGTAAGTCTACCTTGTCCATAACCGTTGTGCCCCGCCTTAGGCGCCGCGCGGCGAGGTGGGGGGAGGAAAGGACATAGCAAGAGCTCACATGAGATCGATATTGTTTTTTTTTTATTTGTTTTATTTTGATTCAGTGGGTCTACCGCGTAATTCTCATTTTCATCAACATCAACTTGAGATTGAAATTTGACGTGCGTGCGACGACGCCCGCCTAACATGTCATCTCTTTTGCACGCGTTGAATTTCGCATGCATTTGCTTGAAGTTGATACAAATGAGAATTACGCGGTAAAGCCCCTGATTTGAATTATAAATTAAGTTTTTTTTATGCAACATAAAATATTTAAATAAAAATTACAATTTTAATATAACGTACCTAGTTACTTATTTCACTAACCATTATGGTGGTATCATATTTTCTAAAAAATATAAAAGGCTATTCTTAAAAGTATTCTAAACCAATCTCGTAAGATCCGACAATATTGATCTCATGTGAAATCATGCTACTCTTTCCTTTCCTCCCACAGAACTATTAATAAGGAATAGAAATGCCATGAAAGCCGTGACTGCGACGCACCGGTTTGATCAATACGTCAAGACATAACTCGCGGGCAGTGGCGGGCACAGAACTTTTTTCCGGAAAAGCAATCAGAAGGTCAAGTACGACAATAAAAAAATATGAAAAAATTTAAATAACACTTTGAAAAAAAAAAGTTTGTATGACGCGAGGGTAGGCACTGCCTAACCTAGAGTGAAAATTTTCATACAAACTTTTTTTTTTCAAAGTGTTATTTAAATTTTTTCATATTTCTTTTATTGTCGTACTTGACCTTCTGATTGCTTTTCCGGAAAAAAGTTCTGTGCACGCCACTGCTCGCGGGCCTCTCATTTCTCAACCGAACGCGTTAGAACAAACATATTGCGTGGCAAATTGTTCTAACCCTTCAAACGGAATTTAATTTCACTCGTAAGTAATTTAAACATATATTTACTGTTATATTTACAGAATAAACCTCGCGGTAAATAAAATTTCAACCTTACCATGAAATATTTAGCATTGTAGCGAGTAGCGTTGAAATACAATATTTTGTCCATTGCAGGTTATAAAGAATGTCACACATTGAGTTAGAATATTAACGCCGCAATGTATATTTTTTCAAACATTATCAACACGGACCTAATTGTGTCATAGTGCGGCCGCTATTTTACATCTAAGCTTCATAGAAATATGGTGTTATTTAGCTGTATGAAGAGGGTGAATCTATGTGTGCGCCGCGTATGTTTACTAACTAGGTAATACTACGTTGTTCCAAAAAGTGGCGACACAGGATCTCGAATAAAATTTGTGTCACGCCATCCCCGTGTTTCCTCCCCCAGCCTCGCCGCGCGGTACCGAAGGCGGGGCACAGCGGTTACGGGCAAGTTATAGTACAATTAGAGTAAAAGGGAAAAGAGTGGACCCTAGAATCAGTCTATCTCAAGCATTCACATAGGTTTGTCTCTTTTATATGGAAAGACTTTACACCCGGCTATCGTACAGAGCCTGTCATACCCCATTTGGACTTGGCACTCGTTGGAGTTGAACATTGTGGAAGAAGCGAAAGAGGTGTGTTTGGATCGTAGCTGATGGAGATCTGTACTCTCTGGGAGACAGTATAATATGCATGTATGTAAATTCAAAACATACTTTATAGAACAAAGAAATATATACATATGGATACTTTTTTATGGTCCGGCGGTCAATGGGAAAGAAAACAAAAGCTTTTACGGTAGAGGGCGCTGAGTGTTTGTGTCTTATCACGCTCTTGTAAAAGACGCTGATAGATGTTATTTTTGCATTCCACATTTCTAGAGACTTTTGTGCCTTTTTTTGTTGGTGTATTCGTCATGTATTCTACCTAGTGTATCGCTCAGTTGAAGGAGGAGCTAAAGAAAACAGGTGCTTCGCTGCGAGGAAAGAAAGGAGACCTTGTCTTTCAAGTTCCCTTTCCTTTACATCCAAAAGCCACACAAACACCCATTGCTTTAACTTTTCAATGAAAATAATATATTATTCAATTATTTGTATGTGAACTAACAAGCTAACAGACACAAACACACAGCGCCCTCTATGCTGAACTAATTTGACAGTAAGCATCCCCATTGGTCAGTTTTTGTGTCATGAAGTTTTGACAAGTTATTTTCTGTGATTTGGTAACAAATTAAAAAAAAAAACGATCCTTAAATTTTTAGCCATTATCAATTCTTTTAAGTTTTATAGAATATTCTAGGTTACTTTTGAGTAAATACATACTTTTTAATTTATTATATATGTTTCTATGTACAAAACCTGTATTACTCCTCATTTAACTAAGTGATTAGTAATGTTCGATTGCAAATTAAAAAAAAAACCTCTCTTCTAATGTCACAACTCACAGGCTAAAACATTGGTGTCCAATTTTTAAATAAAGCAAAAATTGTGGCAATCTCTTTGTACAAAGATTGTAGGAAAAATAAATATGATTTTTTTATAAAAAAAAAACTTAAATTTTATATAACGTAACAAATTCTTTACCACACTTTCTGCTTTAAAATCGATTTATTACGTGGATGCTATCGCGTTACATGCATAATTAGTATAATTACATTAAAAAATACTTTTTCATACAAGTAAACTGTACCGCGTTACAAACGATTATGACACCTATTCTCTAAGCGATAGGGGCTATGTATATGAATATATTTACGCTTATTTGGCAGTAGTAGTCGCGTTGTGATGCGCGGGGTTTCACAATCTTGTCCTGTGGACAAGAAACATATATTTAGTACATAAACAATAATATAGGCACACTGCGTCCACGAAATCGTCGTCCATCTTGTTTGTTGTCTACCAGCAGCATACTGTGGAGACATACTGTTCTGCGACGTGCTGATGTCGGTGGGATTGAGGCCTATCTACGAGGGTGAATCCAAAAGTTCTAAGCCCGACCGTGAAAATGAAAGAAAAGTAGGTTCAAAATTATTTTTATTTTTCGACATAGTCTCCATCTAGATCAACACACTTCTTCCACCTGACCTGCAACTTATTTATACCCTCGAAAAAAAATGATTCCGGAAGGTCGTCAAAATAGTCATTAAATGCGACTATCACTTCTTCTCTAGTCGAATATTTAGATACCCCCAAGTGTTTTTTAAATTTGGAAAGAGATGATAGTCAGAGGGGGCTAAATCCGGCGAATAAGGTGGGTGGTGCAGCAACTCGTAACCACATTCATGGATCACAGCCATCGTTTCAACCGAAGTGTGAACTCGTGCATTGTCTTGATGAAACAAAACTCTCTTACGCAACATCCCCGGCCGTTTTTCTTTTATTTCTTCGCGAAGTTTTCGTAATAGGTTACAATAATAGCGTGAATTTATAGTTTCACCTTTAGGTAAATAATCCAATAAAATAACTCCCTTCGAATACCAAAAAACAGATGCCATGACTTTGTTGGCTGACAAAACGCACTTGGCCTTCTTCAGCGTGGGTGAGCCAGATCTTTTCCACTGTTTGGATTGCTGTTTTGTTTCAGGAGTATGGTGATGAACCCAGCTTTTATCTATGGTAACAAAACGAGACATAAAATCCTCAGCATCTGCCTCAAAAAGTTCCAAACAGTCACGCGAAATTGTGAATCGAACTCGTTTTTGGTCAGCTGAAAGCAATCTTGGGACCCAGCGAGCAGAAACCTTACGGAACCCCAATTCTACAATTATAATGTTTTGCACTCGGCCATAATTGATGCCTGTGATCTCAGCTATCCTACTAATGGTCAATCGTCGGTCTCCTAGGATGAGATCACAAATTTTGTCAGTGTTTTCTTTAGTGGTAGACGTTGAAGGCCTTCCGCTCCTTGGGTCATCTTAGATGGTCTCCCGACCGCGTTTAAATTCAGATACCCACTTTTTTACAGTGGAATACGATGGAGCAGATTCCCCTAACGTTGTTTCCATATCTTCATGAATCTCTTTAGGTGAAAGACCTTTTTTATTGAGGTACTTAATCACAGCACGGTGTTCAATTTTCTCCATTGTGAAAAATCCCGTCAGACTGCGTTATACAAAATATCACAAAAAAATAATAGCTTGCAGTATCAAACTTCAACTTCACACAATCAATCACGAAAAAACATTCTAACAAATGACGGTAGATTTACAAAGATTTGATACCTCTTTGTAGGTCGGGCTTAGAACTTTTGGATTCACCCTCGTAATGAGGCGTCAGCTGCGATGGTGTGGCCATGTTTCCCAAATGTCTGATGCCAGGGTGGCTAAGGGCATCTTCTACTTCGAACTGGAAGGGAAACGGAAACAGGGCGGCCAATTTCTGCGGTATAAAGATGTGCTTAACCGCCACATGAAGAAATGTGCAATAGACCCAGCACAATGGGAAACACTGGCAGCAGACAGACCACATTGGAGGCAGGCTGTGAACACTAAGGTGTATGCTTTCGAATATACAAAACGAGACCAGCTTAAGGCCCGACCACCAGTGGCCATCAATTATAATATAGTTGGAGGGGTGCTGACGTGCAGTGAATGTGGTCGCACGTTCACTGCAAAAATCGTCTACGTCAGCCACGTGAGGGCTCACCAGCGCCGCTCTCAGCAGTTACAGTCGCTGTAACCGAAAACGGCCGAGAAGAATTGATTGACTGTGGAGAAAAGTGTTTGCGAAGTGTCTGGCAGGTGCGTCAATATGTGTTTAAATGTGTTTTCGAAGCTTCGCAAAGTCGTCAAAGAAGTGTGCAAATCTTTGAAGCTATGTCTGGCGTCGCATTAGAAAATAGACGAGGGTCACAGGATGTGGGTAAGCGGGCTACGGGCTGCCGACCCCTGGGCTACACGTGTCGTATAGTAATAGGGTGTAATCTGCTGACTAGACTAGACTAGACAAGGTTTTGGTGACTGTGGTGTGGTCATAGACAATACAGCCCAGAAAGACGTCTATTGTTCAACATCTTGCGTACAAATAATTGTGTCAACAATCTAAACGGGATACTGCAATCCTATTGGCTCTTCCAATCTTACGTATAGCGCCACAAACTTATCTTTCCCGAAGACGAAGACTCTAAAGTAATGAATATAGCAGCCATTTTGGTTTGGCCTACCGAAACATACAATTTTGGAGTGGCGAATTGTATCTGCTGGTTCAGTCAGATGTGTTGACAGAAATCGGTCGCCTGTTATGAGGAGCCTGTAGGCTGTATTCGTCTATGATTTAGTACTAGCTTTTGAAAGCGGCTTGGCCCGCGCTGATTTCGTTTGCTGGGATAAAAAGTAGCCTATGTCACTCTCCGGTCCAGGAAATATCTCTATGCAAAAAATCACGTCGATCCGTTGCTCCATTGCTGCGTGAAAGGAGGACAAACCAACAATACGGATATTCACTGCGGCTTTTTTTCCATTGTTTTTGGTCTTTTGACCTTTAAAACTTTGCCATGGAGAGGCGAAACAGACAGTCCCTGCCTCAAATTAGCTCGTTGGTGCACTTTGGGCACCACATGGGAGAAACTCCAGCCTAAGGGGGGCTGTGATGTATGAGGTGTTCATTTAAGGCGCTACGGAAAAAAAATCGACACTTTAAGAACTTGCATATCTACTTCAGTAAATAATGTTTTATTTTGATCAAAATATAATATTATTTATAGCACACTGTGCGTAAAATGACCGCTTTACGCACTTGTGCTATAAAAAATTATACGAAACTCGTGCGAGAAACTTTTTCTCGACTCGTGTGATTGCAGCACTCGCCTTCGAGTATATAAATATAAAAAAGTAAATAATATACTATTTTGAATTCTTTTTCTAGGGATCTGTTAAAACAGAAACGCAATTGGAGAAATTCGGCTCGATCTCTTGCGACACCAATTCTTCTGGTTTGACAATTTAGAATGACATATGGACTGCAATTATATTTTATTAGATGTGTTTTATTTAACGGTATCTAGGACCAGCGGGCCTATTATTAAGGATATTTTCGCACTTGAAGTGACGACACAGATTGTTAATAGTTCAATACCCACTAAAGGCAATTTTGAAATTTCAGTTTTTATCTATGTTTTTGATGATAGGCACCTCGTTCAGTTGGCAGAATAGGGGGGCTGGTTAAACAAAATTTTGATAGCAACTTTAGTACATTTTATATTATTAAAAAACCGAGTTTTTGCTACTTTTCCACGAATCCGTCCCTCTCGCACTGAGGGCTTTTTCGCATATGGAGTAACAGGGACGCTTAAACTTTTACATATCGCCTTAAAGCCAGTGTGGTGCCAGATTAGGCGAATTATCGCCATTTAGGCTACCTTAGGGGATCAAATGGCGACCAAAAAATCAGATCAGCTACCAGTAGCCATTTAGGCTACCTAGGAAAGAAGAACAGGCGATTTAGGCTATTTCAGGATTACTTCAAATTTATTGAATAATTCCATAAAATGCTTGTAACAAAACGTAATATAGTACGTCCGCAGTTCTTTCACGCTGCTTGTGTTCCATTGCAACCACTAAATTTGTAGGAGTGAGATAGGCAAACGCGTTTATCATAGAGAAAACAATCTTTCTAACTCATTTTAAGTCACATTTTAAGAAAGTGGCGCCCCTATTTATTTCATGACTTAATAGTTGCACTGTACGTTTCTTCTTTATTTGGGCTAAATTTAGGCTACATAGCTCAAAATGTTAGGCGAATTACGCTAGTTGACAAAAATAAATAATTAGGCGATTTAGGCTACTCGGTAGCCAAAATTAGGCGAATTGGGGTAGCTGATATCTGGCAACCCTGGCCAGTACACTTAAGTGTGTCACTGAGGGTATTACGTCAGAATGGGCCAGATTGAATAGGGCGCGGCACATTCTAACTTAAACTGAAAGGCTCGTGTTTTAAACGTAACTGTTAAGTTAAATAAAATGTAGATATCATTTGAATAATATATTTAGACAAGACTTATACATACTTCAGAGATGACATGTGACTTTAGACCAGAATGGACATAGACACGTATGATATCCATACTTAACATCCTCCAGAATGGACATAGACACGTATGATATCCATACTTAACATCCTCCAGAATGGACATAGACACGTATGATATCCATACTTAACAGTAACCGAGTAATTTATTGCTTTTACGCGCGTGTATCATACTACATTTTTCAATGCATAGTGTGAGGAAATGAAAACAAATATAATCTTGTGAACTTTAAATTATAATTGGCTCAAAAGGACTGTATCCAGAGCCGTTAAACGGTGTAAAAAAAGTATAACGTCTATGGTACACAGGAAAGTCTACGGGTTAGCCAACCATTGTAAATAAATAAAAAAATAATAATAATAATAATAAAGCCCTAGGGCAAAATAATCGACTTTCTGTTCGGTTATGATGCATAAAAAGTGGGCCTTTACGAGCACTTGCATTTAAAAAAATTTCAACGGTACTATCACTTACAGAGTACTTTCTTCTTATATTATTATCTTGACTGATCATGTGATAAGAAATACGTATGTGAAAATGAAAATGAAATGAAAATTTCTTTATTTTAAAAATGAAAATTTCTTTATTTCAAAAATAAGTTACCTTAATTATAGTTCCCATATATAGTTTCTGTGGGAACTAACTCTAAAGTCGAGTCCAGAATTAGGCGAACTAACTTGACAGCTGAAAATGTTGCCAGACATAGGAAAAAATAAATAGTGATAGGTGTATGTCGACACAAATATGTCGATATAACCTTGTGCCTTCTATAAATCTGATTCTATTTATATTTTATCAAGTAATTGTCGTCGAAACTTTCACAGTCATACATACTTGCCAAATAGGGACGAACTACAGCAATTTATATGACATAATATGATCTGAAGGATGTATTGTTTAAAGCGGATATTTACGATACTTACTCCTCAAATTAGGAGTAAAATACAAAAATAATGATGTTATTACAACAGGCCATTGTGATCCTTTTAGGTGGTTTCTGTCGGGCTAGTACGGTAAATTTCATGTACCATACATATAGCATTCATCCCTTTCTTTCTGGCAAATAGGAAAGTGCGATAGAAACAAACGCTATTATATCGTCGCTGATAAATCCAAATCCGTTATGTGTTCGATTTTAATTAATTTAATTAATTTTTATTATTAATATTTTGCTTAGTAAAATTATGAGTTTGATTCCAAACACAATAATAATGATTAACTAGACTTTTTAAACATCGATATAAGCAGCACTAGCCAAACTGTGGCAACATTAGTGTACAATGAACTGTCAAGTTAGTTCGCCTAATTCTGGACTCGACTTTAGTTCCCACAGAAAGTTTCCTTGTGTAGTGGAAACTAGGCTCCTCCCAAAATATATTTAACATAAAGAAATTAAGACGTTAATTTACAGTCTAATACATGAGTACGGCATAAAGACAAAGATGTGATTTTGATTTTTTTGTCAAGTGATGTTAATTTACTTATTTAAAATAAGACTGGTTTATATTTTAAATTGATATAGCGTTTGAATTATTAATGTTTTTTATGATTAGTAGTGTTATTAAAACAATTAAAAAAATTATAATTCGATATATTTCGGCCCTCGGTATGGGGCCGTCATCAGTCGAATGATGACGGCCCCATACCGAGGGCCGAAATATATCGAATTATATTTTTTTTCATTGTTTTAATAACACTACTAATCAAAAGCTAGTAAAAGTTAAATATAATATATTTTCAATGCATGTGCTCGTAAAGGCCCACTTTTTATGCATCAAAACCGAACAGAAAGTCGACTATTTTGCCCTAGGGCTTTATTATTATTATTATTTTTAATTTGTTTGCAATGGTTGGCTAACCTGCAGCTTTTCCTTGTACCATAGATGTTATACTTTTTTTTCCTCTGTTTAACGGCTCTGGATACAATCCTTTTGAGTCAATCATAATTTAAAGTTCACAAGATTATATTTGTTTTCATTTCCTCACACTATGCATTGAAAAACGTAGTATGATACACGGGCGTAAAAGCAATAAATTACTCGGTTACGATTAAAACACTCGCTACGCTCGTGTTTTAAATCGTCCTCGTAATTTATTCCTTTGCGCCCTTGTAGCATAAACTACTATTATAAACGTAATGTGTTTTATGATATAAATGTGCAATCACTCTACTCTATTTGATACTGATTTCTTTAAAATTGTTAATTGTTCAAGTTTCAAATTACAGTATTACACATTTTATAGTGATTTTATCATCATATATATAAAAAGAGAAGTCCTGACTGACTCTCTCACTCATTCACTGACTCATCAACGCACAGCCCAAACCCTTGGACCTAGAAAGCTGAAATTTTGCACAAAGCTTCCCTTTGTAATGTAGAATAGGAATAAGAAAGGGTTTTTCGAAATTCTACCTCTAAGGGGGTATAATAGTGGTGAAAGTTTGTATGGAAAATAAGTTATTTTTGTAGTTGAGAAACCATAAAAATTGGTTAGAAATAAAAAACGACTTTTTTCGGAAAATCATTACCTACAGACAAAAATAGAGGAGAAAGGAATTCAAAACAAAGGGAAAAGAGTTAAAACTAAATCAACGCGAGCGAAGCTGCGGGCAAAAGCTAGTATATATATATTTATAGTGATTGGCGGGAAAAAAATTGTCCATAGCTTACGGGTTAAATGTGGGACATCAGGGGCTAGTGTAAATCCTTGTGTTAATTCGTAGATAGAGTATGGTCAAGCCACGCTGAGATCGGTGCATTTCATTCATCCATTCATTGATAATGTATGAATTGTTAGCAAAAAGGTATCATAGTTATGCCTGTGTGACCGACGCGCCCCGTGCACTAGTTACGTGCTGTATAACTGTACACACTCACTATAGGAACAGCACCGGCCGCTCCTCCCCGCTCGAGTGTGAGCGACGCGCTCCCCCGCCACCGTCCTGTGTGACCGACGCGCCCCGTGCACTAGTCACGTGCTGTATAACTGTACACACTCACTATAGGAACAGCACCGGCCGCTCCTCCCCGCTCGAGTGTGAGCGACGCGCTCCCCCGCCACCGTCCTGTGTGACCGACGCGCCCCGTGCACTAGTCACGTGCTGTATAACTGTACACTCACTATAGGAACAGCACCGGCCGCTCCTCCCCGCTCGAGTGTGAGCGACGCGCTCCCCCGCCACCGTCCTGTGTGACCGACGCGCCCCGTGCACTAGTCACGTGCTGTATAACTGTACACTCACTATAGGAACAGCACCGGCCGCTCTTCCCCGCTCGAGTGTGAGCGACGCGCTCCCCCGCCACCGTGCTGTGTGACCGACGCGCCCTGTGCACTAGTCACGTGCTGTATAACTGTACACTCACTATAGGAACAGCACCGGCCGCTCTTCCCCGCTCGAGTGTGAGCGACGCGCTCCCCCGCCACCGTCCTGTGTGACCGACGCGCCCCGTGCACTAGTCACGTGCTGTATAACTGAACACTCACTATAGGAACAGCACCGGCCGCTCCTCCCCGCTCGAGTGTGAGCGACTCGCTCCCCCGCCACCGTCCTGTGTGACCGACGCGCCCCGTGCACTAGTCACGTGCTGTATAACTGTACACACTCACTATAGGAACAGCACCGGCCGCTCTTCCCCGCTCGAGTGTGAGCGACGCGCTCCCCCGCCACCGTCCTGTGTGACCGACGCGCCCCGTGCACTAGTCACGTGCTGTATAACTGAACACACTCACTATAGGAACAGCACCGGCCGCTCCTCCCCGCTCGAGTGTGAGCGACGCGCTCCCCCGCCACCGTCCTGTGTGACCGACGCGCCCCGTGCACTAGTCACGTGCTGTATAACTGTACACACTCACTATAGGAACAGCACCGGCCGCTCCTCCCCGCTCGAGTGTGAGCGACGCGCTCCCCCGCCACCGTCCTGTGTGACCGACGCGCCCCGTGCACTAGTCACGTGCTGTATAACTGTACACACTCACTATAGGAACAGCACCGGCCGCTCCTCCCCGCTCGAGTGTGAGCGACGCGCTCCCCCGCCACCGTCCTGTGTGACCGACGCGCCCCGTGCACTAGTCACGTGCTGTATAACTGTACACTCACTATAGGAACAGCACCGGCCGCTCCTCCCCGCTCGAGTGTGAGCGACGCGCTCCCCCGCCACCGTCCTGTGTGACCGACGCGCCCCGTGCACTAGTCACGTGCTGTATAACTGTACACACTCACTATAGGAACAGCACCGGCCGCTCCTCCCCGCTCGAGTGTGAGCGACGCGCTCCCCCGCCACCGTCCTGTGTGACCGACGCGCCCCGTGCACTAGTCACGTGCTGTATAACTGTACACACTCACTATAGGAACAGCACCGGCCGCTCCTCCCCGCTCGAGTGTGAGCGACGCGCTCCCCCGCCACCGTCCTGTGTGACCGACGCGCCCCGTGCACTAGTCACGTGCTGTATAACTGTACACACTCACTATAGGAACAGCACCGGCCGCTCCTCCCCGCTCGAGTGTGAGCGACGCGCTCCCCCGCCACCGTCCTGTGTGACCGACGCGCCCCGTGCACTAGTCACGTGCTGTATAACTGTACACACTCACTATAGGAACAGCACCGGCCGCTCCTCCCCGCTCGAGTGTGAGCGACGCGCTCCCCCGCCACCGTCCTGTGTGACCGACGCGCCCCGTGCACTAGTCACGTGCTGTATAACTGTACACACTCACTATAGGAACAGCACCGGCCGCTCCTCCCCGCTCGAGTGTGAGCGACGCGCTCCCCCGCCACCGTCCTGTGTGACCGACGCGCCGGATCCACTCGATGTCGATTTCACTTCGCCTTCTCGTGTAGCTGAGGAAAACAAGAATATTAAAGTTTTTGAGAAACTTTGTGCTAAGTACCTTTTTATTATATTATTATACTATATTACATTAAAACCGACTTGTAATATGTGTATCTGATATACCTACATTACATAAATAAATTATGACAGAAATAAATTTCTATGTTTGAACACTTGGCGATACAATGTTAATTTATATCTCCTTGCGATGGATAAATCGCCAAGTGTTCAAACATAGAAATTTATTTCTGTCATAGTTTCGATAAGACAAATGTGTATTCTTCACTACCCGATACTGTAACAGGTGACGGTAGGGCATAATGGTCTTTGACTAGCTTTGAATACACTAGCGTCCTCTAGGCGCCAAGTGGCTCACTATAAAGTGGGTATCTATAAATATCATTGCAGTATGGGAAAGCACATCGGTAAATTCACGAGTTGTATTGAGACCTGGATAGCTCAGAGGTTAGAGCAATCGCCCGGCAAGCGAGAGGTCCCGGGTTCGATTCCCGGTTCAGAGCTCCTCACATCCAGATTTACTTTTCTTTCTGCGTTTCTATACTGCAATGATATAATGTTAATTTACATAAATAAATATGTATTTATTTAACTATTTAATTACAACGGTTGAACCTGTTACAGTAATTAATAAACAATACAATAATACAAATCAATATTTATATTATATATATATTATATATTTACAACATTATTACGTCCGCATGAAAACTAAATTAACAGATGCTCTACATTTTAGTTTGAAACAGAAGTGGAACTGGGCAGGGCACTTGTCAAGCTACAAAGATAAAAGATGGACTTACCAAACAACTAAATGGCAGGGCCCAAATGGCAAAAGAAATGTGGGAAGACAGAAGAAGAGATGGGCCGACGACATAATAAACATAGCAGGAAAAAGTTGGTTGCATACAGCCAAAGACAGGGAAAGGTGGAAAAGAATGGAGGAGGATTTTACCCATAGGGGGCCACATAGCAAAGAAATTATTAGAAATAATTATAATTAGATGTATTTATATATTTTTTTAAAGAACTGTTAAGTGGAAAATAAAGCTGTAATAATAATAAAAATAATTTTACTTGTCTCACTCAATAAAACTATCATAAGATTCTGAATATTGGAAGAGCGCTGCTGCCTGAAACACCGGTCTAGAGTACTCTAGCACCTACTTCGGGCACAGACGTACTTACTGGCAACTTGTTTAGTGTAATTTGTTTTTAAGTAATCATGTACAATCAACACTGTTATATGATAATTTGATTTAAATAAACTTATTATTATTATGTAGGTACACTTTTCAGTCACGGACCCATAGGGACCCGGTCATTTGAAAGGCATTCATGGGGCCGAAGCCAACATTGAAGAGGCCTTTGGTACCATTTTATCTAAATGTGAGATGGCTGCATCCATAGAGGTCTCTCCCTCAATGTATCATTGAGATACACTAACAGACAGTCCCCCACAGTTGCCAAACTATTGCCAGGAAGGAAGCGACTTGGAGTGGGCTATGACGATGGGATGCTAAATGGGCCGGATAACATGTCTATGGAGTGAGATAACGGATATCTGCCTCGAAAATCTCTCACAAATGTAAGTATGGCAGATCGTGACTTGCTGCTTGATAACTATCCAACAGGATAGCCGTTGTGGGCCCTCTATCTAGCCACCATGGGGCGGCCAGGGGGCAACACTATGTAAGCAGCTAAGGTTGTCGAGAGGTGAGTCTGCGGGGCGCAAGATCCTTATACAGTCAAGTGCCCCCGGCGTTATGACATTTTACACTTCCAACCTGGAGCATAGGTTCCGCTCTTGCATCTCCACTCTGGCCGACTGGTTAACGCAAGCGCAGAGGCGGGGGGTGTGTTGCTGTGTGTATGTGTGTGTTTAAGCTATTACACATTGTGTGATAGTGTCCCCTGGAGGTAGGGTCCGTGGTGTCGCCACTCACCATCATCGGCTCGCCACAAGCCGCCCTGCGGTGACTGATTGCACTGGACGTACTGGACATACCAGAGGGCGATGGGGTCGTCACATCTCTAATTATATTATTATTTGATACTTCACTTTCAAAGTACTATCAGCAAAAAGGTCACACTGTGGGGAAAAGGCCAAGAGTGCTCTGAGCTTGTCGAGCGCCATTATAAAATTCTTACCTATGGTATGCTCTTTAGCTGTGAGATGGTCTGATCCGGCGCTAGAGCCCCCACTTCCTGATAGAACGCTCTCTTCGCGATTGTACCTGCAATAAACACCAATACTGGATGAGTAGACATATAATTAAAAATATATACAAGGTGAGACTTTTTGATCATCGTCCAAATTCATACTGGTGGCTTGGTAAGTGATCAGTATCTTGGATCACTAACAATTTTTGTTAGTATTTATTTACCTACTGGAATGTCGACTCTGCCCGGCATTCTATGTAGGTGAAACGAGAACTCCGCTTCATATCCGTATCAACCAACACAGATTCACAACAAAAACACATAATAATACACTACCCATCCCAACTCATACCCGCCTACACAGCAAACCATTCGACGACTGCTTCACCGTTCGCATTATAAAATCATTTCACCCACCACTGACTGATATTCAGCTAAGGACCTGGGAGTCGTCTTACATCTGGTCGCTTGGTGCTCATTACGGCCCTGGACTAAATAGACAACACTGACTTACAGACAAACGAAACCTATATAAAAACATTACAAAAACCTGACTCAAAAAATCAATCATTCTAGACTATACTTAAAAAAGACACACACAATTTAACATTCTCTTTCATTTCAACCCACCACACAAATCATCCTACACGCACACAAACACCCTCTGTTTATATCCCAACCACAAACACATCCTCACATAAATCAAAAAGTTTAGTTTTTAGGGAAGTAGTTTTTCCTTTTAAATATTTTTTTTTATTGTATTATTCTCATTGTCATCTTGTAAATATCATCTGTCATCCTGTCATTATTACTCCAACTGATGCCGGGCCCAGTGGGGCCCGAAATATATCTTGGACTATATTATGTTATTCTGCAATAGTTGTGTTTCTTTTATGTGTATTTACCTATATAATTATATATAAAAAAGGAAAAACAAGCTGATAAAGGCAATATATATATTTTTCATAACAATTTTTGTGAAATTCGTATACTGAAATTTCGGCTTCCCATATAAATTCAGTTCCAGCATTCCAGTCCCGAGTGAATCACTATGGGGAGTCGAAATTTCATTATACGAATTTCACAAAAATTGTTACTGATCCGAGATACTGATCACTTATCAAGCCTCCAGTATGAATTTGGACGATGATCAAAAAGTATATTTATGTTAATCTTTCCTAATATTGTATTATACATAGGATGTAATTTTTATGTATCAAAATCTTGTTTCTTATTGTTTTCACATTGTATAATGCGCAATTAAACTTAGTCAAGCAATGATATTTGTCGACGTCTCTTTTTATTAGTTAACAAGTGTGCACACTAATAAAGGTCCTCACGAATCAAGCACGTCTTAGTTTGAGGACCGCCAGATAATCTTTAGAATGAAATAAGTTTTCAGTGTACCCACATACATGTAAAAATTATTTTTTGTGATTTATTTAATGTATGTTTCATTCTGAGTAAAGTTACTTTTATCCTATCTTATCTTAAACTAGACATATGTCATTTGTTTACAGGATTCGACATTATCAAGATATTTACGCTGCTTGATAAATATCCGATAGGCATCCGGCATGCTTTACGCTGCTTGATAATTATCCGATACGTATCGGATACTTATTGGATAGTTGTCACCAGTTTAAGAAATTAATTTGTTATTTTGTTTCATGATTAATGCATTATAATTTGGGCAATTCTAACAAAAACCCAACACAATTTAACTATGCTGATGGATGGATTATTTTATTCATTTTTAATACGGGGTTTTTCGGGAATAAATTAAAACCATTATTTAAACAACCTAATACGACACACAAAAGCGGGAAATTAATCGAAAATCACGAAAAACTACGCAAAAACCATAACAATGTACTGGAATGGCAGATTTTCATGGCCGGATCGACGTTGCGCCATCTACAGGGATAATTTGGCAGTGTGGATTCCCATTGTCCAGTGTGCGGCAGTCGTATTGCAAGTAATCATTGGTTGCGTCATAGACCAAGTATTACTACGTATAGACATAGATAAATAAAGGAAGGATAGATTGCTATCTCCTTGTACTGTTCGCAATACTAAAAATAACGTTACTAGATGGCGTTACTTGTCTCGCTGGAAATAAAATTTGTCTGAAATCGACGAAATATAGCATTTTACTGTTCTGGTTCATCATATTTATTTATTTTATGAATAAAAACACAAAATTTTCATAACATCGCATCAGAATTATAATATATATAATCGGGTCTACCGCGATCAATTTTTACCTTTTTACGAAAAGGGGACCCCCGACGTTTCGAGATATCGCATCAGAAAATAGTGAATTCATAATCAGGTGTTTTTAACATTTTTTTCATTAAACTTTCGGTGGTAAGCTGGCAATCTAACTAAGTGTGCAGATGGTTATTCTGGATTCCGGTAGATGGCGCACAACGATCAATTAAACAAAATATATACGCTTTATTTACCTAACACACACTACTCATACATACCGGTATATAACTTTACTCTTTGACTCAACTATCATGCACGGTTGAGCGATTTATCCTCAGATTTATCGTATGCCATGTGTCGCGTATTGTTGTATTCTAGCAAATTTTTGTTTTTGTGGGCGCAGTATAGTTGCTACACACACACACACATCGAATTTCGTTTCATCAACTGTTCGATAGATGGCACTAGGTATGTCACAATTTATCTAGTATAGTAGCGACATCAAAAATAATAAGTCGAACTACTAGGTACCGGCGAAAATAATAAGTTTTACGCGGGCTTTGTTCTAATGTATGGAGTGAGCAATCTATCCTTCCTTTATTTATCTATGGTATAGACTAGCAGTTCCCATACATCAGTTTGTAACCACAAAAAAGGTGTAAAATTCTAACGAAATCTAGATGGCGTTGCTAAATCCTCTAACGAACACGATACTAAAAAGACCGATTGGTGACACTAGTAGCGATACTTCGATAATAGATGGCGCTGAAATATTCACTGTTAGTGTTGCCAACTTAGCGCCATCTAGTTTTTCTAAGCAAAGCTATTACAGCCACATGTTTACTTGGTAACCATGAGAGTTTACTTGCAATTAAACAAATTATGCTGGCGACACCTAGTGTCGTAAGGGCGCGTAAGTAGTTTGCAACGCCTTGATGTATGGGAGTTGTCGGTCTATACGTAGTAATACTGATTGCATCTAGGTTTACACCAGTCCGGGAGACTCCCTGAAAAAACACTCACCCGTAGATAGTGTGCTCGCTAGTTGGACACGACGTGTACTTGAAGGGTATCGGCTGATAGCCGTACGAACCCGCGTACGGCATGTAACCAGGACCCATCATGCTGGAACAAAACAAACATACTTTAGTACCATCTAAGAGGCGTCATCACGCGTAAATATCCACAAAACCGCTATCACAAAATTGTGTGTTGTCTATGGAATGTTGCTATAATATTTGCCGCTCAGTAACATTGTGTCGAAAATGTGACCTCGTATTGAGCGTTTTTCTCGTTGTTTCTTTTTTCTTAGTTCTTAGCATGCCTCCAGATGTCGCTGTCCATGTCACCATAGATAAAATATGTTTGGTAGCTATCAATGTCAAATTCGGTGGTTTTTGTGCAAATATTGTCTTTGATTCTGATGCTAAAGTATACGCCAGTGCCATCTACGAATCTCATTTAACACTAAATTTGACAGAAGGAAAAACGTTCATTCCCATAGCTTAATTTCAAAAAGATTTTTTTTTAGAGAATTTGCGCCATTCTAGGACTTAGTTTTTACTATTTTTGTATATAAATTACGAATATTTTTTTATAGAATTGTCGGTTTTGTCGTCACTTGGGAATTTTAGACATTATACTTATAAGTTTAAGTCACCGTGATGTGTGATTGCTTATAAAAAAAAGTGGTCTGTCTCTTTCAGTCTATACATCTGTCATCCATCAGTGAAATCAGTCGGCAGCAAAATTCTTATAAATTTATCATGATAGCAAAGGACACAAGATTCTGAACTATTTCTGCAACTTCACAAAATGGATTGCTGTATGAATTGCGACTGTCCAGCAATTGATAGGGTGGATACAATCAAATATTTAGGGATCTACTTAGATAACAAATTAAACTGGTCATTTCATTGCCACAACCTCTCAAATCGGCTCCGTAGATTACTTACCGTATTTAAAAGACTCAGTTCAATTGAAGACTTTGCTCTAAAACGAAATATTTATTTGGTTTTGGCCGAGTCTCTTATCGGATACTGCATTGGTGCCTGGGGCGGAACGTCAAAAACAACCTTAATAGAAGTAGAAAGAGCCCAAAGGGCCGTGCTCAAGGTTCTCTTCAAAAAGCCGTATAAACACCCAACCCACAAGTTGCTATTAGAATCTAAAGTGATGTCAGTGCGACAACTTTTTGTATTTTCTGTTCTTAAACATATAATCTGTATAAATAAAGATGTCAAACTATTTTCAAGCAGAAGAAGATGCATTTTGGAAACACCTTTATGTGGAACTAGCTTTGCACAGAAGTTCGGAAATTTTTTGGGGCCTTATCTTTTAAAACAATTTGCTAAGGATAGCGACGTGATGGAACCCAAAGAGTATATGAAACAAATCAAATTATGGCTTATGCCTCTCAACTACGAGAAGACAGAAAAACTTTTAGAGATAGTTAAATAGGTGCAACTTCCCGAATACATCATTCACAATACTCGTATTTCCTGATCCAGTAAACCTTTCATAAATCCTTACAAACACACACACACTCTCACACACCCTCACCTTACTCACAAAAGCGTGCACTATTTAGAATTAAGTTCACAATTTTATTATTATTCTTATTTTTATTGTTTAAATATGTGTCTATATCCCTGATTACATTATAGTAACTGACATGCTGCAAGACGGCTGCAAAGCCAGCGTAGGTGTCAGGAATTATGTTTTTTACAAAATGTCTTACTTTGTCTGTTTTAATTTGTGTTGCTATTTTGTTTTGTATGCTTGTGTTTTATAGACCAATAAATGTATTTTTATTTATTATTTATTTATTTATACGAATAAGTGCCAAATTGAAAACACGAGCGCAGCGAGTGTTTTCATTGGCATGCATTCGGATAATTATCTTTTACGCTCAAGTATCTTACAACATTTTTCATTGCATTTTGCGAGGAAATACAACAAAAAAATAAGTATAATAAAGAATGGTGTTTATCATCATTCAATTATTGCTAGAGCGCGCATACTTATAAATAATTGTTTTTTTTTGGACCTTCTTGCATCTTTGTAATTTTTTAAATTTTATGACTTGCACCATGCACCACAGAGTCAAAAACTTAAAAAAATTACTTTATTTCACGCGTGAAATAAAGGATTTCAGTACTGTTTTATTTCACGCGTGAAATAAAGAGTCGGTTTCCGCATAATTTTGTAACACAAAAAAGAAAACTTTACGAGCAACTGCATTGAAAAGTACTATATTGGCGTCTCCATACACTTTATGCTTCTTATCTTGTTTCATAGTACGGAGACCCTGTACTATGAAACGAGGTTAGAAGTGTTTTTCCGCCTGCCTTTGAAACTTTAGTAACAGTATGCTCACTTGGGGTTCGGCAGTGGCGGTAACGTGTCAGACAGCAGGCTGTCCGCGTCGGTGCCGCGCAGGCGCAGCGACGACATCTCAGCGCACAGTTCCGTCGCAACGTAGTAACATTGTTCCGAGAATGTGATCTTGTTCACCGTGTGTCGGATGAAGCCCGCCTGTCGTACAAAATTGAATGGAAAGTTATTGTGTTTTTAAGGTACTGTAAAACCTAACTATTGGTGTTTTATTCCAAAGTTTGGTAGATTCTAGCACAGGGATGGACCAACTACTGCCCGCGGCCCATCTCCGGCCCACGAGCATCGACAACTTAATCAGTGCACTTGCTTTAATAAATCTTTTCTTATTCTTATTCTCAATCAATTCTTATTCTCTCTCTTATCGTCAAACAATTTATTTTTATAAACTAGTACGGCGAGTAGTCTTGACTTGACTATAAATCTAATTATGTAAAACTTTATTCTTAAGGGTTTTGCTAATTGTTACTTATCGTAAATAATAAGCTTTTAATGTACCTTTGTTGTGCATAAATTCATTCATTCATTCTTTATTGTAGACGAAATATTTAATTGTTTAATTATTAAATATTTAATAAAAATATATAATTTAAAATAGAGTATATTACAAATTATTTAAAAAGGATAGGTTATTTTATTTGCTTACTTGTATAAATATACCGAAATAGTATCTATACTTCCTCTCTCCCAACAGGGTCCATAATTTGTGGCTATGGTGTGTTTTATACATTATTACAAGTAACATTTTGTGGAACGCAAATAAATATTGAGTATTGAGTATTAATTACACACGTAAACATTAAAATTAGTATACAGCGGCGAGCTGCTTATATCTCTATAAGAGAGACAGCACTAAAACTAAAATTAAAGCCTTCAGAATCGGCTACATTATAATTTCAAAAAGAACATTTTTTGGCTATAGCCAAAAATTAAAAATCCTGGCCCCCTGTTTGTAAATATTGGCCCGCGTAGGAAAAAGTTTGCCCATCCCTGGTTTAGCAGATGTTCGGAATATAAACAGTGATACCTTAAGCATGTGACTGGCGTACTTCCCCACGTCTCTCCGGTCCTGTGCTGCAAGATCCAGTCGACCACGTCAGCACCGATGAACGCGTTCGGAATATAACAGTGGTACCTTCAGCATGTGACTGGCGTACTTCCCCACGTCTCTCCGGTCCTGTGCTGCAAGATCCAGTCGACCACGTCAGCACCGATGAACGCGTTCGGAATATAACAGTGGTACCTTCAGCATGTGACTGGCGTACTTCCCCACGTCTCTCCGGTCCTGTGCTGCAAGATCCAGTCGACCACGTCAGCACCGATGAACGCGTTCGGAATATAACAGTGGTACCTTCAGCATGTGACTGGCGTACTTCCCCACGTCTCTCCGGTCCTGTGCTGCAAGATCCAGTCGACCACGTCAGCACCGATGAACGCGTTCGGAATATAACAGTGGTACCTTCAGCATGTGACTGGCGTACTTCCCCACGTCTCTCCGGTCCTGTGCTGCAAGATCCAGTCGACCACGTCAGCACCGATGAACGCGTTCGGAATATATAACAGTGGTACCTTCAGCATGTGACTGGCGTACTTCCCCACGTCTCTCCGGTCCTGTGCTGCAAGATCCAGTCGACCACGTCAGCACCGATGAACGCGTTCGGAATATAACAGTGGTACCTTCAGCATGTGACTGGCGTACTTCCTCGCGTCCCTGCGGTCCTGTTTACCAGCCACGTGCTGCAAGATCCAGTCGACCACGTCAGCACCGATGAACGCGTTCGGAATATAACAGTGGTACCTTCAGCATGTGACTGGCGTACTTCCCCACGTCTCTCCGGTCCTGTGCTGCAAGATCCAGTCGACCACGTCAGCACCGATGAACGCGTTCGGAATATAACAGTGGTACCTTCAGCATGTGACTGGCGTACTTCCTCGCGTCCCTGCGGTCCTGTTTACCAGCCACGTGCTGCAAGATCCAGTCGACCACGTCAGCACCGATGAACACGTTCGGAATATAAACAGTGGTACCTTCAGCATGTGACTGGCGTACTTCCCCACGTCTCTCCGGTCCTGTGCTGCAAGATCCAGTCGACCACGTCAGCACCGATGAACACGTTCGGAATATAAACAGTGGTACCTTCAGCATGTGACTGGCGTACTTCCTCGCGTCCCTCCCGTCCTGTATACCGGCCACGTGCTGCAAGATCCAGTCGACCACGTCAGCACCGATGAACGCGTTCGGAATATAACAGTGCTACCTTCAGCATGTGACTGGCGTACTTCCTCTCGTCCCTCCTGTCCTGTATACCGGCCACGTGCTGCAAGATCCAGTCGACCACGTCAGCACCGATGAACGCGTTCGGAATATAACAGTGCTACCTTCAGCATGTGACTGGCGTACTTCCTCTCGTCCCTCCTGTCCTGTATACCGGCCACGTGCTGCAAGATCCAGTCGACCACGTCAGCACCGATGAACGCGTTCGGAATATAACAGTGCTACCTTCAGCATGTGACTGGCGTACTTCCTCTCGTCCCTCCTGTCCTGTATACCGGCCACGTGCTGCAAGATCCAGTCGACCACGTCAGCACCGATGAACGCGTTCGGAATATAACAGTGCTACCTTCAGCATGTGACTGGCGTACTTCCTCTCGTCCCTCCTGTCCTGTATACCGGCCACGTGCTGCAAGATCCAGTCGACCACGTCAGCACCGATGAACGCGTTCGGAATATAACAGTGCTACCTTCAGCATGTGACTGGCGTACTTCCTCGCGTCCCTGCGGTCCTGTATACCGGCCACGTGCTGCAAGATCCAGTCGACCACGTCAGCACCGATGAACGCGTTCGGAATCGTGATTTTCAGCCACATCCTGTCACGGATCTCTAGACCTGCGAGAGGAAATGACAATGTATATAAGGTGACATTTATTTATGCAGCCTAATTCATACTGTAGACACGGTAAGTGGTCAGGACCAAGGTTCAATTACCAAACGCAAAATAACATTTAGGCTTCCTATACTAATAGACTCAGTAGATGTTCGTAAAGTAGTATAGGGTCACATTATTCTTTTCGTTTTCTTCAAAATAGGTTATTGAACCTTGGTCCTGACCACTTACCAAGTCTCCAGTATGATATTGGCTACATAAGCAAGATGACATTTATTTACACAGCTAAATTCATACTGTAGAATCGGTAAGTGCTCAGTATTGAGGTTCGACGACCTTTTTTGTGAAATTCGTAAATTATATATTTTTTTGGTGTTCCTTACAAACGCACACCAAGCTCCGAGTTAATTATTATGGGAGGTCAACATTTTATTTTGCTGAATTGGCACTAACCTAGCCTCCGATATGAATTTAGCTGCATAAGTTAATGTCACCTTGTAGAAATGAGACGAAAGAAATTTTTAAAGAACAAAGGTAAAAAAAAGAATAATAAATTTTACTGCACAGATATTGTTACATGTTGAACAAAACACGCTTTACACGGTTTGCATCATTTAGTTTGCGTTTTAAAAATGATATTTATACTTAAGGGGCTGCACAATGCCAAAATTCAGTTTAAAGCTTTTGTTTTTTAACTGTCTATCCTGCTCTAATCAGATGCCGCGCACGCAAAACTTCAGTTATGTTGAAATCACAGCTACATTAGGACATTAACTATAATTTCTTTATGTAATAAATATGGTTTTTTCTAGTAACTATCTGCGTGTGTTGGTTTCGTTTCAATTGGTTTTGAAATATGGAAACTGAATCGCTTTTTTCGTGAAATCCATGCTTTTTTAAAAGCATTACAATTGAAAGAATATTGAAAGTATGTTTATTTATAAAGTGTAATTAATAATTGTCTAGAGTCAAAAAATACGCCATATTTATTATAATAGTAGTTTATGCTACAAGGGCGCAAAGGAATAAATTACGAGGACGATTTAAAACCGAGCGTAGCGAGTGTTTTAAACGTAACCGAGTAATTTATTGCTCTTACGCCCGTGTATCATAGTACATTTTTCAATGCATAGTGTGAGGAAATAAAACAAATATAATTTTGTGAACTTTAAATTGTAATTGGCTCAAAAGGACTGTATCCAGAGCCGTTAAACAGTGGAAAAAAAAGTATGACATTTATGGTACACAAGAAAGGCTGCAGGTTAACCAAAAATTGAAAAAAAAAAAAAAAATTATAATAAAGCCCTAGGGCAAAATAATCGACTTTCTGTTCGGTTTTGATGCATAAAAAGTGGGACTTTACGAGCACATGCATTGAAAAAATATTTACATCGATGTCCCAAACACCCTGTATAAAATCAAGTGCCGAACTGCTTGTGCCCCTTTAGCTCGGCTCGTTTTTCGTGTCGTTGTGCACAGTCTAGTTCTCTGTACAATGTCTTTGACTAAGACCAATCTTACCGGAATCCGGCCTCAGCATGGCTTGAACCACTCTACCCATGTCCATGTTCACAGACAGCGGCTCCACGCATCCGGCCGGAGCTGTGACGTCACTGGCACGCTCAGACACTGAGGAGACGGGCAGCGCCGACAGGGACGGCGGGGGTGGAGGGTATGCTTCCCTGAGCGCTTGTGTGTGAGCTACCCACGCTCCTGGAATAGAAGACATAGGGGGTTCTTGTAGCTGGTTTTAAAGCTTCGTAACCAATCTGTGCAAAATCTACGGAAGAGGACAACGGCCGAAGTGTACCACCAGTTGAAGTGAAAAGATATCTCTGTTAGTTGTGTCTTGATCTAACGGTCCAGGGCGCGCCGGATTTATTTGGAGTAAGCAGTGGTTGTATCTCAGTATACGCCGCTCGATAGATAGGTTTACGTAAAACATTATGAGATATTGTACAGCGTCTCTAGCGGTTTACAGTACCAGGCCATTTGAAGGTCGCATCGTGCTTTATAAAGAGATACTCGGCTACCTTCGGCTTTGTAGAGCGTCGTCTCTGTCACACGAAACACTAACAGTCCGGTATCTATTAGGAGCTGCTAAAACTTGTTTTATGATTTTTTTTTAGAAATCAAAACAAAAATAAAACATGTAGGTAAAAGACAACATATATGTACTATGTATGTTAATTTATTTATTTTAATGAAAAACTATAATTTTTATTTCCAACCAAATAACAAAATACAAAAAACTAATAGATATGTGAAGCCTCTCCGTGTCATTTTACTAATCAGATTCTAAAATCTCAATTCCTTCCATATCGTCATCTCTGTCATAAATGGGACGCTAAAACTTTTACATATCGCCTTAAGTTAGGTTTAGATTTAGGTTTTTTCTGTAGCATCACCATATTTTATATCTTTTCTTGTTATCTCTCTGAAGAAAGTGTTGACGGTGGTAGATTTAAGTATTTGTCAATTTTTTTTTTAAACCTTTTAGTTATTTCTGCAGTTTTTTTCTGTTGTTTTTCCCTAAATAAATAAATAAAATACTGGGGACAGGCCTTTCTGAAATTTCGCTACTCTTGTCGGTTCTCCTGTAAATGACGCCCATATTCAAACACGCTGGGCAGGCGGGTTAGTGAGCGCGGTGCCGAAACACTCGCACCAGTGACGCCGCTGCCCGTCACAAATCTGTTTTATGTAGGCTTCTCGCACCAGTGATGCCGCTGCCCGTCACAAATCTGTTTTATGTAGGCTTACCGTAACAAAAACCCCAACTCACCAGGGTCAATAGGCCTGACGGGCTCGGTCCTGGGTATAGTGAAGTAGCCCTTTGGGTTTGGATCCCAGCACTTGGCGACCACCAGCTTGATGGGTCCAGGTTTCTGCACCACCTCTCTGAGCACACGCACCGCCTCATCGTTGGTCATGTCCTCGAAGTTTACGTCGTTCACCTGGAATCCACAAGTTTTAATTTTGTGTTAGACAAGGTAATAAAAAAATTTACTGAGATGTCCTTATACTCGTATGCTTATTACTAACATCATTCATCCATCCATCAGCCTAGTTCGTCCACTGCTGGACATAAGCCTTTCCAGGACTTTGCCACTCCCGGCGGCGGTCATCCTGGAAGAATTGCCCATACTCACACACGCTGGGCAGGCGGGTTGGTGAGCGCGGTGCCGGAACCCTCGCACCAGAGACGCCGCTGCCCGTCACCAGTCTGTTCCATATAAGGCCCGGCTATTAATGATGGATATACCGCCATCCATCGGTCCCAGGCATGGTGGGCCTCCTGGTTTTTTGCCTGTGAGCTGTCCTCTTACTCTCCCCCGAATTACTTCGAGGGGGTCTCCAAGTAAGATGGTAGTACCTCCAAAGTCGAGCCCGGCATCAGCTCTACCACCTGGGTAAAGCATCACGTTAAGCTGTTGGTTCCGGCTGATATCCGTTTCACAGCCGGATTGTGAAAAACCCGCCTTTTTCTAATTAATAGAAACAGAACACTTGAATTCAAAATTAACTTAATCAAACCTTACAAAACCTTATTACCTATGTATTGTGTATACTGCATTCGCAAAGTTTCCATTGGTTTATGTAAAATTGAATTTTCAAATTTTTTAAACTCAAAATTTTTAAACAAAACCTTATTACCTATGTATTGTGTATACTGCATTCGCAAAGATTCCATTGGTTTATGTAAATAAGAATTTCAAAAATTTCGAGTTTAAAAAATTTGAAAATTCTATTTTACATAAACCAATGGAAACTTTGCGAATGCAGTATACACAATTTTGTTGAATAACTATTGGGTGAATTTTGAATTTAAGTGTTCTGTTTCGAATACAGTGAAATCCGTTTAGTACGACTCTGCTTAAAACGACCAACCGTTTTCAACGACGTAGACGCAACCACAAGTTAGGTTATTGTACAATTTACTATGAAGGGATATCAGTTCGTTTTGTGCCTCGTTCGGTTAGTACGACGTAATATCGCCGGTCCCTTGAACGTCGCTATATCCGGATTCTATTGTAATTAGAAAAACCGGCCAAGTGCGAGCCGAACACGCGCACGAAGGGTTCCGTACCCATTATCTATAATAATAATACAGATCGCGCCAAACTTCTAGCACGCTCCGAAGTTGCTCTTCCCAAGAACGGCCCATACATAATCGCCTCATGTTTAGAGGGGACTAAAAGTTTGGCGCGATCTGTACTCGTTAACTTGTAAAGCCTACTTAGCTGTGACAGTTTTTCTTTTCGTTATGTATACTACTGATTTTCACGTCTCAATTAACACTTTATTTCGCAAACGGAACCCTGGATCGAAAAATCGTCTTCTCACGCACCCAAAAAAATCATCCCCGCTTTACGTGTAGGGGAGGGGAGTGGGGCGTCGCAAAAAAATAGCAAACTCCCGTAAAACAAACGGGCGTCACAGTAAAAATAAGTTTGCCCTATATGCAACCCGCACACTTCATCGCTGCGGACGCCAACTTTGTCGGTTGTCAGTTCGACAGTTATGGCGAACTTGTGAATGTTGCAATAGTTGCAATGTGAGTTAAAACTTAAAAAGCGCATTCCTATCACAAACTGTCAGTTTACTCCATCTAATTAAAGATCAGATTTTTAGCTTTATGACTATTTAATAGTAGTTTATGCTACTAGGGCGAAAAGGCATAAATCACGAGGACGATTTAAAACAAGAGCGTAGCGAGTGTTTTAAACGTAACCGAGTAATTTATTGCTCTTACGACCGTGTATCATACTACGTTTTTCAATGCATAGTGCGAGGAAATAAAACAAATATAATCTTGTGAACTTTATATTATGATTGGCTCAAAAGGACTGTATCCAGAGCCGTTAAGCAGTGGAAAAAAAAGTATAACGTTTATGGTACACAGGAAAGGCTGCAGGTTAACCAACCCTTGTAAATAAATAAAAAAAAAAATAATAAAGCCCTAGGGCAAAATAATCGACTTTCTGTTCGGTTTTGATGCATAAAAAGTGGGCCTTTACGAGCACTTGCATTGAAAAAAATTATAAAAAGCTCATTCATGGAAATAACAATTTCGTTTTCTTTATGCATTGAAGACTCAGAATTATTACAGTCACAAATTAATTGTGGTAAACCAAACAAGGACTCAAAGCACCAGTCAATGGTATAGTACATTTCAAATACCATGGCCCGATTCCACTTGAAACTTAACAATGGGGCTCATAATGTTTGCCTTTTGTTATCTAATTTGGAGCACTTCAAATTGGCACGCGTCGGTGCAATCTGTATGTAACTAAAGCGTGACTAAGAAATTTTGGTACTTGAAAATAAAAATACGTATGATTAGTTATTTACATTAATGTTTAATTATAATACTATGGTATCTTTATATTTATTACATGTTGAACATTGGTGAATATCGATGTTTCTTTAATTACACCTTTTTCGCCCATTCGATTTAACAAAGTTTTATAAACACTTATCACCACATCTTGAGCGTCCTTGCTTAAAAATCTTTTCTTACGTTGCTGCGAACTAACTTCACCACTAGACGGGTCACTTATGGATGTTACCCAAGGTCGAAACATTGTTATTGACAGTATACGTGTAATCACTAACGTAGTCAGATGACAACTAACATGAAATATTGTTTACATTCATAAAGATTACTTGGTTAAACGATCAAGATCATTAGGTTGCGTGTATAATACCACACCGCAAAAGGGTCTGGCCAGGTATCTTTTGTTATCACTAATCCTATTGTTAACACCTAATGACCGTCTTAAGTGGAATCGGGCCATGGTATTTGAAATGTACTATAAGCCCTATTATTAATTGATACAATAGACAGGTAAACCGAAGGCACAGACTGTGCCCAAGGTGAAGAATAGGTATTGTTTCATAAATGGTTGCACATTTGAATAGGATTCTCTATGAAGGAATTTATGGCCTTGTCTTTGTTGAAATAATTTACAGCCTATTTTGTTAGTGTTTGGAGGATAATGATATTATAAAATATCTTTTCAAGATTGGTAAAAGGGATAGAGCAGGATTTCAATATAATCTGAATAAAACAATATTGATTATGTAACAAAACCATAATATATATATGTTAAAGCCAAAGTAATTAAATAGCGATTATACATAATGGCTTGATATTATATATATTCGCTAAACTGCGTAGATAATGTAATAAATTAATTACTTTATCTAGAGAATATTCATAATAGCTAGTTGGAATTGGCTAAAGTAATAAATGCGATCCTACTTTTTTTTTTTTTTACTTATATTTTAGTGACAATTTAATTTTAAGTTACAAAACTTGGGACGTCGCCTTGCTCCGTTCCGCTTCGCTTGGCTCCTTATTTTGTATTACATGTAAACCTAATACATTCCTCCTCACTTCGCTCGTCATCGCACCTATTTTTCTCGCGGTCTCCATGACTGCAGGTAAGTGGTTATGTGACAAAAATAGGGGGTAAGTAGTTAAGGGTTAAATACCTTATGCCTATGATAGATTAATAAGGAGTCAACTTTAAAGCAATAAGATTTCTTTTTTTTTAATATATTTTAAATCCCTTGCATTAAGGTAAACCTGCACACCAAAACATGACTTTACATCTCATTATTTTACAATCCTTTTACTTGTTTAGTCTTAGTTTTCAATGTTATTATATTTTAAACCTTACAGCTATCAGTTTTAAGATCTCTTTCCTACAACAATCTTGGACTACTAAACTGGCCATATCTCCTGCCATTTGAAGACAAATTTATGATCCTATTCTATTTGACACCTGTCATTATCCTCTTCCTTTATGTCATTGTAATAAAAATTATTGACATTTATTGATGTTTTGCCCCTTTTCCCACAGTACTGAATTACAGAGAAACATGCAAATATAAACCTTAATCTTTGAGCAGTAAGATTTTTAAATTCTCAGTGAATTTGATACCTTCTTTACAGTTTGATGTTTATGAGAGAAATCTCTGTGTATAGAGAATTAGGATAGATTGTATAGGATTATAGCATCTTGTAAACATTTCGATGGATATAATGATTATGTTGGTTGTCTACAAACACTGCCATTGTAGATTATGGGCAGATTATGGGCATACAGTACAAGTAACAAAACAAGATGTGACCAATGAAGAAAAAACTACATCAAAATAAACAGGGTTGGTTGGGCGCAAACTTAACCTGGAGCGTCTTGTACAATTAGCAAGTATGACTACAGTCTATTGTTGTCAGAGTTCGAAATTATCAAGATACTTACACTGCTTGATAAGTATCCGATAATGATCGGACAATTGTCCGACTAATATTCTGTTAGCGTTAGTTTTACTCTATAAATACTTTTATTTATATATATATATATATATATTTATACATAGTAGCTTTAGATTATTGATGTGCACTGTTCAAAGTATTATCATGTATATTGTAGTTACATTTAACTTTTGATAAAGCTCTCTGTTATTTGTAAAACGTGTGCACCTGTAACGTTACAACACACGAATGCTAACCCTACATATTTAATAGTATTATACTTTTTTGTGTATGTGACATTGGTGCTCCTAATAAATAAATAAATAAGTATCAGATGATTATCACCAGTGTTAGAAATTAATTTGTTATATTGTTTCAACAAATACATAACGAATGCATTATAATTTGGGCAATGCTAACAAAAACAAATAAATTTTATGATTTTCATTAAAAATCCAACACAAATTAACATTAATTAAAGTAAAAATTATTTTTAGTATGATATTTTAAATCATATAAAGTATATGATTTAAAATCAGCTGAATTTTTGTGGTACAGGGAATCCCCACAGTTCACTTTCATGAATGCAATTTTTGTTATTATCAATTGATAACTATGGAACTATTTTTGTTATTATCAATTGATAACTATGGAACTATTTTTGTTATTATCAATTGATAACTATGGAACTATTTTTGTTATTATCAATTGATAACTATGGAACTATTTTTGTTATTATCAATTGATAACTATGGAACTATTTTTGTTATTATCAATTGATAACTATGGAACTATTTTTATCTTGACAATAAAATTATCATAATACTTATCAAGACAATTGTCACCGATGTTTATTCTTTGGAACCCCGATTGTTGTTGCTTCAAAAAAAGTATCAGATTACGAAAGATATGAACCAATTGGATAAAAAATCTGTATGAATTTGATAAAGTTTTCACCCTGCACTAGAGGTTGTTTTATGGTATATGCATTGATCTTTTACTATACCATAACCTCATTGGGTTATATACTATAACCATGACTGTGTCATTACTAAAGGGAACAGAGCTGTGACCATCAGATATGTTAAAGAAAAACAGACCACAGGCCAGTCTCTACGTTTTACATCGGTAGAATTGCCAAAAGATGCTAGTTAATATTCACTTAGCTTCTTGAGCTACAGGAAATCTTGCAATCTGTTATTTATTTGCGAATTTAGGTCCAATAAAATGTGGGTTATTAGTACAAAAAATTATCTAATATACATAATTAACGTGGAAAAGAAAGCATTATGAATTTTTATAAGACACAAACATTATATAACAGACACACAATGAGCCCTCTTGTCAAACATTTTAATAATAGAGACCGACTATTACAATAATGATGTTTCCATCTAGCATTTACTCAGCACGCTCTTGCCTTTATATTTTTCATCTAGCAAGGTTCTAGGCATAGTCCCAGTGTTACGTGGAATGATGACAAAGAGAATCACGCAGGAAGCTGGCGACAGGCTTGTGACAGAGAGAGTGTAGCTCTTACCCTCTCTTACTCACTCTTTAACATAACCCTCTCTCTATGCAGTTAGTCTGTAGTGACCAATATTTAACGCAAAGGCAACAATAATAAAGCAAACAAACCTGCAAAATCATATCTCCAGGCTCTATCCTTCCATCCAATGCCACCGCACCACCTTTCATGATGCTTCCGACATAAATACCGCCATCTCCACCTTTATTCGACTGTCCAACTATAGATATGCCAAGGAAATTCACCGTATCCATATTGAGAGTCACTGTGATAATGTGCATGGACATTGTAGAGTCCGTTATAGAGGAATAGGAAGACGTTCTCGACATCACTTGGGGTCTTTTTCTTCTCCTTTGCGGTCGTTTCCTTGAACTTACTTGTAAATGTGATACGCTACTACATTCTGTAAGGGCTCTGTCCACTGAAGCGTTTGTATGACGCCCTGTGGTCGTTGTGATCTCCGATTGACTGTCGAAGAGGCTCGTAGAGTCCAAATCGGAGCTTAAAACCGATGCCGTTTCATACTCTAAGCCATGGTTACCGTATTTCGAATGTCCATTGATTCTAAGCCCTCTATACTTGTATTTGTCACACGACGCCCTGTGGCCAGGCCGAGAACTGATTGTACTGTCTGTATCAGTACAGTTATCTCGAGTATTTGGCGCAGAAGGCGCTCCATGGTTCGGTGGCTTACTTTTACCAGCATTACTGTCAGTACATTGTGAAGCTCCGTCCGAGGGGTTCGATCCCTCAGCAGACACCAACCAAGACACAACACGACCGTTAAAACAAGGCAAATGAGCGTTATCATCAACTATTTCTTCCTTTACAACACCGAAATCATCGTCCATAGACTTGAAGAAAAACTTGTAGTTCGGTCGATTCAACTGGTTTTTGAAGTCTAACAGAGTCACTTTCTCGGGAGATATTGGGATTTTTACTAAATACGGAGTCTCCTCGTCGTCAATGTAATAAATAACTTTTGTTTCCTCCATTTTCACAGCATTTATTATTGAAAACTAACAACACCCTACGGTCTATAAATATCCGCCATCACAAAATATGGCGATTAGTTTAGTTCTGATTTGTAAAAATACGGGGCGCCACCATCACATTATCTCATGGAATTTTTTTTGGTTCCGAATCGTGCTATTATTGTCCCGACTTTTCATGATTATTCTTTATTGCTAAGAAAAAGTTCATCACTATTGAGAATATCGGAACGATGCGTTTGGTTTTTGTTGTACTTTTTTTCCTTTTAGTAAAAGTACATTTATTTGTACTAGAGCACATACATAGAGCATTGGTGACTATAGTGTGATATTTATTCAAACTGTCAAAATATCAAACATTACTTAAGTTTATGCTGCAACTTTACATAGTCTTTCATGGCTGCGTTCAGTTTGATCAACCACCAACGCCTTTATAAGTTTTAACCACGTTAATGGTTTATTTATTTATTATTTAAGATACATTTGCAGAAGATACAAAAAAATTGATCTTGGACGAGATTAAAGGTACAGGTTTGTTGAACGTTCCTTATAAATGTATACATCCTTCGCAAATAATAACATTATTAATGGTTGTAACATTAACAGCAATATAAAGGCCACTCCATATTTTTAGTGATACTCTCGCCTGAAGGGGGCAAAACTATACGATACGAGTAAGGGGAAACGCAATAGAGCCTATCAATTTTAGCTATGTATCTTTACCTACTCTCTTATGGCGAGAGTCTCACCGAAAATGTGGAGCAGCCTTTACATTTACAAATTCAACGTGTGCAAATTTATATAATACTTATGCTGACGATCAAATTGAACGCAGTCTTACCTAAGCAAATTTAGGCTAAATCGAACGAAACGCAAAATTCACTAACTTCACTTCTTCTTTACTTCACTTCACTCTTCAGGAAAAGTCAATTTATTTTCACGTGTTTCGCGGTGTTTATTTTCTTTTCTGTTTTCAAATGAAGTTTTCTCAGTAAAAATGTTATTAGAAAACCAAGAGATCGACATATTCATCGCGAGCAAAATTGGTTCCTTCAAACGTAAGCCTTACTCGCTAAAACAAAATATTAAAACTCACGTTTACAAAACACTTTGTTTTACGCATGCAATTATTATTGTTTGGCTCCTGTCTGCTCTTTTTGTTTTAAAATATTATAGGTATTTGAAATATCTTTTGGTCTATTCTTCAATACTTTATGATATAAATGTTACGTTCAAGTTTTAATCAAATCTAAACATAACCTGCAAATTTTCTATATTATTTACGATGCAATTTCTACTTTATTTCCAGATGTAAAATATCACACTGACAGTACAAAAAACAACAAAAAATGCATAGAGAATCTTGTGAATATAAAATCGTTGCAGAAAGATGACACAATCACATGCACCGCTTGGGGTAATGCCGAGCAGACCGACATTCTAATTGGAAGGAAAAATCAACAGGTATTTTAACTAGAGATGAAGCAGATATCTGGTTACTATCAGGTATCCGGTCACTTTTTTGGTATCCGGTATCTGGCCGGATACCGGAAATTGAAAACGACAACAATAGATATCGACGATGAAGTAACAAGAACTTCGATCTCCAAGAACATGATTTTACAGGAAACGAAAAAAACCTTTCATTTGCTTATGTAATTACTTATGAAAAAAATATCTCATGTGGATTTATAATGAATGTAGGGAATCAACTTAGCTGTGATTGCTAGTGCACGTAAACTTGCATTTTCAGTTCATCTACATAAAAAACTCAATTTGGCCAAAATGTAAGTTAGGAGTTCTTGTCACTTCATCGTCGATATGGAAATGAGAAAATAAGAGGGCCAGTTAACGGTAATAGGACTGCTATAAAACACCATATGCAGATTTTGTCTGAGTGTGGGTAAGAATGAATAATAGGTACACTAAAAATTGAAAACAAAAAAAAAATATGATATGACTATGTACTTTGTTTATGCCTCCAAAATAATACAAAATTCTCCAGTGAATGTCACATACCACTCTTTATATACCTGGCTTCAGTGGCGTGCACAGAACTTTTTTCCGGAAAAGCAATCAGAAGGTCAAGTACGACAATAAAAATAATATGAAAAAATTTAAATAACACTTTGAAAAAAAAAGTTTGTATGAAAATGTTCACTCTAGGAAAGGCAGTGCCTACCCTGGTGTCATACAAACTTTTTTTTTTCAAAGTGTCATTAAAATTTTTTCATATTTTTTTTATTGTTGTACTTGATCTTCTGATTGCTTTTCCGGAAAAAAGTTCTGTGCACGCCACTGCCTGGCTTAGAACATGTTAAATTTATTATGTGGTTTTTTTAAATTTACAGTTTCTGTGATTATTCACTTATAATAACCATTAGCAGAATTATGTTTAACTCAGGGTTGTGTTAGATCAAGTATGTAGTTAAGAACGTACGTACATACAAAATTGACCTTAACCACTGTTCTCTGAGCGAGTTCGTTAGGGCTACTTTGTGGGTTTTATGTTACTGAAAAATTGATGTATTAGTTGTTATTTAGGTTGTTTATGTTAAATTAAGTTGGTTGACTTCTTACTCTATTGTATTAGGATTAATTACCTGTTATAATAGCTGTAATGTGCAAATAAATAAACATACTCACACCTGTCTCCCAGAGGGGTAGGTAGAGACTACAGATTTTCATCTGCTACAAACCTAAAACAATTCTTTAATTTCTTCCACATCCGTCCATCTAGTCGTACAAGCTCTTTTATTATGGGTACTTTTGACATTGCCCTTCTTCAATAAGCAAGTAAATTGTTTATTCATAAGAATTTGAGTTTACAATAGTTGTTTAGATAAATCCATTCCAACAAATTCAACCATACAATGGCTAACAAATATTTATTATAAATGTTAAATCTTATCAAATCTATTTCATTAAAGTCATAATAACTTTAAATCATAAAACAAAAAATATAAATATTTACACGCATAGAGCTATCTTTTTAAAAAAAAATATTAATCATATCACATTAATTTGAAATTTAAAGAAGAAAATATGATTACTAACTGTAGCCTTGGTAACACCTTAACCTTAATATTCATATAAAAACAGTTCTTTAATAAAAAATTCTCGAGTGTGTATTTTTCAAGGTTCCGATAAGGCCCTGTTATAAATTTAGCTATCAATATCAATGCAATCATATTTTACTTTAACAGGTACAAACATACAACACGCAACAAGGCATCTTCACAAACACAGTAACAGCAGACTATGGTTCCGGCGAAGTGGTCGGAGTCGGCAGGTACAAGCGGAGACTCATCACAGCTCTATCTTCAGGAGTCGTTAAGATCTGGTCGAAGAAGGAGGAGATATTAGTGAATACTGGAGGGGAGTTGGATAGGTTGAAGAGCTGTGACGATGATAGGACCTTGTATGCTACTGGTAAGCTCTAAGTATAAATTTGCAATATATAAACGAGAGAGGGGCAAGAGCGTCAGCAAGCGCAACGTCCCTCCTAGACCTTCAATTTTGAATTGATATATATTTATCTACTATTTAGGCAAATATTAACCATAAATTAAGTCACCAGTTCTATATAGATGTATATCACTAACAACACCGCATAGCGGACAATTTTTGTAAGAGAAAAGATAAACAATAAATATTTTTCTATTCTATTCTATTCTATAGGTGTAAATGAGATACAGTCCGGGCCAGTACAGAAGGCGGATGTGAATACTGTGCATGTGACAGTTAACTTCAGCCTTCTGTACATAGAATAGACAGAGGCGTAGCAGGCAAGGGAAAGCTGTGATAGTATACTACATGCAAAAATATAATATTTGAAATAATAGTAGTTTATGCTACTAGGGCGAAAAGGAATAAATTACGTTTTAAACGTAACCGAGTAATTTATTGCTTTTACGCCCGTGTATCATACTACGTTTTTCAATGCATAATGTGAGGAAATGAAAATAAATTTAATCTTGTGAATTTTAAATTATAATTGGCTCAAAAGGACTGTATCCAGAGCCGTTAAACAGTGGAAAAAAAAGTATAACATCTATGGTACACAGGAAAGGCTGCAGGTTAGCCAACCATTGTAAATAAATAAAAATAAAAATAATAATAAAGCCCTAGGGCAAAATAATCGACTTTTTGTTCGGTTTTGATGCATAAAAAGTGGGCCTTTACGAGCACATGCATTGAAAAATAATTTATATGAGCAATCATATTCATTTACTTTTTGCTTCGAAAGCATGAGTACCTGCTACTGAGGGGGAGGCAGCTGTCTCCTTGTACTTGGCCTTTAATATGGCTCGAACTGTGTGCAGCAGGGTTTGAAATTATCAAGATAAATATGCCCTTTGATAATTATCGCGATAACGATTATGAAAATTATCAGATAATCATCCGATCCTTATCAAACAGAATATAGGTAATACACATCAACATTTACGTTAGAAGCAAGTAGTTTAGTAAATATATTATGCACATTTTAAAATCCGCTAGATCTAGCGATAAAGTCGCTAATACGGCAACACAGCGAAACCCGACGACGCGAGAAACCCCCGCTATTGACGTAAGTGGCGCGTGTTCCGATACACGCAGTCTTTGAATGCGACAAATTAATCAGTTGCAAATAATATCCATTACACTCATCAAAGATAATTATCAACCTATCTAATCTTAATTATTTTCAAAGATAATTATCACTTCGAATCCGTGCAGACTAAATTAAAAGGTCAAGTCAAAGTACCTGGAAAAGAATATGTGTACAAGTATGTAGAATAGCCAAGTAGTGTCTGCTTTGTATGATCGAAGAGTGTCTGTATAATCTTTTTATCCCTCTGAGAGGTATGAGTGAGTGTATGTTTGTATTATTTTGAAAAAAGCCAGAAGAGTTGGTTGTTGCATATTTGTTGCATAAAATTTTCAAGATTTTAAACATTTATCAGAAAATTTTAGAGTCCATTACAATGATAGAAAAATCGATTAAAAACAAATTCTCTGGGGAAATTAAATCACACACAGTGTGACCAGCGACTTTTAAGTTTGTCAACTGAGACAAAACTTTTTCTAATAGATTTTTCACTCTAAAAATATTTGGTGACAATGCTTAATAAGTTTATTTAAATTGCTCTTCTAGGTGGCCAGGAAAACGACCTCAAAGTGTGGCGGATAGGTGAACCAGAGCCAATTTTCCACGCCAAGAACTTGGCAAATGATTGGCTCCAACTGCGGCAGCCAGTCTGGGTGTCAGACCTCTGTTTCTTGCCGGGCGAGGATGGAAGACTACTGGCTGCTTGTTCCAGATATGGCTATGTTCGGTGGGTTATTTGTACCTTCTCATGGAAAAACAGCTCTACCACCTAGTGTGATAGTGGTACGTGGCAGAGCTGATGCCGGGCTCGACTGTGGAGGTACTACCATCTTAGTTGAAGTTATTCGGGGGAGAGAAAGAGCTCAAATAGACACAGCTAGATAGTCTGGGACTGATTGATGGCGCTATATCCATTCCCAATTCTCATAGCTTAATTTCTAAAAATTTTTTTTTTTCAGAGAATATACGCCCTTTTAGGACATACTTTTCATTATATGTTTTTATTGCGAAATCCATCGCTTTGAATACTCTAATTTATTATTAGAGTGCATTACCAACTAGGAATCAATGAGAAACAAATTTAAAACTTTTCATTATTTTAGTATATAAATTAACCATTATTTTTTTAGATTTTTTAAAGAATTTTCCGATTTTACTTGAATATTCATTTTCTTTCTTTTATTTTTTTGCCACATTATACATATTATAATTAAATAAGCAATATGCTCCATGTAAGACCACCTTTATCCATACTCATTACCTGAGGTGCGATTGTGTAAGGAAATAGTCATGAAATCGTCCATCGCTATTGCTTTAAAGGTAACGTGATTGGTTAGAAATGACGTGACTCATCACTTCTAGCCAATCACGCGTACTTTTGAAAGCAATAGCGATAGACGTTGACGTTAGACAATAAGGCATCGGTTTTATCATCACACGATGAGACACACACACACACACACCCTTGTTTGCTGAATCCTAGATGTTAGGCGTTTGATTTACACCCGGTGTAGTACCCAAAAGCGAGACCTCAGTGATCTATGCATATTTTTTACTACTTATACATTGTTTAAGCTTGCCTAGTGTTTTCTCACTCTAACTGTCTATTCCATGTATGTCTATCACGTTTACAACGAAAGATATAAGTGAAAAGGTAAAAGTGCTAACACACCCAAACCCGAGGCAGAGAATATAAAGTATTACTACGTAAAGAAGCGACACTCACCTCCCCGCGCGAATTTAACGTCCCCCGCGGTCCCCCGCAAGTTAGTGGAAATCTGGAGTCAGGCAGAGCTCGATTACCACTCGTTTGCTGCGCGCGTGTTTTGTTACAAAGTTTTATCACGATACTGATTTTTAATCAGTATGGTGCGTTATTGCAGTGTTTATGGATGCCTGGAAAACTTTTTTTCAAAAATTAGAATTGCGTGATCAAACCTTACAATTTCGTTCAGTAACGCATTTGGAACAATAAAATCAGTATTTATAACTTTCCATGTTTTGACAAGTTTTCATTTTTTTTTCCAAAATTTATGTTTGAGTAGTTGTTAATTATATGATGATCATTTATGCATACGAAACTATATAGGTACTTACTAAGATCTATATATTTACTTTTAAAGTAACGAAAAAGCAGGGGTAACTCAGGGGTAGAACGCTGGCCTCTTAATCTTGAGATTAAGGTTCGATTAAGGCTCACCACCCATCACGTTGGGACGTAATATTTGCAGGTGAAACGCGGGTTTACCGAGTGTGGGTGGACATTGACTTGCATTTCAAAGTTCACACTCGGAACACATCCGACACCCCCCGGGGCATTCAGGTCGTAACGATTTATATACATATATAAGGTTAAATAACATTATTTGGCGAAACTCAAAACAAAGGTAGTACTAGTCTATATGGACAACTGTTTGCATGGGAGCTAAGCGAAATTCTTAACTTTTTTTCACTTCCTCCTATACAAATTGCTCCGATCAGCTGACTCGTCCAGTATGGAAAGGTGAAAACGAATTTTAAGAATTTTTCACTATCCTATTAAAAAAAGTTATTCATATGGACATGTTCTACATATGTTTCAAATTTCGCCAACTCATTGAATTTAACCTTGTATATATATATATATATATATACATATATTTTTTTAATACTGATTAATCCACGGAGAACCAGAAATTGGACTACGCTAAAATTTAGGAAGAGAATCACATAAGTTGCTGACTTATATTGTGTCCCTCTCGGGCGACGACGCTCACACGATTGGTGCCAGCCCTAGACTAGCTCACGCACACACACAAGCGTGTGCGGACAAGCCAGATGCGCGCGTGAGAGTGTAGGTAAATAACTTGAGCCTTGACTATGAAGTGACGGGGGTGTGCCCGAGGCGTGCACAATTGCGAGACTCCGCCTCACATTTATGTGTTTAAACATACGGTGTTTGTAAACCGCCTCGGCTTTGAGTGTGTGAATACGACTCGGTTTTGGTATTGCCAAAATCACAAAATCGAGATCGCTTCATTTTATTGTTGTGTGTAAGGAGACTCGGTTTTGATAATGCCAAAAGCATAAATATGAGGCCGTCTCTTAATTATGATACGGTTGTATGTTAAGTGTGTACTATTTTCCAACACGCCAAAAGAAACGATTATTCACACCAGTTTGTTCACAGAGCATATTTTTTATTCTTGGAGTTTGTTGCTATTTAAGATTCAACATTCATTTATTTTTATCACATAAATAGTTATTTTAAAA
This sequence comes from Ypsolopha sequella, assembly GCA_934047225.1. Taxonomy (NCBI): domain Eukaryota; kingdom Metazoa; phylum Arthropoda; class Insecta; order Lepidoptera; family Ypsolophidae; genus Ypsolopha; species Ypsolopha sequella. The sequence continues at coordinate 6,706,352 of OW204011.1, forward strand.
AAGCACTTTATCAAGTTAATCATTTCAATTAATAATGTCTAAATTAAAAATGAAATGATATTATGCAAATGTCAGAAATTTATTCAGGAAAAACTGTGCCCGATATAGCATTCAACACTTAGCACCCGGACAACGTACAAAGAAATAAAAAAGTATACATGAAAATTAAAAAAAATATTTTAAAATATAATTATTTTTAAATATTAGGCAATTTATACAAAAAGTTTTTTTTTTCGTTAACTATTAGTTTATTAATAACAGTTTGGGGCGGAAAGCCATCAATTTTAGAGTACGATAATGATGTTGCGAAAACCGGAAATCTACACGTCCATACAAATATTTTTTCCGAAAAATAAATCTAAAAGTAAAAAAAAAAACTATTGTTTCATACATTTTGGTCGAGTAGGTATGAAACTTTTCTATAGAGCAAATTTTTTCTTGCGGTTTGAGGTTTAGTTCCATTGTAAAAGTTATTAGCATAGACGAGTAATATTGCCAGTTTCCGGCTTTCACAACATCATATTTAATAAATTTAAAAAGTGAAACTAGTGCTATTTGCACCAAGCTGTTGAAACATATTCCGAAAAAGATCATAAAATGAGAAACATACGTAATTGAAACACTTAAACATATCCTGAGAGCAAAAAACGTAGTTAAAATTTAATTATAATTCAAACTGTAACACCGAATTATATAACACGATGTTATACAATATACAGATCGTGACTAACTTCTAGGTTGCTCTAGATACGAGGCGATTCAACAAAAAGTTTGGTGCAATCTATACAATGATTGTATAATTATATATGTTTGAATAACATTGTGTTGTATAATTTGGTGTTACAGTTTGAATTATAATAAAATTTTATTTACGTTTTTTGCTCTCAGGATATGCAATTATTGTATATATTGCACCAAACTTTTAGTTGAATCGCCTCGTATCTAGAGCAACCTAAAAGTTAGGCACGATCTGTATGTTGTATAACATTGTGTTATATAACTTGGTCTTACAGTTTGAATTAATATTAAATTTTAACTAGGTTTTTTGCTCTCAGGATATGTTTGTGTTTCAATTACGTATGTTTCTCATTTTTTGTTTTTTTTTCGGAATATGTTTCAACAGCTTGGTGCAAATAGCACTAGTTTCACTTTTTAATATGATGATGATGATGATGATGATGATGATGATGATGATGATGATGATGATGATGATGATGATGATGATGATGATGATGATGATGATGATGATGATGATGATGATGATGATGATTATGATGATGATGATGATGATGGTGATGATGATGATGATGATGATGATGATGATGATGATGATGATGATGTTGTGAAAGCCGGAAACTGGCAATATTACTCGTCTATGCTAATAACTTTTACAATGGAACTAAATCTCAAACGGCGAAAAAAAAAAATTTGCACTATAGAAACGTTTCATACCTACTCGACCAAAATGTATGAAACAATAGTTTCTTTTTAGATTTATTTAAAAAAAATATTATTCAGCCATAAGCAATTTGAAAAGTAGAACATTTTCTGAGATCAAAATACTAAGTAAAAATAATATCATTAAATAACAATCATTCAAACCGTAACACCAAGTAATAATACGCAATGTCATGCAATATACAGACCGCGCTTAATTTCTAGTCCACTTTGAATTTGAGGCGATTCAACTAGAAGTTTAGCGCGATCTGTACACTTATTTAACGGCATCTTCAAATGAGTGTAAATATTCGATACACAGACATAGACGTGTTTTAAATTCCGAGGCGCTTTCGTTTTTACACCGATTTCACACAACAGCCTCAGAATTAGGATCAGAACTTACACTCTTGTGACTCTTATGCCACCTAGCGGGCACACTCTGGTACTACCTATTTCGGGATTTTTTTATAAACACACACACCACCTGTCAAAGTTACCAAAAGCGAGGCGAAAATTTCAATGTCTCTGATTTGGTCGTCAAAAGTATGTTTTTGACCAATCAAAGGCAATAGATTTTGAAAATAAAGTCAGATTAACCATGAAAAAATGTGAGACCGCCTCGCTTTGACAGGCGCCTCACTTTTGGGTCTGTAGACGGACAAAACGTCTCACATTTAGGACCACACAAACACACCCTCACACACACACACACACACCCTAATCACCCGACACTCAACATACTCATAATAGCAACAAACCTTTGTATTATAAATTCGTCTTCTTTGCGAATCATTTATTAATTTAACCATTTTATAAATTGTTATGTTCCAATTTTTAATTAGTGTGTTTAGTTTAGCATAATGAAATCCGTTATTGGCACAATAAGATGAATATCATGTTCAAGTAATCTGAATGTACTTGCTGTGGATTTTTGTTTATGAATAAAATAAATAAATAAATAAATATGACGTCACTTGAGAATTTTAGACATTATACTGGCGCGAGGGTTTCGACACCAACCGATTGGTCAGTATTGCGTCGAAGGGACCTAGAATGAGAACCGCCATAGTTTCTAACCATAGAAACTACCAGATACATAGATACAATAGACACATTGCTCCCTGTTTAATTTATGCCACAGCCTGAGCTTCGTTCAGTTTGATCGCCGGAAGCCGCCCGCTTATCTTGCCATCTCTTTAGCACGCGTAGAATTTGTATCTGCTATCCTACTATCACTGTTTGGCGGGCGTACTCCGACAATCAGGCTGAACGCAACCCAGGACGGCTACTCGCGCAACATTCGTCACCCCTCGGCCACAGCTTCAGGCTTCTAGAGGCGTGCTAAGCGGTTCTTCTTGCGGTGGCGCCGGCGGAGAGAACAAATGTATGAAGTTGTATAGAGCCGTCCATGGGTCGCCGCTCGGCGCGTCTTGTCCGTCTTCGAGTGACTTGCGCTCTCGGGACGGCGGTATGCGGGGAGGCGGGCAGTTGAAACAGTGATCGAGCGCACAGGACGAACCTAGTGTCGAGCGCTTTGAGCGAGCGAGCGCGCTATACATCCGATGCGGTGGAAGGCGCCAACGGGTGTCGTGGCAGAGCAAAGCCCGTCGCAAAAACCGCCTGGAAGCGCAGCAAGAAGCGCCGCCAGAAGCCTGAAGCTTTGGTCCTGGCGTCACACACTTTATGTTTCATACGACTTTGTTGACCCCGCATGCAGCGAGTTATTGCGACCAGTTTAGTAGAATACATTATAGGTCGATGGAAAGTACCCAAAGAAGGTGATCTCTGTCCCAGTACGACGTCATGCAGCTCAGGGAGCCTCCTTTCATGTGCCCCAAAATGAAATGAAGTTATGTTTACAGATTGTACGACACACGTGCCCAAAGAAGACCAGTTTCCAACGTAGAGTTCAAAGCAATGGCCGCCACCTGCATCACGCCAAGCTTTGATGACAGGTATTTTATACATCTTTAAGACATATTTGAAAGTGTCACATGCATAACTAGGATTTACAGGATACCCACGGGGATGGCGTGAGACAAATTTTATACCAGCACCGCTGTCGCCACTTTTTGGAATAACGTAGTATTACCTAGTTAGTAAACATACGCGGCGCATACATAGATTCACTCGTCTTCATACAGCCAAAATAACACCGTATTTCTATGAAGCTTAGATGTAAAATACCAAACACGTCATGGCACTGTGCCAAGCTATTATACATATGTGTAAAGAGCCATGACCAGCGGCCGTACTATGACACAGTTAGGTCCGTGTTGATAATGTTTGAAAAAATATACATTGCGGCGTTAATATTCTAACTCAATGTGTGACACTCTTTATAACCTGCAATGGACAAAATATTGTCTAATTTCAACGCTACTCGCTACCATAAATATTTGATGGTAAGATTGAAATTTTATTTACCGCAAGGTTTATTCTGTAAATATCACAGTAAATACATGTTTAAATTACTTACGAGTGAAATAAAATTCCTTTGGATGTCTTATTTGCGTTATTAGTTAGAACAATTTGCCACGCTGCAATACACCATTTTTACAATATGTTTGTTCTAACGCGTTCGGTTGAGAAATGAGAGGCCCGCGAGTTATTTCTTGACGTATTGATCAAATCGGTGCGTCGCAGTCACGGCTTTCATGGCATTTCTATTCCTTATTTATATGTTCTGAGAGGATACTAAATTCCTCTATTAAATTAAATTCTTCTACTAACAATATTCATTTTGTAATTTTAAGTTCATTTATTTATTTACTTTAATTAAAACGGACAAACCAATTACATTAATTAAAGATAGTAACACAAACACAAAATGGTACAATCAACTAAAATAAATAAGAATAACACATAAAGTCAGAAACAGGCCTTCTCACAAAAACACAAACACTCTGACAATATTGTCTGCCATCCATCAGCAAACAGATCACAGTCCTGATTGGCGTTTAGAAGAGCGTTGAGGGAGAGAAGAGTACGCGGTATGGGTGAGTTAGATCGCGCCTTTGTGCGACACGACGGCACAGCGAAAAACCTGTGCTTACGGCCGCGAAGATAATTATTGGGAGTGAAAAATCGACACAGCTTACCATGCAGATCTGGAGCATCAATATCTCCCCGAAGAATTCTACACATGACCGCAAGCCGGTGCTTTCCTCGTCTGATTTCATTTATTGATTATCTGATTCATCTAGTAATTAGTCATTTAAGATATTATTAATTAGTTAAATTGTATATATATTTTAAATTCAAAGAGTCGATTCAATTAAATATTTAGGCATCCTACTAGACCAAAAGCTTACTTTTAAAGCACACGTCTCATACCTCTCTTCTAGAATCAGAAAACTTATTCCAGTAATGAAGCGAATTCGACAAGGAGCTCCAATGGATGTACTAAGATTGGTCTATGTCAGTCTTTGCCAGTCCTTGCTTTTCTACTGTATTAAAGCCTGGGGAAATGCCTCGAAGACAGTCCTTATAACTGCAGAACGAGCACAACGATCTATTATCAAGGTACTGCTCAAAAAACCTTTTAGGTATCCTACTACTATCCTTTATCAGGAATTCAAGGTGCTAACGGTTCGCCAGCTTTATATTTTGAGAGCGTCACTTACTCAGCACCAGATAACAATTACATCATTGCAGTATCCATCATTGTTACTTAAAAGGGTATACAGAATAGATGTCCCATTGGTAAAAACCGTTTTTGCTCAGCGTTTTAACAATTTTAGTTTTCCTTTTATATATAACGTTATTTGCAATGTAACAGGCATAAAAACAGCGTCAGTTAAAGAGGCTAAGAGGACTGTTACAACTTATCTTTCTACATTGGATTACGACGCTACCGAAGCATTGCTTCAACACCCCTCATAGATAGCCCTTATTTATTTAGTTATTTATATACATTAGATATATACATATACATACTTATTATTACTATCTAACAATATAACTAGTTAATTAATTGATTTTTGACTTACTTGTAAAAATAATAACTATTCATGTATGTACCCACACTGTCACAAAACTTTTGCATTTTATAAACCTGTTAAAACTCGTACTTTAGTCTGGTAATCATATTTCTGGATCCCACGTGACAAGCCCGACTTAGTTTGGGGTCCACTGGAAAACGTAGACACTAAATAATTTGTTTTTAATCATTTATTATAACTGTTTTCTTTGTAAAGTGTAAGTTTTCAAGAAATAAATAATTTGTATTTGTATTGTATTGTATCACCTTCACCTTTGTTGTAGATCATAGCATTCATCACAAGGATTTACAGGATACCAAATTCCTCGAAATTATTTTTCATTAATACAATGCTTTGGTTTATGACGTGACATTGGCGGAATTAAATGTGTTAGTCACACACATTATCAGAAGCCAAAAACAAGAAATAATAATAAAATAACTAGAAATGACGCCATTGAAAAAGACGTCTCTAACGTTATAAAATCTCATAACGTTGTTGCTGTTATTTGTAACGTTATTTTACCTGTCCAGTAACGTTAAGTCCTTTAACGTGTTAAGGCGATATGCGAAAAAAATACGGGTGTTTCTTTTCTGTATATTTCATGAAATACACGGAAAATTGTAATCAGTTTCTGGTATATGCATTTTGACTATATAATCTAGGGATTTGAAATTGGAAAACATGTTTGGATAAATTTTCCTCGATAGAAATTATTGTTGAAATGAGGTCTTCAAACACACTTTTTCTCCTCATTTGACGAATAGGAACCATATACAGAACTCAAACATATTTTATTAGGTGTGTTTCAACAATATCTAGAGATTTGATATTTGAAATTTTGCCAGCTATTTTAGTTATTTTATAAAAATTATTAAACTAACATTTTTCGCTTTCGCCCTGAACCCGCCCCTCTCGCACTGAGCGTGTTTTCGCTTGGAGTGACAATGACAAAAATAAAATTCGCATAGTATCTTAAGTTATGCACTTTGCACTAAGCGACTGACGTTTAACCTTAATGGGGTCTACTTTTATAAAGGCCACCAGTTGGCGCCACTGGCACGTAAGGCATATGTCAAAGGTTTGTTAGGTTAGATTTACATAGAAGTTCGATTTTTTGTTTTGCTTATCCATATAATATTATTTTTTTTTTCTTTCTTAAATGCGAATAAACAATGCCGCAATGATGTGCAGTTCCGTTATGTTCCAAAACGAAAGGAGGACTTAAGTTTTGTATTAGTCCCTCTTTTCTTTAGCTCTAATCTTAATTCATTTACTTTCATTGCACCGTACCTTGAATAATAAACCTGAAACTATGAATTTATGTCGACTAATACACAAATAACTAATAAAAAGCCATAGCTTTCGCCGTTTCGCGGGCATTTGACGTTTCTCTATACCTGTCGCCTCAGTAGCGCCCCCTGACGTCGACAGTAGCCCTCATTGTTTAAATTTTGTTAACGGATGCCAATGTTTTTTATTTTCAGACAAGTTCTGGTGGGATTTGGACGTGGCCAGTTGCATCAAGTGGATCTAAGGGCTAAAGGTTTGAAATACTATAATTTTTTTTATGACATCTCCTTAAGGATTCATGTCGTGACGATTATTTTATTTAGTCTCAAGTATTAAATTTTCGCCCGCGTTTTTTTTTTGTTAAGTATGATTAAGGCCTTGCCATTCCAAAATAAGCATTCTGTTTAATTAATATTGTCAGTTCAATATCTCATTCAAATACAAGTTAAATATATGTTACAATAGAGGATATACTCTAAACACAAGTTGATCTAAAAACGTAATTGAGTTAACTTCACTCGATAGAAAAAAATAACAAAGTAAGCTCGTCAAATTGCGAATAAATGTGTTTATAGCAAAAGTGTTAAAACGGAGAGAATTAAAACTTTTCCTGAATTTTCTTTGCAGATAACTAAAGACACTTATAGACCCATTTTTATTTATTTCTCAATACTTTTTCAGAAATTCCAGAAAAACCTCGCAAATTCACTGATTATGCGTGCTCGCAGCGCACGAAGCGAGCGTTCTAATGTAGACTTTCTGACAATATAATTGAGTTCAAAATTACTTAATACGATTATTGTGTTGGATGCGTAGGGCTTTAATCAGAAATTTTTGTACCACCTAACTTGACCGTAATCGCTGTGCCTCGTCTTAGGCGCCGCGCGGCGAGGTGGGGGGAAGAAAGGACATAGCATAAGTTCACATGAGATCGATATTGTTTTGTTTATTAACATTTTTTTTTATTACTTCATGATTACTATTCTGGTTTGAATTATAAGTTTTGTTTTTTTATGAAACGTAAAATATTTAAATAAAAATCTTAATTTTAATATAACGTACAGTGCGCGCCAATCTTTTAGTCGCCTCTGAATGAGTTACGAGTGCAAGCTTGCGCAGGTACAGTCAAGGAAACAATAATATCAACGGTTGATTATTAAATGTTTACTATAAGTGGGAAGGTGTACTTGTTGTACCTACCTATTTAATAATTTTTTATTATTTTAGTGCAATCTTAACTATATAAATAAAACGCATTAATATAAACACCATTTTCCTACATTGTCGCCTTAAAACTTTATAACGTCCGCGAGGCATTACAACAACAATAAACCTTAACAAACTAAATCAACAAAACAACAAATAAAGGCAACAAAAACAATAAACTATTACAAACAGATTCAACGATAAACTTAACGAATTATAGAAATTTTTCCACGAACGTACTTTTCATGCAACGCGCGCGTGTGTAGTGTACGGACGTAGCACTAACACTAACGCATTCTGTTGACACCTGCTAAACAGCGAGCGGGGGGTGTTACGTCCCCCTGACACCGTAAAACGGCTATTGCGTCGCCTCTTGGGGCTATCTTTAGAGGCGACTAAAAGATTGGCGCGCACTGTACTTAAATGCTTATATCCTTAAAAATATTGTAAACCAATCTAGTAAGATCAGACAATATCGACCTCATGTGAACTCATGCTACTCTAGCCTTTCCTCCCCCGCCTCGCTCCGCGGCGCTTAAGGCGGGGCACAGCGGTTACGGTCAAGCTATGATCTTTAACCAAACAACGATGATTTTAGAGGTTATTGAAAAACGTTAGTAGAACACATTTTAAATGTAAAAACAATTAAAATACATGGAAATATAATTTCATGGTTATCCTAGCCATTCCCAAACGAAACAAGTTCGAAATAGTCCAAAACGGTGGGATCAACAATAAAAATGGTGGATTTTTTTCCCGCCAATTTTGTTTTTGGCTATATCTCCTAAAGTAGTTGTCAGAATCTTCTTTACGCCTCCGAATCGTGGTGTCCATACCGGAAGCATATTGGATAGGTTCCACCTCAAATGCCTGCGTGACATCCAGAACATCCACTGGTCGGACCGTGTGACAAACACGGAAGTTCTGCGACGTGCTGATGTCGGTGGGATTGAGGCCTATCTAATGAGGCGTCAGCTGCGATGGTGTGGCCATGTTTCCCGAATGTCTGATGCCAGGGTGGCTAAGCGCATCTTCTACTCCGAACTGCAGCAAGAGAAACGAAAACAGGGCGGCCAATTTCTGCGGTATAAAGATGTGCTTAACCGCCACATGAAGAAATATGCAATAGACCCAGCACAATGGGAAACACTGGCAGCAGACAGACCCCATTAGAGGCAGGCTGTGAACATTAAGGTGTATGCTTTCGAATAAAGCTGAGCTCGACACAAAACGAGACCAGCTTAAATCGCTGGCCCTAGAGACTTGAAATTTTGCATATAGATACCTTATATAGTGTAGGCATCCACTAAGAAAGGATTTTTCAAAATTAACCCCATAAGGGGGTGAAACGGGTGTCCAAAGTTTGTATGGGGAAACAAGATTGGTTAGACTATTTTATTCGAGACTTCACAGGAGTACTCCTATCTATAAATGAGTAAACATGTGTTTTAGGTTTTTTCAGAATTTAACCCCTAAAAGGGGGAAATGGGGTGACAAAGTCTGAAAACCAACATGGGTATCGTTTGTATGGTTTATCGGATCGCTGATTACGAAAACAACAACGATTTCTAAATCCAACTCTAAATTCAACAACGATTTCTAAATACAAGGTGTAACAGAAAGGTGTAACCATATTTGAAGAGCTTATTCAATCAATGGCATAGAACAACTTTTACTTTGGAACAAAACCAGTACCTATCTCGAAAAAAAAATTTACTGTTTCATAGAAAAATGCAATGCCGCCCGGCCGAAATATATGGAAAAAGCAGATTTTTTTTGAGATTTCAGGGTTGGCTCCATAGTAAAAGTTGTTCTATACCATTGACTGAATAAGCTCTTCAAATATGGTTACACCTTTCCATCTGTTTTTAATAATTTATTCTCACTGTTTTTTTATGTTTAGAGTAAGGATTTAATTTTAAAGCATGTTTTTTAGTGTAAGATTTCATTTAAAAGAATTTGTATGTGCATTGCATTGTATAATAGGTCTGCTGGTCTATAAACCATGGGTATTTCAACTGCAGGTCGTCCCGACAAGGGCTACAAGGATGCCTGTGGCGCTGTCACCAGTATAGACTTAGTACGGACCCAGAGGCTAGTGGTGAGCTGTAGTCTCGACCGACACGTGCGTTTGCACGACTATAACACCAAGGCGCTGCTTTATAAGGTAACTTGTTATTGCCTTCTTGACTTTTAGCATACACTTATTATTACTACCTATAGACTAGCAGTTACTGTTCCCATACATCAGTTTGTAGCCACAAAAAAGGTGTAAAATTCTAACGAAATCTAGATGGCGTTGCTAAATCCTCTAACAAACACGATGCTAAAAATGCCGATTGGTGATGCTAGTGGCACAGCGATGTCACGTAACATAAAAATAATTCCTACTTCGATAATAGATGGCGCTGAAATATTCTCTGTTAGTGTTGCCAACTTAGCGCCATCTAGTTTTTCTAAGCAAAGATATTATAGCCACATGTTTACGTGGTAAACATTACAGTTTACTTGCAGCCAATTGAACAAATTATGCTTATTTGCAACACTTTGCGACACCTAGTGTCGTAAGGGCGCGTAAAAAATTTGCTACGCCGTAATGTATGGGTATTGTTGGTCTACACGTAGTAATTTTGTAGTAATTTGCTCTAAACTTTCATGGTTACCAAGTAAACATGTGGCTGTAATAGCTTTGCTTAGAAAAACTAGATGGCGTTAAGTTGGCAACACTAACAGTGAATATTTCAACGCCATCTATTGTCGAAGTGGGATTTATTTTTATGTGACATTGCTGTGCTACTAGCGTCACCAATCGGTCTTTTTTAGCATCGTGTTCGTTAGATAATTTAGCAACGCCATCTAGATTTCGTTAGAATTTTACACCTTTTTTGTGGCTACAAACTGATGTATGGGAACTGCTAGTCTATACGTAGTAATACTTAGTCTATGATATTCAACAATGGAAGAAGAAAGACTCGACTTAAATTAATGAATTTAATGAGCGATTAATAAATGTAGCTAAAGCGAAAGTTGTGTGTTAAGATCGTAGCAGATGTAGGTATGTAGTAGAAATAGGCATGAGCAAGTACAATATAATATTAAAATGAAATGTTTTTTTCAGCAATACCTAACGTCGAAGCTATCAAGTCTTTTAGTACAGACAGCCACAACCACGCCGCTGAAGCGACCTGACCTTGGCCCGGAGGTCAAGGACGAGGACGAGGCCGAAGTCAAGGAGGAAGATGACCTTGATCTGCTGTTTGAGAATATGGATACTGTCGGGTAAGTTGGAGGTTGAGAATATTTCAAAACAGGTTATGTATATTGTAGAATTAAGGGGCTCCACAATGCTAAACATCAGTTTTGTATTGGATTCAGTTCCGTCGATGTAGATAGTAAAATATTGAAAAAAATATGGCGTATTTTGTGACTCAAGGCAATTATTAATTATACTTTATAAATAAACATACTTTCAATCTTCTATTAATTATACAACGTGTAACAGAAAGGACTAACCATATTTGAGGAGCTTATTTAGTCAATGGTATTGAACTACTTTTACTATGGAGCCAACCCCGAAATCTCGAAAAAAAATCGGCCCTTCCATACATTTCGGCCGGGCGGCATTGCATTTTTCTATGAAAAAGTAAAAAGATTTTTTTCGAAATACAGGTTTTGTTCCATAGTAAAAGTTGTTCTATACCATTGACTGAATAAGCTCTTCAAATATGGTTTCACCTTTCTGTTACACGTTGTATAACTTTTAAAGAAGCATGAATTTCACGAAAAAAACTGGGTAATGTCCTAATGTAGCCGCGATATCAAAATAACTGAAGTTTTGCATGCTCGGCATCTGATTAGAGCAGGATAGAGAGTTAAAAAATAAACGCGTTAGAGCAGGACTGAATTTTAGCATAGTGCAGCCCCTTAAATGAATGGGCTGCCGCCCGCAGTGCGAGATGCAACGTCGTCGCGTGAGCGTCTTCACTCCCGAAGAAGGTAGTCTGAATGTGCTGAAACTGGTCGGCTATCCCGACCATAGTATTTATTGAGGTGGGCTGTTTACATCTAAATTAGTAAGTAACGTTCGCAATTACTGTGAAAAGTTGATTAGCGCAATTTTCTCCAATAGTATTCTCATAGTCCTCTACGGCTTGAAAAAAATTGTTAGTGAAACGTGAGGTCACAGACAACACCCAATAACACATTTGTTTAAGGATAATATTGCACATCAAAAATACTAATAAATAAAAATACAAATTGTACACCAAATATCGCCATCAGAAATCCGTAGCGCAGAAGAGAGCCGGTGGGTTAGGTCAATCAATCAATCAAAATTCTTCATTTGTCGATACATAGGTAAGAATGATATTACAATTTTTGTCATGTCCCATATGATCTGCCTAATGGCGTACAAAATTAAACCTTAAAACTAAATATATCATTATTACATTGATAACATATTTACAGAAAAACTCCTGGTTAGAAGGTTATGTACGGCGAGTCGTGGAATACTTAACTTTCGTGTTTATTTTTTTTTATGACAACCCAGAAATCCTAAAATTGTGCTCCCAAAACGCCTAATCAAATTTAGTGAGCAGTTAGTATTTTTATGATGTGCAGTAGGGGGTGCTTACATATGAAATTGGCGAAATTTTCTTACAGATTAATGAGTTCATAAATCCTGTAATTTAATAGCTATTTCCATTATTTGTTTTTTGTTTGAAAGTTGATTTCAGGGTTTTACATCTACGTATTAAATTTTGTTTTTGTTTTCAGTTTGATAACTAAAATTAAATCTTCAAAAACAGTTCGTCCTAAATGCAATCCACTTCCATGATAAGATTCGTAATAAATTTTTACAACTGACACTTTTCAAAAAATAAATCAATGTTGCTGTTAGCTTATGTTGTCACTTTCATACACGAAAGAAATTAAAAAAATTTGGATTTATCATTCCTAAAAAAAATTCTAAAATGTTAGTAGGTACTGAAAATTAAGTTTCCTTCATATCTGGGGGCACAGCAGTGCCCCCGCAAAGTCTCGCAGAAAAATCGCGGAACGGCCGTACCATCCTTTTCTCGAAGCAACTCACGGCTTATTCATACAAAACATATGTTTCATATGTAAGGACCTGTGGGGGAATTGGTTTATGGTTTGGGATGGCTTCATTGTGTATCTTCCGTTAGGATATTCTACAAATACAGTGTGTAACTCGTACAAGTGCACATCCGAAAAGGGGTGAAACTATAGCTTGTATTCTTCGTGCTCGCACCGCCCGCGCGGTTAGAGGGTTGGGGCGGACGAGGAAGCTCGGCCTCGGAGGAGGTGCGGGCAGAATGGCGGGAGGGTGGGCGAGCGCGACGCTTGCGAGTCGCCAGTCGCCGGAGGTCACTCGCCACGGCTACTTGCGTATTCGGAACTTGTCGCATTTTGTAGAACGCACACGACATCACGATCCGAAGATGAGCAAACCGATTGGAAGACAGGCAAAAGAAATTGTGTATAAGGTATACAACTTCTTTCAAGAGCGTAAAAAAGATAAATCAACGCAGGAATACCAGAATGATGTCAATTTAGCAAAAATTGTGTTTGAAGCAAAGATGTATGATGTAGAATTAAACATTGATTACCTATTTTGCTAAAACGCATATTATTATTTATTAATATCATCACTTCATACCCACCTAAAGTAGCTAAAAAACTATCTTATACAGTACAAAATACTTCGTAATAAATCTAAAGATATTTATATTAAGGGTCAATTCCGTAAAACAGGTGTTGGCGTAGTCTACTTAACATGAATAGATTTTAACATAATTCTAGGGTTATTCATAAAAAAATTAATCTCAAGATATATCTCGATAGCAAATCCCTACCTGTATAGCCATGCGCTCGGCCGTGCACATAAACGGCGTGCTTCCTCGTCCGCCCCAACCCTCCAACCGCGCAGGCGGTGCGAGCACGAAGAATACAAGCTATAGACCTTATTTTATCGACAAAAAATGTTTTTTTTTTTTTAGAAAATCTTTGTTTTATAAATTTACGTTTTAAAATTTTTTTGCCTACCATGGAGACTATGTATAAAATATGTCATAACTTTTGATCTATCGCGAGTAATGCAATTAAATAAAACTGTTATAATCCTTAAGAATAGACGTTGCATACCAGATCAAAAACAAAACATAATCAACTACCATTACCATAAAAATAATATCCTAAAAGATTATTTCTTTAATTTTTCCGTCTTTTTTTTCAGTAATAGTCCATTTTTTCAAAATAATGTCCCCGTTTTACTGTACTTTTATTCCTATTTATCATTGCCTATTCCATTATCTTTCTAACAAAACAAAAATACAACGTAATAAATTATAATATACAATATTTTCTACGAGCGGTTAACCAAAGGCACTGCGCTCGCGTCCCATACAAAGATACCCAGGCGGAGTATTTTTTCAAAATTAAAAAAAAAAACTATTTTTTTTTTCTTGGTTTATGTCTATACAAGGTGAATTTGTGAACATCGTCCAAATTCATACTTGAAACTTGGTAAGTGATCAGTATCATAAACAAATGACGATTTTTGTAAAATTCCTAAAATTATATTTAGACTCCCCATAGTGATTCACTCAGGACTGGGAGTGAATTACTATGGGAAGTCGAAATTTCATTATACGAATTTCACAAAAAAAATTGTTATCGATTCATGATGCTGATCACTTACCAAGCAACTAGTATGAATTTGGATGATGATCGAGTCACCTTGTATATTTAGATCTAGTTTCACCCACTTTTGGATGTGCACTTTAACGAGGGACACATTTGTGTAGTTATCACCGCCACAATACCTACAGACCTAATATTTTTAGTATTTTCTATTGTGCGTTTAAATACAATTCTTTGTTTAATGGTTTACAGCGAAAAGTCCAAGAAAAAGAAGCTTATTGCAGCAGACCCACAACCGACAAAGGCAAAGAAGGTGAAACCATCGACAGAAGGCAGCACAGAAGTAGACCTGGATGGATTTGATGATGCAGAACATATAGAAGATGCAGAGCAAACAGAAGATGCTATCAAGAAGTTGCTTAAGAGTACTGAGAAGAAGAAGAAGAGAATGGACAGGAAGAAGAAAGAGAAGAAAGCTAAGAGCTTGTATCATAATGCATAGAGAATAAAGATATTTGTTGCGCTTCATACTTGTTTTTTTTTAGCTTTTCTCCTAATGCCTAGTTTACACGGGTAGAGTAACTAGTGGAGTACCAGGGATAAAAACATTACTAGCTTAAAGTTACAAAATAGAATTAAAGATAGTAGCTGGGAGAGTAGAGTGGATAACGCATGTGGTAAAGTAATCGGCTAAATAGTAAGCTAGTTATTCTACTTCTGCTAAAAGTAGAAACTACATTCAACTCCTTATATTTACCTTAAAAACTCTAAAACGCAAAAAAAAGCAGCGGTTTGTGTCAGAGACAACCGTAAATCATTGAAAGGGTTAGTTCTAGAGTCGCCTCTTTGCTCAATCAAAGAGAAAGGGATTAATGGCGGCCATAGATATCATAATAAATGTCCAAGAAGCTTTAAACTTCTCGAATTTATATCAGTGATTGTAGCGCTTTCGCTTACGAGGTAATTTCAGAATTTTTACTATTCTGATCAAATGAGCAATAACTTATCTTGAAAAATAACTAATAATTAACGATTAAAAAATGTAATAATCTGTAAGAAACCAAACTATTCTTGTTAAAAATGTTTGTCCCGGAAGTGAAGTACAAGTTCTGGGAGGGCCGAGATGCGAACCATAGATATGTATAATAATTATTACATGAGTGATGAGATGATGAGACATCCACATAGAGAGAAAAAACAATCATCTATCCACTTCAAAAAACTATCCCAATCTCGAAAATATTGAAATCAATGCTGGTCACGTGACGTCTGTGTTTTACTTACGTACGTCATAGTACTCCTACTAACCACTAGATGGTTCTGTAATCAATGGAACAACTCTGCCATCTTCCATTTTGATTTTGAACTATTTTAGTTCTCATACTCGACAACAGAAGGCTACTCTAGATAGTGCATTTATGGCTGTTTGTGCAAGTCAGAGGCTGCGCTCAGTTTGATCGTCAGACGATGCCCAGATGATGATCCACTCCACAATCCACTCCGACCGTTTTCGATCATGACTCGGAAACTTCGATTATGGTCCGAAGATGGCTGATGTAACCAATCTTCCTAGTATACAACCGTGTACACTGAGCGCACGTGAGAATACCGAAATCGAGTGGTCATCAGGCTTTAAAATCGTCAGTTTTGCGCTGGTCCTCAAGAATGTGGACTTGCTTTATACAAGCTTGCGTCATTCAGGGCGGTGGGCCACCAACCCTTCTTATTTAGAGGGCTCCATACACAACGTGTAACAGAAAGGTTTAACCATATTTGAAGAGCTTATTCAGTCAATGATATAGAACAACTTTTACTATCGAGCCAACCCTGAAATCTCAAAAAAAAATCTACCCTTCCATACATTTCGGAATTTTTTTTTTCGATATACAGGATTTGTTCTAAGTAAAAGTTGTTCTATACCATTGACTGAACAAGCTCTTCAAATATGGTTACACCGAGGTTACACTTTTCTGTTACACGTTGTATACAATATTACACCTTTTCACACAGACCATTTAGCCTTTTGTTGTGTCGCTTCTGAAAATATTTGGAGTTAGCCACCCTGTTTTAGGCGCCGAAGTATCATTGATAGCAGGATAGCAAAAGTCATGTTAAGCTAGCGTCGTCCGACTTCAAACTGAACGTAGCCAAAGAATAATCGAAGTTTTATAAAGCAAAAACAAAACGTTTAAAATTATCAATCAATCAAAAAAATCAGCTGTGTTGTGTTTGGTACAAATAATTTTGATTTCCTCTACATTTTATTTAATTCCTGACTAAAGTTTTGTTGTTTAACAAATTAAGACCCATAGCCTCTAATAAAATGAGTCAGTGGAACTGCTGCAGGACTTGCCTTTCAGTTGATTCTTTGAATAAGATTTTTGCAATTCCTCTTGAGCACTATAAATATTCTGATATAATCTATTCTACAACAGGAATAAAGGTAAGCATCGTTAATTTAAAGTAGTAAGTGAATGGCTTATTAATATTAATAATCATTCAAGCACGTATCCAAGGGGGAGGATAGTTGGAATGTATCCTCCTCGAAATCGAGAGTAGACATTCATATATGGGACAAAAACATTGGCGATTTTGGCGAAACATAAATGAAGGTGGAGTAGTCTATGGTAAGTGTAAGAATATAGAAAAGAAGCCAGTATGCAACATTGATGCAAGATACTAATAATATACTTGATGCAATTGCTGCCAGCGAGAACAGAAAAACTTATAAAAGTATAGAACCCAAGTATCTATACAAAATAATGTGGTACTTATAGTAATTACAATTCTTTCACATTGTTTTTTAAATAAATATCCCCCGTACCAAAAGTATGAATATGTGCATAATATTATTAAAACTCGCGTGAGCTGACATACTAAATTATTATTACATACGGCTTGAACACTCACGTGTGATTGTTGTTGACTATATGCCAACAGTGTGCCTAAGAACGACACTCGCCTTGATAATGCCGAAATTGTATCCGTGAAACGGTTGGCATATAGTCAACAACAATCACACGTGAGTGTTCAAGCCGTATGTAATAATAATTCTGAATATGTGCTTGAATAATTTATATTACTTGGTCAGTTAATAAAAGAATTTATAAATAGTTTATCATATTTTTTTGTTACAGGTTGAATTTAACGATTACCTGCCCCAAGAAATGTGTGAAGAATGTATAAACTTTATCAACAAATGCACAAAATTTCGTAGAAAGTGTGAACTTTCCCAAAAAACACTCGATGAAAGATTTCAACAGGGACAATTCTGTGATATCAAGGTGGAATCTTTGCATATCTTCAAATGTGAAAAATCTGCAGCCACAATAGACATATCGGAAGATAACTTTGAAAATTTAGGCAGTAATTTAAGAAATATTGAACAGAACATCAATTCAAACTCGTTTGATTACGTTGATAACTTTGGTAGTGAAGTTGAGAAAACAGATGCAGACAATAAAAATCCTCAAATTCCTATTGAATTTGTGTCCGATGTTCAAAATATACAAGATAAGTCTATAGAATCGATTTTTATTTCAAGAAAACCTAGGAAAAAAACGAAACCTGCTAGCATAAAGAAATCAAGGAAAGTTATTAAGAAAAGGACAAAAAACTCTTATAAAAATTTAGAAAATAACCAGCCAGTAGATCACTTAAATGATACAAAAGAAACAGAAAATGAGAAAGTGGCAACAACAAACAACAGAGAAAAACAAACAATAGAGTGCGTATACTGTCAAAAAATTTTAACTTCCAAGTTGTCTTTACGGAATCATTACAAGATACACACTGGCTTTGATGTAGTTTGTGAGGTGAGTTAGTTAGTCTTTTCTGTACTTGGTGCATTTTATCATAGAACTAATTACAGGTGGTAGAGCTGATGCCAGGCTCGACTGTGGAGGTACCACCATCTTACTTGGAGACCCCCTCGAAGTTATTCTTGGGAGAGTAAGAGGACAGCTCGCAGGCAAAACACCAGGAGGCCCACCATGCCTGGGACCGATGGATGGTGGTATATCCATCCCTAATAGCCGGACCTTATATGAAACAGACTGGTGACGGGCAGCGGCGTCACTGGTGCGAGGGTTCCGGCACCGCACTCACCAAACCGCCTGCCCAGCGTGTGTGAGTATGGGCAATTCTTCCAGGATGACCGCCGGGAGTGGCAAAGTCCTGGAAAGGCTTATGTCCCGCAGTGGACCAACTAGGCTGATGGATAGACGGATGAGAGCTAATGCGTCTTCTAAAATAAGGAAATTGGGGCTGTCGAAGTTGTTATTTTCAGACCATTTTTGTAACGTTGTTGTAACGTTGAGGCAACAATATTAGAAGATAGTGTACATACGTTACCTAGGTACATAGGCTCACAACATAATTGACTTCAGTCGATTTCTTAGTATTGCAATGTCACATTAACACGTGGAGGCCATCATTATCGCAAGCGAAAAAGAGACAAGACCTATATGTTGCTAGGCAACGTCCGTCGTGCGCTGACGCCGACGTGATACTGAGTTCAAGTTGGCAAATTAGCAAAGTTTTAACGTGCCACTCGCTGATCGCCTTTAATCTATCTACACTTTCTTCTAATATCATTGCGTTGGGGTCTATCTCAAAGAAAAAAGTTGTTAGGAATATGTCATTTCTGTATATTATGTACCATATGCTGTTATACTATATTTGAACTGCAAATACTGAAAATGCTGTAGTTTTAGAGTTGCGTCCCCGAATTCTCAATGAGGTAGAGACCTGAAATTTTGACCATTCAATTAATCAACATTGAATTAATGGTGAATGTTGTCACTTCATGATGGAACATTTTAACAACGATAGAAAATTGTGGATATTAGTGGAACATAGTAAACATATTTTTAAATTTTCTATCATTAATCTACAAATTAAAAATGTAATTAAAGAAGAAAACCGTAATAAAAGAGCTTGTATGACTAGATTGATAGATGTGGAAGAGGCGAAAGTGTCTGGATCGTAGCAAATAGAAATCTGTAGTCTCTGCCTATCCCTCTGGGACACAGGCGTGAGTATGTATGAAAATTATTTTTAGGGGAGGCCTCATACATGAAAAGGAAAATTAAAAGGAAAATTTTTCTTACACTTGGATGTGAGGTGAAACAGGTTGCCAGATGAGAAAACCAAAATATCAGGGCAAAGTTTCAAAAAGTCGGGATTTTGGGATTATGGCCGGAACAAATAAATATTGTAATTAAAAATATATATTTTTTATTATTAAAATTAAAGTAATTACAACAAAATACTTTTTTGCTCGCCGATCGTTTTGTTATTTGTCGGGACAATTGGTATTTTACAGGACTGGACATCATATGAATTGTCGGGACAATCCCGACGAATCCCGGAATCCCGACCATCTGGCAACCCTAGGTGACACTGTCTAGAGCTCAATAAGTAGAGTATAAATATATATACATATTACTTTTTTATCTTCAAAAAAGAGGAAATGGGGGGCTGTCAAAGTTCTCATTTTTAGACCATTTTTGTTACTGCAGGGTCTATCTCAAAGTCCTTACGAATATGTATTAGTACATTACGATACGAGTGCGATGAAACGTTTTCTGACGAGTGTGAGTTTGCGGCACGAGCCGAAGGCGAGTGCTGCAATCACACGAGTCGAGAAAAAGTTTCTCGCACGAGTTTCGTATATTTTACGCACAGTGTGCTATAAAGATAATTTCTGTATATTATGTACCAACCATATGCTATATTTAAACTACAAATACTGGAAACGCTGCGCCGATTTATAATGTAGTTTTAGGGTTACGTCTTCGAATACTTAATAATAAAATAGTTTAATTTACTTAGGTACCTATTTTAACGAAAAATTGTACGGAACACTCAGGGTGCGGGTCCTACTCGCACTTGACTGGTTATTTAATACTCAAGCTTGGTTGCTGAGCTGTACCATCAAGTCTTTACTCATAGAACTATTATGAATATTTTATGCAGCAGAATAAAGATGAGTATTAAATAACGAAGTATTTTACTTTAGACTTTTCATAACACATACAGTAAAGACATTTTCTTTTCGAATACAAACAAGCTGTCTTGTCAATGCTCCGGTAATCACGGAACACTTTTATCAGTAGTAGTGTTGAGTTGCCAGTAGTATTCTAAAAAGGAGTTTCTCTTCCAATGAATCTTCTTTATTTATTTATTTTTATTAAAAAATATATATACATTATACATAACAGTGTATCGGAAACCTTTTGAGGTTTTTATGTACACTCAGTTTCAACATACGTCTAATAACATTATTTCAACTGAGTGTCTCCTAGATACTTAAATAACATTGCTAAACTTAGCTTATAAAACACAAAAACAAAATCGAGGGTAGAACTTTATTGAATAATGTTGCAATTTATTGAATAGAAATTTGTATATTTTTTGTCCTGGGTGTACGTTGAAAAACAGCGCTGTTAGTTTTTTAATCTAGCAGCACAGCTGAGCGTGCCACCTGTTGCCAAAAAGAACAAAGAATATTTAATCGACATTGTATTTCTTTTAAGTTTGTTTATTTTAAATTTAGTTCGTAAGTTTGTCTTTTAATTATTTATATGTCTTTATTGTAACACTTTTTTTTTTGGCAATAAATGTGTTTTCTTTCTTTCTTTCAACTACACGCCACTAAGTAACACAGTCGCAAACTGTTTGGAATGCAGACAAGAACTTTAACAAGAACCATTGCGGTAGGAGTGAAAACTTTGCCTTTCATTTAACTGTTGATTCCAGCACTGCGGTAAAAAGTTCATAACAAGGAGGTTGCTGCTGTCCCACTGTAGAGCCAAGCATGGATATGAGAAGACGGACAAGTGCTCCTACTGCGACTACCGAGCTTCGAATGCTGAACAAGTTAAGGTTAGTTATATATGATATGATAAGTACATACATCCTGCACTCTTCTACAAAAATGTTATTAAAATGTACCGGTGTAACTACAAAACGATGTTTAACTTCAGACAGTGTTTAAATCTGTTGCTGACACTTTTTACGATATGAGAGAAAAGGTGACAGCAACAGATTTAAACACTGTCTAAAGTTAAACACCGTTTTGTAGTAACACCGTATGTGTTTAATTGGCACTACCTATAGCAAACCAAACTTTTGCGTCCGCAATCGCATATCACTCCAAACCTGGCTGTAACAGAATACCAGCGTTGTGGCGTAGTATGCATACATTATGTTTGTATAAGTATGTATTATTGCGTCACAGCACCATGCTGAGTTATGGCCATTTTGGTGACGTTGAATGCATGGGATAGCTTCATCCTTATCTTTGACTATTGTGTTTAATTTGTTAATTATAAGTACTAATTTTAAGTTAATAGTTATTATGTACCTATATGTTGCTTTTTCATGTATTCTTTTTGTCCCCAAATAAATTTCTTTCTTTCTTTCTTTCTAGTTATATACACAACATGGCAAGTCTTTTGTTAGAAGTTCACCACATTCCTTATATCCTTGTTATTCAGGCGTATTGGAGCTTCTTAAGGCGATATGTAAAAGTTTTATCGTCCCTATTACCTCATATGCGAAAAAACCCTCAGTGCGAGAGGGACGGATTCGTGGAAAAGTAGCAAAAAGTCGATTTTTTATTAATATAAAATGTACTAAAGTCGCGATCAAAATTTTGTTTCACCAGGTCTTTGATACTGTTGAAACCCATCAAATAAAATATAATTGCAGTCCATGTGTCGAAAAAGACCTCATTTCAATAAATATTTGTATCGAGCCGAATTTCTCCAATTGCGTTTCTGTTTAACAGATCCCTAGAAAAATATTCCAAAAATAATATAGTATTTTATCAAAATAATACATTATTTACTGAAGTAGATATGCAAGTTCTAAAAGTGTATATTTTTTTCCCTAGCGCCTCAAGGTTCTGCTGTCATACCGCTTCTTAAGGCGCTCTTATCCCAAAATCAGTAATTTCAAAGTCAAATAGAACTTTCAAATATCGTCTAAAACTTCCAAAAAAAAAAATACGCAATATAGTTCGAACCTTTATCTAGGTCTTCCACGCATGTGTTACACGATCAGATAAACTTTGCTCGATAGAAATAATTCACGAACACAGCATGTAATAAGACCTTTCAAATCATGCCATTTCCATAATTCCACTCTTTTATTAACGAAACATATCTGGTCATATTGCTCTTTAAATATTCTAGGTCGACCACGTAAGTGGGTTTCAATGAACATATCCCTTATTTTTAAACAATTTAAAAACCGATAAAAACAACGAAAAAGTACAAAAGTGTGGTTATTTTCTTTACTCCTTACACGTAAAGAAAAAGACAGAGAGTCACTCTTCTGGGATAAGAGCGCCTTATAATACAGTGGTCTTACCACAAAACTGTGTTTAACTTTAGACAGTGTTTAAATCTGTTGCTGTCACTCTTTTACAATATGAAAAAAAAGGTGACAACGACAGATTTAAACACTGTCTAAAGTTAAACACTGTTTTGTAGTAACACCGCAGATGTTTTTATTCCAGATTCACGAACGCCTGCACACAGGTGAGAAGCCCTTCGTGTGTAAAGAATGCAACGCTGGCTTCCACAGGAAGAGCAGCTACTTGCAGCACATAGCCATACATCTGCCTGAGAAAACTGTGCAGGTATGGAAACTACAAAAATATGCTTTTTGTTTTACTTACATTAGAGAAATACAAAAATGGCGAACCAAGAACGACAAGTTTACAAGTGTACTTTCTTAATGTATGAATTAAAAAAAAACCGGCCAAGTGCGAGTCGGACTCGCGCACGAAGGGTTCCGTACCATTATCTATAATAATACAGATCGCGCCAAACTTCTAGTCCGCTCGGAAGTTGCTCTTCCCAAGAACGGCCCATACATTTTGTTCCTGCTGATGCGAATCGCCCCGTGTTTAGAGGGGACAAAAAGTTTGGCGCGATCTGTACTCGTTAACTTGTAAGCCTACTTAGCTGTGATAGTTTTCCTTTTAATTTCGTTATGTAGATTTTTTTTACGTCTCCAAAGACTACCGTTTCGCTGGCAGGGGGGAGGGACACTTGACTCTAACAAAAATTAACACTTTTAAGTTTAATATTTCGCAAACGGAACCCTGGATCGAAAAATGATCTTCTCACACCCCCAATATTTTTAAATTACCTATCCAACGACACCCTATGGGACAGATGAGAAAAAAAAATCGTCCCCACTTTACGTGTAGGGGAAAAAAATATATTTTTAAAAATTTTACTGTACCACTTTGTCGGCGTAATAAATATGTACACCCATGCCAAATTACAGCTTTCAAGTACTAATAGTCTCTAAGCTAAGCCCCGGACAGACAGACAGACAGACAGACATGGCGAAACTATAAGGGTTCCTTGTTGTTGACTACGGAACCCTAAAAACGGTGATCGCGACACATTTATTAAAAAAAAAAATCGTTTTTAGCTACAGAGAACACATTAAGGCAAAAAACTTAAAATAAGAACCTCCCTAATGTGTACGGATATAGATCTCATCTCAATCGATACCTGACAGGGAACCGAAGTCTCGGAATGGCTTACTTTTTACATTTAGTTGTTGTAACTAATATTATGAAAAAGAAAGACATAAACTTGCTAAGTTTCTTGCCCTTCTTCTTAGCAAGACTAATCGAATGGGTGGAGTTAGGCATATATTTATAATATTATTTATTTCTTATTCCTATATTTTTATATTATTCAAGTGTATTTATTTTTTATAAATTTGATTAAACCTAACCTTTATTATTTCCCTGTGTATTTCCCCATATTATTATTTATTATATAAAACTATTACCTATACACATAGATTATTTAATATATTATTATTATATAATGCTGTGTAAGTTAGGTATTATAACTTTTATAATATCACATAATTATGACCTGTAACTTACCGTTATTAATAAATAATCTGTATCTGTATCTGTATCTGCTATGTCAGTCACCTTTGTGCGTTTTTCCTTATGTCAAATTTAGTGTTAAATAAGATTCCTGGATGGCACTGTCGTATTCTTTAGCAACAGAATCAAAGACAAAATTTGTGTGTGTACATATTTTCATAAATATAACTTCTTATTTGTTAATAAACTGATGAAGTGTAATAGTAACATCCCAAAAGCGCACTAAACAACAAATAACCAATCCATCGACGTAATTCTGTACAAATTAACATGTGTGTACACTAACAAAGGCCCTCCCGAGACAAGCTCGGCTTAGTTGTGAGGACCGCCAGTCAAGCGTAATTTAGATAAGACAAGCACTGTATTTAGCAATAAGCAACATTTTATATTTTTGTTGTATTTTTCTTGTGTGTCATTGTTTTATCTCTGTGTGTAATTATCAATAAAGATTATTATTATTTGCACAGATTCCAAACAAATGAAAAACCACTTTGACATTGATTGCTAAGAAACACATTTTATCTATGGTGACATGGAAAGCGCCATCTGGAGGAAAGCTAAGAACTAACAAAAAAAAACAACGAGAAAAACGCTCATTACTTATATTACATTAAAACCGACATGTAATAAGTGTATCTGTTATACCTACATTACATCCCATTCATCCATCAGCCTAGTTCGTCCACTGCTGGACATAAGCCTTTCCAGGACTTTGACACTCCCGGCGGTCATCCTGGAAGAATTGCCCATACTCACACACGTTGGGCAGGCGGGTTGGTGAGCGTGGTGCCGGAACCCTCTCACCATATAAGACCCGGCTATTAGGGATGGATATACCGCCATCCATCGGTCCCAGGCATGGTGGGCCTCCTGGTTTTTTGCCTGTGAGCTGCCCCCTTACTCTCCCCCGAATTACTTCGAGGGGGTCTCCAAGCAAGATGGTGGTACCTCCACAGTCGAGCCCGGCATCAGCTCTACCACATTACATAAATACATATATTTAATTTAATTTCCAGTGCGACGAATGCCCAGCTCTGTTCAAGTCAGTGACCCTGATGCGAATACACAAGAACAAGCATCGGCAGCCGCAATACAGCTTCAAGTGCTACATCTGTCAGAGCAGCTTCGCTCGACGCAGGAACGTCATTCGTCATCTGCAGAGAATACATGCCGTAGTCGACACTAGAGACATCGAGAGGGTTAAAATTAGCTAAAATGAAGCATAACGACAATATATTATTCATTTATATCACAGTATGGCAAATTTTATTATAACAAAGTTTATACTTGCGATTGTCGGCACTTGGTGAAACTTGAAACACATCTTGAATTAAAAACTACTAGACAAAACAAAAACAAAAATAAATACATGTGTCAGGAATCGAACTCTGAACCTTATGATTTGTAATCAGACAGTATATCACTTATGCTGTTGAAGTATTTTTTATTGGCGTGAAATTTAAGTACAATTTAGTACGCAATCTAATCATGCGAAACCGTCATGTAATTAATATACCGCACACATGTAAAGCATATTCACACACATCTAACAGTTTTATAGTATGACATCCACAACTACACACGTAAAATGATGGACATTTAACTAAAGTTTAAAAGCTAAAATAACCCAGTTATTGTTGTAAAATATAACTTTTATTTAAATTCGCGACATTCTTGTATTAAAATCTAATAAAATACATTGATAAATACAAGCTAAAATTTGTACTTCAGCTGATCTTGGTTAATTAATTTTGTATGGAAATTGGCACTATCGTTTAACCTTAAAAACACTTGTACTTATAGTTTCACTTTATTTACTTTTTTTTCATTTTATCCATTTTCAAGGGAATATGTTAATTAATAGTAGTTTATGCTACAAGGGCGCAAAGATTACGAGGACAATTTAAAACACGAGCGTAGCGAGTGTTTTAAACGTAACCGAGTAATTTATTGCTCTTACGCCCGTGTATCATACTACGTTTTTCAATGCATTGTGTGAGGAAATAAAACAAATATAATTTTGTGAACTTTAAATTGTAATTGGCTCAAAAGGACTGTATCCAGAGCCGTTAAACAGTGGAAAAAAAAGCATGACATTTATGGTACACAAGAAAGGGTGCAGGTTAGCCAACCATCGAAAAAAAAAAAATAATAATAATAATAAAGCCCTAGGGCAAAATAATCGACTTTCTGTTCGGTTTTGATGCATAAAAAGTGGGCCTTTACGAGCACATGCATTGAAAAATATTATAAAATTATATAAATATTAAATTGTATATTTAAATGTATATTAAAATATATAAATAGTGAAATATTTTAATTAACATCTTCCCTTGAAAATGGAGTACAATCCGAAACCGGTTCGGAGTTAACATAAATAAAGTGAAACTATAAGTACAAGTGTTTTTAATTCAAGAAAAAAAAATTATTATGCTCTCAGCAGATCTTGATTTAATGTCAAAATTTTGGATAATTCTCGTTTGATTTTCAAAAAGTTATTGATGTCATTTTACTGATTAGGTAACGTACTTTCGATATCAATTTAAAATTTCTTGATATCTCTAATAGCATAATAGTTACGGAATAATCGCCTGGTCACACTTCAGGCGCTACGGAAAAAAAAATCGACACTATAAGAACTTGCATATCTACTTCGGTAAATAATATATTATTTTGATAAAATAGTATATTATTTTTGGAATCTTTTTCTAGGGATCTGTTAAAACAGAAACGCGATTGGAGAAATTCGGCTCGATAGAAATATTTATTGAAATAAGGTCTTTTTCTACACCAATTCTCCTGGTTTGACAATTTAAAATGACATATTGACTGCAACTATATTTTATTAGGTAGGTTTTAACAGTATCTACGAAATTTTGATAGCAACTTTAGTACATTTTATATGAATAAAAAACCGACTTTTTGCTACTTTTCCACGAATCCGTCCCTCTCATACTGAGGATTTTTTCGCATATGGAATAACAGGAACGCTAAAATTGATTGATTGATTGATTGATAAAACTTTTACATATCGCCTTAACGATTACACCCTATACAGAAGGTGTTGGCCGAACCATGCTTATGCCCAGCCCCCCTATTCTGTATCTTTAGTTGCCAACTGCACGAGGTGCCTATCATCAAAAACATAGCTAAAAACTGAAATTTCAAAATTGCCTTTAGTGGGTGTTGAACTATTAACAATCTGTGTCGTCATTTCAAGTGTGAAAATATCCTTAGGACATCGGAATTCGATAGTATATCTATGTTTTTGATGATAGACACCCAGTCCAGAAGGCAACTAGAGATACACAATAGGCCCGCTGGTCTGTTACAGACGCTGGAAGCGGCGTCTAGCGTCAGCTAACGGTCAACGCTGCTTCCAGCGCTGTGTTGACGTCGTATCGTTGGTCGCTCTGGAAATTCTACAGCAGTTGGTTCCTCACAGAGTGTACAAAAGTTGGTCCTGTGCACTCGACGTGAATGGATAGTGATTAAGGACGCACCGAGCGTTTGCCTTTGTCTCTGTCTTTTTCTTTACGTGTAAAGAGTATTGATAATAACCAAACTTTTGCACTTTTTCAACGTTTTTCGTTGTTTTTTTTTCATTATATTGTTCTTGAATAAAAACCATCGTGTATAAACGCTCCAGTTATCTATGAACTTTATTTTAGTAAATAAATCATAATATCAAATTACTTATTTATATAAAAAAGTAGGGATATAGAGGAAAAAAATACTCGAAGAGGTAACTTTGCGAATTTATTCTATCGAGCCAACTTTATCAAATCGTGTTTCCATCGTGTAGACAGTCAGTAACCCAATAGGTCCAAATATTTCCCTAGATTTTAATTTAATTGTTTACTACTTCAAACGAGGGTTATAAAAATGTGTTTGACTGTGTAAAAAGCTCGGTGCGCTCTTAAAATATGGATGACTAGACAATTCCAAGACTTCTTCTCGAAGAGGAGGAAGATGTTGATGTTGCTGGGAGAGAATAGAAGAAAAAGGCGTCTCAACTTTAAAATGTTATTTCTATGATTTTTATCACTTGCATCCAATAACATTCTGTGTACTTTAACTGATTCTATCAGAAGTCCGTCATCAAGACTTGCCAAGTTTCTTGCCCGTTCTTCTTAGCAAGACTACTCGAATGGGCGGAGGTAGGCATGTATTTATATATGTAACCTATTACTATGTAGTATATAGGATGGGATTTGTTCGGCCGCCTAGATTCGTGCTGGGGGCTCGGTTGGTGATCATTGAACCTTGTTCCTGGTCCCTGGCCGGGTCTCCGGTATGGGTTCGGGCGGTTGATTGGATTTCACCTTGTATAATAATATTTTACCTATAATTTTAATCGTATATATATTGCTACATAAATTAAAACACAATTATAGGTAAAATATATTTCGACCACTAATTGTGGTCGGCATCAGTTACACAATTATGAATAAACGTAAAAAATTAACAATTATAGATTATAGATACTTATGATACTAAAATATTCAGTATCATAAGTATCTATAATCTATAATTGTTAATTTTTTACGTTTATTCATAATTGTGTAACTGATGCCGACCACAATTAGTGGTCGAAATATATTTTACCTATAATTGTGTTTTCGTATATATATATATATAATTTCTTTAATCGAAAAGACAAGAAAAGTCTATTATCATTTTATGTTACATAAATTAAATAAACATTTAATCTAGTTCATGTACATTTATTATTTTATTACATATATTTTTATAAGATTAAAATTTGACTTGTCAAACGTGTATTATACGAGGGTGAATCCAAAAGTTCTAAGCCCGACCTACAAAGAGGTATCAAATCTTTGTAAATCTACCGTCATTTGTTAGAATGTTTTTTCGTGATTGATTGTGTGAAGTTGAAGTTTGATACTGCAAGCTATTATTTTTTTGTGATATTTTGTTTAACGCAGTCTGACGGGATTTTTCACAATGGAGAAAATTGAACATCGTGCTGTGATTAAGTACCTCAATAAAAAAGGTCTTTCACCTAAAGAGATTCATGAAGATATGGAAACAACATTAGGGGAATCTGGTCCATCGTATTCCACTGTCAAAAAGTGGGTAGCTGAATTTAAACGCGGTCGGGAGACCATTGAAGATGACCCAAGGAGCGGAAGGCCTTCAACGTCTACCACTAAAGAAAACACTGACAAAATTTGTGATCTCATCCTAGGAGACCGACGATTGACTATTAGTAGGATAGCTGAGATCACAGGCATCAGTTATGGCCGAGTGCAAAACATTATAATTGTAGAATTGGGGTTCCGTAAGGTTTCTGCTCGCTGGGTCCCAAGATTGCTTTCAGCTGACCAAAAACGAGTTCGATTCACAATTTCGCGTGACTGTTTGGAACTTTTTGAGGCAGATGCTGAGGATTTTATGTCTCGTTTTGTTACCATGGATAAAAGCTGGGTTCATCACCATACTCCTGAAACAAAACAGCAATCCAAACAGTGGAAAAGATCTGGCTCTGGAAGAAGGCCAAGTGCGTTTTGTCAGCCAATAAAGTCATGGCATCTGTTTTTTGGGATTCGAAGGGAGTTATTTTATTGGATTATTTACCTAAAGGTGAAACTATAAATTCACGCTATTATTGTAACCTATTACGAAAACTTCGCGAAGAAATAAAAGAAAAACGGCCGGGGATGTTGCGTAAGAGAGTTTTGTTTCATCAAGACAATGCACGAGTTCACACTTCGGTTGAAACGATGGCTGTGATCCATGAATGTGGTTACGAGTTGCTGCCCCACCCACCTTATTCGCCGGATTTAGCCCCCTCTGACTATCATCTCTTTCCAAATTTAAAAAACACTTGGGGGGATCTAAATA
Organism: Ypsolopha sequella; assembly: GCA_934047225.1. Classification (NCBI taxonomy): domain Eukaryota; kingdom Metazoa; phylum Arthropoda; class Insecta; order Lepidoptera; family Ypsolophidae; genus Ypsolopha; species Ypsolopha sequella. The sequence goes on from OW204011.1 coordinate 6,736,736, forward strand.
TTCGACTAAAGAAGAAGTGATAGTCGCAGTTAATGACTATTTTGACGACCTTCCGGAATCATTTTTTTTCGAGGGTATAAATAAGTTGCAGGTCAGGTTGAAGAAGTGTGTTGATCTAGATGGAGACTATGTCGAAAAATAAAAATAATTTCGAACCCACTTTTCTTTCATTTTCACGGTCGGGCTTAGAACTTTTGGATTCACCCTCGTATATACCTACTTTGAAAAATAAACTTTTTGAATTTTGAATTATATAAGAAAGTAGCAAGGTTTTGGCCGTACCATACACGGGTAGAAAAAAACTAGATTTCTTGATTCCATAAAGCGATTTTATAGTATGTTAAAGAAACAAATAAAAAGTAGTTTATTCAAGGTATGTAGGGACAGGTGTCTAAAAATTTACTCCGCTTTTTATAAAGAGCAAAACAATATATGCAGAAATAGATAACAGAAACTATAGCGAAACACAGGAAGACATAAAGAGTTGAAAATACGAATAATTTTGTCAAGAATTGCGATTTTTCCGAGGGCCTCTTTTGAATTATTCGCTCCCGATCCAATTCTGTCTCACCTTTAGTAAACCCCAAGTCGTCGGTTGGTGCATATTCTGCCCCAACCAGACAACATTTTGCACCATCCTTGCCTGAGAAAATTCCCTTCGTGAATTTTGTCATATCATTTTCTTTTCCAGTTACTTTTCGATTTCTAGCTTTAATTAAAAACTTGAGAAACATTGGCAGGGGCATATTGGGCATCGTTGTCTGTCCCTTTGTAGTTTTATTTTCATCTATCTTTTCTAACAAATTTTCAATGGTTTTATTGTCAAAGAGTGTAGTACAATTCAAAATAGTTAATCCCGCGTCTCTAGGACAGCGATCTCCTCTTAAATTTGTTTCGTTAATTAAAGAAAATGATTTAGTTATTGTATTAATTGTATTAGATGATCTTTTAAACTCTGATGTACCATTTTTATAGTTGTTACTGACTAAAGGAATCGTTGTATCGTTTATTGTGATTTTGTTCATGTATCCATCTATATCTGTTGTCACTTCAAAACCGTCGTTTGCGGTTAAATAATTATTTATGGTTTTACTATCGATATTTATTGTAGATTTTATGATATGTTTATTTGTATCTATCTTATTCATATCTGTAACGTTTGTATTATTGGTATCGTCCAAAATATTTTTAGTAATATCATTTTTTATTACATCGCTACCTTTTGGATGGATTCCATATTTTTTTTGGTCTTTATAAGAATTTGTGTTTATAACATCTCCATCCTGATAGCGCTTTAGAGTTTGTTCTGTTATAGTTAGGTTATTTTCTTTTATGTTTAAAGTGTGCGTACTTAGTTTTGCAAAATGTGTTAATGATAAAATTTCATCTTTGTTATCTAGTAAAAATTGCCTCGTAGTTAAAGATATACGATTTGCATCACTTTTAACCCGTAATGTACTTTTAGTTGTTCTTTCTATAACATCTCCTGTATTATCTTTTGCTGTTTCTATTATAGTTTCTTCATTTTCTACGGTAGTATGGAATAGTATGGGATGAGTATTAACTATGTTACCATCACTAACAGTGGTATCTTCAGAATATCGTATCAATTTACAGGGAACAGGTAAAACCTCAGCTGGTGGAAGCTGAGTCGTAAAAGTTGTTTGCATCGTTTTTGTGTTAACATGTGTGTATTTTGAGGCGAAGTTTTTGATGTATTTTCGGAGTTTCCGCGTGATAATGCGTGATGGAATCCTTTCAAATTTCCGACGGTTTATAGAAATACTATCTCTAATAGGTTTTTTGTACAGGGAAATATCTTGGTTATTAACTTCTGGTAAGCTTGCTGTAACTGTCGATTTATTTTTAGTCAAAATTGTTGTGTATTTGTCATCAATTAGAGCCTTTTGATCTATTGTCCTTTGGTTATTTTTATTATATCTCAAGTTTTTTACGTATCTTGATAGAGGCAGAGTTCTATGAGGTCGAGTCATTCGTGGTTTTCTTGTGCTTTTGGTGATGGTGGTGATTTTACTTGTTACGTTTTGTACGGAGATTTTATATCGATTTATTCTTCTTTTAATTTTATACAACAAATTTCTCATAGCCCTCGAGAAGGGCAGTGTTCTTTTTTGAGTTGTTTTTGTTGATGCATTTTTATTTGAATTATACTCTATATCATTATCATTATATTCTTCCCTTCTTTGTCGATATTGCGATTGATTTGTGTGTTCATAATTTAATTCTAAAGTATTTTGATGCAAATTGTTGATGGAGTTAATAGTTTTCTCTGTTGTTATTTCTTTACGTTCTTCATCTGATATACTTGTGATATTTAGTAATGTTGTAGGGAAAATAGTTTTAGTAGTAGTTTCAGGTGGAGCAGGCAATTTGTGTCGAAATGTAACAAACACTTTTGGTATCCAATAGTACCCGCCAGTGAAATGGTCACGAGGCTGTGACCGTGACTGTATGGTATTTACATTATCTTCTTTAATTTCAGTTAGAGCTGAATTATTTTCAGTTTCCTCTACATATATATTGCTAGTTGTTTTAACCTTTTCCTTTTCTTGGTCGTCTTCCCAATGGTAGCTACTTCGGCTATTGAATTCATCGTTTAATTCAATTTCATTGGTTTCACTATAAGATTGGCTGTAAGGAGGGACTTTATCTTGTGAGACAATGTTATAAAGATCACGCGAGTTCAAGAAATCATAATGAGAGACAGTGACAACTTTTGGAGTTGAAGAATCTTTCAAACGTGGTAAGGCTGCTGAATTGGGTAAATTAAACAAAATTATGTGTGTAGAAAATAAAGTAAAAGGAAATAACATAATCTATTGCGTTTTACATGACGTTTTATAAATGGCAGAGTTTTATGGTCAAACATAATAAATACAGAGTTTTTCATAATAAGTAGGTCGTCCTCTAGCTAGCCTATATACAGCCTACTTCGTTATACTTAACATCTTACAGATGCCTTTCTTCCTAACATCGAAGGTTATGTTAAGGTACCTATTTTTAGGGTTCCATAGTACCTAAAAGGTACAAAAGGAACCATGGTGAGACTCCGTTGCCCGTCCGTCCGTCCGTATGTCACAGTTACTTTAGCACCGTTAAAGATAAAGACATGAAATTTGGCACAAAAATAGCATTAATTTGCCCACATATTACGGTGTAAAAATAAAAATGTGAAATTTGAAATTGTTCAAAATATTTCCAAAACAATCAAATTGTAGATATTAAAAAGTTGATTGTAAAAATATATTATACTTATACTATATTTACTGGCACTGGATTCGAAGAATCTTTAAAAAAACCCAAAAATATCCCCGAATATCTCCGAAACTGGTAGACCGAAAAATATAAAAATAAAAAACATATTTCTGTGATTTTTTAAAGATTTGTCGAAACCAGTGCCAGTAAATATAGTAAAAGTATATATTTTTACAATCAGCTCTTTAATATCTACAATTTGATATCCATATTGTATTTTTAGGATAATATTTTTTATTTTTTCCCTGTTTTGTTTTGGAAATATTTTGAACAAATCAATTAAACAAACAAAACAATTGATATGTGGCAAATTAATGCTATTTTTGTGCCAAATTTCATGTCTTTATCTTTAACGGTGCTAAAGTTATGAGGCTGTGACATACGGACGGACGGACGGACAACGGAGTCTCACCATAAAGGTTCCTTTTGTATCTTTTACGGAACCTTTAAAATCTTACATATATATATACTCACGCCTGTCTCCCAGGGGGGTAGGCAGAGACTACAGATTTCCTTTTTCGCCTCTTCTACATCCATCAATCTAGTCATACAAGCTCTTCTATTCTGGCTACTTTTGACATTGCCCTTCTGCAGTATGTCGCCAATTTGGTCAGCACACGTCCTTCTAGGGCGGTCTGGGGATCTAAAAAGGCCGACTTGGGTGAATCATAAAATGATTTGCAACTAGGATGGAGCCAGAGTTTTTTCACGCGTGCAAAAGAGACGGCATTAGAACGGAATCATCATATGATTCATCCAAAGCGTAGGTACGGAACCCTAAAAAAAGAAGTACCTTTATAGGTATGCACTTTAGACATGTTTTTTTCAATCGCTAATATTTTATATAACAACAGTTTAGTCGTTTCGAAGTCCACAAAAGCTAGACTAAGAAGATCTGCCGATTTAAGGTCGCTCAACGAGCTATAGAGCTTGGGATATCTCTGATGGATAAAAACCGAAACAAGATATCTGTCGGAGATCGAAAGTGACCGGCATAGCCTACCGAATCAGTAAGTTGAAGTGGCAATGAGCTGGCCATATCTGTCACCGATATGATGGCCGTTAGGGCCGGCGCCGACCTCGTGCCCGCTGCTCCGACGACCTGAAGGACGTTGCGGGTAGCGGCTGGATAAATATTGGAGAGGCCTATGTCCAGCAGTGGACAAACACAGGCTGCTGATGGATGGATGGATTACATATATTTGGAAAATAAGATCACATTAATGCATTGATGCGTTCCATGTATACCTAGCATAACAAGCAAAAACCAAACGCAAATATAGTGCGACAAAGTCAAGAAGGGCTCGACATTCCATACATTTTCTTAATTTACTTGACTATTTTAATTTAGTCGCATTATATGTCAGTCTATACTCGACTGACAACTTTCATAGTTTCCACCAAAGAGATTTATTTGCAATTATGTCTGAAGAAATATGCAGATTATGTTTATCTTCCCAAGACCTGAGCCCACTATTCGGTATTAGCTCAAAAGATAGAAGAACATTCAGCAACATATTGAAGCAGACAACTGGATTATCGGTAAGATATGAAAACTGCTACTTCGAGTGGCCTATACCTTTCAATTACCTATTATTTTTTGCTACTGCACGGAGTGAAAACTACCAATTCCATATTTCTGGTCATTAAATAAAGTTTAAATTGATATTGCCAATGATTTTATGTCAATGGTCAAAACTCAAAACGTGCCAGGGTGTTCTTGAAGCTCGGCCGTCCCCACAAAGTGGATTTTGTCCTGTTTTATTGTGAAATAGTAGGTTTGCTTGCTTGCAGCGGCTTTATACTGGATATCAATGATTATTAAATAATTTTGTTAGTGGCGAAAAGAAAAAAAAAACATATACTTAACTCACCTACATAATTTGTTTTTTAGTATTAATAGAAAATAATAACAATCGGTGTAAGTAACAATTACCTACTACAAAATAAATGAACAATTAGTTCTCTGAAATAAAATGAAATATATTTATTAGTGGGTATATCAGGTACACTTATTAGAGGTCGGTTTTAATGTAAAACAATTAAATAATCTATGTCTATAGGTAATAGTTTAATATAATAATGGGGAAATACAAAAGGATAATAAAGGTTAACTTTACTTAAATTTAATAAAAAATACACTAGAATAAAATAAAAAATATAGGAATAAGGAAAAAATAATACTATAAATATATACCTAACTTCACCCATTCGTAATCGAATATCTTGCTAAGAAGAAAGGCAAGCTCATGTCTTTCTTTTTTTAGGGTTCCGTAGTCAACAACAAGGAACCCTTATAGTTTCGCCATGTTCGTCTGTCTGTCTGTCTGTCCGCGGCTTAGCTTAGAGACCATTAGTACTAGAAAGCTGTAATTTGGCATGGGTATAGATATTTATCACGCCGATAAAGTGGTAGAGTAAAATTTTGAAAAAGATTTTTTTTAGGGTACCTCCCCTACACGTAAAGTGGGGATGATTTTTTTTCTTGTCTATTCCCTAGTGTGGGGTGTCGTTGGATAGGTAATTTAAAAATATGGGGGGTATGAGAAGACAATTTTTCGTTCCGTTTGCGATATATTAAGCTTAAGTGTTAATTTTTGTTAGAGTCAAGTGTCCCCCCCCCTGCCCGCGAATCGGTTGTATTTGGAGACGTGAAAAAAGTCACGACAGTAGTATATATAACGAAATTAAAAGGAAAACTATCACAGCTAAGTAGGCTTTACAAGTTAACGAGTACAGATCGCGCCAAACTTTTAGTCCCCTCTAAACACGGGGCGATTTCGCATCACAGGAACAAAATGTATGGGCCGTTCTTGGGAAGAGCAACTTCCGAGCGTACTAGAACTTTGGCGCAATCTGTATTAGACGACAAACTTGTAAAATGTACTTGGAGAAAAAGACCGCATATTGTGCTGTGCGGGGCAACTACGGAACCTACACTGCGCGTGGCCCGACACGCACTTGGCCGGTTTTAATCATAATATTAAAAAAACTATAATTTCGTTCATGTACGTTTGTTTTTTTAATAAATATATTTTAATAAGATTAAATTTGACTCGTAAAAAGTGTATTATGGATACCTACTTTACAAAATAAACGATTTGAATTTTAATTTGAAGTATCTCCCATCTTAGGCTAAAATTCAAATTCAAAATTCAAAAAGTTTATTTTGCAAAGTAGATTATATAATACACGTTTCACAAGTCAAATTTTAATCTTATAAAAATATATGTAATAAAATAATAAATGTACATGAACTAGATTAAATGTTTATTTAATTTATGTAGCAATATATATAAGTACGATTAAAATTACAGGTAAAATATTATTATGCAAGGTGAAATCCAATCAACCGCCCGAACCCATACCGGAGACCCGGTATAGAATAGATAGGGCTAGAATATATGAAGCATTCACTTAAGTGGTGCTAACTCGTTTCTTCCTACCTTTTCTCCTTCGGGAACATAGTAAGTCAATTAGCCTTCAACAAATTACTTCTTTTTTTAGATTATTCACAATGATGGTTTACCGCAAAATATTTGCTGCGTTTGCACCGAATTGGTTGACTCTTCCCGTCGTCTTAGAGACCAAAGTAAAATATCAGAGAGAAAGCTCTTAGAACTTGGATATAAACGGAAAAATACTAAAAGAAAACAACATAAAGAAGAAGTCCCTGCGACGCTAAAACGAGAAGAAAACGAAGATTTCTATGCTAGTGGTTTACCAGAACTTGAAATTGAAGTTGAATTCGATAGAATAACAGACGTTAATAACGAAGAAAATAATGAAGAATTTAATAAAACTGAAAAATCAAATGAACTGGTTCAACCCAAGGCTGAAACAAGTCACGCTGAGATGAAAGTTGAAGAAAAGAAACCATCAACAAGAAAATACAGACGAGCAGCGTATTTAGACTTAGTGGAAGGGAAGCTAGACCCAAAGGGGCTAGTAAAATGTAAGGTTTGCAAGAAGACTGTTAACAAATGGCCTTCATTCGTCAGCCACGCAAAACTACATTTAGGATTCAAGTTTGTTTGTGAAGTGAGTGAATCATGGGGATGTTTATTTGTTACTGTTGAAGATATTATTTAACTCCTTTACATACTTGTACTGTTATTATTTTGTGGCAACCCAGCATTTGGCTTTGTCTATTCCTAGCTCTAGTTTATCTATGCTTTCAGTGTTTATGCAAGCCTGCCATCTTGTTTACCGTGTTCTCCTTCTCATGTGCATAATTCAATGGCTACTGTTAAACCATTATCGAGTCAAGTTACTTATTAAATAAATACGAAATCCACAAGTTCACGTCTGTTTTCACTCTGCTGAATCTCTGATTCAAGAGTAACTTCTATAATTATTCTAGCCAGCTTCTTTACGCTGTATATGAGTAATAGGTTGCCATCATATCCAATTATAGAATTCCCAACGCCCACTTTAAAAAGTCCAACCACAGTAACCAGTTTTTGAAAAAACTTAATGCTCAAACCATACATTCTCTCATACAAAATTCATGAGGAATTTTATGTGAGTTTATTTATATTTTAGTGTTTTTTTTTTTGCTCGATGAATTTTACACTTGTGCCAAATCTGAAAGATGCTCAATGTAGTTCAAATTCTTACCTATCTAATTACTTATTCTTTTATTTGTTATATTTTTTTTAATATGCAAAATTGTCCAAACGCGAGAGCTGGCCCTCATAATACCATTTCCGTTTCAAGTATTGCGGCAAGAGCTTCATATCATCGACGCAACTGAACCGACATTGCCGGTCCTACCACGGCATGAGCAGAGAGCTTCAGTGCAAGTACTGTGACTATCTAGCGCTGGACAACCCGCAGCTGATGGTGAGAGACAACGCCATCTACTATTCGTTTCAAATAAGAATTGGACTTTCAGGACGCCAGTGTACTGTCGCTCTCTCTCGCGCCATCGCTAGATAGAGCGAGAGACAGATATGGCTACCGAGTGAAGTTATCTGCGGTTGCGATTCCATCAGAGAAACTCGAGTTTTACTATTTCTGGTCAAATAATCATTTAATTATTGTTCTCAACAAAGCATCGCATTTTTTTGAGGCTTCCAGCAACTATTCACTTGACATCAAAATTTTCTAGTTTTAGTAAAATATTTCAAAAGTAAAGATAAGCCCTTACCTTAGTAAGACAGCACCAAAATGTTTCAACCTTTAAATGGGTGACGCTCACACGTTTGGAATCAGTGCCCATCTGAACACAGTGATAGTAGGACGCCTTAAGGGTCGGTATAATGTCAGATGCACAATTTCAAATGAGCATAAAACATTGTGTAACTTGGTCAATCGGTTTAATAAAAATAATATAGGTAATAGACTATAGGGCTGATATTCATGCAGAAGCAAAAACGCAAAAGCTTTAAGTTCGCTCGATAGAAAAAAATTACGAAGTTACCTCTATATTTCATGTTTTTCGAGTGTTAAAGGACCTTTCTTAAAACAGTTTGCCTTGAAATTTGTATTAAAAATAAGAAAACAAATGACGCCGTATAATTGCACGGGGATTTTGAATAATTCTGTTTCGTTTTCATTTAATTTAACATCTAAGAATTGGCGCTTACGTCGATTTATTCTGAGACAAGGCGGCGACAAGATATCTCGGTCGCACGCGCTTTTTGTTCCATGCTTTGTTTCGTCACTCACCCGTCGGTCAGTTGTGATCGCTCCGTTGAGACGGGAGGGCTACGTTTTTGCGCTCTCGACGTCCCGGTTTCGTAATTTAAATAAATCTCGTAATTTGAAACATGGGAAATAAATGCAACCAATGTAAAAAATGGAATAAAAATGTTTCACGAGTGAAAATAAAGCAGTGGATGAAAGTAATGCAAAGGTACGCCATTACTTAACAAAATAAGTAGATAGGTCATGTTTTATTAAAGATGTTGAACTAAAGGTTGTCTCAATGGACTAATGAATATCGCTATGTTTTTCGTCTGAGGTATTTTTTTTAGCTTACAATTTAATATCACAATAAATATGGTTGATGGATGTGGAAGAGGCGAAAGAATTGTGTCTGGATCGTAGCAGATGGAAATCTGTAGTCTCTGCCTACCCCTCTGGGAGACTAACAAAACCTTATCTCACCATCACCATCGCCATCGCCATCGCGATCACGATCGCGATCGTGATCGTGGTCGTGATCGTGATCGTGATCGTGGTCGTATCGACGTATCGACGTATCAACGTATCGACGTATCGACGTATCGTCGTATCGTCGTATCAACGTATCGACGTATCGTCGTATCCTCGTATCGATGTATCGTCGTATAGACGTATTGCCGTATCGTCGTATCGACGTATCGTCGTATCGACGTATCGTCGTATCTTCGTATCGTCGTATCGACGTATCGACGTATTATCGTATCAACGTATCGACGTATCGTCGTATCCTCGTATCGATGTATCGTCGTATCGACGTATTGCCGTATCGTCGTATCGACGTATCGTCGTATCGACGTATCGTCGTATCGACGTATCTTCGTATCGTCGTATCGTCGTATCGACGTATCGTCATATCGACGTATCTTCGTATCGTCGTATGGTCGTTTCCTCGTATCGACGTATCGGCGTATCGACGTATCCTCGTATCAATGTATTGCCGTATCGTCGTATTTTGTATAGTCGTATCGACGTATCGGCGTATCGATGTATCATCGTATTGACATATCGACGTATCAACGTATCAGCGTATCGTCGTATCCTCGTATCGTCGTATCGACGTATTGCCATATCGTCGTATCGACGTATCGTCGTATCGTCGTATCGACGTATCGACGTATCGACGTATCGACGTATCGACGTATCGACATATCGACGTATCAACGTATCGACGTATCGTCGTATCAACGTATCGATGTATCGACGTATCGTCGTATCCTCGTATCGATGTATCGTCGTATCGACGTATTGCCGTATCGACGTATCGTCGTATCGACGTATCGTCGTATCGACGTATCGTCGTATCGACGTATCGTCGTATCGACGTATCTTCGTATCGTCGTATCGACGTATCGTCGTATCGACGTATCTTCGTATCGTCGTATGGTCGTTTCCTCGTATCGACGTATCGGCGTATTGACGTATCCTCGTATCGATGTATTGCCGTATCGTCGTATTTTGTATAGTCGTATCGACGTATCGTCGTATTGACATATCGACGTATCAACGTATCGGCGTATCGACGTATCGTCGTATCCTCGTATCGACGTATCGTCGTAATGACGTATCGTCGTATCGCCATATCGACGTATCAACGTATCGACGTATCGGCATATAGACGTATCGTCGTATCGACATATCGACGTATCGACGTATCGTCTTATCGTCGTTTCCTTGTATCGACGTATCGTCGTATCGGCGTATTGAGGTATCCTCGTATCGACGTATCGTCGTATCGACGTATTGCCGTATCGTCGTATCCTCGTATCGACGTATCGTCGTATCGACGTATCGACATAACGACGTATCAACGTATCGACGTATCGACGTATCGGCGTATCGACGTATCGTCGTATCGACATATCGACGTATCAACGTATCGACGTATCGTCGTATCGTCGTTTTCTTGTATCGACGTATCGTTGTATCGACGTATCGGCGTATTGAGGTATCCTCGTATCGACGTATCGTCGTATCGACGTGTTGCCGTATCCCCGTATCGACGTATCGTCGTATCGACGTATCGGCGTATCGACGTATCGGCGTATCGACGTATCGTTGTATCGACGTATCATCATATCGTTGTATCATCATCGTAATCATTATCTTTGCAAGTATGACTTTCGAAAAATAAAATTTTGAAATATAAAAATTAGATGCAAACACAATTACGCAAAAAAATGCCATTGCGAACAAACCGTTTTGTCAACTGGGTTGAATTTTATACATCGTAGATGCATTATACTTATTATTGCAAACTAGCACGTGCACGGGTTAATGACCGCGGATCCACACCGCTCGTGGGAGCTAAGAAATAGCGCTCGCGGCCGGTGACGGCCGGTCGCGCAAACAGTTGAGGTGCGGGGATGCGGGGGCAAAATCACTAATTTGTCCAGGTTTATACGCAGCCTTAAGTGCACCGTTTCATGAAAAACAGTTTAACAAATTCGGCGCTTTTTAACTATCTCACCATCTTGCACCTTTTGACGAGATATGGATCGGAGTGCGGTGTGGGGAGGATGGGAAACATCTATAAAGATGTGTGCAACGTTTCATTGCGATCAAAGCCATCAGGACGTCACAAACACCTAAAGCATTTATATGGCAGCTGGGCGGGATGGCCCACCTTAAGCACAAAATAGATATTACCGAAGGCCGACTCCACACAACGAGCGAAAACAGACGCACACATGCATAGACGCGTTCGTATGATGATCTCGGCCGAATTTCGTATTGGCATTCGAACGAGATCGTCCAACGTACGCGTCTATGTGTGCGTGCGCCTGTTTTCGCTAGTTATGCGGAGTGAACCTTCTGTAAGTGGTTATTTTGTGCCGATATCTTCTTTTTAATAAATTTAAATTCCAGCTACATGAACGGCGCGAGCACACCGGCGAGCGGCCGTTCGTTTGTGATCTGTGCGGCGCATCCTACTTCAACAGACGATGTCTCATACAGCACATTGAGAGCCACCAGACTAACTCTACGGTGCAGGTAGACGCAATATCCATAAGTAGTTAAGTAGGCAGTCGAAAGCCGGTCGAAAGATCTCGCTGCACATCCATCCAACCATCCATCAGCCTAGTTCGTCCACTGCTGGAAATAAGCCTTTCCAGAACTTTGCCACTCCCGGCGGTCATCCTGGAAGAATTGTCCATACTCACACACGCTGGGCACGCGGGTTGGTGAGCGCTGTGCCGGAACTGTCACTGGTGCGAGGTACCATATAAGGCCCGGCTATTAGGGATGGATATACCGCCATCCATCGGTCCCAGGCATGGTGGGCCTCCTGGTTTTTTGCCTGTGAGCTGTCCAAGTAACAGGTAGTAGAGCTGATGCCGGGCTCTACTGTGAAGGTACCACCACCTTACTAGCTGCACGCGGGCACAAAATGACCACTTACAGAAGGTTCACTCCGCATAAGATCTGTTCGCTATTCGCCGACTTTCTTGTTTCGTCGACTTTTCCTAGGCTCCCCTATATTATTCGCGTTTTGCCGACTTTTTGAGCATTTCATATAGCTATATCGCTTTTTGGCGAGTTTGTGAAGACTTCGCGTATCGCCGAAAATTGTTTATGGTCTTTGGTTTTAGACATTCATTGGACTCGATTCGGTTAAACACCGCACTAAAACATAACCTAACCAAAAAGCGATTAAAATTAGTTAAGTTTTTTTTGTGTTCAATTCGGTTTTGTCAACGAACTAAATTTGGGTGCCCGTTTATTTGATTTTGCGAGGATTAAATTGAATACACAGATTACTAAAAATAACGAACGTTATTGGTTTTTAAAGCGGTCCACAGACCACAAAATGTTATAACGTAATAATTGCTGCGTTTAGTTTGAAAGTCGGGCGAAGCCCACCTAACACTGACAGCAGGTTAGCATGTTCAATTACAACGCGTGCAAAAGAGATAGCATATAGTCCGTCAGACGTAGCGTCGTTTGACGATCAAACTGAACGCAGCCCTTTATAACCTAGAATTTTGTGATTGTGTTGTGAGTCGAAAAGACAACAACTTTGCAGTCGAACGAAAAAGCAACCAAGCTCAGAATAAATAGGAAAGCAATCAAAGAAATAACTAATTAAAGCCATGGAGTGGGAGGAGAGCTAATAAATGCGGATAAAATTGTTGCAGAAGTCGCATAAAAGAAAAAATTGTCGAGGTTATGTTCTGATCAAATCAGATGAAAAAAGTGCTTACAGGCTTACAGGTTAGTTTCTTATCCACTATGATGTCTTGAATGAACCTAAATATTTGTTTCAAGTACTAAAATATTACAACAAAGTATTTATACACCTTTTTCTTGTTTCAGAAAATAAACCTCTTGCCAAGTTTTTTACACGTATCCAAGTACCGTAGAATGCTGTAACTTTGCCGGCACGCTACAACTTTGCACAAAGTTAAATAAAGTTACATTATTCCACAGATGTTTGTGTTTTCTTGTCTCTGGCACTACTCGGGGATAAACAATAACGCATATAGCAACACCGATGAGTTTTATTCTCTATGAATTAAAAAAAAAAGTGTCAGTCATAGTTTTAATGCTAGGCAAAGTGCACGTGTTTTTCCTGGTGTTCTTCAAAACGTATATGTGAGTATTTTATGGTTTATTTTATTGCTTAGAAAGTGGTAAAGCAAAGAATATATGCTCTTTTCTCCTAGTTTACTTATTACCACAGTATCAGAGCATTTCCTAAGACTCAAATCAACGTAGGCAATGTTGTGTAAGGTTGGACATTAAAACACAAAAACATTGCCTGGGGTTAGGGCTGACACTTATTAAATTTATAACAGACAAATTAAAAATCGAAATCAACCGTAATTATTTAAATTTCTTTAATTGTTTTGTAATTCACATTGCCGTAATCTTTATTAAAGGCACATTAAGACAAAGTTTTAACCAACGCACCTTTATAACTATATTATTCATTTATATATTTTGAATTCTCTGCAGGGTGCAAAGATGGTTAAGCACAAGGGAGAAAAAAGTAGAAGGAAACCAGGAGCAAGACATTACGCAGATTATTCAAAGGAAATGCTACAAGTGGCAGTAGATTTAGTAAAGTGTAAAAAAATTTCATCATACGACGCAGAAAAACAATTTGGGATTCCCAGACGGACTATTCTTAATAAAGTTGGGAACTGTCACGAACAAAATGTTGGCCGTCCCACGAAATTGGCAGAAGAAGAAGAAAAACATATAGTTCAGGTCATTAATGTTGCAGCGGAATTCGGCTGCCCGTTGACGTTGTTAGACTTGCGGATTGTTGTACATGATTACTTAGAAAAGAATGACAGATTGTATATTTTCAATAACCAAATTCCCGGAGAACGTTGGGCTCGCTCTTTTATAGCACGTCATAACTTGACACAGCGTAGCACACAAAATATAAAACGATGCCGTGCAGCGAAAACAATTCCTGAGATGATAGAGTTTTATAAAAATTTGGAAAAATCTCTGGAAAACGTTCCTCCCAGCAACATGCTAAATTTCGATGAGACAAACCTCAGCGATGATCCTGGCGCTAGTAAAGCTATATTTAAAAGAGGTGTAAAGCATCCAGAGCGTGTTATTAATGCAACCAAAACTTCAGTTTCAATTATGTTTGCTGGTACAGCAAATGGCGTGCTTTTGCCACCTTACGTTGTCTACCAAGCCGAATATTTATGGACTCGATGGTGTCGCGATGGACCCCCGAATTCCCGCTATAATAGAACCAATTCTGGTTGGTTCGACATGACAATGTTTGATGACTGGTTCGAATTTGTAGTGTTACCATGGGCACTCGCCTTGGAAGGACCAAAACTCGTGATAGGCGATAATTTGTCGTCACACCTTAGCGTAAGCACTATTAGATTATGTCATGAGCATAATATTAGATTTGTCTTTCTTCCACGAAATGCTACTCATCTTACTCAGCCTCTAGATTTGGCATTTTTCGGCCCAATGAAAAAAGTATGGAGAAAGATTTTGCTCGAATATAAACTTGCAAATGCCAATGTTTCTTCGATAAATAAATGCCACTTTCCGCAACTACTAAATGAGTTGATTAAAAAGATAGACATGAATAATGAAAAGAATTTGAAAAGTGGATTTGCAGCTGCAGGCATATATCCCTTTAATCCTTCTAAGGTCACCGAAAAAATTCCAGACGCTACGGAAGAAAAAAAAAAAACCTTTGACAGAACCCTCTTGGAATTTCTACAAGCCAATCGAGAAGCCAAGCAGATTAAAACCGGACAAAACAAAAAACTTCAAATCAGTGCAGGAAAGTCAGTATCAACTGAAGAAGCTGAAAAATTATGTCAAAAAAAGGGACAGGTTAAAACTAAGAAACGAAAGGCGCCTAGTAACACTCGTACTGAGCTCAATAAGAAATCAGCGCCACTCGGAGAAATCCCTTTTACTCGTAACGATTCAGAAAGTGACTTAGATAAAATTCTCGATTTCGATGTTAATGAAAATGTTCCAGACAATGCTCAAACACCAAAGAACATTAAAAATGATGTAGTTTTGGAAAGTAACAAACAACAAGAGACTAGAATTCAAAAAATAAAAGTCTTGTCAGATCTCAAAATTACCAAAGACGATGCATACAGATTGCTTCCTAAGAAAGAAATGATAGACAAAGCAAAGAATGTGACCCTCCTGTCAGACTTGAAAAAACAAAGCAAAGAAAACACTGTATTTTATGGTACCGAAAGTAAACCCCTGCAGTTGAGACATAATCACGAAAACATCGACTTATATCCTGAAAAATCCAGTTTATGCCCAGAGAATACCATTCACTTTGAGTCTACGACATCCAGCAACCCTGAAAATGACATAAAATCACCATATGCTCATATTGCTACCAATATAAAAGTTTATGGCAATTTGAGTTCTAGTAGTAGCAGCGATGAAGAACAAGAACCGCATAATTTTGACAGTGCTAATACATTTAAGAAAAAGAGCAAAAGAGAGTTGGCTCAAGAAACATCCATTCAAACATGTAAAGTAAAAAGATTACGGGCTCAAGAAACAGACGATAGCAGTGAAGATAATTATTCTGTGAGAGATACTTCAGATGAAGGTAATTTTATTTCTGATTCTGAAGCCAGTGACCATAAAATTGAGGCAGAAAATTACGAAAATGATAGCAAACCAGGAGAGCTAACAAAGCGAATAAATTGTTACCTTTTGGTTAAATTTCTTTTGAAAAAATCCTGCAAATTTTATGTGGGAAAACTGGTAGAATTTAGTGAGGGATCAGGTGTGATGGTAAAATTTATGAGGAAAAAAAGGGGAAATGATTTTCACTGGCCTGACGTACCTGATATTGGTTTCGTATTGGAATCTGAGATAGAAATGGTTTTGCCAGACCCACGGGAGGGTCGTCGGGGTATATTTCAATTTCAGAATACAGATTTTTCCAAGTATAATATCCAATAAATGAAAATTTGGTAGGTATCTCCCATTCAAATGATTAAATGGAGGCGTTTTTTGAAGTTTCCCCTTGGCATAGATGGATAAATGTTTTCTTTAATATTTCCTTAAGTAAGATCATTTGTATTTTGATAGTTCATTATACCTAAGTTAAAATATTTTGGTTCAATGTTCTTTATAACATAATTTATAAATGTGACGTGTTTGTTTTGTTTATTATTCGAAATTACTCAAGCAGGTATTAAACTTTTAAAACATACTATTAGATATTGTATTCGAAAATAATGTTCACTTTAGGGTTACCTAGGTACTTACGTCATAAACGTAAAATGTTTCTTGTACCTAACTAAATAATAATGTAATTAGGTACTAATAAGCTACTTAAAGTAAAATAATAACTACATAATAACTGTTGTTTTATTTTATTATAGAACCTTATCATTGAAACTATGACAGAAATAAATTTCTATGTTTGAACACTTGGCGATTCATCCATCGCAAGGAAATATAAATTAACATTATATCGTTGCAGTATAGAAACGCAGAAAGAAAAGTAAATCTGGATGTGAGGAGCTCTGAACCGGGATTCGAACCCGGGACCTCTCGCATACCGGGCGATTGCTTTAACCACTGAGCTATCCAGATCTTGACACACCTCGTGAATTTACCGATGTGCTTTCCCATACTGCAATGATATTTATAGATACCCACTTTACAGTGAGCCACTTGGCGCCTAGAGGACGCTAGTGTATTCAAAGCTGGTCAAAGACCATTATGCCCTACCGTCACTTGTTACAGCATCGAATAGTGATTGGTAGTTTCCTTATCATTGACTTTGCCACATACGTCTGTTAAATGATAAAGCATTTATGTGGTGACAACCCTGTGTTATGCCACAATTTTGTATGGAGAAGCTCTCGGAGCCGTCCCATCATTGCCTACCATTTATTTTGAAATGAGTTTTGCCCTTTATCGTCTGGATATGTGTCGAGCACCGAAAATGAATAATTTTCGTATTTATGTAAACTCCATTTAGTTATCTACCGGTTAATTAAATGAGATTTTTGGCTAGGCAAAGTTGCAGAAATTGACTCAATTTTGCCTAACTCTTCTGAAGCATATTTGAGTAAGTACCAAAGAGTTTTATGGCAATATCATTTCTCAGACATGCGCGCGAATGTTCAAATTTTCATGTCAAAATGTCGAAAGAGACGACTGCTTCATAAATAAAAAAATATTGTTTAAAAACGTCAAAATGCAGGCAAAGTTACAGCATTCTACGGTACCTATATTTTTGAAGAGTTACCATTGGCTAAGGAACAACAAGCTCGCTTCGAGAACAGTAGTCAAAGAAAACTAATCATCCATTGAAACGCCAAGCAGTTCAAAGTCATGTTGACAGTGTATATAATGAAATGAAGTGAGCACAATTGAGTGAGGGCATTGTTAATTTTCCTCACGTTATAGGGTTGGGGTGTAGAAAAGGGGGCACTATGGGAAAAAAGACTTAGAAAATTTTCGTTATAGCTCTAATGATTACTTACTACTCATAAGAGTTTGGTGTCCTATTTTTCAGAAGCGTTTAGGGTTCCTGTCAACGTTTAACCTGATAGTATATGGGCAGATCAGGGATTCAACATTTTAGATTTATTTACATTATATTTTAAGTATCTACATTAAGGTAGCGTTCCTAAATACCGGGGTAAAGGTAAAAATGAACTGTCACCCGTTCCACAACCACCTGAGTGAAAACGAAAAGCACGAAGTTGTTCAATAAACCTTGTCAGAAATGTAAAATTCTCTTTGACAGTTAATTTTTACATTTACCCGGATGTTTAGAAACGCAACGCATATTAGATATAACAGTCTACATTTCTAAAATCTCTAATTCCCTGTGGTGCAAGGTTAGACCATAAGCTAGCTAGTAAGAGAGTTCATTTAGAACACATGTTTTTGGCTATTAAAAACTTATAAAATATTAAAAAAATTGTTAAGTACTTACTCCATATTTTACTAGCTGTCTAAAATATTTTTTGTTTATTGTATATGTTGCTATTTTTAGGAGAACATAATGTAAAAATAAAATAACATTTGTAATACATACTTATTGTTTTAATTTGCCATAAACTTTTTACATCTTTTTCTAAATGAGAAGAATAAAAAACATCAAATTTTGAAACAATATTTGCAATAATTAATATTTGTCTATATACATCATATCACCCCTATTCTGATAAGTTCTAAATAATTAAATTACAGTACTTCCTACTTTTCCAGATGTACAGGACTACTGGCTCTGTATTTAGCAGTACAACGATATGAATCCCCCAGAGGGTGTCATATGTGTTTTCGAGTATAAACTGTGAAATGCAAGTCATAGTCCACACTCGTACACCCATGTTTTACCAATGATTAGTATGTCCCAGCGTGATGATTGGTGGGCTCTATTGCTGTACTTCAGGCACCAAATGGACCCACACCTTAATGTGCAGACACGACCGAGTGCTCAAACCACATTAGACCACAGGCGGTCATTTGGTAGTAATTAATGACTATGATTCCTTTTCAACATTCACTTTCTTAGGGTATGGTACCATTACAGGAGTAATTTCAGACCTTTTTTGCAACATGTGGACATTTCACTTCAGTAACTTCTCGGTTGACCAGCAGGCCATCAGGAGAAGCACTCAAAAACAGCCCAGCTTTGTCTTGTTCATAGTGCAGTATCCGGTGTTTATGTAGGCGTCACCATTTATTTCAAGACATCTGAAAGTCATCTTCGCTATGTTACATGCAAAAGCATGACTTGAATTGTAGTTCTACTCTGCTTCGGGTTTTTGTTTCATAAGGGGTGGTAGCAGCAGGTACGGCTTGTCTCCTGGAATAAGTATTTTGAAAATAAGTTTGCAAACACCACAAACATATACCTACCTACTTATAGGAAGCAATTTAATCAGAATAAGTATCTTGATTTATTTAGGAAAAATAGATTGGGGTGTACAAACAGTACAAAGCCACTTAAAAAAAACAAGACAAGACATAATTTTTAGTGCCGCCTTTGGTAAACTCTGGGCGGAAAATGCTAGTTTTAACAGTACCATTTACCTTTTTTCTGCATCTGCTAAGGCCAACACGACATTTTCCTCCATTCTTACCTCAAAAACGATCAGAAAACATTCTGAATGAACTTGTTAAAATTTAATCGTCACGAAATATGTCTCAACTAAAATTTGTCCATTTTTAGTTTGACGTTTCTAAAATTTGACAGTTAGATGGTCACTTCGAATTGCAAAATTGTGTTTTGGTCTTAATTTAATTCAAACTAACTAAAATTAGTTTGCTCCTGTCAAAATAGGTTAAGTTGTGTTTTACCGAATAGCAAAAGTAATTTGACACATCTTAACTTAATTTTAGTTAAGTTAAGTCGTATTTGTGCACATTCGAATCGATACCACTGTAGATATTTTTATTTGTTCAAACAACGATTTATCGTTATACCGACTTCTTAGTACATTTGTAGTGAAAAATGTATCGAAGCAAATTGACAAAATATTTATGGTATTTATTGCATGACGTGTTTCAGTCCCAAGATGTCAATCTTGTTTGGTAAATCTTGTTAGGTACCGGAAAATTGGATAATTTGCGAGTTGAAGTAATCCATAAAATGAGTGCTCTGCAAAAAGTGGATTTCTTTAGTGGACGCAGGGGTGCTAAAATTTTGTGGAGGGCAGGTTATCGCCACACTTTAGAAAAAAGAAATCGCAATAGTTTGACGAGTATTTGGAGGTGCCACAACCGAAACTGCCCTGGTTCCTTAACGTGGAATAAAGAGGATGAAACGGTAACCAGGGTAAGTCCCCATCACTGCAACCAAGACATAACATTATACAAAAAAGAAAAAATTATTAATGAATTAAAGGAAGCGGTATGTAAGGACTATCGTCCCATACCACAAGTTTACGACACTTTTATACGCAAATATAAGGCAGATCCAGAGTATGACGATATAGTGCCCACTTTTTATCAAGTGAAAGACATTCTTTACAGAGCAAGAAAATATTATTTCAAAATAAATGTGACGACTTTTAAACTGCTAGAAAATGTTGTTTTGCCAGAAAAAATAAAGCAGGATTTTTTGATTATTGAAGATGGGCACAAAGATAAGATTCTGGTTTTCTGCAGCCAAGAAGCCCGAAAAAATATCAGGACAGTAACACATTATTTTGGCGACGGTACGTTTAAAAGTACACCCCGTCCATTTGTACAGATTTATACGCTGCATGGAGACATCGGAAGTACAAGCACAGAAACAAATATTGTGCCTTTAATATTTGCGTTACTTCCAAACAAAGAAGAAGCAACATATGTTAGGATGTTTACTCGCATACAGGAAAAGTTGCCTGATATGAGCCCCGTCTACTTTCAAACTGATTATGAATTAGCAGCAATGAATGGATTTAAAAAAGTTTTCCACGATGTAACTATCCGTGGTTGTTTATTCCACTACTCCCAAGCGATAAACAAAAAAGCGAAGAAATTGGGTCTATTGGAAAGTAATGAAGGTAGAATTATTCTTGCGAAGTTAACGGCTCTAGCATATTTGCCTGTTACTTATATAAGTGAAGGATTTTTATCGATTCAGTTTGCTATTGAAAGTAATGTAAACGGCTGGGATAATTTTTTCAACTACTTCATAAATCAGTGGATGAAACCAGACATGCTACATGCCGTTAGCTGCTATACCAACACAAGACATCGCACTATAAATGCAACAGAAGGCTGGCATTTTCGCCTGAACCAAAAAGTTGGTAGGAAAAAGCCAAACTTATTTCTGCTAATAGATATATTAAAGAATGAAAGTGTCCATTTTGATTTTATGGTCAGAAGAAGAAATATGTATCTGCCCTACACACGAAAAAGGCGGAACAAGGACATCATAACCGATGAAAGAATATCTAAAATCGTGGACGATCATTTGAAGGGACATATTAATATTGAAGAATGTTTGTCTGGACTTAGTAAAGTAAAATTTTTATAAACAAAAATTTTATTTGAGAGGAGTAGAAAATAGTTATGCAGGCACTAAAGTAAAAATGTTTAAGTTAGATCCTAGTATTTTTTTAAGTTCTTATTATCTTTTAATCCATTCATTAAATTTTTATAAAAATAATCTTTTAAATCTTTTTTTTTCCAGCTATTTGTAGAAATTATCCTTGTATTTATATAATTATTTGTGCTACTCTTACTGACACTGCATTCAACGGCACATTTTTTTTCGAGGCCTACGTTGAAATTTTTGCTTTTATGCTCTTTTGTAATAAAATTTCATTGAACTCACTCTGTATTCTGAGACAAATTTGAAAACGAATTTCTGCAACATATTCACTTATTTTAACAGAAGGAAAATTGACGAACCTTTTCATTCAGCCACTATTATACAGGTACAATGAACTGCAAAGTACCTACGTAAGAAATTAATAATAAACCCCGACCTGGTAACATAATTCTCATGCAAACAGGGCCAAGCCCTATAGCTTTGACAGAATTACAATTTTCGATTTAATTGTACACAAATCGACAAAACACTGTTAAATAAACTTGTAACTTTTAAAGATGGCATAATAAGAATTTCAAACGAGAAACCGCAAATGTCGGCAAAAAGCGATAAAAGTATATGAAATGCTCTAAAGATGGCAAAATGCGAAAAATATAAGAAGGCTTAGAAAAGTCCACGAAACAAGAAAGTCGGCTAATAGCGAACAGACCCCGCATAACTGGCGAAAACAACGACGATCTCGGTCGAATGCCAATACGAAATTCTGCCGAGATCATCATACTCGTACGTACGCATCTATGCATGTGTGCGTCTGTTTTCGCTCGTTGTATGGGGTCGGCCTTCTGGTAGTATTTTTGTGACGCGGGGCATTAAAAAGTGCGAGCACAGTGATGCGTATTGCGTGCTCACTCTCACTGGGTCTTACGGCGTCGGTATGTTATCGGTAAATGTTTATAAAAAACAGTAAGTCTTATTTTTGGCTTAGTACCATCCTCCCCAGTGGGTCATCCCCGGTACCGGGGAGGATGGGAAAAATAGTGTCATCATCCCCGGTAAAAGCGACAACGGGGACGTTGGCACAGATCAATTGGCATCGCAGTGCCATCGTTCCCGGTGATGGTGTTTATCAAAAAAGATGGAAACCAAGAGCTATCGTACCCGGTAAAACAAAGAAAGAGACAAAGATGAATACTTAGGTGTTACTGCAAAAAATACGATCACAAATGAAAAGATTTGCTGTGTATTTTTAATAATTTTATTACTTAACATACTCTCGTAAGCAATGAACTAGAAGTTAAACAAAGATGGTGGACGGGTTCGCCTCAAAACTACAGTGCTACAAGGATCTGACGGCGTATGGATAGGTTGTGTCCAAAATCGAAACGCCGCTACAATACCCCTCGTTTCACAGCTGCGCCCCCGTTTCACTGTCATCCACGCGCCATCAGATCCTTGTAGCACTGCCTATTCCAATGAAGTAGATGCGCGACAGACAGGACTCCTTATTTATTTATTATTTATACAGCATTACAGATAGATATCCATTGCACTGTATAATTAAGTTTTTACAAATACAAATAAAAACATTCACAAACATATAGTTTACTCATAACATTAAAATTCATCATATGGCAATACAAAATAATTAATCTAACAGTTTAAATGTAGGGACATAATCAGAGAAGCCTCTGTCTCACAGAACCTTAAGCACTCTCGCATTACATCCATCAATCTGTCAAAAAATAAGTCACACTCTGGCACTGAGGTCAAGAGAGCGTTAAGCTTCGTAGTCCCGCGCATTAAGGGATACTCGAGGTGTGCTACGGTATTGGTGGTAGGCACTGACAGTAGTCGATGCGATCGTGCTCGGGTGTATTTATTAGGAGCAAACAGCCTACAGACTTGCTCCACCATAGCTGTGGTCACCATTAACTCAAATGTACGCCTCACTTCAAGGGAGTTGAATCCTAACATTCCTATGTAATCTTATGTAACCCTAATGTTACTACTCCAGTAATTTAACACACCCGCCGCCACAGATAGAGGACATCCGAAATAGAATTTTAGTTTATTAGCTTATAACTCTATAACCAACGGATCTAAAATTTCACAAGCGGATATATCAAGGCCATACCAACACAGGCCACTTTTTACCCCGAAAAATGACCAAAAACAATTTCTTGCAGTGCCCCAAGTGCCCCCAGCTGTTCAAGTCTCGGCGCCATCTTGCGAAACACACATACAGCGCGCACACAAGCAAAGAGTTCACGTACAAGTGTCCCGTCTGCAGTCACATATACAGGAACCTCAAGTACATCAGGGTCCATCTGAAGAAGATGCACGGCTTCACTACCAAGGAGGCGAGCATTATTAAAATTAAACTATAGTTCTGAAAAAAAAAAAACGTTTTTTTTTGCCGGGAAATAGTCGTATTTGATGAAATACGGGGCCAGCACCTGGGCTTGCTTTAGTATTCGGCGATAACCATGTAAAATACGTCAGCTTATAAAATGTATTTTAAATTTTCCAAGATACCGAATGTTCTTGATAGGTCAAGTCTACGGGTAATTGCAAGAGGAAATCCACGTTTTATTGAAAAAACAACGCGTTTAAAGAAAAAAAAATGTCTTAAGTGTATGTCGTACAAAAGTTATGGGTTCCGCAGTCCGAGTTATAGTCGTCGCACATTACAACGGATGGGCACCAGACCATCTCAAAGTAAAGCATTGAAATAATAGGTCTTTACCTATGGAATTACTAAAATTTTCTTACAGATTCATGAGTTCATAATTCCTGTAATTCAATAGCTATTTCCATCATTTGTTTTTTGTTTGAAAGTTGATTTCAATGTTTTACATCTACTTATTAAATTTTGTTTTTATTTTCAGTTTGATTATAAAAATTAAATCTTCAAAAACAGCTCATAATTCAGTTAATAAGCAAAATCAATAATCAAAAAAAATATCAAAATAAATAATAAAAATGCGTACTTTGAGGTGGCCCGGGTCCGAGGCGTTACAATTTGTGACGGCCCTTATGCCGCGTACAGTTAGACACCGAAGCTAAAGGGATTTTGATGGAACTCTAAGTATACAGATTTCATTACTTACTTACATTACTTCTACTAGTTTAATTGAAAAGTCTAGTAGCCTGTAAAATTATTAAATGTGATTTATGTTAAGATTCATCTGGGTTCCCGCGTAACAGTGTGGGACCCGCTGGTAATAGTCATTTTGTGATTTTTTTTTGCTTAATAAATATTTCGTAGTTATATTATATACGCGTGTTTATTATCCTAAAATAAAACATAAACAAAATAAATAATAACATATTTACGACGAGAAAATATACACTACAGATTTCTAATACGATCAGTTACACACATAATTTATGGAAATAAAACAAATTTATGTTATTATGGGTTTTATATTACAAAAATAAAAAATACGTATTATTACAATACTGTATAGCTTATTGGAATAGCAACTATCAAAGTTCGAAAAATTAAAATTGCACTTTTATGTTATACAAAATTATTTACTCGGTACAACAATACATTTATTGCAAATATAAAAATATTTTTACATTTTTTAAATCCGCATTCCGGCCATTCTTTTCTGCATCTGTACTTACACTTATTACATATAAGACTGCCGATGTTAAAATGTCTCATAAAGTGTTAAAAAAAGCGGCAATTTTAAATAAGGTACCAGTACCCCACAATATCACGATTTGTTTAAGTTAAAATACACTAATCTCGTGGATACCCTCGCTGGTCGTTGACCTCTGATAGCGTCAGTAGCATAGAACACGATCACCCAATGTGAACGGTCGGGACCGCGCTGCGGGGTCAATGAACTGTGTTGATAAGAGTTCGTAGCCATAGCTTAGTAAATAATGTAATTTTTGGTGAAAATAAAAGATGTATTTTTTAAATTAAAATTGTATCAGTATCGTGTATACTTTCCCCGCGTTCCGAAATAGAATTATTTCGCTAAAATCGATTACGAATGAATGAGGTGAATGGCTAATAATCCATGAGTGAAGCAAATGCGTTCATTCATTCGTATGACTTTCATGGCTCATGCGACGGAGGTGAGGCGATGTGAGCGTTGAACGGAATGGAATGTCAAAAATTGTTTTCGCTCCATTATTTCAGCAGTTCAAATCAGACAAACCATAGTATATGTTTTATTCGGCCATGAGAGAAACAAATAAAAAGTCGTGTGGAACTTTTCGTCGAAAAGGAAGAATTTATATGTATATATATTTTTTCGTCGCTATCTGAATCTACGTTAAAGAACAGTGCTACAAACTCTTCTTGTTCCATCACGAATCACGGCACTTTGACGAAATAAAATCAAATAATCGTATTGTATTCTGTGATAAGAGGTTATGGTTAAGATGTATCTTTTTTAATGCGGTCCGAATCATAAGCTATCTTTCACATCGTTTGCTAGCTCACAAATTACGGACCAGTCATCGCTCACACTTTAATTCATTCATAGCTTTTATCTATGTAATTCTATTACGGACCGCAGGGTTTGATACCCTAAAGCAGCGGTCGGCAATGAGCGGTTTTCTGGTTGTTTTTTTTTTCTTAGTTCTTAGCTTTGCACTAGATGGCGCTGTCTATGTCACCATAGATAAAATCCGTTTCGTAGCATTCAATGTCAACGTGATTTTTCGTTTGTTTGGAATCGGTGCAAATTTTGTCTTTGATTATGTTGCTAAAGAATACGACAGTGCCATCTAGGAATCTTATTTAACACTAAATTTGACATAAAAAAAACGCTTATTGGCGGACCGCGGAATGTCTAAATTTGGAACGACAAAAATTTAAATTTAATAATTCAAATAATATTTTTATGGAGATAATAAAGCCAATTCTGAAGGCTTTATTTTAGCTTTAGTGCTGTCAAGGCTTAAATTTTTCCAAAGAAATTTAGGTTCTAATCCTAACTCTTAAGGACTATTTTGTATCAAAGAAAAATTAGTTTTGACAGCACTAAAACTAAAATTAAAGCCTTCAGAATCGGCTTTAATAGACTTACAAGATGATATTTTCTTGCCAATATATAAAACTGCATCCACTGAAGAATTCTGGGGTAGAAGCAGATTTCCGAAAAGTATGAAAATTACAAAAAATCTAGCAATTTTATATAAGAACGGAATCAGAAATAATTTATTGATAGTTTCACAGGTCTCATATTAATAGTAAATTATAAGTTTTTTTTTTTCTCTGGACCTCGGTGAAAATTTTCGAAAGATTCTGGACCCCAGTTAAAATTAGTTGCATACCCCTGCCCTAAAGGGATTCTTGTGTTTACAGTTACAGCTTGTATAACAAGCAGTGACACCACCCTCCCCATATCATGTGACTCTTTAAAATGTCATTTGACATTTTTCTGTGACCTTTAAAATCAATCGAAATACTAGAATTAATATAATTAATCATTTATTTATTAGGAACATAGTGTATCATTGCAATATAATAATTATACTGGTTGAATATATGACAAAACAGGATAACTAAATATTTTGTATAATATTAGTTGGCGAAACTCAAAACATAGGTAGTACTAGTCTATATGAACAACTTTTTGTATGGGAGCTAAGCGAAATTCTTAAAATTTGTTTTCACCTTTCCATACTGGACCAGTCAGCTGATCGGGGCTGTTTGTATGGGAGGAAGAGAAAAAAAGTTCAGTCAGCTCCCATACAAACAGTTGTTCATATAGACTAGTACTACCTATGTTTTGAGTTTCGCCAACTAATATTATTTAACCTTACACAACGTGTAACAGAAAGGTGTAACCATATTTGAAGAGCTTATTCAGTCAATGGTATAGAACAACTTTTACTATGGAACAAAACCTGTATCTCGAAAAAAAAAAAAATTAACTGTTTCATAGAAAAATGCAATGCCGCTCGGCCGAAATATATGGAAGGGCAGACTATTTTTTTGAGATTTCAGTTTTGTCTCCTTAGTAAAAGTTGTTCTATACCATTGACTGAATAAGCTCTTCAAATATGGTTACACCTTTCTGTTACATCTTGTATAACGGTAGGGTTTACTGTCGCAAACAGTAAACAGTAAGTCAGAATTTTAATGAAGTCCAGTATTAAATACCTCTTGCTTAACGCCGTCCATTTAATGGCCGTCTTATGCACACACACGTGCATTGAAAACGCTATTGGACCGCACACAGATACGCGGAACGGTGTTATCCAACATGGGGACAGCGTTTTGTTTAAAAAAATATATATTTTGAAAATATGCTGTTCAACCAGGCATTTATTAAGGTGGATGGTCCAAGGCAATCTTTATACAAACTTGTGAGAACCAATAACGACGACAGAAGTATTATTATTTAATTCTGTTACCTTTTTCACACGTTCCATCAACTTAACACCCGCGAATAATCAGTTTTTTTACAAACAAACATTTTTAGAGTCTAATTTTGTTACTTAAAACTTTTGTAATCCAATGTATGAAAGTTTTAAATTGCAAAATTAGACTGCTAAAACATTTTGTTTTTAAGAAAAACTGAATATTCGCGGGTGTAAAGTTGATGGAACGTGTGAAAAAGGTAACAGAATTAAATAATAATACTTCTGTCGTCGTTATTGGTTCTCACAAGTTTTTTATAAAAACTACCTTGGACCATCCACCTTAATTGTGTTCTTACCTAAATGTTATTTAAATATCACTTTACATGCTTACGTCTCAAGCTATTCACCACACAGCGTCAACATCTGTTGTGGTGCCTGCACTTATTACATTTGCGCGATGTGTAAGAGAAAAACTGGGTCCAGTTCCTTCTATCTGCTCTCTATCAGCCTTATCTGTGCTATAGTCAACATTTTCTGGCATAGCCTGCTCTCGGTCTACCTTTTCTAGTTTTGGCACAGGTCCGCTGTACTCATGGAAGTGTCGTAGATGCTTCACGACATAATGGCGACAGCTGTAGCTGCGATCGCACATATGACACTTGTAAAGGCATTTGGAGTGACAAGTGATTTTGTGCATGTGGAGGGAATTGTTCGCCTTGAACGTCGCCGGACAGAGGTTGCACTGAAACATAGAGGTTTATTGTTAACTAGCTTGAAAAGACAACCTTAGTCTGACCAATAACTGATTCAGTTTATACTACACAAGGTGAATTTTTGATCATCGTCCAAATTCATTCTAGTGACTTGGTAAGTGATCAGTATCATGGATAAATAACAATTTTGGTGAAATTCGTAAAATGAAATTTCGACTCCCCATAGTGATTCACTCGGGAGTGGAACTGAATTTCTATAGGAAGCCGGAATTTCAATTTACGTATTTCACTAAAATTGTTACTGATCCAAGATACTGATCACTTATTAAGCCTCCAGTATGAATTTGGACGATGATCAAAAAGTCACCTTGTATATTTCTATAAAAAAACTTTATTATAATAATCATTTCCAGATATATTTCGACTTGTAAAGTCGGCGTCAGTGGAATTAGGTAAAATTAATATATGTTAATTTTTAACATATTATATTCATTTTACCTAATTTTTAACATATTATATTAATTTTAACTAATTCCACTGACGCCGACTTTACAAGTCGAAATATATCTGGAAATGATTATTATAATAAAGTGTTTTTATAGAAATATATAGTGTAAACTGAATAAAAAAACAAATAAGTTCTCTTTAATATTCAATAACTGATTCTTGATTTTTATTTATTTATTCAACTTACATACAGGATGCTTGGAAATTCGAACTATTCATTGAAAGAAGTTATACTAGAGATCATTTCCTACAAAATATTGCCTATCAACTAGGGGTCGAAAATTATAATTTATTTTCAAGTAAAACACGTCGATATTGCGAAAATTACAAAGTAAACAAGGTCTTCTTTCCACTTAAGACCTTTTATTTCTGAGATTATGGGAATTCAGGCAATGTATTTTTTTTATAAATGATCACTCATTTATCATTAATCAGAAAAATAACAAATGAGTGCCGAGAGTGAAGTAGTTATTTTTTTATTATTTTTTTTAGTTACCGGTCTGAAAGTTTGAAAAATATCTTAAAAACCTCCTTAACTCGGATACCTTTCATTTTTGACCCCTAGTTGATAGGACTCAATTTGTTGGAAATGATCTCTAGTATAACTCCTTTCAAAGAACAGGTCGAATTTCCGTGCACCCTGTATATAATATTATTAAAACTCGCGTGAGCTGACATACTAAATTATTATTACATACGGCTTGAACACTCACGTGTGATTGTTGTTGACTATATGCCAACCGTTTCACCGATACAATTTCGGCATTATCAAGGCGAGTGTCGTTCTTAGGACGACGACGCGGCGTTCACCGTCGTTGTCAAACGGGCACTGGCAGCCGCCGATCGGCGAGCTGCGCGCGTTGCTCGTGCGTTGAGCGTTAGCTGCGTCGTCGAAGGAGGTGGGATGGTGGATGCACTTGATTCTTTTAATTGTTCCAATTGTTTGTTATTAGGGGCGGTTATTAAACAAAACGAACTCACAACATCGTCACTGTCACTGGGCACTGTCCTAAAGTTGCTCGATCCATCGAGAACCGGTTTCCAAGACGGAGCCAGCTGCCAACCATGATCCTTGTTGAAGTTTAGATTACGACTTATCTCGATGGCTTCGTGTATTTTGCGAGGAATGGTATATTTCTCCTTCACTAATACTGTAGCCTTGTCGAAACGGATGAAGTGGGTCGTATCCGAACCTAGTGCATGTTCTGCTACTGCTGACCCGTTAATGTCCAGTTTCTTCATGGATCGAATATTGTATCGGTGAAACGGTTGGCATATAGTCAACAACAATCACACGTGAGTGTTCAAGCCGTATGTAATAATCATTCCCCCTGTATATCTTTAAAGGACTAACATAAGACGATAGTGTAGCTACTATCTTACAAATACAAATACAAATAATACAAATGTAACTTAATCATAAATATTTTTACAAGTTGTTGGAGTCTCCTTTTAAGTAAAGAATATACCTGTCTTAGGAGGCTCCGCTCTTCCATTATTTACATTGATAGTGTATTATGAAAAAGAAAATATTCAATACATTTAAATTTTGACAAATTTAAGAATAAGAATGTGGAGGTATGTACTAGTGTGTGAATTATGGTCAGTGTCAGGGTATGTGGGTGAGTGTAATGTTTGTGAAAAAACCCTGTAAATCTCTAGTCCTTCGACCGAGGTCTTGGCATCAGATTTAGTTTATCTACTAGGAGGTGAGGGTTAATAACATAACATAACATAACATAACATAAATACGCTTTATTGTGCACCAAAAGAAAAACAACAAAAAAGACAATACAAAGTTGGAAAAAAACAAAAATATAGGCAACAATGGGCGGTCTTATCGCTTAGAGCGATTTCTTCCAGACAACCTTTGGGTGGAAAATATTTTGGATGTACGTGAAGGCGTAGGCGGTGTACCTATTATAATCAAAAATACTTAAATAATGATCTGAACATATTTATGTATATATTAACTCAATACGTAAACTAGACACAAAATAAATAAATATTACATTCAATTAAATACAAAATATATACTTGTGTATAAAGATAGATAGAAATATATATATATATATATATATATAAATAAATAAATATAAGTACCAGTACAGTAATAAGTAGAGATAAATTAAACTTAAACTATCAAAGGGATAGAAAATGCTCCTTAATTAATCTTTTAAAAACAGCCAAAGTAGGAGCACGTCGTATTGAAACAGGCAATTCATTCCACAGCCGAACAGCTTCGACTGTGAAAGACTGTGTTAACTGTGTTAATGTATGTGTATGTGTGTGTGCGGGCTTGTATAGTGAGGGTGTGTAAGCGGTGAAAGTGCTATTTACTGCAAGAATGTTTAGAATGGATTGTGTTTCTTTATTATCTTAAAACATGTAACGCGTATCTTGGCTAGTGTCATTACCTTGATGGTCCTCTCAGTACGGTGCGACTGTTTGTGTTGCGCGAGCAGGTAGGCCGCGTGGAACTTGGCGCCGCAACTGTCACAGACGAAGGGCTTCTCGCCGCGGTGGCGGCGTTCGTGGTTCTACCGGACAGTAAATTATTTATAAAGAGTGACAAATTAAGATCTTCGTGCAGTCACTGCACGGAAAGAATTCGAAACATGTCGCATATCGCGAGACAATTCATGTAAGTCTATCCGTTTTTAGGGTTCCGTAGTCAACAACAAGGAACCCTTATAGTTTCGCCATGTCCGTCTGTCTGTCTGTCTGTCTGTCCGCGGCTTAGCTAAGAGACTATTAGTACTAGAAAGCTGTAATTTGGCATGGGTATACATATTTATTACGCCAATAAAGTGGTGCAGTAAAATTTTGAAAAAGATTGTTTTAAGGTACCTCCCCTACACGTACGGTGGGGATGATTTTTTCTCGTCTATCCCCTAGTGTGGGATGTCGTTGAATAGGTAATTAAAAAATATTGGGGGAGTAAGAAGACCATTTTTCGATCCAGGGTTTCGTTTGCGAAACATTAAGCTTAAAAGTGTTAATTTTTGTTAGAGTCAAGTGTCCCCCCCCCCCTGCCGGCGAAACGGTAGTATTATTATAGATAATGGTTCGGAACCCTTCGTGCGCGACTCCGACTCGCACTTGGCCGGTTTTTTAAATAATTAGTTATGAATTTAACTTACAGTAGTCACAAATCTAAAAAAGCGATAACATATTTTAGAAAAAATGTAGTCGTGGAGAAAAACGGCAATAAAGATGTCTTATAAAATCGACTCACGCGCATCGCCATGACGCCTGCGCTCTGGAAGTCGCAGTAGGAACACTTGAACTTGTCGTAGCCGTGCTTCGCTCGGTAGTGCTCGTTCAGACGGAACTTGTTGCCGAATCGCCTCCCGCAGTGCTGGATGAAACATTATTTGACAGTAGTACCATATATACCACACCATAGGGCTCACCACAGTCACCACCCATCACATTGGGACGTAGTAATCGTCGGTGAAACTAGGGGGTACTGTGACTTTCATTTCACAATTCACACTTGGAACACATCTGTCATCGTGATGACATATTATTATTAACTATGTATGTATGGGCCCCGGTCATTTGAAAGCCATTCATGGGGCCGAAGCCAACATTGAAGAGGCCTTTGGTACTATTTAATCTGAATGTGAGATGGCTGCATCCATGGAGGCCTCTCCCTCAATGTATCATTGAGACACTAATTGACAGTCCCCCACAGTTGCCAAACTATTGCTAGGAAGGAAGCGACTTGGAGTGGGCTATGAGGATGGGATGCTAAATGGGCCGGATAACAGGGCTATGGAGTGAGATAACGGACATCTGCCTCGAAAATCTCTCACAAATTTAAATATGGCAGATGGTGACTTGCTGCTTGATAACTATCCAACAGGATAGCCGTTGTGAGCCGACCAGGGGGCAACACGAGAGGTGAGTGTGCGGAGCGCAAGATCCTTATACAGTCAAGTGCCCCCGGCGTTATGACATTTTACACTTCCAACCTGGAGCATAGGTTCCGCTCTTGCATCTCCACTCTGGCCGGCTGGTTAAGGCAAGCGCAGAGGCAGGGGGTGTGTTGCTGTGTGTGTGTGTGTGTGTAAGCGCATGTGTGATAGTGTCCCCTGGAGGTAGGGTCCATGGTGTCGCCACTCACCATCGGCTCGCCACAAGCCGCCCTGCGGTGACTGATTGCACTGGACGTACCAGAGGGCGATGGGGTCGTCACATCCCTACGCCTTTCTTATTATTATTATTATTAGTACCATATAAATAATGCGGGTAGGAATATACGCCACCCTTCGGCAAATGTCATATTTCTGAACACTTTCTATACAAATCATGACCATAAACTTATCCTGAGGCAGTGGCGTGCATAGAACTTTTTCCGGAAAAGCAATCAGAAGGTATAAGGCAATAAGAACCCCCACCTTTGACAATAAAAAAATATGAAAAAATTTAAATTACACTTTGAAAAAAAAAAGTTTGTATGAAAATATTCACTCTAGGGTAGGCAGTGCCCCGTAAAAACCTATTTTTATTATTTCTACTAAAACAGTCGACTTATTAATACAATACATATTACTCAACTATATAGTCACGACATGAATCCCCGAGGTGACAGTCCACACTTGGTACACCCGCTTTTCACCGACGATTATTAGCGTACTAGTGTCAATAGAAGACAGTGGTAACATCACTAATCAACTCCTGTTAGTCACCGCGAGACGACACATACCCTAAAACCTCCCTAAGACCCCGAGGTCACAGTACAAACCGCACTAAAAATCGCCGAGTAGTTTTACAGCATTACCTCACAAACAGGCCCCATGCCAGCATGTTTGATCTCCTTGTGGATCCTCAAGCTTGCCTTCTGCATCGTCTTGTGACATTCCTCACACTCCACCAGCTCTCGACCCTGGAATATTAGTGGCGTTTTGCGTTAGTTAAATAATGTACTTTTCAATGCAAGTGCTCGTAAAGGCCCACTTTTTATGCATCAAAACCGAAGAGAAAGTCAATTATTTTGCCCTAGGGCTTTATTTTTTTATTTATTCACAATGGTTGGCTAACCTGCAGCCTTTCCTGTGAACCATAAATGTTATACTTTTTTTTCCACTATTTAACGGCTCTGGATACAGTCCTTTTGGGCCAATTATAATTTAAAGTTCAAAAGTTTATATTTGTTTTATTTCCTCACACTATGCATTGAAAAACGTAGTATGATACACGGGCGTAAGAGCAATAAATTACTCGGTTACGTTTAAAAGACTCGCTACGCTCGTGTTTTAAATCGTCCTCGTAATTTATTCCTTTTCGCCCTTGTAGCATAAACTACTATTATCTACCTCCCATACTGCAATCAAAAGCAGTTTTATAAGTACCTACAGGTCGCGGCAGTATATAATGCACATCGGCTATCTTCGGCTTCGTAGAGCGTCGTCTCTGTCACCGGACTGTAAGTGCTTTATGCGACAGAGATGACACTACGATACGATGTGCATTATTTACTGCCGCGACTTATATTGTTTATCCGATGTAGTTCACAGTACACACTCGGGATAACTCTGACACCCCCTAAGGGATTCATGTCGTGACTTTTATATGTATATATACGTATCTCGAAAATTGTTCATTTTAAGTATGTTTATACAAAAACAATTTGGTTTTAATAATATTTTCTCGGTACTGGTATAAAGTCTTTCAATTTAAATCAAAGTAATTTAGGAGGTGATTCAGTATCGATAATACATCACATTCCACTGCAAAGCACTTTTTTTGCGCGAACTTTTTTTTCACTTCTCAGTACAAAGTGGTCCGATCAGCTGACTCAGTTTGTATGGACAAGTGAAGAAAAAGTTCACGCAAAAAAAGTACTTTGCAGTGGAATGTGATGTATTAACGATACTGAATCACCTCCTAAATTACTTTCCATTTAAATTGAAAGACCTTATTTTTTTTTTTTTTATTTATTTATTTATGTATAGAAATCAACCGCGATATATAATAAGGATAAAACAAAATAACATATAACTTAATATTAAGGCCAATTACAGATTTCAATTTTGGTTAATTTTTACATAAAATAATAGTTCTTAAACAACAAATTACTTAAATTATAAAATGATAATAAATACTTTTGCTTTAAAAGCTCTTTTTAACAGTTTTATTATATATATATATATACAGATTCTTACGAATATTAAAGTAGAAATTGAATAAAAAAGAAAATTTGCAATATATATTTCGACCCACTTGGGATCGTCGTCAGTCGAATTGACGATTGACTGACGACGATCCCAAGTGGGTCGAAATATATATCGAAAATTTAAATTATAAAACAAATACAAAAAAGAAATAAAAACTTAAGATAACCTAACAGTTTACAAGGGAAGGGACTAAATTCGCTCAGTTATCAATCTGGGGGTATTTCGGGAAAAGAGAGAGAAATTTTGTTTGATTACCCTCACACATAATAAAAACAAATAAGTCTAGGGTTACATGGAGACGCAAAATAATTACATAATTTATTATTTTAACAAACTTAAAATTAAACAAACAGAAAATATACATTATACTTAATAACTATCGAATTATATCTTATATAATATACTTACTGTATCATTAATTTTTCTTTTTTTTTTCTTCTTGGCCGTGCAACCCGTTATATGTGCCACTAAGTTGTTCCTGGCATCAAACTCTGTCTTGCAATACTGAAAAATGAAGAAAAATATATGCATTAAGGGTCGGTGTTCCGAGATTCGGGGTTCGGGGTTATGGCTTTTTAAGACGGTAAAAATTCAAATTTCTGAACAAAATAAATACCACTTGTTACCTTACAAGATGAGGTGCAGGTTCATTAAAAAAAATCACGGCAATAATGTATAGTAACTTCAGAAAAAAAACAGGAATTTCAAGAAAATCTCTTGAATACCATTGCGGCGCTACGGGTGTAACCTGAACTTGAAAATCCTGTTTTTTTTTCTGAAGTTACTATACATTAGTGCCAAGATTTTTTTTAATGAACCTGTACTTCATCTTGTAAGGTAACAAGTGATATTTATTTTGTTCAGAAATTAATATTTTACTATCTTAAAAAGCCATAACCCCGAACCCTGTTTTTCCCAATCTCGGAACTACGACCCTTAATAGGAAATCTTATCACAGCGCAACATATACTGACACCTTTCTCCCAGAGTAGGCAGAGACTAATGATTTCCATCTCCTACAATCCTGACTAGGGTTTATTTTTTATTTATTTTATTTATTTGGATCACCAACATCAGGTACATAAATACATTTTAATAACATAGCATAAGGTTTTAAGCTATATGCCCAGATAATTACAGGTGAGCACCACATGCAAAAAAGGATATAGTGAACTATGTTAAATTATTTACAAATACGGGTTGCCAACCGTTCCGTTGTATGCGGGACGTCCTGTTTCTGAGACCCTTAAGGCCCTTAATACCGCCAAATAGGTACTTTCTAAAGCCTACTCCTCTTTTACGGCCAAACCAAAAATATTGAAAAAATTTATTATGGATTATCAACTCTAGGATGACATATGCAACTTTTTTCTTTTTCGTACCACCAAAACTTCTATATGAAAAATTGTTTTAACTGAATGTTATTTTTTGGCTTGGATTCCCTACTGCTCCTAAGCGGCTTAGGCGATTTAATTCATTTATGCTTTGATAAATAGATAAACTTGATAGCTATAAATATAACATAGAATTATTCAATCGAACAATCACGTCCATGTGAAAAGTATTATTTTCTCCTATTTTGCCCTATCAAGGACGCAGCGAGCGTCGTAACAGCCACCACGCATTGTGCACTGAGATGAACGTTATTTCAATGTAATTTCCGTTGATATTCGTACAGACAAACATCGAGCTGCTAATTTGGCGACGGTAATCGCCTTAAGGCGTATGACCACGCTAAATAAGCAACTCGATGTGTGTCAGTACAAATATCAACGGAAACGACATTGAAATAATGTTCATTTCAGCGTGCCTTGAAAAGTGGCTGTTACGACAACCACTGCGTCTCCGGCTAGCGCAAAATAGGAGAAAATAATACTTTTCACATGGACGCCATGAACGGAAAAAAAAATTTGAACTTAAATTTTTTAAGTCTAAAAATTTTCTATAATTTGGTGAAATAATAATTAAAATTGCTCTAGGCGTTTGGAAGGAGTAAGAGAATTCTTGTGTTAATCATGTGAAACTTTCGATGGCTTTCGATTTTTTTTTGTCAAAACTTACAATAGAAAAACAGTTTATGAAACTTAAAATTTATTTTTGACTCTATAATGCCTATCATATATTTTTCAATGCATGTGCTCGTAAAGGCCCACTTTTTATGCATCAAAACCGAACAGAAAGTCGATTATTTTGCCCCAGGGCTTTATTATTATTGTTTTTTTTTAATTTGTTTGCAATGGTTGGCTAACCTGCAGCCTTTCCTGTGTACCATAGATGTTATACTTTTTTAAACTGTTTAACGGCTCTGGATACAATCCTTTTGAGCCAATCATAATTTAAAGTTCACAAGATTATATTTGTTTTCATTTCCTCACACCATGCATTGAAAAACGTAGTATGATACACGGGCGTAAAAGCAATAAATTACTCGGTTACGTTAAATCGTCCTCGTAATTTATTCCTTTTGGTCCTTGTAGCATAAACTACTATTTATGAAAGTTTTTGGACCACCCGTGTGGGAGGAGTAGGCCTTCAAAGACAGGTCCGAATTGCAGTTGGCGTGTCTATTCGCCTTAATGAGACGTCATGGTGTGTGTGGGACGCTAAATATCCCGCCTTTCAGAATAAGCTACACACGCACATACATCGACTGCGCACGACATAGATTTCTGTTATGACATGGCGCACACACGACTATAAATAAGGTTATATTCTAAACCATTTTTTAAGTAAATATGGACTGCTATTAATCTAACTAGTCCCCCTATTCTGTATCTCTGGTTGACAACTGGACTGGGTGCAAGGACTAGAAGGCAGTCTAAATCTGCTGAAACTGGTCGGCTTTCCCGATCATTACATGTATTGAGGTGAGCCGTTTTTATATAAATCATGAATTATCCTCAAGTCTCGTTTAATTCTATAAGGGTGTATGAGCGTCTAGCTTCTAAATTCAGAAACACCCCCGACCCATCGGAAATGTATGTCATGAAGATACATAATATATCTATGAAAAAAATACTTACGCCACATCTAAAACACTTAGCATCATAGGTTACAGCATGCATTAACATTCTATGTCGGTTTATCTTTTCTTTCAATATGTATTTGTCACACAAATCACATTTAACTTTCCTGGTATCTTTGCCAGGATGCTTACTCGCCATATGCGAATCTATGCTCCTCATAGACAAACTCTTCCTACACAATTTACATGTGACCCTCTTCTTTTCTGGATCACATGAGATGTCTATCTCGAACGGTAAATCTATGTAAGACGGATCCAATAATATGTCCTCATCTATGTCCTCTATTTCCAAGAAGTCCCTATTAATGTCTGGTAGTTTGATATTGTTATCATTCTTGTTTTTTCTGCTCTGGGTTCCAGAATTAATTTCAATGTAGACATCTTCAGCTTCACTAGAAGCGATACTGTTCTCTGAATTGTTTAAAACTAGGTATTTTAAAGGTTTGTCATCGTCATCATCATAACCCTGCGCATTGTCTTTATCATTGAAATATGTATCAACTTCACTTTTTACAGTTTCCAACTTAATTTCTACGTTTTCCAAGTGAGCATTAGAACTGTCTAGATTTGTTTGAGGACTGTTTGTTTTGTTATTTTCTTTTGCTATGTGATTTAGTGACTTATACAACGTTTTCGTTGTATCAACATTTTCAGCCTTATCTTTGAAACTTTGCAGGGCTACGTCAGTTTCTTTGGATTTCTTGCGGAATGTTAGTGCTCTATTGAGATTGTTAATGCATGCTGTGCACATTTTTTGTGGTAGCCCATCATTTAATTTAACCTGAAAGGAAAAGAAGTTAAATCATTAAGTTTTAATAGTATGGCACTACCCTCAACAATTTCCTCATTGCCAAAGGTTAGTTGGTAGAAAATACTAATTAGTATTAAGCTCGCCTTTGTACAATGATTTTATCCTGTGCAATAAAGAATTTTATTATTATTTCGAGAATTTTTGATCCCTCTTTGGCAAAAGAATTTAAAGAGAGAGAGACGGTACATCTCTCGGTAGAAGCACAGTGGACCGAGGTTCAGAGCCCCAGGGAAAGAAACCGGCGAACGATGCGAGCAGTATCGAGCAGAACCGCCTTCTGCATCCGCGCTGGAAGCGAAGGAATCCCAACCGTCTCAGGGTGGTTTGGAGACTGGTTGGTTTATTATTATATTGTTATTATTTTGTAGTTATTAAGAGAATAATGACCCCCCACCCTCTCACAAAACTGATGTAATTACGAAATCAATATTGTTGTCCAAGCAATAGACTTTATTCTTTTGACAAGACCCCAAGACCCCCTCTCCATTATTTATATCTATGCTCATGATATTACTAACATCCACAGACCAGACTCAACCCCTTTAATTTCAAATGGCTTAATATAATGGCCCTTGAGAACTGACTACGATAAAAGCAAAATCTAAGAAAAAAAAATTATGTAAAAGAAAAACAGGTACATGGTATGGATCTAGTACCTGTCTGATCCAGCATAATATTTTTTCTTATGGCAAAAAACAGTGGCAAGATACAGTAAAATATGCACGATGGTGTAAAGGAGAAGAAGCATCTTGCGTAACTCGTTCAATCCTTAATTTCTCAAATATTTCTTATAGGATTAAATATTAAAGATAACTTATTTGTTTTTTTTTATTCAGTTTATATTATATATTTATATAAAAACACTTATTAAAATAATAATTTCCAGATATATTTCGACATACAGTTGGCGTCATATTTATATATCGCTTTTGCGAGTGAATTAAATATTAAAGATAACTTATTTGTTTTTTTTTAAGATATTAAATATATATTATTAAATTATATTTAATAATAATTATTAAAGATAACTTATTTGTTTTTTTATTCAGTTTATTTTAATAAGACAGTGTTTTTATATAAATATATAATATAAACTGAATAAAAAAACAAATAAGTTATCTTTAATATTTAATTCACTCGCAGAAGGTCAAGTACGACAATAAAAAAAATATAAAAAAAATTTAAATAACACTTTGAAAAAAAAAAAGTTTGTATGAAAATGTTCACTCTAGGGTAGGCAGTGCCTACCCTGGCGTCACAAAAACTTTTTTTTTTCAAAGTTTATTTAATTTTTTTCATATTTTTTTATTGTCAATCTTGACCTTTTGATTGCTTATCCGAAAAAAAGTTCTGTGCACGCCGCTGCCGCCTGCCCAGCGTGTGTGAGTATGGGTAATTCTTCCAGGATGACTGCCGGGAGTGGCAAAGTCCTCGAAAGGCTTATGTCCAGCAGTGGACGAACTAGGCTGATGGATGATGGATGGATGAAGATTGTTGTTGGAGCGTGAATACATTACAGAGAAACAAACTTTAAGGCATAATTTTCGTGAAGTTAGCAAGACCTTAAAAACTAACCAAAAAGCTCTAGGCCTTTGGTACAGTTCTGAAGTTTTGCCAGCACAAATTAAAAACTATAACATACCTTAATGCCAGTCGTAAGAAATATTGCAGCAGTTTGCCGTTTGTGATCGAAAACATTTAAGAAAATTGGGTTCAGAGAGTCAGTGCTCAAGCAAGTACGACAAATAGTGGCAAAATCCATTTTATGTGAGTTTCGCCAAAACTATTAAACCTCTTGTAGCATGTAAATTCATCCTTACGATGTTTAAGTAGTCATAACATCGAAAAAAAGCATAATCTAAGTTAAATAAATCATAAAAGTTATTTTCAATTGACAAGTAAGACGTGAGCGGACTAGTGCGGAGCAGGGTTGGATTCAGACCCTCGGAAAATTATTGTCTATGGGAGTTAAAAATATGCTACTTGGTTAAAATTATACTACATTTAGTTTTTCGTCGATTTTTGTTTTGAATTGAAACAAAATAGCCTATTTGAAAGTGAAATTTAAAAAAAATTTGCTAAAAATATTTATAATTTAATAAAAGAGCCTATTTGTTAGCGAAATTAAAAAAAAAAATTACAAAAATATTCATAACGCACAAAAATTCCCTATATTGTAGGGTAAATGTTAAAAAGCAAAACGTTTCTACCAATAAAACAAGTCGGTCAGCCTGAAGATAAAATTATGGTATTTTTACGTAGTATAGTTCCATTACAATACTACATACTACATGTCATGAAAATATGGTACAAATAGTATAATTATACTACAAATTCCAACCCTGGTGCGGAGTGAGTGGATGAGTGAGTGAGTGAGAGAGAGTGTTGTTAAAGATAGATACAAGGCGATTAATTATTGTATGAATGATAGAAATCGGTTTACTCGATTATGGCAGTCATTTGAAAGGTTCGATTATTTTCGAAAATATTATCGATTATACCCAAATTTTTGCTTTATCACTCAAACAATAAGAATCAATAATTTTGATGTTTAAATAATAAGAACGAGCAAACAAGCTCTTATGATCGAATGACAAGCTGTTAGTGAGACAAAAAATGAGTGTAAATGAGAAAGAAATACAAACAAACATGCCACCTTTTTCTCTCTACTTCGTTCATAAAGTCTCACCTATTCTCGTTTGTTTCCTTGGTTTATTGTGTGCAAGTCTGTCGTGTAAAAAGTCTAAGCTATGCGCCTGATTTCGGACGCTTTCGAACGTACTCATAAATTATATCGAAATATGAGTCATAATCGAACACTACTCGATTGGTGACTCGCCATCAACAAAAAATTAACTTTATGTTAACCGTACAAAGGTTAATTTACTATGGCATTATGAATGAATAATCGAATGGTTCCGTTCAATTATGGGTATCAATAGTCGACTTATTTTATAGTCGATTATTAAAATGACAAGTTTTGAACCTTTAGATTATCAAAATTAGTCTTAATCGCCCATTTTTAATGTTTTCAGTGTTTTCGATTGTCATTCATAGTAATAAATACATTAGGTAGTCTGGTAGCGTTCCAAAACCAAAATCCTATCATCGAGCAATTTCTAGTCGGATGAGCAATACGTTTTGGAACCGGGGCTCTACCGCCTCGTAATTCTCATTTGTATCAACTTCAAGCAAATGCATGCGAAATTCAACGTTGCAAAAGAGATGGCATGGTAGGCGGGCGTCGTCGCACGCACGTCAAATTTCAATCTCAAGTTGATGTTGATGAAAATGAGAATTACGCGGTAGACCCGCCGGTCTTAGATAGCGTTCCGAAACACCTTTGGTTGTCCGATGATGTAGAAGCATGGAATTAGTATGTACTACGTACTGTAGATAAAAACCTCATATTCTAAGATAAAAACTCATCCATCATTTAAAGATTTTCATCTTTTCTTTTGACATATTACTCTATGTCCGTTCCGAATGTCACCAACGGAAGACTTTTCCTTTAAGTTTAAGACCGGTTTCAAAACCTAATGCTCAGCTCCTTGACGATACGATAGGGGTTTGGTTTTGGAACGCCACCTAGTAGATTGAATTGAATTTGAATTCTTTCTTCTTTATTTTGTGTAGGCAGGTATTTATATATTTTACCTATTTAATTTCTTTCTAACCGACGAACGAAAAATACATAGTCCCTGTTTCTAATACGTTTTCGTTGTTTCATTTTATTCTAGCAAGTTATCTTCTAGCCCAAAGCCATGAATCCCTGGAATTGCTGTAGAACTTGTCTAGGAGTAACTTCTTTAAACCCGATCGCCCCTAACTTATCAAGGATAGTGGAAGTAAATAATAAATATATCGAAGCTCTGCTGGTGGACGGCCTCAAGGTACGGATATTCTATCATGTCTAGTCCCAAAAACACCCCAACATGATGGGTGTTGAGCTCAAAAGCCCAATCGCTGTAATTCGGGCATGCGCTGTAATGCCTTCCGAAGCATGCAAACCAAACACAAATTAATGTGCATTACAGGGATTAGACCCAAGATCCCTGGGTAAGCAGGCAAGTGCTCTACTACACTAGAAAACATTTTCTTTGATGAAACAACATCCTCAATCATCTATCTCATGTTTGTTGCCAAATTACAATACGACTGGAACAACGGGCTTAATAATTGTCAGTGAAAAGCGGGTGTACCCAGTGTGGACTGTGCAGGCCCGGATCTAGGGGGGCGGGAGGGTACACTTACACCGGGCGGCAAGGCCAGCGGTACGGCAAAATCATGACCTCACTGGTCTTTAAAGGTTCTCTATGCCTTCAGAAGTTTTGCTGTCAATATGCCTGCAATAGGACTGAGTCATGCACGTCAACCAGTGCCAGACCAGCGGGCCTATTATGTATCTCTAGTTCGCAACTGGACTGGGTGCCAATCATCAAAAACATAGATATACTATCGAACTCCGATTGTCCAAGGATATGTTTGCACTTGAAGTGACGGCACAGTTCGTTAATAGTTCAATACCCACTAAAGGCAATTTAAAAATTTCTGTTTTTATCTATGTTTTTGATGATACGCACCCAGTTCAGTTGGCAGCCAAAGATACAGAATAGGGGGGCTGTGCACTCTACCATAATCTTCATACTAAAACAGTAACATGTTCAAGTAGCGGGAGAAATAATTGCTGAAATTCAGATCCTAGGTGTAACAATAATAATAATTTGAATTATGATTATTATAATAAATGATTTTGCAGAAAAAAAGTGCATTCAATCAAGTTACGAGTTGTTTAAATTTAAATTTTTTTTTTATTAAAAAAAATGCATTCATCAAACAGTCAAGTTAATAATCAAA
Source organism: Ypsolopha sequella (assembly GCA_934047225.1). Classification (NCBI taxonomy): domain Eukaryota; kingdom Metazoa; phylum Arthropoda; class Insecta; order Lepidoptera; family Ypsolophidae; genus Ypsolopha; species Ypsolopha sequella. The sequence continues at coordinate 6,780,621 of OW204011.1, forward strand.
ATTAATATTTTGATTATTAACTTGAATGCTTAGTGTAAAAACTTATACTAATACTTGCGATTGTCGGCACTTGGTGAAACTTGGATAACAACATGATGAATAATTGTGTGAATGTGAATAAAGGTGAATGCACTTGCACTCGTTTCACAATTTAAAAACTAATTTAACCTGACTGGTTTCAGTTTTAGACCATCATCAAGGGTTTAGTTAAACTACTTGGAAGTTATTCTGTGCAATAAATGGTAGTTAACAGTGAAGTATGTTGTTAATCAATTATTAATTAAGAGAAGCGGAAGATTTGAGGAGGGAATGCAACTGGGACAATAGGATACCAAAGCTTCAAGCAATGGGAATTGGATGGAATAGCTCCAATTGGAGAGCTGACCATCCGCCTGTGCCCAGCAGGCGTCCCACCTCAACATCATCATAATCAATGATTAAGGACATACTATTATTAAAAAACTATTTTTTTTTTAATTATGAAGCATTAAAAATGCATTTTCTTTTTTTTTACATGGTCGTCAAATGAGCCTTTTGCACCCCTTGTTAAAATATGTAGATCAGGGGCTGGGACTGTGACTTGCATTTCACAGTTAACACCTGGAAATACCTCTGTTACCCCCTTATGTAATCATTTCATGATGATATTAAAGCCGATTCTGAAGGCTTTAATTTTAGTTTTAATGCTGTCAGAACAAAATTTTCTTCATTGCAAAATAGCTCATAAATGTTAAGAACTGAAGCTAAATAAAGAATAAGAACTTACTAAAGCCGATTCTGAAGGCTTTAATTTTAGTTTTAGTGCTGTCAAAACTAAATTTTCTTCGATACAAAATAGTCCTTAAGACTCAAGATTAGAAGCTAAATTTCTTAGGAGAATTTTAAGCTTTGACAGCACTAAAACTAAAATTAAAGCCTTCAGAATTGGCTTTAATATGTATGTATTGTTCTAGAATACTATAAAAACAAGGTTCATAATTTCATATGTTTTTTGTTTTGTTGTTCTTTTTTGGCAAATGAAATACTTTTACAATGCACAAATAAATAAACTTTATAAGTTGTTGGCCCACGATGAGTTAGACAGAAATTTATTTTTCTTTGAGTTTTTAATTTCTGTCTAAGTTTGAACTCATGGGCCAACAATGTATGCATTTTATTTATTTATATTAACTACAACATGAATTGTCTTTATCGCTGGCCATTAAAATTTGGGGCAAGGTTGTCCAAATTTTGGTAGCATTCCATAGCTTATCAAAATTTGGTTCTAACAAGTTAATAAGATTTACCCAACGAACGGTATAAAAAAAGGTCAGCACCCGCCACATCATTGGTGTTGCAATGACTCAATTGGTAATTGAAATTTATGTCTTTCAGATACAAATAACAGATGAATTACCACAAGAAATGTGTACCCTATGCATAGACACAATCAATAATTTTATGAAATTCCAAAAAATTTGCAAAGATTCCTACAAAATACTGTTAGAACGCCTGAAGAAAAAACAGCTTTGCAATCTTACTATTGAGGCAAATAACAAATTTAAAAGTGAGAAAGTGAAATCAAAATCTAATATAGAAGTAAGAGACTTCATTGATGAAAATGTTGATGATATTGACCTAAACAATGATGGAATAGCTGATGAACATGACTATTGCGATAATATTGATGATCCTGCTAATAATGATGATGTGAAAAATGAAACAATTGAATTTGAAGCAACAATAGAAGAAATCCTCAAAAAGCACAAACCCTTCAAGTTAACAAACCTTCCAAGTAATTTCATCAGTAATGTAAAAGTTAAATCTGAAGAAACCAATCCAAATGTTAATACAGAAAATGGTATAAGGGAATTCAGTATTGAAATAAAAGTTGAAGAAATGCAATCCAAAGATGAGAATGTATCACAGAAAGTTACTGATGACATTTTAGAGCCATATGAGTGTCAAACGTGCCATAAAGTATATAAAAATAAGTTCTCTTATCTAAGCCACCGCAAGATTCATGATGGAATGAAGGTGGTCTGTGAGGTAAATATATTACCTATAATCCATCCATCCATCCATCCATCAGCCCGTATTCGTCCACTGCTGGACATACAAGGGGGGATCCAGCCTGCGAGCCAGGGGGTCACAGGCTCCGAATTAGTCCAAATATAAAGTAAAATTTTGTGCAATTTTAGGTAAATTTAGCGTGTCTGTATAGAAAAAAAAGTTGAACTAGGCCCAGGGGCGGTCATGACCCCCATGCCCCCCCCCCCTGGATCCGCCGTTGTGGACATAGGCCTCCCCAATATTACGCCACTCTTGGCGGTCCTCAGTCATCCTCATCCAGCCGCCACCCGGCTTCAGATGAAAGTCCTTCAGATCGTCAGTCCAGCAGGCACGAGAGCGGCCTACGCTGTGCTTTGCTGTAGGTGGTCTCCATTCCAATGCTTTACGGCCCCAACGGTTATCACGTCGGCGACAGATATGGCCAGTCCACTGCCACTTCAACTTACTGATTCGGCAGGCTATGTCGGTCACCTTCGATCTCTGACGGATATTATAATATATACAAGTTCCTTGGAAATTCGACCTATTCCTTGAAAGGAGTTATACTAGAGATCATTTCCAACAAATTGAGTCCTATCAACTAGGGGTCAAAAACTTACTTTCGTTTCGTAAACAAGCACTAGTGTCCCAATGACATTATGACATTATATTATAAAAAAAGAAATGATCTTGCTAAGTTTCTTGCCCTTCTTCTTAGCAAGACTAATCGAATGGCTGGAGTTAGGCATATATTTATTATATGAGTTGCATAATATTTATAATATTATTTATTCCTCATTCCTATATTTTTATTTTATTCAAGTGTATATTTTTTTTTAATTTAAGTAAACCCAACCTTTATTATTCCCCTGCGTATTTCCCCATATTATTATTTATTACATAAAACTATTAGCTATACACACAGATTATTTAATTACTTATTTAAAACCGACATGTAATAAGTGTTATACCTACATCACATAAAGTGGCTATAATAAGTATTAAGTAAATAAAAATAACAGAACAAAAATAATCATAAAAAAATAATTATAAAAAGAAAAATGGCCTCTAGATCACTGCCCTGCGGGAGAGTGCCAAAAATACTTGCCATATTACCTCTCTGTATGGCAAGACTTATACGCTGGCCTAGATAAGAGCCAGCTCGCCGGTCGCAGCTAGTATCCACAAGCTTTACAGAGAGGTCCGTGCTGCCGCGCCTCCGTTCATTTATGTCACAGTTGCACAAAAATCTATTATTATTATTATTATGTCAGATACGAAACCTTAATAAAATACTCTCCACTTGAACGCTATTTTTGCAACGATGAACCTACAGACAAAGGAGTTCTAAGCTTGGTTTTCAAATTCATGACTGCATTAATTACACCCATAAGTGCAATATTAGTAAACTTAATTTTGCAGCACTGCGGCAAATCATTCCTAGATAGGAGAAGACTGTTGATGCACTGCAAAGCTAAACATGGATACCTGAAGACAGACAAATGCTCCTATTGCGACTACACTGGTGCGAGCAAGGAAGCTGTAAAAGTTAGTAGAAGCTTTTCATTTCATTTATTTATTCACAAGCAATATACATCACATTTGAATTTCATACATAATAAAACAAACATAACACTAATAACTTATTTCTACAATTATATACATTTATGTTAATGTCAATTATAATATGTCGAAAATTTAATAATTATGTCAAAATAAAAATTTGTCACAATTCATCAATTTCGTACAGATTCCTCTCCAACAAAAACTGTCTTAATTTGTTTTTAAACAAAGTATGACTTGTAATAGTTTTTAACTCCGTAGGCAACTTGTTGAACAAGACAACTGATTGATACCGTGTGCAGTGTTTAGAAATCTCTAGTTTAGGGTTAAAGTTATTTGTTAAGTTCTTGCGTCCAGAGCTAAGCCTAATTAGCCGTTCATCCGCTATTTCAAACTTGTGCATATTTAATGATTAAACGAACTTACCTGTACGTGAAGTTCAATCATAATTATACGAAGTGCTTCGTCCGAAGAGATTAGATATAAGTACACATGTAGTATCACACATCGTGTGGCCATTCCTGCACTATAGTTGAAAGAAAAAAACAATCTACCTACATTTTTTTTTTTTCGTCTGTAGGTAGTTACTGTCCCGACCGCCGATCATCATTTAGTTTAGAGCTACCATATCATGTTATTTTCACGACGTCTTTTGGGATTAATTGAAAATTTAGGGGGGGAGGGATATAATCTCTTCGGACGAAGCACTTCGTATAATTATGATTGAACTTCACGTACAGGTAAGTTCGTTTAATCATTAATTATACTCGTGCTTCGTCCTCGAGATTAGATATAAGTACACATGTAGATATTTAGAGATTTGTAGTCGTGAAAAAAGAAGCAGCTACTTTAAGGGTGACTCCCTCATAATCCCATGTCTCATTTATTATTTAAACAAAATATTTACTATAAGTTCTTAATTCCATAACACAAATATATGTAATTAATATGTGTAATTAACTAAACAATTTTAGATTACATTCATGTTTATTCCTTATTACAAACATTTGGTGAGAAGCATTTGTAATACGGTAAAAATTTAAAATTGAAAATAAACAAGTCATACTGACTTATTATTTATTAATTGAAGGAATCATTAATAATACTTCTCGCAAATGCGTCTGTTGAAATATTGCTATGAATATCTCTATTATAAAATTTGGAAAATGCGGTGGAGCTACTGCTTCATCCCGCAGTTTTACGAATTGTTTCAATATTTACGCCTTGTTAGCTTCTGAGGTGGCCGCATGCCTTGTGCTGGGCGCCGTAAAGATCGAGACGTCAATATCACTCTCCTCCAATGTCCGCTTAATCCATCGACTGATGGTTTGTACAGTTACCGTATTGTGAGGTTTCCGGAAACTGATAAACAAATTTTCGGAATGACGTACACCTTCAGTAATTTTTAAGTATGCTAATAACGTTTTTCCTGGCGTATTTTAAGATTTTCTTCAAAAATAAAAAAGGTAAATTTAGATATAGTTGGAAAGATCCTACTCTCTAAATCAGGAATCATAATAGTGATTTTATCTGAATGTATTGTTATGTTTTTAATGTTTATCTGTGTAATTGTTTGTGCTCGATGAGCAGTAACCAGTGCCAAAAAAGTGACTAGTTTTTTAGTAAGCTTTTCTAAGCTTAGATTACGTTAAGGTATCATCCAGCTAAGAAAAGTAAGACCTGAGATTTGTACCACATTACGTTGTACTTGGGCTTTGTTGCACGTAGCCGAAATATGCCCTTGAAAAAAAATGTTTTAAGTTTTTATCTCTTCCAAAAACTTGTTCAAAAAATAAGGGATAGTGCAGATCTGCAACTATTCAAAGTGCTATTATACTGAGCACCTTCTTGAAAAAGATAAGTCAAAAATTTAATGATATATATTATTTGGTATTGACGCCTCATAAAAAACTAAATTTTGTTCATTACAAAATGTGAACCACTTCTTCAAGCAAACATCATACTGTTTTATCGAGTTATCAAAGTAAAGAGTTATTGAGTTAAAGAGAGGCTAACATTACATGTGTTGACTCTTGTGAGAACCCTTTTCCAAACATCGAGCTCCTGACAATACTCCGGCAACCAAGGTAAGCTGTCGGTGAACGTAGAGTTCAGAAATTTTAAGTTGATTAAATATGGGTACCATGGCTGCGTCGGCCAATATGGGATAACAAGAATACCTTTAGCTTTGTCGTTTGCAAATTTTTATTTTTAGAATGAGAGAAAATGGTGGAAATCCATAAAAGTAAAAAATGCGACCATGGCACTGTGAAAGCGAATAGAAAAAACATCTGGATCTTTGTGCCATGATATATATTTCTCGCATTTTTTTTTATTCGACTATCGAAGGTACCTATTTCGGGATATCCAAATTTAGATGGTATCCTTCTAAGGCTCTATCGGAGAATTCCCACTCGATATCTGGATGTATAAGTCTCGACTCAGCATCCGCAACAGCATTATCAGCCGAACTTATATACGATGCATATACATTTATCTGTCGAGCTGGCATAAGTCTCGACGCCTGCGTCGGGTGGGGAAACTGTACACCGCCTATACGATTAACCGTTAATCGGTTATCCGGATGATTTAGAGCCTAGTCTTGGTAATGAGTTGGTTCAATTTGTGTCTTTGATTGACTCATACAAAAAGGAAAAGGACTATGGGACAGATCAATCGCCGGAACTTTTTTACTACCAAATTCTCGAAAATCAAAATTTCAGAGCTACATTCCCAAACCTCGAAATTACATTGAGAATGTATTTGGTTTTGATGGTAACGAATTGCACCGGAGAGCGCTCATTTTCAAAACTGAAAATTATAAAAAATAGGCTTCGAACCACGATGGGACAAAACCGTGTATCGAAGCTTTCTCTCCTGAGCATTGAAAGCGATTTACTCCGAGAACTGGATTTCAACGAAATCATCAACGATTTTTCGGCGAAAAAAGCTCGGAAGGTTCCATTCGTTAACCCTAAAATTTAATTTCAGATAATTCTTGTTTCCGTTTATATTTATGTGTGTTTGTTCAATACTGAGAGAATCTACTTGGTTTCACAATAAATTATTTATTAAAAAACTCGACTGAAAAAAAATTGTTTACTTTATTTGGAAAATAATTTGGGGCAAGGGGGCCTCCGCTCCTTTGTTGCCCCGAGGCCTCTGGACCTCTAAATCCGGCCCTGGATTAACGTATGCAATCGCGGTTGTACTATCGATAAGTAATATAATCTGACAATTGTGACAGTTATGGCGAAAACATTTAACCAAAAATAAACTGCCAAGATCTCTAATTCATTAATATGTTTCAATTGCTCTTCCGCACTCCACAATCCACGAGCAATCTCTCCATCGCACGCGGCCCTCCATCCCCCTTTGTTGAGGCATCGCTAAAGATTTACAAGGAGTAGAATGGTCTATTGACAGCTGCAGACCACCAATTAAAATCACTAGAAAGATATTCAGTAAAGCCAGCTGTATTCGATAGCTGGGCAAACCGATGTAAGCAGACCCAACAATTTTGAAAATTCGCAAACTTTACATCTTTTTAGCTTGCGGAATTTTTTTATCTGTTTACGTACCTTACAATTTTTTTCGAGAGACAACGTCACTTGAAAATTTTCGGAATGTATAATGAAGCCTAAGACCTTATGATTAGTACTTGGCTTTAAGGTACTTTTGTCATAATTTATAATGAAACCTAAAGCTTGCAACAAGTATTTTGTACCATTTAGATTATTTAAGCATGCTTTATAAATAGATTCTATAAGACAGGTCATCAAGAACGTTAAATTCATATAGTTCTTGGTCCCATATGAATTTTAAGGGGTTGGATCTTATATCTAGTATCCTCGTTTTGGGAAAACTGACGCTATGGGGGAGTTCAGGGGGTTTTACTGAACCTCCTGATATCAATTTTGGTTGCCGGAGAGGTACCTACGTATTTTATTTTATTATTTCATTTTTATTATTTTTTAGTGAAACAAAACGCAATTTTTCATTTTGAGTGAAACGAAACGAAAGTAGTGAGGAAAAAGTACAACGACACGCAAAAAGTAATCAAAACAGCGTAAAATGAAACGTTTTCTGTCAAAAATTACATTTGAGAAACGTCATGTGGCGCCATTTCGAGATGGTTCATTCCGTTGCTTTCGAGTGTACGCGAATGTTCTGTGCTTTTTAAGGATTTTTTAGGAAGTGAATACTTTCGGAATATATAACAAAGATAGAGCAGGAGCGAGCGAAGCGAGCTCAAACTTTCAGAGCACCCCGACTCGGTCAGGTTAGGTTAGAAGGCCATGGCGGTAGCGAGCGTAGCGAGCGTACCGCCATGGCCTTCTGGTTAGGTTGAACATGAATTCTTTGGAGCGAGCGAAGCGAGCGACAGGAGCCAGAAAACTAAGTATTTACGGAACTTCAACCGTTTCTATCGACCTTGGCGCTCCCACCGGACTGATTGAGCAGGAGCGAGCGAAGCGAGCTCAAACTTTCAGAGCACCCCGACTCGGTCAGGTTAGGTTAGAAGGCCATGGCGGTAGCGAGCGTAGCGAGCGTACCGCCATGGCCTTCTGGTTAGGTTGAACATGAATTCTTTGGAGCGAGCGAAGCGAGCGACAGGAGCCAGAAAACTAAGTATTTACTTCGTGGTACTCCGACACGGGTAGTAAGTTACCCCGACACGGATATTTTATTTTGAGGTTATGTTTTTATTTTATTTTTTTCTTAAAAACTACGCATCTCCGGCAGGCGGGGGTTGAAGAGGGGGGCTCCCCCCCCTCCCCCCTCCCCCCCCCTTCCCCCGCAAACCCCTATCGAGGATACTTGATATAAGATTTTACCCATTTTAAGTACTTTTTTGATTTATTACATATTTTAATTAAAAAATATGCGTCTTTAAAATCAAATGTACTCATGAAACAGTTTTTTGTTATGAGTTTTAACACTACACATATCCTATATACACATATTTTCCAGTACACATAGCTATATTGAATTTATTGACATTTTTTAGGTTTCGAATAAATCTATAACTACCGTTTGGTTTTGGGGTTAGAAAAATACTTGATATGTATTGGCCCTCGCAGGGTTGGCATTTAGAAACGGCACCAATAGAAATTAAATTACTGATACTGATAACTTCTTTATAAAGTGTTTTTTCAGCTTTAGAATAAGATGGCTCTAAAGGCGTCTGGTACCGTACCACGGCCTGTGTAAAAAAGATCTCATATAATTTTTTCCATGAAAGGATAGTTGGGTCATCTGTGATTTTTGACCATTGATCATAGAAGTAAAAACAATCTGCCGGCGTACTTTACCATGTTTAGCGACGGCTCGAGGGTAGGTCGGCTGCGAGGGCCTCGATGTGCCCGCGCGCTGCGGCTGGCTCCTCGAGAACTGGGCCGGCCGCGGGGGCGGTGGCGGCGGGGGGTGGGGCGGCGGTGCAAGCTTGCATCATAGATGGCCGCGTCATAGTACTATGCTCGACTGCTTTGATTATCGACTGCCTGCCTGCGACTCGGGGAGGCGGTTTCCAGTTTAAAGACCTGTCAGGTTGAAAGGGCTTCATCTTTGATGGTGGAGGCTTCGCAACGTAATTTTACGAAGTGGCGGTTAAATCAGCTCCGGATTTATTTATTGCCTTTGCAGTTTTCAAGGTATCAGCAAGGGCCTTCCCAAAAAGGAGATTGCCAATGCTAGTCTTTTGGTATTGATCTTTCAAATCCTTCTTTAAAGTAGAAAGGACAAAACTGCGTCTGTTTATTGAATCCGTGTGTTGTCCGTCACACAAAATCCGACCGACATCCATCAGTAACTGCAAAAGGGCGGTATTTCTTTCTTCCATAGAAAGCACTAGGGTGATTACTTCTCCTAAGCAGGCAATCGCACTAGCTATTTGCTTCTGTCTCTGTTAGAGTTTAGTTCTGTAAAAGCGGCCGCCATCTCCGGATTCAACTTTGGAGCATCAATAAGAGAGCAGTTGCCTGGTACTAGATACTTACTAAGTAACTCTTTTCGGATTTCTTTCGTTATCCCATTCGTAGATATATAATCAAAACGTACCGCAATATCATTTTTCGGATCCGCAAAGACAGATCCTCGCCTATTATTTCTAATAGTTTAGTATCAAGAACAGGTGTCTTGACCGCAGCGACGGTTTCATCGTTTGAGCCGATATTCGCATCTCCGTGCGTAGGTGATGCGCCGCCACCCCGTCGTCGCGTGACTTCACTATTTTGTGCCACTGATGCGGTAGCAACATTGACGGCAGAACCATTTCCATCTTGTATTACGATAATCTCGTCCGCTTGATCCTCCATCACAAGATTCTCGTGATTGTAAATTTTCGCTGCCAGTAGTCGAAAAATAAACGATTTTTCTTCAGCGAAAAAAGACTAGTCGGTAGGCTAGTGCCCACACCGATAGTTAAGAAACAGCCCAAAGTACTGTTTGCAATACTATTTCCAGGTAGTGCAATTCCAAAGAAAAAACACGCAAACCTGTATAAACTTGTCTATTGATTGATAACAGAGATGGTACAGACCAAAGTACTGTCCGAGTATCTGTTGTATTAATTATGTTGTTGATAAAACTATAAACGGGTTTTCTTCAGCGAAAAAAGACTAGTCGGTAGGCTAATGCCCACACCGATAGTAAAGAAACAGCCCAAAGTACTGTCCGCAATACTATTTCCAGGTAGTGCAATTCCAAAGAAAAAACACGCAAACCTGTATAGACTTGTCTATTGATTGATAACAGAGATGGTACAGACCAAAGTACTGTCCGAGTATCTGTTGTTTTAATTATTTTGTTGATAAAACTGTAAAGGTTCACTACTTTTACACTCAAAAAATGTTCACCTGATAGGTGTATCAGCGAAGGCGTACAATTCCGTGAACCTGCGGGTGAAGGCAAAGTGGATTCTTCTGTTCGGTGTTTGCGACGACCTTTCTTAATTTTTCTCTCCAATTTCTTCAGTTTATGTGAAATATATTCTTACCCACTATGATCAGAATGCTTTCTTTTAAGCATTTCACAATCTTTACGGTTTCAAATACCCGGGACTTAAAAAACGTGCGGAACAGCCGAGCACTAAAATGTGAATGATGATCGGCGGTCGGGACAGTAACTACCTACAGACGAAAAAAGAAAAAGTGTAGGTTGATTGTTTTTTTCTTTCAACTATAGTGCAGGAATGGCCACACGATGTGTGATACTACATGTGTACTTATATCTAATCTCGAGGACGAAGCACGAGTATAATCTTAGAAAAATCCGTGAGAAGCACGAATATATACAGACTTGGAGCAGTTAGTATTCCTAGTTTTTGGAAATATTCTCGGCATGACTCGGTTTGCTGTATTCGAACCATCGTACGAATAGCTCTTTTTTGAATAACAAAGGCTTTTTCAATGTTATATTTGTAACTATGTCCCCAGAATTTGATAGTATATCGAAGTCTTGACTCGACCAAAGCGTAATATACCATTTTCAATTCCTTTATGCCAACCTCATCTCTCAAGCTTCTGATTGCATAGCAGGCAGACGCAATCGATCCCACGATGGCTTTTAACTCACATCTCCAATTTAATAGCGAGTCAATGTTAATTCCTAGGAACTTGACCTGTTCTACCAATCCAATTTTTTCACCATTCATAGAAATGTCAATAAAATCTCTGTTCCCTGCTGTTGGTCTGAATAATATAGCATTCGTTTTAGTTGCATTGACCAATAATTGATTTGTTCTAAACCAAGTGTCAAAGGCCTTAAGGGTGAGGTTAGCTTTAAGACTTAAGTCGGCCAAATTCGAAGAGGAGATGATAGCGTTGGTATCGTCTGCATATATAACTAACTGTATATCTGTTATTACTTTCATGACGTAATTAATGAGGTCGTTGGTAAAAATAATAAAAAGTACAGGTCCCAATATTGAACCTTTACTGTTTGTTCGCCGTACAAGGTGACTTTGCTTGATATAGCCTAATTCGGCAAGTGGTCAGGACTTCACTGACCCTTTTTATGAAATACGAAAAATTTCGTTTGTGCCCTTTAAGTTGTAGAATTGAAAACGGTACTCGAACAACTTGCTATCGCACATTTTGGATTTAAGGCGCTCTTATCCCAAAATCAGTAATTTCAAAGTCAAATAGAACTTTCAAATATCGTCTAAAACTTCCAAAAAAAAAAAACGTAATATAGTTCGAACCTTTATCTAGGTCTTCCACGCATGTGTTACACGATCAGATAAACTTTGCTCGATAGAAATAATTCACGAACACAGCATGTAATAAGACCTTTCAAATCATGCCATTTCCATAATTCCACTCTTTTATTAACGAAACATATCTGGTAATATTGCTCTTTAAATTTTCTAGGTCGACCACGTAAGTGGGTTTTAATAAACATATCCCTTATTTTCAAACAATTTAAAACCCGATAAAAACAACGAAAAAGTACAAAAGTGTGGTTATTTTCTTTACTCCTTAAACGTAAAGAAAAAGACAGAGAGTCACTCTTCTGGGATAAGAGCGCCTTAAGGCGCATTTAGTGAAAGTGCTGCCACTCCGGCCTGCCCCCCTATTCTGTATCTTTAGTTGCCAACTGCACGAGGTGCCTATCATCAAAAACATAGCTAAAAACTGAAATTTCAAAATTGCCTTTAGTGGGTATTGAACTATTAACAATCTGTGTCGTCACTTCAAGTGCGAAAATATCCTTAGGACATCGGAATTCGATAGTATATCTATGTTTTTGATGATAGACACCCAGTCCAGAAGGCAACTAGAGATACATAATAGGCCCGCTGGTCGAGCTGTATCTTCCATCTGCGCACTTACATAAGTCACTACTTTTATATGGATAATATGAATTAACATTATATCATTGCAGTATACAAACGCAGAAAGAAAAAAAAATCTGGATGTGAGGAGCTCTGAACCGGGATTCGAACCCGGGACCGAATTCGAATTCGATAAATTCACGAGTTGTGTTGAGACCTGGATAGCTCAGTTGGTAGAGCAATCGCCCGGTAAAGCGAGAGGTTTCGGGTTCGAATCCCGGTTCAGAGCTCCTCACATCCAGATTTTACTTCACTTTCTGTGTTTCTATACTGCAATGATATAATGTTAATTTATATCTCCTTGCGATGGATAAATCGCCAAGTGTTCAAACATAGAAATTTATTTCTATCATAATTTGGATAATATGAAGCCTCCGAAAAACAAATTAAATCCCAGCGAACTGCTGCACACTGTTATAACTATCTGAGCAGCGGGAAAATTTGTTATAGAAAAATATACTAATTTAACTGTGTAGGTAACATCTACCGACAAAATAAATTAAACACAGCAAACTAAAATTTCTCACGACCACCTGGTTTAAATAATGAACCTCCGAATGAATTACTGAACTTCTGAAAGAACTTATGAATTAAAAGTCAAAAATAGGTGCGACGACGAGTGAAGCGAGGAGGAGCCTGTGAGGTTTACATATAAGATAAAATAACGAGCCAAACGAAGCGGAGCGGCGCGAGGCGAGGTTTCTATAGTTTTAACAGAATTCATAACGTACAAAAAAAATATTCGGAGATCTACGACAAAAATAGCTGACAGTAGTTTTCGGAATTTTCAGTATTTCATTCGGTAATTTTCGTATATTTATTAACACAGAAGTTTTCGGTAGATTAGTATTTAAGGCAGTCCATCCATCCATCCATCCATTAGCCTAGGTCGTCCACTTCTGGACATAAGCCTTTCCAGGACTTTGCCAAAACCCTCGCTACAGTGACGCCGCTGCCCGTCACCAGTCTGTTCCATATAAGGCCCGGCTATGAGGGATGTATATACCGCTATCCATCGGTCCCAGGCATGGTGGGCCTCCTGATTTTTTGCCTGTGAGCTGTCCTCTTACTCTCCCCCGAATTACTTCGAGGTGGTCTCCAAGTAAGATGGTGGTACCTCCACAGTCGAGCCCGGCAGTAAGGCTGTAACATTCATAAATTGAACATCCTCTTTTTTAATTTAGTTTTCGGAGTTTTTATTACGACCTCTTATGTGTATGAAAGTTTCTACTTTTCTTTTAAAAATAATAATCATTTGTTGTCTCGTCATCAGTCTTGCTTGGCTAAATAAAATATCAAAACATTACCTCTTAGATATGATTTTTTTATCTTCAGATTCACGAGCGCCTCCACACGGGTGAGAAGCCCTATGTCTGCGACGTCTGCAGCGCGAGCTTCCACAGAAAGAGCAGCTACTTGCAGCACAAACCGATACATCTAGAGGAGAAGACAGTCCCGGTACTATCTTAGTTCACTTACTTTATTTCATTTTATTTTTTTATTTTATTTATTCAAGGTAAACTTATAATAATATAGGGATGTGACGACCCCATCGCCCTCTGGTATATCCTGTACGTCCAGTGCAATCAGTCACCGCAGGGCGGCTTGTGGCGAGCCGATGGTGAGTGGAGACACCACGGACCATACCTCCAGGGGACACTATCACACATGCGCTTACACACACACATACACACAGAAACACACCCCCTGCCTCTGCGCTTGCCTTAACCAGCTGGCCAGAGTGGAGATGCAAGAGCGGACCTATGCTCCAGGTTGGAAGTGTAAAATGTCATAACGCCGGGGGCACTTGACTGTATAAGGATCTTGCGCCCCGCAGACTCACCTCTCGACAACCTTAGCTGCTTACATAGTGTTGCCCCCTGGCCGCCCTATGGTGGCTAGATAGGGGGCCCACAACGGCTATCCTGTTGGATAGTTATCAAGCAGCAAGTCACCATCTGCCATATTTAAATATGTGAGAGATTTTCGAGGCAGATGTCCGTTATCTCACTCCATAGCCCTGTTATCCGGCCCATTTAGTATCCCATCCTCATAGCCCACTCCAAGTTGCTTCCTCCCTGGCAATAGTTTGGCAACTGTGGGGGACTGTCCGTTAGTGTATCTCAATGATACATTGAGGGAGAGGCCTCCATGGATGCAGCCATCTCACATTCAGATTAAATGGTACCAAAGGCCTCTTCAATGTTAGCTTCAGCCCCATGAATGCCTTTCAAATGACCGGTTCCCTATGGGCCCGTGACTGAAAAGTGTACCTACATAATAATAATAATAAGAGCCTTTATTACAATTTACAATGTAAAACTTACAGCTCTAATATACATATACATAAAACATACAAACTTACTAACAGAAAAGCCAATTACAAGTTTTCACAGACGGGTTCAAATTTGAAAACATAAGGTACAAAAAAAGAAAACAGTTACGAGTACAATACAGATAGTCACAGTTTTGCAGTAATAAAGAGGTGAAGAGGTTCTCGAGTGGAGACCACGAACCGGCAGACGCAGTGTAGGACGTCCGCCAGCTCGCTGGACTGACGATCTAAAACAGATTGCCGGTAGTGGCTGGATGAGGGTGGCCGAGGATAGAAAAATGTGGCGTGCCCTTGGAGAGACCTATGTCCAACAGTGGACCGATATTGGGTGATGGATTGGATTGGAAAGAGGTGAAGAAAGAGTAACGTAAATAACAATGTAAAAATAGCGTAGAAATTTAACCCAAAAATAATGCAGCAAGACATATTTGAAATTTGAGACCAATAGAATAGAATCTTACAATCTATTTGACAGAATCATAAAATTTTGTAGTTATACATTTACAAATGTGCGTGGTTGACCAAAAAGGGACCTCAAGGGAAAACAATTGAGTTCGAGTAAATCGCGTTTGAAGTTTGAAGTAGAAACAAGTTTGTGTAGCTATGTGTATTAAGGTGTAATTTCTACAAAACTTTCTCGGCTCACAAAATAAAAACTACGGCACCTAAAAATAATGCTGGTTAGACCAAAACAAAGCTAAGAGACCATATATTCAAAAATCCAAAAAAAAAAAATCGTGTCCAATCTCTCCAGGTCCCTTTTTGGTCAACCACTCACAAATACTATTAACACTATTACAAAATAAATCGATGTCGCTGTTGTCTGTACATAAGCTATTAAATGATTTAGCACAAGGGTCTGCAACCCGTGGCCCGCCGGGACATTTTTTGCGGCCCTCAGAGGCTAAGGAAATTTTCATCTATTCCATAAGACATTTTTAATTCACTTGTTTGGTTTTAAATTATTGTTGAGGTGGTATGTTTACGCGCGGCAATGTGCGGCCCTTTGGCAGACCTGAGGGCCTATTATGTATCTTTAGTTGCCATCTGGACTTGGTGTCTATCATCAAAAACATAGATATACTATTGAATTCCGATTGTCTAAGGTTTTGTTCGCACTTGAAGTGACGACACAGTTCGTAAATAGTTCAATACCGACTAAAGGCAATTTTGAAATGCAAATGTGCAATGTTCAGTGCTCTTACAGTTTGTGATTCGGCTATTTTCGGGAGTACGAACATTGGCGAAGATTTCTATGCGCATTATATTCTATGGCAGATCTGTAGGTATGTTAATGTTAAATTATTTTGTTATTAAACTGCATTTCATTTTTCAGTGCGACCTCTGCCCAGCTTTGTTCAAGTCCGTCACACTCATGCGCATCCACAAAACGAAGCACAAGCCGCGCGAGTACAAACACAAGTGTCTCATCTGCGGAACCAACTTCGGGAAACGGTGGCATTGCTTACGTCACTTGCAGAGGATTCACGGCGTCAGCGAAGCGATGGACAGTCATTTGGAGAGAGTGCGGTTGAGTGATATTGAAAAGTAAAGTTACTCTGTGCAAATGACACACAAGTTACTGTTTTGGAAAACGGTGGCACTACTTACGTCACTTGCAGAGGATTCACGGCCTCAGTGAAGCGATGGACAGTCATTTGGAGAGAGTGCGGTTGAGTGATATTGAAAAGTAAAGTTACTCTGTGCAAATGACACACAAGTTACTGTTTTGGAAAACGGTGGCATTGCTTACGTCACTTGCAGAGGATTCACGGCCTCAGTGAAGCGATGGACAGTCATTTGGAGAGAG
Organism: Ypsolopha sequella; assembly: GCA_934047225.1. Taxonomy (NCBI): domain Eukaryota; kingdom Metazoa; phylum Arthropoda; class Insecta; order Lepidoptera; family Ypsolophidae; genus Ypsolopha; species Ypsolopha sequella. Next base: position 6,797,196 of record OW204011.1, read on the forward strand.
TGCGGTTGAGTGATATTGAAAAGTAAAGTTACTCTGTGCAAATGACTCACAAGTTACTGTTTTGGAAAACGGTGGCACTGCTTACGTCACTTGCAGAGGATTCACGGCCTCAGTGAAGCGATGGACAGTCATTTGGAGAGAGTGCGGTTGAGTGATATTGAAAAGTAAAAGTTACTCTGTGCAAATGACACAAGTTACTGTTTTGCAAAACGGTGGCATTGCTTACGTCACTTGCAGAGGATTCACGGCGTCAGTGAAGCGATGGACAGTCATTTGGAGAGAGTGCGGTTGAGTGATATTGAGAAGTAAAGTTACTCTGTGCAAATGACACACAAGTTACTGTTTTGCAAAACGGTGGCATTGCTTACGTCACTTGCAGAGGATTCACGCCGTCAGCGAAGCGATGGACAGTCATTTGGAGAGAGTGCGGTTGAATGATATTGAGAAGTAAAGGTACTCTGTGCAAATGACACACATGCCGCGGTAGTACAAACCAATGGTATTATGACCGCCCGAATTCATACTGGAGACTCGGTTAGTGATCAGGAACAAGGTTCAATTATATTTTTTACGAAATCATAAATGATTTTTTGAACTGTTTAGCAAAACAACTTGGAATTAAACTGAAGTAAAAAATAAGATAACAGAACTGCATTTTTCAAAATATATTTTTCGAGATTACATTTCGTTTTATTTGTTACCAGTCTTGCATGATTTTTCTACTGAAGCATGGGCTATAGTGTTCCCTTGACTCGCGAAATGGGCGTCTCCACGGCTGCGAACGGCGCTAACACTTTCGCCTTTCGAAGTATAGATTTCGCCTGTCCCGTTTCCAAGCTGGTTTCCAAAGAAGCACATTTTTATAGGGTCTGAAAGGAAAGTTAATGGATAGTTGTGAAAAATAATAGCGATCGTGATTTTTCAAAAAGACGTCTTCAATCAGTGTCATCCATATAATACAGATAGCATTATGGCCTCTTTCAAGGAATATAATACTGGCCTCTTTGGTCACGTAAATTGAGTTAAGAACTTCTTTTTTTTTATTGAATTTACGGCTCTGGATGCAAGGTTTTGCCAATGTTGCCAGTGACAAATTTTGCTTTTACTCTTGAAAGCAGCATGAAGGTAAATGTGTAGCGAAAGCTGCCCGACGGTTTTTTTTTATTACTTTTTCAATACCCGTGTCAAGTAAAGTAACTGCCACCTTTCGCTAGACAGATTCTATCGGTTATTTATAATGTAAACTTCTTGGTACCGAAGTTGAAAACTTGAAACAGACAATAGACTTCTGTCCTGGTGAGTCATCCAGCCAGCAGTTCTGCTGCAATGGTGCGAAGACCCGAGACACCCTTTAATAATAAGCGTTTACTCATTGATAACGAGTAATTCTATCTTTCAAACAAACCCCCATCCCAAAACATACCGTAGCGCATGTGCACGCCGCCGCTGTTTACATGCTAAGAGGTGGAATTTATTCAACCGCCCAAATTTCTTTGGGAGGTTCAGTAGGTGATAGAGACATATCTGAAGTTACAGGTAGATCAGATACGTAAATGGAAGGCCACGTGACTTCGATAATTGTATAAATGTGTGAGTAAAATTTTTATTCTGTTGTGTAGGTAGGTGGACTTTAAACGATAAATCCAAAGCTACACACACAGTGGTGTCGATTCGGCTAAACACAATTTAACTAATTTGACAGGACTAACCTTATTTTAAGCGTTCTGTCTTTGCCTTTTCGATACGGAAAGAACAAGACAGAAGGCTCAAATTAAGTTTAGTTCTGTCAAATAAGTTAGCCGAATCGACACAAGTGTCCAACCACACAACGTAACCGAAATTTTACTCACACATTAATACCATTCTCGATGTCACGTGACCTGCCATATTGTGGTCATCAGATTAAACAAAATAAACACACTCAGCTATCGTGGGTAAGTCGGTTATGTAAATAAGCAGAATACCAACCACCATAGTACATTCCATGTGGCCATAACATCAGTAGCCTGAAGTTAGAAATCACGTTTAACAGCCAATTTTTCCCCACGACTTTTGTTGAGCGTCATGACCAAATCATGGCGGAATTTATAGCGGAAATAGTAGTTTGTTGTGACATGATGATCGTACCCCCTATCTGATCCACCTGAAACTTCACATCGTGTAGTCTCTATGACATACTGAACCTCCCATAGGAATTTGGGCAGTTGAATCAATTTCACCTAGTAGGTATACAAAACACATAATATTCGTGATCTTTATAACAACAGTACGTAATAGTAGTTTATGCTACAAGGGCGCAAAGGAATAAATTACGAGGACGATTTAAAACACGAGCGTAGCGAGTTTACATTATAAAAACCGATAGAATAGATACTACATTTTTCAATGCATAGTGTGAGGAAATGAAAACAAATATAATCTTGTGAACTTTAAATTATAATTGGCTCAAAAGGACTGTATCCAGAGCCGTTAAACAGTGAAAAAAAAAGTATAACATCTATGGTACATAGGAAAGGCTGCAGGTTAGCCAACCATTGTAAATAAATAAAAAAATAATAATAATAAAGCCCTAGGGCAAAATAATCGACTTTTTGTTCGGTTTTGATGCATAAAAAGTGAGCCTTTACGAGCACATGCATTGAAATATAATAAAAAACCTTGTAAAAAAGCAGACGGTAGATAGTTGTTCTTTTATTGGTAGGTGCCTCCTTTTTATGTGTTCAGTCAATAACTTCAAGGCTTTCAATATTTCAATCGTAGCTAAAAGCTGCAGACATTAAAAAAACGCAACACCGTAACAGTCGCTGCTACCGACCGAATTTTAATTCACGTGATGGTGCCTATTTACGCACTAACAATATTTAAGAGCGGTTTCGCAGCCGGATTGTGAAAAACCCGCCTTTTTCTTATTAATCGAAACAGAACGCGAAACCGCTCTTAAGGTATCCTTTGGTATATAGCGAAAATTGACACTTTTTGAAGTTATTTATCTGCTGTTCAAAAGAATTTAGTTAATATTGTATTAATTGAAAATCGACATGTAAATTTTTCCCGATTCCGTCTCTCTCGCACTACGGGTCTTTCCTACTGGAGTAACGGGGACCTTTTCACGGACGATATATCACCTTTTTTTTTTTTTTTTTTTTTATAATCCTGTTTCCCCCGATTTTAATTTGTCAGGGACCTTGTTTTTTTTATTTTTATTATTATATTTATTTGCATCATTATACTTTCATTGTTTATTATGTTACTTAAATTTTTATTGAATATTTTATTGCATCTTTAATATCTTTATCTTTAATTTTATCTTATAAAATTTTTACTGTTATTATAATTTTTACTGTTATTATAATATCAATGACATTTTTTATTTTATTTTTTAAAGTATATAAAAATATATATTTATTTTCTTTTCTGGGGCACTGCCCGCTGCTTTACATCTTGTTTGTTTGTGCCACTGCTTTCATATATCACCTATATGATATATCACCTTAACTTGACCATAAGGACTCGCCACTTACCCAGTTAGTTATCACTCGGCTTATCTCTTTCAGTTTCAGAGATGCGGCAAACAGGACATCACTAGCATCATACAGCAATGCAATACCCACAAGCGTCAGCCTGCAATCAAATTACTATCAATGTACATAACTTCTTTTGGTCGAGGTATAACTACCTATGCCATTAATTCGAGAGACTGGTGAAAGAGCATGCTCAAGAATCAAAAAAAAAAATAATGACCCTTCAACTTCAACGCGACATAAGAATATCATCTCAGGCTTCCGTAATAGGGTTCCGTAATTCGACAGTTTTGGGAATTTGTCATTTGTTTTCGTGAATTTCTCAACCGCTATATCTTTCCTATAATATTTATGTAAGCACATATTAATTACCATGATTTTTCTTTCATATTTTTCGGTCCAACAGTTTTGGAGATAACATACATTTTTTATGGATTTTGGAAGATTTCTCGAAATAGATGCAAGTAAATCAAGTTTTAATCAAGCTATATATTTTTACAATAAACTACAATTTGATAGGTACCCATTGTATTTTTACAATTCTTTTTCTTTTTTTTATTCTACTTTTTTTATATTTCTCATTTGTGTTCAACTTTTTGAAATCGCTATAGTTTTCCTGTAATTGACCAATTATGACCTATAATTTATGTGTGGTGTCATTTCTAGTCAATCACTATTCATTTGAAGGCGATAGCGATAGATGATGAAATTTGACGATAAGGCCCCTGTTGTATGAGTCAGGTATCAGGTGGTCAAATCCCGATACCCCAAAACCCACTTCCCTCTATTTACACCGACCTCGCAGACGAAGGCGGCAAAATCACTCAATAACACCAAATACTCAACAAGCCGCAAACATTACCACATACACGCCTAACACATATAACAATGTACTCTGTGCCTAACACTCTACGCCGGCGCAGAATATGGTTACTACGCAATGACACACGTTACAAATACGTGCCCGGTCGGTTTTCACCCACACATACATCACAGCCGCCTTAGGTATCACCTTGCCCCCTTGGGGACATATCATGATGTAAAGGCCAAAAGGCGAACAATAATATAAAACCAAAAAAAAAAAAAAAAAAAGGTGGTCAGGGCGTTGTAAGAAGTGACAGGCAAAAGCTAGTACAAATATAGGTAAACGATGAAATTATTTTCTTATAAATGGCTTTCTATTTAAGTATCCAAGTGTACATTATTATGACCGCATTCTTTTTTTTAACTCGGGTCATTTTTTCAAAACCATTAAAACAATCAAATATCGCATTTTTTTATTTATCTATCGTACGTAATGTTGTGTAATAGAAGTCTTTTTCATATTTACATGAACCAATGAGATTATGTACAGTTTTTTACAGTACAGACCGTTTTTTAAAAATTAAGATTTTATATCAAAAAGCAGTAAAAAACAAAAGATAGGTAACGATTGATTAGGAAAAGCGCCCAAAGCTGAGCGCGAGCCTCGCAGCCTGCCGCCCCGGGCCATTGCCCTTTTAGCCCTAGGGTAAATACGCCACTGGCTATTTAATATTACATATGTAATGTTGCGTGCAACGGTAACTGTCAACAGTCTCACGAATTACTGGCAATGGTATAAGTACACGAAATCTGTTCGAAACGTCGCATCATTTGACGCGTCCATCACGTCATTTCCTCCAAATGTTACCAATTTAGTCGTCGGGCTCGTCGCCGCCGAAATCAGAGCCACCACTTGCACCGTGGCCCTGGCACATAGAACAGAGCAGGCACATGACACACGCCATTAACATCATGCAGCAGTTGTTTCCGCCCTGATTAAGACGAAACAATTTCGTTTAGTCCGTAAAATTGTATGCCGATCCTAACCTGTATGTAATAGTATATTTCATTACGAGTGCGGAAAGCCTGTCATTGCAAAGAGTTCCGACAAATGTCTACCCGAGCCGAGGCGCAGCCGAAGGTGAGGGTTGACAGTCGGAACAAGTTGCAATGACGGTTCCGCACGTGTACTGAACAACTATTTTTAATACAGTTGCGAAAAAATGAAGCAATTTAATAAAATAATAAAAACACAATAAACTCAACTAACTAATCATTTGTTTCTTTAACTATTTGCTTTTTTCTCTTCTCTCCACGCAATAAATTCGTCGTATGTAGATATGTAGCGACTTTTTGACTTTTCCGATAAAATGTTCTCCGAAGCATTTTGTGCAGTTATACTGAGTTCCGGTGGTGTTAATTCAAATAAAATATCGTCGAAATTACTCATTTTGTGCAACAAACAACTAAACTCGCAAAGAAAATTTTTGGAAAGTGGCGCCAACCGTAAAAGAATATAAGCAGCAGAGATTTTTTTTTGTTTTCTTCACCCATTCTGGGTAGGCAAAGGGCACTATGCCCATACAGCCAAGTCTTCAGTAGAATTTTTTGAAAATGAAATTTAATGAGATCAAATGAAATGAAACCTAACCTAACTCATTGAATCAAATCTTTAAATCTATAAATTGAAACAAATTAGTAGCTTCTTTTTAGAAATATTTGCATAAAAACTTCATAAAAACTTCTATGATTTTTTTTTAGTAAAAACTTCGTGGTTGGTTTTTTCTTTTTAATAGACATTATTTTGACAGTTGGGAAAGAGAACGCACGAGTTCGGAAAAGGTAAAGAAAAAGCTCGAGTATGTAATAGCCCACATCCCGAACGCTATACGTCCCTGCAATACGCCACTTTTTGAGCAACTGTATTAAAAAATGATTATCGGAACACAGCCATCTGTCAATGTCTTGTCGAATAAACGCGCTAAAAATGTTACGACGCAGTTTGAGTAAAGCTCCCTAAAATCCACATAAAATATACGAAATACATAATAAATATACAAAAATATAGCTTGCTCTGTGACAGCAGGACTAGAATCCCAGTAAAATTAAGCTCATTTAATTAAAGCGAAACTATTCGTTGTTTAGCAGCAAGATTGTGAAAAACCCACCTTTTTCTAATTAATCGAAACGGAACACTTATATTCAAAATTTACTCAATAGTTCCTCAAAAAAACCTCGAGCTAAAAATGTATGGAGTTCGACAGACTGTGCCTTCTTGCACAGACAAAATATAGTGTGTTACATCCGTTTTTTAAAATAGTTATGATGTCAACTCACCCTAATTTTAATGAAATTAACTCGGTAAGAAATTAGCTCAGTACTTTTGGAACACAGCTACTGAATAATGAAACTTGAACGTTTTTTTTTGTCTATGGTCATTTAAAAAGGTCAAAGGCTCAGAATAAGGAAGTCAAAGGCATGTCGGTTGCCGTCTATGACAACTGAACGATTTTTTTTTTAATACAAAAAGGTCATAGGCTCAAGAATATCCTGAGGTCATAGGCATGCCGGTTGCCATGTTTCATTCATTGTAGTATTTTGTGCAACTGTAACATTATGTGAGACATGGGAAGCGTGAGTGCTGTTCGTTTCGTAATAATTTTTGCACGAGTGTATTATGTTCAGTTGCACACAATATCTACGACCATCAAAAATATATTTAATTTATCAAAAAATATTCGCGTGTACATTTACTTACATAAACTAACAATGTTACTAAAACTGAGAAGAACACTCGTTCAGGAACCTCAGGTGCGTAGTCTGGTAATGCTCTCATAGGGCCAATCAGAAGCCACAAGGATAATGAGGGCGTGGCTTAAGAAATAAGGACGGGAATTATTTCTTTTCACTGTTTTTGATTGGCTGTCTAGCGGTGTTATAATAAATTAGCGCAGAATCGCTGTGTTATAATTTTACAGGTAAACTATGTGAGTACCTATAAAACCGCTTTTGATGTTGTAGTTACCTTATTGTAGCATGGGAGTAGATACTTAAATACTCACCCCGAAACCTGTAATAAAGAAGGCTAAACTTAGGTAACGTTCCTAAACGCCGGGGTAAAAGTAAAAATTAACTGTCAACCGTTCCACAACCAACCGAGTGAAAACGAAGAGCTCCGAACAGCTCCGAGCAATTCTCGATTAGTCGTTCCTAAACCTTGTCAGAAATGTAAAACTCACTTTGACAGTTAAATTTTAAACTAACCCGCTGGGCGTTTAGGAACGCAACTTATAATCAAAATTGGCACGACTTGTTGCTGTTAATTTTAAAATAAAGAGTTTACTTAGCTTAGTCTGCCCATAAAAATATACAGTACGATTTACTTTTATTTATTGACATGTTTCGTTGGAAAAATCGGTACTTAAGCAGAGCCGGATTAAATGCCGACAACGCCCTAGGCAAGCACCTCATCGGCGCCCCTTTGACGGCCATCCAATATGATTTTGTATTTATTTTGCAAAATAAGTAGGTATGGCCAGGTTATGAGTAGGTAAATAGATTTAAAAAAATACTTATTATGCAGGTAGGTTTTTTATTTCTGTTTAAAAACTTCTTGAAACTAGGGTTGCCAGATGGTAAAACTAAAATATCTCGGCAAAATTTCGAAGTCGGGATTTTGGGTTTATGGTCGGGACAAATCAATATTACGAATCACAAAATTATTTTTATTATTAAAATTAAAGTACTTTTTACAACAAAATACTTTTACTTTTTACAGTACTTTTAAAGTACTTTTTACAACTAAATACTTTTTTGCCCGCCAACCGTTGTTATTTGTTATTTGTCGGGACAGTTTGTATTTTATCGGGTCTCTGGACATCATATGAAATGTCGGGACAATCCCGACGAATCCCGGCCATCTGGCAACCCTACTTGAAACCCCGCGCCCCTAAGCACGTGCCTATTTGTCTAAAAAGTCTAAAAAAGTCTAAAAAGGATAATCCGCCTCTGTACTTAAGTTTAAAAGAAATGCATGATGTACAATTTATTATAGAATTAAATGAGACTTGAGGATATTCATGATTTATATAAAAACAGCTCACCTCAATACGTGTTATGATCGGGAAAGCCGACCAGTTTCAGCAGATTTAGACTGCCTTCATCTGGGCGAGTAAAGACGTTTACGCGACGACGTTACGCCTCACGTAAACTTCGTCGCGTAAACGTTACGCCTCACGTAAACTACGTCGCGTAAACGTTACTCGCCCAGATGAAGGCAGTCTAAATCTGCTGAAACTGGTCGGCTTTCCCGATCATAACACGTATTGAGGTGAGCCGTTTTTATATAAATCATGTACAATTTAGTTTAGATTTCAATTGATAGTAGAAATATTACGAATACTAACCTGGACGACGATCCTGAAAGCATAAAAATTGTCTTTGTTAAATACGTTTGAAATTATCTTCCTACTTATACCTAAAGGTAATGAAACGCCACAGTTTGGTTAACTTTCTTGATAATTTTAACTTTGCGTAAGAAAGGTTAATAAAAATCCGTAAGTATCTGTACCCCTATTTTAAATGCGAAAGTGTGTTAATTTTCAAAATATTTTAATTTAATTTGTAATTTTGAATTATTCCAACATATGCTATTTCAATAATATTAAAATAAATTATAATTTAAATAAACAAATAATAATAATAAATTGAAGCAAAACATTCGAATGGCACAATGAAATTTAATTTTTAGAAACCATTTATTTTTATGTGATTAGTTCTGCATTTTATTCCTTATTTGACGAGAAAGGGGCGAAAATGAAATGTTTCTTTTATGATAAATATGTAAAAACGCTGGAGATGGTACCTTAGATTAAAAATAAATTAGGTAGGTATGTGTATGCAGAGTTTCAATTTCCCAAATTTTCATATTTGACGCTCAAAAATGTCAATTTTCACATTTTTACAAGGATGCAGAGGAAGCAAATGCGTTTCCATCAGGTACAACGAACGGGTTGTTTATATTCCAAAATCCTCACGGACGAAGTCGCGGGTAGTATTGTCATTCATAAGTAAATAATATATTGTTATATACGATATTCCATGCTTTTTTTTCAGATTATACGGCAGGCTTTTCACGTACCGTATTATGGAACACGGCATTTTAATTTATTCATAAAATAAACAGTTTTTAAATAAATATAATAATACGGCAATTTTGTGTTTTTTTCCATAAATACGGCAATTTGAAACTTTAGATATGGCAACTTGAAATTATACAATGACAACACTGGTCCCAGGGGTTTTCTAGAATATTATAAATTGAAATGCATCTATATATCTATATTATATTACCAACCTGGTAACCTGCAACAATAAATTATAATAATTAGTTAACGGCACGGCAATAATTAAAAGTTACTACAACAAGAGACGACCATGCTTTGACTAAACAATAAGGGAGACCGGCTACCGTCACACAAATCTCTACTCAAAAACGGCGCGAATACGCACACACACTCACAAAAGTCAACATGCAAAGAGTGTACGTACAAGACTTAGAAACTCGTAAAATTTCATGGCTCTGGTGGAGCGTTAGCAAAACAAACAAAACATGATTTACTTGACAAACATTCACAATACACGTATCTTCATGACATATTATATCCCCAAGGGGGTGTCAGAGGTGTTTCCAAGTGTGGCAAACTATATTATTTTCTTGTTTCATACTTTTTAGAGCGGGATTGTAAGTAGTCGGGTTTTAGGTTTTGAATTTAATTTTTATTTATCTATTGTATACAAAACGAGAACATTGGAACACGTATTTTTTCACGTTTAGGTTATAACATTGTTAACAATCATTATGAACAGAATATAGCTGTATATTGAGCCAAGAGTATTCGTGTATTACCCCTAAACGGGGTAAACGGGGCTAATAAAATATATATAAAAAACCTCAAAATAATCCAAGTCCTCCTTCATGTTTTTATTTATATAATTCCATTTTTTTCACTATTTTCGAGTGTGGGGTTTTGGTACTTTTTAGTTTTTTCCAGAAACAATACTTAAAAAATAATTAAAATAAACTTAGAAAATTAATAAAACACCTTGAAATAGCAAGATTTTTTAGCAGCCCGTTCCCACTGAACAGGATATAGACAAGTGAAAAATGAAAGCGTTGGACGTTAAAGCAGGACATATTTCTCCGAATATATATACTGGATATAAGGTACTACCGTTATAAATTAAAATAACAACAGGTACAATAAAATATAATAAACGAGATAATTTGAAATTATACTTTGCTGCTTTTTCCATAATACCGAGAAAACGGAAAAAAAAACTAGGCAGTATCAGAAATAAGGGTTTCTTTTTGGACGGTACCATAGTGGAAATTTGTACAACTTTTTTTTTGTACAGTCATGGACCCATACTTAGGACGGTAAGTTTACTTGGGACAATATTTTTTTTTTTTTTAATCTTCTGGAAACACTCTACAGCTGACAAATTGTCTATGGTAGTTGCCGCTTTTCGAGTCACGATAAGGTAAGCTAAGATATTTTATTAGTTTTAACTTGTATTACGTTGAGAAAACGAAAAATATCGACATTCAAAGTTGAGACAAAAACCGGGAAAGAAGTTTAACCCGTATAACTTTGATTGCCGACCATTTCTTTTTACTTTTCTGTCCGTGGTGGTATTTTTTACAATATTGTTAGTCTTTCAGCTACATAATTAAGTTGCAAGTGTATCATTATCATTCTTCGTGCTTTTATTATGATTTTTTTTCTGATAAAGCACCCTAGGGTCGGTTACTTAGGACACCGTCCTAAGTTAGGACACCGTCCCAAGTTAGAGTTTTTGGGACATTTTTAGGGTTCACTATCTTTTATGATATGAAGTAAATAATATAGATATTTTATTTCCAGATACCAGAAAGAAAGATGGATGAAGATGTTAAAAAAAAGAGGCCATATCACGATTTTAGTGAAGTTAACTTAAAACGTGCTGTTGAAGCAGCAAAGAAAGGAATGTCGTATCGCAAAGCAGAGGAGAAATTTAGTGTTAAGGAACTCTATGTTACTAAACTTTATGTTATGTACGTTAATATAATAAAAAAAAAAATTACTGAACCCTCTTATTATTTATTTCATTTTTCTGGTAGAAAGCCCATATACTTGGGACAGTTTACTTTTTGCCTTTTGTCTATTGGTAAGAAACAGTATTTGAACTTGGGACATTTCAAAATGGTTTTAAATCATTTTTATAAAACGATGTTCATTGCAATTAGTAAGTGAGTGCAAGAGAATACTAATATATAATTTACAAGCAGATACAAGGCTTTTCTTAATAGAAAAGAGGAGGTTTCTTCATTACTTTTTGGCCTCAGCAATAAATGTTGTTTTTATCTTATTTCCCAGTGTTTTTTTTTATTTATAAAATTTATAACGTTGAACATACATTTTTAAACCCTTTTTACCGTCCCAAGTACATTATCCGCTTTTCTATCATGAGACATAAGGCAAAACAAATACAGTCCCAAGTATGTGGATAGTGCATCTAACTTGAGACATTGACGTTTTAAAATTTTAAAAAATATCTATATTACTCCTATATTATTGAATTTTTGCTACATTAATTATGTAGTACAGACCAATTTATCTGCATAATTGGTTTTCTCGACTTTTTAAATTTAATATAGATTTTGTAGTTCGAAAGTTGCGAATTGTCCCAAGTATGGGTCAACGACTGTACTAATTAAAAATAAAAATAGTAAAAAAAAATATTATCGGATCATATATTTTTTTGCGAATGGTACCTGCGATGAGCTTGGTTGGTGTCGGCCAATCTATGTATCGCGTAAAGCGCTCTCCTGATGAACTAATTGGCCACCGCGGGGAGTGTAGTGTACTAGAATAATTCGGACCATTCAATTGGTTGTGTTTTGAAATGGCCGCTCTCGGGTCGATTTCCGTAAAATATTCGGCTTTTAAACAAAATTAATTAAAAGCAATGACTTTTTGAGATACTTACGCATGATATGTGACTCCATCATATTTATTACATTTCATGTAGTAAGTTTTGCACTTATCAAAAGCGCATCCAGGAATTTTCAGCGTAAAACAACAATAATCACTCGGGTAGAAAGCACAGCTAACCTCCAAGACGTTCCGCGAGTGACTAGAGCGTAGTGAGTAAAATTGTGTTACTTTTGCTGTGCCATTTATCGAGGCCTGGTACCGTGTCTTCCCTTATGCTTTAGTCAAAGCGAGCGTTGCCAGCACGCTTAGCTGTCAACCCTGTGTGGCTAGCATGCTTAGCTGTCACCCCTGTATGGCTAGCACGCGCCCAGATACAGAACACATTTTGAACCTTGATATAAGCTTTTTAAGAAATTTTACGTATTTTTTATTTATTGTCAATATTACAAACTGAAATATACCTCCACCTTGATAACCTCCGCCTTGGCCTGGATAACCCTGGAACGAAAAATGATTTATCATTCCCATTCTACGTTTAGCGAGACGATGCAAAGCAGATCATTCCACCGACTGACATCTGCCGCCGCGTCAAAGGAAATGCCGCCGTCTGATCTCTCGACACAAAAACAGCCGCTGACGTCTTACTGCTCGTGACCCTCGTATCATGATCATCATGTATAGTATTATTTTATAACAGAAGCCATACATGTCGGAACTATCGTTTTCTAAAATTAAGTATTAATAATAAGGGGTGAATGGACATCTTTGCATCGTCTCGTTGAATACAGTATACAAACGCAAAACTCTTTATAAAGGCAATCACAAAATTATTACAACGATATTGTAAGTTTGTAAGTATTGTAAGCCCTTGTAATGAGCGATTTTCCTTATGTCATATTTAGTGTTAAATAAGATTCCTAGATGGCACTGACGTATTTTTAACAACAGAATCAAAGACAAAATATGCACCAATTCCAAACAAACGAAAAACCACTTTGACATTGATTGCTACGAAACACATTTTGTCTATAGTGACATGGACAGCGCCATCTGGAGGAAAGATAAGAAGTAAGAAAAAAAAAACAACGAGAAAAACGCTCATTATTATTAGAGTGCATTACCAGCTAAAAATCAATCAGAAACAAATTTAAAAGCAAACATTTTTTGTTTTTGAAATTCCTCGGGCCACAAAAATTCGGTGTACAGGTATGGTGGAAAAACTCGTCGTTCCAGATACGAACCTCAGTAGCTCAGTGCGCACCTGTCATGTAAGCAGGAGGTCGCAAGTTCAAATCCTGGCCCGAGTAATTTGTTCAAAAATATTTGTTCTTTTAAATTTGTTTCTGATTGATTTCTAGCTGGTAATGCACACTAATAATAATTAGAGTATTCAAAGCGATGGATTTCGCAATAAAAACTTATAACCCTTGTAACTGCTATATTTTTCCTGTTATTTTTACATAATAATATGTAAAAATAACGTTGAAAAATGCTAATTCTTCGACATTACCAACCTGGTAACCTGCAACAAGAAATTATAATAATTGGTGAACGGCAATCATTAAAAGTTACTATAACAAGAGACGACATTCTGGCCAGCACGCTTAGCTGTCACCCACGTGTGGCTAGCACGCGACCAGATACAGAACACATTTTGAATCTTGATAAGCTTTTTAACAAAATCATCTGTAGTTAGGGTTGCCAGATGGTCGGGATCCGTCGAGATTGTCCCGACATTTCATGTGATGTCTGTAGTAACCCTATCTGTTAGTACGTATTTTTTTATTTATTGTCAAAATTACAAACTGACATATACCTCCACCTCGATAACCTCCGCCTTGGTCTTGATAACTCTGGAACGAAAAATTATTTATCATTCCCATTCTACGTTTAGCGAGACGATGCAAAGCAGATCATTCCCCCGAGTGACACCTGCCGCCGCGTCAAAGTGAATGCCGCCGTCTGGACTCTCGACACAAAAGGAGCCGCCGACATGTGTAGTATTATTTTATAACAGATGTAGGATTGCCAGACGGTCGGGATTCGTCGAAATTGTCCCGACATTTCATGATGCCCAGGGTCCGGACAAAATACAAATTGTCCCGACAAATAACAAGTAACAACGGTCGTCGGGCAAAACAAGCATTTTGTTGTAATTACTTTAATTTTTTTAATAAAAGATATTTTTTTGATTCGTAATATTTATTTGTCTAGACCATAATCCCAAAATCCCGACTTTTTGCCCAGATATTTTAGTTTTCCCATCTGGCAACCCTACGTACATGTCGGAACTATCATTTTCTAAAATTAATTATTAATAATGAGGGGTGAATGGACCCCTTTGCAACGTCTCGCTGAATACAGTATACAAAACTTATAACGTAAATAAACGTTATTAATAAATATATATATATATATATATATACACTTAATAAAATAAAATGTAAGTTATTGTGATATATATTTCGGGCCCTATCCTGGGTCCGGCATCAGTCACAAAATCAGTCATGTGACTGATGCCGGACCCAGGATAGGGCCCGAAATATATCTCACAATAACTTAAATTTTATTTTAAAAAACTTATAACGGCAATTACAAAATTATGACAACGATATTGTAAGTTTGTAAGTATTGTAAGCCCTTGTAACCACTATATTTTTCCTGTTATGTTTACATAACACGATAACGTTGAAAAATGTTAATTCTTTGCGGTTTTTTTTCCTTCCGGAACATAATGTTGGATTCTTATAATGTTGATTTCTCAAAACGTTGGATTCCCAAAATGTTGAATCTCAAAATGTTGGATTCTGAAAATGTTATAGGGACCGGCCTAGGGATCAAGATTTTTCGATTTTTTTATTTATTCTATGAAAATTTCAACTGGCTACCTATTACGGCTGAAGCTGTAGGCCCTTGTGACAGACGGACAGACAGACAGCGGAGACTTAGTAATAGAGTCCCGTTTGGCACTCTTCAGGTATGGAACCCTAAAAACTCAGTTTACCGAGAGCGCGCGATATTTCAGTTGTCGTAACAGCTACGGCTCAAAGCGAGCTATTTTAAACAATAAAGAAACATCATAGAGTTTAGTTCTACTTGATGCAAAATGAGATACTCAATCTCGGGTCAGACATACCCTTAAACGACATAAAAAAAAATATTAAATTTAAATAAAAAACGTGCAAGCCTCTATTCAGCTGCTGTTGAGGTTGGTACGTTTTTAATAATTTGAAATATTGAGTTTTGTTGTATGTTTGATTCATAATGCTAGATAATGTTGAGTTTTGTTGTATGTTTGAATCATAATGCTAGATCACAGACCACTTACCCATTAGACGCAAAGATTTCAAAAGTTTAGATGAGCCCTGGCACCTATAATCTATTGCATTGTTTTTGAATGTGTGCGTTAACATAATGCCGACGCGCACACACTTATGAGTGCGCAATCTGTCTACCTACGGTCAGCAAACTGATCAGACTACTAAAGTCGTAAAAATTCAAAACTCTAAGTGCACTTAAAGCGTCCAAATATCACTGCGTTCAGATGAGCACTGATTCCAAAATCCAAATGTGTGAGCGTCACCCATTTGTGGGTGGAAACATTTTGGTGTTGTCATACTACGGTAAGGGCTTATTTTTACTTTTGAAATCTTTGATTAGACGTTGTTATCAGGGCAAACCTTTTTCACCAACATATCAGTGCAATTTCACTACTATACAAATGTTATTCCATACCATGGAGTTGGATCCACGGAAGAGGAGTTGGTGTATGAATGGAGCCATGTTACGCTCAATGGTGTCATAACGCCACAAAAGAAGGATATTGCAATTAGTGGCATGAGTCAACCTTCCCCGTACTTCTGCCTTCCAATCGGCGCCTTCCTTCACACAATTTTCCCTAGAGAAATGCAACTCCTTGTTCCATACTTTCCCATCTCTATTTCCCTGCTTAGTACCCTCCCCGCATTATCCCCCAACACCCCAGCCTTGGCGAAAAAAAATCACTTGTCCGTTTTTGATAAGATGTGTAATGGGTAAGCGGTATGTGTGCTAGATCATAGACTAAGTATTACTACGTATAGACCGACAACTCCCATACATCAAGGCGTAGCAATTTTTTTACGCGCCCTTACGACACTAGGTGTCGCCAAGTGTTGCAAATAAGCATAATTTGTTTAATTGGCTGCAAGTAAACAAGTAAACATGTGGCTCTAATATGTAGCTTTGCTTAGAAAAACTAGATGGCGCTAAGTTGGCAACACTAACAGTGAATATTTCAGCGCCATCTATTATCGAAGTGGAATTATTTTAGTTTTTTCCTTTTACATAAATCTTTTAAAAAAAATCTTGGCGTAAAGGGGCCTCTTAAGGAAGTTTTTATTTTTTTCAAAAAATTGTCGAATAATTCAGTTATTTCGTTACAAATCTGGGTATTTGTTCACATGTTTCAGATATTTCTGAAAGGAGTTCTTCTGTAACTAAGATTCAGTAATACCTCTACCTACAAATATTTAACACAGCAAAACAGTGAAAAAAAAAAACAACAACATATGTATACTTAATATATTATATTATTTATTCATATATTTAACAATGATTTCGTCACACCAAAATGTGTTAAATTTAAAGCCATAAACGCAGTGATTTGATCAAAAACGCTTTTAAAGCTACTTATGGCAAACAATACTTTGGGTCTTACGATAAAGCCGATTCTGAAGGCTTTAATTTTAGTTTTAGTGCTGTCAAAGCTTAAAATTTTCCAAAGAAATTTAGCTTCTAAGCCTAGGTCTTAAGGACTATTTTGTATCGAACAAAATTTAGTTTTGACAGCACTAAAACTAAAATTAAAGCCTTCAGAATCGGCTTTAATAACTACATCTACATAGACGATGATTTCCATTACATTCAAGTGTTATTTTAATAAATGTAGTACTATAGAATTAAATGAAACTTGTGAAGAATTCACGATTTAAACAAACGGCTCATCTCAATAAATACTATGATTAGGATAACCGACCTGTTTCGACAGGTTCAGGCTGCCTTTGTCAGGGCGAGGCGACGACGTTGTGCCTCGCAGGACTGCGTTCGTAAATTAGGGGTCGCGACACGGGTTCTAATGACATCTCTGTCGCACGCGTTGAAAATTGTATACGATATCCTGCTGTCAGTGTTGGAACCTGACGAAATTGTTGATTTATGATCGGCTATCGGTGCAGGTGTCGTGAACAGTCCGAGCGTTTGCGTGTCAAAACTATTTTATATTAAGGTGGCTCCGTCGGAAAAATTAGCAACTGGATTCGTGATGGTTGAAATATCGAACAAAACCATAATAAAATAAAGTTCTTATCAGCTCGCACTGCAGCATGGCTGTTACGTCAGTCGCTGCGGCTGACTAGTGCGAAAATAGTG
The DNA here is from genome assembly GCA_934047225.1 of Ypsolopha sequella. Classification (NCBI taxonomy): domain Eukaryota; kingdom Metazoa; phylum Arthropoda; class Insecta; order Lepidoptera; family Ypsolophidae; genus Ypsolopha; species Ypsolopha sequella. The sequence goes on from OW204011.1 coordinate 6,814,909, forward strand.
TGTTTTTAATTTATTTTATCTAAAATAAAATGAATTTCCAAGAACTGAGAAAACCATATCATTGAATATTACTTTGTCTAGAAGTTTATAAATGTTTATACTGTTTCGATAAAAACAGTAGCAGTTATATTGTTACAAGTGGACAAAAAATCGAGAAATAAGGGTAATCTTGGAATTTTTTCGCTTCACTTCTGTATATTAAAATAAAATTCAGAAAAAACCACATCACTATTTGTATCATGTAGATTACTATGTATTTTTCTTCTATTAAAAAATGCTATAGTTACCGTATAAAATGGTTATAAAGTTACTCAGTTGAAGGTCGTTGGCGTTGGGAGAAACATTAAAGGGCTAGTGTTTTCATAGTGTCACCAAACAACGTTAAAAACACGGAACTCACAGTACTGTACTTACTCAGAGAAGGCCGTTTGAATCTTCAGAAACTTAGGTGCAATTAAAGTTACCAGATCCAGTAACATGAATTCCTGACAAAATTCCTGATAATTCCTGTCACTGCCATTAATTTCCTGTCACTTTTATAATGTTTTATGTGAATGCGAAAATGGCGCGATTTTGAACTCTTTTTGTTATAAAACAACGTGACTCAATAACAATAATATTTTAAGCATTTATTCTTTCTCTTTCAAAAATTCCTGACAAATGCAATTTTTTCCTGATTTCCTGACAGAGGGTCAGAATTCCTGACATGTAAGGAAAATTTCTGTTGTCTGGTAACCCTAGGTGCAATTGTGTAAGAAAATCGTATTTATTTGACAGCTTAAAACGTACGGTTTTAATTTGTGTCGATTCGATGTACCACATCTTAACTTATTTTACAGAACTAAACTTAATTTAAGCGTTCTGTCCTTGTCTTTTCGATAAAGAAAGAAAAAGACAGGACACCTAAAATATGGTTAGTCGTGTCAAATAAGTTAAGTCGTGTTACGCCGAATCGACACCATCGTCAAACTGCTATTCACCTGATTGCAAATTAGCCAGTTTGACAATTGAAATCGTACGTTTTACGAGTCGTACGTACAATTCCAGGGCTGTCAGTTACCCGATCGTATAGTACTTATTGCGGCAAGCCGATGGTTTACATCGAATATAGTATTTTTATTTATAACGCAGGTAATTCCACATGTGGTACTAGGGTAGCAATAACTGATAATTTATCCCCCCCACCCTTTACCCCACATAAACAAAAGCCTCATGAATTATCTGTGTATACAAGGTGAATTCCTGAACATCGTCCAAATTCATACTTGAGCCTTGGTAAGTGATCAGCATCATGAACCAATAACAATTTTTGTAAAATTCACTCAGGACTGGAAGTGAATTACTACCGGGAAGTCGAAATTCCAATTTACAAATTTCACAAAAAGTGTTATTGATTCATGATGCTGATTACTTACCTTGTATAAGGTGACCTTTGTTTATATTTCTAACCAAATTCATACTGTAGACTCGTTAAGTGGTCAGGACCAAGGAACTTTTTTTACAGAATACGAAAAAAACATTTTCGCACCTAATTTGAGAGTCAATTAGTATAGGAAGTCCAAACTTTACTTTGCGTTTTTCACCAAAAGGGTCATTGAACCTTAGTACTGACCACTTACCGAGTCTCCAGTATGAATTTGGCTGTATAAACAAAGGTCATCTTATTTTCAATTTACATAGTAGCGTATAATAATATCTTTCAAATAACGAAGTCCGAGTTAAAAAACATCAGATAACGGACTTTTCATTGTATTTCCATACAAAAAGTGTAACATCGCTTTTCTGATAATTAATATACCCGTTAAACGTCAGTTGTTCGGTACAAAGTGTACAACTTAACTTGGTATTTCTTGTTAAAAAGTTAAAATTATTTTGTTTACAAAGCTATTATTATTAATAGCTTTGTAAACAAATCACTTTTAACTTCTTTACAAGAAAAACAAAGTTAAGTTGTGCACTTAGTACCGAGCGACTGATGAACCTTAACGTTAAACGTCAGTCGCTTAGCGCAAAGTGCATAACTTAACGTTGTTTATCTTGTTTAAAAGGTAAAATTTGAAAAACATTTTGGTATGTGGCAATTGACGCAATAGTTTAGTATTAGTGAGGTTTATAAAGCACGAGTTTGAAATTTAATGCATATTTAGTCATGATCTTGTCCAAACATTGTTGAAACAGCATTTTAAGTTGGTTTTGAAAAGATCATGACTGTGTATACAATTTTTAAACTGTTGCTTCATAAACCTCACTAATACTAAACTAGGGTACGTTTCGTAACGTGTGATTATCACTCGGAGCGATGCGAATTTTACCCTGCATCGTTCAAAAATCGACCCGAGTGAAACCGAGGGTAAACGAACTGTTACCTGACAGTTGCGCTAAGTGTTTAGAAACGCTTTCGGGAAATGTGAATATCGCACTGACAAGTGCGATTTCTAACTCTGTTTGGGTACCGTTAAAATTCGCCTGACGTTTCGAAACTGCTTCGACAGGATTATGGCTTGCAAATGCAAAGGTTGCAATGCCATCCATATTAAAAGCAATAGGTATTTAGGTACTTTACTTAATTAATTTATTTTGATTTGAGGTTATGTATTTACTTGACGTGTGTCACTCCAGACCGTTTCAAAACGCTTTTCTCACGGGAATCACTCGCAAGCGTTTCAAAACCAGATCTTTCATTCTCTTTCTAGTATATAGCTTTGTCTCTTTCTTAAAAACGAGTGAAATTTCGCACGAAGATCACACGTTTTGAAACGTAGCCCTATTGTCGTCAATTACCACAGACCAAAATGTGAAATTTTATTTTTCCTAAGAAAAAAAAACAAAGTTAAGTTATGCACTTTGCGCTAAGCAAATGACGTTTAACTTTAAATGAGAAAGAAATGGAGCTGAAAGTTTACATAATTGTTACATGTACTTTGGATTGTCTCTGTTTAATTAAGTTACACTAATAAATACAATTTCTTCTTGTATAGCAAGATACTTGTCACCCATAGCATGTTTCTGTCGCATTATTTTTCCATTAGTAAAATAGGCTATTTGACTTATTTCGGACGTAATTTTAAATGATTATTTATAACATAATAAGCACACTTCTTTGATATTTCCGAGAAATTTTACTGTTTTATTAATAAAATAAATATTTAAGTTTACGTTTTAAAAATCGCTCCGGAAACGATGTTTCTGTAATGGCGCTGGTCACGTGACACGCGTGACGTCACACGCTAGTAAACAAGTTCACATAACCTCAACAAAACAGTGCACCTAAGTGAATTCTCATTACAAAATTTATCCAAAATTTACCGAAAAGTGCTTCACAGATCGAATTTAACACTCAGAAAACATAAAATGCAAACAACAATCAGTCTAGGAATCCATGTTTACTTGCATGTGACGTCACCATGAGTTGCCACCAATCACAGAGCGTTCGCGGCACATTGCCGTCACAGATAAGATATTTTAAAATATTATATTTTATTTCGCGTAATTTGCAAAAAATATGCGTAATTTAGTTTAAATAACGTGAAATATGTCTTTTTTAGGCTATTATCTGATAGGATGACCACAATTTGTAATGTATTTTCAATGTTGTCAAATAGCCTATTGGATCAAGCTGATTGCTGTCTATTTACACACTTTACTAAAATCACAAATACCGCTGAACATCCCGGACAACTTCCACAAACCTCATGCAATGATATTAGAAGAAAGTTTAGATAGGCTATAAGCGATCCGCGAGTGGCACGTTTAAGGCGCTACGGAAATAAAATCGACACTTTAAGACCCTGCCATTCCAAAATGAGCATTTTGTTTAATTAATATTGTCAGTTCAATATCTCATTCAAATACAAGTTAAATATATATTACAATAGAGCATATGCTCTAAACACAAGTTGATCTAAAAACGTAATTGAGTTAACTTCACTCGATAGAAAAAAATCACAAAGTAAGCACGTCAAATTGCGAATAAATGTGTTTATAGCAAAGGTGTTCAACGGAGAGAATTAAAACTTTTCCTGAATTTTCTTTACAGATAACTAAAGACACTTATAGACCCATTTTTATTTATTCCTCAATACTTTTTCAGAGATTCCAGAAAAACCTCGCAAATTCACTGATTATGCGTGCCCGCAGCGCACGAAGCGAGCGTTCTAATGTAGACTTTCTGACAGTATCATTGAGTTCAAAATTACTTAATATGATTATCGTGTTGGATGCGTAGGGCCTTAAGGACTTGCATATCTACTTCAGTAAATAATAGATTATTTTTGGATCCTTTTTCAGGGATCTGTTAAAACAGAAACGCGATTGGAGAAATTCGGCTCGATAGAAATATTTATTGAAATGAGGTCCTTTTCGACACCAATTCTTCTGGTTTGACAATTTAGAATGATATATACACTGCAACTATATTTTACTAGATGGGTTTTAATGGTATCTAGGACCAGCCCCTCTATTCTGTATTCTGGTTAAACGAAATTTTGATAGCAACTTTAGTACATTTTATATTAATAAAAAACCTAATTTTTGCTACTTTGCCACGAATCCGTCCCTCTCGCAGTGAGGATTTTTTCCCATATGGAGTAACAGAGACGCTAAAACTTTTACATATCGCCTTAAACTTGGCTAATTTTCCAACCTGAACTCAGTATCGCGTCGGCGTCAGCGCAGCGCACGACGGACGTCGCACGGGACGATGCACAGTAACATATAGGTCTTGTCTCTTTTTCGCTCGCGATAATTATGAATTGACTTCCACATTTCAAAGAGAAAACCAAAAGCATTTACGGTAGAGGGCGCTGAGTGTTTGTATCTTATCACGCACTTGTAAAAGACGCTCATAGATGTTATTTTTGCATTCCACATTTCTAAAGACTTGTGCCTTTTTTTTCTGTGTATTCTTCATGAATTCTACATGGTGTATCACTCAGTTGAAGGAGGAGCTAAAGAAAAGAGTTTCTTCGCTGCGAGGAATGAAAGGAGACCTTGTCGTTCAAGTTCCCTTTCCTTTACATCCAAAAGCCACACAAACACCCATTGCTTTAACTTTTCAATGAAAATAATAAATTATTCAATTATTTGTATGTGAACTGACAAGCTAACAAACACAAACACACAGCGCCCTCTATGCGGAACTAATTTGACAGTAAGCACCCCCAAGTCATTTATGTTGCGTGCCGTTTTAGTAGTCCGATTCTTGTGTAGGTAATCTATCTACACTTTCTTTTAATATCATGTTAGAAATTTATATACTCATTCACAGTAACCGCGCAAGGAAACTAATGGTTTGGTTGATAGTTGTTCAACATAAACAGAAGAACACGTGGTTTCGGTTAATGTTATCTGTATCACAGTACAAGGAAAAGGAAGCAGTATTATGCCTTCATAGAAATGGCCCGAAATGACGCACTTCGAAATCTCGGGAGCTGTCGGGGGCCGCCCATTTCATTTCATTTATTTATTCACAAGCAATATACATCGCATTTGAATTTCAGTCACAGTTGTGCATCAGTCACGTACGCACGTTACCGCGTTGACACTGTTAGCCACTCCAGTGCATTTTCGTAAATTATGGCACGAAATTATAGAATATGCTGTGCATTGTATGGCTGTTTAAATTTAATAATGTGACAATTTAATATAGCATTATCAAATACGTTGGCAGCTCTAGCGCGTGTTTAGGCACCGAGCGGCCGTAGGTATTGATTTAAAGGACACCGCCAAGTTAAACTACTGTCTACTTCCTCATACTGTGCCTGTATTTACATCCTCACAAACTCTAGCACAATAGCCAAAATGCATTTTCGTTACAATGAGAATCACCGAAAGTTAAGTTATTAATGTTGATACAGAAATATTTGGAAATTTTCAAGACACTGCAATTATTGTTAGCTACATTAATAGATCTAAAGAACTAAAGCTTCATACAGTATGACAAGAGTCAAAGGTTCCATCATTAATGTACTCAGTGGCGTATTTACGTTAGGGCCAAAAGGGCCATGGCCCGGGGCGGCACTCTGCGAGGGGCGGCACAAGCTGCACCATGCGCTCAGCTTTGTGCGCCTTTCATTATCAATCGATAGGTACCTATCTGGTTTATTCGTTCAAATCATTTAATTTATATTGCTTTTAGACTTTAAAAAAAAAATTGTTCATCGGAAAATATGTAAATATTGAATTAATGGTGTTTATTTGTTTGTAAGGTATTTTTAGATTTTTTCATTAATTATCATCACAGCCCACATCAACACACTGCTGGATTTTAATTTATAATTGAAATATTTTTGCTTTTTTCTCGTTATGTTATGGGGCGACAAAACCTTACAGGCCCAGGGCGGCGATTCTGGCACGTGCGGAAAAATTGCGAAAGCAGATTTCATGTGATATTAAAACAGGTTTTCTAAGAATGTGTATCGATTTTCTCTATTAAAAACCTAAAGTTTTGTAGTCTTTATTGGACAAGGTTTTAGTTATTTAACTTTATATCGCATGGTATTTATCACACAATAAACAAAAGTCGAATGATTGATATTGCTTGTGAAAAATAATGCCAGAATAGCCGCCCAGGGCGCCAAATCTTAAAATACGCCACTGTATATACTTTATTATTTTAGATGATAGTAAGATTTAATTTTGACTTTTATTTATACAGGATGGCTTTTAATATAACTCCGAGAATTTAATAGGTTGTAGAAGAATAAAAACTGGTTTTACAATAACTATCCTGAATTCATTTTATTTATTTAAAAAAAAGTTAGAGCCACTCAAAGATTTAAGATTTCATTTTGACTTTCATTTATACAGGATGCCTTGTTATGTGACTCCGATAATTAATAGATTGTAGAAGAATAAAAACTGGTTTTACAATAACTATCCTGAATTCATTTCATTTATTTTAAAGAAAGTTAGAAACACTTAAATATTTCCGCAAAATCCAAAGAAATCATAGTCATCTGAAGAGAAAAGACAAGTAGATCGCGCGAAGTTATTTTTTATTCTTAACCCCACTATTTTGAACATGTATCGTATGGAAATGGCTAGGATAACTATACATTTTATTAAAATTTGTTCTACTAACTTTTCCTGATAACCTCTTAAATTATCAGGGTTTGTTTAAAAGTCAGCCTGTATAATTTCTAATTCTTTAATAATTATATGATGAATTATATGAATTAAATGAGACTTGAGGATAATTCATGATTTAAATAAAAATGGCTCACCTCAATACGTGTTATGATCGGGAAAGCCGACCAGTTTCAGCAGATTTAGACTGCCTTCAGTGTGAGGCGTAACGTCGTCGCGTAAACGTGTTCACTCGCTCATATGAAGGCAGTCTGAATCTGCTGAAACTGGTCGGCTTTCCCGATCATAACACGTATTGAGGTGAGCCGTTTTTATATAAACCAATTCTTTAATATATCTATTATTATGCAATAACACTGACTTTCTCTTAATTCTCACTGACTTAGCTGCCTCAAACAAAGCTAGGGATGACCAGTTTACGTACTAATCTGTATCTTAATACCTAGATAATAAGGCAACATTAATTTAATAGATTTCTGATAAAACGACGCCTCATTCCATCCAGTCGTCACCGCCGTCGAAGGATTCAATCACGGACACCTGAAATTTCATCAAAATTATATTTTAAGAATATAGCAGCCCCATTACCACAAAATAGATACAACCAGAAGGCTGACTCGACGACGGAGCGAAAACAGACTCACACATGCATAGACGCATACGTATGATGATCTCGGCAGAATTTCGTATTGGCATTCACCCGAGTATCTCCGAGATCGTCGTACGTACGCGTCTATGTGTGCGTGCGCTTGTTTTCGCTAGTTATTCGGAGTAAACATTCTGTAAGTGGCATTGTAAGTTTTGTGCCATTACTGTATTCCTGTGACTTCAATCAAGGGCGGATCCAGGATTTATTTTGGGGGGGGGGGGGGGTATTCCCACAAGGTTTATCAAAAAGTAAAAAAAAGGAAACTATGATAGAAATAAATTTCTATGTTTGAACACTTGGCGATTTATCCATCGCAAGGAGATGTAAATTAACATTTATCATTGCAGTATAGAAATCCCGGTTCAGAGCTCCTCACATCCAGATTTACTTTTCTTTCTGCGTTTCTATACTGCAATGATATAATGTTAATTTAAAAAAAAAGGAAAGTTTTAGGTGCTTTAAGACAGGTGCTTTTGACAGACCTATGCTGTGTAAAAGTGCACCCAAATCGAATTGAAAAGTAGAGTCAAATATTTGGAATTCCTAGGCGTTTGGAGGGGGGCGTGGCCCCCATGCCCCCCTCCAAACGCCAATGACTTCATATAACTTGAGCCCTGTGACAGCAGGACAGCGCTTTTTGTATTTCTAACTCTCTTTCTCATGCTCAAAAATGTGTAGCGCTGATTACTGTCACCAGTGTCAAATTGAAAAATCTTTTAAGTAATATATAACTTTAAACTGTCGCGTTTCGTACACATTATAATATATATAATCGGGTCTACCGCGATCAATTTTTACCTTTTTTACGAAATATTTTATATGAAACCCGTAGACCACGAGACATGCAACTGTCTCGAAACATCGGGTGTCCCCTTTTCGTAAAAAAGGTAAAAATGTATCGCGGTAGACCCGATATATATTATAATCTTAAAAGTAAGGTTTAAAAATCTGAATAAAATCTGTATCGAAAGTTTATGCAAAACTCTGTAGAAAATCTGTACACATGGCAGCCCCGGCTGTCACAGAGCTCAAGCTATATATTTTACGGACTGTAGTGACCGCACAAGCGAAACTAGGTATACACAGGGTGTAAATAGACATGGCCCTTCGTCAGTATGTCACCAATTTGGTCAACATACGTCCTTTTACACCAATTTTTTCAACGTACGTCCTTTTACACCAATCTGGTCAACATACGTCCTTTTACACCAATTTGGTCCACATACTACGTCTTTTTACACCAATTTGGTCAACATACGTCCTTTTACACCAATTTGGTCAACATGCGTCCTCCTAAAATACAGGAAATACAGGCTACTTTTGTGGTTAAGTTTAGGCAAAAAATAATTTTCACTAGCCGTAAGATCCTTTTGAAAGTACCAATCCTAAGTTATTTTTATGCAAATAAACATTAGGTGGCCATAAATTTCTTTCGTCACTCTACTTTCATTCATATTTTCTACATGTCCTCTACATATATTTATTTCGTTTTCATACTACACAACATGTAACAGAAAGGTGCGGTCATATTTGAAGAGCTTATTCAGTCAATAGTGCAAAACAACTTTTACTCTTGTAACAGATCGGACCTCATCTGTTCACGTCTCAATTCACAAATAAATGTTCTTATAATGAACAGGAAGATTGTTGTATGTAACCAAATAAATTACGTTTAAATAAATAAAGCAAATTGAAATCGATCGCGTCAAATTACTGATTTTAAATAATAAATACAGTAAACTAAACCTCTGGCCCAAGCAATCGGTCCAATATTAAATAGATTAAAAACAAACTTTCGATTTCAAACATGATGGTTTCCATTCATGCGTGAACCCTAGCAAACTGTAAGTTATTACAATGTAGACGATACGGCGGCACTGGCAGTTGCTGTATACCCATTTCACTCGCTCTTATATCTGTTATCATTTTGTCTCTTTTGGTCGATTTCTTATTGGCGTCAAAAGGACTGCGAGGATTTCATAGGAAAATGGATCTTGTAACGATGTGCATTAGGTTGACTCCAATAAGGTGTGAATAGAGAGTGCGGTGAGAACGGAAAGAAGGCAGAGATTGGTGAGAATAGGGAGTACAGAGAGTACGGAGAGTATAAAGAGAAGGAAGAGTATGGAGAGTATGCAGAGAACGGCACCGAGTATATAAGGTCATGGAAAAGCGGTTTGAGGATCAGATATTTTTATACCATCGTCGAAGTGCTGTCAAAAAGTCTCAAGGTGAAGTCTCATACCAAGTTCAGAGTATTGTTACGGGGTGGGTTTTCTTTGCTTCAATAGTAATTTTGTTTTCGGAACTTGCGATTAAAATACGGAATGTGTCAATCTATCTGTTCGTTTGACCACGGGGTCATTTCGCGTTCGCGTTAGCTTTTAGGTGGCTGTATGCCCTTTTATCGTAAGTAGATTCGGTTATGGTCAATAGTTTTTGACTTTTCCGACTCGGAGATTGACACAGACGCGTTTGAATTCGTATAGGGTGAACGAGGAACGAGCTAGATTCCGCGATATGTAAAGGGTTCGATAATCGTCTTTTCAAGTTCCGAAATTAAAGTACGTACTTAAATAATGTAGTAGTGCATAGGTCGATTCAGGGGTTGATGGGGAGGGCAGGGAGTATGGTCTCTTCTTAGTAATGCCGGACGTGGAAACGGGAAGATGTACCAGGGTGACAATGTGGCATAGGGCTAGTCTCTGGGAGATCTTGAAGAATCAGGCAGGGATCTTACAGAGCGGAAGTCGCACTGGACTAAATTCGGGTCACCTATTGGTGTGAACGACAGAATTTAGTTTTAACCTCCTCTGGAGGGAAGCAAGCGTCTGGGATGACCTTGCGCCAGTTTTACATACTGGAAACACATCCTCCATGAAAGGCGATGTTTATGGCAAAGCGTCCGTGCCGTGAAGAGGTTGCGATTTGTTCTAACCTTTGTCATCTGACTGAGCTGGTCATGGTCTCATATCTATATATTTATATATACACATGATCATATAGGCTATCCCAGCCAGCGGGGTGACGTCCTTTTTACCTACTGTATCACCCCCTGTCTGAGTAGGGCAAAGTTTTAGGGTGTTAGGCACACACAGGGGTTCCAACTTGCCCCGCGTCTTTCTGTCGATTAGTTGAGGGGTTGTATGGTGTTTGCTAGCACAATATACAACCACACACACGTTTAATTGTAAATGTGAGGTGACGGACCTCTAGCCTTGAAATCCACACATTTGAAAGCTTAGGAATACTTGATTTTAGGGCCAAATGTTAGGCAGGTAAATTCTAAAATAAAGTCTACTGTTAGGATATTAATAATCTATTTTTGAGAAATTATACATAGTGAGAGGTATCAGGTAACCTTCATCATTGTTTAGAAAAAATAGGTCAGTACATTTAATTTGGTTTAGGTTATAAGGTTCCAAGTACATAGGGATCTCTGAAAATTAGATTTTAGTGGTTCAGGAATAAGTGTTGTTTGTTGACTAGTTTCATTATTTATTTAAGATGGTTTTATAAACCCACAGAACCCTAATTTTTAATACTAAAGCATAAGGCTTTGATATTGGCAATAAATATGAAATGATATCAGTATTAGAAAACATTTGAGTTTCACCACTTAAGGATCTCTAAATATGATGTACTTACTTAGGTATTTCTTTTAAGAAATAAGGAGGCTTGAGTTTGGCACAAGAATATGCCTAAATCATAGAGAAAGCATACATAAGTCTTGATTTTGAATTCATGTTGATGAAATGTATTCTGGACTACAAAAGGTCATAACTGTGGTACCTACCAAACCCTTCTTAAGGTCAGTTCTTAGTGAAAACTAAATTGAAATGATTTGAATCTATATTTATCAATAAATAAGAACCTTTTACATATCAAATCAAATAATCTGATTGTAGGAGTCCAAAAATAGAGTGCAGTGACTTGACGGCATTGTTTGGTTAGTACTTACTATCCAGAAGAAAGTTCTTAGGTGAAATAAGAAATGGCTTTGATTTTAATACCCATTTGACTGTTAAATTATTTACTTACTGAGGAAATAGCTCTGGGAGATTTTATTCAAGAAATAAGAATAATTTCAATCTTTATCAATACTCAATAAACTTAAAATACAAATGATGTATTTGTTTGCATAAAAGTTTTCCATTGTCTGGCAAACAAGGCCTTAACTATTACTATACACCAAATATGGGGTAGTAAAAGTTGTATCTTCGTCATTGGAAATAAATAAATACATCTATGGAACAAAAACTAAGTTCTATTAGTATTATTATTACTACTTTACCTAGAGCAGGTTTTTCAATCAAAAGTACTTACTTATATTGAAATTATTCTATTCAGTAGTTATAAAATTGACTACATAAATGGCTGTGATTTGTGAAGGATTGAAGGAAATTCTTACCCATCATTTACAATTACATAAAGATAAAACTACTAGTATAAAGTAGATAGTTGCCTATTAAATTCATTTATATAAGGTAATTTATATTGGCTAATTTTCATGTAAGGGGTTCATTAAATGAAACCTATGTACACATGAATGAAGGTACGGTAATTAGGTAACTGGTATTGAGTCTGGTAATGGTATAAAAAGATGTCCATATGATGAATTGTGTCTTTGGTATGATTAAGACACGTGCTGATGGATTCAACATCTTTTCTAATTTATTTTTAGTAAATTATCTTTATAATATTTTATAAAACATGTACCTTAATTCAAAGAACTAAGTTTCATTTAAAACAAACAACCGTCTAACTTTGATACTATGGTTTTGTTCGTACTATATTATGAACTTTACATCTCTAGTTTGGAAAGCCAATGTTAATTACTGTACATTATATTTGCTGAGAAATGCCTAAATGAGATTAAATAAAACACCAGTTATTCTAAAATATATTCAACCAAATATTTTTCATAAATTACAGCTGTTATGTCACCTCAAAGTTCTTTTAACTTTAATTCCTCAGCTAGAGATCTCTCTTTAGCTATCTAACCTTCTCAAGACACTAAAAGTTAATAGTGCTAGGGACTAAAATTGTTTCTGAGAGCAATCATATATTGTACTTAAAAGACAGACAGATAAACACTCTTTATTTGGATTCATGCTCATAAGTTTTGAAGTTTGAACTCTTAAATTAATCTTTCAGTATAATGTGGACTACTGATGAGAGCACAGCTCTTAAATATTATTTCAAGTTAATGTTTATTCATTCAATAAAGTGAAGTCTCCTGGCTAGAGCACAGCTCTTAAATTGCTTCAAGTTAACGTTTGTTTATGATTGATAATAGGTAGTTATTATTATAACGGAATACAACTTTTAATAAGGGTTTGTCTAGCTAACTTTATCTCTGAATCACTTTTAAAAAATTTGGGTTCTACTTAAGGCGCGACGTAAGGTTCTAATCTGACGATCACACTTTGGCCATATATCTGTTAAAATCATTTCTATTAAGCACCAAGCGTTAAGCTATGTAGGTTGTAAGTGGGTTTGTTATTGGGAGGATTCGACGGAGTTCAGTATGAGCAGTAGTGGTTTTTACAGGAGGTTTTAGTACACTCTGGAGCCAGCCCTGAAATCACGCAAAAAAATTCAACTGTTTCATACAAAAATGCAATGCCGCTCGGCCGAAATGTATAGGAGTGCAGATATTTTTTTCTAAATTCCAAGGTTCGTTCCATAGTAAAAGTTGTTCTATACCATTGACTGAATAAGCTCTTCAAATATGGTTACACCTTTCTGTTAAACGTGGCATAAACCAATCCATCAAAACGCTTTAAAACACCTTCTAACGTTTTTTTTGCATGACGTAAGGGTTGCCTGGAACATATTGCTATTAGCAATAATTGCCGCCCTTGTACACCATGTTTAATTGTTTCTTTTGTCTTTTAAGTTATTTGTGTAAATGTGTAAAAAGTGTTATAAATAAAAATAAATAAAATACGTTATAAACATTATAATGTTGAACTTACCTCCTCTCTAGGGCTGTCATTGCTGCTAAATCCACCTCCAAGTGCGTATCCCGCCAGGCCCCCTGCTGCGAGGGCCCCCACACCGAGCCCTACAGCCGCCCCTGTCCCCATCCCCGACCGCTGCTGAACCATGGGGCCCCCAGGCATGCCCTGGACTGGGGCCACACCGCCAGCATACATTGGGGCCTCGTACCCCTGAAATGTTTTAGAGTCTTGATGATAAATGGGACTAAAAATGGTTTAAGCCTCAAGCGAGATAAAAAGTCAAGACGTAGTTTACTTAGGGTTGCCAGATGCAGGCTTATTAATTCCTGGACATTTCTAGGGTTACCAAAGGCGTAAGTTGGAGTTCAAGTTCCAGCTCCAATTGTTGAGAGAGAAAAGTAGAGAAATATTCTAAAATTAAAATTCTGGTATTTATAAAGGGAAAACAAAATACAAATTACCGTCAAAAAGTTTCATTTTAGGTGAAAATTGCGTTTCATTTAATTAACATACATAAAATTATTATTATACTAGTTTCTTGTTAAACTTAGGAAGACATTCATCGTCAAGTATTATTAAAATTATAACAAAAAAAAATATTACCGCCTCTCTTTGGCTTGACTAAAAATTATTGTATCAACTAAACACAAAACAAAACACCACTCTGACTTGGCTAAAATTAAATTTATCAATATTTCGTCGTGAGTACGCCATACTTGCTTGGCTTGATCATACTTAGGTGTAGTTATCGTAATTTTGTGAAAGAAATAAACTGTTATTAGGGGATTCCGGGACAATAATTGTAATTAGTGGACACGGGACTTCCCAGCCATCTGGCAACCCTAAGTTTACTCCATGTTGCGGGTGAAGCAGACCAAAAGCACAAAATAACCACTTACAGAGGGTTTACTCCGCATAACTAGCGAAAACAGGCGCACGCACACATAGACGCGTACGTACGACGATCTCGGATGAAGTCGGTCCAATGACAATACGAAATTCTGCCGAGATCATCATACGTACGCGTCTATGCATGTGTGCGTCTGTTTTCGCTCCGTCGTCAAGTCGGCCTTCTGGTTGCATATATTTTGTGCCAAAAGTGAGACAGTTTCGTGTTCGTACACGTCTTGAATCTCACGCATGCGCAATCTGTCTCAGTTTTTACTGCTGGCAACACTCACTAAGCGCACACACATGTTTACGAAACCGGTTTACTTGACGTTTCATTTGGTCTGAGTTTAAGCGAACATAAAGACCGGGACTAGAAAAGTCATGTTTTGGTGAGGGTAAAGAGAAAGGCCAATGCGAGTAAGCGGGATAGACTGAAGAACACAATATTAGCGCCTCGCACACTTTTGAACAAAGCAGGATGATATAGCCCCAGACTTTCTGGCAGAGTAATTTCTAGATATGAAAGTGACAAAACCGGATGTACGTGTATGTGAATCTAAGTCTATAAATGACTGTGTGCAAATTCGGTCCAAGCGCCGCCAAGATCAAGACATATTTGAAATGAAAGGACATAATGAGCGTATTTCCTTGTGTCAAATTTAGTGTTAAATAAGATTCCTAGATGGCACTGTCATATTCTTGGCATTGGATCCTATATCATGCGATGGCAACTGCGCTGGTGTGGCCATGTCTCGTGCACGTCTAATGAGAGGTTGGCGAAGCGTGTCTTCTACTCGGAGCTCCGAGAAGGCAAGCGCAAACATCCCTGTTTCTCCGTTTCAAGGACGTGTTGAAGAGACACATGAAGAGTTGCGATATACCCCATGAGACCCGGGAGAAACACGCAGCTCAAAGACTAGAGTGTAGACATCTTGTGCAAACAAATGTTTTTAGCTTTGAAGCACAAAGACGAGCAGATCTCGACTCCAAGCGAGACCAACTCAAGGCCCGACCACCTGTGGCTATTGACTACAATTACAAGAACGGAATACTCGGACGGTATGTGCGGACGAACATTTAAAGCCAAGATTGGTTACGTCAGCCACATTCGGGCACACCAGCGAAGCCCATCACACCCTCACCAATAGCAGTCGCCGTAGCCGTGTCGGCTTGGAGATCATCGTTCTTTAGCAACAGAATCAAAGACAAAATATGTACCAATGAGCATTTTTCCTTGTGTCAAATTTAGTGTTAAAAAAGATTCCTAGATGGCACTGTCGTATACTATAGCAACAGAATCAAAGACAAAATTTGCACGGAGTCCAAACAAACTAAAAACTACTTTGACATTGATTGCTACGAAACATATTTTATCTATGGTGACATGGACAGCGACATCTGGAGGAAAGCTAAGAACTAAGAAAAAAAAACAACGAGAAAAACGCTTATTCCAAATAAACTAAAAACCACTTTGACATTGATTGCTACGAAACACATTTCATCTATGGTGACATGGACAGCGCCATCTGGAGGAAAGCTAAGAACTTAGAAAAAAAAACAACGAGAAAAACGCTTATTGTGTCGATTCGGCGCAACACAACTTAACTTATTTGACAGGACTAACCTTAATTTGAGCGTTCTGTCTTTTTTTTCTGTATCGAAAAGACAAAGACAGAACGCTCAAAATAAGGTTAGTCCTTGTGTTTCGCTGAATCGAAGCCATTGTAGTCCTCAAGCAAGCAGAACCCCATCAAAATATATTCGAGAGATTTCGAGATATGACTAATTATGTTTTACAATCTCCCGTACTTCAGTTCTTGTAATTAAGGGACTGCACAATGCCAAAATTCAGTCCTGCTCTAATGCTTTAGTTTTTTAACTCTCTATCCTGCTCTAATCAGATGCCGCGCACGCAAAACTTCAGTTATTTTGAAATCGCGGCCTACATTAGGACATTAATTATAGAATTAAATGAGACTTGAGGATAATTCATGATTTATATAAAAACGGCTCACCTCAATACGCGCAGCCGCAGTGTGAGGCGTAACGTCGTCGCGTAAACGTCTTTACTCGCCCAGATGAAGGCAGTCTAAATCTGCTGAAACTGGTCGGCTTTCCCGATCATAACACGTATTGAGGTGAGCCGTTTTTATATAAATCATTACATTAGGACATTAACTATAATTTGTTTATGTAGTAATTTTTTAAGTAAGTATCTGTGTGTGTGTTGGTTTCGTTTAAATCGGTTTTGATATATGGAAACTGAATCGATTTTTTCGTGAAATTCATGCTTTTTTAAAAGTTATTTAATTTAAAAAAAATTGAAAGTACCTATGTTTATTTATAAAGTTTAATTAATAATTGTCTTGAGTCAAAAAACACACCATATTTTTTTCAAATTTTTACCACCTACATTGACGGAACTGAATGTTTAGCATTGTGGAGCCCCGTAACACGGGCGTCGACAAAAGTTTTTGCAAATGTAAAAATCTTAAGGAATGCATTTATTTTATTTTTTTGTTTTGATGGGGTTATGCTTGCTTGTGGACTATATTATGTCCTTTTATTAAACAGACATTTTAATCTTGACGGGGCGCTTGGACCAACATCCATACAAGTTTGCACACTGTCATTTCCTTGGAAATTACAAATTTAATAACTAAAAAGATAAGATACACAGTTTATCCAGGATAAGACAGACAAAAATACACTGCGTGACACATCGAACAGCTGCGTGTGTGACATGATTCTCTTTTTTGAATCTTTTGATTTGTAAATTCTAAATTTAATGAACAAAATGGATGTGATTTTTATTTAACTTCTACGTTTAACTATAGAAATAAACAAAATTAAGAAAATACTTAATTTTTTCCACAATTCTTTGTAATTGCTTTTTTTTCACTCTTTATTTTCTATTAAAAAGAATAACAAAAGTAGAATCATATTTCGATGTAAAGTCGAGAAAATTTAACTGTGTGATACCATAGACTAAGTATTACTACGTATAGACTAGCAGTTCCCATACATCAGTTTGTAGCCACAAAAAAGTTGTAAAATTCTAACGAAATCTAGATGGCATTGCTATATCCTCTAACGAAAACGATGCTAAAAAAGACCGATTGGTGACGCTAGTGGTACAGCGATGTCACGTAACATAAAAACAATTCCCACTTCGATAATTGATGGCGCTGAAATATTCACTGTTAGTGTTGCCAACTTAACGCCATCTAGTTTTTCTTAGCAAACCTATTACAGCCACATGTTTACTTGGTAACCATGAAAGTTTACTTGCAGCCAATTAAACAAATTATGCTTATTTGCTACACTTGGCGACAACTAGTGTTGTAAGGGCACGTAAAAATTTTCTACGCCTTGATGTATGGGAGTTGTCGATCTATACATAGTAATACTTAGTCTATGGTGTTACCGACTAAAGCATCGTTTCTCAAACTGTAGGTCGCGACCCCCAGATAGTCGCAATTCGCCAAGGACATAGGTTCTATCTATAAAAATATCTATGTCTAGTGACGTGAAACTTTGATAAACGTTAAAATATAAAGGGATGGGGTCGTAAATGTTTTTATTTTATGTTTTAGGTTTTTAGGCGGTCAAGATAATGAAAAGATAGTAAAACAACGCTCTAAAGAACCGTGTCTGTTGTAAAACGTAATTTAAACCAATCAAAGATCCGGATAGCCGTTCATAGATTAACAATTTCGTCAGATTCCAACACTGACAGCAGGATAGCGTATACGATTTGCAACGCGTGCGACAGAGATGGCATTAAAACTCTAATCTATTAACCCAGCCCTGCGTGTGCAATATTTTCCACGTTGTAACGTTTTTAGAGGACCTCTCGGTTACCGGGCGATTACTTTATCAGCTGAGCCACCCAGATCTCTATAACTATAATTTATATAAGCTATACAAAGAATACAAACCGGTCCATAACCTGGAACAAACAGAAAACAAAAGTCAATAAAATGGCGGAAGCTTTAAGAGGCCGGCGGAGCAATACCAAAAGCATTTGTAAATCATAGATCTTCTTAGGATCCATCCATCCATCATCCTGGAAGAATTGCCCATACTCACACACGCTGGGCAGGCGGGTTGGTGAGCGCGGTGTCGGAACCCTCGCACCAGTGACGCCGCCACCAGTCTGTTCCATATAACAGATGGATATACCGCCATCCATCGGTCCCAGGCATGGTGGACCTCCTGGTTTTTTGCCTGTGAGCTGTCCTCTTACTCCCCCCCGAATTACTTCGAGGGGTCTCCAAGTAAGATTTAATAGGATAGTGCGTATTTATTTCGATTGCACTACAGAAGTGCGTTCATTAAATAACCCTGGGCTGGGTAGGAACACTGAGGTTGTAACGCTGAGTTTTTGAACGGGTTTCATCGTGTAGCGACACTCCAAACGTCAGTTGTCATTTTTGCATTATATTTAGTATAATAAAGTTGAGAGGACCTCCTCTACACGAAATTTAACGTAAATATATCAACTATAACGTAGAGAAGACCCCCTCGGTACGAAAATTAACGTCATTTCATTTACGAAAATTAACGTGAATGTCGGGTGACGTTTCGAGCCTATACGAACCTTGCGAACCCTGCTCAGAGTTGATGTTGAAAAATTCGACACCAGTGTAGCGACACTGTCATTTTTGAACGGTCGGTGTTGAGACGCGAGTTCATTTTTGAACGGGTTAGTGTTGCGACACGGGTAGGAAACCCAACTCGGTGTGAGTTTATGAACGAATATCAGTATATCTAGGTTCCCAAATATATATTTTGAAAGGACACTGATTTACTGACATTATAAGCATTTTCAAAATTTCCATAGAAAGCTTATTCTTCTTATTATTCATGTTAAAATCAATGTTCTTGTTTAAGGGGGAACGAGTCGTATCCTCTACGAAACGCACAACTTAAGATGGTTCTTCTTATTTTTTAATTACAGATATTAAATAAAATTGATTTATGGCATTTCGCGAAGTGTCAGTTGGGATTTTCCGGGAAAGTTTTGTTATTTTATGCATTACGTTGTAAGTGTATGGGCACACATACTTAAAAGCGTGATTTAGGTTTGTGTGCCCATACATTTACAACGCAATGCATAAAATAATAACATTTTGCCAGAATAGCCTAACTGACACTAAACTATGTTCGCGAAATGCCATAAATCACATTTTTTTAATATCTGTAATTCAAAAATAAGAAGAACCATCTTAAGCTGTGCGTTTCGTAGAGGATACGACTCGTTCCCCCTTAATACACATTTGGGAACCTAGATATTCTGTAATGCAAACGGAATAAATACACACTACCTTGAGAATATCTATGATTTACAAATAGTTTTGGTATTTCGTTTTTACGAACTAGGATTGCTGCGCAAGCCTCTTAATTCCATTACTAATAGGGATTTGATATAAGAAAGCGTAGGCGCGCGTACGGAACGCTTTGTGAACACAACATTTCTATAATATAGTATTCAAACTCAAACTCAAACTCAAAACATTTATTGCAACTAAGTGTACACAAGTGTTACATTTTTCTTCGACCAAAATAAAATAAATGGACGGGCCACAGCGTAAAGATTTTTGAAGTTTGTAAAGTGAGCGCCGGCTCTCACTTCATCTCTGTCTCTGTCTGATAGAAGAGTGATACGTACGCTTATTATTACATGCCATCCAAATAACTGACGAAAAAACGCCTTCTTGTGCATTTCCAAAGTGCAAAAAGCAAAATAAAGACTTACAATTAGGTATTGAAGTATAGTGGTATCGATTCGGCATAACACGTCTTAACTTATTTTGACAGGACTAACCTTATTTTAAGCGTCCTGTCTTTTTCTTTCTTTATAGCAAAGACAAGGATAGAACGCTTAAACTTAGTTTAGTCCTGTCAAATAAGTTAAAATGTGCTTCACCGAATCGGTACCATTATATATCCAATTGCTTAGACTCGTTATGAGTGAGCAAATTGTAAAGACAAGGCCCGTCCATTCTTTTTATTTTGGTCGAAGACATTTTTAAAAATATTATTAAAGTGCATTACAAACTAGAAAAGATCAATCAGAAACAAACCCAAAGACAAGAATTTGAAAAAATTCCCCGGGCCAGGATTCGAACCTGCGACCTCTTGTCATCAAGACAAGTTCGAATCATGGCCCGGTGATTTTTTTTCAAATTCTTGTCTTTGGGTTTGTTTCTGATTGATCTTTTCTAGTTTGTAATGCACTCTAATAATATTTTTACATATATGTAGATTTTATATAATAATATTTAGAGTATTCATAGCGATGGATTTCGCAAAATAAACAGAACTTGAAAACTTAGCTACCCTTGTCGGGCACAGCAATATTTACGCTAAGGTAAGAATAGTGGCACATTTTCTGTGATGCCTGGCGCTCTATAAGGTCTTTCAATTTAAATGGAAAGTAATTTAGGAGGTGATTCAGTATCGTTAATACATCACATTCCACTGCAAAGTACTTTTTTTGCGCCAACTTTTTCTTCACTTGTCCATACAAGCTGTGTCAGCTGATCGGACCACGTTGTACTGAGAAGTGAAAAAAAAAGTTCGCGCAAAAAAAGTGCTTTGCAGTGGAATGTGATGTATTAACGATACTGAATCACCTCCTAAATTACTTTCCATTTAAATTGAAAGACCTTATATCATATACAACGTGTAACAGAAAGGTGTAACCATATTTGAAGAGCTTATTTAGTCAATGGTATAGAACAACTTTTAGTATGGAGCTAACCATGAAATCCAAAAAAAAAAATCTGCCCTTCCATACATTTCCGCCGAGCGGCATTGCATTTTTCTATGAAACAGTAATTTTTTTTATAGCACACTGCGTAAAATGACCGCTTTACGTACGCTGCGCGTGCGTAAAGTCGGCATTTTCCGCACTTGTGCTATAAAAAATTATACGAAACTCGTGCGAGAAACTTTTTCTCGACTCGTGTGATTGCAGCACTCGCCTTCGGCTCGTGCAGCAAACTCACACTCGTCAGAAAACGTTTCATCGCTCTTGTATCGTAATGTACTATTTCGAAATACATGGTTTGTTCCATAGTAAAATTTGTTCTATACAATTGACTTGAATTGACTGAATAAGCTCTTCAAATATGGTTACACCTTTCTGTTACACGTTGTATAAGGTTAAATAATATTAGTTGGCGAAACTCAAAACATAGGTAGTACTAGTCTATATGAACAACTGTTTGTATGGGAGCTAAGCGAAATTCGCAACTTTTTTTCACTTCCTTCCATACAAATAGCCCCGATCAGCTGACTGGTCCAGTATGGAAAAGTGAAAACAAATTTTAATAATTTTGCATAATCCTAATAGTAAAAGTTGTTCATTTGGACATGTTCTATATATGTTTCAAATTTGAACTGGAATTTCGTAGTTACGTTACGAAATAATACCTAGGTCTTTTTATCTATGAAATTGCCGAAATTTTTCTTCAGATACATGAGTTCAGAGTTCCTGTAATTCAATAGCTATATCCATTATTCTGTGGGTAAACTACACAAACAGTGCTTTAACCTTTGATTAATTTAGTGAAGATTCATAACGCCCTTACTCGACTGATTTGACAAATGGAACAGGTATTTCGTACTATGTATATGCAATTACCATCAGCGAAAGAGATAGATTGACGAAACAAGACTTTTGAGTGAGCAAGACAGGATATCGCTTGGTCGGCTCGAGAGAAAGCGAGCTGAGCCGAGCGGTAAAGCCGAGTGTTACCGTTTTGTTACATGTTAAATATTACCGTCCTCTTCTGCAAATGGCGAAGTGTAAAACAAACAGAAAGTTTCTGGTTTTGGTGTACTTACGAGTGGAAGGTGGTGCCATGAAATTTGTTTTTTGTCTTTGAGTGATTTGTACACCCGATAAATGCACATAAAGGCATATCTGCAGGCTTTTTCTGGATTTTATAGAACAGGTAAAGGTGTTTTCAAATACGTGCACACAAACGCCGCCTGAAAGACTACTAAACAAAGATAGGCCCGCTGGACCTGTGTTTGTAGATCCAACTACGTTGTAGTTATACTGTATCTTCACTAAATTAATCACATAGGAAAACAGTTAAATTAAATTTTAGTGAGATATATTTCGGGCCATTCGGGCCATCAGGCGACTGATGCCGGGCCCGAATGGCCCGAAATATATCTCACTAAAATTTAATTTAACTGTTTTCCTATGTAATTATAATAATTTAAAAGACTAAGGGTCAATTTTCAATATTTATTTACACTAAATTAATCAAAGCTAACCTTTATTAATAATAATTAGCCCGTATATGCTGGAATAAATAAATAAAACAATTCAAAATTCACATTTAATTATTTTTATTAACCATGATCATAATAGGGAAGAAAGACTAACAGCATATTGTATTATAATATCTACCATTCTTTACAATAAATGCAATATACAGAAAACTAAAAAAAATGTACTTTTAAACATTTATTGAATCAGTAAAAAAGATCACGATCACAATTCACAACATTTTAGCTTTTTCTAGATAAAAATGACTAAAAAAATCAATAAACATCTAAATTTTTGGGGACATAAAATGTACAATACAAATGCAAAATGATTTTTAATACAGGATTCACAACATGACACAAATAAAAACTAAACTCATGCACAAAACATCATGCAAGACGTAACTTTAAATAGGTATGCATCTCAATAACTTAACTTATGCAACTTTTAGTTTATCTCTAGAAAAAGTAACATAAATATTCACAAAAGCCGTCATGAATGGAATGAACGAAACCACAGTATAGATAAGTACACAGTATTATATCTTCATATAAAACGGCCGAAACGCGCGCATCCCAAGCTCAGTTCACACCTCATAGTAGGGGTGCGCCGCAGTTAAAGGGCTATGCGAATTTTATTTTTGTCACTGTCACTCCAAGCGAAAAATCGCGCAGTGCGAGAGGGGCGGATTCAGGGCAAAAGGGAAAAAAGTTGGTTTTATATTTTTATTAAAAAAACTAAACTAGCTAACAAAATTACCAAAATCAAATATCTGGATATTGTTGAAACCCATCTAATAAAATATGTTTGAGTACTGTACATGGCTGCTACTCATTAAGCGAGGAAAAAAAGTGTGTTAAAAGATCTCATTTCAACAATTATTTCTATCGAGGAAAGTTTATCCAAACATGTTTTCCAAAATCAAATAGATTATAATATAATACTATATTATAAGTCAAAATGCATATACCAGAAACTGATTATTATATTCCGTGTATTTCATGAAATACACAGAAAAGAAACACCCGTGTTTTTTTCACATACCACTTAAGTACGGACGCGGAGAGTGTAACACGCCACCCGATTCCCGAGCATTTATGTGTGCAGCCCTAATGCGTGCGTCTACCGAGCGTTGTTTCAAGGGCACTGCCCCAGATGTAATACTGTTACTTATCTATACTGTGACGAAACTGCTGCCATCTACCATTGTGTGAGTACCTTCCTTATACAGGGGCCTCCTTATATTTTGTAAACTTTGTACTTTTTCGTCGTTCAAGATAAAGTTAATAATTCGTGTATTAATGTTTTCTTGTAAACACACTAACCAAGAATTTTGAATATAATTTTCCAAGAATTATATATAAATATAAATTAAAAAGGAGTTCCTAATAAATTTTACTACATTTTCAATCAATCTGTATTTAAACATTTTGTGATACACACATATATACTTTCATTCACTCATTAAATCCATTCGTGCCAGCTTTTTTGAATCGAACTATACCCAGTATGTATCAATTATACTGAATGCTTTGAATAAGAAATAATCATAACGCCCAAAAAACTAAAAAGACGTACATTACGCATTATTACTTCGCCACTGTTCGGCAAAGTTCGTATTTCCTTACACTTTCTACACAATCAATACAGTCACGTGGTACGTCCGGTCGCTCGGCTATGGATTTGTGGGTCATATTCTAACAGTTTCTATGTTAGTGTACGTTACTGTAAATACATGGCATACAATGCAAAAGTTTGTGCTTGTTTGCGTGCGAAGACTCTGCAAAAAGCCGACGGCTTTTTACGACATTCACCATCGTGGGCGCCATCCATTATTGTTTTTCGTTCAATCGTTACGCAAATTGATGACAAGATTGATAAGCAGTATAAAGAAGTAAAATTGGGTCTAAAAATTGCTAAAAATGGCTAGTGGTAGTAGCAACTACTGTGAAAGTTGTGCCGGCAATGTGTGTGTTCAAAAATTAAGGAATGGTGCGTTTTCAAAACTGTGTTTTGGTGAAAAAAAAGAAGTAATCGAGGAAGGCCACTTCGTACCGGAAATTGAATTAGTTCAAATAAAAGGTAAATCAACTAGAAAATTCAATCCAAAACAATATGAAACATTTAACTGGCTGACGGGCTGTAAACATACTAATCGATTGTTTTGTGTTTGGCTTTTATATTTTTTGTCTAGCCTGTGTCAAAAGTCAGTGCACGCTACTAGTTGCTTTTATATGGTGTTAATTAATCCCGAAAATCCCCGTATAAAAAATTAATAATATAATAACAATTACAAATATATACCATATTGGAATACAGGTGATAAGAGGAAGTAAAAAAAATGCGAGATATTGCAGAAAAACAGTAGGAAAACCGGAACACATACAACAAAGTTTGACATAGTCGGACCGTAGTATTTAATGGTCGGATCTATGCTAGCGACATCTGTAATTAGCTTTGCCTGTGGATCCCTTCAAAACAGTACTTGCATATACAAAATTGTGTACATTATTGCTCAATGCTTTTTGGGCGTTATAATTATTTCTTGTGATTTTTCGAAGAATTGATTGATTTGTTTAATACACTTACTTTACTTTATTAAAAAAAAAATATTCTACAAAGTGCCAACAAACTAAACTTTTGTTTATAATATTGGATTGTAGAGGTGTACATCAAAGGTTATAATTACACTGCCCAGTTTATTATCTCATTTTAAGAATATAACAAATTCATGTTGCGGTTTATTTATCAAAAAAGATCGGTACAGGTCCGGATCTATATACATGTTCAAGATGGTCCACCATTTTGTTTTTTATTTTACACAGACGCGCTTGGAGACAGACAACCGAGTCTTTTCATATCAAATATTTCAACAATGTAAAATTAATGCTTACACATGCAATCAATATTTAAACCTTTTGATATTCGCCTCCAATTCCGTCCCTTATGGGCGGAATTACTGTGAAACATGCGTGTATTTTTTGCTGTTTTACTTACGTAAATAAAGCGATTCCCGTATTTAATACTTAATTTAAGTAACACTTGATAATTATCATTATAAAATATTTTTTCAGCAAAGCAGACTTGATTTCTAATAATTTATTATACATAATGTTTTGCAACTCTTCTTGCATCATCGATGTTTATTTTTAAAAGGCACCTGAAAAAAAAAACATTAATTGAATATGATTAAAAAAAAATAAGGTAGATCTACCATTAACCGGCGAATGAAATTTCCGTTAGCTCGATTGCCGTAAGATATCGATTTAAAAATAAAAAGTCCTGGCCCCGTAGCACAGTGTTAAATCGTACACGATGCGACTTAGTTGAATCACAGATGCGAGGAGCGTGAAATACTGTCGCAAAAACATCGCGCGCCTTCAACTTGTGATTAAACTCGAAACACTGTGCTACGAGCGCTGGTTTGTAAATTATATTATTTACTTTTAATTGCTTGTAACTTTTATGTGTACTTGATTTTGGTAAATGTTTTAGGTTCAATTCATGGATTAAGGTACGGGACAAGTTACAATATTCAACATTTTGAACAATATTAACAATTAAGGCTAGCACAGTGCTCTTGAGGACGCATTTTCAAAGTGACGAAATGACCGCGAAAGTCATTGACTATCTTAAGTGGCTTAAGTATCGCCAAATGGGTACTTTCTAAAGCCCACTCCTCGTTTATAGATAAACCAAAAATATTAAATTGTCAATGCAAAATGTCATTTGCTGACGAGCGGTCGGGCGGACTACTCATCCCGAGGATGCCTCGTTTACGAGGCGAAACAAGTGTCGATAAGTTGTCTTGCTTGTTATTTAAGATTGCTTTTTTTGTGCTCGTACTGCTTGCTTTGCTTGTGCATGTTTTATGCGGGAGGGCGGGCGGCGCTTGAGTCTGCATTTTGAATAGCACGGTAAGAGTGTTTAGCGGAATATTGTATATTATTAATATATTCACAAATTTATGGATGAATTACCAAGACAACATATGCAACATTTTTCTTTTTCACACCACCAAAACTTTTAGGTGAATAAAAATTTCAACCGATTGGTGTTTTTTGGCTTGAATTGCCCACTGCTCCTAAGCCGCTTAGTCGATTTATTTCATTTATGCTTTGACAAATAGATTAACTTGATAGCTATAAACATAACATA
Source organism: Ypsolopha sequella (assembly GCA_934047225.1). Taxonomy (NCBI): domain Eukaryota; kingdom Metazoa; phylum Arthropoda; class Insecta; order Lepidoptera; family Ypsolophidae; genus Ypsolopha; species Ypsolopha sequella. The sequence continues at coordinate 6,841,952 of OW204011.1, forward strand.
GGATTATTCAATCAAACAATCACGTCCATGTGAAAAGTATTATTGTCTCCTATTTCGCTCTATCAAGGACGCAGCGAGCGTCGTAACAGCCACTATGCATTTCACACTGATATGAACGTTATTTCAATGTCGTTTCCGTCGATACTCGTACCGACAAACAGCGAGCTGTTTATTTGGCGACGGTAATCGCCTTAAGAACCCGCTCCGAATCGTACTTCATACATATCTAAAAACCATAATAACTCGCGAAAGTGGAACAATTCAATCAAATAAATTTTAGACTTTCATTTAGACGGTCAATATATGGTGTATGTCCCTGATTTTTTCACAAACATAGCGTTAAAGACCAGAAAAATATTTAAAATAATGGGTTTTCGCCCTCAATACGAGTACTTTTACAAGGCTTCGTTAAGTGACATATGAACATTTAACAAGCAAAGTAAGCACATACACCACCTGGAAGTATCATCAATATTCAAATTAATTAAAACAGAATAAAAAATAACAAGTAATCGAGGCACAATTAAGGTATTCGGAAATAATTATTATTTCCAACGCAAAGGGCGAGACTCGCTCAGCACAGTTCGAACGGCGTGGGGCAAAGCGTGAGCCGCTTGTTTAGATCAGCCAGACAAATATGCGCTTTATTGTCGCGATACGTCTCGCTTCGCATCGGAGTTGGCGTCGTCCTGCACCGGGTTCTTAAGGGCCTTACTATCGCCAAATGGGTACTTTGTAAAGCCTACTCCTCGTTTATGGCCAAAACAAAAATAATGAAAAAATGTATTATGAATAATCAACTCTTAGACAACATATGTAACATTTTTCTTTTTCATACCACCAAAACTTCTACATGAATTTTTTTTTTTACTGAATGGTGTTTTTTGACCTCAAATTCCCTACGGCTCCTGAGTGGCTTGGCCGATTGAATTCATCTATGCTTTGATAAATAGATAAACTTTATAGCTATAAATATAACATAAAATTATTCAATCGAGTAATCACGTCCAAGTGAAAAGTATAATTTTCTCCTATTTCGCCCTCTCAAGGACGCAGCGAGCGTCGTAACAGCCACTATGCATTGCGCGCTGATATAAACGTTATTTCAATGTCGTTTCCGTTGATATTTGTAGTGACAAATATCGAGCTGCTAATTTGGCGATGGTAATCGCCTTAAGTTGACAACTAACCTGAGAAAATTACCAAATTTCGACATTGGCGTAACAAATATGCGGGGGCACACTATTGAAAGCCAGATTAAATGGCATTTAATTTAATTGAAGTAATCTACTAAAACCTTATTCCATACAAGATAAGATTCTCATGATGCAACAAAACATACTGAAAATTATTCTTTTTTGCTGTTTTTTGAACATTTTAAAATTTTATTTCACTTTTTGTTTTTATTCAAAGTCCTCCAGTTATTGAGATATTTTGAATTAAAACACTTGTACTGTAGTTTCACTTTATTTTTGTTAACTCCCAACCGGTTTCGGATTTTACTCCATTTTCAAGGGAAGATCTTAATTAAAAATATTTCACATGATTCCAGGCACTAGCTCTGAGCAACGTAAACCTCGCTTACGTTGCTCAGAGCTAGTGCCTGGAATCATGTGAAATATTTTTAATTAAGATCTTCCCTTGAAAATGGAGTAAAATCCGAAACCGGTTGGGAGTTAACAAAAATAAAGTGAAACTACAGTACAAGTGTTTTAATTCAAGATGTGTTTCAAGTTTCACCAAGTGCCGACAATCGCAAGTATAAATTGAGATATTTGTTTGTACTGAAACTCAGCTTGTTTTCGCTGTTTTCATGGGACAAAGGGAAATTTTACTTTATTTTATAAAACACAGTGTTTTTCGGTAAAATTAAACCCCAGCCCAAGACCAAGGTCTGGAGGTATCCAAAACATTTGATAAAATTTGATGTATTCGTCGGAAAATTGTCAGCGGCCCCGATGTCCATGGTTTTTTAAGTCAATATTGTTAACCCCTTGAAAATGCGTTCTTAAGACAATAGGCATCAACCTAACACATTTTGTATTATGAATATTTATTTAACAAAACATAATGAAAATAAAAATAAAATGTACCTATATAACAGCTGGTAGTTTCGCCAAATATCTACGAAAGCGCGGTGCTTAGTAGTAGGAACCTAAGGAAACAAAGAAAAAACTAAATAAATTATTTATCCTTTAAAAATTAACAGTGGAGTTGCGTTCCGAATTTTTCTGTCAGTGAGGGATTTTCTGACAGCGCATTTAAAAAAAACCTTGTTTCCAAATTACTCGACAGATGGCGTTGACGAGTCGTGGTCTGACTGAGTATTGCCATAGATAAATAAAGGAAAGATAGATTGCTCACTCCATACATTAGAACAAAGCCCGCGTAAAAATTTTTATTTTCGCCGGTACCTAATAGTTCGACTTATTATTTTTGATGTCGCTACTATACTAAACAAAGTGTGACATACCTAGTGCCATCTATCGAACAGTTGATGAAACGAAATTCGATGTGTGTGTAGCAACTATACTGCGCCCAAAAAACAAAAAATTGATAGAAAACGACAATACGCGACACATGGCATACGATAAATCTGAGGATAAATCGCTCAACCGCGCATGACAGTTGAGTCAAAGAGTAAAGTTATATACCGGTATGTATGAGTAGTGTGTTAGGTAAATAAAGCGTATTTTAATGCACATATTTTGTTTAATTGATCGTTGTGCGCCATCTACCGGAATCCAGAATAACCATCTGCACGCTTAGTTAGATTGCCAGCTTACCATCGAAAGTTTAATGAAAAAAATTTTAAAAACACCAGATTAAGAATTTACTATTTTCTGAAGCGATGTTATGAAAATTTTGTGTTTTTATTCATAAAATAAAAAAATAAATATTATGAACCAGAACAGTAAAATGCTATATTTCATCGATTTCAGACAAATTTTATTTCCAGCGAGACAAGTAACGCCATCTAGCAACGTTAGTTTTAGTATTACGAACAGTACAAGGAGATAGCAATCTATTCTTTTTTTATTTATCTATGGTATTGCCAATGGGCGTGTAAGGGTAGGGACTAATATCGGACTAGCTCTCCCTTACAGAAAGTACTCGTGATCCGAACGCGACGAACGACCGATACCACGAGTCCAGCGTGCCTTGGCAGGATAATAGTGGAAATGAATTGTTAATTGTTATGTTAATAATGTTTAATTAATTAAATATAAATGTTACACTGTTATGTTATTGCAAGAGAAAAAGGAATATAAAATGTTATGTTAATGTTCATGAGTGGCACGAAACCAACTGACGTTTCTACAATACGTTAGGCTTAACTATGTGTCGCTGGCAGTCATATCGTCGTCCTCAATACTTGTGGGCGCTGTGTTAGCAACCTTGACTTAAGTAAACTATGTCAATAGGAAATAATTATTAAGAAATGTTAAGATAATCTAAATGTGTGGACAAAGTCCGTACAGGGCTCTTTTATAATTTTGCTCGGTAACGGCACGGCACGATATTTTTTACAGTCTCGTTTTAACAAAGATTTATGTCGTGACAATACGTTTTATTTTTATGTAAATTTTAAGATAAAATTAATTCGTTTATTACGACCTCCATAGAATATTCAACATTTAATTTTTTTTTGCACATATCTCGTTATCATCGTGATTCCGATCACTAATAAATTAGTTTTCATTTTTTTATTAGAAACAAATTCGTTCACATCAAATGTTTTTGAGTTGGCAACTCTCGCCATGTGTCGTCAACGCCATCTATTGATATATTGTTGTTAATTAGCTGTCAAAAAGTCCCTCATTATGCTAGTAGACTGACGTTATAGTTGCAGCGATAAGTTAAAAAACATCACCGTTATCTTTTTGTAAATTTCGGAACGCAACTAATTTAAATTTGTCCACTTATTTCGCAATAACTTAAGTTACTAAATACAACAGTGTTAGTTTTGTTAATTTAATACATGGTGTTATAAATTTTGGACAAGTTACTTTCTACATACTTTAATGTGTGTTAATGTATACAGAAAAATATATATGAATAAAATACTACATCAAATCAAACTGTTAAATAGCATTATTAAGCCTTTGTTTTGTTATTTTGATATGTCGCAGGTAAATTGTCAGTGCCGTGAAGTTATAATTTCACGGGTAGGATATTGTTAGGTTGTTTATAATCTAACCTAACCTAGTGAAATTCTAATTTAACGGTAGGTTTTGTTAGGTTTTTTATAATCTAACCTAACCTGGTGAAATTATAATTTAACGGTAGGTTTTTTATAATCTAACCTAACCTAGTGAAATTATAATTTAACGGATGGTTTTGTTAGGTTTTTTATAATCTAACCTAACCTGGTGAAATTATAATTTCACGGTTGGTTTTTGTTAGGTTTTTTATAATCTAACCTAACCTGGTGAAATTATAATTTAACGGTAGGTTTTGTTAGGTTTTTTATAATCTAACCTAACCTGGTGAAATTATAATGTCACGGTAGGTTTTGTTAGGTTTTTTATAATCTAACCTAATCTAGTGAAATTATAATTTCACGGCTTTGACAATTTACATACGACTGATACATATAAACAACATCTATCTGTCTGTGTTGTATTCTGACGTCATTCCGGAACGCGACGTGTCGCTTGGCGACAAGCCACGGCCGAAGCCTACCACCAGTAAGTGTGTCGGGGTGTGCATGAATATATTTTTAGGGTTCCGTACCCAAAGGGTAACCAACGGGACCCTATTAATAAGACTCCGCTGTCCGTCTGTCACCAGGCTGTATCTCATGAACCGTGATAGTTAGACAGTTGAAATTTCCACAGATGATGTATTTCTGTTGTTGCTATAACAAAGAATACTAAAAAATACAGAATAAAATAAATATTTAAAGGGGCTCCCATGCAACAGACGTGATTTTTTTTCCGTTTTTATAGATAATGGTATGGAAACCTTCGTGCGCGAGTCCGTTTTGCACTTGGCCGGTTTTGTATTTATTTATATAATAGTAGTTTATGCTACAAGGGCGAAAAGGAATAAATTACGAGGACGATTTAAAACACGAGCGTAGCGATTATTTCATTAATTTAATTTACATTAAGATATACTTAGTGTAAACAAGTGCGAGTCGGACTCGGGCACGAAGGGTTCCGTACCATTATCTATAAAAACGGCAAAAAAAACATGTCTATTGTATGGGAGCCCCCTTAAATATTTTTTCAATGCAAGTGCTCGTAAAGGCCCACTTTTTATGCATCAAAACCGAACAGAAAGTCGATTATTTTGCCCTTGGGCTTTATTATTATTATTATTTTTAATTTATTCACAATGGTTGGCTAACCTGCAGCCTTTCCTGTGAACGATAAATGTTATACTTTTTCCACTGTTTAACGGCTCTGGAAACAGTCCATTTGAGCCAATTATAATTTAAAGTTCACAAGATTATATTTGTTTTATTTCCTCACACGCTCGTGTTTTAAATCATCCTCGTAGTTTATTCCTTTGCGCCTTTGTAGCATAAACTACTAATTTTATTCTGTTTTTTAGTATTTGCTGTTATAGCGGCAACAGAAATACATCATCTGTGAAAATAACTATCACGGTTCACAGACGGACAGACGGACAGCGGAGTCTTAGAATAGGGTCCCGTTGGTTACCCTTTGGGTACGGAACCCTAAAAATAATGACGAAGAAAGAAAAGACTCAGAGGAGTGCATGTGCGTGAAACTTATTTATACAAGTAAGTATTTACAAATATTACTTACCTTGCGATAAGTTACATTGTTGCACTTTTATACATTTTGCAAACACTCTAGAAATTGATTTTAGTTACCCACAGACATATATATACACCGCTATTTTATACCAGACTACGGCCACAAAATGGATACTACCAGAAGGCCGACTCGACGACGGAGCAAAAACAGACGCACATACTACGTGACTTTTTGATCATCGTCCAAATTGATACCGCAGGCTTGGTAAGTGATCAGCATCATGAATCGATAACAATTTTTATGAAATTCGGATGGAATAGCTTCAAATAGAGAGCCGACCATCCGCCTGTGCCCAGCAGGCGTCCCACCTCTAAATCATCAATCAATCAATCATGAAATTCGTATAATGAAATTTCGAGTTCCCATAGTAATTCACACTCAATCCTGAGTGAATCACTATGGGGAGTCAAAATTGAATTTTATGTGTTTTACAAAAATTGTTACTGGTTCATGATGCTGGTGACTTACCAAGGCTCACGTATGAATTTGGACGACGTTTACAAATTCACCTTGTATATAAGGTTAAATAATATTAGTTGGCGAAACTCAAAACATAGGTAGTACTAGTCTATATGAACAACTGTTTGTATGGGAGCTAAGCGAAATTCGCAACTTTTTTTCTCTTCCTCCCATACAAATTGCCCCGATCAGCTAACTGCGGGTCTACCGCGTAATTCTGATTTTTATCAACATCAACTTGAGATCAACATCAATTTGACGTGCGTGCGACGACGCCCGCCTAACATGCCATCTCTTTTGCACGCACGTCAAATTTCAATCTCAAGTTGATGTTGATGAAAATCAGAATTACGCGGTAGACCCGCAGGTCCAGTATGTAAAAATGAAAACAAATTTTAAGAATTTCGCTTAGCTCCCATACAAACAATTGTTCATATAGACTAGTACTACCTATGTTTTGAGTTTCGCCAACTAATATTATTTAACCTTATACATAGACGCGTACGTATGACGATCTCGGCAGAATTTCGTATTGGCATTCACCCGAGTATCTTCGAGATCGTCGTACGTACGCGTCTATGTGTGCGTGCGCCTGTTTTCGCTAGTTATGCGGAGTGAACATTCTGTAAGTGGTTATTTTGTGCTACGGCGGAGAAGTGAAAAGAGATTTTTTTAAACGAAGATGTCCTTTTTGTAGCCCAAAACTTGTGTAATAAAATATGGAAAAATTTAGTTTAAAAATGTTGAGATAATTTTGAAACGCATTACAGCCAATAAGAACCAAAGGTTTCATGCAAAATAAAATAAAAAGCATGCCAATTTACTTTAAAACTTTAAAAAATCAAAAATGTTTGAGCAGTGATGCCAAAAATTACAAAAACATGTATTCACTGATGAACCTTTTATAGCCCTGCAACATAACAAGACAACATGGCATGTTGCAGCCATCATGACAGCAACATAATAGTAATATGTCATAACAACAATTACAGATAGCGCCTTGTGAATACACGTTTATGAAATAAATAAATGTATTGTCTAAATAAGACAACACATTTGAAAGTAAATTTAAATAAATATCCCGATTTGTTAGTACGGTTAAAATACGTTATTTTGCTAAGACAATTAATTCTATTCCCGTATGTTACCGAGGCATACCATATGTCAAACCGTTCAATGCGTACAACAAACACATCAACTACGCTCGTGATGTTTATTTGAAGAAACGTGGCCTATTAAGAGCCCTGTCATCGTCAACAGCCCTCTGTTGCGACTGACATCGCAAAATTTCAGAAACCAATGGAATCTTTGCGATGCCAGCATACACAATACAAAGGTAATAAGGTTTTATTGAATAACTATTGAGTGAATTTTTACTCAATGCTGCTTTTGGTCGTTAGGTATACTTTTAGGTTAGTAGTGTATGTTGACTATTATATTTGTTATAGTTACATACATATTTATATCACTCATTATGCACTCATTTTAAATTTCAATAAGCCAATGTATAATGTTTCTTCATCTCTGTCATTTATGGTTGACTGGAAGAAATTCCTTTCAGAAATAAGTCCGCCTTTGCCCTGTATTTCTCTAAAATCTGTATTTATCCGTGTTTTTGTGTGCAATAAAGTGTTAATTATTATTATTATTTGTCGAATTAAGCAAACTTCGAATTTAAGTGTTCTATTTCGTTTAATTAGTAAAATGGTGGTTTCTCACAATCCGGCTGCTAAATGGCTTTTAATATCTACCCGTGCCAACACAGAAGAGTTTTATAAATGGCGGCCGAATTTACAGAACTGCATACTTCGTCCGACATTTATAAGTCTATTTTTAATTGGCACACACTTTCCATACATAAATATAATACGGTTTCCAAGACAGCCACTATGTTAATGCCCACTAGAATTATATTCGATTAACGTTACTCGAATATAAATCTACTGGGCGTTGACATAGTGGCTATTTTGGTGTCACTAATCGACCTGTCTTTGACACGGTGGCTATTTTGGTGTAATTTTTTCTGTAATTTTTATGGCCTGGTTGCAAAGACCTTTCAGCCATGTCTTCATTTATTGCGTGTCCTTCAATTTGTACAAATCATGTTGTTTCACATTACATTTCGATCTGTATTCGAGAAAATAAATGCTTAGAAATACCGTGATTCTTTTACGAGCAGCTTTAATAAATCAAAATCAATGTAGGGTTATTCTTGCAATCCACTTGACTCTGTCCTTTGACGCAATCGTTCTCCCAATAATTTCCGCGAATAAATACGCAAAGTCGGCACGCTCAAATTATAAAAAGTTCAACACATGGTATACGCAACAAGGGATGAAAAAGAACACTTACCGGGAGGGGGACCGTAGTTTCCGTAACCGCCCTGGTTACCCTGGAAATTAGAAAAGAAAAAACAGTGTTATTTTAAGAAGACTTTGACCACAGAACTATTAATAAGGAATAGAAATGCCATGATAGGTGACTGCGACGCACCGATTTGATCAATACGTCAAGACATAACCCGCGGGCCTCTCATTTCTCAACCGAACGCGTTAGAACAAACATATTGTAAAAATGGTGTATTGCAGCGTGGCAAATTGTTCTAATTCTTCAAATAACGGAAATAAGACATCCAAATGAATTTCATTTCACTCGTAAGTAATTTAAATATATATTTACTGTGATATTTACAGAATAAAGCTTGCGGTAAATACAATTTCAACCATGCCAGGAAATATTTAGCGTTGTAGCGAGTAGCGTTGAAATTAGACAATATTTTGTCCATTGCAGGTTATAAAGAGTGTCACACATTGAGTTAGAATATTAACGCCGCAATGTATATATTTTCAAACATGAACACGGACCTAACTGTGTCATAGTACGGCCGCTGGTCATGGCTTTTAACACACATGTGTAATAGTTTGGCACAGGGCCATGACGTGTTTGGTACTTTATATCTAAGTTTCATAGAAATACGGTGTTATTTTGGCTGTATGAAGACGGGTGAATCTATGTATGCGCCGCGTATGTTTACTAACTAGGTAATACTACGTTATTCCAAAAAGTGGCGACAGCGGTGCTGGTATAAAATTTGTGTCACGCCATCCCCGTGACTGTGATGATGACACCAATTCTTTCACTGTCAGTGCAATACTCTTATGGAACAGTTTGCCCTTACACATCCGTAAAGCGTCGTCAAAATCAGTCTTCAAGAACAAAATTGGACAATACTTTCTTGAGTTGCAGAATATTACTTGATTTATTTTGATTTATATATTTGTGTAAACTGTTTATGTAGTTAATGTAGCCGATTCTGAAGGCTTTAATTTTAGTTTTAGTGCTGTCAAACATAAAATTATTCCAAAGTAATTTAGATTCTGTTCCTAACCTTTAAGGACTATTTTGTAATGAATGAAATTTAGTTTTGACAGGACTAAAACAAAAATTAAAGCCTTTAGAATCGGCTATATTGTATTTAATTATAAACTATAACTTTGCTTTAAATGTTTATTAGGATTTAGTCTATTTCAATTGTTTAAGTACTATTCTCATGATTACACCTTTTTAATAGTATGGCACTACCCTCAACAATTTCCTCATTACCAAAGGTTAGTTGTTAGAAAATACTAATTAGTATTAAGCTCGCCTTTGTACGATAATTTTATTCTGTGCAATAAACAATTTTATCATTATTATTATTATTATGACACAGAATCCAGAAGATTATACGATGTACAGCAAAATCCATCGCTTTAGAAACTCTTAACATTACAACATTAAGGTGGTAAAAGAGGAAACCAATCTGAAATTGTTGAACTAGATGGCGCCACTGAAGCAAAATGTACATAAATGTAAATAACTCATCCTATACCAAAATTTTAATGGATTCGCTCCATTTGCGAAACTTGTATTAAAACAGAACATGTAAAGATTATGCAAAAGTTCTATTACCCCTTTCAACACGACATACATTACAAAAACTCTGTAAATGCTTGAGTGTGCAATACTTCATTGTAGCTGTGTGCGTATTTGTCAACACGTCATGTCTCGTGTATTATTATTTTCACGAAAGAAGTTTTCTGTCTAAGACCGTATTTGCAATGAATAAATACGAAAATGCCTTAATCCGCAGAACTTCTTTCGTGAAAAAAAGTTTAGATCAGCTGCGCTGCGTCGCGCGCTTTTTTTACAATTACTACGCGTCCAAGGACAAAAGGGCCAACCAATAATCGCCTCTGTTGTAAGGTAATAAAGTCTTCGTCATTTGTCTTGGACATGTACTTAGTTACCTAGTATGCAGGTTTCATTTCATTCATCCATGATTATGGTAGATTCAGTCGCAAGTCGATCGTAAAAATATCTTTTTATTAAAATACTGATTTGAATGTTGAACAATACTGACAGAGGGAAAAGATAATATGCTTTCTTTATGCGATAGGTTAGCTAATTCATACTAGAAGCTTGGTAAGTGATCAGCATCATAAATTGATAACAATAATTGTGAATTTTGTATAATGAAATTTCGACTTCCCATAGTAATTCACTCGCAGTCGTGGTTGAATCATTATGGGGAGTCGAAATTTCATTTTATGAATTTTACAAAAATCGTTATTGGTTCCTGATACTGATCACTTACCAAGGCTCAAGTATGAATTTGGAGGATGTTCACAAATTCACCTTGTATAGTTAACCATATCAATAAAATAATTGTCAATTTTGTCTCATTTGCATATATAAAATTCAAAGTCCTGACTGACTGACTGATATATCAACGCACAGCAAAATTGCTGGTCCTAGAGACTTGAAATTTTGCATATAGATACCTTATATAGTGTAGGCATCCACTAAGAAAGGATTTCAGAATTCAACCCCTAAGCGGGGGAAATGGGGTGACAATGTCTAAAAATCAACATGGGTATCGTTTGTATGGTTTATCGGGGCGCTGATTACGAAAACAACAACGATTTCTAAATCCAACGTGGTGGACGTGAAATACCATCATCCCCTGTTGGGATGCGATGGGGTTGAAATGGGTAAATATCAATATGGGTGTCGTTTTTATGGTTTTTTGGGACGTTAATTATGAAAATGGCATCGATTTTAAAATTTAATATAGTGGACATGAAAATTCTTGAAATTATGTGTGCCAGTGCCAGAGCAAATCGGCTGTAACAGACGGACAGAGAGACAGTCACACAAGTGACCCTATTAGGGTTCCATTTTTTCCTTTTGAGGTCTATCTATATATCCACAATCTATCTATCTATCTATCTATTTGTTTATCTATCTATCTATCTATCTGTTTGTCTATCTATCTATCTATCTATCTATCTATTTATCTATATCCCAGCAAAATATCTTTGGAACGGAAGGTGGTATATCCCTAGGGGTTGGACCACGGGGTGCCAAAGAAAGATTTTTTTTGATGTCAAAACTTTGACGGCCTGTATCTCCCAAACGGCTGGAGCTAGACCCATGTTGATGGGTGTCTTAGAAAAGGCCTCGACGAGATCTACCTGCCAAAAGTGTCAAAACTTTAAAGGCCTGTATCTCCCAAACAGCTGATGCTAGACCCATGTTCATGGTACTCTAAGAAAAGGGCTAGGTGAGATCTAGATGACGGTAAAAAAAAGTCGAAAAGAAATGCCAAAATTTTGATTGGCCATATGTCCCGAACGGCTAATTGTAGGGAGTTCGGGTTTCAACTAAAGTGATCGGTCAAGCTGGGGCTACATGACCGAAAAAATTTTTGAATTTGACAGGTTTTGACAGTTTTTTGACAGATCCAAAAAAGTATTCATACTTGCATGAAACTCGGTATCAAGGGGCATTCGGGGTCGCCAATTACGCTGCCGTATTCAAATTTGACATTTTTTGACAACCGAAATGGATTTTGACTGTTTTTCGGAAAAACTTTGATCGATGAGTCCCCGTGTTTGGCACTCTGGCGATGCCGAAGGCCGAGCCAAGTTCGGCCTCGAGGGCGCGTTCTTCGTCCGCACATGCGAGTTTTACGGCCAAGCACTACACCTTGACTTACAGAGGGAGTGAGAGCACTTATAATGTTTGGTTTTGAAAAAATAAAAAATTGTTTCCTGGCCTAGGCCACGCGGGCGAAGCCGCGGGCAGAAGCTGGTTTACTTATATATTCGCATATTATTTATACAAACACACATATGTATATAGGTACTCACGCCTGTCTCCCAGAGGGGTAGGCAGAGGCTACAGATTTCCATCTGCTACGATCCAGACAAACCTCTTTCGCCTCTTCCACATCCATCAATCTAGTCATACAAGCTCTTCCCTTTGGTCCCAACGAGTCACACCAAAACCAGTCACAGCGTAACTCATTGGGACAAAAAATAATAAAATGTCCCAACCAGTCACACTGTTATTCGATGGCACAACTTTTTATTTTATGTCCCAATGAGTCACACCCCCAAAACAAGAGTGTAACTCGTTGGGACCAAAATCTGTTACACGTTGACAACTTTTTTCTTTCTTCCCTGTGGTCCCAACGAGTCACACCGAAAACAGTCACAGTGTAACTCGTTGGGACAAAAAATAATAAAATGTCCCAACCAGTCACACTGTTACTCGATAGCACAACTTTTTATTTTTCGTCCCGACGAGTCACACCCCCAAAACAAGAGTGTAACTCGTTGGGACTAAAATCTGTTACACGTTGACAACTTTTTGTGACTCGTTGGGATGAAAAATAAAAAGTTGTGCCATCGAGTTACAGTGTGACTGGTTGGGACATTTTATTATTTTTTGTCCCAACGAGTTATACTGTGACTGGTTTCGGTGTGACTCGTTGGGACCAAAGGGAAGAGCTTGTATGACTAGATTGATGGATGTGGAAGAGGCGAAAGAGGTTTGTCTGGATCGTAGCAGATGGAAATCTGTAGCCTCTGCCTACCCCTCTGGGAGACAGGCGTGAGTATATATGTGTGTTTATATAAATAATATGCAAATATATAAGTAAACCAGCTTCTGCCCGCGGCTTCGCCCGCGTGGCCTACAGGAAACAAATTTTTTTTTCAGAAACAAACATTATAAGTGCTCTCACTCCCTCTGTAAGTCAAAGTGTAGTGCTTGGCCGTAAAACTCGCATGTTCGGACGGAGAACGCGCCCGCGAGGCCGAACTTCGCTCGGCCTTCGGCATCGCCAGTGTGCCAAACACGGAGACTCACCGATCAAAGTTTTTCCGAAAAACAGTCAAAATCCATATCGGTTGTCAAAAAATTTCAAATTTGAATACGGAAGCGTAATTGGCGACCCCGAATGCCCCTTGATACCGAGTTGCATGCAAATCGGAATACTTTTTTTGGATCTGTCAAAAAACTGTCAAAACCTGTCAAATTAAATTTTTTTTTTTTTGGTTATGTAGCCCCAGCTTGACCGATCAATTTAGTTGAAACCCGAACTCCCTACAATTAGCCGTTCGGGAGATATGGCCGATCAAAATTTTGGCAATTTTTTTTTTCGACATTTTTTTACCGTTATCTAGGTCTCACCAAACCCTTTTCTTAGAGTACCATGAACATGGGTCTAGCATCAGCTGTGTGGGAGATACAGGCCTATAAAGTTTTGACACTTTGGGCAGGTAGATCTCGTCGAGGCCTTTTCTAAGACACCCATCAACATGGGTCTAGCTCCAGCCGTTTGGGAGATACAGGCCGTCAAAGTTTTGACATAAAAAAAATCTTTCTTTGGCACCCCGTGGTCCAACCCCTAGGGATATACCACCTTCCGTTCCAAAGATATTTTGCTGGGATATAGATATAGTTATAGATAGATAGATAGATAGACAGATAGATAGATAGATAGATTGTGGATATATAGATAGACCTCAAAAGGAAAAAATGGAACCCTAATAGGATCACTTGTGTGTCTGTCTGTCTGTCCGTCTGTTACAGCCGATTTGCTCTGGCACACATACTTTCAAGAATTTTCGTGTCCACTATATTAAATTTCAAAATCGATGCCATTTTCATAATTAACGTCCCAAAAAACCATAAAAACGACACCCATATTGATATTTACACGTTTTTAACCCCATCGCACCCCAACAGGGGATAATGGTGTGGCGTGCTTCACACTCGCCACTATATATGTACTTGGGCCAGCCCCTTACAATTTGAAAGAAACCGTTCCGCTTATGCAGTTTGTACCACACACCAATTAGATCAGGTGATATGGAGCAGTGGGGTCTACCTCACCCCCGGGTTGGTCTATTCGCTGCTCCGGCACATCGCCGCGGGAGATGATTCATTGAGCTACCAGCTAATTTCGCTCGAATAACAGTGTGACTGGTTGGGACATTTTTTTTTCCCAACTAGTTACACTGTGACTGGTTTCGGTGTGACTCGTTGGGACCAAAGGGAAGAGCTTGTATGACTAGATTGATGGATGTGGAAGAGGCGAAAGAGGTTTGTCTGGATCGTAGCAGATGGAAATCTGTAGCTTCTGCCTACCCCTCTGGGAGACAGGCGTGAGTATATGTGTGTTTGTATAAATAATATGCGAAAATGAGACAAAATGGATTAAATTTATTGTGGATGTGGATTTAGTTATCCTAATAACAAAATAACTTCCAAACTACAAAGAATGTATGATTATCATCAATGAAAATATGAAATCGACAGTCGACATTTGTTTGAAAGACGGCTTACGATGAAGAATCGTTCAAAAATATAATATTTTTCGGGAATTAATACAAGTATATGAATAAAATCTAATAAAAATGAATGAAAAACATTCATTTTGCTTTATTTGGGTATTGGTCAACAATTATTATCTCATTACAACTTATTGTCTTATTTAAGTTTGTTAAAAATAACATTCAAAGATGGAATCATGTTGCTTTATATTTGAGAATGCACTCATGTTTACACAAGACTGCTGTGTTTGTGTTTGTAAGTGCCGTGTTCGTGAGCCGCACACCGACGCAAATCAGACGAAATGAGTTCATTTTTGAAAACCTGATATTCGAGTATCTAAGCAATAATTATAGAATTTGAATAAGTTTGCGAAAAATATGTTAAATGTACATTGTTTATATTCCCAATTAAATTCATGAATTTATTGCGTCTTCATATATATTACTCAGAAAGTTTGTATGAAAAGGCCTCCTCTGTTACCACCTTAAGTCTTAGGTGGTAGAGCTGATGCCGGGCTCGACTGTGGAGGTACCACCATCTTACTTGGAGACCCCCTCGAAGTTATTCGGGGGAGAGTAAGAGGACAGCTCACAGGCAAAAAAACAGGAGGCCCACCATGCCTGGGACCGATGGATGGCGGTATATCCATCCCTAATAGCCGGGCCTTACATGGAACAGACTGGTGACAGGCAGCGGCGTCACTGGCGCGAGGGTTCCAGCACCACGCTCACCAACCCGCCTGCCCAGCGTGTGTGAGTATGGGCAATTCTTCCAGGATGACCGCCGGGAGTGGCAAAGTCCTGGAAAGGCTTATGTCTAGTGGTGGACGAACTAGGCTGATGGATGGATGGATGGAACATTACAAGATACAAAGAACACAGCTCGAAAACAGGCACAACCAGTCTAGCAGTTCAACTGGCTACCTGTACCGGCTGTAATTGTAGACCTCTGTGACCTGCCTGTGAC
This sequence comes from Ypsolopha sequella, assembly GCA_934047225.1. Classification (NCBI taxonomy): domain Eukaryota; kingdom Metazoa; phylum Arthropoda; class Insecta; order Lepidoptera; family Ypsolophidae; genus Ypsolopha; species Ypsolopha sequella. The sequence continues at coordinate 6,857,836 of OW204011.1, forward strand.
AGACGGACAGACAAAGCGGAGGCTTAGTTATAGAGACCCATTTGGCACCTTTTGCCTAGGGAACCCCAAATATATATCATTGTGCAATACGTACAAACAAGTTTCGGAGCATAGTTCAAAACTTGGGAAGATAACTGAAGTATTAATCAGGATTACATTTTGCTATTAAAACATACTATTGCACTTATTTTTCTGCACTTCCATGTGGTTTTTCTTTAAAAAAATATTTTATTTACATTTTTGCACTCAAGGGTTACGCAATCTAAACATTTGTAATTTTACTGATAGCGTTAATTGTCACATAAAAAAGAATAATTTATGAGCAAAAAAGTGCCTAATTTTTCCGATTAGTTCACGGACAGACTACTTCTTCGACCTCCTTGGTTTCCTCTTGGATACTTTCAGTCTCTATGGTTTGCATTTAGATCTCTACTCTTTTTACCATAGATATATAAAGCAAGGAAACACGATGTTACCAAAACCGAGTGTCAATGTGTGTGACACATGCTTATGTGTGTGTAATGAAGCAAGGGTGCGCCCCTAGTGTAAACCCAATAAATCTTTTCAAACGTAAGAAAATCTTAAAAAGTAATGTTTTGAAAAAAAATTGGCACTTCGCTAAGAGAAACAATCATAATTTTCAACTAAATACTCGTACTATATTTATACCATTTTTGCAGTTTTAGACAAATATTTCAAAAGTAAAGATAAGCCTTTACCGTACTATGACAGCACCAAAATGTTTCCACCTTTAAATGGGTGACACTCACACGTTTGGAATCAGTGCTCATCTGAACACAGTGATAGTTGGACGCCTTAAGTGCACTTAAAGTTTGGAATTATTACGACTTTAGTAGTCTGATCAGTTTGCTGACCGTAGGTAGACAGATTGCGCACTCATATTGTGCGTGCGTCGGCATTATGTTAAATAATAAATAAATTTATTTTATTCCAGCTAAGTTAGCCATAACTTACATTTAATTACAAAAAGATGTAACAGAATTATAAATATTATTTAATCTTATCTAAACTGCACCGTTGTATGCAGTTGTGTCCAGGCAGCGTGTATAGGGCTTCCGGAACACTCATACAGAGCTCTCACGACCTGGTTTGTGGAGGTGCGGTGCAGCGCCGGCGGTCACGTGACGCAACAGCGCCGGCCAGCCGTTCACGTGCGCCTCGCAAAACATTCCAGAGGCGCTACAGTTGCGGGGGAGGCCATGTAATGCACGCCACGCGTTGTTGTATTGCACTCTGATCTGGTTTAGAGCTGTCTTAGTGTAGTTGCACCAGAGTTCTGCAGTATATAAATTGGTGCAATATGTTGAAAACAACAAACGTTTGACCGGTTCACTGCACCGATAGAAACGCCGAGCCAGCATGTTTCCCCTGGCGCTGATTGACCGTCGCTGGCGCTCAATATCAGTGTCGTCACGCAGGTCAGCGTTTATAATGTGCCCCAGGTATTTAACTTCATCATCCCGTTTCAGTTCTTGCTCACATAGACGGAGGGGGGGTATGACGGATGGTATATTGGATGAGTTAAATACCAGGTAAACAGATTTTGTGGCGTTATATTCCATGTTGTGTTCGACACCGTATCTCTCACAAATCCGAAGCAGTTCCCGCATAGCTACCACTGACGGAGCGAGGAGGCACATGTCGTCCGCGTAGCTCACGTTGTTCACGCACGTACCGTTCATGAAGCAACCACATTCAAGCCACACATTCAAAAACAATGCAATAGATTTTAAATAGTTGACGGTGAATGTTGTCGCTTCTTGATGGAACGTCATCTTGCAATATTAAATAAAACTCCTTGGTACTCGGTTCCACAAATATAATAATGTTTAATTACCTTTTAAGTTGCTACCGGTTTCGTCGTTTTACGACATCATCAGGCACTGTATTTGAGGTGTTAATAATACATTTTTAAATGATTTTTTTAAAAACTACGAATTTTATGTGTTTACAGAAACAAGATTTAGTTAGATAGCTATCTAGTTAGATATTCTAGGATTTGGTTATTTTATCTATTTATGATTTTTTGTAAAATTTTTATATTGCAGCTCTGAGCCAGGGCGGGAAACTTTACAACATTTGACGTTTAGAATTCCATACGGCCAAAGAGCCCTTTATCAGTCTAGTTAAAGAAAAAAAAAGTATTCAATGTCTATGCTTTTTACATATACAGAAGTATCTCACTTTTACAATTTTTTCGTATTGAAATGTGTGCTGTTGTCGTCACTGAAGATCGAATGAACGACATCACTTTTTAGGGTTCCGTAGTCAACAACAAGGAACCCTTATAGTTTCGCCCTGTCCGTCCGTCTGTCTGTCCGGGGCTTAGCTTAGAGACTATTAGTATTAGAAAGCTGTAATTTGGCATGGGTATACATATTTATCACGCTGATAAAGTGGTAAAGTAAAATTTTGAAAAAGATTTTTTTTAGGGTACCTCCCCTACACGTAAAGTGGGGATAATTTTTTTTTTCTCGGCTATCCCCTAGTGTGGGGTGTCGTTGGATAGGTAATTTAAAAATATTGGGTGTGTGAGAAGACTATTTTTCGATCCAGGCATTAACGTTTTGGTGAATAACTATTGAGTGAATTTTAAATTTAAGGGTTCTGTTTCGATTAATTATAAAAAGGCGGGTATTTCACAATCCGGCTGCGATACCGCTCTTAAGGAAAGCTATTAGCTAAATTATAAGCTTAAGCTATTTCTCGAAACGGTTTTCGAATCGTAAATATTGAAGAAAAAAAAGAAAAGGCAAATTCAAAAGAGGTATGTCATATACTGGGTGTAATGATGACCTGCTCAGAAAATGAAACCATATGTAGGGAATACCTCTACAAAGCCATAAAAAAACAATTTCGAGAAAATATTTCTGTTTACAGAAATTTGTTTTCTCGAACAAAATAAATCGTGTTCCAAGTGTGCACCTTCCCTTCCAGTATTACTACATGTCAGTAACCTGCACGAAGCGGCAACATCGCATTTTTTAAGCCTGTTAAAAAAACGTGGTTAGTACGTTGCACTTGTGAGCGAAACTAAATTAATTTATTAATTTGTAGATGTATTAATAGGAATGTCGAAATGAAATTTAGTACAAAGAACCCTCATAACATCCCCTATACGTGGTTTCATTTTCTGAGCAGCGGGTCTATTGTGTATCTCTAGTTGCCTTCTGGACTGGGTGTCTATCATCAAAAACATAGATATACTATCGAATTCCGATGTCCTAAGGATATTTTGGCACTTGAAGTGACGACACAGATTGTTAATAGTTCAATACCCACTAAAGGCAATTTTGAAATTTCAGTTTTTAGCTATGTTTTTGATGATAGGCACCTCGTGCAGTTGGCAACTAAAGATACAGAATAGGGGGGCAGGTCATCATTACACGGTGTATGTAGCCGGTATTCAATGATAACCCAACATGATTTGGTAGCATATGTGGCTTAGGCCTCCCGTCTTGCCACAACCCTATGTCTGGTAGTAAAAGCTGATATAAATAAAATACGCTGAGGATGAGAGAATTCATCCATCTTACTTGGAGACCCCCTCGAAGTTATTCGGGGGAGAGTAAGAGGACAGCTCAAAGGCAAAAAACCAGGAGGCCCACCATGCCTGGGACCGATGGACGGGCGGTATATCCATCCCTAATAGACGGGCCTTATATGGAACAGACTGGTGACTGGTGCGAGGGTTCCGGCACCGCGCTCACAAACCCGCCTGCCCAGCGTGTGTGAGTACGGGCAATTCTTCCAGGATGACCGCCGGTAGTGGCAAAGTCCTGGAAAGGCTTATGTCCAGCAGTGGACGAACTAGGCTGATTGATGGATGAGGATGAGAGAAACAGTGACTGACCACTGGCGGCTGGTAGCTGGGTGGGGGCTGGGCTCCCTCGAAGCCGATGAACTGAATGTTGACGTCACCGTCGATGGTCAAGTGGCTGATCCGCTGGAACGGCGTGCGGTGAACGAACTCGCAGAAATGTGCGCCGTTGAACGCTACCTGGAATGGATTAACGAGTTTGAAGATGAATGAAAATTGCAGGGAAGTTACTATTACATACGGCTTGAACACTCACGTGTAATGAGCGTTTTTTCTTATGTTAAATTTAGTGTTATATAAGATTCCTAGATGGCACTGTCGTATTCTTCAGCAACAGAATCAAAGACAAAATGTGCACCAATTCTAAACAAACAAAAAACCACTTTGACATTAATTGCTATGAAACACATTTTATCTATGGTGACATGGACAGCGCCATCTGGAGAAAAGCTAAGAACTAAGAAAAAAAACAACGAGAAAAACGCTCATTGTTGTTGACTATATGCCAACCGTTTCAACGATACAATTTCGGCATCATCAAGGCGAGTGTCGTTCTTAGGACCACGATGCGGCGTTCACCGTCGTTGTCAAACGGGCACTGGCAGCCGCCGATCGGCGAGCTGCACGCCACGTCGTTGTCCTAAGAACGACACTCGCCTTGATAATGCCGAAATTGTATCGGTGAAACGGTTGGCATATAGTCAACAGTCACACGTGAGTGTTCAAGCCGTATGTTATAATAATTTAGTATGTCAGCTCACGCGAGTTTTAATAATATCATTGCAGGCAATATCCCTAATAGCAATTTCCCTAACAGCCTGGCCTTATATGGAACAGACTGGTGACGGACAGCGGCGTCACTGGTGCGAGGGTTCCGGCACCGCGCTCACCAATCCGCCTGCCCAGCGTGTGTGAGTATGGGCAATTCTTCCAGGATGACCGCCGGGAGTGGCAAAGTCCTGGAAAGGCTTATGTCCAGCAGTGGACGAACTAGGCTGATGGATAAATCACAATTCCAGCTAAAATTGCCCTTGTCCTCTAAATAATACAGCACATTTTACCTTGCCGTTCACACGTAAGCAGTACTTCGGACGCCTGTCCGCGCGCGATTTGCATTCCCTAGTCGATGTCTTCGGGGCCCCAGTTCATGTTCACTACCTATATATACTTCCTGTTCAAGTTAAATTAGCACTAGTTCTTTATATAATAAAGCACATATCACCTTGATGTACTGCGAGTAGCAGAGCCTGTCAGCGCGCGATCGACATTCAGCCATCGCTGTCTTCGGGCCCCAGTTCATGCAGCAGCGCGTTCCGCATGACGCTAATAGTTCTAACACTACCATCAAACTTCACACCCCCATCAAGTCGTTCCGAATGGAAAATGGCGTCCATCAATGCTTAAGGCGATATGTAAAAGTTTTAGCGTCTCTGTTACTCCATATGCGAAAAAACCCTCAGTGCGAGAGAGACGGATTCGTGGAAAAGTAGCAAAAGTCGGTTTTTTATTAATATTAAATTTTCTAAAAATGCTATCAAAATTTCGTTTAACCAGGTCCTAGATACTGTTAAAACCCATATAATAAAATATAATTGCAGTCCATATGTCATTCTAAATTGTCAAACCAGGAGAATTGGTGTCGATAAAGACCTCATTTCAATAAATATTTCAATCGAGCCGAAATTCTCCAATCGCGTTTCTGTTTTAACAGATCCCTAGAGAAAGATTCCAAAAATAATATACTCTTTTATCAAAATTATACATTATTTACCGAAGTAGATATAGAAGTTCTAAAAGTGTGGATTTTTTTCCGTAGCGCCTTAAACTTATAATCCATTCGGAACTCTTTTGAACGCGACATGGACGTTGACACTTGAAAGTGACAGAATTTGTAAAAATTGTATGTTACGTGAATACAAAGGGTACTTTACTAAGTCCAAGAAGCGATTTCTTCTAACTACAATCTTTGTATCATGGTTAAATAATAAACTCTTTTGCTCCGAATAACCTATTTTTGAAACTGCCGCCGGCCGGCTGTCACTTTTCATAGATCGCTCACAGTGCAAACGCTCTGAAGCATGGGCGAAGATAGCACAACATGACGTCGTTAATGATGTCATCTATGACGTCATAGCGACCATTATAGGACTATCGTTATCGCGCTAACACTGACTCGGAATGACCATTGCCGCGATAAAATCGATAATATCGTCATTCGGAACGCGGTGTAGGTTATTCCTGTTCAAACTACATTAGCCCTACTCCTCTATATAATAAAGGACATATCACCTTGATGGACTGCGGCTCGCACAGTAGCAGTACTTCAAACGCCTGCCCACGCGCGATCGGCATTCCCCCGTCGATATCTTCGGGACCCCAGTTCATGTTCACCAGGTTGTTCCTCACGATGCACATCTGTTCGAAGCGCACGTTCAGGTGGAGGGCGATATCGTCACGGGGATCCGTGTTGGGGCCACACTGGAGGTTGAGCGCGAATCTGAGGGGGAGGGGAATTAAATAAATCTTATGTGACCGATGTTGGTAGAAAGCAAAAAAAAAAGGAAAAAAGCTGCTCTTTAAAAAAGAAAGTGTTATCGCAAACTAGAGGCTGTTTTAGAGAAGATATCCGTCAGAGATCGAAGGCGACTGACTTAGCCTGCCGAATCAGTAAGTTGAAGTGGCAGTGGACTGGCCATATTTGTGGCCGACGTGATAACCGTTGGGGCCGTAAGGCATTTTACGCGATTTTCTGCAGATTGTGGAAATTTGCATCAACTAAAGTCAATCTGAAAATTTGACCGCGGTTCTCAGGTTTCAATGTTTTCTCAATTTAATCGAAGGTTTTTTTTTCTATTCTTCCTAGCAAATTTGAATATTTTACTTTATACATAACTAGCGACCCGCCCCGGCTTCGCACGGGCATGTATTACACATATAAACCTTCCTCTTGAATCACTATATCTATTTAATTTAATTTAATTTATTTATAAACAAAAATCCACAGCATTACAAAAAAGTTGGACATAAAAAATATTGTTTGCAGATACTGCCAATTACGGATTTAACTATGCTTAGCTAACAGTAAAGCCAATTCTGAAGGCTTTAAATTTAGTTTTAATGCTGTCAAAGCTTGAAATTTTCCAAAGAAATTTAGCTTCTAATCCTAACTCTTAAGGACTATTTTGTATCGAAGAAAATTTAGGTTTGATAGCACTAAAACTAAAATTAAAGCCTTCAGAATCGGCTTTATTGTATTACTAATAACTAGGAACTGGATAATTATAAATTTTAAGTACAATAATGACAAAATCGCAAGACTCAGTAAAACAATGAAGAAAAGGTGTGTGTTGAATATGAATAAGCGTGACAGGTTTTTACGTGTTAGGTGGAGATAAGTAAGGGTGTGTGAGGGTGAATGTGTGTGTGTGAGATAAAATGTAAACTAAAAAACATTAAGTACCTACCCGCATGATACAAAAATAAATAAAAGCAAAAGTTTGCTCAACAGAAATGACCCTAAAGGTAGGTTTACATCTCTTAAAAAAAACCGCATCAAAATCCGTAGCGTAGTTCTAAAGATCTAAGCATACATAGGGACGGACAGCGGGAAGCGACTTTTAGTGGTGTACCTCATTGAGTTATGTACATCATTAAACAGTTTCAAGAAAAAGACGGAACAAAAATGTTTTAATGTATCCCAAAATAATGAAAACTAGTTACACAATTAGTGGCTTTATCTATTACTTAAAATTACTTCCAAGATAAACATTAATTTATTTATAATAGATAAAACTAGCTACGAATGAGCCATATGACTATATAACAAAAACTTATTCGTCTAAAAAGTCATATAGTATGTGACTTTTTAGACAAATAAGTTTTTGTTCAAATTCGACAAATTCAGGTTAAGGGGGTATATCGTCAATATCGACACTTTTCTGCTGTTCAAAAGTAGTCAAAAGTTAAATAAATTAGTATAACAGTTTTGGGATCTTTTTTCTAGATTTTGGACTATCTGAAACGCGATTGGAAGAATTTCACTCGATAGAAATAATTATTGAAATGAGGTCTAAATTTACACTTTTTTTGATATTCTGACAAATTGGGGTAGAATACACACTTCAAAAATATTTATTGAGATCGGTTTTAACAATACCTAAATTACTGGAAATGGAAATTTTCATAGCTATTTTAGTTAATTTTTTATTAATTTAAAACCGACATTTTGTCAATTTTCCCCGATTCCATCCCTCTCGCACTGCGAATCTTTCCGCCTGGAGTAACGGGGATCTTTGCACGGACGATATATCACCTTAAGTAATTGAGATGGTACATGGTATAAGTAGTAAAGCTGATGGTGGGCTCGACTGTGAAGTTTACCACCATCTTACTCGCAAATTCCCCTTAAGTTGTTGTTTTAAAAAACACTTGTACTTATCCACATATTACGTACAACTTTATTATGCCCGACCGGTTTCGCTGTAAAGCATTTTCTAGGGCTTTTTACACATCCTAAATAACAAATAAATCACATAAACTACAATCATGTCTAAAATGACGTGCAATAAATGAAACAACAAATTGTTGTTAGGATGTGTAAAAAGCCCTAGAAAATGCTTTACAGCGAAACCGGTCGGGCATAATAAAGTTGTACGTAATATGTGGATAAGTACAAGTGTTTTTTAAAACAATGTTTTATAAACTCCACCAAGTGCCATCAATCACTAGCATCTACTATCCCCTTAAGTTATTCCACTTCTTAGTGAGTACGAGGACAGCTCTCAAACAGGCACAGCCAGGTAGCCCACCATGACTGGGACCGATTGATGCCGGTATATCCTTCCCCAATTCCCATAGCTTAATTTTGAAAAGTTTATTATGTTTTTATTTTTTTCAGAGAATGTACGCCATTTTAGGACATAGTTTTCATTATTTTGGTATACGCTAACACTTGATCTGTATAATTTATAAATAAGAGGAGAAACTGGCTCCTGAATCTCAGTTTAAACTTTTTGGGAGCAAGTTGCTTTAAACCAATTGTGACTTTGTGTTGGAAAATAAATACTTTTTATGTTTATATAAATTAACCATTTTTTTTTAAAAGATTGTCCGATGACCTTGTCACTTGAGAATTTTAGACATTATACTGATTGTGATGTGTGATTGCTTATAAAAAAAGTGGTCTGTCTCTGTCTGTCTACTCATCTGTCATCTAGCTGTTAAATTATTTTGAAGCAAATTATTATAAATTTATCTTGATAGCAAAGGACACATTTCTAAACAGCCATTACTCAAGTGACGTCACACGAGGGCAAATAGAAGTTGCCATCTTTTCGTAAAAATATTCATCATCATGAGATTTTTAGGCCAAAACTTCGAAAATACGGCTTATTATACCTAAATCTGGAAATGGTTTTCGAATTAACACAGCTTAACATAATTTAATCTATGCCAATTGCCGGACCATAAACAAAACGGACTGGTGACGGCAGCTACGTCACTAGTGCGAGGGTTTCGGTACCGCGCTCACCAACCCGCCTGTCTAGCGTGTAAGGGCATCCATTCTAAAATTTTCTTTTTTTTTTATAATAAATTGAATATTACTACCTATATAAAGATACACATGCAACACAACTTGAAGGTTAGGATAAAAAGCTTATTGACTGATTGATAAGACAAGCAAGAGATAGAGAAAGGTCGTCAAAAGTACGTAGTGATATCAGACAAATGTATAGTCATAGTTTCGCTAATGAAAAAATGCCAAGCCATAAAGGCCCCTGTTAGGGTTGCCAATCGTGCCGATTTAATCGAGATATCCCGATTTCAGGCACCTGTGTCCCGTGTCCCGACGAAGGGGCTGGCGAGTGGCGTAACTACAGGGTGGCAAGTGAGCAAAATGCCACAGGCCCCCAGCCGGAAGGGGCCACCGGTCAGAGGAGAATCCCAACTCCCAACCTTTGACTAAAGCATAAGGGAAGACCGGCTAGCGTCACACAAATCTCTACTCAAAAACGGCGCGAATACGCACACACACTCACAAAAGTCTACAATTGTGATTTCAGTTCAATAAAGCCGATTCTGAAGGCTTTAACTTTAGTTTTAGTGCTGTCAAGATTTAAAATTTTCCAAAGTAATTTAGCTTCTGTACTTCCCACTTATGAACTATTTTGCAACGATAAAATTTTAGTTTTGACAGCACTAAAACTAAAGTTAAAGCCTTCAGAATCGGCTACATTGGTACCGATTCGGTGAAGCACATTTTAACTTATTTGACAGGACTAAACTAAATTTAAGCGTTCTGTCCTTGTCTTTTCGATAAAGAAAGAAAAAGACAGGACGCTTAAAATAAGGTTAGTCCTGTCAAAATAAGTTAAGACGTGTTATGCCGAATCGATACCATTATGTACTTTAAATTAGGGACCTTTAATTTAACCCTTAAATGCATGATTTTTTCTTTTTAAATGAAAGTGGGATATATGATAGAGAAGTGGTCCAGAATTATGGGAAAAATTATTTTTCGTTTTTAAGGGGGTAAAATGATATAAAATCAAAAAGAGTTTTTTTTTTTCAAATTAGTATAAAAAATTGTTTATTTTTTCATTTCTGTTTTTTATCAGTTAGTACAGTCATTTGACACTAGTTTACAAAAACCCTATTTAATAAAACAAAAGCATGAAATTTTTATGATTTTTTTTCGCGACCTCTTATTTTCAGATTGGGACCATTTTTTTTACAACTGCAAAATTATGTTTGTATACATTAAAAAAAAGCAAATAAAACTAAATTTTACATATTTTTATTATATTACGTAATTATTTTTCATACAATAGTCTTGCAGGAAGAAAAATATACGTAATAAAAAAACAGTTACAAATGAAAAATTAAAAAAAAATTATATGTTGCCATTTGGCAAAAGGATGCATTTAAGGGTTAAAGTGAATTATTAGAGAATCAAGTAATTATAATTGTAAAGTTTGTATGTACCTACTTCACGTAGTGATTTATTATTAAACTCTTACAAGTAAAAGTGTATAAATTAGTATTATAAAATAAATGATACTATTATTGCTTCTTTACATTGGGAGGGATCCGATGAATTTGCCACGGGCCTTGAACGGTATAGTCACGACACTGCTGGCGGCTGGCGGGACGCTAGTTGTCCCGATTTTCAACATTTACCAATTTTTTATTCAACTATCATGTTCTGAATTTTTCGATTACGTACGGAAATGTATAAAATGCGCCAAATACCAAAATAAATATTCATTTAAGAACCAAAAATTTAACGTAATTTGTTTAGTTCCATATCAGATATAATAAAATTTTAGCATGAAATGAAATGAAAATGAAAATGTATTTATTGCGAAATGAAAATGTATTTTTTGCGAAAAAAAGCATAAAAATAGAAATATTAGTTGCTGGAACAACCTATTAAGTATTTAAACAATACCTGTGCCAGGATGCCCCGCACCTCCATTTGTATCATTATAATATACGAGTATGTACTAGTTACTTATTACAATTTTACAATTTAGCATAGACTAAAATTTTAGTTAAGGTAAGTAATTATTATACTATGTTAAATATGATCACGATTATTATTCAATAAAATTCACAAAGAGACTCATATTATTGGTTGAAATATTTTTATTTTATTAAATTTTCCAACTTTTCTATTTTATTATAATAAAAATCTTTTTAAGAAGTCCCGATGTTGTTTTGGTTATCGCGATCTTTATTCCATTAAATCCCGAAAATCTAATTCGTAAAGTTGGCAACCCTAGGCCCTGTACACGTAGTAAACCTGTAGTAAACTCACCTGTCGGACGTGGGAAAGGTGCTTCCCTGGATACGGATCATGCGTCCCGGGAACAAACCACCGGGGATAGCCTGAACTGTTGGTATAACCTGCCGACAAACATTTTTATCAACACAAAATATATATACAAGGTGACTTTTTGATCATCGTCCAAATTCATACTGGAGGCTTGATAAGTGATCAGTATCTTGGATCAGTAACAATTTTTGTGAAATTCGTATGGCTTCCCATATAAATTCAGTTCCAGTCCCGAGTGTATCAGTATGGGGAGTCGAAATTTCATTTTACGAATTTCACCAAAATTGTTATTGATGCATGATACTGATCACTTACCAAGCCACCAGTATGAATTTGGACGATGATCAAGAAGTCACCTTGTATATGTGCTATAAAACCTACCAGTAAACAAGATTTCAAGTTTCAAAGTCAACTGGAAGTGCCCTGTAGGTTTTCTTAGCAAATTTGTATCAAAAAGTCACCTTGTATATAAGGTCTTTCAATTTAAATGGAAAGTAATTTAGGAGGTTCAGTATCGTTAATACATCACATTCCACTGCAAAGTACTTTTTCCCTTGAAAATGGAGTAGAATCCGAAACCGGTTGGGAGTTAACATAAATAAAGTGAAACTATAAGTACAAGTGTTGTTAATTCAAGATGTGTTTCAAGTTTCACCAAGTGCCGACAATCACAAGTATAGAAGACTAAATGCTTCCAAATGAATTTTAAGGATCTCAGCTAAATTTAGTGGTTTAGTGGTTATTCTTCTGCCATCCAAAACCAATTTCTCAAACTTTTCGACATTTTCTTCCATGGCTCAGAATGAAGGCCGCCCAGAATGTGGACCACGTTCACAGCTCAATCTCGCTCTTTTAAATTTAGCAACCCACTAAGCGAACGTAGAATTAGGTAAAGCATGTTCTTCTGATGTCTGCTAAATGTCCAAAAAAATATTCCTTCATGGCAGGCACATATATTTTATCACTGCACGTAACTGTCTTTTCTCCATATTTTAGTGTTTTTGTCAACTCTACACAAATAATTTATTTCTTGTGAACGGTTTGTTGAAATCTAATGAAACTCTGAGTAAATATTGTGTGATTGACACTCTTTAAAATAAATGTCAAACTACCCCCAAAAATATTGTACATACACGTATATAAGATGAAATTTAATCAACCGCCCGAATTCAAACTGGAGACTCGGTTGGTGTTCAGAAACAATTTTTTAAAGACCATTCAACTGAAATTCGAAAAACAAAAATTGCTCCCGTACTGTCTATACTAGGAATTATTTTTGAACTAGCCCAGTTTGTATGGAAACAAAAAAATTTATTAGTTTTATTTCGAAAAAAGGATCATTGAACCTTATTCCTGATCACTAACCGAATCTCTAGCATGAATTAGAGTGGTTGATTAAATTTTACCTTGTATACCTTGTATATTCTAATAACGTTTTGATTTACCCTCGTAATATAAATTATTTAGGCTCAGGTCACTTGTTCATGACCTGGCACCTACCTACATACATATATTAGCTTAATCATGTTGTATGGTGGCAATGTAAATGACCCAAGGCTAGGAACTTATGATTCATTAGTTTACTTTTAAAAGTATGCAATATTTTTGTAATTGTTTTGATAAACTATTAGCCTACTCAATAAAATTAAATTTTCATACATATTTTTGTGGGATGATAAACAAAATTTTTATTATTATTAATTTGTCAAGGTCATTGAGCCTTGTAGACTTCCTGGTCCCTGGCCGGGTCTCCGGTATGGGTTCGGGCGGTTGTTTGGATTTCACCTTGTATAATATATATTTTACCTATCATTTTAATCGTATATGTATTCCTACATAAATTAAATGAACCTTTAATCTAGTTCATGTACATTTATTATTTTATTACATATCTTTTTATTAGATTAAATTTGATGTGTAAAAAGTGTATTATATATACCTACTTTGCAAAATAAACTATTTGAATTTGAATAGTCAAAAATATTATAAAATAACATTTCTAGTTTATACAACAAATAAAAGAGAGAGAGAGAAAGAGAGATACACATCTAAACAATTTGCAGATGATTTAAATGTTTCAAAATTTCTAAAATGCAAAAAAGAGACTGTTTGAAAATTATGAAAATGCTATTTTAAGTTATATTGGCTTTTGTTTCATATATTTAACAAAAAATTGTATTTAAATCTAGGTCTAGTCTAGGCAGGAGCCAGCCTAGGTTTGTAATGAGCAGTGATCGGACTAGGTAGATTGATTTGAGGTCATTATCAATTATTATTACTCAATCTTGAGTTTTTTGTGGCAATGAAATTAACCAATCCTAATAAAATATTCACAATTACACGCCCTCCCTTCTTAGTATGTAATACACATTGATCCCAAGACCCTTGTCGTAGGGCTAAGGAGGCTGGCGCACTTCATAATTACCCGTATTCATAAGAAAAACTTACCCCCTTCTCCTACACTTACACATACACAAATACACCCTCTCACACAGACTCACACCCACATACTCACATATTTCTCTCACACATCCACACAAACAGACTCTCACATCACCTCACATACTCTGGAATTGTAATAGTTTGGTTCTGTATTAGTTTCTACACATTTAATTGTAGCTAAGTTATATTAAGTTGTATTAATTTAAGTTGTAATAATATTACATAAATATAGGTATTCTTTTATTTAAGTAAGTTAAGTTAGAGAAAGAGCGGGGTTCCTGTACTTCAGTTCCTGTAACTACCACGGGGCCCTGACGTTAATACTTTTAATGTTAAAAATTTGTAATGAATAAACGTATTTTTATTTTTTTTATTATTATTATTATTATTATTGAGATATTTTTCCGGTACTTTGTAATTAAGATGGGTATAAAGTGAAAAACATATTAATACACTCAATTATATGCTGCTAGTGGTGTAGGTAACTGACATTTTATAATACTTAAAAAATAATTGTGGTGGAGTAAAAGCGTAACAAAGTATAAATTACTCTGCAAACATGGTATTTGGTCACCTTATCTAAGTTGCTATCTATATGCACAACTGATTATATATTTTACGAAATTTTCTGGAACAACTTCCAGTACCAGTTCTGGAAATATCATATCCATGTTATGACTTGTGTGACGTAATTACGAAAATTCAATCTACCTACTCCGATCACTGGTAATGAGTCTAGGAATTAAGTAATGTTAGAGATATTTAATATAGAGGGCAGAAAATGTTAACATAGCAACCAAACAGTTTGACTTGCAGGCCTCACACCTATTTTCTTTCAGTCTATGCCCTTACAATACCTGGCAGAAAATATTGCATATTGGCTATCTTCGGCATTGTAGAGTGTTGTCTTTGTCACCGGACTGTTAGTGCGTAGTGCAACAGAGATAATGCTACTACTCAAAAAACTGTTGCACATATGTGAAGGCTATTCTCGGGAGCACGGTCTTACATACAACGTAAAAAAGAGTGAGTATATGGTGTTCAGAGCTAAGAACCGTGCTCCTGATATTGTACCTGAAATACACCTTAATGGGAAGGCCCTGAGAAGGGTCAATGATCTCAAATATTTGGGTCATTACTTAAATATAGATTTATGTGATGACATGGACATTGAAAGGGAGCGCAGGGCTCTCTCGGTCAGGAGCAACATGCTGGCCCGCAGATTTAGCGGGTGTACAGAGGCTGTTAAAGTTTCCTTGTTTAAAGCCTACTGTCAATCTTTTTACACCTGCGGTCTGTGGATTAACCACCTTAAAAAGACCGTGAGAGTTCTGCGCATCCAGTACAACAACGCGTTTAGGATGCTGATGGGGCTGAGGCAGTGGTGCAGCGCGTCGGGTATGTTCGCTAGACTACTTCGGCATTATGAGGCTGCGTGCTGCCTCGCTGCTGCGCCGAGTGCGAGCCTCTACCAACAGCATCCTGAGCACGATAGTGGATAGGATTGACAACCCATTCATTATGCATTGGGTGCAGTTGTCAATCCTACCCAATGCGAAATAAATTAAAATTTGTAAATATAATAGTTACTAACAATAGCAATTAAGTAAAACTGTTACTAACAATATGGATACAATATCCGAAATAAACGTTATTATTATTATATTATAGGGCTGCCATGATCTAAATTGCCGACGGAGGACAAAAACTTCAAAAACCCTGGACATTTAGGTGAAATTGAGGTTTTTCCCCGGACATCCGTAAAAAAATTCTTACAAAAAAAGTTTTCATTAAACATTTTTTATTCCACATTAATTATTTATTAAACAATAAATATATTTATTGCCACTCTGGGATTGCCTTCGATGCGGTTTACGAACGAATTAATTTTTTCTTAGATTTGTTTTTATTTATTGATTATCCTTCAATTAATTGTGGTTAATTAATTAATCTGACACATAAAGTGTCCGGGTTTTACCCGGATTTGATCCAAATCCTCCCCTGGACGGCCCCCGGACGCCCTCCAAACTAGGACAAATCCGGGGAAACCCGGACGGATGGCAGCCCTACTACTACATGATGTGCATTGTTTACTGCAGCAACCTGTACTGGTATTTGAGTCACTAAACCATCCTTCTAGGGTAACTACTTTAAGTTTGATCATGTGATTCTACATAGTAGCTACATGATATAAAGGAAAAAGGAAATTTATTATAAGGAAATTCATGCATGAGTCACATATGGGTATCGTTGCGTGTATATATGATAATTTGTAAAAATCTTTTTATGGAATAATCATTGGGTAAGAAGTTGAACTATTGAATTTTGTCAACTATTTAAATCAATACACTGAACAAATAGTTTGCCGAATGGCCTCTTATTGTTCTTAATGTCCTTGAGAACGCCGAAACGACGCTTCCAGACGATAATTTCGTCATTGCGACGAATGTAAGGTGAAAAACAAACAAGTAGGTATCTTACCGGGTTGTAAATTGGTGGAGCTGCCATGATTTTGTTGTGTAATCTATTTTCTTCTGCAAGGGAACTTTTCCTTAGTACGAGATTATATACTTATTGCGTTAAATAAGCACAAATGTTACGCCTAATCGACGAAAATAAGAGAAATTACACCGATATGCGTCATATGACGGTGGGTGACAGCGCTTGTCAGGGCAGGGGGAGGCACTATCATGATGGCAGAAAATTAAACAAAGAGGTCGCTCTAGCTATTGGATGGTTCGGTCAACAGACCATGTAGCAAGATGTCCGCTATATATAGAACGTTATTAACAGATAATTTACATGTACTAGATAAACTAGATGTAGTTAGCCTCCTGTAGTGAAATATCAGTATATTTTTTATAGTAACTGGTTAATTAGTTATAGCAAGCGCAAAACTTTTTGAAAATTTTATTATATTACTGAAGTTACCGAAGTAAGCGATAAAAATATTAATCACTTTTAGCATGGAATCGTGTCAGCTGACGTCACACAACATGCCGCCACTTTGATTGATAATTACTTGGTAATTTTTTGAGTTATTGAAAAAATAATTTTACTTATGTTTTTGGCTTTTTAAACGCGATTGATTTTCATAAAAATCTTAATGTAGGACTTAGGCTCATTGATTACTAGACCAGTGGGGTATTTTAAGATTTGGCGCCCTGGGCCTTAAATTTTGCTGCCCCATAAATGATACAAAAATATTTCAATTATAAAATGAAATGAAACTCAGCAGTGTTTTGATTTGGGCTGAGAATGATGATAATGAAAAACTCAAAAAGCCATACAAAGATATAACCACAATTTATTCAATATTAAATATTTTTTTCGATCGACATTTTTTTTAAAAAAGGGTATAAAATCAAAAAGCAATATAAATTAAAAGATAGATAACGATTAATTATGAAAAAATAAAGCCCAAAGCTGAGCGCGAGATGCGGCTTGCGCCCCACTCGCAGCTTGCCACCCCGGGCCTTGGCCCTTTTGGCTCTAGGGTAAATACGCCACTGAACTAGACGGGGCGGTACTTACATTGTACATCACGGTAACGTTTACCTCTCAAAATACTAAAATGAAGGGAAATGTTACTACATATTCAAATGAGATAAAATGTTTTACAGTGTTGAATAAATAGTCTCAATTAGAATCAGATAAACCTTGATGTATGTACTGTGAGGACAATCTGCAAATCAATATCGTTGTAAAATCGTTTGTCAAATGAGTGCAAATGTCAAACTCGAAGTTTTAACAGTTTGGCATCCATTCACATACCCCCTCCGCCCATTCGACAAACGATTGCGCAACAAAATACAGGATCAAATGTAAAGTACATAAATTTAGTTCAGAGCATAAGTTTTCTGATTGCTAGATGATAGTATATTCGATGTTAAAGAGGCTCTCTTTTCCCATTATATCACTTTACTCTTCGTGTCATGCCGGCGCCAGACATGTGTCCACTTATTTGCACACTTCTTCGACGACTTTGTACACACATTTGGCGTACCTGCCACACATGCTTCGCAAACTCTTTTCTCCACAGTATGCTGGTAGACAACAAAGGAGATGGACGACGATTTCGTGGACGCAGTGTGCTTATATTATTTATGTGCATGTAATTATTTTTTACATCTGCAACAAAATATATCGAAACGTCCGAGAAGAAGGCGTGAATGGATGTGTGTCCATTTTGAACGATCAAACACGTAGTTTCTCAAACAACCGTTCCGTACAACAGCGCTCGTGCAACTGGTCTTTGCAAATAGGCCAAATAGTGTGGCAGGCTACGCACTTATTTGAACACATTCCTTTGATGTGCGCTAAAAAACCGATACCGCTCGGCAAAGTGCAAATCTGTGTACAAACTTTGGAACACATAGACAAAGTCTCGTGCCACACAGTGTGTCCACTCGAGTGTGCAAATAAGTGGACACATGTCTGGCGCCGGCTTCAGAGTCAGTTTCAATCAAGGGCTGCACTCAGTTTGACCGTCGATCGATGTTCTTTTCAACATGCCATCTTCTTTTACACGTGTTGAAATTATTGTATGAGCTATGCTGTTGTCAATGTACATAGATGGGCATCGCCGGACGATCAAACTGAACGCAGCTCTGAAATGGTGCGTTCGTTTTCACCAGAGACTTTCACTCGGGTGGTTTTAGAACGGGTGACAGCCTTACCTTTACTCAGCGGCGTGGCGGCGGCGGCGCGACGTTTAGAAACGCTAGGTACCTCAATATCGGTTTAATTTTTGAACAATTAGCCAATGAGGCACTGCACTAATCTAATGGGTCAGTGGATTGTTTTTTCTGAACAATCGGTTTTATGGCCGCAGTGCACAATGGTTCATCATGTTAAGAAAGACCACCAACGCCATTGTTTACAGGTGATATTCGCGTTCACTGGCCGTCAATGGCCTATTCCGATCCCTGTGAGCAATGGCATACTGGCGATACTAATGGTCACCCCTCACGGTCACTCCGACATATACTTAGGTACTTCAAAGGAATCATGATGTAGTGTTGTTTCCTTGTTCACAGAATGGTGCGTCACGTCATTCAGTCAGTTTTGCACTTTGACTTTTAATACTTTATATATTGCGTTTGACTTATAATTTTATTTGTTTCTAAGAATTTATACACATACCTAAATAATATTTGATAACTGAATATATAAATAAATAGCAGCGATCGCAAGTTTCTCAAAATAATCTCAATGTGTGTGAATAGTGGCACCACCATTTCATGGTGCATGTTTGAGCTTGGGGCCTTGGGCGTACATGGCCCGTTGTCTACTGTAAAAATAAGAATGTCTTGAGACTTTACTATATTCCCTGTGATCCGAAATAGAATTACAATGGATCATAAATCATAAGCCATTCTCTTCATACTTTCGTAATCGATTTTAGCGATGTATTTCTATTTCGGACCGCAGGAATCATAATCCGAAGTAAGTAGTGGCGAGACGTAAATAATGCACATTGAGCTAAACATTTTATTTGCTCAGTGGAGCTAAAGAGGGAGATAAATCGGCTAGTATTGGGTTAGTAGAAGTCGGATTCTTACAAGAATGTTAGAGCCGAGTGCATACATTCGTATGTTGTTGATATTTTTTTATAATCGATTGATTATTATGTTTTTTTCGGGAATATAAATTAAATAGCAACACTAAAATTAAAAAGTGAACTGAATCTGACGTTCATTGACGCAATGTTCTTCGTTCTTCGATCTCCTAATCTCCTTCGTCGTAAATTACAAAAATGTTAAATCACTACTAAAAGCTATTTACGGTAATTAAATTTGCGCAATAAACACACGCACGCGTTTTGCGTCGTATCCTCATCGATTCAGTACCAATACCTATAACAATGATCGAAGGAAACAAGGACGAAGCAGAGAAGTGTATTGAGATCGCTCAAAACGCTTTTACTGCTGGAAATGTTGAGAAGGCCGAGCGTTTTCTGTTGAAAGCAGAGCGCCTGTACCCCACAGCACGTGCTAAAGAACTTCTGACTAGAGTGAAAGCCGCTGGGCCGTCTACAACGTCACCAAAAAGAACGCCTCCCAGCTCACCAAGTCCTGATGATTTGAGGAAAAGAAAAACCCCTACTCATCAGACCCCACAAAGAGAGTACACATCAGAGCAGCTGGAAGCTGTGAGACGCATTAAAACAAAGTGCAAAGACTATTATGAAATTCTTGGTGAGTTTGCATTTTTTAATTAAATTTATTCGACTGACAGTTGCAAGGTCGCTTTTTGTGTGATGGCTGGTTTCACTTAAGAGGATAATTGTGAAATTCACTTCCGCTCTTAACTTACTCTTGATGCAACTCAACAGCAGAAGATATTAAATCAGCTGAGACACAAATATAAAATTACATTTCTTTCTCTCTGGGACACATGAATGAATGAATGAATAAACACTTTATTGCGCAGAAAAATTAAAATAAAACACAGAATACAGAATAACAAAAGGCAAGGGCGGACTTATTCCTTAAAGAAATTTTTCCAGTCAACTGATGGTGTAGAAGAAAAAAAAATTATAAGTGAAGTTATCATATTTGTGCAAAAAGAAAAATAATCTTCAAGCCTAATATTTTAATATAATACATAGTAATACTAATACATACACAAATACATAAATACATACATACAAATAAAGTAGCATAGTCAGTCTAGTCAGAGAGATGAAAGGTAATAATTTTTCAGGTTAAATCTAAAAGAGGACACAGAAGGAAGATTTCTGAGGGTTGGGTTTTGGGTTGGTTTATTTTATTGTCTAATAACAAGTAGCAGGGAGTCCCTTCTTCTTAATCTGATATTCTTATGTTGCAAATACGCATATTTATTTAATTACAATTACCAATTAGATTATTAAAAATTATTATTAGACATAGATTATATAATTATATTACATTAAAATCGACCGGCGGGTCTACCATGTAATTCTGATTTTCATCAACATCAAGATTGAAATTTGATGTGCGTGCGACGACGCCTGCCTAACATGCCATCTCTTTTGCATGCACTTCAAATTTCAATGTCAAGTTGATGTTGATGAAAATCAGAATTACGCGGTAGATCCGCTGTAGTAAGTGTATCTGATATACCTACATTATAACTAAATATATTTCAATATAATAATAATAATAATAATTTTTATTTGGTACAATAATTTTGGATAAGAAAAACAAAAACCAAGTTGTAAGTTAAGTAAGCAAATGATTGCTTGTGATAAAAATATAACATAAAAATGTGCCGTTGGCAACTGTGGTAATATAAAATTGTAAAAATTGTAAAATTGTATCAATTTAGTGATCTGACTACTGAGTTTCGAACCACAGTCACTGACCACAAAGCAACTTGTGTGACCATGTGAAATTGTAAATACATCACCACAATAGATGAAATATTATATTGGAATTATAATAATAATAATAATAAATACTTGGAGACCCCCTCGAAGTAATTCGAGGGAGAGTAAGAGGACAGCTCACAGGCAAAAAACCAGGAGGCCCACCATGCCTGGGACTGATGGATAGCGGTATATCCATCCCTAATAGCCATGCATTATATGGAACAGTCTGGTGACAGGCAGCGGCGTCACTGGAGCGAGGATTCCGGCACCGCACTCACCAACCCGCCTGCCCAGCGTGTGTGAGTATGGGCAATTCTTCCAAGATGACCGCCGGGAGTGGCAAAGTCCTGGAAAGGCTTATGTCCAGCAGTGGACGAGCTAGGCTGATGAATGGATGGATGGATGATATAATAAAGCCTTTATTTCCGAAATATTTCCACTTTTTTACATTTTGTGTCTTAAATGAGATTTTTGTAAAACTGTATAAAAGTATAAACAGTGTATAAACAGATAAAACTGTATAAAAGTATTTAAAAAAAAGAAAGTTAAACATTTTAAAGACTAAATTTGCACTTATATTATAAAATATCTCTTAATTTGGTTTGCCTTATGGCATAGGCCTCCTCCAACTCTCTCCATTGTATTCTGTCTGCCGCTACTCTCATCCAAAGTGGTCCTAAGGTAATTTTTAGGTCATCCATCCCCCAATCTTATTGCTTTACGACCTCGGCTCCTAGTGCTGCCCCTTGGGTACCACACTGTCACCAGTTTACTTCACTTTTCCTTCTTGCAGCGGAGCATATAACCAGTCCACCGCCATTTAGGTTGATCCATGCGTGACAATATGTCAGTTAATTTAGATTTGCGCCTAATCTTTACTTGTATTTTTGTCTATTAGTTTCAAACATAGCATGCTTCTCTGACATATTGCTAGTTCCTATGGTTGTCCCTATGGCGTTTCGTCAGAGCCCAGGTTTCACAACCATATGTGATGCAGGGTAGAATACAGGTATCAAACGTCTTCTTCTTTGTCCTCATGCTCAGATCCTTACTTTTCATGATTTCTTTCAATGCCCAATACTTTTTCCATCCAGTCGCAATTCGTTTGTCTACTTCTTTGGACATTTGGTCATTTGGCGATATTATCTGGCCCATGTACACATATTCCTCTACATATTCGAGTTCCTGATCGTTTATGGTTGTCTTTAGGGGTTGAGTTAGTCATCATTTTAGATCATTTTAGTAGTTCATATTGGAATTACAACCTTATAAATCAGCTTTAAAGACTACAAGCTAGAGGTCAGGGCACACCCCCGTCACTTCATATTCAAGGCTCAAGTTATTTACCTACACTCTCACGCGCGCATCTGGCTTGTCCGCACACGCTTGTGTGTGTGCGTGAGCTAGTCTAGGGCTGGCAGCAATCGTGTGAGCGTCGTCGCCCGAGAGGGACACAATATAAGTCAGCAACTTATATGATTCTCTTCCTAAATTTTAGCGTAGTCCAATTTCTGGTTCCCCGTGGATTAATCAGTATTAAAAAAATATATGTATACAACGTGTAACGGAAAGGTGTACCCATATTTAAGGAGGTAATTTAGGGAATAGTACTAATGCTATTGGCATTTGTATTAACTCCAAAATCAAGGTTAAATTATATATATATACAAGGTTAAATTCAATTCAAATTCAAATTTGAAACATATGTAGAACATGTCCATATGAATAACTTTTTTTAATAGGATAGTGAAAAATTCTTAAAATTCGTTTTCACCTTTCCATACTGGACGAGTCAGCTGATCGGAGCAATTTGTACAGGAGGAAGTGAAAAAAAGTTAAGAATTTCGCTTAGCTCCTATACAAACAGTTGTCCATATAGACTAGTACTACCTTTGTTTTGAGTTTCGCCAAATAATGTTATTTAACCTTATATATGTATATAAATCGTTACGACCTGAATGCCCCGGGGGGTGTCGGATGTGTTCCGAGTGTGAACTTTGAAATGCAAGTCACAGTCCACCCACACTCGGTAAACCCGCGTTTCACCTGCAAATATTACGTCCTAACGTGATGGGTGGTGAGCCCTATCATCGTTCTTCGGGCACAAATACACTCTTTTTAGGGCATGCAGGTTTCCTTACTATGTTTTCCTTCACTGTTCACAAGTGGTAAGTACCTATTAGCAAATACTATGCACATTATGTAAATTCCGAAGAACTCATTGGTGCATGCCCGACCGGAGATCGAACCTTAATCTCAAGATTAAGAGGCCAGCGTTCTACCCCTGAGTTACCGCTACTTTTTCGTTACTTTAAAAGTAAATATATATATATATATATATATATATATATATATATATATATATATAGTATGCCTAAGCTTAGTAGGTACCTCTATAGTTTCGTATGCATAAATGATCATCATATAATTAACAACTACTCAAACATGAACTTTGGAAAAAAAATGAAAACTTGTCAAAACATGGAAAGTTATAAATACTGATTTTATTGTTCCAAATGCGTTACTGAACGAAATTGTAAGGTTTGATCACGCAATTCTAATTTTTGAAAAAAAGTTTTCCAGGTATCCATAAACACTGCAATAACGCACCATACTGATTAAAAATCAGTATCGTGATAAAACTTTGTAACAAAACACGCGCGCAGCAAACGAGTGGTAATCGAGCTCTGCCTGACTCCAGATTTCCACTAACTTGCGGGGGACCGCGGGGGACGTTAAATTCGCGCGGGGAGGAGAGTGTCGCTTCTTTACGTAGTAATACTTTATATTCTCTGGTCAGGGTGTGATTATTTGAATTTCAGTACTGTCGCAGTTAATTAGTTGTGCCAAGTGTACCACAACTTTTTAACTGAGTTTTTTCTTAAGATGGGATCTGAGCCATGACCAGGAAATCTATCTATTGTTTACCTACTATTGTGTATTGTGTGTGTGTAAATGCAATATGGTTACAGAATGGACCTATCCACTCTAATTTATTTATGTTTATGGGTAAGCAGATAGCGTTAGTAGTATTTTTATATGGATAAAAGTTTTTTCAATGCATGTGCTCGTAAAGGCCTACTTTTTATGCATCAAAACCGAACAGAAAGTCGATTATTTTGCCCTAGGGCTTTATTATTATTTTTTTTTAAATTTATTTACAATGGTTGGCTAACCTGCAGCCTTTCCTGTGTACCATAGACATTATACTTTTTTTTCTACCGTTTAACGGCTCTGGATACAGTCCTTTTGAGCCAATTATAATTTAAAGTTCACAAGATTATATTTGTTTTCATTTCCTCACACTATGCATTGAAAAATGTAGTATGATACACGGGCGTAAGAGCAATAAATTACTCGGTTACGTTTAAAACACTCGCTACGCTCGTGTTTTAAATCGTCCTCGTAATTTATTCCTTTGCGCCCTAGTAGCATAAACTACTATTAAATCATCGTAAAATTCCAAGTACTTACAGAGATATAACAATCAAAGTTTGAAGTAAGATTAATGTACTGCTAAACGCCCGCTGAAACGAGCACGTTGGCCACTTGACCGATTTGACGTCACACCACTCTACCGTGTGCGGACGCTCTACAGATATTACGCTTTGTTTCTCGTTTTTAAGAGTTTAAATCAAAGAGGACTTTTTGAGAAAATCATTTAATAATTTGGCAATAATTACATACGTAAACATTTAAAAACCGGCCAAGTGCGATTCAGACTCGCGTACCTAGGGTTCCGTTTTTTTTATGGATGATAAAATTAAATTTGTTATATTTTTCGTGAATTTCTCAACCGCTTTATTTTTCCTGTAATTTTTACGTAAACACATGTTACCATGATATTTTTCGTATTTTTTGGTCCACCATTTTTGGGGATAAAGGGGGGGGCATACAAATTTTTGGTTTTTTAAAATATTTCTCTAAACCAGTACCAGTAAATATTGTAAATGTGCACGACGAGACTCGCGCCCCTAGCAGCAAAAATGGGATACGATACGTGGGTTAAGGTACGGGCCTTGATGTATTACATCTTTGCCCGAGCTTCAACTCCGCGGGCTTCAACCCGCGGGTCCGGGGGGGGGCGCTAATATGATGGTTGGCGGCATGTCGGAGATCGCGTCGTGACGGGCCGCCGGCCGTACGACCGGCAGTTCCACTCCCTTTTCATGACTGCCGGTGGTAACGTCACCGGCAGCCCAGTCCGTCTTCAATCTCCGACATCTTCTTCTGAGCTGCTCGCGGATGACTCACGCAGCAGCTCTCGAGGGTAGGGTCGCCCGGTGGGGGATCTGTCGTACGTGGGGGCGAGTACACGGAGATGCTCGTGCGGGCCGTTGTCGGCCCGGTCATAGATGACACGGGCCAAACGGCGCACGAACTCTTCAACGCTCTCAACCCCCAGATCCGTTGCGATGGTCGTGTTTCTCGTCAGGTAGTGTGCGCCGGTTGCGCCTGGAGTCTCTGCCGGTTGGTCGCAGATGCCAAGACGGACCACGCAGGCGCCGCATAAGTCAGGCGGGAGCGCATGTACGTCTTGTAAATCATCGTCTTGGTCCGAAGTGGAAGTCTTGATGTTAGCACGGGCCTCAGGAGCGCTCTTGCCGCCTTGGTTTGGCGGACGGAACTACGCGATTTTAGGATGGGGTCGCGCGGCGTTACCAAACAGACGCATTTTCACAGATTTTCGCGTTTTTCATGAAAATATCACAGACTTTTCATGTAAATAAGTATGTAAATAGCATATAATTAAGTTTAGGAAAATAAATAAATTAGTCCCGTGTGTTTATTTACTCAGATAGCTGCAACATAGCATAGGCATGAATAAGTAAGACAGAACAGCTATCTGACTCTGAATAAGTAAATAAGCATTAAAATTACTTAGTAAATAGCTCAGTAAATAGAATAAAGTAAATAATTACAAGATAGCATTAGGATCTTGCAGAATAAAGATGATCTTCTATGATTGTTTCATTGATACACCTAGCTAGGTCTTAAAGTAAGACCTAGGTATGAGATAGGCAATAATAAGTAGATCTAGGTACTTAGGTATGCTAGGACATACCTAAATAATCTGTAAATAGGCATATCCACATGGTCTGTTAGCGTTACGACGGTGGGAAGCGGACTGAGGACGGTTGGCCATAGAGGGCGCATATTTATACTCCTGAGGTGGGGGTTGAGGTAGTATAAATACCCGCGCAGTACATTTTCGGCCGCCAGTCCGCTCCCAGACGTCGTAGCGTAATGATCTTAGTACGTATGTGTAGACCTAAGTATCTAGAACAAGTTAGAGATAAGAATTAATTGTAAATAAGATGATTAAGGATGAATAAATAATAAAATAGTGCTCCAGGGGGTGAGGTAGAATGCCTATGTGTGCGTACGGGAAAACTACTATAAAAACGGGTGGAGTGCCGTCCACATTCATTCACATTCCGAGCAGTATTCCGAAAAGGAAATAGAAAAGTAAGAAAGATCTGGCACTCTACCAAGTTCCTGGCTGCACTCCTGGGGTCCACAAAGCGGCGTTTTTGTTGGTTTTCACAACCCGGCAATCTATTAAAGTGCAGTACGGCCCAACCCACTGAGTTATCGTGAGGCTGTGCTGCTCAGTAAAAGTATATAATTTTTACAATCAGCTTTTTAATACCTGCAATATGATACCCATATTTTATTTTTATAAATTCAAATTCAAATTCAAATTGTTTATTTGTTCATAGTTAAATATTTTTTTAGGTTTAAATATCGTTGTTGATTGCTTAGATAGAAACATTTTTTACGGACTGCTCATTCCGGGTGCTGTAGTAGTTTCCCTGTGTACAAACGCAGGCACAAGCTTGGGACAAGTCGTGTGACGTCACTCTCAGGGCGGCTCCTGGGAGCTATCGCTTATTCCCGCGCATTAAAGATATGAACTTTAAACTTCTCTAACTTCGTCAATTATTATCGTATAGCAATGAAACTAGTGCCAAAGTTTAAGTTATGAAAAGTACATTCAAGATAATAAACAAAAAAAAAATTGTGGAATAGTCTATTGTATAATATTAAAGGGCGGGTCATAAAATATATAGTAATGCAATATTTATTTGCATATATTGAAGGAAATTTTAGAAAAAATGCTTATGAAATTTGTGTCTCGCTCATCTCTGAATTTAATGAACTGAAATTATTAAAAAAGGTCTTGCTAAGAGACAATTTTATAATATATGTATGTGTTGTATATATTTGAGTAAAATAAAGCAGTTAAGAAATTGTTCATAAATTCCAAGATATACAAATATATAAAAATTATAAAATTGTATATAAGTTCATTGTATATTATATTAAAACTTGTAAGCTTCCAGATATGGATCATTCATATGTGCTCCTAAAGGGTTCCGTTTTGAGATACTAAGCCTCAAAATTATGTATTTTCCAGGAGTGACGAAGGAAGCGACGGATTCAGATATTAAAAAGGCGTACAAGAAGCTTGCTCTGCAGCTGCATCCTGACAAAAATCACGCGCCCGGCGCTGCAGAGGCTTTCAAGGTATTTTCATCTATGTTGATATAAAACTATGCTTTGGCCCACGGCTGAAGGACTATCTATCTCACAGAGGAACTAACCCTATAGAGGCAAATGATACTTGGTTTGTTTGTCGCAACTTTATAGCGGCTTAAGGTGTGTAGGAGCCAGTAGTTTAGGCACCGTACATTTGAAAGAAGTTGTATAGTTGTGGAGCACGAAGAGAAAAAGAACTAAGATACTTCAGTTAAGGTATTATATTGATATCAAAGAAAACAGATTTCAGTTTGGCGTCTCTTTCCCTATGTGTGTCGGTGTCGACAGTTAGTTTCGTACTACGTTAAAAACGGTAAAAATAAAAAAATAATTGTTGTCGCTAAGTAAATAAAGTAGGCTGCAACGCGAGCAAAACAATGTGCGGTTATGAAACCGTACAAGGTGGTTGCGTCAGTTTTCATTCCCAAAGGCACGACTTATTATTGTTTTCATTTTTTCTGAATAAAATAAACTTTTTAACAAAAAAATAGTAACCGACTTCAATAGTAACAGCAGGGTCATTATACGCTAATTGAAACCACGAGCGAAAAAACCAAATTCATTAAATACTATTAATTTGAATCACATTGTTGAGTAAAAACCCCATGTTTAATGAAATAGCAAAAAATTCTAAAAAAATCCTATCATTTTCTTCGTTTTTATCGAACTGAAACATTGACTTTCACGTATCTTCAAGTGGTACGATTTTTGCCGATAAATTAGCAATACTGTTTGCGTCTATTTTGTTTACGACACGGCGTGTTTTGGGAACGAGATTTCACGGAAGGGTTTATGCTTTTACTTGGCGAACAGAAAATTGCAATATGTAGGTAAATTACCAATATATGACGCCTCAAGGTTAGGTATGCCTTATGTCCCGACCGCCACGGAAAAATAGACGTTTAGTTTTCCTAACCTAAAAGTATTAGAACTGTAACGTAAATAACTTGTAGAAGTAAGAAGGGACTGGGCAGCTACCCTTCAGGCATATTTGCCAGCAGCAAGGCGTTAGTTATAATATTTTGTGGGGAAACAAAGTTTGGTCCCGACCGCCACCAGTATGAGAGGTGAAAAATTAATCGTAAATAATACGTAAATCGTATATAGTACGAATTTAATGAGAACATTGACGTTTTTGAGAAAATATAAGTAATATTCATGACATCGTTTTTTAACACCATGAATCTTATAACAAATTTACAGGTTTCGTTCTGTCCATAAAAAGTCTAATTAATACCTTTTTAATGTTGATCTCTTATTATGTTGTGATTGTTATTACTTAATTATGTTGCTTGAGTAATAAAACAATTATTTGATCTTGTAAAATACTCGTATCATGATTTTGGTACTCGTCCCGACCGCCACGAATCCTTGTCCCAACCGCCGCACTTTTCAAAAATTTATATCTAGACGTTATTTTTATAAATGACTGTATGTTTTATCGAGTCATTAGACCAACTATCTAGACATCTATAAAAAAATATACAAAGCTGTACTACGACCAGATAGGCTGAGTATAACAGTTGTTTGCACAAATTTGAAAAGGGTGGGCGCGTGCCTGTCCCGTACGCCGCGATTTTTCAAGGAGGGATTTAATATGATAAAATGCCAAAATGTTAGTATTTTACTAAATGATGTCCATACACTAATACTTATCTACAATTCTGTATATTTATATTATGTAAAAAGAGTATAATTACAGATCTACAGATATAAGTATGTCGAAAAATGGAGTAAAACTGTCCCGACCGCCACCATGGAATGACCCAGCAGTCATTCACTAAAAAGTTAATAATAATTCTATAAAGACCGATTGTGCCGAAGCAACACTTTTGCCGACTTCTTTCTTCCTGAAACGTTATGTTATCTAGAAGTCGGCGTTCTTATATTGGTTTTTATGTTGCTATATCGTAGGAAATACGCCGACTTCTAGATAACATAATGTTTCAGGAAGAAAGAAGTCTGCAAAAGTGTTGCTTCGGTACAATCGGTCTTTATAGAATTATTATTAACTTTTTAGTGAATGACTGCTGTTACTATTGAAGTCGGTTACTATTTTTTTGTTAAAAGTTTATTTTATTTCACATTTTTTAGTGTTGCTGGGTTAAATTGTGAGGTATAGGTAGTTCTTGCAAACGTGGTGTTAATATGAAACGAAGTTCAAGTGAGTATAAGTAGCCATGTTTGAGTAGCTTCCTGCTATCAGCACCCTAACACAACATGATTACCGCAATCTCGAGTTATGTGCTGCCATCCGTTGAAGAGTTCTACGGTGATGAAGCCAAGATCGAAGGTCAGGTGGGTACACTGGCAATTTTCAGCAATGCCCTGCAATGAGCACCCTAACACAAACTGGTTGCCGCAATCCAAAGTTATGTGCTGTCATCCGTTGAGGAGTTCTATGGTGATGAAGCTAGGATTGAAGGTCAGGTGGGTATTCTGATTATCTCCAAGTAATACCCTTGAATCAGCACCCTAACGCAGTGATTGCCGCAATCTCGAGTTATGTGCTCTGATCCGTTGAGGAGTTCTATGGTGAATATGGTGATGAAGCCAGGATCGAAGGTCAGGTGGAAGAATGTCGATTTTCAAGTAATACCTTGTAATCAGCACCCAGGTACAAAGCGATTACCTCAATTTCGAGAGGTATGCTGTCATTTTCTGAGGAGTTCCACTGCCTATCTCTGAAGACCTTCATCAGATCATGACCAAACCCAAAATGGGACCTACCTGGAATTAAACTCTTCCAAACAAAAAAAGAATTACTCAAATCGGTTCAGAAATGACGGAGTTATGGAGTAACAACGCCAAAAAAAATATATATATATATATATAAAATGAAGTCGGTTAAAAAATACAGTCGAATTGAGAACCGCCTCCTTTTTTGAAGTCGGTTAAAAAAGCTACGCTACGAACAGTGGGTCTACCGCGTAATTCTCATTTTCATCAACATCAACTTGAGATTGAAATTTGACGTGCGTGCGACGACGCCCGCCTAACATGCCATCTCTTTTGCACGCGTTGAATTTCGCATGCATTTGCTTGAAGTTGATACAAATGAGAATTACGCGGTAGAGCCCCTGGTCAAATGCTACGTATTGTCAGTACTTATGTATGGTGCCGAGGGATGGACTTTAAATAAAAACATTGAATCAAAATTGAATGCTTTTGAAATGTGGCTCTATAGACGCATGTTAAAGATTTCATGGAGAGATAGAATAACAACAGATTTAATAAAAGGCTTGAAGTATTAAAAACAATTAAGAGACGAAAGACAGCATATTTTGGACACATTTATCGACATGAAAAGTATAACATGTTGAAGAACATTTTAGAAGGGAAAATGGACGGAAAACGGGGAAGGGGGAGAAGGTGGATGACATGGAGTGATAACGTAAAAACTTGGACTAACACAAAAGACGCTGCCAGTCTCTGCAGACTGGCACAGAATAGAGAAGAGTTTCAGGTGGTGGTCGCCGACATCCGCTAGGATATGGCACCCCCAAGAAGAAGAAGAATAAAAAGCATTAAATAAATGTCTTTTGTGGCATTATGCGACAATAGTTTAATGTCAATAAGGCTGTTTTAGCAATGTTGTGTTCTTTAAAAGGCCGGCGGAGCGAGTCTAGTTCATACAAACGAAATACCAAAACCATTTGTAAATCATAGATATTCTTAGGATAGTGTGTGTTTATTCCAATTGAATTATAGAATATCTAGGTTCCTAAATACATATTTCAGGGTTAGAAAACATGGGATTTTTAAAATAAAAATCAAAGTATCGGATTTTATGATATATATCCGATACATATCAAAAAATTTATATATATATCATGTTTTTTTTTCTTTGATTTGCACTATTGCACTTTGCGACAATTTAGTAATAACTGGTAAACTTAAAAGAAAAAAAAATCCCATGAGACATGTCAGTATCAGTAAATAAAACATTGTTGAAATAAAATCAACATTTATTTGGACTTTGCATGCATAATCGGTCTGTGTAACATGTGGTCACAAGTAACAAAAATAAAAAAGCTATAAAGAAACTAGCAATTTTTTAAAATAAAAATCATGATATATGTCAAAGTATAAAAATCATGATATATATCCTCGAATCCTGATATATTTTGAAAGAACACTGATTTAAAGGCGACATATAAGCAATTAAAATTGCTCGATGATCTAACTTGACACCCTACTTGCATCACAAAAACTTTTTCTAATTAGGTGATTGATTGAAAAATACTATGTTTGGTATATAGCTATGAAGTTTACCTATTAATCAAAGTAAAAATTTATTAAATCGACCAGCGGGCCTATTATGTATCTCTAGTCGCCAACTGGACTAGGTGCCTATCATCAAAAGCATAAATATACTATCGAATTTCGATTGTCTAAGGATATGTTCGCATTTGAAATGACGTCACAGTTCGTAAATAGTTCAATATCTTCTAAAGGCAATTTTGAAAGTTCAGTTTTTATATATGTTTTTGACGATAGGCACCCTGTCCAGTTGGCAACCTTAGATACAGAATAGGGGGGCAGGTCACTTAAGAACTTATGATACAGGAGGCGCTGAACAAAAAAATCACGTTAGTTATGAAAATGGCGTGCTTCTCCGTTGTTTAAATCTAGTTTCAGTTTAGTTCAAGTGTTCAAACATAGACATTTATTTCTATCATAGTTTCGGTAAGAGTAATGTGTATTCTTCACTACCCGATGCTGTAACAGGTGACGGTAGGGCATAATGGTCTTTGACTAGCTTTGAATCTAGGCGCCAAGTGGCTCACTATAAAGTGGGTATCTATAAATATCATTGCAGTATGGGAAAGCACATTGGTAAATTCACGAGTTGTGTTGAGACCTGGATAGCTCAGTTGGTAGAGCAATCGCCCGGTAAGCGAGAGGCGAGGTGTACGTGCTTTACGAGTATCACGTGAATGAGGTCCTCCCTCTTGCAACTTCACGAAGGTGTACACCAGTGACGCCGCTCTTTCACCAGTCTGTTTTATATAAGGGCCAGCAATTGAGGATGGAATTATGTACCGCCCTCAATCGGTTCAAAAAATGGTGGGCCACCTTGTTGTGGCTGTTTGAGAGCCGCCCCCTTACTCTCCCCCTAATAACTTCGGCGGGTTTGCGAGTAAGATGGTGGTATCTCCACAGTCGAGCCCGGCATCAGCTCTACCACGTTGTATGATACTAAGCGCCCCAAACCTCACTTCCCAGGCGATCGGCAATGCAGCAGCAGTGCTGACTGATCCGGAGAAGCGGAAGCAATATGACGTGCGTGGAGAGGAGCCCGTGCATCATCCGCAGCACACGCATCATCAGTACTACGCGAGGGGCTTTGAGTCGGATCTCACGGCGGAGGAACTGTTCAATATGTTCTTCGGTGCGACAGGTTAGTTGGAGCAGTATGACGGGCGTGGCGAGCATCATCCGCAGGACACGCATCATCAGTACTACGCGAGGGGCTTCGAGTCGGATCTCAAGGTGGAGGAACTGTTCAATATGTTCTTCGGTGCGACAGGTTAGTTGGAGCAGTATGACGTGCGCGATCATCCGCAGCACACGCATCATCAGTACTACGCGAGGAGCTTCGAGTCGGATCTCAAGGCAAAGGAACTGTTCAATATGTTCTTCGGTGCGACAGGTTAGTTGCAGCAGTTTTAGCCACAATCCACAACATCTCAAACTATTCAATCGTTATAGTCTAAGAGCTAGCGACCAAATCGGTCATGTGGCTTCAGCTGTATTGAAACTCCGTTAGCTACTTCCCTGAACAACCTTTTCCGATAATCTTCGTGCTGGCAGGCCGCGAGCGGTGGGTGCGGGTGTAGTGTGGTGGGGAAAAAATAAAAAAAAATGTGGGTTCAGCGACTTTAATTTTTTTTTTCAAACAGTTGCTCTGTACTCCCTGTGCACCCAAAAAAAATTTTTAATCGATCGGGTGGTGGGAAGGGGTTGCCAGCGTTAATTAAAAGTACAAAGCCGCCGTGAGCCGTGAGCGCGATGACGCGTTCGCCGGCTGATATCTGAGCCCACATGAAAATTATTATTATTTCGTTACTTTTAATAAACGCTGGCAACCCCTTCCCACCAACCGATCGATTTAAATTTTTTTTTGGATGCACAGGGAGTACAGAGCAACTGTTTGAAAAAAAAATTAAAGTCGCTGAGCCCACATTTTTTTCCCCACCCTACTACACTCGCACCCACCGTCCGCGGCCAGCCAGCACGAAGATTATCGGAAAAGGTTGTTCAGGGAAGTAGCTAACGGAGTTTCAATACAGCTGAAGCCACATGACCGATTTGGTCGCTAGCTCTCAGTCTATTAATTTTAAGAGCTTAAATGAAAATAAGTGAAAAGCTAAGGTATCTGTATTTTATCCTTTCCCAAAATTTGGATTTTTACTTACATGATTGATTTTTTAATCTTGGATTTAAAAAAAATCCTTTTGGGCACCATGGCTTCTCTTACCTTTGCCAGCAACAATTTTTGTTTGTATAAAAAAAAAACAAAATGGCGTGACCAGAGAGCATAATACAGAGACACAAACTTATCTGTTCCTGTGGGCCAAACTAAAATGGCTTCTATTGTCACTATGTGACAGTCTTTGCTACCTGAACAAATAAGATTGGGGCTCTGTATATCCTTATTCTGAGAATATATCAGATGTCAGCGACACTTGACATTCATGCTAGTTTATTTTTATTGCTAAGCAAAGGTCTTGTAGCTCTTCAGCCCATATCCTTACATTTTGAATTTACTACTTCAAAATATCTCTAAAACGAATGAATAAAAGAATACATTGAAACGTGTCTTTAAACATCTCAATGGATTTTTATAACTTTACCTAACACGAAATGAAAACTTCTGGGTTGACACTTTCGTTGCTGAAGACTAGTGTAAACGCTATACCGACCGTGTGTATGTACTATACTATGGATACCGACCGTGCCGACATCCCAGCATAGGCGCTAGCAGATATTGCACTTGCAACCCTTGGGAATCCAGAGATCCACATGATATACCTATAATTATTTTTTCAGTGTATTTTATGGAACTTCCAAATTCAAATTCAAATAGTTTATTTTGCAAAGTACAGTAAAGTCGCCGTCAACCAGTGATGCCAGGTCTACTGATTTTTCAGGAGATTTACTGATTTTCGCTTAATTCTACTGATCTACTGATTTCAACTGAAATTCTACTGATTTTTTTCAAATATATAGCTATACTTTGTAAAATTAACTAGAAAAAGTAAAAACTGCGTGAAATGAAACGCAAAATTAACACTGTTATGTTGGCACTAATCAATTCTTTGTAAAAATAGACTATGTCGTAATGGCATAGAGTTGATTTTAAACTAGCGACATAAACCGGTTTGTCACACACGATACAATGATTACCCTACTAAATAAAACATCATGTGTAGGATTCATGGAAATAGCGATACAAATGTCTACTTTAACTTATCCTTATTACTTCAAACTAGATCAAACGTGTTCTAAGAAAAAATCTAACTAAAATAGAGTTTTGTTTGTTATTATCCACAGAAGTAATTTAGGGAGTGCTACACACTAAAAATCTATTAAAAAATGCAAATTGCTTTGACTTCGACGTAAGCCCTGAAATGTTAAGCAGACATAATAATAAAATGTACCAATAAAACATTATTATAATGACAGAATTTGTTTTATTATAAAAAAATGAGTCTACTGACCTGAAAATTGACCTGGCAACACTGCCGTCAACAGAAATTGTGGACTATGTAAACAAACCATTTTCTCAATTTTTCTCAAGGTTCTGTCACGGAGTCTCACTGAACATTATTCCAAATCATGAAGCATCAAGTCTTACCAGTCATTCACTGTATTTCATCATGAAATATTCAATAATCACCAGTGAATTACGGAAAATCATAGAATCAATAGTCAATTCTGTACTGCGTCGAGATTGCTGTCATATTTTTTTCTCATCGAATCTGTATTGTCTTTGAAAATTGGTGATGTACGAATATATTTGAATATAAACCTATTTTATTCGTGATGCTATTTTATTCCGTCATTTTTTTTTGACAGCGTTACTTCATAATCTTTGACATAAACGTGTGTGTGATTCTATCGAAAGCTGTGTGATCTTCCAGCGTTGCTCTAAAATCTTTTGTATTTTCGGTATTCTAACGACTTGGCTTCTCTTACTGATTTTATCGTACTAGAAATGTGTAGCTCATGTCCTAAAAGTAGAAGAAAAAATTAAAGAACTGGATGGGATAACAGATACGGCAAACGACGCTGTGACGGAACCATTTGTAATTAACGTGGGTGATTTGACTAGCGATTCATCAGTATATTTTAGCGATGAATCAAATAAAGAAAATTAATTAAGTACCTAACATATTTTAATCACATACTTACCCATCTCTAGATAGTTCACCTATTCATAGACAAAGACAACATGGCGCTTTGTTTACATGGTCCACAATTTCTATTGACGGCTACTTTAGAGCCATCGAGTAATGGCACTTATGACAGATGCGTTTAGTGATGAGACACATTTAAAATTTCGGTTAAAAATAAAAATCAAGTGTGAGTTTACTCAACATTAGACACGTCATACAACATTCAACATAATAATACACAAGTTAAATGTGCCATATCTGCTTACAAAGTATCCATAAAATCTAAAAAGTGACTGGTTCACAATTATACAGTTTGGAAAGAAGCGGAGCCATAGGATTAAGGAGAGGAGAACACTTTATTTAGTGATTACAATTCAGCTACTAACACTCCCCGTTGAATTGCCTTAAATAGTCGGCCCTTTGAGTTAAAAAAAAAATTTAAACTTTTGCAATAGTATTTGTTTCTATAACAAGTCTATTTACAAAATAGCGGCAACATAAAAGTCGAAAAATAGTAACCGAAACGAGGAGTACATCACTATCAACAATGATATTACATTGTTTTATTGACACATACTCATAAATAATTACGAAACTTGGTAGGCATTTAAACGTCATAGGTGCCATCACTCGATGGCCCTACTTTAGGTATATAAAATACACGTTTCATAAGTCAAAATGTAATCTTATAAAAAAAATATATGTAATAAAATAATAAATGCACATAAACTAGATTAAAGGTTTATTTAATTTATGTAGCAATATATATACGATTAAAATGATAGGTAAAATATATATTATACAAGGTGAAATCCAATCAACCGCCCGAACCCATACCGGAGACCCGGCCAGGGACCAGGAACAAGGTTCAATGATCACCATCCTCCGACTCTGGTCTTCCATTTGGTAGTACCAGACTGGTCGTAACAGGCCTTTTAACTTTTCCCAGCGTTCCCCGGCGGCGTGAACTCTGGCGTGTACACGCGCCGGCGCACGCGCGAGCCAGAGCAGCGAGAGACGCACGGCTCCCTCGTGCAGCTGCTGCCAGTGCTGGTGCTGGTGCTGCTCTCCATGATGTCTGGGTTCTTCATCTCGGAGCCGGTGTTCAGTCTGCAGCCCAGCTCCAAGTACCCCGTGCCCAGGGAAACCGTCAACTTGAAGGTAGAAGATCGTTTCTGTTTGATAATAATAATAATAATAAGTTTATTTAAATCAAATTATCATATAACAGTGTTTGATTGTACATGATTACTTAAAAACAAGTTACATAAAACAAATTGCCAGTAAATAAGTCTGTGCCCGAACTAGGTGCTAGAGTACTCTAGACCGGTGTTTCAGGCAGCAGCCCTCTTCCAATATTCAGAATATTATGATAGTTTTATTGACTGAGACAAGTAAAATTATTTAGTGTAAAATAAACTAAAGTAAATATGTGAAGGGTGTTCCTCTCTGTGTGTGATATACCGGTTGTACGCTATTTATTTAAGGGGCTCCACAATCCTAAAATTCAGTTTTGCTCTAACGCTTTTGTTTTTTAACTGTCTATCCTGCTCTAATCAGATGCCGCGCACGCAAAACTTCAGTTATTTTGGAATCGCCGCTTTATTAGGACATTAACTATAATTTATTTATGTAATAAAGATGTTTTTTACTAGTTGGTATCTGCGTGTGTTGGTTTCGTTTCAATCGGTTTTGAAATATGGAGACTGCATCACTTTTTTTGTGAAATTCATGCTTTTTTAGAAGTATTATAATTGAAAGAAGATTGAAAGTATGTTAATTTATAAAGTGTAATTAATGATCGTGTTGAGTCAAAAAACTTGCCGTATTTTTTTCAAATTTTTGCCATCTACATTGACGGAACTGAATCCAATGCAAAATTGATATTTAACATTGTGGAGCCTCTTAAGTTCAAAGTTCTTTATTGCGTTTGCCAGATATAGAGACCGGATTATATGCATTTGCATGTTGCATATGCATTTGCATATTTAGCCCCTTTTCACCGGTTATTGCATATTTTAACTAAAATACTATTGATGATGCATATTTATTAATTTAATTATATTTTGCCAGAAACAATAAGTGCCAACATAGCACCAAAATTCAAATACTGCCCAGTTACCTCAGTGGATATTTTTTTTCGTTCAGAGTGATCGATGATAATCTTAGCAC
Source organism: Ypsolopha sequella (assembly GCA_934047225.1). NCBI lineage: Eukaryota > Metazoa > Arthropoda > Insecta > Lepidoptera > Ypsolophidae > Ypsolopha > Ypsolopha sequella. The sequence goes on from OW204011.1 coordinate 6,896,433, forward strand.
CAAACATTTAATTTTGTAACAGTACCTGACTGTTTCTGTTTACAATAGTAGCAAATTGTAAAATAATTTGTAAACAATTTGTCCGATAATATTAAGAAATTACTGATTTTGTATGGTTTTTGAAATGGAATAACTAAAAATATTGCATATTTTGACACTTCTCATGCCTATTTTAAGCATTGTTCATGCATATTTCGAGCTTTTTATGTTGCATATAATCCGTTCTTTAGTCATATACATAGTTGTAATGAGTACAATGACACCCTGTATACAGCAATATTTAGAGAGGGCTTATAAATTCTATTTTTATCTAAGTGTATTGACATTAATTTTATCACAATTTAGGTTTCTATTGTACGATCTTAGAACAATCTTAATAATTAACAATCTTAAAACTTAATGAATGAATTGACACTTTATTGTACACAAAAGACATATAAAAGAAAACAGAGTATTGAAAACATATATATATATTTAAATATCAATAGAAAAAGGGTAATAAGTGACGAGACTACCAACCTAATGAAACTCCATAGTTGCTTAGCTAATGATAATTTACATACATATACTCACGCCTGTCTCCCGGAGGAGTAGGCAGAGACTACAGATTTTCATATGTTACGATCTAGACACACCTCTTTCGCATCTTCTACATCCATCAATCTAGTCATACAAGCTCTTCTGTTCCGGGTACTTTTTACAGTGCCTTTCTTTAATCTTTCGCTATTTATTTATCAAGAGAATTCATCTCTCTTCTATATATTTAATCTCTAATGTCTAGTTTACACGGGTAGAGTAAGCAGTCGAGTGAGAGGGTTAAAAAAGATCGTTAAGGCGCTATATGCTGCGAAAGTGCTACCACTTTAGAAAAAAAAATCATTATCTACTTACTAGAATAATTATTGAAAATCTGCTCAAGTAAATGCGTAGATATAGCAATGAACTATTTTTTAATAGCATAGTTTTCATAGAAAACGTCTTTGATGAGCTAAAATTTTAACTTATGCCAAAAGCGGCCGTTTCTAGCAAAAGTTAAAATTTTGTCTTATCAAAGACGTTGTCTATGAAAACTATGCTATTTAAAAATAGTTCATTGCTATATCTACACATTTACTTGAGCAGATTTTTAATAATTTACTCTAGTAAGTAAATAATGTTTTTTTTTTTCTAAAGTGCTGCCTTCATTAAGACTAGTTTTTGCCCGCGGCTTCGCCCGCGTTGGTTTAGTTTTTGTCAAAACAACTTAGAACTATATTTGTGCAAAGTTTCAGCGTAATCGGTTCAGTAGATACGACGTGAAGGAGTAACATTTCATCACTTTTCTATAGGAACTTGACACCCCAATTGCATTCCACCGGAACTGGTTTATAGGATAAAAAGCAGTCTATGTCCTATTCCAGGTCTAGAACTACATTTGTGCAAAGTTTCAGCCCAATCGGTTCAGTAGTTACGGCGTGACAAACAAACATCCATCCAAACTTTCGCATTTATAATATTAGTAGGATGTTACTAAAAATTTTAGCTGGGTATTTAGATGGTTAAGAGTCAAAAGCGATAAAAGAAGACTGCTTGAAGACGCAAGTTATTTTACTATGAAGTAACCTTGATGTAAGCCTGGCTTATTAATATAAAACAAAATCGCAATCCACTTCTATCTGTGTATTCGCCTGCAAATTCTAAATTGATTTCAATGCGTCTTTTACCATCCATCCATCCATCAGCCCGTATTCGTCCACTGCTGGACATAGGCCTCCCCAATATTACGCCACTCTTGACGGTCCTCAGTCATCCTCATCCAGCCGCCACCCGCAACGTCCTTCAGATCGTCAGTCCAGCGGGCACGAGGGCGGCCTACGCTGCGTTTGCTGTACGTGGTCTCCATTCCAATGCCTTACGGCCCCAACGGTTATCACGTTGGCGAAAAATATGGCCGTCCACTGCCACTTCAACTTACTGATTCGGCAGGCTATGTCGGTCACCTTCGATCTCTGACGGATATATTCGTTTCGGATTTTATCCATCAGAGACCGATAATTTTTTACCATAATTTGCCGAGGAAGGTTTATATTTATAACCTTCGATCACAAATATACAACTAGATCACGGGTCAGGAACAAAAACAAAGCGATATGTTGGCATCGGCAGCCTATACCTTTACAGCTAAAGCAGGGCCACTGAGTGATGGCACTTATGACAGCTGCATTTAGTGATGAGGTACATTTGAAATTTCGGTAAAAAAAAAAATCAAGTGTGAGTTTACTCAACATTAGACAAGTCATTCAACATAATAATACAAAAGGAAAATGTGCCAAAATCAGTGGCGTCAACAGTCTGTTCCATATAAGGCCCGGCTATTATCCATCCATCGGTCCCAGGCATGGTGGGCCTCCTGGTGTTTTGCCTGTGAGCTGTCCTCTTACTCTCCCCCGAATTACTTCGAGGGGGTCTCCAAGTAAGATGGTGGTACCTCTACAGTCTAGCCCGGCATCAGCTCTACCACCTGTGTCATCTGTTATTTGTCATCTGGTTGTATATTGTTGATCGAAGTTTATAACATACCAATGACAGATGTGTGTGACAGATTTCAAAAGTGATAGATATCAAAAGTAACAGATGTCATTATTTATGATTATGGTGCCTTCCTATACTTAATTAATCAGAGTTCCGTGTTAAAACAAATCATCTCTCTTCCAGGTTCCGTACTACGTCAAGGAAAACTTCCACACTGACTACCAGGGGTCACTGCGGCGACTTGAGATGGCGATAGAGGAGGAGTACCTCGTCTCGCTCCGACACGCGTGCCAGAGAGAGAAGAACTATAAAGACAGCATGACTTGGAAGGCGAGGAACTTCGGCGACACGAGGCAGTTCCAAGAAGCGCAGAAATTGAGGACGCCATCTTGTGAGAAGTTGCAGAGTTTCCATCGATAATCGGCCGGGGTCTATTATTTTGTTTAAGAGCTGGGCGATTTTTTGTGTTTTCTGGTGTTTCGGAACGTCAAAGTATATAAACTACGAATATCGAGGCGGAATCCTCAGCCTTTTCTACTGAGACTACTTTAAGCGAGGCTGTAGGCCGAGCTAACTTTGCAATTGATTAACCCCTCCGGTACTACGATCACAAAACACGCTTCTAAAGTCCTGTGTCGTGCGCCAAGGTCCAAGTGGACCGTTTTTTTAATTCATAATACAAAAAAAAAGGATGACAATAGTTCATTATGTCTGAGATCGCTCTAAATGCAAGCGGGCGGGAATTCATTTGTTATGCCGGCGGCGGCTAAGCAGCAAACTTAAAAATCGTTTGTTAGGCCGGCTGCCGGCTATGCAACACCGGAGGTGTTAACGAGTTACAAATAACGAGGCCGAATTCAGTGCTTTAAACACCGATACCCGTTAAAAGAGTAATTCGCTGTGTTTATTCGACCTCTATGTTTGTGACTCGGTCTCAAAATTCTTGGCTCGATTTCTCTGTTCTTCGTTTTGACTAAAGCCTACAAACTAAGTTCAACCAAAATATTTATTAATCTATTTTTATTTTACCCATCCATTTTGGAAGTAATTTTCGCGTAAGTAAGTTTTACTTTAAACACTTCGAGACATGTGAAAATACAACAAAAATCTGCCTTAACGCAACGAATTTTGAGACGAAACTGTTGAATCCATAGCCGTTTCATTGATTCAACTACAGTGTGCTAGTCTCTATTATGAAAACATTATTTTCTTATCCTATTCCTATGAGCATTTGAGCGAAGACACAAAGTTCACCGCTCGAGCGATTTTGGGATGAGATCCGTCCCCAAAAAAACGGTTTTTGTATGCAAATGACTGTGGGTAAATTCGGACCAAGCGCCGCCAAGATCAAGACATATTTTAAATGAAAGGATATGATGTAGTCCTCAAGCAAGCAGAACCACATCAAAATACACTGGTGGACATAAAAATCGACTCAAGTATAGTTGTTCTACATTTAAGGAAATAACCCAATCATACAAAAATAAACATATGAAATATATAACATATCATTTTAAAGGTATAGGCCTCCACCTTTGAATAAATGCATTTTGGTTTAAAAGTATTCGCTATACAGGACGTGAAATTCATTTAATTAGTTAAAAACTTATTAGGTCAATGAAGAACCGCTGAAGAAGCTGCGGCTGCTGCGGCTAGAGGGGGAACACGAAGTACTAATGTTAAACTTAATAAATTAATGATTTTGTAAAAGAAGGTTTTTTGTAAAAATTTTTCGCTATTTGATTATTTCAATATTTATTAATTCATCACTTGAAAAAAAAATTACAGCCTGTATAGCAAATGCTTTAAGACAAAAATGCATTTAATCAAAGGTGGATACCTTAATTAAAATGATATTTTTATATCATAGTTAACTTTCTGTCATAGTTTCGATAAGAGAAATGTGTATTCTTCACTACCCGATACTGTAACAAGTGACGGTAGGGCATAATGGTCTTTGACTAGCTTTGAATACACTTGCGTCCTCTAGGCGCCAAGTGGCTCACTATAAAGTGGGTATCTATAAATAACATTGCAGTATGGGAAAGCACATCGGTAAATTCACGAGTTGTGTTGAGACCTGGATAGCTCAGAGGTTAGAGCAATCGCCCGGCAAGCGAGAGGTCCCGGGTTCGATTCCCGGTTCAGAGCTCCTCACATCCAGATTTACTTTTATTTCTGCGTTTCTATACTGCAATGATATAATGTTAATTTAAAATGATATGTTATGTATTTCATATGTTTATTTTTGTATGATTGGGTTATTTCCTTAAATGTAGAACAACAATGCTTGAGTCGATTTTTATGTCCACCAGTGTATATGTAGGAGATATCGAGATATGACTAATAATGTCTTACAACCTCCCGTACTTCAGTACTTGTAATTAACACGGGGATCCGACGAAAGTTTTAGCACATGTATCAATCTTAACGAATATACTAATTATTATGACAGAAATAAATTTCTATATTTGAACACTTGACGATTTATATGTAAACCTGACAGGCTCCTCCTCGCTTCACTCGTCGTCGCACCTATTTTTGACTTTTAATTCATAAGTTCTTTCAGAAGTTCAGTAATTCATTCGGAGGTTCATTATTTAAACCAGGTGGTCGTGAGAAATATTAGTTTGCTATGTTTAATTTATTTTGTCGGTAGATGTTACCTACACAGTTAAACTAGTATATTTTCTGTAACTAATTTTGCCGCTGCTCAGATAGTATAACAGTTTGCAGCAGTTCGAAGGCATTTAATTTGTTTTTCGGAGGCTTTATATTATCTAAACTATGATAAAAATAAATTTCTATGTTTGAACACTTGACGATTTATCCATCGCAAGGAGATATAATAGTAGTTTATGCTACTACGGCGAAAAGGAATAAATTACGAGGACGATTTAAAACACGAGCGTAGCGAGTGTTTTAAACGTAACCGAGTAATTTATTGCTTTTACGCCCGTGTATCATACTACGTTTTTCAATGCATAGTGTGAGGAAATGAAAACAAATATAATCTTGTGAACTTTCAATTATGATTGGCTCAAAAGGATTGTATCCAGAGCCGTTAAACAGTGGAAAAAAAAGTATAACATCTATGGTAGACAGGAAAGGCTGCAGGTTAGCCAACCATTGCAAACAAATAAAAAAAAAAAATAAAAGCCCTAGGGCAAAATAATCGACTTTCTGTTCGGTTTTGATGCATAAAAAGTGGGCCTTTACGAGCACATGCATTGAAAATTAACATTATATCATTGCAGTAAAGAAACGCAGAAAGAAAAGTAAATCTGGTTCAGAGCTCCTCACATCCAGATTTACTTTTCTTTCTGCGTTTCTATACTGCAATGATATGATGTTAACACTAATCAAAGTCTTCTTGTACGAGTGCCACTATTTTATTTCTTTAATTATTTCGACTAGTTTCGTCTATTTGACATCGTCGGGCTGATTGGAATAGGTTCCTATAATTAATATATGCCAATTAATATAGGTCGCAATAATTAAAGAAATAAAATAGTGGAACTCGTACAAGAAGACTTTGAATAGTGTTAGAATGAAGATCCATCAAGGAGTCACACCTTACAGTATAAATTAGATATGATGTTAATTAATGTTAATAAGAATCTTTATTTAATTTTATTGTTATTTTGATGGGATTCTGCTTGCTTGTGGACTACATTATGCCCTTTTATTTAACATACAATTTTAATATTGGCAGTGCTTGGACCAACTCCCATACAAGTTTGCCCACTGTCCTTTCAAACCGATCGCTCGATCGAATTAAATCACAAATTTCTTAGTACACGATTCATTTGAAGCAAACTTGTTTTCAAGCAAAGATTTTTTTGTATCAATGGGGATCCACACTACCAAATTATCCCGGTAGATGGCGCATCGTCGATCCGACCATTAAAATCTGTCATTTCAGTACATTGTTATGGTTTTTGCGTAGTTATTTGTGATTTACGATTAATTTCTTGGAATTATACCTTTGTGTGTTATGATAAATTGCTTTAATAACGGTGTTAATTTTTTCCCGCAAAACCTCATATTAAAAATCAATAACATAATTACAATATCAAATATGTAACTTATTTTAATACAGGTGATAAGAGGAAGTAAAAAAATTGCGAGATATTGGAGAAAAACACTAGTAAAACCGGAACACATACATCAACAAAGTTTGACATAGCCGGACCGTAGTATTTATTGGCCGGACCTATGCTAGCGCCATCTGTAATTAGCTTTGCCTGTGGATCCCCATTACACCGCGTCGCAGCTATTTTTTATTTTAGTCTATAGATTTTATCGCATCAACGGCAAAAAGTCAAGAACAAGTTTAATAAAAAATAATAAGCGCGTTTGATGCAAGTTCAATATTTTATCACGCGAATAGCTTCAGTTATCACTACTCTGATGGTTTAACAATGAAAATATTGTAAATCGATCGATATGATAATAAAAACAACTTGAAAACACGTTCATATAGTATAAATCGTTGCTTGTATGTAGGTACCAACGAAGAAATTGCCGCAGACCCACTTTGCGCTCTTATCACTATTGCAATACGGGCGAAAAGTGGGTCTGCGAATTTTTCCTCGATAATACGTAGTCCAAGAGTAATGGTTTGCCAGCCAATGGTGTTATTACCCAAGTTGTTACTAAAGCAAGTAAATTATTCACATTTTATAGCTTTTTAATTTCCCTGTTTTTAAAGTTTAGGCCTAGCCCGTTTTTCACGTTGTTTTCAAGAGTTTGTCACGATGAAAAACTAGATTTTGAAGCCTTGACAAAAAGTGGGAGGAATGGCGCGATATTTCACCTAATAACGCAAAATAAAATAAAAATAAAACGTTTTTGTGCCCACTACGTAGAAGAACAGTACCCGGCAGTAAATAATGCACATCAGGTATATTCGGCTTCGTAGAGCGTCGTCTCTGTCACCGGACTGTTGGCGCTTCGTGCGACAGAGATGACGCTACGATACGATGTGCATTGTTTACTGCCGGGACCTGAACGTGCGTGATGGAATATTGCACAATATTGTAGTTAACATTAAAAAGTATATCCTACAACTAAAAAGATTGTATACAGGGTGCTTGGAAATTCGACCTATTCCTTGAAAGGAGTTATACTAAGAGATCATTTCCAACAAATTGAGTTCTATCAACTAGGGGTCGAATATTAATGGTCTCCGAGTTACGGAGGTTTTTAAGATATTTTTCAAACTTTCAGACTGGTAACCAAAAACAAATAATTTAAAAATGACTACTCGCTCGGCACTTATTTGTTATTTTTCTGATTGAACGATCTTTTATAAAAAAAAATACATGCCCTGAATTCTCATAATCTCAGAAATAAAAGGTCTTAAGTGTAAACAGACCTTGTTTACCTTGTATTTTTCGCAATATCGACGTGTTTTATTAGAAAAAAAATATCATTTTCGACCCCTAGTTGATAGGCATTATTTGTTGGAAATGATCTCTAGTATAATTCCTTCCAAGGAATAGGTCGAATTTCCAAGCATCCTGTATACGTTATGTAATGAAGAAATTTTTTCATTACAGAATAGACTGTTGTTTGTTAAATACTATATAAATTCTGACAAAGAAAATAAAAATAGTCTATATTTTGCGAAAAATTGCAAAAAATAAGTGAGCCTATGTACTAAAGGCCGAATAAATAAAGATGTTTCATTATTGTTTAAGAAAACAAAACTCGTCGCTTGGTTTCGGTACAAATCCACGTCAAAGTCAATGTATCGTGGCCAATGGCAAGGTAGATTTTACAACACTACGAATAATGTGTCTTTATGATAAAAAAATTGGTTTGGTTGCACATATCATAGACTAAGTATTACTACGTATAGACCGACAACTTCCATACATCAAGGCGTAGCAAATTTTTCACGCGCCCTTACGACACTAGGTGTCCCTAAGTGTTGCAAATAAGCATCATTTGTTTAATTGGCTGCAAGTAAACTCTAATGGTTACCAAGTAAACATGTATGTAATAGCTTTGCTTAGAAAAACTAGATGGCGCTAAGTTGGCAACACTAACAGTTCATATTTCAGCGCCATCTATTATCGAAGTGGGAATTATTTTTATGTTACGTGACATCGCTGTGCCACTAGCGTCACCAATCGGTATTTTTTAGCATCGTGTTCGTTAGAGGATTTAGCAACGCCATCTAGATTCCGTTAGAATTGTACAACTTTTTGTGCCTACAAACTGATGTAAGGGAATTGCTAGTCTATGCGAAGTAATACTTAGTCTATGCCCCCACCTTATCAAGTTGTCTGATTTATGAAACCTAAGAGTGATTTAAAAATGCAAGATTTTTAGTTTCTTAGACAGGGCTGCGTTCAGTTTGATCGCCCACCGTCCCCACACTGACAGCAGGACACCGTATACAAAATTAACGCGTGCAAAAGAGATGTCATGTTACGCGGGCGGCCATCGGCGATCAAACTGAACGAGGCCCTTAATTTAAATCGTTATTTATTATAATATTAATTTCTGAATTGTATGGGATGTTTTTGTTTAATTTATGTTTTTATTTTATTTTCTTGTGATATAAAAAAAAATATTATAGAAATAATACTGTTATTTTAATGACATTCGAACCGGTTCGGATGGAGGTTATAAATTGAAGTACTTTTATCTTACGAGGCGTCAGACTTGCTTGTAGTAGTGCGTCATGTATACGTTGCTGAAGTGTGCGTAAGCGTATAGTCACAAAATAACCACTTACAGAATGTTTACTCCGAATTACTAGCGAAAACAGGCGCACGCACACATAGACGCGTACGTACGACGATCTCGGAGATACTCTGGTGAATTCCAATATGAAATTCTGCCGAGATCATCATACGTACGCGTCTACGCATGTGTGCGTCTGTTTTCGCTCCGTCGTCGAGTCGGCTTTCTGGTTGTATCTATTTTGTGGTACAGTTCGCGAAATATTATTCGCTGCGATGAATGAAAAATACAATGGACGGCTAATCTATTGTGTTAGAATAAGGTCATAAAAACATACATCCTGATTTACAAAAAATTAACATGGAGTAAACGGTCTTTTTAAGAGACTGGCTCGCAGTGGAAAGTACAGAGAAACTAATTCACATGACAGAAGATAGGGAGTGATTTAGAAAAATGGTTGCTGACCTCCGGGATGGAGATGGCACTTGATGATGATGAAACGGTCTTGACATAGCTTGCCGAATCAGTAAGTTGAAGTAACTGGCCATATTTGTGGCAGACGTGATAACCGTTGGGGCCGTAAGGCGTTGGAATGGAGACAACGTATAGCAAAGCGCAGCGTAGGCCGCCCTCGTGCCCGCTGGACTGGCGATCTGAAGGACGTTGCGGGTGGCGGCTGGATGAGGATGACTGAGGACCGCCAAGAGTGGCGTAATATGGGGGAGGCCTATGTTCAGCAGGAGACGAATACGGGCTGATGGATGGATGGATGGATGGAAACGGTCTTGATACATTCTAGTAAATTCAGGAGTTCATCTTTAGTGAATATTTTTTAAATTCAATCTTGTTTTACTATTTCATAAATAACATTGTGTGGGTAGTTCTAAATAAAAATGTTGGTTGTATAAGTAACTCTTTTTCTTACAATTCTCTTAGTTGCTTTTATGATAATATCGACGAAGGGGGTCGTTGCGGCTTGAAAAAAGACGTCGTGACTAGAATAGAAAAAGGAATGCTTCGGTGGTTTGGACATGTAGAGAGGATGAATGAAAGTAGAGTGACGAATGAAATTTATGGTGCGCAAGTGGAAGGTACAGCTCGACCAGGCCGCCCTAGAAGGACTATGCTGACCAAATTGGTGACATACTGAAGAAGGACCATGTTGAAAGTACCCGGAATAGAAGAGCTTGTATGACTAGATTGATGGATGTGGAAGAGGCGAAAGAGGTGTGTCTGGATCGTAGCAGATGGAAATCTGTAGTCTCTGCCTGCTCCCCTGGGAGACAGGCGTGAGTATATGTATGTATGTATGTATGATAATTAGAAGTATCAATACTAGTTCTTCACAGTATATGGACGGCACGTGCTCAGGTGCTCCTTTGTTCTATTGTTCTCCAAAGTTAAGCCGGATTGGTGCAAATATTATAGTTCCTGCGCTCACGCACACTTCAGCCACAAAATAGATACTACCAGAAGGCCGACTCGACGACGGAGCGAAAACAGACGCGCACATGCATAGACGCGTACGTATGATGATCTCGGCAGAATTTCGTATTGGCATTCACCCGAGTATCTCCGAGATCGTCGTACGTACGCGTCTATGTGTGCGTGCGCCTGTTTTCGCTAGTTATGCGGAGTAAACATTCTGTAAGTGGTTATTTTGTGCTTCAGCGACATATACGTACACGCACAACTCCAACCAAGCCTGACCAGCCGTCGTGATATAAAAGTACTGTATAATTATAGATAATTAAGAAATGATTGTTAAAAAGGTGCCAACTAGTTATTTTGACAGCCTATTTGCTACAAATGGCCCTCAATGAGCGTCTTTCCTTGTGTCAAATTTAGTGTTAAATACTATTCCTAGATGGCACTGTCGTATACTTTATCAACATAAAGACAAAATTTGCACAGATTCCAAACAAACTAAAACCACTCTGACATCGATTGCTATGAATCATTTTTTATCTATGGTGATATGGACAGCGACATCTGGAGGAAAGCTAAGAACTAAGAAAAAAAAGACAACAAGAAAAACGCTCATTAAAGCAAAATAATAACGCACCTTTGTAATAAATCATAAATCAACAACATGTATCTTGAAATGTATATTTAAGATAGTTATTAAAATATCCTTTTAGTTAAATTAACTAGGTACGGGCTTTTATTTGGTGAAGTTGTAGGTCAATAATGGTTTACTTAAAAAAGTGAAATTAGTTTCGAACAAGAAGGCGGGTGTGTATTTAGTGCTTAAGGGGCTCCACAATACTAAACATCAGTTTTGTATTGGATTCAGTTCCGTCAATGTAGATCGTAAAAATTTGAAAAAAAGGGTGTTTTTTGATTCAAGACAATTATTAATTACACTTTATAAATAAACATACTTTCAATCTTCCATTAATTACATTAATTTTAAAAAAGCATGAATAACACGAAAAAAGCGATTCAGTTTCCATGTTTCAAAACCGATTGAAACGAAACCAACACACGCAGATACTAACTAGAAAAAAACATCTTTATTACATAAAGAAATTATGGTTAATGTCCTAATGCAGATGCGATTTCAAAATAACTAAAGTTTTGCGTGCGTGGCATCTGATTAGAGCAGGATAGAGAATTAAAAAAACAAACGCGTAAGAGCAAGACTGAATTTTAGCATTGTGCAGCCCCTTAAGAGGCGTCGTTACAAGCAAGCCTCCATACAAACGCTGTCAACACATTGTAGGGTGTCTATGGAATGTTATTATAATATTTTAGGCTGAGTCCATTTACATTATCTAGATCTATGTTTAAGTCGAACTAAAAATCGTGAAATTTAAGTAATATCTTAACAACAAACCCATTCGTAAAGGAGACTGGGTGAAAGTGGTCTAAGACCAACAGATATGGAGTAATTTTTTTTAGGAAGTACACATTTAGACATAATTTTTTTGTTATGACGTCATCAAAATCTGACCCGACAGTTTTGAGATATATCAAGTCAAATATATTAGTATTATTTTACTTTAATTAAGTATTTTATTACAATATTAATGCTGATTCTGAAGACTTTCATTTTATTTTTAGTACTGTCAAAACTTATATTTTTTCAAAGTACTTTAGCTTCTATTCGTAATACTTATGAACTGTTTTGCAATGAAGAAAATTTAGTTTTGACAGCACTAAAACTAAAATTAAAGCCTTCAGAATCGGCTTTAATGTTATAATAAAGTAAGGAACTTATAAGTGACGCCGATCTAAGAACTATAAATAAGTGGCCTGTTATACTAGCGTTGGTAAACTACACGCCGTGTATTTGAAGACGCTGACGCCACCTCTTTCTGTCTGAAAAGTACCAAAAAAACTGTCGGGTCACACTTTGATGCCCTTTCACACGGAGGTCTAGTTAGCGTTACCTAATGTAAAAACCACAATATTATTATCTGTTGGTTCATAGACCACTTTCCATACAAAAAAGAACAGTCTCCTTTAACGGTTTTTTACTAAAAGTGTAGCCGAATGTTCTTTTATTGTTTTAGATAAAATCAAAAAAATTATTGAAAATTTAAATGTTTGAAAACGTCTGCAGTCTTGCCAAAAGTCGTGTCTCCTGACACAAGTTTTCAATTTTGCGCCCGCGACGAAATCGGCACGATTGTATTGTCCTCGCAAGTTTCATGGAGCGTGCACCTTATAGCGAAATGAAACAGCATGACATCCGGCCACGCCCACAACTGAATACTGAATAATATTAAACACCGCGAGCTTTCCGGTATAGTCACGTAACTATAGATAAAGGAAAAAAGGGAGATATGGTAAGTTAGTAAGGGAGCGTGGCACTTGCGAAAACATCTGGCCTAAAATTATAGTCATGAATCATCTCATGATACGAGACCCCACCTCAATAGAGTTGTGTTGTGTTGTCCGTGGCTTTTTGTTAGTGAAATAAGTCGGAGGAGACGTGGAGAGCTATGAAAATGAACAATTAGAGTGCTGAAGCAAAACTTCCCTATTTCCTTTATCTATGCAGGTAACCATTTAAAACGCTGTATAGTTGTAATGAAAAGTTTCAAAACCGAATCTCCGAACTATTTTGTTAACACTCTCAACACCACATGGACTGCTGCCGGCCGGCCGCCGACACAAATTTTATTGTAGCAAGCCACTTTCTTTTTATTTGTGGGATCACAGCGGACCACATGGCTTGCTGGAAAATATCAAGATAAAGTGTCCCGCTGGTAGCCCACAAAACAATATTCTTTATTGCACACCAAAAAGTTTTACATTAACTAGTAGGGTACAATTGGCGATCTTATCACTAAAAGCGATCTCTTCCAGACAACTTTTGGATGGAAGAACTCCTAAAAAAGAAATGTATATAGGCGGTGCACAGAATAAATTACACACTTTAAAACATATTGATAAATTACATGTACATAAATTATATACTCTATATAAATAAATATGTATTAATATAGAAACAAATAGAAATACATACAACTTTAAGATCAAAGAAAAAGATAATGCTGTTTAAATAATGTTTTAAATGAATGAAATGACGCCTACATAGCGTGGCGGTGTGAAAGATTAAACGCATAAACTTTTAAAACCAAAGATTCATAGACTTAAGACTTTTCATAAAGTTAACAAAACTTAAAAGACTTTTAAATGAGGTCGGGTACTCTGTCCCCCTCTTATTAAAGAAAAGTTGTTAAGGCCAAAAATAATATGAAGTTATTAAAAAAAAAACAAAATTAGAGCCTTAGTGTATAGCGTCGTCGTACGCGCAGTCTCGGAGCGGAGGCGAGGAAGTGCGGTGCGCGGGGTTATAGTGCAGCTGGAAGATAACTTACGCCCGCCTTCTTAGTTGAAGAAAACTGTAGCTTAAGTATTTTATAAGTGATCCTGCAAAACTATTTCAAAGATTTCATAGTTGTGCACAAAGATTTCAAAAGTAAAGATAAGCCCTTACCGTAGTATGACAGGATCAAAATGTTTCCACCTTTAAATGGGTGACGCTCACACGTTTGGAATCAGTGCTCATCTGAACACAGAGATAGTTGGACGCCTTAAGTGCACTTAAAGTTAATCATTTTAACAACTTTAGTAGTATGATCAGTTTGCTGACCGTAGGTAGACAGATTGCGCACTCATAAGTCAGCATTATGTTAACGCACACATTCAAAAACAATGCAATAGATTTTAGGTGCCAGATCACATCTAAACTTTTGAAATCTTTGGTTGTGCAGGATCATTTACAACATAAAATAACAACTTCGCTAGAAAAGACATTGAACCGTTGTAAATCACATTTATTTAAAACTTTTCATTCAAAAAATAAGAAAAAGAATCGTAAGGTTTGCTTTCGGCAACGACCATAAAATTCGATCACGTCAAGTTTTAAGTTGGGCATGTAGGCAATGTTATGCGAACAAACATAAGAGGGCAATGTTTATTTACGGAATTTCAAGAATCATGAAACGGATTTGTTCAGTATGATACGTAAAGCATGTGCAGTGCCGGATTAAGACTGGGGGGGTCCTTTCACTAGTAAACTAGTATTTATTACAATGAGTTTGATCATTACGGACAAAGAATATAATATCTACCTACGGAAGAGTTAAATGGATTTATAATAAAAACCAAAAAATACCATTTTCTCATTATTTATTAAAATGCGACTTGCGACTTTAAAGACAGCAAATTCACGAACAATAGGAAGTGACAAATTATATTCAATATTGAAGAGTCTCGAGCATCTCTTGTAGCATGTTCCTTCGTTTTTAATACCTGACTTTTCACGTACGACATCTCATATTACATTACTTTAGTCAATTTAATTACGCGGGTATTTTCAATAAGCCTTACCTTTCATGTGCTAGAAAACATTTTTTCGACGATGTTTATAGTGCCCCCGGAGACGTGATGCCCTAAGCAATTGCTTAATTTGTTTACAATGCAAGTGCTCGTAAAGGCCCACTTTTTATGCATCAAAACCGAACAGAAAGTCGATTATTTTGCCCTAGGGCTTTATTATTATTATTTTTTTATTTATTTACAATAGTTGGCTAACCTGCAACCTTTCCTGTGTACCATAACTGTTATACTTTTTTTTCCACTGTTTAACGGCTCTGGATACAGTCCTTTTGAGCCAATTATAATTTAAAGTTCACAAGATTATATTTGTTTTATTACCTCACACTATGCATTGAAAAACGTAGTATGATACACGGGCGTAAAAGCAATAAATTACTCGGTTACGTTTAAAACACGAGCGTAGCTCGTGTTTTAAATCGTCCTCGTATTTTATTCCTTTGCGCCCTTGTAGCATAAACTACTATTATAGTCTAATCCGGCACTGAGCATGTGGTTAAGTTTGATAGGTCATTGTAAATAAGTCAATCTCATTAACTGCATCAATAAATGGTAGGTACGTTATAGGTCTACCGTTTGAAACGGTCTATTACCAGCGGGCCTATTATGTATCTCTAGTTGCCTTCTGGACTGGGTGTCTATCATCAAAAACATAGATATACTATCGAATTCCGATGTCCTAAGGATATTTTCGCACTTGAAGTGACGACACAGATTGTTAATAGTTCAATACCCACTAAAGGCAATTTTGAAATTTCAGTTTTTAGCTATGTTTTTGATGATAGGCATCTCGTGCAGTTGGCAACTAAAGATACAGAATAGGGGGGCTGGTCTAGTTAACGGTCTTCGTGAAATATCCCCTCGTGTAGCCAGGGGTGGTTTAAAAAGTTTAAAATATTACAATCCTTCCCCTGCTTTGACGTTTTCCGGATCAAATGCCACTTCTGCTGGAAGTGTTTTGCGTTTGCAAACAATTTTTCATGAACATTATGAATATTAATTCTTATATAATTAAATAAGACTTGAGGATAATTCATGATTTATATAAAAACGGCTCACCTCAATACGTGTTATGATCGGGAAAGCCGACCAGTTTCAGCAGATTTAGACTGCCTTCATCTGGGCGAGTAAAGACATTTACGCGACGACGTTACGCCTCACACTGCGGGCTGCGGCGCGGCGTTTATGGAAACCCTTCCAGTATTCAGAACTCCGGTACTTCTGAGCTGCGGGAGGGTTTACCAGCATTAATTCACAAAAAGTTGCTTTAAACCATTCCACTATTCAGAGTTGCGAACGATCTGGATTCGGGTATTGTTTCCGGTGTAGTATTCAAGACTTCATAATAAAAATGCTTCCTCTACTCAGATCCCTAGATAGTATAAAAGTACTTAGGTGCGATCTGACACGCGGGAGGGATTTCTGTACTATGCTCCCCGATCTCAGATCGCAAGCGGCACGTGCCAAGAGAGAGAGAGCGATATCATGCGCATCGCGCTGTTGTTTGTTAGGGTTCCTGTCGAACTCGCACTTGGCCGGTTTTCTTTTTATTAAAATTAGTTCCGAGAACAATTACTTCCGCATTTTTTTTTGATTAGCTTAACCAATGTGTTAAATAGAAGAAATTATTGTGCATTTAGATGCTGTTTTGAGTGCATTGTGTTTGAGACTTCGATTACTAAAGGATATTAGTTATGTCTTGCAGTAAAGAAATTAAACGAATGACGAAATTATTCGAGAATGCACAAACTTCAAAGCAAGCGTACGAGTTAATCTAATAATTTTGTTGTTAATAATTATGGATTCATCTAATGTTATAAATTTTATGATTATATTGTCATACGTTTATGCATTTTTTTATTTTTATTATATGATATTCATCCTTTCTTTAATCTTCGCTTGATTACATAGATGTCCTTACTGAGCGTATTCTGTTAAACCTATAACCCAATTTTTAGTCTGAGTAGCGGTAGGAATTCATATCCATAACGCTAGTATTGCGTATGTAATGCCTCCCGCATTACAGAACTAAAAGCAGGGTAGGCTAATCTGAGTAGCGGTAGGAATTTATATCCATAACGCTAATATTGCGTTTGTAAAGCCTCCCGCATTACAGAACTAAAAGTAGGGTAGCTTTTAATTCATCAAACTGCGCGTTCAATCGCTTAAAGGCTTCCGCAACTCAGAAGTACTGTGGTTCTGAATACTGGAAGGGTTTCCATAAACGCTGCGGCGCGCAGGGCTCGGGATGACATCGATGCAGATGGTATTGGTGGTCGGACCAGTAGGGCGTCCGCACAATTAGTTACTTCCGGGCTTGCGTTATTAATTACCGGAGTGTCACCAAACAACGATAAACACGCGGAACTTACAGTATCTACGTCACTTTCACTGAAGTCTGTGAGTGACACTGGTCGGCTTTCCCGATCATAACACGTATTGAGGTGAGCCGTTTTTATATTAATTGTATTTAATGCACTTTTTTTATTCCCTTTCCTCACCTCACCCGCCTCACCGTTACCCAGGGCCCGTAGCATAGTGTTTAATCACGCGCGACGCCGCTAGTTGAATCACAAGTGCAAGGAGCGTGACGTACTGTTTAATCGCAAAAACATCGTGTCACGCTCCTCGCACTTGTAATTCAACTAGTGACGTCGCGCGTGATTAAACCTCGATTAAACACAGCCATAGAGTACCTATATTGATATAGTTAATAGAGTCTTCAGCTAAAAAATTGGTATAACGACATCTGTCGGTTCATCTGAAAGATACATTTTGTCTCATCTAATTTAAAAAAACAGGCAAAGGAACTACATAAATAAAGTCTATGCTACTTATTAGATGGATTATGTAGTGAATTAAATAATCCAGTACCCATTTTTACCAGCTACGAGTGCATGGCTATGGAAGAGACCGAGTTAGACGGTAGATTTGCAAATCGAGAAAGATGCACGCATTTAAAATTAACTTTTACACTATACACCCTTAAAAGAAAAGATGCTATACCCGGCTGCACAATGTTTGCTGATGTCGAAATCCGCGGTATTCAGGCTTTGTGAAATTACCGTTAACGGGCGGTTGAAAGTATCAAATTTGGTATGAAACTGAAGGTATGAAGGGTTTACCGGTAAATGTTACCGTACAGCCCGCTGGAATTAAAAAAAAAACTTTTTTCCTTTTTTTTTTTTTAGAACTGTTATTAAAAAAAACAGTTTATTTTCATTTTTTTTTTAATGTTGCTGACGGCACGTAGGTTTATTTTTATTAGTACACCCTAAGGTACCGTCGTACCAAATTTGTCGCTTTTATCCGCCCAGTAACGGTTATCATCAAATACAGCTCTAAGCCATTTGATGATTTGACGTGTACCACGTGAAGTCGTGTCAGCTGCGCATTTTGCGGCCGAGTGGTAATGTTATTTAGACCTTTAATATCGATTGATTGTTATGTTTTAGGATAACAATTACATAGTTCATGTAAAGTTTCATTAATTGACCAAATGAATATTAAATTATTTATACTTATTGGAGTTTCATTTTATCCCTTTTCGCTATATTTACCTGCGGCGAAACGTAACAGAGGCACAAATAACCACTTACAGAATGTTTACTCCGCATAAAAGTACAAGTACTGCAGTGCTGCAAAGCTAAATGTTTTGCCGCAATATGCTGAAATAATACCTTTTTCTTGCCACCAAATAGTTTTTATTTTTGTACATATTTTAGTTTATTCCGGTAATAGTGCAAGGTTTTTATTATATCAAATTGTTTCATTTTAGTTTTTTACAAGTTACCATTCTGTGTTATTATTGTATATGGTGGCATGAAATAAATATATTACTTACTTACTTAAAAATATAACCACACCTTTCTGTTCCACGTTGATGTTTGTGCAGTGATACGAGTTGATGAAGCTAGATTAGGTGCGAGCGAAGTAGACTCGAAGATGGTAGAGCTGATGCCGGGCTCGACTGTGGAGGTACCACCATCTTATTTGGAGACCCCCTCGAAGTACTTCAGGGGAGAGTAAGAGGACAGCTCACAGGAAAAAAACAAGGAGGCCCACCATGCCTTGGCCCGATGGATGGCGGTATATCCATCCCTAATAGCCGAACCTTATATGAAACAGACGGGCAGCGCCGTCACTGGTGCAAGGGTTCCGGCACCGCGCTCACCAACCCGTCTGCCCAGCGTGTGTGAGTATGGGAAATTCTTCCAGGATGACCGCCGGGAGTGGCAAAGTCCTGGAAAGGCTTATGTCCAGCAGTGGACGAATGGATGGATGGAAGTAGATATCTTTTTCTTTTAGGATTGGTATTTTTTGCTATCGGCCTTCTAGCTTTTTCAGCCTTGCCTTGAAGAGGGGAGCTGAAAGTACAACCTCTTTCGTACCGAACCTCTTTGTAGCAGAGTAAAGCTCTTTGTTTGTTCACGCAAGCTATTTACCAAACAAAAGTAAAGTCATAGATAAGTACCGGGAATAGATACGAAATTCAGACAAGAGACAAGTAAAAGAAAAACCAAATATTTCAACGATGAATTTTCTTTTAAAATTAAACACTGGCTTGAGCATACGTTTTCTTTGTAAGAAAACAAAACATGAGCGGTCAGTCAGGAAGAACTTACACAAAATGATTTAAATAAACAATTCTTACAGTGAAATTAAGACACAGGATGGCTTTGAGGACTAAAATATTAACGGAAAACTTGGGCTTGACCATGCGGAACAATATTGATTATGGACAGTCGCACGGTAAGTTATAGAAAACCAGCATATTTTGCGCTGCGTAGAGACAACGATTTTCCTAATGGAAAACCGCTTAAATAATAAAATTTATCATATACTTAAGTCAATACTGAAAGGTATAAAAGGCATTAGTTTAGGTGTAGAACGCTGACCTCTCAATTTTGAGATCCAGGTTCAATTCAAGTATCTTCTTCTGTTTTTAACACTTATTTATTTTAATAACAATTATTATTACAGAGACAATTATTTTGTAATCAAGGAAATTTAGTTTTGACTTCAAAATCTGCTTTAGTATTTAATACTTAGCACTTGCTGAACGGTGAAGGAAAACATCTTGCGAAAACCTGCATGCCCTAGAGCGTGTATTTGTGCCCGAAGCACGGCGATAGGGCTCACCGCCCATCACGTTGGATAAGTCCCCTGTTGGGTGGGTGCTCGAGATGTTCCGAAGTGTGAAATGCAAGTCACAGTTCACATACTTGGTACTACCGCTTTTCAACGACAACTAATACGTCCCAAACGTAATGGGTGGTGAACCCTTGCGCCGTACTTAAAACACAAATAGACTATAACAGCTTAACACGTTGAAGGACAGAGATTGCCTTCATACAAGTTGTGTTGTGACACAGGTAGTAGAGAGGAAGGCGAAAGGGGAAACGGACATTTAGGACCATTCTTAGACCATGTAACATATATGTAGGGAATACGCCTACGTCATCGTGAGGAAGTTATGGCGTCAAATATGAATTTTATTCGTTTGTTACCCGTGGTCCCTTAGTCCCTGAAAGGGACCCCGGGTATTTTTTTTTACCCGTCCCTGCTAGAAATACAATGCTGCCGAATTAAAATAGCACCTAAGTCAAGCCAGGGCGAATAGATGTGAAGAAAGAATAGATTTTTTTTTTTCAACTAGATTTAGTGACAGATGTCAAAAGTGACAGGTGATTGAAGTTTTGTAGAAATTTTGTGACAGATAATTAAATTTCAAGTAGATTTACAGATTACAGATTACATAGGTAGTAGATGACAGATTATTGAATTCCTCTGATTCCCAACATTTCACCTTACGTGGCTCCAAAAAAGTTATGTCTTCTCAAAAAATTTATGAAAACTCTTTTATCTGAAATTCATTTTCAAAAATGTTAGATAATGAGTAAATTACGAGTGAAATAATAAAAAATACACTTACAAGTGAAATGTAACACCATCCATTTGTAGATTTGATGTGTTAGACTTCTTGCACCCATACACAGCACAAAACGGCATTTTTCTCAGAGTTCTTTTTGCAAAGACGTTCGGGAATCGTATGACAAAAATGGCGGCTAAACTAGTTTTATATAACGCGTTAGATGTGAATCTCATACCTTTGGCAGAGGGGAACGCCTGTGTAAGCAGACTCCCCTGGTATATGCTCTAAGGGCCCATTGTATTGACAGTAGATCTCATTTGAATGTTCACTTTGTGACACAATAAACAACACTTGTACTGGTTTGTAGAGAAATCTCTACACTGCTAGCCGTTCTGGCACAATTCTACAGGGAATCGATGACGCCGCGTGTTCAAATTAGTATATCTAAGGCTACGTTTCAAAACGTGTGATCTTCGTGCGAAATTTCACTCGTTTTTAAGAAAGAGACAAAGCTGTATACTAGAAAGAGAAAGAAAGATCTGGTTTTGAAACGCTTGCGAGTGATTCCCGTGAGAAAAGCGTTTTGAAACGGTCTGGAGTGACACACGTCAAGTAAATATATAACCTCAAATCAAAATAAATAAATTAAGTAAAGTACCTAAATACCTATTGCTTTTAATATGGATTGCATTGCAACCTTTGCATTTGCAAGCCATAATCCTGTAGAAGCAGTTTCGAAACATTTTCCCGTATTCGTACGGAAATGTTGAATTCTATTTTCAAAAATTGTCCGAATCCCGAGAAAACTCCGAAATGACAACTGTCAGGCGAATTTTAACGGTACCCAAACAGAGTTAGAAATCGCACTTGTCAGTGCGATATTCACATTCCCCGAAAGCGTTTCTAAACACTTAGCGCAACTGTCAGGTAACAGTTCGTTTACCCTCGGTTTCACTCGGGTCGATTTTTGAACGATGCAGGGTAAAATTCGCATCGCTCCGAGTGATAATCACACGTTACGAAACGTACCCTAATTGTACGCTCTAGGACGTTGTCCAGCGTCTCTGTCCTTCAACGTGTCAATACCGTGTCTTCGAAAGCATGCAGATCGAACACGATGTGCACTTGATTTGATTGCAACTCACGCCCTCTGTTGAGTTAATAAGCGAGCTCCCTAGCAGTCGTCGACGGACGTAAGGCGCCTCCTCCCAGTGTCATCCAAAAATGACTCTATTGATAAATTTATTTCTCTTAAATGTTTAAAAATTATGAAAAAAAAAGTATTGTTTGTTAAACTATAATAAACAATTTCATTTAAGGAAATTATTCTCGCGTATAACCAACAGCATTAAAAACATGTTTTTATGAATGTTTTTAGACTAAAATTAAGTAAAATTGGTTATTTCTTTGAAACCACCAATGTTATTTGTATGGTTCTTGCACTGAAATACAAGGATGCTTTCAAACTGTTGACTCATAAACCTAACTTATACTGAACTGTTGGCGTGAATTGCCATAGACCAATCTTTTTCACTTTTAACTTCTTAACAAGACAAACAAAGTTAAGTTGTGCACATTGTACCGAACGACTAACGTAAGTTAAATATTTTTGGCTTTGATTTAAGACCTCTCACCGCAATCTTGTTTTACTTTTCAGCTCGCCATGCTTCGACGATAATAAGCAAACACCCGATAAAAGAGCAGAAAAACCCACAAGTGAAAAACACCAAATACCTCCCGAATTGCTCATATTCATCTCCCTGCTCCCCCATCTGCGCTACAGGACCCGCTTTAAAAGAACCTCCTAAGCTGCCATGTGTACCTTACACGCCAGTTTGCGGACCCTGCGGTCCTTGCGGCCCCCATGTCACCCCTTACAGCCCTCCGACGCAAGAAATAATTCCTCTATCAGCCTTTTCGGGACCTTTAATCCCGGCATTACTTCCAACGCAAGAGTCTACAGCAGAGCAGCTCCCGACCCCACGACCTCTTTCACCTTGGGAGACATGTAAACCGCCATCAGTCCCTAGCGAAGTTCCTCTCGGATGTTGCGACCCGTGTATCATCTGTAAGCCGCGAATGCCGCCCGTTTGTAAACCCACATGTGAATACAAAAAGCCTCTTCGGAAATCCAAGCCAATACGCGTTCCTACTAAAGAACAGATGGTCAAAGGGCTTCATGTTCCTAGAATACAGACTATATGTGGACCTTGTGGTCCTATTTTGGATCCTTGTGCAGATGCAGTAACCCCAAAACCCTGTCTTCCGCCGATAGGTAAAAAAATCTAAAAGCAGTATAGAAATATGGTCGCCAGAAAGCAGTGCCTATCTCTGGGAGTATATACAGGGTGTAATCGTTAAGTGTGACCAGGCGATTATTCCGTAACTATTACAGATATCAAAAAAAATTCAACTGTAATTGAAATTACGTTACCTAATCAGTAAAATAATATCAATAACTTTTTGAAAATCAAACGAGAAGTATCCAACATTTTAACATTAAACATTCCCATACATTTAGTATTAGATTAGTAGAAAGGTTTTAGTTTCCTTATTTTAAGTGGTCTAGTACTCATTTTATGATCACGTATGATATGATAATAATGATTATCAAGTAGAAACACGTGTAGATTAATTATGTTACCACTTCAAATTAGTAATGAACCTCGTTTCAACATCGCATTAATTTGAACTGGCTGACAAGCAACACACTACAAAAAAAAGATACTCTTTGGTGTTCGTTCTAAATTCAAAACATTTATCGCGGGTTGTCATTCCCGCCAATTTTTAATAATCGTGATTGTTTTATTTATTGAATAAAAAATGGCATATTCCAATATTCTACTAATCCCATACTAAATGTATGGGAATGTTTAATGTCAAAATTTTGGATACTTCACGTTTGATTTTCAAAAATTATTGATGTAATTTTACTGATTTGGTAACGTACTTTCGATATCAGTTTACATTTTTTTTAATATCTGTAATAGTTACGGAATAATCGCCTGGTCACACGTAACGATTACAGCCTGTAGAGGATACAGAATCGTAATACTTGGTTGCAAAATAAAAGTTGGGAAATACAAGCACAAACACGTTTTTATTCCGCCTTTGATCAACAGTTTTGTTCTAAATACTTAATTAAATCTATAAATATGTACATCTAGAATTTTCTTCATTTCATTGTGGAATTGATTTCTTCTGCACTTTTCGAAGCATCATCTGAAACAATAGTTATTGTTAAGTTTTTATAAGTCTTGCTAAGTTTCTTGCTCGTTCTTGTTAGCAAGACTAATCGAATGGGTGGAGGTAGGCATATTTTTATATATGTAACCTTTTATTATGTAGTATATAGGATGTGATTTGGGCGGCCGCCTGGATTCGTGCTGGGGGCTCGGTTGGTGATCATTGAACCTTGTTCTTGGTCCCTGGCCGGGTCTTTGGTATGGGTTCGGGCGGTTGATTGGATTTCACCTTGTATAATATATATTTTACCTATAATTTTAAATGGTATATATATTGCTACATAAATTAAATAAACCTTTAATCTAGTCCATGTACATGTATTATTTTATTACATATCTTTTTATAAGATTAAATTTGACTTGTAAAAAGTGTAGTACCTACCTACTTAGCAAAATAAACTTTGAATTTGAATTTGCGACAGTAAATAATCCAAAGATCTAGGTACTTAGGTTTATTTTTTTTATTTATTTATTTATTTTTATTAAAAAATATATATATACATTATACATAAGAGTGTATCGGAAACCTTTTGAGGTTATCTATCCTAGCTTAAAATTTATTGAAAAAGGCGTTACTTTGCGGAAGTCCATCATAAATTTGTGGATAAGTATATTAATAATTTGCAATATTCCGCTAAACACTCTTACCCTATTCAAAATGCAGACTCAAGCACCGCCCGCCCGCCCGCCAAAGCAAGCAGTGCGAGCACAAAATAAAGCAATCTATTGACATCTTGCTTGTGCAGAGCTTGAGAGGGAGGGCGGAGCTTGAGTCTGCATTTTGAGCAACATGGTAAGAGTGTTTAGCGGAATATTGCAAATTATTAATATATCCACAAATTTATTCTAGCTTAACTTGCACGGATAATTTTTGAAATGATAACTTAGGCGCGTTAAGCGCTTTTTGGTACGGTTCGAGTCACCGACATGCTATGACGTGTTGCGCTTGGCCAGCAGTGAAAGGTTTCCACTTCTGTCAGCAATCCCCAAAACCGCCTATGTTTTTACGGTTCCGTACCTCAAAATAAAAAACGGAAAACTTATAGGATCCCTTTGTAGTCCGTCTGTCCGTCATTTTGCTCTGGCCCCGTATGAGATATCAAGTTGAAGTCTAAGGCCCCATGTTGCTGTAAAAAAATCAAAACTCTAGCTCGACGCGAAAAAAAGTTATTGTATAATCAATTTCATTCAAAATTTTTGACACTAGTATGGGAATCAATACCTATAGGGCACTTCCCGTTGACTTGGAAACTTGAAATTTCGTTTACAGGTTGGTCTTATACCACGCACATAGGAAAAAATCTAAAAATAAGCGTTTTTCTCGTTGTATTTTTTTTTAGTTCTTAGCTTTCCTCCAGATGGCGCTGTACATGTCACCATAGATAAAATGTGTTTCGTAACAATCAATGTCAATGTGGTTTTTCGCTTGTTTAGAATAGGTGCAAATTCTTTGATTCTGTTGCTAAATAATACGACAGTGCCATCTAGGAATCTTATTTAAAACTAAATATGACATAAGGATAAACGCTCATTACAAATATTTCATTATTTAGGAAGTTATCCTCTACCAACATAATTAGACCCTTTAAGTTGGCCTTTATAACTACAAGTGGAATTATTTACCATGCTTTTAGGAGGGACATACATTTTTTTACGGTTTTTCAAGTATTTCTCGAAGTAGATGCAATTAAATATAGAAAAACGATATATTTTTACAATCAGCTTTTTAATACCCTGCAATTTGATACCCATATTGTATTTTTATAAAATATTTTATTTATTTATTTTACTTCTTTTTTAGGGTTCCGTACCCAAAAGGTAACCAACGGGACCCTGTTACTAAGACTCCGCTGTCCGTCTGTCTGTCCGTCTGTCACCAGGCTGTAGCTCATGAACCGTGATAGTTAGACAGTTGAAATTTTCACAGATGATGTATTTCTGTTGCCGCTGTAACAACAAATACTAAAAAACAGTATAAAATAAATATTTAAGGGGGCTCCGATACAACAAACGTGATTTTTTTGCCGTTTTTATAGATAATGGTACGGAACCCTTCGTGCGCGAGTTCGACTCGCACTTGTTTATATTTCTTTTTTAAATCGCTATAGTTTTTCCGTAATTGGCCAATTATGATCTATAAGTCATTTTTTTCATATTTTTCGGTCTACCAGTTTCGGAGATAAGGGGCCCCCCCCTTATGGGATATGCATATTATTATTATTTTGAGAATTTTTGATCTCATCTCTCCCTCTTGGCCAAAAGAATTTAAAGAGAGAGAGACGGTACATCCCTCGGCAGAAGCACAGTCGACCGAGGTTCAGAGCCCCAGGGAAAGAAACCGGCGAACGATGCGAGCAGCATCGAGCAGAACCGCCTTCTGCATCCGCGCTGGAAGCGAACTGCCGCGGAACCCCAACCGTCTCAGGTTGGTTTCGAGACTGGTTGGTATTAACCCGTTCGCGGATAAAACAGCTGGGATTATT
The DNA here is from genome assembly GCA_934047225.1 of Ypsolopha sequella. Taxonomy (NCBI): domain Eukaryota; kingdom Metazoa; phylum Arthropoda; class Insecta; order Lepidoptera; family Ypsolophidae; genus Ypsolopha; species Ypsolopha sequella. The sequence continues at coordinate 6,923,099 of OW204011.1, forward strand.
TCGGTGGATGCCACGCCCCACATGTCAGTAACCTCGTGAGCCAGGTCGAGATACTTATTATTATTATGTAGGTACACTTTTCAGTCACGGGCCCATAGGGACCCGGTCATTTGAAAGGCATTCATGGGGCCGAAGCCAACATTGAAGAGGCCTTTGATTTAATCTAGATGTGAGATGGCTGCATCCATGGGGGCCTCTCCCTCAATGTATCATTGTGATACACTAACGGACAGTCCCCCACAGTTGCCAAACTATTGCCAGGAAGGAAGCGACTTGGAGTGGGCTATGAGGATGGGATGCTAAATAGGCCGGATAACAGGGCTATGGAGTGAGATAACGGACATCTGCCTCGAAAATCTCTCACAAATTTAAATATGGCAGATGGTGACTTGCTGCTTAATAACTATCCACCAGGGTAGCCGTTGTGGGCCCCCTATCTAGCCACCATGGGGCGGCCAGGGGGCAACACTATGTAAGCAGCTAAGGTTGTCGAGAGGTGAGTCTGCGGGGCGCAAGATCCTTCTAACAGTCAAGTGCCCCCGGCGTTATGACATTTTACACTTCCAACCTGGAGCATAGGTTCCGCTCTTGCATCTCCACTCTGGCCGGCTGGTTAAGGCAAGCGCAGAGGTAGGGGGTGTGTTGCTGTGTGTATGTGTGTGTGTAGCGCATGTGTGATAGTGTCCCCTGGAGGTAGGTCCGTGGTGTCGCCACTCACCATCGGCTCGTCACAAGCCGCCCTGCGGTGACTGATTGCACTGGACGTACTGGACATACCAGAGGGCGATGGGGTCGTCACATCCCTACGCCTTTATTATTATTATTATTATTGTGTTTTTTTAAAGAACGGCATGTTATAATGACAGGAAAGTTTACCTGATAACGTCCACCTCACTGCTTGGCTCTAATAAAGTTTTCCGTCAGAGGAGGCGGTCCCTTCTTCTGCAGCTCCTCTAGATATGTCATGATAATATGCTCCCGCTCGCCTGGCAAGTGATTCAGCGCTAGATATCTGAAAACAAACATGTCTGTCAAAATGAATCTGTGTCGTTTTTTTTTTATTCTACACTATTTCATTACATAATGAATAGTATCAATAAACTCACATGAGTTTGTCCTGATACTACAATTCGTGAATAATACTCATATTCGTGCATGAGATAATGCCCACAAAAGCAGAAACAAATAAATACTGATAGCTACCTGCATACAAATTATAATTATACAACAGATGAGAGAAATTGTCTCGTAAAAATTCATTATTAAGGCGTCCAACTATCACTGTGTTCAGATGAGCACTGATTCCAAACATGTGAGCGTCACCCATTTAAAGGTGGAAACATTTTGGTGCTGTCATAGTACGGTAAGGCCCCATCTTTACTTTTTGAAATCTTTGTTTCGAAAATGAATTTTTCAGCGTCGAACACATCCATCGTCACGCTCGAAATTGTGTTGTACGGAAGGCCGACTCCATACAACGAGCGAAAACAGACACAGACATGCATAGACGCGTACGTATGATGATCTCGTCAGAATTTCGTATCGGTCGAATACCGAGATCGTCGTACGTACGCGTCTATGTGTGCGTGCGCCTGTTTTCGCTAGTTATGCGGTGTGAACCTTCTGTAAGTGGTTATTTTGTGCTGTAGCGGCAAATAAAAAAAGTTAAAACACAAGGGGGTCTCCATACAAAAAACCCTATATCTCCATTCTTCAGCACGCCAGGGTTCTGGTACACAGCCGCAGAGCTCCAGCTGTCGCAACCAGCTGCGCAGCTCCTGCATGAAGGCCATGGCCCTCACTGTCGCTCTCAGATTCCACTGTCGTCGAAGACACTTGCTGGTGGGAGATACGAGGGGCATGCCAAAAGAAATTAGATACTCGAAAATTATAAAATTTATTCTTTATTACAAGTATCGATCTTTTCGAAGTATTCACCCTGAGCACGTATACACTTTTCCATACGTCTGAACTAATTGGAAAATACCACTGACCACTCTTCTTTAGACACCTCAGAAATCTCGAAAATATAGGCAGCCAGTGCATCTTCTTTGCTTTCAAACTTCTTCCCCTTTATTTTTTTTTTTGATTTTTGGAAACAGGTAAAATCACAAGGTGCTAGGTCAGGGGAATTTGGTGAGTGAGGGAGGATTGACGCATTTTTTGAGTCGAAAAAATCAAGTGTTTTGGCAGACGTGTGCGACGCCGCATTGTCGTGGTGCCCGAGAAGGCGTCGGATTCCTGACTTCGGTCGCTTGTCACACCAAGCTGATATTACTGTTGGAGCACAAACTGTCACATACCATTCGGAGTTCATCGTTCTTTGATTCTCTAGCACTACAGTAGCAATATGATCCGTTTTGCTGAAAAACGAGGCGACCATTTGTTTCTGTGTGCTTCGTGAACGGCGACATTTCGTTGGAGTTGGCTCATCTTCAAAGCACCATACAGTCGAATGTCACTTTGTTTCGGGATCATAGTTATAAAGCCATGTTTCATCACAAGTCAGTATATCATACACATTTTTTTTCTCGCCACCGTCGAATTTATCTATCATGAACAGGCACCAATCCAACCGACGGTCTTTTTGTTCATCGGTAAGTTTGTGCGGCACCCATCTCAAACAACATTTACGGAGAGAAAGGTGGTCGTGAATTATGGTTTGCATTGCTGCTGATCCAATTCCCTGTTCTCGCTCCAGCTCTACATACATAATTCGTTGGTTTTCGCGAATAAGTATTCGACTGCACGAACGTTTTCTTCTGTGACCGCGGTTGGCAGCCGAACTGTCTTCGCTTCATCTTTGAGACATCCCCGTCCTCTTTTAAATTCAGCGAACCAATTAAATACTGTTGCTCGCGAGCAACCAGACTCACCAAAAGTAGTAGCCAAAAGTTCAAAACATTCTTGAGGCTTAAAACTTTTTTATAGTCATAATAAATCATAGCGCGACAATCACTTCGACTGAGCTCCATTGCTGCAAGCGAATTCCCGCCAGATTCTCGGAAAAATGATGCTCATCCAAATAAAAAAAAAGAAATGAAGTGCGTTCTATTTTCAGATATATCAACAAACAACCAGCCTATAAGATGATATATAACTTTCCAGTGTCAATCAAAGGAGTAAAGAGTATCTAACTTCTTTTGGCATGCCCCTCGTATAGTTAAACTAACTGTACCTAGCATCGTGCTGCAGAAGCTCATGCAAGTTCTTCAGCACGCCAGGGTGCTGGTGCACAACCGCAGAGCTCCAGCTGTCGCAACGAGCTGCGCAGCTCCTGCATGAAGGCCATGGCCCTCGCTGTCGCTCTCAGATTCCACTGTCGTCGAAGACACTTGCTGGTGGGAGATGTAGTTAAACTAACTGTACCTAGCATCGTGCTGCAGAAGCTCATGCAGGTTCTTCAGCACGCCAGGGTTCTGGTGCACAGCCGCAGAGCTCCAGCTGTCGCAACGAGCTGCGCAGCTCCTGCATGAAGGCCATGGCCCTCACTGTCGCTCTCAGATTCCACTGTCGTCGAAGACACTTGCTGGTGGGAGATATAGTTAAACTAACTGTACCTAGCATCGTGCTGCAGAAGCTCATGCAAGTTCTTCAGCACGCCAGGGTGCTGGTGCACAACCGCAGAGCTCCAGCTGTCGCAACGAGCTGCGCAGCTCCTGCATGAAGGCCATGGCCCTCGCTGTCGCTCTCAGATTCCACTGTCGTCGAAGACACTTGCTGGTGAGAGATGTAGTTAAACTAACTGTACCTAGCATCGTGCTGCAGAAGCTCATGCAAGTTCTTCAGCACGCCCGGGTTCTGGCGCACCGCCGCGTGGCTCCGGTGCGTGATGCTGCGTCTCCACCAGCAGCTCCTGCATGGAGGCCGTGGCCCTCGCTGTCGCTCTCAGATTCCACTGTCGTCGAAGACACTTGCTGGTGGGAGATGTAGTTAAACTAACTGTACCTAGCATCGTGCTGCTGAAGCTCATGCAGGTTCTTCAGCACGCCAGGGTTCTGGTGCACAACCGCAGAGCTCCAGCTGTCGCAACGAGCTGCGCAGCTCCTGCATAAAGGCCATGGCCCTCGCTGTCGCTCTCAGATTCCACTGTCGTCGAAGACACTTGCTGGTGAGAGATGTAGTTAAACTAACTACCTGGCATCGTGCTGCAGAAGCTCATGCAAGTTCTTCAGCACGCCCGGGTTCTGGCGCACCGCCGCGTGGCTCCGGTGCGTGATGCTGCGTCTCCACCAGCAGCTCCTGCATGAAGGCCATGGCCCTCACTGTCGCTCTCAGATTCCACTGTCGTCGAAGACACTTGCTGGTGGGAGATGTAGTTAAACTAACTGTACCTAGCATCGTGCTGCAGAAGCTCATGCAAGTTCTTCAGCACGCCAGGGTTCTGGCGCACAGCCGCGTAGCTTCGGTGCGTGATGCTGCGCGTCTCCACCAGCAGCTGTCGCAACGAGCTGCGCAGCTCCTGCATGAAAGCCATGGCCCTCGTTGCGCGCGCGTCACTGTCGCTCTCAGTGTCCACTGTCGTCGATGATACCTGCTAGAGTTAGATAGCAGTAGTTAAAAACAGACAGAATATTAGCTGTGTTACTACAAAACGGTGTTTAACTTTAGACAGTGTTTAAATCTGTTGTTGTCGCCTTTTCTTTCATATTGTAAAAAAGTGACAGAAACAGATTTAAAGACTGTCTAAAGTTAAACACCGTTTTGTAGTAACAGCGTAGGTCTTTACATATGAAATTGCTGTTTTCTATAGAGAATTTGAAGGAAACTCAATTTTCAGTACTAACATTTTTGCATTTTTTTAGGAGTGACAAATCCAAATTATGTAATTTTTATGCGTATGAATGAGACAACACTAAGCTAACAGCAACATTGATTAAATTTTTGAAAAGTGTCAGCTGTAAAAAAGTATTACGAATCTTATCATGGAAATGGATGCCATTTAGGACGAACTGTTTTTGAAGATTTAATTTTTATAAACAAACTGAGAATAAAAACAAAATTTAATGCGTAGATGGAAAACCTTTAAATCAAATTTCCAACTAAAAACAAATGAAATAGCCATTGAATTACAGGAATTATGAACTCATGAATATGTACGAAAATTTTGGCAATTTCATAGGTAAAGACTTATTACATAGACGAACAAATGATGGAATTCTGTATTTCCATAATAGGTTACGTAACCATAAAAACATTTAATCACTAATTAATAGATAGGATAGTTATGTACTTTAGAAAATCCGGTCAAGTGCGAGTAGGACTTACGCCCTGAGAGTTCCGTACCCCCATAGACCAAGTATTACTACGTATAGATTAGCAGTTCCCAGACATCAGTTTGTAGCCACAAAAAAGGTGTAAAACTCTAACGAAATCTAGATGGCGTTGCTAAATCCTCTAACGAACACGATGATAAAAAGACGGAATACAGAAATTTGCGGTCAAAACTATAGTATTTTGGAATCATGAGCCTTGGCCCTCGGGACTTAGTGGAGAAATCAGTGTGGCCCTTAGGCAAAAAAGTTTGGAGACCCCTGTAGTAGAGCATGTCTCAGTTAGCAATACCGTATCATGAAGACCTCCTTTTCTCATTTTCCGTCAAATTGTTAGTTGAAAACATTATATATTAGATGTGCCCGCGGTGTAAATATAATGGTTGAATGTGTGTCCAGAATAAAATAAATATTTAAGGGGACTCCCATACAACAGACTTATTTTTTTGCCGTTTTTATAGATAATGGTACGGAACCGTTTGTGCGCGAGTCCGACTCGCACTTGGCTGGTTTTTTTTCCACTATAAAGTAGGTACTTAGGCTGTATACGAAACGCTCAATGGTTAATTCAATTTAACCTATGTCGTACCCAGGATTTCTATGCCATAGTACGCAACAGAATTGCTTCGCTGATGCACAGGACGCGCGACAGCGTCAATGGCACAATGGTCTCCTGAACAATATTGCCAACAGGTTTGATAGTTCAATCCTGAAACACTGGGTCTCAGTACATACAAGGTGACTTTTTGATCATCATCCAAATTCATACTGGAGGCTTGATAAGTGATCAGTATCTTGGATCAATAACAATTTTTGTGAAATTCCTAAAATGAAATTTCGGCTTCCCATAGAAATTCACATCCAGTCCCGAGTGAGTCACTATGGGGAGTCAAAATTCCATTTTCCGAATTTCACTAAAATTGTTATTGATCCATGATACTAATCACTTACCAAGCCACCAGTATGAATTTGGATGATGATCAAAAAGTCACCTTGTATAGACAGAGTCACACCTATGGCCTAGTCCGAAATAAAAATATTTGATTTGATATGTACTGTACAATGAGTTCAAGAAGGAAGGAGATGCCCATCTAAACATTTTCCCAAACTACAACTGGCGCCACACTTTATGACGCCTCGGACGTTAGTATATCTCTCTCTTTCATACATCATATATTTCTTTCATATTTTTCTCTCTTTCTCGCTGGTACTAACTTCACTCGGGTTTGGCGCGAACATGAATGCCGCGTTGCGTAGGTGTGCGATGTAACCTTGTACGTGCGTATATGAATCCTTAATTTCTTTTTTATGGTAATAAGTCAGTTCCACACCGATATACACATACAATTTTAATTATGTTACTTGCAATTTACAATAATCACTTTCGCAATTTGTGTACATATTTTTTAAGATACAATTGGCATTCAATCCGACTGCCACAAAAATCCATAAAGGCCCTATAGCACCAGTTTCGATCCGAATTGAGATTCCGCTACTGAATTGCATACCTAGATTAATATGATTATAATGATAACGATTATTTTTTTACATGACTTCCCATAAAAAAGCGTTATGTTTTCATGTATGTATGTAGGTATGTACACGGCTGCCCAAAAAAGAGTTTTCTATTTTCAGGGTTCATTTCAGGGCACACGACCGTCCAAAAAGAGTTATACATATTTTCAGGGTTCATATATGTATGTAACTAACTTACTTACTTACTCGCCGTAGTCGGGTAAAAAGCTAGACAAATGAAACTAAGTTTATTCCTTTAGTCTGCTAACCAAATCTTATTCTAAAAAAAAATTGCTCTCTAGTATTATCCAGGCCGAAGTTATTATTAGATTTATTGACATCAGAAAAATGTTTTCGTGGTATCTTACTTCTGAAAATAAAGTTCATTATTTCATTTCATTATTTTTTTCATCTAATTTTTAGTTTCCTATTATTATTATATTTTCCTAGTATCGTATATTAAGTTCCCCTTAGCAAAATTTTAAATTTCCTACATAAGTTTCTAAGACAAAAATAAAATACAGGTTTATAAAAATGACGCCCGTACAAAGTTGCTTTTGTTCAAACTAGCGTGAGGTGGTAGCGAACATCATGGCCGCCATTATGGACTTCGATAATATAATTATCGCTTCGAAAATGGTTTATTTAGTTGTTAAACAAGCAAAAAACATGATGTACGGTTACTTTCTGATGATACGATATCCCATCTGGCTTTTTAAATTTTTTTTCATAGTTTTTGCAGCCTTTTACTGTGCAACAAGGCATTTTTAATAGAAGTTCAAACACAAACACACTGCACAATCTCCCGCGGAACACTGAGTCGCGCTTGTGCTAAATTGGCATTTTAGCACTTACGCACTGGGGTCATTTACTCGCTTCGTTGGCCTGGTCCTTACCTTTAGGTCAATGGTACTGTAATATAAACACAGTCTACTCGGGATCTGGTAGGGATTTTGCTGAATATAGCACTTTGTTTTTACTTTGACTTTTTGTATTATTTCTTTTTCTCTATTTGTTCCTAATTATCATATACAACATGTAACAGAAAGGTGTAACCATATTTGAAGAGGTTATTCAGTCAATGTTATAGAACAACTTTTACTATGGAACAAACCCTGTATCTCGGAAAAAAAACTTAACTGTTTCATAAAAAATGCAATGCCGCTCGGCTCAAATGTATGGAAAGGCAGATTTTTTTTTGAGATTTCAGTGTTGGCTCCATAGTAAAAGATGTTCTATACCATTGACTGAATAAGCTCTTCAAATATGGTTACACCTTTCTGTTACACCTTGTATACATCAAGGGAGGGGAGCTCTGAACCTCGTAGGGCACTGGCTTATCGTGCTGGAGGTATTTTACTTCGTCAAGACTATTCACATCGATGGGACTCTCTGAGGATTCTTCTATACGGAGAGCCACCTTCACACCGATGGGACTCTCTAAGGATTCTTCTATACAGAGAGCCACCTTCACACCGATGGGACTCTCTAAGGATTCTTCTATACGGAGAGCCACCTTCACACCGATGGGACTCTCTAAGGAATCTTCTATACGGAGAGCCACCTTCACACCGATGGGACTCTCTAAGGATTCTTCTATACGGAGAGCCACCTTCACACCGATGGGACTCTCTAAGGATTCTCCTATACGGAGAGCCACCTTCACACCGATGGGACTCTCTAAGGAATCTTCTATACGGAGAGCCACCTTCACACCGATGGGACTCTCTAAGGAATTTTCTATACGGAGAGCCACCTTCACACCGATGGGACTCTCTAAGGATTCTTCTATACGGAGAGCCACCTTCACACCGATGGGACTCTCTAAGGATTCTTCTATACGGAGAGCCACCTTCACACCGATGGGACTCTCTAAGGATTCTTCTATACGGAGAGCCACCTTCACACCGATGGGACTCTCTAAGGATTCTTCTATATGGAGAGCCACCTTCACACCGATGGGACTCTCTAAGGATTCTTCTATACGGAGAGCCACCTTCACACCGATGGGACTCTCTAAGGAATCTTCTATACGGAGAGCCACCTTCACACCGATGGGACTCTCTAAGGATTCTTCTATACGGAGAGCCACCTTCACACCGATGGGACTCTCTAAGGAATCTTTCTCGTGTTTTGTCTGAAAGGTCTTTTATACTGGATCTGTATTTATTTTTGGAAAACACAAAAGAAAGCAGTCAATACGACGTATGTCGATCCATAAAGGTTATCGATTGCCAACTAAACACGAACAAATAGTCCTTTAACCTATAATATATATATTTTTTTTTTTCTTATGTTTTTATGTAAACTTATTGAATAATATACATATATCAAATTTTGTAATTTATAATAACTTTATTTAAGTTAAAATTAAGTTTTCATTATTTGTTAAATGCAAGTTAGTGAACGAAATTATCTTCTAGTAAACCCTATTGTCACGGTCCCCGCAGGACAAGTTAGGCTTAGCGTGGGGACCACTGTTTTATACGCATGTATTGTAAAAATTCGTGTAAGTTAAATAAATATATTTTCAATGCATGTGCTCGTAAAGGCCCACTTTTTATGCATCAAAACCGAACAAAAAGTCGATTATTTTGCCCTAGGGCTTTATTATTATTTTTTTTTTTAATTTATTTACAATGGTTGGCTAACCTGCAGCTTTTCCTGTCTACCACAGATGTTATACTTTTTTTCCACTGTTTAACGGCTCTGGATACAATCCTTTTGAGCCAATCATAATTGAAAGTTTCCAAGATTATATTTGTTTTCATTTCCTCACACTATGCATTGAAAAACGTAGTATGATGCACGGGCGTAAAAGCAATAAATTACTCGGTTACGTTTAAAACACTCGCTACGCTCGTGTTTGAAATCGTCCTCGTAATTTATTCCTTTGCGCCCTTGTAGCATAAACTACTATTTCATTTTCATTTAACCTACCTATAAAACCTAGCCTTACCTAAACCTAACATATTGCCTAGCTATATGTTACAGTGCGTACGTATATGGAAAAATAAAAAAGTGCATAATTTACTTTACAATCTGTATATTAAAATAAAGCATTCAACCTCGTAATATGTACTTTAAAGTATAGCCTACTATTTACAAACAAATAACATTATAGGGGGAACGATCGAGGGTAACTGAGTTTTAAGAAATACCGTTCATATTAAAGAGGCCTGCGGAGCAATCAACGGCGGATCCGGGGGGGTCATGGGGGTCATGTAGGGTTTATTTTAAAGGACGTCCTCTATTTCAGACCCAAGAATTGATCTTGTCCTCTAATTTGAAATCTTCAATAGAGGACAATACTTTGTCCTTTATTGTGGGAAAAATTAACGCATTCGTATGGCAATGAGTTGCATCAGCTGGTTTCGCGCGATATCACACATTAAATTACGATTAAATATTGACACTGTAAAAGCAGAACTGCAGATGAAATCGAATTTCAACATGCAATGCAAACAATTTTATAATTTTATTACAGAAAACGAAGAAGCTCTTAGAGCTGCCAAGTTATACCAAATAAAAAAAGACAACTTAGGTCATACTACCTACGTACGCGTTTTAACATTGTTTTTTTTTTTAAATAAATGTCGCTATTGGTACCATATCAGCATTTTATTAAAAATAATATATTATCCTTTATTTTCATCCTATGTCCTTTATTTAATCTTATCAAATCCTTTAAAACATAAAACGGGTGTTGGCATCCCTAGTCATGACCCCCCTGGGCCTAGCTTTTTATATACAGACACGCAAAATTTACCTATAATTACACAACATTGTATTATATTTGGACTAATTCGGAGCCTGTGACCCCCTCCGGCTCGCAGGCTGGATCCACCCTTGGGCGCAATCCTAGTTCATACAAACGAAATACCAAAACCATTTGTAAATCATAGACTAATCGAATGGGCGGAGTTAGGCATACATTTATTATATGAATTGCATATATTTATTTAGATATTTTTTTTATTTTATTCAAGTGTATTTTTTTATTAAATTCAAGTAAACCCAACCTTCATTATTCCCCTGCGTATTTCCCCATATTATTATCTATGACATAAAACTATTACCTATACACATCGATTATTTAATTACTTATATTACATTAAAAATAACATGTAATAAGTGTATCTGTTATACCTACATTACATAAACAAATACATTTCATTTCATATTTCATAGATATTCTTAAGTGGCTGCACAATGCTAAAACTCAGTCCTGCTCTAACGCATTTGTTTTTTGACTGTCTATCCCTCTAGCAGATGCCGCACACGCAAAACTTCAATTATTTTTGAATCGCGGCTACATTAGGACATTAACTATAATTTCTTTATGTAATAAATATGTTTTTTTCTAGTTAGTATCTGCGTGTTTCTGTTTCATTTCAATCGGTTTTGGAATATGGAAACTAAATCGCTTTTTTCGTTTAATTCGTGCTTATTTAATAGTATCATAAGTGTAATTAATAATTGTAACTTGACTTGATTCAAAAAAACACGCCTAATTTTTTTCAAATTTTTATCGTCTACATTGACGGAACTGAATCCAATGCAAAACTAATATTTAGCATTGTGGAGCCCCTTAAGGTAGTGTGTATTTATTCCGATTGCATTACAGAATATCTAGGTTCCTAAATATATATTTAAAAGGACACTGATTTAAAGACTACATAATAAGCAATTTAAAATTTCCATAGAAAGCTTATTTTTCTCATATTTCATATTTAAATCAGTGTTCTTATTTTATATATATTTGGGAACCTAGATATTCTGTAATGCAATAGGAGTAAATACACACTACCTTAAGAATATCTATGACTTACAAATGGTTTTGGTATTTCGTTTGTATGAACTAGGCTTGCTCCGCAGGCCTCTTAATTTAAGCTGACATGAAAATACATTTTTTCTTAATTACAGGAACACATATTTCGACAAATATTTCAAAAGTAAAGATAGGCCCTTACCGTAGTATGACAGCACCAAAACGCTATCACCTTTAAATGGGTGACGCTCACACGTTTGGAATCAATGCTCATCTGAACACAGTGATAGTTGAACGCGTTAATGAATTTTTACGAGAAAAGGGTCTCAATATGCCGTCGTGTGCATTTTTAAAGTGCACTAACATTTCAAGAAATACGAATAAAGCCAAAACTGTGACATTTCACATTCAAAAACAATGGAATAGATTTTAAAGTAGAGCCACTGAGTGATGGCACTTATGACAGCTGCATTTAGTGATGAGGAACATTTCAAATTTCGGTTAAAAATAAAAATCAAGTGTGAGTTTACTCAACATTAGACACGTCATTCAACATTCAACATAATGATACAAAAGGAAAATGTGCCAAAACCAGTGGCGTAGCTATCGGAGCGCTATGCGGTGTAGTGCCCCGGGGCCCCCAAGAGATGTTTAAATATCTAAATCGAAAAAAGTATTTTACTATCATTTATTTTCGTTTAGTTTAACTTTGTCATTGTTTTGTTTTTAATTAAATATTATTGCGTAACTTGGCGACCTATAAAAAATTAGAAACTTAAAAAAAAAAACTTTGTTTCTATACGAATTCTATTGCACAATAAAGCAACATTAAAATCGAAAAATAATAACCGAAACAAGTAGTACATCACTATCAACAATGAAGTATTACATTTTTTTATTCACACTTGCTTATAAATAATTACGATACTTTGTATGCATTTAAACGTCATAGGCGCCATCACTCAGTAGCTCTACTGTACGTGCCAGGGCTCATCTAAAGGCTCCGCCTCCGCCTCCGTTAACTGACCTCCGTTACATCTGTGATACGTGTCAATAAAACGATGTACTACTTCATTGTTGATAGTGATGTACTACCCGTTACGGTTATTATTTTTCGATTTTCATGTTGCTGTTATTTTGCAATAGACTTGTTATAGAAACAAAGATTATAGCAAAAGTTTCTCACTTTTTTTAAAACTCAAGTGATAAGAAAAACGACCTTTGTCAAAATTTTACAGAATTGAAATTGTTTATCTGGCCAATTTCTACAATTGAAAATAAATAAGAAAGCAAGGGTATAAGAAATAAGTAATACCATAAGTTATAATTATAATACAAGGACTAGAGGGTGAGTGCTCATGTATGTATGTAATCATGTTTTTTATTTATTTATTTTTTATTATTAAATTTGTTTTCATTATAATTCTGCTTTTAGTGTTATTTTTTTGTTGATTTTCCCAATATTCTATTAATTTTGAACAAAAAATTGTAAATTGGATAATAAAACTTCTTTTTTTTTGCAGTCTGTCATAAAAATAATGGTGGCATGTATATTGCCACTGCCTTATAAAGGTTTAAATACGTTCTCTCGTTAATCCTACAGCACCGTCTCTTTCCAAACTATAAAACTGTAAACCAGTCACTTTGTACATTTTATGGCTACTTTGGAAGTTTGCCTTTTGTATTATGTTGAATGTTATATGACGTGTCTAATGTTGAGTAAACTCATACTTCATTTTTATTTTTAACCGAAAATTCAAGTGCATTCTGTCATAAAAATGATGGTGGTATGTATATTGCCACTGCCTTATAAAGGGTTCTCTCGTTAATCCTACAGCACCGTCTCTTTTCAAACTATATAATTGTAAACCGGTCACTTTGTATATTTTATGGCTACTTTGGAAGTTTGCCTTTTGTATCATCTTGAATGTTGTATGACGTGTCTAATGTTGAGTAAACTCATACTTGATTTTTATTTTTAACCGATAATTCAAGTGTACCCCATCACTAAAAGCAACTGTCAAAGGTGCCATCACTAGATGGCGCTACTTCGCGTATCCATATCAATTTCAAATTAAGAATCGGCATGCATACTCTAATTACCCTCATATTTGTAGGATTCCGTACTTTAAACGTTAAAAGTGAATCCTCATAGCTCAAATTATTAAGGGAAATATTTAATTGCATACCTAAATAATAATGATTTGTACACTAGAATACATTTTTGCATAACAAAGGTAAGGTAAACATTAGTTTTTTTAGTACGCAATCTAGTATTTTTAGGTATGCAATTAATTACAACCCAATTATTAATACTAATAAGTTATAAGATCTATCAGTTACTATGTACAAATTGACAAAAATGACTAAACTTATTTTAAGCATCCTGTCTTTGTCTTTTCGATATAGAAAGAAAGAGACAGAACGCTTAAATTAAGTTTAGTCATGTCAAATAAGTTAAAACGCGTTACAGCGAATCGACATCATTGTCAGATTTATTCCTGATCAAATAACAAATATAAAGATGTTTGATGTTTTATACAATTCAGCATATATACAACTGTTACAATATTTTTTCTTAATATGTTGATGCCTGTATTCCAGAAGGGTGGGCAGAGCTTAACCGCCAGCTGCTCAGTGAACGAAAAAAACATAGAAGTCTGATTAGAGCTGAGAAATGACCCCACGATAAAGTGTGTTGAACACAATTTTGAATGGCGACGGCTCCAATATCATTCACTGTCTTTGAGTCGGCCAATCACGGCTGACCTAGTGTCGCATGACAACAGTACGAACCAATCATGATCCTTTTACCTTTTTTCAGTCTTATTTTCAGTGGTGCCATTTTCGAATAACACTTAGTTAGAAATGAGACTTCTATGTTTTTTTTTTCATTCGCCGCAGCTGCTACGGTCCTGAATATATATTCCTATTATACTAAAATTAAAATTTCGTAAATAATACATATTTATGTACAATGTGCGTGAACTATTTAACATGGATGAAAACAAACACTTGCACTGTTTCACAATTTAACTTATAGCACAATTAACCCAACTAGTTTCGCCTTATCGGCATTCTCAAGGGAATAACATAATAATTTAGTTATCTATCAAACAAGCATTGTCTAAGAATGACAACAAAACGCAAACCCTAGAAACTAGTTGGGGTTAATTGTGCTATAAAGTAAATTGTGAAACATTACAAGTATTTGTTTTCATCCATGATGATGTTTCACCAAGAGCCGACAACCGCAAGTATTAAGAGCGCACCGAGCTTTTTACACGATTCAAACACGTTTTTATAACCCTTGTTTGAAGTAGTAAATAATGAAATTAAAATCTAGGGAAATATATTGGTGTTATTGAGTATATATACTAGACTGTATACACGATGGAAACAACATTTGATAAAGTTGGCTCAATAGAATAAATTCGCAAAGTTACCTCTTTGCGAGTAATTATTTCCTCTTTTTCCCTAATTTTTTTATATAAATAAGTAATTTGATATTATGAGTCATTTTCTAAAATAAAGTTCATATATGACTGGAACGTTTATACACGATAGTTTTTTATTTAAAAACAATATGATGAAAATAACAACGAAAAACATTGAAAAAGAGCAAAAGTTTGGTTATTTTCTTTACTCTTTACACGTAAAGAAAAAGACAGAGACAAAGGCAAACGAACGGTGCGCCCTTAACTATTTAACATGTTTACAACAAAACACTAAATAAAAAAAGGCTTATGTTATACAAAGAGCAGCTGCATCGTTTGAAATAAGAAAGACATAGAGAATTATTGTGACATTGGAGATACTTTGAATCAGAAATGTACAACTGCCACGGTTGTTTCACTTATACTATAAAAATACAAACCACGCTTACACTGTTATTAATAAAAACTATGGTAGAAACACACAACTGTCAGGCAAGAGTCTTCTATAACGGTTGCTTCTGACGTACCAATATGGTCGCCATGCGCAATATATCACAAAAATATGTGTTTAGGATGCCACTAACAGCACTTAGGCCGGCGGTCAGCGTTTCTTAAACACATATAACAAACACTAGTCCTTCTCGGACATTTTTTTTGGTGTCCTCGTCTCAACGTCACTACTCCCTTGTTTTTTCGTCGATGATCGCAACCGTTTTGGTGATCGGATTTCCCATCTTGCTTCGGGTGTTTTCGGCTTTTCAATCTTATTGGCCCGTCGTTTCGGCGAACGGTACTCCGGTTCTAGTTTTGGTTCGGGTGTTTCCGGGTTCTCGGTTTTATTGGTTCGTCGCTTCGGCGAATGGAATTCTGATTCGGATGTAGGTTCGAGTGTTTCCGGTTTTTCGGTTTTATTCGCTCGCCGTCTCGGATTATCTGTTTCAGGTTTTGGTTCGGATGTTGTCTGCCTTTCCGTTTTAGAGGCTCGTCTTTTCTTTTTTTTCTCAACTAACTTTTTATATGTTTTTAACGCTCTTCTGTCCTGTTCAGCCTTATTTGGAACTCCGATAATGTCGGCCCATTCTTCCGGTGGTGGGGTGGGTTGCTTTTCGACCGCCTTTAGCTCACATTTCTGTAATTGAAAAGAGACGGTTAGGAGTCAAAATGGCGCTATTGCAAACTTGCGTCGGACATTTTTCATCGCTTTTTGACGCGACGGCTTAGTATTGAGTTAAGTGGACCTCTGGGGTGTCTTGTTAGGTAAAACCCATGCATATCGAACGGTTTAATGCCGTCTGTCATATCTGCGGTACTATTTTGTCATACCACCGCGATTGCAAGCCTGACAGACTTTTTACAGGTATCGGCAGTAAATAATGCACATCGTATCGTAGCGTCATCTCTGTCGCACGAAGCACTAACAGTCCGGTGACGGAGACGGCGCTCTACGAAGCCGAAGTGCATTGTACTGTACCCAATTTTCAAAAAAAATTGACAGATTTGCAAAAGCGGTGGTTTAATTTTGGCGTCAGTTTAACGTCAAAATTCCGTCCGACGCGGGCGCATAGACTCCTAACCGCTCTTTTTATGACGTCTCTTCTCTTGATGTCGTCACCGATGATCACTAGCACAAAATGTATGCATGAAAGTGTTTTTGAATTCGCATAAATCAGCGTTATTTGTCCAATTAAAGGCGCTGTAAAGGCAGAATATGACAGTCGGCACTGTAAAATGTTATGACGCTACAAAACAAAGATCTTTTTGGCGAATACACAAAAAGATAGTTGCCGCCAGACCTCGCAATGTAAACATTGTTGAAGGTCTCCCATATTATAAAACAAATAGTAGCAGTCAAACGTTATTTATACAGTGTGTCCCTCGTGCAAGTGCACATCCGAAAAGGGGTGAAACTAGACCTTATTTTATCGACAAAAAAATATTTTTTTTTTTAGAAAATCTTTGTTTTATACAAGGTGTAACAGAAATGTGTAACCATATTTGAAGAGCTTATTCAGTTAATGGTATAGAACAACTTTAACTATGGAGCCAACCCTGAAACCTCGAAAAAAAAATCTGCCCTTCCATACATTTCAGCCGAGCGGCATTGCATTTTTCTATGAAACAGTAATTTTTTTTTGAGATATAGTGTTAGCTCCATAGTAAAAGTTGTTCTAAACCATTGACTGAATAAGCTCTCCAAATATGGTTACACCTTTCTGTTACACGTTGTAGATTTACGTTTTAAATATTTTTTTTTGCCTACCACGGAGACTATGTATAAAATATGTCATAACTTTTGATCTATTGCGAGTAATGCAATGAAATAAAACTGTTATAATCCTTAAGAATAGACGTTGCATACCAAATCAAAAACAAAACATAATCAACTACCATTACTATAAAAATAATATCATATAAGATTATTTCTTTAATTTTTCCGTCTTTTTTTCAAAATAATGTCCCCGTTTCACTATACTTTTATTCCTATTTATCATTGCCTATTCCATTATTTTTCTAACAAAAAAAAATACAACGTTCTATCATAAATACAATCTGTGTTACTACCAAAGGGCGTTTAAGCGATGTTTAACTTTAGACAGTGTTTAAATCTGTTGCTGTCACTCTTTTACAATATGGAACAAAAGGCGACAACAACAGATTTAAGCACTGTCTAAAGTTAAACACCGTTTTGTAGTAACACCGATAATTCTCTACGAGCGGTTAACCAAAGGCACTGCCCTCGCATCCCATACAAAGATACCCAGGTGGAGTAATTTAACAAGATAAAAAAAATATATATTTTTTTTTCTTTGTTTTTGTCGATATATTTAGATCTAGTTTCACCCACTTTCAGATGTGCACTTGTACGAGGGACACACTGTATAACGTAAGTTTAGGTCGCTTACAGCTAAAATAACGTTACATTGAGAAAGAAAACCAAAAGCTTTTACGGTAGAGGGCGCTGAGAGTTTGTGTGTTGTCACTGTGCTGATAGCTGTTATTTTTGATAGTAATTTAGTGAATAATGGAAATGATATTTTTCAATGCAAGTGCTCGTAAAGGCCTATGGCGGCACGTCTACACGTTTGCCGCATTCCTTTTAGATAAGAATAATCACGTATAATTAAGTATAAATAAGGATTCATCTTTCGTCAATAGATATTACATACTTAACCATTATACTAGCAGTAACTATTTATTTTATACCGCCACCAATTTATACTTAATTATGCGTGATTATTCTTATCTAAAAGTAATGCGGCAAATGTGTAGACGTGCCGCCATATGGCCCACTTTTTACGCATCAAAACCGAACAGAAAGTCGATTATTTTGCCCTAGGGCTTTAATATATATATTTTTTAATTTATTTACAATGGTTGGCTAACCTGCAACCTTTCCTGTGTACCATAAATTTTATACTTTTTTATCCACTGTTTAACGGCTCTGGATACAGTCCTTTTGAGCCAATCATAATTTAAAGTTCACAAGATTATATTTGTTTTATTTCCTCACACTATGCATGGAATAACGTAGTATGATACACGGGCGTAAGAGCAATAAATTACTAGCTACGCTCGTGTTTTAAATCGTCCTCGTAATTTATTCCTTTTCGCCCTTGTAGCATAAACTACTATTACGTTTTATACGCCAGCTTGCCGCACTGTAATCAGACTGTATAAATATAAATATATTTTGTCAACACGGAGCAATGGGAAAGAAAACAAAAAGCTTTTACGGTAGAGGGCTCTGAGTGTTATGTCTTATCTTATCACGCTATTGTAAAAGATGCTGATAGATGGTATTTTTGCATTCCACATTTCTTAAGACTTTTGTGCCTTTTTTTGTTGGTGTATTCGTCATGTATTCTACCTGCGGGCCTATTGTGTATCTCTAGTTGCCTTCTGGACTGGGTGTCTATCATCAAAAACATAGATATACTATCGAATTCCGATGTCCTAAGGATATTTTCGCACTTGAAGTGACGACACAGATTGTTAATAGTTCAATACCCACTAAAGGCAATTTTGAAATTTCAGTTTTTAGCTATGTTTTTGATGATAGGCACCTCGTGCAGTTGGCAACTAAAGATACAGAATAGGGGGGCTGGTGTATCGCTCAATTGAAGGAGGAGCTAAAGAAAAGAGGTGCTTCGCTGTGAGGAAAGAAAGGAGACCTTGTCGTTCAAGTTCCCTTTCCTTTACATCCAAAAGCCACACAAACACCCATCGCTTTAACTTTTCAATGAAAATAATAAATTATTTGTATGTGAACTGACAAGCTAACAGACACAAACACACAGCGCCCTCTATGCGGAACTAATTTTATAGTAAGCATCCCCATTAAGAAGAGGTGTTGCCGATAGTTCATTTCTCTAGGGAAAATTGCGTGACACGGCGCGGGGTGGAAGGCAGAGGTACGGGGAAGGTTGGCTCCGCCGTTCCACCAATAACAGAGCAACAATCGCAATCTCCCCCTTTAGTGACGTTATGACACCATTGATCGTAACATGGCTCCATTCATTCATAATTCCTCTTGTTAATTGCTCCGTGTTTGTCACTCAGTCACGCCCTAACAGCTGAAAGGATTGTAATTTTTTAGGGTTCCGTACTCAAAGGGCCAATCGGAGCCCTATTAATGTCACGGGTCTCTAGCTCTGAGACGGAATGAGATAGAAACCTTAAATTTTTTATATGTTGTGTAAAATGTTGACCCAAAACCGAATTTTGGATTTAAAATGTAATTAAATTATTTTTCATACATGAAAATGATTTTTTTTTCTTAACCCAGCATGTGGGGTGTTATTGTCTAGAGCTCATTAAGTCGACTATATATAATATTCTTTTTATTTTAAAAATAAAGAAATGAGGGGCTATCAGGTGGTAGAGCTGATGCCGGGCTCGACTGTGGAGGTACCACCATCTTACTTGAAGACCCCGCGAAGTAATTCGGGGGAGAGTAAGAGGACAGCTCACAGGCAAAAAACCAGGAGGCCCACCATGCCTGGGACCGATGGATGGCGATATATCCATCCCTAATAGCCGGGCCTTATATGGAACAGACTGGTGACGGGCAGCGGCGTCACTGGTGCGAGGGTTCCGGCACCGCTCTCACCAACCCACCTGCCCAGCGTGTGTGAGTATGGGCAATTCTTCCAGGATGACCGCCCGGTGTGGCAAAGTCCTGGAAAGGCTTATGTCCAGCAGTGGACGAACTAGGCTGATGGATGTAGGGCTATCAAAGTTGCTATATATCTCAAAGGCCAAAGCAGTTCGGAATTTGAAATTTCTGTATATTATGTACCATATGCTGTATTTAAACGAAAAGTGCCGATTTTTTACCTAGTTTTAGGGTTACGTCTCCGAATACTCTACCAAGTTAATTTTGCAGTTTTCATGTCTGACAGAATTAGAGCATTACCTAAAATTAAATAAATATCTAGTTTTAAATAACGTTTTGAAATTTGCCCGACTCGCACTTGGCCGGTTTTATTTATAATTAGCACATATTTCATCCAGAAAAAAAAAATAAGTTCAATAGGGAATCGCTTTTAACCCAAGAAGGACACACAGTTTGGTAATAATTACTTTGTAAACTATAGGTTGTCAACTTCATGCCTACCGCGCCCACGGGGTATAGGGGTTGGCGGGCGGGGTCTCGGAGGGGATGCGGATGGTGTGGCGGGAGGGTGAGCGAGCATGACGCGTGGGGCGGACCAAGGCGACTGGCCAGTCGCCGGGGTGGTCGCTCCATAGATAAGGGTAGTATTAACCGATGTATAATGGATCTCTTTTGTAGACTATATGATATTTTTCAATGCATGTGCTCGTAAAGGCCCACTTTTTATGCATCAAAACCGAACAAAAAGTCGATTATTTTGCCCTAGGGCTTTATTATTATTATTTTTTAAATTTATTTACAATGGTTGGCTAACCTGCAGATTTTCCTGTGTACCATAGATATTATACTTTTTTTTCCACTGTTTAACGGCTCTGGATACAGTCCTTTTGAGCCAATTATAATTTAAAGTTCACAAGATTATATTTGTTTTCATTTCCTCACACTATGCATTGAAAAACGTAGTATGATACACGGGCGTAAAAGCAATAAATTACTCGGTTACGTATAAAACACTCGCTACGCTCGTGTTTTAAATCGTCCTCGTAATTTATTCCTTTTCGCCCTAGTAGCATAAACTACTATTAAAGTTGTCAATGTCATACTTGTGTACTCGGAATGCCTTGCGCACGGCCCTGCACACTAAGTCGCGTGCTACCTCGTACCCGCCAACCCCTGTACCCCGTGGGCGCAGTAGGCACGAAGTTGACAACTTATAATCTTCAATATTAATCTATCGACCAAATAATTAGGATTAATCAAAGATTATTTCAAAACGCAAGCACAATAATCTACTAACCTCAATGTCTTTGCTTTTTTTTGGTTTCTTGTCTGTCTTGTCTTTGTCCTTTTCCTTTTCTTTTTTGCCGCCTTTTTGACGTTCTGTGAAAATAAAAATACATAATATAGTTGGATTTTAGGATTTCAGTAGATAATAACGTGAAGAAAACACCAAGTTTGGTAACACCCTAACAATACTATTAAGACAGAACTTTTTGCTGAAAAAGTAAACAACTGGTCAAGAAAAACAATAAAAAAAATATAAAAAAATTTAAATATCACTTTGAAAAAAAAAATTGTATGACGCTGGGGTAGACAATAACACCGATTCGGGTAAACATGTTTTAACTTATTTGACAGGACTAAACTTAATTTAACCGTTCTGTCTTTTTCTTTCTGTATCAAATAGACAAAGACAGGACGCTCGAAATAAGGTTAGTCCTGTCAAATAAGTTAAGTTGTGTTGCGCCGAATCGATACCATTGTCTACCCTAGAGTGAAAATTTCCCATACAAACTTTTTTTTGTCAAAGTGATATTTAAATTTTTTCATATATTTTTTATTGTTATTCTTGACCAATTGCTTGCTTTTCCAGCAAAAAGTTCTGTGCACGCCACTGTACTATTAAGCTAGGCCACAAGTACCCTATAAATATGAATGATAAATCTTCTCGCTTCTATTGTTATAAATCTACAGACGATTAGCGAATTAAGATGAAACTTTTGCATCGGTAAGGTGCTCATACTGATCACTTATCAAGCCTCCAGAATGAATTTTGACGATGATCAAAAAGTCACGTTGTATATATAATTATTTTTTTATGGCCTGCTTGCAAAGACCTTTAAGCCACGTCTTTGTTTATTGTGTGTGTCCTTTAGTTTGTACAAATTAATAAATTCACATTATTCTAAGCATAGCAATTAGGGTTGCCAACTTTTGGAGAAACCAACCCGAGAGATTTGAACAAATCGGTAGGCAATTGAATGAAAGTCGGTAATATTTGTTATTTTTAATTTGCTCTTATTTGTAGAAGCATCATTCATATTTGACATGAAAAATCAAAATTTATTTCGTCATTTAACTATTTATTTCGCGTGATTTATCTATTTCGTTAATGACAATTATTTTATTTTAGAAAATCCGGAGAATTTATTGCATCCCGGTAGCTCGGGAGGTTGAACAATATTCCCGGAGTCTCCCGGGCATTCTGGGAGGGTTGGGAACCTCCTAACAGCAATGGCGACGTTGTGTAAGCGTGTGAATGGACTTACTATGGAAATTAGCGTACTATAATATGAATGGGTGCATGCTACGTCGCGTTTTGAACGGGGCTGTCCCTTTTTTCGGTACTACGTCCCGGTGTCCCTGTGAAAAGCTTCGGGACACAGAATTGTCCCGTTTTGAGAATGCTATGCTATAACGGCGCAAAAGGTTCCGCCGAGCCGCGCACCGCGCTGTTTTTTTTTTATTTGATTGAATTGTGGGTGAGTTCGGGAAATACCACATAATATTACTGTAAGATTTAGAACGACGGCACCAATTGCAATGATTCTGTAACCGTAATTATGTCGCGAAATAAAAATGGTCCCGTTATGCATGCCGTGCTCGTGCGTACAAGCGGGTCGACATACTATGGGTGCTTCAGTTGTTGGTTAGCGAAACTCCGTCCGCCTTTTTTTTACGTCTATGTGCACGCCGGTGATAAGGTTAGCTAGCACCTTTAAAAACATGTAATTTTTTACCTTTTGCCTCTCTCTCCTTTTTCCGTTCTTCCTTGATAATCTTGCAGTAATCCTTAAAGAATTCTTCCCTGTCTGCGATCTCAACTGCTCTGTACCGAGGGTCAGATTCTACCTTCTTCTTAGTGTCCGCCCACTTCCCGTGTCGGTCTATACCCTTCTCTCGGAGGAGGGCTATGAACTCCTCTTTAGCCTGAATTGGACAGAGACAGGGGGTTATTCTATTGTTAGATTTGGTGCGGCGCGTAGAGTAGCTGTGTTGGCATGACGAATTGTTTTACTCTTTTAAAGACATACATTTTTTTATAATATGAGAGTGCATTACAAACTGGAAAAGGTCAATTAGAAACAGATTTCCAACAAAAAGGGCAACGTCAAAAGTACCTGGAATAGAAGAGCTTGTGTGACTAGATTGAAATATATATATTTATATTATTATATGTATATAGACGTATACAATGTGTAACAGAAAGGTGTAACCATATTTGAAGAGCTTATTCAGTCAATGGTATAGAACAACTTTTACTAAAAATTTACTGTTTCATAGAAAAATGCAATGCCGCTCGGACGAAAAGTATGAAAGGGCAGATTTTTTTTTTGAGATTCCATAGTAAAAGTTGTTATATACCATTGAATGAATAAGCTCTTCAAATATGGTTACACCTTTCTGTTACACGTTGTATAATGTATATATTTATTCATATATAGCTGGTAAAAGTAGTAATGCATTTAAGTTTACATAATATTCATATATAAGTATATAGATAATTATACATATAATACTCTTAATATTATTAAATGGTACGTTAATTTAGCTGCAAAACAATAGAAGTTCCAAGTTCCTAAAAATGGCTATTGTTTTTTATGTGTTTCAATCATAGTTGTGTTAATTTTTGCTTATTGTTTTAAGTATCCTTATGGATGAACAGGCAGTGACAGAATAACAGCGTCCCTTTGCTTCTGGCTTAAGGGACAAAAGCTGAGTCACCGACCTTTTCAACAGAACCTGTCTAATCCTAAATAGTCTTTAAGTATTATGTGTTTTGTGTTGTGTTCTGTTGCATAAAAATCTTTTTATTTTAATTTTAAATTTAGATTAACCTACTTACAAATAATATTTTTCTCACAAATAGCACACAACCTGTATTCTGTTAAAATCATCCGTACGTGACGCACACACGGACAAAGCTTTAACCAGTTCTCATGATGAATGTTATCTTTCCCTATTCTTACAATGAAAACACTGCGTATGTGTGCGTTTAACCCGGCCGCTTTATTGTAAGTAGGTTTATATACCTAACTAGGTTTATAAATAATAACTAGGTTTATAAATATGGTGGTGATTGTTGGCACTTGAAGGGTGCTTGTACTTGTCCACAAACTTTTATTATTTGATATAAGAATTTGTGGACGAGTACAAGTACCTTTTTAATCATAATAAGTATAGATTGATTAGGAAAAATATTGTCTTTTTTATTTTTTATCACTATGGTATATTCGTAATTTTTTTAATACTTGACTGATGACGGCCCACTAAGGGCCGAAATATATTTCAAGTTATAATTTTCTTATTTATTGTATATATTTAAAGTTATATGGTGTAATTATAAATAAAATACTAATTAAGGCATACTATATATTTATTAAAATAACTAGGTTTAAGTTATAAATAATATACTTGTTTAAAATGTAGCTACCTACGGATCACCCGATATCTAGACAAACCTTGCAAGGTTTATTGATATCGTTGAATAATGTAATTGTGTTTTCTTCGATGAAAATAGATAAATAAAATAAATAAATTGATGGATGTGGAAGAGGCGAAAGATGTATGTCAGGATCGTAGCAGATGCAAATCTGTAGTCTCTACCTCAGGGTTTGAAATGATTTATTTTACTATATTGATTTTATTTATGATTTTATGATTTATGATTTATATATATAAATTATGATTTGATTTATTATATTGAGTTTGAAATGTTTATTGAGTAATTAATTAAGATTCTCACTACAGGAAAACGCGATTGGATGAAATTTTCCGGATAGAATTTAATTCAGAAAAGACCTCTAAATTGTTTAATTTTTTCCCGTAATTCTGAAATCCTAACTAATTTCATTGTGAAATTGCATTCAAAATGTGGATATTATGTATTTGTAAAGTCTCCTTGAAAATCTGTTTGACAAAATAGCTCAGTACAATTTATATTAATAAAAAACCGACATTTTGCTAGTTTTCCACGAATCCGTCCCACTCGCACTGAGGATTTTTTCGCATATAGAGTAACAGGGACGCTAAATCTTTTACGTATCGCCTTAACGTCAATAGCGAGGGGATTCCCCGGGTCGTCGAAGTGTTTCTCAGTGTTGCCGTTTTAGTGACTTTGTAGCTAGATCTAGGGGATTTTTATTTTTAAGACTTATACCACAAATAATGTTTTAGCTACTTTTAGCGATTTTTTCATTATCTGTATATTTCTTCATAATGATCAATAAATATCTTGAATATAGAAATAAAAAACACCGAGTCTTATACCGGTTTGAACCTTATCGGATAATTATCATGATATCATCGCAATAATTATCAAGGGGCATATTCTTGATAATTTCAAAACCTGCTCTGCCTACTACCTACGGAGACAAGCGTGAGTATATGTATGTAATTATGTATGTATTTTGAAAAAACTCCTTGGGCCTGGATTTGAACCTGCGACTTCTTTCTTTACCAGATTTTTTTCAAAATATTTGTTTCAACCTTGTTTCTAATTGCTTTCTAGTTTGTAACATACTCTAATAATAATTATAGTATTCAAAGCGATGGATATCATTACAATATATATACCTAATACCACATATTTTTTCATTTGTGAAGTAGTAACGTAATATATTTTTAATATATTAGATAAAGATTGTATATAAATAAAATAAACACAATATATGATTTATATAAAAACAGCTCACCTCAATACGTGTTATGATCGGGAAAGCCGACCAGGGGCTCTACCGCGTAATTCTCATTTGTATCAACTTCAAGCAAATGCATGCGAAATTCAACGCGTGCAAAAGAGATGGCATGTTAGGCGGGCGTCGTCGCACGCACGTCAAATTTCAATCTCAAGTTGATGTTGATGAAAATGAGAATTACGCGGTAGACCTACAGTTTCAGCAGATTTAGACTGCCTTGAAGGCCTTTTCATTGATGGCGGAAAGCTCGTTGCCAGGAAGGCCCTACGGTCTATTGTCAGTCACATATCGCGCCGCGTAGGTTAGCTATTTATTCTAAATTTGGAAAATATTCCCAATAAAAATACAAGAAAAAAAAAATCGTGTTCTTTTAGTGAACCTGATCAATATACACTGGGCCGCAAAGAAAGCGGGTCGGTAACAAAAGCCTCAATAACTTCCAAAGTATTGGAATTAGCTTTATAAAATATAGACTGTATTATAGACAATTTTATATTGCTTAAATAAAAGTCAAAGAAGTTCAAGTTTGTGAAGTTTATTTTAAACTAGCTTTTGCCCGCGGCTTCGCCCGCGTTGATCAAGTTTTTGTAGAGTCGTATGTATGTATGTCGTATGTAAGCCTATCCCATCCCACTAATGCCACTATCCCATCCCATCCCATCCTCACTATCCATTTCAAAGGCGTGAAGGAGTAACAGCACATCACTTTTCTATAGGAAATTGACACCCCATTGCCTTCCAATGGGAACTGATTTATGGGATAAAAAGTAGCCTATGTCCTATTCCAGGTCTAGAACTACATTTGTGCAAAGTTTCAGCCCAATCGGTTCAGTAGTTTTGGCGTGAAGGAGTAACAAACATCCATCCAAACTTACGCATTTATAATATTAGTGGGATAAAAGTAGGTTAAGTAAAAACATTAAAAATTAAAATTTTTCGAAAAATGTGCTACGCTATCAAATATGCAATTTTCAGACATTTTAGTATTTCGCAGTGGCGTGCACAGAACTTTTTGCTGGAAAAGCAAGCAATTGGTCAAGAATAACAATAAAAAAAATATGAAAAAATTTGAATATAACTTTGAAAAAAAAAAGTTTGTAGTGGAAATCACTCTAGGGTAGACATTGTCTACCCTGGCGTCATACAATTTTTTTTTAAAGTGATATTTAAATATTTTCATATATTTTTCAATGTTATTCTTGACCAATTACTTGCTTTTCCAGCAAAAAGTTATGTGCACGCCACTGGTATTTCGTATTGCCACCACACCACGAGCTGTTAATACAGCTGTTATACGGTTTGGCATGCTTTCCACTAGATTTCTGTGCCGATGCTGAGAAATATTCTCCCATTCCTCTCTCACCCCCGGTTTCTGAAAGGCCAATCAATGTTAACAGTAGATTAAAAAATAATTATCTGCGGATTAAGCCAGAAAAAGTGGGAATTTTACATTGAAATCAAAAATTAACTAAGTTAATTATTGATTCATCACTATTCAGACTTCATATATGCTTTATTTTCACCGTTATTTGCGGTTAAAGTTTTTTTAATCTACTGTTAACTTTGATTTGCCGTTCAGAAACCGGGGGTCAGTGCTTCTTTTAGTTTACGAAGTGTGATTGGAATATTAAAATAGCTAGAGGGTTAATTTTCAAACTGTATAACAAACTAAGTAAAATTATACGAAAAACACTAATGTATACATATAACAAAATAGTAGAACCCGGTGTGTCTGTACATTGAAGATAAATAGTAAAAGTAGAAAGGGTGGTAACTAAAGAAGCGCAAATCGGCGATTTTTAGAATTCTTTTCTGTCTATCCGTTTGTTTGTTCGCGCACATCTCCGAAACCACTGTACGGATTTTGATACGGATTTCTTTATTATCATCGTAGTCACCCTGGTCAACATATAGGCTATAAGGGGTGTTAATAAAATTACGCCCAAGCTAAAAACGGGGCAGAGTTGAATAAACGATGGCAGAGCCATGGGCAAAAGGCTAGTCTATTAATAAAGTGCTTTCTCCAAATTGCTGCCCCGCACTACGGAAGTCGGTACGCTGATACGGTTTTGGGGAATAATATACCGGGTGTTAATAGACTGCTACCTTTAAATGAAACCACATATTCTACCGATCACACTGAACCACTTGTCCATATAAACATACCCGCGTAAACCATTAGTTTGGGAAATATTAGAGTTTCAAACAAAAATGCGTGAACCCTAACCAGCCGGCCACAGCTTCAGGCTGCGAGAGGCGCGCCAAGCGGTACTTCTTGCAACGGCGCCGGCGAAGAGAACAAATGTATGAAGTTGTATAGAGCCGGCCATGGGTCGCCGCTCGCGCGTCTTGTCCTACTTCGAGTGACTTGCGCTCTCGGGACGGTGGTGTGCGGGGAGGCGGGCGGTTGAAACAGTGATCGAGCGCACAGGACGAACCTTGTGTCAAGCTCTTTGAGCGAGCGAGCGCGCTATACATGAAGGCGCCGACGTGTATCGTGGCAGGGCAAAGCAGGGACGGTGGCGTGCGGGGAGGCGGGCGGTTGAAACAGTGATCGAGCGCACAGGACGAACCTTGTGTCGAGCTCTTTGAGCGAGCGAGCGCGCTATACATGAAGGCGCCGACGGGTATCGTGGCAGGGCAAAGCCGGGACGGTGGCGTGCGGGGAGGCGGGCGGTTGAAACAGTGATCGAGCGCACAGGACGAACCTTGTGTCGAGCTCTTTGAGCGAGCGAGCGCGCTATACATGAAGGCGCCGACGGGTATCGTGGCAGGGCAAAGCCCGTCGCAAAAATCACCTGGAAGCGCAGAAAGAAGCGACGCCAGAAGCCTGAAGCTGTGGCACTGGCGTAACGAACCGAGATACGGGCGTTTATTGAGGCGGCGTCGTCAGTGAAACAGCTGTTCACGCGCAGCGTTCTAAAATAGACCTTCCTTCTGCGTGTTAAAGTCTTTAAGTAACAGTTGAATATCTTCTTCTCTGATGTTTTGCGCGTTTTTTAGTTCATGGAGTTGTTCAGTAAGATCATTGGATTATGTAGTTTTATTTAAAAATCGCAGACTTTTTACAGGTCTTTTTGCCCTGTTTACGACAAATTTTACAGCAAAACCGTCTACTAATGGGGCTGAAATCGATGCGTTTTCGCGACATATTTTGATTTCCGAAAACTTACAGATTCGATCGCGACGGGGGGACGAATTCAATACGGTTGAGGAAATACGGACGCGGGTAAGGCTACTCAAGACTTCATGCCGGATTACACGGTAATAAATAATAATATTAAATAAATAATAGTATAATAATAAATAATATTATTACATAAAAAGAGATCAATCAAACCAACACAGTACTCTTTTGAAGCTATATCGCATAGCACTTAAGGCTTCGCTAGCTTTAACTCTATTTCTTACATAAGGACTTATTCTTAACATACTTTACCTTTAATAAAAAAAATCAAGGTACACTTTAACCAGAAAAAAAATATTAATTGATTTCATTATTTTAATATTCAATCTACCGCGCCATCTAGCGGTTAAGTTGATCAATTATAAATTACAAGAATTAACGTGTTCCACCACAGTTATCGTTCAATTTAGCTATTCACATTTTGGCGCTGTTGCAAGCACCAGGCATGTAGGTAGACTGAATCCACTGAAAAAACACCGTGTTAAGAATGTTAACTCTTATAATTATTTTAAGATTAAACAGCGAGTTTCAAAAATAATAAATATCACAAAAAATCGATTGTACCTTGATTTTAGTTTTCTTTGATATCCTGACAGCTGCATGCAAACAAGAACTAATTCTAACCATCTCCATCTTTGCTTAGTTCCAGCTGCATTAAAAAAAAAACTAGAAAAATGTCTAAAAAGTTTAGTAACTGAAAACATCAAGGCCTGGTTTTTGGAGTTGTGTGCTTAAAGTCATTACTACGTGCACAAATTTAACTTACAAGTCTAGCTTTTTTACACTACGGGTCATATTTAGGGGAACGCAAGAAAATAAAATAAAAATAATAGGTTCGATTCAAGTTTTTAGTGACTTAGGTTTTTTTTTATTGGGTCGCTTTTGCTATCTTTATGCAAGATTTGGATCGAATTGTGCATCAGGTTCTGGCTATTGCGAAAAAATTTGCTACGGAAGATTCAAGGGATTTTCTACGGAAATTATTGTTTTCCTGCTTTCGCAATTTTTGCGCACACACCCGAATCGCCGACCAGGAAATAAAAAAATGCGCGTAAAACATAGACGCACGAGTGAAAACATGGTTTCAAAATTGCACTAGAATTACTCTTATATATAACAGAAACTGTTAAGTCCTTATTGAAAACTTATGACAAGAATATTAATTATAAATCATAATTGACTTAAATTTAATTGAATAGAATAAACTAGACAGATAAACTAAAACACTTGATTTATCCCAAGAGAGAATTGAAACTTCAGAAATTATTAAAATGGTGCCCATTATACTATTCACCCAATTGTGTGTAATAATAATAATGCCAAAGCGTTCATTGAGTAGAAAAAATATTACTTTTGGAAATTTTTATGCAAAAAGCTTACGTAAAAAAAAAATACCTTTAAAATTTCGAGAAACTTTACCATATTTATTGTGTTCCTCTAATTATGCCCCTAAGTGAACATTGAAATAAGTCCAATCTTACGCGGTACAAACTCCAAAACCAGGTTCCGTAGTTTTCTCTGTATGTATGTAATTAGATTATAAATTTACTCACCAGCGAAGACGACTCCTGGCCTAGTTTTGGAAGGAAGGTAATAGTAAGCTGAAGATATCGTAGTACTGCCTGCTAAAGTACCGCAAGTTTCGAACAGACACCGTGTTGCAAACTTCATTAAGAGGCTCCAGAACGCTAAACCACAAAATACACTGGTGGACATAAAAATCGACTCAAGCATTTTTGTTCTACATTTAAGGAAATAACACAATCATACAAACATAAACATATGAAATATATAACATATCATTTTAAAGGTATAGTTTATAGTTTATATTTCAAGTTTTTGCTATACAGGCTGTAATTTTTTTTAAGTGATGAATTAATAAATATTGAAATAATCAAATAGCTAAAAATTAAAAAAAAACCTTTCTGTTACAAAATCATTCATTTATTCATTAATTAAGTTTAACATTAGTACTTCGTGTTCCCCCCTCTAGCCCTTATAACTGCTTGCAGACGGTTTTTCATTGACCTAATAAGTTTTTAATTAATTAAATGAATTTCACGTCCTGTATAGCGAATACTTTTAAACCAAAATGCATTTATTCAAAGGTGGAGGCCTATACCTTTAAAATGATGTATATATTTCATATGTTTATGTTTGTAATTTTGTATGATTGGGTTATTCCCTTGAATGTAGGACAACAAAGCATGAGTCGATTTTTATGTCCACCAGTGTAGATACTACCAG
Organism: Ypsolopha sequella; assembly: GCA_934047225.1. NCBI lineage: Eukaryota > Metazoa > Arthropoda > Insecta > Lepidoptera > Ypsolophidae > Ypsolopha > Ypsolopha sequella. Next base: position 6,954,623 of record OW204011.1, read on the forward strand.
AAGGCCGACTCCATACAACGAGCGAAAACAGACGTACACATGCATAGACGCGTACGTCTCGGCAGAATTTCGTATTGGCATTCGACCGAGATCGTCGTACGTACGCGTCTATGTGTGCGTGCGCCTGTTTTCGCTAGTTATGCGGAGTGAACTTCTGGAAGTGGTTATTTTGTGGCTAAACATCAGTTTTGCATTGGATTCAGTTCCGTCAAAGTAGATGGTAAAAATTCGAATAAAATATGGCGCGTTTTATTGACTTAACACAATTATTAATTACACTTTATAAATAAACATACTTTTAATATTCTTTTAATTATATTACTTGAAAAAACACATGTAGGTATTTCACGAACAAAGCGATTCAGTTTCCATATTTCAAAACCAATTGAAACGAAACCAACCCACGCAGATACTAACTAGAAAATAACTCTTTACTACATAAATAAACTATACTTAATGTCCTAATGTAGCCATGATTTCAAAATAACTGAAGTTTTGCGTGCGCGGCATCTGATTAGAGCAGGATAGAGAGTTAAAAAATAAACGCGTTAGAGCAGGACTGAATTTTGTGCATTGTGCAGCCCCTTTAGGTAGTCAAACGGTATTTGTATCGATATTAAATGTTATGATATATCAGATATGCATATATCCTTTTTTACTTCGTTAAGATTTGTTTATAAAATTTTATTTTTAAATAAATTATGAAACATTTTTTAATTAAAAACAACGAAACATTCAATTGCATACCTACAAAAAGGATTTATACTGTTTTCTCAATTTATTTTCTTCAAAGTCCATATACATAATGTATAAACAGGAAAAGCTTGGCTAATTTAAATATTCTAGCCTTTGTTACATCAACTGTATATTATCTGTTATACCTACATTACATAAATAAATATATTTTATATTTCATTTCATTTCAAAAAAGTTAAATTGTGTTGCGCGCGGACCGACGCCATTGTCTCTTTATTTTTATTTCATCTAGCGGCATATCATATGTAAACTGTCATCTCATGCAAACAAAACATGCCGACCTAGATTAGCGTTAAGTCATGAGCACTCAATTTTTGTCTCTTTTTGTATGTATGTGGATCACGGACGGCCCTCACACACAGGCAGGCGGAAGCGTGTTGTGTGTGCGGACCGACCGCGATCACCACCCAGCTATGGTTGTGAGATGCTTACCTATTGCTACTATAATTTAATATAAGTACCGAACTCCGCTATGGGTTTTTGTTGATCGTGTGTATTTTTGTAACTAGGTTAAGATTTTTGAAAATAAAGAAAAAAGATTTTTAAAAAAATCAGACAGTACTGCGACACCAGCTTACACATTCCTTCACTTCCTATTCAAATTTCAAATCACGACTTAATCCAACCTCTAACCTCTAACCTGCATTGATAGAAGTGACTTTTAGACGTTACTTTGAAATACATATTTGGATGAAATTGAAAAGGTAAAACAGTCTAATAGCCACTTCTAAAAAACCCGTAGAATCTTCGCTCAGTACCGTTTGTTTTGGTCCTTCCAGCGCCGCTGGCCGTCGGTCGATACAGAAATAGGTCTCTCAGTGGTAATGCCCTTTATTTTCGATAACTATTGTTTATATCTAGCCACCGGGTGCCTGAAAGTGGATATTTCGAGATAACTGGCCGTGTTCCATTTGATGAAAAACTGATTTTTGGATGAAAGTTGGGATATGTTGGTCCGAGGCCTACTGCGCTGTGCATTTGAGGAGATCTGAGCAGGATAATCGCTTAAATAAGCAGAGAAACTGTGGGAAAACTAGTAGCAAATGGAACACCGCCTAAATTTTGTCTGTATGTATTTATTCGCGTCAGTATTTAGGATTTATGGAGTTTATTTAAATTCGCGAGTCATTTCAATCTCGCTTTAAATGAAAGGATGAGTAATACAATATAGAATGGTTATTTATTTTTGAACTCATATGCAAAATCGCTTTTCTTTGAGTAGTTTATGGTTTTGGCAACAGAGTAAGAAATTTTATACTGATTTTTTTTTATAGACGAGATTTCTTGCGCTAGCGGACAAATGCTTGAAAAAAGGGCAACAATTTTAGTTTCTGTCTTGATCAACTCAACAGTATGAAACAAAATGTTCGCGCAGGGGTTTCAAATGTCGAATTGCATTTTTTTTTTTTCATTACCTTCACCTAGGGCATATATTCTGGAAAATCACGAGACACAATCGCTAGAAAAAAGATCAAGAAAATAAAAACACATTCAAATACAAAAAAAATAACTCTGTAAAAAAGAAACATTTACAGATAAATACAACAGCGACAGACATTCGCAAAGAAAATTGTATGAAACGGCAGAGACAAAAAAAATTAACTATAACATTTAAAATTGTCCATAGAAGTTATTTGCGAACCTTCTGTGTATTTCCCACAATCGCCATGCACTATCGCCCAGCTAAAACTCTGTGGTTCGACCACAGAGTAAAAGTTACAACTTCTTCAAAAGTGACAATATTTTGCAATAAACGAGCATTAAACTGGGGAGAACGATTCAAAGCCTGTGCAGAAATATTAAAATCATGCGTTACTTTTAGATTTTACATGGAAACGAATTTTATTTTCGGTCTGTTATATATTACGCTGGACATCCATGTGTTGGCAAACTTTGTCAGCACGCAAGTTTGTGTTTTACATTAAAATCTTCTGATAAATGTGACTTCTAAAATAGCTTTTTGTTTGATGAGCCATTCAAAAAAGAAGTGCCAAACACGTGCACACAACAAGTTGGCTAAATTACCATTGTAATACCATATTACTACGTATAGACTAGCAGTTCCCATACATCAGTTTGTAGCAACAAAAAAGGTGTAAAACTCTAATGAAATCTAGATGGCGTTGCTAAATTCTCTAACGAACACGATGCTAAAAAAGACTGATTTGTGACGCTAGTGGCACAGCGATGTCACGTAACATAAAAATAATTCCCATTTCGATAACAGATGGCGCTGAAATATTCACTGTTAGTGTTGCCAACTTAGCGCCATCTAGTTTTTCTAAGCAAAGCCACATGTTTATTTGGTAACCATGAGAGTTTACTTGCAGCCAATTAAACAAATTATGCTTATTTGCAACACTTGGCGACACCTAGTGTTGTAAGGGCGCGTAAAAATTTTGCTACGCCTTGATGTATGGGAGTTGTCGGTCTATACGTAGTAATACTTACTCTATGGTAATATAAAGAGTGGTTTCGTAGCCGGATTGTGAAAACCCGCCTTTTTCTAATTAATCAAAACAGAACACTTCAAAATTAATTCAATAGTTTATTCAACAAAACCTTATTACCTATGTATTGTGTCTGTTGCCATCGCAAAGTATCCATTGGTCTCTGCAAATAGAATTTCAAAATTCTAATTTACAAAAACCAATGGATACTTTGCGATGGCAACAGACACAATACATAGGTAATAAAGTATTGTTGAATAACTATTGCATTTTGAATTGAAGTGTTCTGTTTTGATTAATTAGAAAAAGGCGGGTTTTCACAATCCGTCTACGAAACCGCTCTTAACAGTTGATATGGTATTCTGCAATCACGCGCGGTAATATATTTCAGCACAGCCTTTGCTAACGCATAAGCAAGGTTTACATTTTGGCTAGTTTGAAGTATTAGTAGGCCAAAATAGAACGCCAGTTACTAGTAACTAGTGTACTATTTATCCCACTACTTTTCGTTCTCTACCCGTGTTTACACGTATAGTTTACTAGGCATTAGGAATAATAGGTCTTTAAATATGGAATTGCCGTTTCCTATACATAATTTGAAAGAAACTCAATTTTCAGTACTAACATTTTTGCATTTTTTTTGAAGAATGACAAATCCAGATTATGTAATTTATTTTGTGTATCAACGAGACAATATTAAGGTTAAACGTTAGTTGCTTAGCAAATTGTGCATAACTTAACTTTGTATTACTTGTTTAGAAGTTAAAAATTGGAAAACATTTTGGTATGTGGCAGTTAACACCATTATTTTAGTATGAGTGAGGTTTGTAAAGCATGAGTTTGTAATTTAATGCGTAATTAGTCATGTTTTGGTCCAAACCAACTTAAAATGCATTAAATTTAAAACTCATGCTTTTTAAACCTCACTAATACTGAACTATTTGGTGTTAACCGCCACATACCAAAATGTTTTTCAGTTTTAACTTCTAAACAAGAAATACAAAGTTAAGTTATGCACTATTTGCTAAGCGACTGACGTTTAAACCTTAAGCTAAAAGCAACATTAATTTAATGTTGTAAAACTGCTGTCAGCTGTAAAAAATTATTACGAAATTTATCATGGAAATGGATGGCATTCAGGACGAACTGTTTTTAAAGATTTAATTTTAGTTTTCAAACTGACAATAAAAACGAAATTTTATACGTAGATGAGAAACCTTGAAATCAACATCCAAACAAAAAAACAAATAATGGATATAGCTATTGAATTACAAGAATTATGAACTCATGAATCTGTAAGAAAATTTCGGCAATTTCATAGGTAAATACCTATTATTTTAAGTAATGGGATTTAAATATTATTGCTGTTACATCGTCTATTAAGTATCAATGTTGCACAATCTCGTGTTTCAGCTTAAAAAATCTTCATGTGATTGGAGAATTAAAAATAAAAATAGATAATTTTATGATCAATAGCCGGCGCCATCTTGAGTCAATCAATGGCCGCCGCCATCTTGTGTCGTCATCAATCATCTTACCTATGCACAAACACCCTTTCTAAGTAACGCTATGCAAGATAAAATCATGAAAAGTCGCATGTTTTCGTGTTCTGTACAGTATTTTGACTTAATAAATATTTGTTTAGAGATCATAATCCAAACTCAAAGATGCATAGCCTTAACCCACTTTCGCTGTACAAAAAATAAAAAATACCCACAATTTTGTCCATCTTTTTTTCTCGCAAAGCCTTCTGCTCATTCCCCGTTTACAGGGTGAACAAGAAAATTACACACAACAGTGTGTTTTTGTTTTACTTTTTTGCCAATTAAAAGGATAAATACAATACACAAATATAATATATGTATGTACATGTACACTATCGCTATTCAAATCGAGTGTAAACAAAAATATATATAACTGAATTTAAAAACAACATATATGATTGCCAACAACAAAAAACCAATCTCCAATACCATAAAGATTCTTTCTAATCCGAAAAACTCGATGCATATCAACTGTCCCGAATACCGCCAATGTACAAACGCAGTGGAAATAAACGTATTAAATCCACTGACGGAATGAGGGACACAAAATCAAGAGGACGGAATTTGGGACTTTCACTCAATTTATATCGCACAAAATGCGGCCTCTTTTGAGTATTTCTATCACCACTCACCTGCAGTCTCTGTTTTTCGCTGTACTCTTCTTGCTTGGTGACTTCTTCTACATAATCGTTGAAGTACTGCTCCCTGCTGCGCGGTTTGTCTATGGCCCTGAAGCGTTCGTCGGCGGCGTGCTTCGTTACGAAGTCGGGGAATGTTGAACTGTTATAGAAAGTTGGAGATAAATACAGGGTGTTAATTTACAAATTGCACTACTTACATTTCTTGTTCAGACGTTAAAAGTGAAAAAGATATTGGTCTATGGCAAGTCACGCCAATAGTTCAGTACAAGTTAGATTTATAAATCAACAGTTTGAAATTGAATTCACAATTAGTCACGTGTTTGTGTCTATTGTGTCGAAACAAGCTTAAAATGCTGTTTTAAGTTTGTTTCGACCAAATAATGGCTAATTGTGCATTACAGCTGCATTACATTATAAACAATAAAAGCCGAAAAGTAGTCGAAAGTTACACTTTTGGTAAAAAACCATTAAATTTACGTATATTAGGGGTTTGTTGTTAAGATATTACTCAAATTTCACGATTTTAGTTCGACTTAAACATAGATTTAAATTATTTTAATGGACTCGGCCTCAAATATAACATTCCATAGACACCCCGACAATGTTTTGACAGCGTTTGCATGGAGGTTTGCGCGTAACCGACGCCTCTTAAATAAGTCGTTCCGCAAGAGATGTTTATACATCTGAAAATGACCACTACAGGCCCCCTGCATGTGAGATGCAGTAAACCACTTCAAAAAAACCTGTCTCTTCTTTGAATAGCCTGACATTAGTGATCGATAAGTACAGTCATAGATAAATAGAGGAAGGATAGATTACTCACTCCATACACTAGAACAAAGCCCGCGTAAAACTTATTATTTTCGCCGGTACCTAGTAGTTCGACTTATTATTTTTGATGTCGCTACTATATTAGATAAATTGTGACATACCTAGTGCCATCTATCGAACAATTGATGAAACAAAATTCGATGTGTGTGTGTAGCAACTATACTGCGCCTACAAAAACAAAAATTTGCTAGAATACGACACTACGCGACACATGGCATACGATAAATCTGAGGATAAATCGCTCAACCGTCCATGACAGTTGAGTCAAAGAGTAAAGTTATATACCGGTATGTATGAGTAGTGTGTGTTAGGTAAATAAAGCGTATTTTAATGCACATATTTTGTTTAATTGATCGTTGTGCGCCATCTACCGGAATCCAGAATAACCATCTGCACGCTTAGTTAGATTGCCAGCTTACCACCGAAAGTTTAATGAAAAAAATGTTCAAAACACCTGATTAAGAATTCACTATTTTCTGATGCGATGTTATAAGGATTTTGTGTTTTTATTCATAAAATAAATAAATATGATGAACCAGAACAGTAAAATGCTATATTTCGTCGATTTCAGACAAATTTCATTTCCAGCGAGACAAGTAACGCCATCTAGCAGCGTTATTTTTAGTATTGCGAACAGTACAAGGAGATAGCAATCTATCCTTCCTTTATTTATCTATGGTACAGTCAACTCACTTGGAATTTAAGTCAGCCTCCAGCAAGAGTTCCAAGTAGGCGTCTTTCTTCGTCTGCATTCGGAGAGCCTTCTCCTTTTTATCTTCTTCTATCTTCTCTCTGACGAATTGGGCGAACACCTGAGTCACCAAAACATCGCATGGATCAGAAAAGCACAGCAGGGCCAAATTATTCCTTTCCTAAAGGGCATTCGGAAGCTAAACTGCGTTTAAAGATGTCTTTGGATCTTTAAACTTTCTTTATGAATAATACAACATTTTACAACACAATATTACATTTATTATATTATTATTAATTTTATATTATACAGGGTGTTAAAATTAAGTTGCGGAAACTGAAAACTGGCGTTAGTACTCCAACATAGGAACAAATTTTCGTGAAAAAAAAATCAGCCGTCTCATACATTTTGGTCGGGTAGCCATGTAACTTTTCTATGGAACGGCTGTTTTTTTTTCGCGATTCGAGGGTTGTCTCCATAGTAAAAGTTGTTCGTATGGACGAGTACTATCACCAGTTTCCAGCTTCCTCAACTTTATCTTAACACTCAGCATACAGAAATAGCAAAATAGGGGCCTAGATTAAAGGCCGATACACACCAGATGCGTGTGCGTGACGTGTGCGTGGCGTGTGCAGCACGTCTGCGTAGCTACGGCGTGTTAGTACTGTCACACTGAGCTGCGCACGCCACGCAGATAGTCGTTCATAATAGGGCTTGAATATCGGACCATTTTTCAATTCCGGAATTGGGTTTCGATATTGAGCATTTCAATTCCGGAATTCCGGAGTTCCGGAGTTACTACCCAATTTTTTGAAAAAAGTTTGATATGCAAAAAAATGTATTTATGGATGGTTTTCCGACGGCTAATTGAGTTACTTCATTGGATCGAGGTATTTTGTCGAGGTATCGTACGTAGTGCCTTTTTTAGAAACTTTTAATATGTGCTAAATTTGATGCCAGTCCATCTATGGTCGGAGCGGAGCGTGATTAAGTAAAAAACATCTAAACTTTCGCATTTATTATATTACAAGCTCTCCGCTCGCTGGGCTTACGCGCAGCTTAATGACTTGTATTGTGTTCTGAAAATGAGGTATTTTCCCGTGATAAAATGTATCCTATATCCGTCTATCTATATCTCTCTCTAGGATACCTACCATCTATCGTTCTGCCAAATTATATCAAAATTTAGGCGTGAAAAGATAAAAAACAGACCGAAAGACAGTTACTTTTGGATTTGTAGTATTAATTTGTATGTATTGATAAATAAATAATATATTATGCATACAGTGGGATCTAAATCGCGCCTCAAGCCGTTTATTTTTTTTTTTACTCAATATCGAAATATCGGAATTGGTCTCACGAATACCGGTATTACAAACGATATTGAAATCGTTCGGAATTCCGGTATTTTGTCAATTCCGGGATTCCGGAGCTCAAGCCCTAGTTCATAAACTCACACCGAGTTGGGTTTCCTACCCGGGTTGCAACACTATCCCGTTCAAAAATGAACTCGCGTCTCAACACCGACCGTTCAAAAATGACAGTGTCGCTACACTGGTGTCGAATTTTTCAACATCAACTCTGAGCAGGGTTCGCAAGGTTCGTATAGGCTCCAAACGTCACTTGACATTAACGTAAATTTTCGTAAATGAAATGACGTTAATTTTTGTTCCGAAGGGGTCTTCTCAACGTTATAGTTGATATATTTACGTTAAATTTCGTACAGAGGAGGTCCTTTCAACGTTATTATACTAAATATAATGCAAAAATGACAACTGACGTTTGGAGTGTCGCTACACGACGAAACCGGTTCAAAAACTCAGCGTTACAACCCCAATGTTCCTACCCAGCCCAGGCTTATTTAATGAACGGACTTCAGGGTGATTGCGTAGCTATGCAACGCATCAGCCTGATGCGTACTCGCTGTTTTGGCAGTATCCGAGAAAAGTTTGTTACGCAAAATTGCTTGCGTGTACACGCCGTAGAGACGTGCAGCACAGTTGCGTGCGTACCCGGTCTGACGTCGAACAGGGAAAGTCATATAATACAACGTCATCGCAGCTCGCGCGCATGCGACGTTGCCACTCCGCGTCACGCGTGCACGCAGTCGGTTTGTGTTCAGAGCGATGCGTGGCGTGTGCGTTGCGTGACGCGTGCGGCTCCTGCCACGCATTGTGCACGCAACGCATTCAGTCTGACGTCTTCCATTCAGTCTCATACAATACAACTGGTGCTGCCACGCATACGTGCTGCACACGCATTCGGTGTGTATCGGCCTTAAGGCGATATGTAAAAAAATATGGGTGCTACTTTTCTGTGTATTTCATGAGATACAAGAAATATTGTAATACATTTCTGGTATATACATTTTAATTATATAATCTAGAATTTGAATCCCAAAGTCTTTTAACACAGGTTATACTACTGTGCAAGGATTTTATTACCGAAAACACATACACGTACATTATATAAAAATACCAAATTATTCCATCTTAATAGTAGTTTATGCTACAAGGGCGCAAAGGAATAAATTACGAGGACGATTTAAAACACGAGCGTAGCGAGTGTTTTAAACGTAACCGAGTAATTTATTGCATTTACGCCCGTGTATCATACTACATTTTTCAATGCATAGTGTGAGGAAATGAAAACAAATATAATCTTGTGAACTTTAAATCATAATTGGCTCAAAAGGACTGTATCCAGAGCCGTTAAACAGTGGAAAAAAAAGTATAACGTCTATGGTACACAGGAAAGGCTGCAGGTTAGCCAACTATTGTAAATAAATTAAAAAAAAAAAAAATAATAAAGCCCTAGGGCAAAAAAATCGACTTTCTGTTCGGTTTTGATGCATAAAAAGTGGGCCTTTACGAGCACATGCATTGAAAACAAATATACACATATAATACTTGTATCCTTATACGAAAAATTCTAAATAAACAAATTCATACAGAAATTAACCTGGAGAAAAGAACATTTAAACATAATCTCAGAAGAAAAAATATACTAAAATCACATTGTCCAAGGACTGAGTATGGAAAAAGAAATTTACTATATGGTGGAGTGCAACTTTATAACAAATTACCAAATGACATAAAAGAATGTGAATTGATATCTACTTTTAAAACTAAGCTCAAAACTTACATTGCAACAAACGTGTTTTAAAGTAAAATATTACCTACCAACATATGTACACTGTCGACAAATCATAGAATAAACTAAATGTTATTTAACATAATATAAGTTAGAATTAGTTTAGCATAAAGTTTGCTATCTCGCCATACCGCGCATAAACCATGTGGTTTTAGTCGGATGGCTTTAAACTCTTAAATATGTAAATAAATTTAACTATGAATAAATAAACTAAAAAAAATTTAAGCAAAATCTCATTTTAAGTGAACTATTTTCTTGATCATAGATCATAACCATTGAAATATCTAAACCGGCAGTGTGAACAAGAAGAGAAGTTAATAAATCACCTGTCTCCTCTGGTCAGCGGTGAGGAGCGAGTGTCTCTTGTCCCTCTCTATCCTCTCCCTCTCTCTCTCCCACGTGGACAGCGCCGACACCTCGACGTCAGCTAACAAGAGCCTGAACGCTTTCAGTCGCTCCTCCAATGGTATGTCTGCGGTGACGGACACCTCTTTCGTTAGCGACGCTTGCTTCGGTTTTTTGGCTGTAAAAGAGAGGTGTGGTTTTATGGTTTTTTGTTAAATATATTTAAAAAAGAATTATAAAAATATATCATCACGACATGAATCCCCAAGGTGCTAGGAGTGTTCCGAGTGTAAACTGTGAAATAAAAATATTGAAAATCTAAAAATAACGATTGGTGACGCTAGTGGCACAGCGATGTCACGTTACATAAAAATAATTCCTACTTCGATAAAATAGATGGCGCTGAAATATTCACTGTTAGTGTTGTCAACTTAGCGCCATCTAGTTTTTCTAAGCAAAATTATTAAAGCCATTTGTTTACTTGGTAACCATAAGAGTTTACTTGCAGCCAATTAAACAAATTATGCTTATTTGCAACACTTGGCGACACCTAGTGTCGTAAGGGCGCGTAAAAAATTAGCTACGCCTTGTTGTATGCGAGTTGTCGGTCTATACGTAGTAATACTTAGTCTATGGTACTAGGACCTTCAATAGGGTTCTTCAAATGCTTTAATCCGTCTTGGAAAATAAGGGCTGTGGTGACAGATGGACGCATGAGTCGGATCGTAAGATCATGATACTGGAGCCCCTTTTTTCCAAGACCGATTAAGTATAAAGTACTTGTTTACGAAACGATTCAAAACTGAGTTATTCTCTTATTATCATTTTTTGTATGCTGCACTTTACATAAATATAATTACTTAATTAATTAAACAGTTTTAAACGCTATATTTCGACCCCTCAGCGGGGGGGTCGTCATCAGGCGAATAAAATAGTAGTTTATGTTACGAGGGCGCAAAAGAATAAATTACGAGGATGATTTAAAAAACGAGCGTAGCGAGTGTTTTAAAAGTAACCGAGTAATTTATTGCTTTTACGCCCGTTTATCATACTACGTTTTTCAATGCATAGTGTGAGGAAATGAAAACAAATATAATCTTGTGAACTTTAAATTATGATTGGCTCAAAAGGATTGTATCCAGAGCCGTTAAACAGTGGAAAAAAATATTACATTTATGGTACACAGGAAAGGCTGCAGGTTAGCCAACCATTGTAAATAAATTGAAAAAAATAATAATAATAAAGCCCTAGGGCAAAATAATCGACTTTCTGTTCGGTTTTGATGCATAAAAAGTGGGCCTTTACGAGCACATGCATTGAAAAAATATTATATGACATGTACAGGTATTTGAAGTTAGTTGGGATACCGCTGACATATATTGATATAAAAATATCAAAACGTATATTTTAATTCATGAACCAGACTTTTTTTAAGGCGAATTTAGTCAGCTGGTGCTTAGTGGCGTTATCATACAGAGTGCTCCGATCCTGAATATTTTGTTAAATTAAACTGTGAATTTGGATTTGATTATTATGAGCCCGGTCAGGTCGTGTCTAAAATTCTAAATTCAAATTGGGGCGATTAATGGACCTGCACGGATTCTCCGCTACCGTGAGTATTGTGCACTTCTCCCCGGTCAGTCACCCTAGCCAGCCCAGCTCTTTAAAATAGAGCCGAACGGCATCGACATGCTGACACAACTGATTCAGTGAAGGGAAGCTGGAGCTCATCATATTTCCGCAGTGACGGGGCAGTGTCAGGTCGTGTTAGTCAGTCAGTGTTGTTTGTTCAGTCCAAGTCCATAATGAGCTCCAAGTGACCATATGAATCATGTCTCCCATGTCCGTAATTTAATTATCAAGTATCTAAGCGGTGTTAGGTTAGAGTAAATTGGGCAAATCGCAGCCCTGAAACCCGCAGGCTTATTACGTATCTTGCAAACAATAAGGAATCGACAAAAATTGCGCAATGGGTGATGGATGAAATCATTAAAAGTGCCTGAATATTTTTTTGTTGATAGGAATAACATTCCCCATAAGAAGTGATTTGTATCGGGATTCAAATAAAAGAAACTGCGTTTTACTTGACGGCTTGTACTCAACTGACTTATGGACTACCTACGTACAGATATTATAATTTAGTGTACACCTACCTACATGCATACATATCACCCTCACACATAATTTACAACTAACACATATTTTAAGCTATCCCGCTAGTTAGTTTTACAGGTGGCCTAATAAACTTAATTTACTTAACTTAGCGCTTAAGCCTAATATACAAACAGTTTTCTATTTTACATTGCTACAATTATTATCTAACCAAACTGTACGTTATATCTTATAACAAAATACATATTTATTAAGTCTGTAACTTTATACAATCAATCTATTTCAAATCCAAAGCGTTGTACACGTTTCTTATTTCTTAACGGATATTTACGTTCTACGATAATGGGTGGTCTCGAACTTCCTGCATTATCTGACCCTTCTTCCTCCGTCATTATTGAGGACTTTCTTCCCACATTTGCCTCAATCGTTATTTGCTGTGTTTGTAAGAGTGCATCCGACGTCGTGCCCGACTCGCCCTGGTCTGCGTCTGTATGTACTTCAGACGGATGATTTGTTGATGATTCATCTGAATTCTGTGGGTTGCCTTCAACTGTCACACCCTGAGCGCAGTCTGTTGAGGTTGATGGATATACCAAAGAGTTTCTAACTCGCCGCTTCATTTGGTCTATATGTCGATGGTGCATAGAACCATCTTCCCCCGCAACTGTGTAATCGGAACCACCTAGTCTATCCACTACAATGCCCTTAGCCCACTTACCCCCAGGTCTGTAGTCCCTGTATGCTATAGAGTCACCTAATGTCATTTCCCTAGACACCGAGCCTTTTTTGTTTGCTATTTTACTTTGCTCTTTAAACACCCTTGTTGACCTATCGGGTTTGAGTAAATCTAAACGTACTCTCAAATCTCTTCCTAACATCATTTTTGCCGGGGACTCACCTGTGGTGCTGTGAGGGGTATTTCGGTAGTGAAGCAAAAATCTCTGAATAGCTACCCAAGTGTCCAATTTATCAACCATGGCCTTTTTAATTACATTTTTGATCAACTTTACCGCCCCTTCAACAGCTCCGTTTGATGCTGGATGATAGGGACTTGAATACATATGCTGTACCCCGTTTATTGCTAAAAAGGCATTAAATTCACGACTTGAAAAGGGAGGCCCGTTGTCAGAAACTACCTGTTTCGCGATCCCAAATCTTGCCCATGATTCCCTCAATTTCGATATTACCTGTTCTGCAGAAGTACTACTCATTAAAAATACTTCTATCCATTTAGTACGAGCATCAATCGCAACTAAATACATTTTGCCTCCAATCGGCCCTAGAAAATCTATATGAACTCGCTCTTGTGGACGTGACGGCCAGTGCCAAGGAATAGAAGGACTTGCTACTGGTGCCGGGGCTACTGCCATACACGTTTCGCATGCCTTCCCATGTTTCTCTATATCTTCATCCAGCCCCGGCCACCAAATGTAACTTCGAGCCATAGCTTTGGTCTTCACAATCCCCATGTGAGGTTCATGAAGTTCCGTTAAAATTTTATCTCTACAGGATTCTGGAATTACAACTCTATGTCCCCACATGATACATCCCAGCTCTAAATAGAGTTCCTTTCGCCTATTAAAATATGGTCGTAGTTCCCTATCCTCCACTACCTCCGGCCATCCATCACTCATGTAGTTAACTACCCTACCTAGTAATCTATCTCTCGTTGTCATTAATCGTACTTCGTTATTGTCTATTAATAAAGCATTGGATGCAAAATGCAAATATGATTGCTCCGGTAACTCATCCTCCTTTGTCTCACCTACTGGTAACCGTGATAACACATCGGCGCAATTGCTAGACGTGCTTATGTACTGGATATCGAAATCGTACCCCAATAATATTATTGCCCATCTTTGCATTCTGCTCGATGTCATACTGGGTACCGCATTTTGTGGTCCAAAAATACTAACCAATGGTTTATGATCTGTTTTCAAATGAAACTTTCGACCAAATAGATATTGGTGAAATTTACTTGTACAAAATACTATCGCTAACGCTTCTTTGTCTATTTGTGAATAGTTTAACTCTGCGGCATTTAATTTCCGTGATACATATGCGATAGGTCGCTCTCGACCGTCCCTATCCGGCTGCGTTATTAATCCACCAATCCCGTGGGAACTTGCATCACACGTTAGGGTTAATTCCTTTTTGGCATCATAATGAGCTAGAACTTCACTACCTGATAAAAGCTCTTTTATTCTTCGAAACGCTTTCTCACACTCTCCCGTCCATCTCCAACTTGCACTCTTTTTTAACAATGCGTGTAATGGATCCAGTGTTTCACTAGCTTTACTAATAAATTTTGAATAAAAGTTTACCATTCCTAAGAATGACCTCAATTCCGTAACATTGCTTGGTCGGGGCATTTTTGTAATTGCAGTTATTTTACTAGGATCCGGCTTAATACCTTCTTTTGAGATTATATATCCTAAATAATATACCTCATCCGCAAAAAACGTACACTTGGATTTTTTTATTTTTAAACCTAGTGTTTTAAGCCTCTCTAAAACAGCCTCCAGAGCTTTAAGATGGGACGCCTGATCCTTTCCCGTGATCAAAATATCATCAAGAAAAGTCTGTGCATTTGGAATGTTTTTTACTATGGAATCGCTTATTCTACTGAAAATTCCACTACTAGAAGCAAGCCCATATACTAATCTATTATATTTGAATAGACCCCTATGGGTATTGATGACAGTATACATTTTATAGATAGCTTCGTCCTCGGAATTGCTGTTGCTATCGCCATTTTCCCCCGCCAAAAAATATGCGCCTGAGTTGCTTTTCGCCGCCCTTTTTCCCGACGACATACTCGTGTTTGGGCATACTCGCCGTAGATGCCCTTGCATCTTGCATGAGCTGCACGTGTAAGTTTTAAACCTGCAATGTGCAGTATTGTGCGCAGTTGCACCGCATGCATCGCACCTACGTCCGACATAACTACGCGGCACGGCTCCCGAGTGAGGTCTGTTGTTGACAACCGCCGCCGCTGCCGGCCGACCGCTGCCACCGCCGCCGCCGCCGCCGCCGCATGTACCTGGCATGCGACCGGTATCCCTGCCGCCGACTCCACGCCCCGCGATGAGATTTATTTCCGAAGCTCCGCTTCCCCGCCCCGTTCTCGCTGTACTTGCACTTATTTGCATATTTTCCATTCCGGAGCGGATCTGCATCATCGATGCATCACGTTCTGCTGCCTCCAAGGATTGTGCTAACGTTACCGCCTTGGAAAACGTTAGGTGTTCCTCAGCAAAAAGACGTTGTCGTATGACGTCACCACTCACTCCGCACACGAATTGATCTCTGAGATTGTCCATTAACGCGGTATCAAAATCACACGTACGTGCAAGTTTCTTCAAAACAGCCACATATTGCTTAATATCTTCGTTAACACCTTGCCGTCTTAATCGAAAACTGTAACGCTCGGCCATGACGGATGGTTTTGGGCACACATGATTTCCTACCAGAGTCACTAGCGCATCGTATGTGTATTCCGAGGGCTTCTTAGGGCTTGTCAGGGTAACCATCAGCTCGTAGCATTCGTCACCCACGACGGACACTAATGTTGCGAGTTGTTTTTCCGCCTTTACTTCGTTGGCTTTGAAGTACATCTCCAGCCGTTCGCAGTATGACTTCCAATTTCCACTCTCCATGTCGAACTCCCGTATTTTCCCGATAGACATAATGGAAATTGCTAATCGCGCACTTTTAAATAACTATCCTCGTCGTCCAGTGATTTGTATCGGGATTCAAATAAAAGAAACTGCGTTTTACTTGACGGCTTGTACTCAACTGACTTATGGACTACCTACGTACAGATATTATAATTTAGTGTACACCTACCTACATGCATACATATCAGAAGAAAAAAAAACAAATTTTTTTAGGTGGCTTTAAGTACATAAAAATATATAAAAACTTTTAAATTTTAGATATACGGAGCTATACAGCTGCATACGAATACTTCCTTTGCCTGCATATAAAAAAACCGTTATTAATCTATGGTAACAAAATGACACAAAAACATAACCTCTCGTGTTGTTATTCTTTTATAGTATTTTGTTTAATTTTGGGACTGCTTACTCACACCTGATGGTGACATCATGACATGATGGCACAAAACATGTTTTATTGGGTTCTCTCCAACGTTGGTGTTCTTAAGTATCCATTGTGTAGAGAACTAATACACAAAAACCAGAAGAAAAACACAATAGTCCAGTTTCAGTTCCAGTGGTCGTCGTAGTGGCTATCAAGATCTAATCCAGGGTACAAGGCGTGGGGAGTCGTCGAAGCAGGCAAATTCAAAGGTCAGGTTTGAGTAAGCAGTCGCAAAATTAAACAAAATACCATAAAAGAATAACAACACGAGAGGTTATGTTTTGGTGTCATTTTGTTACCATAGATTAATAACAGTTTTTTTATATGCAGGCAAAGGAAGTGTTCGTATGCAGCTGTATAGCTCCGTATATCCAAAATTTAAAAGTTTTTATATTTTTAATGTAATTAAAGCCACCTAAAAAATTTAGTTTTTTTTTCCTCGTATGGGGAAGGTTATTCCTATCAACAAAAAAATATTCAGGCACTTTTAATGATTTCATCCATCACCCATTGCTGTGTCAAAAGTCACTTTCTTAATAAGAAAAGTTTTCTTAATAAGAAAAGTGACTTTTGACACAACAATTGCACAATTTTTGTCGATTGCTTACTGTTTGCAAGATACGTAATAGGGCATCCGGTGCTATAGTATATATTATAACATATATTCGGTTTTTGCGATCCTGACCAACAACGCAGGTATTTGTCAAACTTTTTTTGCTGTCGTTATTACCTCCCAAAGTAAGGGAGAAGATAAACTGAATTATGATAATGTTTTCAAAGGCATGATGAGCGTGCCTTCCAAATTAATGTCCAACTCTGGGACTGAACGTTAGCAGCTCAGGATTAAGAACCCGGTGCAGGACAACGCCAACTCCCAATCGAAGCGAGACGTATCGCGACAATAAAGCGCATATTTGTCTGGCTGATCTAAACAAGCGCCTCACGCTTTGCCCCACGCCGTTCGAACTGTGCTGAGCGAGTCTCGCCCTTTGCGTTGGAAATAATAATTATTTCCGAATACCTTAATTTTGCCTCGATTACTTGTTATTTTTTATTCTGTTTTAATTAATTAGAATATTAATGATACTTTCAAGTGGTGTATGTGCTTACTTTGCTTGTTAAATGTTCATAAGTCACTGAACGAAGCCTCGTAAAAGTACTCGATTTTAAAGCGAAAACCCATTATTTTAAATATTTTTCTGGTCTTTAACGCGATGTTTGTGAAAAAATCAGGGACATATACCACTTCATATTGACCGTTTAAATGAGAGCCTAAAATTTATTTGATGGAATTTTTCCACCTTCGCGAGTTATTATGGTTTTTAGATACGTATGAACTACGATTCGAAGCGGGTTCTTAAGGCGCTCTTATCCCAGAAGAGTGACTCTCTGTCTTTTTCTTAGTAAAGAAAATAACCACACTTTTGTACTTTTTCGTTGTTTTTATCGGTTTTTAAATTGTTTAAAAATAAGGGATATGTTTATTAAAACCCACTTACGTGGTCGACCTAGAAAATTTAAAGAGCAATATTACTTGATATGTTTCGTTAATAAAAGAGTGGAATAATGGAAATGGCATGATTTGAGAGGTCTTATTACATGCTGTGTTCGTGAATTATTTCTATCGAGCAAAGTTTATCTGATCGTGTAACACATGCGTGGAAGACCTAGATAAAGGTTCGAACTATATTGCGTATTTTTTTTGGAAGTTTTAGACGATATTTGAAAGTTCTATTTGACTTTGAAATTACTGATTTTGGGATAAGAGCACCTTACCCCTCGGCCATAGCTTCAGGCTTCGAGAGGCGCGCCAGACGGTTCTTCTTGCGACGGCGCCGGCGGATGAAGTTGCATAGGGCCGACCATGAGTCGTCGCTCGCGCGCCTTATCCGGCTTCGAGTGACTTGCGCTCTCTCGACAGCGGTGTGCGGGGAGGCGGGGAGCCGCGCCAGTGATCGAGGGCAAAGGACGAACCTAGTGACGAGCGCTTTCGAGCGCGCTATACATCCGATGCAGTGGAAGGCGCCGACCGGTGTCGTGGCAGGGCAAAGCCCGTCGCAGAAACCGCCTGGAAGCGCAGCAAGAAGCGCCGCCAGAAGCCTGAAGTTGTGGCCCTGGCGTAAGAACGACACTCGCCTTGATAATGCCGAAATTGTATCGGCGAAACGGTTGGCATATAGTCAATAGGGTGGGTCAAAAAAAATTTTTCGTTCCTTTTCTTTTCTAATAGCAATAAAAGTGTGTGTATTGGGATAGAATAAGCAAGTACAAAATATTATTTGATTATATTTTGGTTAACTGCCTCCGGATTGGATTTAAAATTTCGAAAAAAATACATTTGAGGTGTATTATTATGTTCCATTTAGAAAACATTTCAACTGCATCTCAAACCTATTTAAAACGTTAAACAACAGCAAATATAGTCTATTTAGATAGAATACGCATCAAACGCATGTCCAATATTTTTTAGAGGCATGAGGTGCGGGGGCGGGAGGGCGAAATTGCATTTAGCGCGCCATTTTCTTTCACCTCAGTGACGCTGCGGCTAGTGAGGTTAGAGGACGTGTTTTGCTCAGTGTCACTATGGAACGTACTCGAAAGTGTTTCAAATGTCCTTTGCTAGGTGAATTGTATGATATAAAAGACAATATGCTAGCAACTTACGAGGATGTGATCAAATATTACGAATGGACGAGAAGGGAAATCAAGTTCAACAAAAGTTCCCAGAAAAAGCCAACATTTTCGGAAATCGCGGATATTGTTGCGAAAAAAATTGAAAGTATTTGGATTAAAGCATCTTTACCAACTGTAACACATGCTAGAGTGTGTCAAATGCTAAAATCATACCACCTTAAGTACAAAAACCTCCTCAAATCTCACCCCAAAATACCCCAGAAAAACATAGATGTGTTTCAGCGCAATAGCAAGGCTCTCTTCGACATTTGTTCTTGCAAATGCAAGGATTTAAACTCATGCATCTGTTCTAAAGAAAGAAAAGTACCAACAAATGAGCGTATTTTCCTGATTGATCAACGCACCTCGAGAAAAATGATTATAGGAAACGTCGACGTCACTAGTACTAATCAACTCAAAAAATCATTGAAAAGAAAATATTTACAACAACAAAGCGCACAAAATAAAACAACAGATCACATCGAAGAGCCAATAGAACCACTTAATACTTCATCATCGTCATCAATTACCAACGATTCCGATTGGGATGATCCCGTAGTAGAAGTTAAGCTACCCACTACATCTCAGCAGGGATGCAGTGGAATAAACTTTTCTGCGCTTTCAAAGACTTGTGACAGGTTTGGAATATCGGACAGAGCAGGAGCAGCTATTGCTTCCGTAGTTTTGCAAGCAACAGAGTCTGCCCCGGTGATTGACAAAAGCAAATTGCGTAGAGAAAGAACCAAAACCCGACAAAGTATAATGTCTAAGGACAAAGTACAATCAATCCCCGCTCTATATTTCGATGGACGCAAAGACCGAACTCTGACAATGATAAAACAAGGAGCTAAGTTTTACAGGCAAACGATACTGGAGGAACATATTTCACTTATAAAAGAACCAGACTCTATTTACTTAGGTCACATTACACCAACCTCCGGAACTTCTAAAATGATCGTAAAGGCAATTACAGAATATTTTTTTAACGAAAACCTATGTATGGATGATTTGCTGGCAATTGGATGCGACGGGACGAATGTGAACGTTGGAAAGTATGGAGGAACCATACGTTTACTAGAAAAACAATTAAATAAACCACTGCAATGGATTGTCTGTCTGCTTCATATGAATGAGCTACCATTTCGGCACTTGTTCGCGCATATCGATGGCGCAACTTCGGGACCCAATACATTTTCAGGAAAAATTGGAAAAGAGTTGGAAAACTGTGAAATGAAACCCGTAGTCCAGTATCAGGCAATACCTTCGGAGTTGCCGCATGTGACAGCCCAAGATCTGAGCACAGATCAATCTTACCTGCACAGCATTACGTCTGCTATCTCGACCGGCGTATTTCCCGAAGATTTGGCAAAGAAGTCACCTGGAAAGATGTCACATGCTAGGTGGCTTACCCGGGCTAATCGTATATTAAGGCTATATGTTTCGACAAAATCCCCTTCAGAAGAGTTGTCGATTTTAGCAACCTATGTGGTTAGGGTTTACGCTCCGACTTGGTTCGCTATCAAAACTCACCCGAGTTGCAAGGATGGTGCACTTCATTTGTGGAAACTCATTTCCGCTTCTAGATACCTCACAGCAAACCTGAAAGCCGTAGTAGATCCTGTAATTACACGAAATGGCTATTTCGCCCACCCAGAGAACTTATTACTGGCAATGTTGACAGACCCCCAAAAACACATTCGGGAGTTAGCTGCATGTCGTATTCTGAAGGCCCGGAGCGTTCCTGAAACAAAATTAAGACTTTTCCAAGTACCTGACCTGAACTTGAACGCTTCATCATACGTTGAATTAATAGATTGGCAGAAAAATATTACGCAGCCTCCTGTTCTCAAGCGTGTGAGCGACGAAGAACTGCAGTTATTTATAGCACAGAAAGGTGAAGGTGAATTGCTGCTTCTGCGCTTGCCATCACACACCCAAGCAGTAGAAAGAGCAGTGAAGACAGTGACCGAAGCCGCCAGCACATTATGCAGCAAATCTGCTCGAGAGGGATTTATTAAATCACAAATAGAGTCTCGCAAAGATATGCCGAGATTCGACAGCAAAAAAGATTTTAAGGTAGTTTAATAGAAATGTCTATGATTTACATGATGCTTTTTCATATTTTCTTTGTTATAATAGACAAGTATATTCAATTAACATGTGTTTTCTTTAATTAAAAGCTTGTATTTAGGAAAATTATATTATTTTTACAACTTCTCTTAAAACCATTATATTATAAATTTTGTCAATTTTCAAAAAAGATCCGGAGGCAAAAGATATTAACCAATCGTATTGATATTTTGTAAGTGTTATAAGTACATAGTAACACAAATTTTTACCGCTATTACGTAAAAAAATGAGACATTTTTTTTTCTTCATACATTGGTGACCCACCCTAATAGTCAACAACAATCACACGTGAGTGTTCAAGCTGTACGTAATAATAATTTTGAAAATTATTTTTGTCTCATTTACTCGTCTACCAAATTTCATGTCGTTCCGATTAACGTTACTCAAGTTATCGTCGGACAAACATACATACAGGTAGGTGGTAGAGCTGATACCGGGCTCGACTGTGGAGGTACTGGCCGACCAGTTAAGGTTCCACCACTCGGCCAAAGAGGCGGTGCATATGATAAAACAACTTACAATCAAATGCTCTTATCTTCTTGATCAGCTCTTCATCATCTGAACTATCGCTGTCAGACTGCATACTCCTCTTGAGATCACCGTTCTTCACGTTTTGTTCTTTCTTGAATTCTATTTCAACGTTTTTGGAATCGACGCCGTTTCTGGCGACACGTTCGTTGTCCGTCGCCATTTGTTCCACCTTCCTCGTGATTTCCTCGGCACTCTTCGCGTTTTCTTCGGCGATTTTGGCCGCTTTCGCTTTTTCTTTAAGCTTTTTCTGTAACAAATAAGAAATATTTCAGGCCTGGTTTTGTTAAACTGATGCGTGTTTCCACAGAGTTTTAGTTTAAATAGTTTATTCAAATAAATAATATAGTGTAAACTTAATCACTATACCGCCAAACTGCAAGGCAGTTTATTGGCAGTTTACGCTCTCACTCTAACAAGACCCGGTGCCTCCAATCACCAAGCAAACGCCAGTACAAGTAGATATGAACACTGGAATGTATCTACATGTTATACCTATCCGACTGTTTATTTATTGATTGGAACAACCGTTTTGAAGTTAACTTAATCTTTATATATTTGCATTATTATGCTTTTTGTAAGTAGGTAAAATATACATATAATTAATTAATTTTGATAACCCAATTTTTTACTGACTACATAAGTATCTAATAAAGAACTCATTACTTTTTTCTTAAATGCTGGTTTAGTAAAGGTATTGTTTCTTACATCGTTCGGGTGATCATTTAGATTTTTTTTTTAAAGGAAGGCAACCAAAATTCTTGCCTCAACCCTTTTGGTGTCTTTTCTAAGGGATAAGAGGCCGGGTGGTATATTGTACAGGGCAACTACGGAATAGACACTGCGCGTGGATCAACACGCACTTAGCCAGTTTTTTTATATGTATCCTTTTCCTTCTTTTAATATATAAGGTCTTTCAATTTAAATGGAAAGTAATTTAGGAGGTGATTCAGTATCGTTAATACATCAAATTCCACTGCAAAGCATTTTTTTTGCGCGAACTTTTTTTTCACTTCTCAGTACAAAGTGGTCCGATCAGCTGACTCAGTTTGTATGGACAAATGAAGAAAAAGTTCGCGCAAAAAAAGTACTTTGCAGTGGAATGTGATGTATTAACGATACTGAATCACCTCCTAAATTACTTTCCATTTAAATTGAAAGACCTTATATATTAAAAGAAGGAAAAGGATAAATATAAAAAAACCGGCCAAGTGCGTGTCGGGCCACGCGCAGTGTAGGGTTCCGTAGTTGCCCTGCACAATATGCGGACTTCTTCTCCAAGTACAGTTTATAAGTTTGTCGACAACACTGATCGCGCCAAACTTCTAGTACGCTCGGAATTGCTCTTCCCAAGAACGGCCCATACATTTTGTTCCTGCTGATGCGAATCGCCCCGTGTTTGGCGCGATCTGTACTCGTTAACTTGTGAAGCCTACTTAGCTGTCCTTTTAATTTCGTTATGTATACTACTGCCGTGATTTTTTCACGTCTCCAAATACAACCATGACATAATTTTCTTCATGACATAATTTTCTCCTGTCTTGTATTTTTTATCTCTTTATTCAATTAAAGTATAGGCTTACTTTTTACATTTAGTTGTTATGACTAATATTATAAAAAAAAAAGCATGATCTTGCTAAGTTTCTTGCCCTTCTTCTTAGCAAGACTAATCGAATGCCCAGGAGTTGGGCATATATTTATTATATGTATTGCATATATTTATAATTTATTTATTCCTTATTCCTGTATTTTTATTTTATTCAAGTGTATTTTTAGGGTTCCGTAATTAACAACAAGGAACCCTTATAGTTTCGTCATGTCCGTCTGTCTGTCTGTCTATCTGTCCGCGGCTTATCTTAGATACTATTAGTACTAGAAAGCTGTAATTTGGCATGGGTATACATATTTATCACGCCGATAAAGTGGTACAGTAAAATTTTGAAAAAGATTTTTTTTAGGGTACCTCCCCTACACGTAAAGTGGGGATGATTTTTTTTTTCTCGTCTATCCCCTAGTGAGGGGTGTCGTGGGATAGGTAATTTAAAAATATTGGGGGTGTGAGAAGACCATTTTTCGATCCAGGGTTTCGTTTGCGAAATATTAAGCTTAAAAGTGTTAGTGTTTGTTAGAGTCAAGTGTCCCCCCCCCTGCCAGCGAAACGGTTGTATTTGGAGACGTGAAAAAAATCACGGCAGTAGTATACATAACGAAATTAAAAGGAGAACTATCACAGCTAAGTAGGCTTTACAAGGTAACGAGTACAGATCGCGCCAAATTTTAGTCCTCTTTAAACACGGGGCGATTCGCATTAGCAGGAACAAAATGTATGGGCCGTTCTTGGAAAGAGCAACTTCCGAGCGTACTAGAAGTTTGGCGCGATCTGTATTAGTCGACAAACTTATAAAATGTACTTGGAGAAGTCCGCATATTGTGCAGGGCAACTACGGAACCCTGCACTGCGCGTGGCCCGACACGCACTTGGCCGGTTTTTTTTTTATTAAATTTAAAACCTTTATTATTCCCCTGCATATTTCCCCATATTATTATTTTTATATATATTTATATATATTAAACTATTACCTATACACATAGATTATTTAATTACTTATATTACATTAAAACCAACCTGTAATAAGTGCATGTTATACCTACATTACATAAATAAATATAGTTGACGGTGAATGTTGTTGCTTCTTGATGGAACGACATCTTGCAATATTAAATAAAAAAATTTCAAATTCAAATTCAAAAAATGGATTCAAAAATGTATTATTAACACCTCAAATACAGTGCCTGATGATGTCGTAAAACGACGAAACCGGTAGCAACTTAAAAGGTAATTAAACATTATTATATTTGTGGAACCGAGTACCAAGAAGTTTTATTTAATATTATAAATAAATATATTTAATTTCTTATGCTAAGATCCTGACACACCTCTTTTGCTTCATCTACATCTATCAATACAAGCTATTCTATACCGGCGTGCTATTGAGTTGGCAGGTGTTGGCACTAACCTGCTTGAGTGTGACAGGGGCTGGAGGGTAGTTGATGACGTCGTCGACGTCGCGGCGCCCGCGCAGGCAGGCGGGCCGCGCCCACACCGAACTGGGCTCCGCGCACGGGTTGAAGAAGAACACGCCGCCTTCACGGGTCCACACCACGTGCCTGGGGATATAAGAAAATTGAAAATTTTGAAATAAATAATTTGGTATTTTGTATTTGTATTAGATGAGATATGATACCATCTTACTTGGAGACCCCCTCGAAGTAATTCGGGGGAGAGTAAGAGCTCACAGCTCACAGGCAAAAAACCAGGAGGCCCACCATGCCTGGGACCGATTGATGGCGGTATATCCATCCCTAATAGTCGGGCCTTATATGGAACAGACTGGTGACGGGCAGCGGCGTCACTGGTGCGAGGGTTTCGGCACCGCCCTCACCAACCCGCCTGCCCAGCGTGTGTCAGTATGGGCAATTCTTCCAGTATGACCGCCGGGAGTGGCAAAGTCCTGGAAAGGCTTATGTCCAGCAGTGGACGAACTAGGCTGATGGATGATACATTTAGGCCAGAAGGGGTGTCAGAGGTGTTTCAGAGTGTGGACTGTCACTAGAACAGTCTATAAGCGTACACCCTCTTTTCGCCGACAATTTTACGTCTTAACATGGTAGGGGGGAGCATTATCACCGTATTTCAGGCACGATTACACGCTTTTTAGGGCACCTCACAATGTACAATTAATCCAAAAATCCTAGTACCTTATCTAAAAATCTTAGTATAATAATTAAGGGGCTGCACAGTGCTAAATTCAGTCCTGCTCTAGCGCTTTTGTTTTTAACTATCTATCCTGCTCTAATCAGACGCCGCGCACGCAAAACTTCAGTTACTTTGAAATTGCGGCTACATAAGGACTTTAACTATAATTTCTTTATGTAATAAATATGTTTTTTTCTAGTAAGTATCTGCGTGTGTTGGTTTCGTTTTCAATAGGTTTTGAAATATGGAAACTGAATCTTGAATGCTTTCTTAGTTCTATAATTAAAAGAAGATTGAAAAGTATTTTTATTTATAAAGTGTAATTAATAATTTGTCTTGAAACAAAAAACACGCCATATTTTTTTCAAATTTTTACCATCTACAGTGACAGAACTAAATCCAATGCAAAACTGACGTTTAGCATCGTGGAGCCCTTTAAAAAAAATGCAAATCAATATAAACAACTCACCAAGGAGTACCAACAATATGCGTGACCCACATCGGCTGGCTTCCTTCAACTTTTTTATCTTCTTTGGTCTCCTTCTCTTCTCTTAGTTTCTCCTCCTTGATTTTCTCTTCTTTTATCTTCTGCTCTTTTATCTTTTCCAATCGTTCTTTCTCTTCCCTTTCCTTTTCTTCTTTTAGTTTTAGTTCTTTTTCTTTCTCCAGTCGTTCCTTTTCGAGTCTTTCTTTCTCCTGTTACAAAAAAAGGATTTGTTTCAAGTCTTTTAAGGAAATAAATATTATTGTATATTGATTTTTTGTCTTTTTATATGATTATAATTATATAAAACACAGTTAAATAAAATTTTGTGATATATATTTCGGGCCATTCGGACTCGGCATCAGTCACAATTGTGACTGGTTTTATTTAAGAGGCTATGCGAATTTTTTTGTCACTGTCACTCCAAGCGAAAACACGCTCAGTGCGAGAGGGGCGGATTCAGGGCGAAAGCGAAAAATGTTAGTTTTATAATTTTTATAAAAAAAAAAACAAAATACCTAGCTAATTTTCAAATATCAAATATCTAGATATTGTTGAAACACACCTAATAAAATATGTTTGAGTTCTGTGTATGGTTCCTATTCGTCAAACGAGGAGAAAAAGTGTGTTTGAAGACCTCATTTCAACAATTATTTCTATCGAGGAAAATTTATCTAAACATGTTTTCCAATTTCAAAACCCTAGATTATATAGTCAAAATGCATATACCAGAAATGTATTCAAATTTTCCGTGTATTTCATGAAATACACAGAAAAGAAACACTCGTATTTTTTTCGCATATCGCCTTAACTGTGTTTTATGAAATTATAATCATATAAAAGATTTTTAAGGATTCTACATAAATTTATGGATATATTAATAATTTGCAATATTCCGCTAAACACTCTTACCATGCTATTCAAAATGCAGACTCAAGCACCGCCCGCCCTCCCGCATAAAACATGCACATCCATTTTTTTTTTTAATTCTTGTCTGGCAAGAACAAAATCAGTATAGGGGGTTTATTCCGAAAAAGGTATCATTTTGGGGAAATAATATTCTGAATCTGGGGAAATTTGAGATATAACATCTGGGAACCCTCCATTTGCAATTTTTCTATTTCAATATCATTCCGTTTTCTTTCGAGTATCGTGAATGTTTTCCTGCTCCCTCTGTGTTATTTCTAACTGCAACTTGACCTTCTTATCGGACTACGACGATTTTTCTTACATTTATGACCCTTGCATTAATATCCGGACTCCAACATTTCTGTTTTATCTGTGTGACCCCTAACTACAAATCAAACTACGTGTTGTGTGAAAGATAAGATGATAAGCACGGCAGCGGAGACAACGGGGCCCAGCAGCGTTTATAGTGTTAACGAAACAACATTGAACTCTCGGGATATCAGTGCAAGTACGAATCAGTGCGCGAATGCAAATATACCCATTGAGCTAAAAGTGATCGAACCACCGCGCTCACAAAGTGCAAGTGTAGATAATAAGATACGGTTTAATTTTAGAGACACTATATTATAAATCAACATAACTAATCATTGTCTATCACCTTGTCACTTAGATAAATTTCATCTGCCATCTTATCATTCACCTCATAAATTCTTAGTCTTTTTCTGGCGCGGGAGCATGTACGGTACGTACACCGCACAATATCGCTAACTCATCAAACAGCGCGTCAACCGGCGATTTACCTAATTACCACCATTCAGTTCACGTTTGAGCCTACATCACGGCGGACGCGCTCTCACCTCTCATATCAATTATCAATATCAATACCTTATCAATATAATCTATAGTGGACATCTAGACTTATCATTTATATATCAACCCCAAGGGATACACCCTACATCTTATTCTTATCTTTCTTATCATTGCAAAAAGACCCGTAAGTAAAGTCTGTTTATCGGATTCATTGATATTTATTTATGTACTATTTAGCCTAGTTAAGATTAACATGATTACCTATTCTTGCAAAACAGAATATAGGCTTCACCTCGCTTTGCCCTGTTCGGTTCCGCTCGACCTGTTTGCGTTTGATTTATGATCACAATATGGGGAAGGTTATTCCTATCAACAAAAAAATATTTAGGCACTTTTAATGATTTCATCCATCACCCATTATGCACTAAAAATTATTGATCCAGTAATTAATAATCATAAAGCCTTCATCCGCGGAACTCCTTTCGTGAAAATAAACCTAGCTCGAAATAAAAAACCGGCAAAGTGCGAATCGGACTCGCGCACGAAGGGTTTCGTACCATTATCTATAAAAACGGCAAAAAAAAACATGTCTGTTGTATGGGAGCCCCCTTAAATATTTGTGTTATTCTGTTTTATAGTATTTGTTGTTATAGCGGCAACAGAAATACATCATCTGTGAAAATTTCAAATATACTTTGTTCAGGTACCCTTCTTGGGTACAAAAACACTCCAAACCAGTCAGGTTAACTACGCACAAAAAAATTAATGGTCCAAAAGATATTGACAGATTCTATAGGACTACACAAAAACGCCGGCGAAGCCGCGGGCAAAAGCAAGTGAGTAAATAATTATCATAAAACCTTTATCCGCGGAACTTCTTTCATGAAAATAAATACAACTCGAAATTAAAAAAAAAACAATCCAAATGGGCCGCGTGGCAGGTGCTTCAACCTCAGAATAAGGAATACAAATAGAAGCCTGGGTAAAATAAGAACTGGGCATTAGCCATTGAACTCATCTAACGTAAATTACTCCTGTGTACGAGTGAATGAAACACCTGACCGCACTTACTTTATATTTTTTCTTGGTGTGTCACTAGATTGAACCAAACAAATGTCAGATGGATGTAATTTGGATGTATTTTAAAAATTATAATACCATCAAATTAAATATGTCTCATCATTGTATCGTTGTGTTGTACTATCGTTCGTTGCGTGCATCACATCTTAATTTGGTGGCATCGAAATGTCTAATGCATTTTGCGAAAGTTTACAGCTTCACCGAGAGAAATTAAATATTTTTGTGCTCTTCCTCTCAAAATTCGTGAAAGTGTGATTTATTATTGTTTGTGTTGATTGTTTTTTTTAACATTGTAATAAAATGTCTTGTGCGATTGAAGGCTGTAAATCGCACACAGGAAGACAAGAAAACAACAATGAAGCAATATCATTTCATCGGTGAGTTCTGATAGTTTTTATGTTAATAAGTTGCAGGATCATACCTAAAACTCAGTAACAATAATAGTAGTCCTTGTAAATCATACTCGTGTTCAATTCTAAACCGATATTTGCCTGTTTTATATAGATTTTCTGCCGACTATTAGAGGTTATGTTTCTTCGCATAGTGATGTACCTACTAAAGTCTGTGTGGCAAACTATCGAACATTGGTTCCCGAGGCAGCCGTGCATAAAGGATAATACCGCAGATTAATTGCAGCGCGAGTTAAAAGAAAAATAATGCCGAATAAATATCGGTATATTTTTTTGTTACAGATTTCCAAAAAGGGAAGAATTAAACAGTGAATGGCTTTGACGAATAATTAGACCAAATTGGGCAATTAAAAAAAGCAGTCATATTTGTTCGAAACACTTTACCCCGGATTCTTTTGGACCAAACGAAAATTTAAAATGGAGACGGTTAAAAGCAGATGCTTTACCGACGTTATATTTATCAGATACAGACACATTGGTAACCTTTAAATAATTATGTATAATTGCAATCTTGTTTGTAGGTACGTGCTTGTACTATACTATAGTATATTAACTCGATAATTTTTCAATTTTAGGCAACAGAACCAGTACCTATGGATGTCTGTGGTGTAGAAAAGTGCATACTTCTATGTTCGCAAATCGTTCTGAAAGGCCTGTTCAGAACTTGTACGTTACTTCCGTGATCGACTTCACGAAGAAATTCCGCAGATCAAGACATTTTCGTACTTAGTGGTTGACAATAAAAGTACTTTGACAGGGTAGTTCTATCGTGAAATGAATTTTGGGAATGCTTATTGACTTGAACTGCGCATAATTTGATTTCTTATTACAGGTTATTAAGTATTTTAATCGTTCATTATTTGTTATTAGTTATTATTCAAGATAAGTTGATGTTTATTGGATAGAAATAAAAAAAAAATTGAAATTACCTCTGTAGTAATTGCGCTGTCATCGCTCATCATTGACATAATATTATTATTACGAATCCTATAAGTCTATGATTATTATGATTTCTATTGTTGCGATTAATTCCTTCCTCCTTGATTGAACAAAGACGCGACATCAACGAACATCTATTTGATTGAGTTAAGAGGCGACTTAAAAAGTATCCACTTAAATAGTTTACGGTTGTATCTCTGATACAAGCTACAGGATTTTTTGTACTAGAAACAAGCACAATTTTGGACTTAACTTATGTACCTACCTGCCTACGATATAGTCATTTGTACTTAATAAAAAATATTATGCTAAACGAAAGATATCCTTTTATTAATTCCTTATTTACACAATATAACATGTGTCCCACTGGGGTAGACAGAGACCACTTTGCTATTAATTCTCTTGGCCTCCTTCCAAAGCAAGAGGATGTCACCGGAAAGGTCGGTGCCTCCTGCATTCTCTTTTTTTTCACACTTTGATACGATATAATGCGTGGTAAGCAGATTGGTCGTGGTTCATTTCGATTTGGTTTATTTATCGTAGTCAAAAATCGACATTGTTACATAACTAGCAAAGCAACGAACTAGTGACAACCTACCTAATTAAGAAAAAACTAATAAATATCCATCTCTCTCTAACGCCCTAGAATGTCGTAAGAAAATCAAGGATAGGTGTCTTTCTCCGCGTATTATTTTAGCCAGGCTTCTATTTGTATTCCTTATTCTGAGGTCCCATCATACCATGTCTCTTCCTTCTCTTTGACACATCGATTACACACATTACCTCTTTACTTTGACATAAACATAAAAATCAATGTAAAATAAATTGCTTTTTTCTACCATCTTTATGAAAAAGTTCCATTTAATACTCGAAATTAGTTTTGAAAATCGAACTTTCCGGGCCTCGTTGCGGAATGACTATCAGGTCAATTTGAAATATCGTATTGAAATTTCATTTATTGCAAAATTAGGTTCTTTTTAACGTTTGTCTTCATTTCATGTTAAATAAGGTTCTTTTTGACGTCCTTAATTTGTGTTTACAATCAAAATTCCTTGCGTTCCGATTCACGACATAATCGATTATATCGCGTCTGACACTCTTTTTTCGCAAAATTATACTGGCCACAAATAATACACAGTTAGACAAATTATATATATATCTGGTGCTACATGATAATCAGTTTGGATTTCGACCTCATCTGTCCACTGAGAGTGCAATATTGTGTCTTAAGCATGCCGCTTGATACTATACAGATCGTAAGACTTCGCTTTATGCCTGTTTCCTAGATCTGTCGAAGGCGTTTGATCTGGTAAGCTATGACATCCTGTGGGAAAAACTAAAATCAATAAACTTACCACGTGAACTTGTCCAAATCTTTCAGTTTTGGTATAAGCACCAGATCAACAATGTCATATGAGCGGGCGCATTGTCGGAGCCTTATCAGATGGAGTGTGGGGTGAGGCAGGGGGGTGAGACTTCCCCTGCACTTTTTAACCTTTATATAAACGAACTGATCGTTGCGCTCAGCAGTCAGCATGTCGGTTGTCATATAGATGGAGTTTGTGTCAATAATCTGAGTTATGCAGACGACATGGTGTTGTTGAGCGCATCGGTCTGTGGTCTCAGATCACTGTTGATGACATGTGAGGAGTACGCCTTAAGTCACGGGCTTAAATATAATGTTGCGAAAAGTCAGTACCTTGTCTTTGAGGCCGGTACAGGGAGCCCTCATAGCGTGCCGCCTGTTCGACTATACGGTGTTCCTTTAGTCAGGGTTGAACAGTTCAAATACCTGGGTCATCTTATCAAAACCGACCTCAGGGATAATGCTGATATTGAGCGGGAACGGAGGGCCTTGTCGATTAGAGCAAATATGTTGGCTCGCAGGTTTGCACTTTGTTCTACTGAGGTAAAGCTTACCCTATTTAGAGCTTTCTGTACATCGCTTTACACGTGCAGCCTGTGGGCTAGCTACACTCAGAGGTCGTACGGGGCTGTCCGAGTCCAGTACAATAACGCGCTCAGAGCGGTGTTGAGGCTGCCCCGCTACTGGGGCGCGTTCATAAACTAGGAGTCGCGACACGGGTTCTATTGCCATCTCTATCGCACGCGTTGAAAATTGTATACGTTATCCTGCTGTCAGTGTTGGAACCTGACGAAAGTGTTAATTAATGAACGGGGGTCTGTAGCGCCTCGGGCATGTTCGCCTGGGCTCGCATTGACTGCGTCCATGCGA
Source organism: Ypsolopha sequella (assembly GCA_934047225.1). Classification (NCBI taxonomy): domain Eukaryota; kingdom Metazoa; phylum Arthropoda; class Insecta; order Lepidoptera; family Ypsolophidae; genus Ypsolopha; species Ypsolopha sequella. The sequence continues at coordinate 6,987,206 of OW204011.1, forward strand.
CCATGCGCAGACTATGACAATTCATTTCTTACCTCTCTCTCCTTTTGTTCTTTCTCCTTCTCTTCTATTTCCTTCTGTATCCTCTCTCGTTCTAGCTCCTCTAGTATGCGTTGTTCTTCTCTCTCTCTCTCCGCCGCTGCCTCCATTTCTGCTTCGTGTTCATCCACGTCGATTACTAATAAATATAAAGTAGAGATTTTATTTCGAGGAACTGCTTTGACAGATAGAGTGTTGCCATTATTCGAAAAATAAAAAAGCGAAAGATATACGTCGATATGTCGATATCGACATTTACTGCAGCATGACGTATGGTAGTAATGCGCGATTACAAGATATTTCAACAATCGAGATAATCGCAATCGATTAAATTTACAATCGAGATAAACGTCCATCTTGTTGATCAGTTGAATGATCGACACATTTTTCGGTTGTTCCAAGATACGAAGAATTATTTTCTCTATCTATTACGTCTATCCCCCTTTTTTTACTTTTCTAGTGACAATTTCTTCACCACCCAAATGTTGGCTGGAAGAAATCGCTTTAAGTGACAAGTCCGCCTTTGTACAAAATTATGTTTTCAATACTCTGTTTTCTTTTATATGTCTTTTGTGTACAATAAACCCTGCGGTCCGAAATAAAATTACATCGCTAAAATCGATTACGAAAGTATGAAGTGAATGGCTTATGATCCATTGTTATTCTATTTCGGACCGCAGGGAAAGTGTAAATTCATTCATTCACTCAAGAATGCTCCTTCACCCGAGTCAACGAGTTCAACAACGGTCATCGCGACCGATTACAAAACTATACATGAAATTACGCGGTTTGTTATTTACATAGTACTTGGGGTCTTCTGTTACAATACAATACAATACAATATCTTTATTTACCAAAAAGCTTACACTATTTTATTACATGCTTAAGGTAACTTACTTAATTACGAACTAAAATTAGTGTGCATGTATAGTGATGAGAATAACTGTGGATCCCACGCTAAGTCTAACTTGTCCGGTGGAATCCAAGACTGATTATCAAAATTAATTAATTAATCCGAGGTTTAAAAACAAGAAGGAAGATATTTAACACTTAGAATAATAAAAATTAAAAATAATTGGACATTTTTAAATTAGCACAAGGCTTAAATCTAAACTAATATACATATAAGTGTGAACTAAAAACTCTAATCATTGTAACAAAACTCCAGCTATTAAACTTGATAGAATGTAAAATAATACAAAGACAGTAGCAATTATATGTTTGTTTAAGGGCTGATTTAGGACACTGTTAGCAATAATACCTCTGTTTCTTCATAATTTAATGTTAGTAACCATTTCGTTATAATAGTTTTAGCTTCTTTAGTTGCTAACGTTTTTATATCGTTGTATCTGCAGGCAGTGTTATATATAAACGGAAAAGAAAATGAGGAAAAACGTTTTGCAAATGATGTTTTAATTTCCGGAAGGGCAACTCTGTATACAAGTATTTTTATACTTACAAGAAGGCCTCAACAATGTTTTTGTTAAAATGTGTTTTTTTACGGAAATAATATATATATATTTTTTTTCCTCGAAATGAAAATTTTAAACATTTCAACTAACATTTCAAAAAATACGAATAAAGCCAAAAGTGTGACATTTCACATTCAAAAACAATGCAATAGATTTTAGGTGCCAGGGCTCATCTAAACTTTTGAAATCTTTGGACATAATGTCCCAAAATAGCGTGCCGTTGTACTTCAAACTAATCAAGTTAACAAAACAAAAATTAACAAAACTAACCAAAACTCTGCCTTGGGTAAAAACAACCTACCTTCAACTTTAGTGATCTCCTCCTGCATTTTGATAGCGTTCTGCAACTGAAGCTCTTCCTGCAACTTCAGCTCTGCTTGCAATTTCTCCAGTCTCTCCTTCTCCGCTTTGTAGATCGCCTTCTCTTCTTTCACCTTAGCTTCTAGTTCTGTGGAAACATTGTTTGATTTTTACATAGATCCATTCTTACAGCTCGGGTTTTAATAATATTATTAAAATCATTTAGTATGTCAGCAAGCCACTGCGCTGATTTTCAGTTGAGGCCCGTTTACAAAACCGACCCTATGCAATATACAATAAAAAATGAGTTCAAAAACCAAACTCCGACCACCGTAAAATCACGCTCTAAAAAGTATGAAACGAGAAAATATACTCTTCTCCAACTGCTATGCACAAACCATTCAAAACCTAGTATACATAAACTTACCTATTTACTATGACAGTGAGAGGAAGTGCTCTTTTAGTTTTTTCTTGAAAAGGCTTTTGGTAGGACAGTTACGAATACTGTGCTGTAATGAGATTGTTGTTGACTATATGCCAACCGTTTCACCGATACAATTTCGGCATTATCGAATATTTTGGGACATTTTTATTTCCTTCTTATTTTTTATTATGTACAGGAAAAGCAAGTGGAGAGTATCATTTTTCGAGTTTTATGTACCAGTTCGCAAAATAATACTGGCCACTTGCTCATTCTTTATGTCATTTAAAAAAAAACAGCACGTTAACAATGGATTTGCATATACTTTTTCTGCCCGCTCAAGGACGTTAACAATGGATTTTCATACACTTTTTCCGCCCGCATATTTGTAATTGTAAATAGTAATGACGTATTTTCTGCATCGTTTTCAAAAAAGTAAGTAGGTACTTTCCGAGCAGGTGTAGTATAATAGTACATTGTTCACCGAGGGAAGAAAGGGGAATCGCACTTTCTCCCGAGTGATACATAGTGCTTTATACTACACCTGCGAGGAAATAGTATAATTTTACTTGTAATCAAGATACGAGGGTGAATCCAAAAGTTCTAAGCCCGACCTACAAAGAGGTATCAAATCTTTGTAAATCTACCGTCATTTGTTAGTATGTTTTTTCGTGATTGATTGTGTGAAGTTGAAGTTCGATACTGGAAGCTATTATTTTTTTGAGATATTTTGTTTAACGCAGTCTGACGGGATTTTTCACAATGGAGAAAATTGAACACCGTGTTGTGATTAAGTACCTCAATAAAAAAGGTCTTTCACCTAAAGAGATTCATGAAGATATGGAAACAACATTAGGGGAATCTGCTCCATCGTATTCCACTGTCAAAAAGTGGGTAGCTGAATTTAAACGCGGTCGGGAGACCATTGAAGATGACCCAAGGAGCGGAAGGCCTTCCAACGTCTACCACTAAAGAAAACACTGACAAAATTTGTGATCTCATCCTAGGAGACCGACGATTGACCATTAGTAGGATAGCTGAGATCACAGGCATCAGTTATGGCCCAGTGCAAAACATTATAACTGTAGAATTGGGGTTCCGTAAGGTTTCTGCTCGCTGGGTCCCAAGATTGCTTTCAGCTGACCAAAAACGAGTTCGATTCACAATTTCGCGTGACTGTTTGGAACTTTTTGAGGCAGATGCTGAGGATTTTATGTCTCGTTTTGTTACCATGGATGAAAGCTGGGTTCATCACCATACTCCTGAACCAAAACAGCAATCCAAACAGTGGAAAAGATCTGGCTCACCCACACCGAAAAAGGCCAAGTGCGTTTTGTCAGCCAACAAAGTCATGGCATCTGTTTTTTGGGATTCGAAGGGAGTTATTTTATTGGATTATTTACCTAAAGGTGAAACTATAAATTCACGCTATTATTGTAACCTATTACGAAAACTTCGCGAAGAAATAAAAGAGAAATGGCCGGGGATGTTGCGTAAGAGAGTTTTGTTTCATCAAGACAATGCACGAGTTCACACTTCGGTTGAAACGATGGCTGTTATCCATGAATGTGGTTACGAGTTGCTGCCCCACCCACCATATTCGCCTGATTTAGCCCCCTCTGACTATCATCTCTTTCCAAATTTAAAAAACACTTGGGGGGATCTAAATATTCGACTAGAGAAGAAGTGATAGTCGCAGTTAATGACTATTTTGACGACCTTCCGGAATCATTTTTTTTCGAGGGTATAAACAAGTTGCAGGTCAGGTGGAAGAAGTGTGTTGATCTAGATGGAGACTATGTCGAAAAATAAAAATAATTTTGAACCCACTTTTCTTTCATTTTCACGGTCGGGCTTAGAACTTTTGGATTCACCCTCGTACAATAAAAGAAACCCGACTGACTCGCGTGCGATTGTCACTTTTTATTTCCTTCTTATATTTTTATTATGTGCAGGAAAAGCAAGTGGCCAGTATCATTTTTCGAGTTTTATGTACGAGTTCGCAAAATAATACTGGCCACTTGGCCACCTGCTCATTCTTTATGTTATTTAAAAAAAAAACAGCACGTTAACAATGGATTTGCATATACTTTTTCTGCCCGCTCAAGCACGTTAACAATGGATTTTGATACACTTTTTCCGCCCGCATATTTGTATGACAGTAATGACGTATTTTCTGCATCGTTTTCAAAAAAGTAAGAAGGTACTTTCCGAGCAGGGGCTCTACCGCGTAATTCTCATTTGTATCAACTTCAAGCAAATGCATGCGAAATTCAACGCGTGCAAAAGAGATGGCATGTTAGGCGGGCGTCGTCGCACCCACGTCAAATTTCAATCTCAAGTTGATGTTGATGAAAATGAGAATTACGCGGTAGACCCGCAGGTGTAGTATAAAGAATGTACGTACCTTCAAATTCCCGCAGCGGTTTCGGCTTGTCCCACACGCTGACCTCTCTCTTAGCGTTGTAATAGTACGGTCTGCCGTCCGGCGCGGTGTGCGTTGTCCACTCGCCCGCCGCCGTGCGCAGCTCGTCCGGTATTCTCTGTTCCGAGTGCACGAGATAACTTTGTAATACATACTAATAGTATGGGCGACAACTTTAAGGGGTGCGGGTTTTTATTTATCGTATTTTTTTTATTTCCTCTCTTAGAATGCCGTGGATGTCAGTGAATAAGTGGTTATATGAATATTCCTTTCATATAGACAATAATGCCCAAAAATAACTAGTTCAAAACAAAGTGAAAACATCCTATACTCAAAACAAAAAGATTTAGATAAATTACACAGGGTGTAAATAGACTGCTACCTTTAAATATAACGACATAGTCTACTGATCATACTGACAAAACCCTCTAAAGAAAAATACCGGCGCAAACCATCAGAGAAGAAGATATTCAACTGTAACTTTAAGACTTTATCTCATAGAAAGAAGATCTATTTTATAATGCTGTGCATCAACAGCTGTTGCCTCAAAAAACGCCCGTATCTCGGTGCGTTAGGGTTCACGCATTTTTGTTTAAAACTCAAATATTTCCCAATTTGTTCACGTTCACGCGGTTATGTTTGTTTGGAAAAGTGATTCAGTATGATTAGTAGAACATCTGGTTTAAGGTTAAACTTCAGTAGCTTAACGCAAAAAGCATAACTTAACTTTGTATTTCTTGTTGAGAAATTTTAAATTGAAAAGCATTTTGGTTTGTGGCATTTGACGCCAATAGTTCAGTATTAGTGAGGTTTATAAAGCAAGAGTTTGAAATTGTAAACACAAATAGTCATGATCTTCTCAAAACCAACTTAAAATGCTGTTTTAACTTTGTTTGGACAATTTCATGACTAATTGTGCATTAAATTTCAAACTCATGCTTTATAAACCTCACTAAAGTCACTAATACTGAACTATTGGCGTCAACTGCCACATACCAAAATGTTTTTAAATTTTAACTTCTAAACATAAAAAACAAAGTTAAGTTATACACTTTGCGCTAAGCGACTGACGTTTAACCTTAATTTAAAGGTAGCAGTCTATTAACACCATGTATAAATCAATAATTTAATTTGGCACAAACTTCAATTTAAGAATTCAAGGCATAATTTACAACAATGGTTAATCTAATAGTTTTGAAGCTACGAAAATATAATTAAAATAGTATTTTGTGCAACCGTGTCATAGTGAGTGCCATTGTGACACGAGTGCTTGTTGATAGACTACACGAACACAAATATATATTAAAACATAACAAACTCACCGTAATAACTTTCTTGAGTAACTTCATGCTCTGCAAGATTGCCGATTGAGTAGTTGGTAGAATCACTGGCGTTTGTGTTGGCATCATGAGCTGTAATAGTACATTGTTCACCGAGGGAAGAAAGGGGAAGATTACCAACGAGGGTGTAGTTTGAGGCCCGAGGCGAAGCCAAGGGCCTCAATACACATGAGTTGGGAATCGCACTTTCTCCCGAGTGATACATAGTGATTTATACTACACCTGCGAGGAAATAGTATAATTTTACTTTTAATCAAAATACAATAAAAGAAACCGACTGACTCGCGTGCGGTTATCACTTTTTATTTCCTTCTTATTTTTTTATTATGTGCAGGAAAAGCAAGTGGCCAGTATCATTTTTCGAGTTTTATGTACGAATTCGCAAAATAATACTGGCCACTTGGCCACCTGCTCATTCTTTATGTTATTTAAAAAAAAAACAGCACGTTAACAATGGATTTGCATATACTTTTTCTGCCCGCTCAAGCACGTTAACAATGAATTTTCATACACTTTTTCCGCCCGCATATTTGTATGACAGTAATGACGTATTTTCTGCATCGTTTTCAACAAAGAAAGAAGGTACTTTCCGAGCAGGTGTAGTATAAAATATATTTATTGAAAATGTCGCTTTATTTACTAAAGTAGGGCCACTGAGTGATGACACTTATGACAGCTGCATTTAGTAATGAGGTACATTTCAAATTTCGGTTAGTTTGAGTGTGAGTTAACTCAACATTAGACACGTCATTCAACATTCAACATAATAATACAAAAGGAATATTTGATAAACCCAGTGGCGTAGCTATCGGAAGGCTAGGCGGTGTAGTGCTTCGGTGCCCCCAAGCTCAGGGGGCCCCTCAACACCCTCAGCGAAGTCGAATAGAGTTGTTAAAATATCTAAATCTAAAAAAGTATTTTACTATCATTTATTTTCGTTTAGTTTAACTTCGTCATTGTTTTGTTTTTAATTAAATATTATTGCGTAACTTGGCGACCTCAAACACGACCTATAAAAAATGAGAAACTGTTTAAAAAAAATCTTTGTTTCTATACGAATTCTATTGCATAATAAAGCAACATTCAAATCGAAAAATAATAACCGAAACAAGTAGTACATCACTATCAACAATGAAGTATTACATTTTTTATTCACACTTGCTTATTTAATTTCATTTTAATTTAATTTATTTATAAACAAAAATCCACAGCATTACAAAAAAGTTTGACATAAAAAATATTATTTGCAGATACTGCCAATTACGGATTTAACCATGCTAAACTAACAATAAAGCCGATTCTGAAGGCTTTATTATTAGTTATCATACTGTCAAAACTTAAAATTTTCCAAAGTAATTTAGTTTCTCTGTCTAATAATTTTAAGGACTATTTTGCAATGAAGAAAATTTAGTTTTGACAGCACTAAAACTAAAATTAAAGCCTTCAGAATCGGCTTTATTGTATTACTAATAACTAGGAACTGGATAATTTTAAATTTCAAATACAATAATGACAAAGTCGCAAGACTCAGTAAAACAATGAAGAAAAGGTGTGTGTTGAATATGAATAAGCGTGACAGGTTTTTACGTGTTAGGTGGAGATAAGTGAGGGGGTGTTTGTGTGTGCATGTGTATGTGTAAGATAATACCTAAACTAAAAAACATTAACGGTGTTACTACAAAAGGGTGTTTAACTTTAGACAGTGTTTAAATCTGTTGCTGTCACTTTTTTACGATATGAAATAAAAGGCGACAAGAACAGATTTAAACACTGTCTAAAGTTAAACACCGTTTTGTAGTAACACAGTAAGTATCTAACCGCATGATACAAATAGTAGTTTATGCTACAAGGGCGAAAAGGAATAAATTACGAGGACGATTTAAAACACGAGCGTAGCGAGTGTTTTAAACGTAAACGAGTAATTTATTCCTTTTACGCCCGTGTATCATACTACGTTTTTCAATGAGTGTGAGGAAATGAAAACAAATATAATCTTGTGAACTTTAAATTATGATTGGCTCAAAGGGACTGTATCCAGTATAAAATTTATGGTACACAGGAAAGGTTGCAGGTTAGCCAACCATTGTAACTAAATTAAAATATATATATATATATATTAAAGCCCTAGGGCAAAATAATCGACTTTCTGTTCGGTTTTGATGCATAAAAAGTGGGCCTTTACGAGCACTTGCATTGAAAAATAAATAAAAGTAAGTTTGTTCAATGTTCAATAGAATATAATTTATATTAAAAATAATAACGATACTTTGTAGGCATTTAAACGTCATAGGCGCCATCACTCAGTGGCCCTACTTTGAATTATATTTCTTAGGCAGTCGGAAAATAGGTCAATGACCTAAGGTCATTTGTGTCAAAAGTAAACGATACGTATCGCTCTCAGTACACTTATTTATCGCTTACGCTTGTTACCGCGTTTCATAGTACGGAGATCCACTGCGCGTAGCCCGACACGCACTTGGCCGGTTTTTTAATATGCATTGTGTACTGATCAATACCCATGCGCAAGAAGTTGCGCATAAAATCAACAGCCTGTACACTGGATGTTAAGACGAAGTTGCGGTAGCCGAAAACTGGCGATGATACCCGTCCATGCCATGGAAACAACCACTTTAACCATGGAAACAACCACTTTAACCATGGAAACAACAGTCAAACTGCAAAAAAAAACAGCTATTCCATAGAAAACTTAGCCTGTATACTGGGTGTTAAGACGAAGTTGCGGAAGCCGAAAACTGGCGATAATACCCGTCCATACCATGGAAACAACAACTTTAACCATGGAAAGAACAGTCGAACTGCGAAAAAAAAATCAGCTATTCCATAGAAAAGTTACATACACACTCGATCAAAATGCATGAAGCAACTGTCTTTTTTTCCCAATTCTCGATTTTTTTTCACGACAAGTTGTTCGTTTAGACGAGTACAATCGCCAGTTCCCGGCTTACGCAACGTGTTCTTAACTTCCTGTATAAATAAGCAACCATGATATAGAGCAAAATTCATAGTGGAGAGTCGGTAAGTGGTCAGGAGCAAGGTTCAATTACCCTTTCCGTGAAAAACATAAAATGATATTTTGTTTTTATTTTGTTTTGTTTATTTAGGACACAAACAAACTTATAGTAACTTAAACATAATCTTATTCTATATATCTATTCTATATATTCTTATACATCAACAAGGAGGATCTATACAGAAACAGGGTTGTTCTTAAACAAGTATATCGGTACAAATAAAAAAAATCGACCGAAAATATTCTAGTCAAATTGAAATTAATTGTGTTTGTGTAATAAACTAATACAGAAAACAAAACAAATAAACAATAAATTTGTGGATATATTAATAATTTGCAATATTCCGCTAAATACTCTTACCATGCTATTCAAAATGTAGACTCAAGCACCGCCCGCCCTCCCGTATAAAACGTGCACAAGCAAAGCAAGCAGTACGAGCATAAAATAAAGCAATCTTAAATAACAAGCAAGAAAACTAATCGACACGTGTTTCGCCTCTAAACGAGGCATCCTCGGGATGTGTAGTCCGCCCAACTGCTCGACAGCTTTGCTTTGCTGTCGAGCAGTCGGGCGGACTACTATACTACTATAATTCATGATGGACTTCCGCAAAGTAACGCCTTTTTCAATAAATTTTAAATAAACAATAACTTTATTTGAACCAAAAAAGTGTAACAACAGGTTTTAACAAAATATCATAATAAATAAGAAGTGACCTGCACACTTTTACTCAATAATAACTAACCAGCTGATCCCAGGTTAGAATTATCTGGCTAAACAGTCGTGTGATACAATATAAAGTCATTGCAAAAACTTAATTAAAACTTAATTTCTAATTAATAGAAAAAACGAACCTGTGGCATAAGAACGGTGCCGGACGGCTGCGGGGGTGCGGCCAGGTGTGGCGGAGGGGCAGCGGTGAGGGGAGGCGGCCACGACATGTAGCACCCGCCCATCGTCGAACTGGGGTAGCCTGCAGAAAACTATGCTTGAAGCACGGGGATGGCGAGACACAAATTTTATACGAGCACCGCTGTCGCCACTTTTTGGAATAACGTAGTATTACCTAATTAGTAAACATATGCGGCGCACACATAGATTCACCCGTCTTCATACAGCCAAAATAACACCGTATTTCTATAAAGCTTAGATGTAAAATACCAAACACGTCATGGCACTGTGCCAATGTGTGAAGAGCCATGACCAGCGGTCGTACTATGACACAGTTAGGTCCGTGATGATAATGTTTGAAAAAAATATACATTGCGGCGTTAATATTCTAACTAAATGTGTGACACTCTTTATAACCTGCAATGGACAAAATATTGTCTAATTTCAACGCTACCCGCTACAACGCTAAATATTTCATGGTAAGGTTGAAATTTTATTTAATGCGAGGTTTATTCTGTAAATATTACAGTAAATACATGTTTAAATTACTTACGAGAGAAATTAAATTTCTTTGGATGTATTTGGGTTATTTAAGGAGTTAGAACAATTTAATTTTATGTTTGTTCTAACGCGTTCGGTTGAGAAATGAGAAGCCCGCGGGTTATGTCTTGACGTATTGATCAAATCGGTGCGTCGCAGTCACGGCTTTCATGGCATTTATATTCCTTATTAATAGTTCTGTGCCTAGTAGTAATCAGTTGCTACTTACATCTATTCTATACCAGAGAATATAAAGTATTACTACGAAAAGAAGCGACACTCACCTCCCCGCGCGAATTTAACGTTCCAAGCGGTCCCCCGCAAGTTAGTGGCAAATCTGGAGGCAGGCAGAGCTCGGGTAGCACTCGTTCGCTGCGCGCGTATTTAGTTTTGTTTTCTTGATTTTGAACACATACACTTGTACTTGTACATAAAACAAATGTTATGAAACAAATAGTATAAGTGTTTGTGTTCAAAATCGAGATACGATAGATAAGTACTTCCCACTTTCTGAACGGTAAAGGAAAACATGTGAGGAAACCCGTATGTCCTAAAAATCGTGTGTTTGTGCCTAAAGTACTTATGGCGATAGGGCTCACCTCCCACCACTTTGGGACGTAATATTTGTAGGTGAAACGCTGGTGTACCGAGTGTGGACTGTGACTTGCATTTCAAAGTTCACACTCGGAACACCTCTGACACCCTCTCGCGCATTCAGGTCATGACGATATATATATTTTTAATACAAATTTATCCATGGGGAACCAGAACTAGGACCTAGGGATTAACCACGCTAAAATTTAGGAAGAGAATCATATAAGTTGCTGACTATAAATGTTGTTCCTCTCGATCGACGACGCTCACACGCTTGCTGCCAGCCCTAGCATAGCTCACGCACACACACAAGCGTGTGCGAACAAGCCAGATGCGCGCGTGAGAGTGTAGGTAAATAACTTGAGCGTGGACTATGAAGTGTCGGGGGTGTGTCTATACTAATGATAAAGTAGGAAAATGATAAAATAGTATATTATGCTACAAGTGCGGTAAGGGGGCAATAACTTACAAGGACGATTTGAAACACAAGCCTAGCAAGTCTTACGCCCTTGTTTGAGAAAGTTTTTAATGTCGATGTCTTATATATGATACATATGTGCTGAACAGACTGGTGACGGGCAGCGGCGTCACAGGTGCGAGGGTTCCGGCACCGCGCTAACCAACCCGCCTGCCCAGCGTGTGGCAAAGTTCTAGAAAGGCTTATGTCCAGCAGTGGACGAACTAGGCTGATGGATGGATGGATGGCATAACAGTGTCCAAATATTTGTATATTAAATAAGAACACTGATTTAAACATGAAATATGAGAAAAAAAAGCTTTCTATGGAAATTTTAAATTGCTTATGTCGTCTTAAAATCAGTGTCGTTTCAAAATATATATTTTGGAACCTAGATATTCTGCAATCCAATCGGAATAAACACACACTATCCTACACCGAACCATACCTTTTTTTAGGAATCCGTACCTAAAGGGTCCGTCTGTCTGTCTGTCTGTCACCAGGCTGTATCTCAAGAACCGTGATAGCTAGACGGCTGAAATTTTCACAGATAATGTATTTCTGTTGCCGCTATAACAACAAATACTAAAAAACAGAATAAAAAGAATATTTAAGGGGGCTCCCATTCAACAGACATGTTTTTTTTTTGCCGTTTTTATAGATAAATGGTACGGATCAATTCGTGCACGAGTCCAACTCGCACTTGGCCGGTTTTTCTATTCCATTCATTTCAGGCCGCACCGATCCCGTATGTCGATATTATCCATAGGTTTACAAATAATAGCCCTACCATTGTTCGCTTGTGTGCGTGCAGGGACCGCTTCACCGAGAGACATTTCATCTGGATCCATACTGCCAGAGTTGCTGCCGAAACCTGTTGAAAAGTAACAAAATTATATTAACTAATAATAATTGTTGAGTATAAGCCAACCGTTTCACTGATACAACTTCCCCAACTTCAACAGGGATCGCGGGCCCCTATTATGTATCTTAAGGGGCTGCACCATGCTAAAATTCAGTCCTGCTCTAACGCGTTTGTTTTTTAACTCTCTATCCTGCTCTAATCATATGCCGCGCACGAAAAACTTCATTTATTTTGAAATCGCGGCTCCATTAGGACATTAACCATAATGTATTTATGTAATAAAGATGTTTTTTTTTGTAGTTAGTATCTGCGTGTGTTGGTTTCGTTTCAATCGGATTTGAAACATGGAAACTGAATCACTTTTTTCGTGAAATTCATGCTATTTTAAAAGTAATGTAAATAATAGAAGATTGTTATACTTCTTACATTATAGCTTGAGCTCTGTGACAGCTGTCAGCGCTATACATATTTGAGCATGAGAAAGAGAGTTAGAAATACAAATTGTGTAGCGCTGTCCTGCTGTCACAGGGCTCAAGCTATATTATACGCACTATAGTATGTTCATTTATAAAGTGTAATTAATTAATGAATTGTCTTGAGTTAAGAAACACGCCATATTTTTTTTTTATTTTTATGATCTACATTGACGGAGCTGAATCTAATACAAAACTGATGTTTAGCATTGTGGGGCCCCTTAAGTTGCCAACTGAATTAGGTGCCTATCATCAAAAACATAGGTATACTGTCGAATTCCGATTGTCTAAGGATATGTTCGCACTTGAAGTGACGACACAGTTCGTAAATAGTTCAATACGCACTAAAGGCAATTTTGAAAGTTCAGTTTTCATCTATGTTTTTGATGATAGCCATCCAGTCGAGTTGGCAACCAAAGATACAGAATAGGGGGGATGGTTGGCAGCTGGCTCCGTCTTGGAAACCGGTTCTCGATGGATCTAGCAACTTTGGGACAGTGACAGTGACGACGTTGTGAACTCGGTCTGTTTAATAACCGCCCCTATTAACGAACAATTGGAACAATTAAATGAATCAAGTGCATCTACCATCCCACCTCCTTCGACGACGCAGCCAACGCTCAACGCGCGAGCAACGCGTGCAGCTCACCGATCGGCGGCTACCAGTGCCCGTTTGACAACGACGGTGAACGCCGCGTCGTCGTCCTAACCCCTCGGCTACAGCTTCAGGCTTCGAGAGGCGCGCCAAGCGGTTCTTCTTGCGACGGCGCCGGCGGAGAGAATAAATGTATGAAGTTGTATAGAGGCCGGCCATGGGTCGCCGCTCGCGCGTCTTGTCCGGCTTCGAGTGACTTGCGCACTCTGGACGGCGGTGTGCGGGGAGGCGGGTGGTTGAAACAGTGATCGAGCGCACAGGACGAACCTAAAGTCGAGCGCTTTGAGCGAGCGAGCGTGCTATACATCTGATGCGGTGGAAGGAGCCGACGGGTGTCGTGGCAGGACAAAGCCCGTCACAAAAACCACCTAGAAGCGCAGCAAGAGGCGCCGCCAGAAGCCTGAAGCTGTGGCCCCGGCGTAAGAACGACACTCGCCTTGATAATGCCGAAATTGTATCGGCAAAACGGTTGGCATGTAGTCAACAACAATCACACGTGAGTGTTCAAGCCGTACGTAATAATAATTTTGAAAATATTTTTTTCTCATTTACTCGTCTACCAAATTTCATGTCGTTCCGATTAACGTTACTCGAGTTATCGTCGGACAAACATACTGTGGAGGTACCACCATCTTACTTGGAGACCCCCTCGACGTAATTCGAGGGAGAGAAAGAGGACAGCTCACAGGCAAAAAACCAGGAGGCCCACCATGCCTGGGACTGATGGATGGCGGTATATCCATCCCTAATAGCCGGGCCTTATATGGAACAGACTGGTGAGGGAAAGCGGCGTCACTGGTGCGAGGGTTCCGGCACCGCGCTCACCAACCCGCCTGCCCAATGTGTGTGAGTATGGGTAATTCTTCCAGGATGACCGCCGGGAGTGGCAAAGTCCTGGAAAGGCTTATGTCCAGCAGTGGACGAACTAGGCTGATGGATGGATGGATGGATAGACACCAAACAATGTGTTGACAGCTCTTAGAGGTAAAATTTGGAAACTCACCGGAATCGAGCCGATTGCCCCACGGCGGGGGCTGCGTGAACTGAGGCATGGCTTCGCGGCTGTAAAGACTTGCCGGCTGTTCGTCTTGAGGTACTGTAACGAAAATTATTACATCTCACTTTTTTTTTTTCATAGACCAACGACCTGAAGGACTTTGCGGGTGGCGGCTGGACGAAGATATCGGTGAACCGCCAAGAGTAGCAAAAATTGGAAAAGGCCAGCAGTGGACGAATACAGGCTGATGGACGGATGTTTCCCCATCATATCTTAAGGAACGTTTTGTGCCCCTTTCGTCCCTCGATCGCATTCACCGACCCAGCAATGCTCTGCTTCTTCGTACACCTGAGCATAGTCCATGCATGTATATTCTTTTATTGTAAGTATATTGCTTGTGGAACAGTTTGCCGTAACACATTCGTGAGGGTCCGTCTGTATCAGTCTTTAAGAATACGATTAAACAACACTTTCTTGATTTACGGAATTATCCATAATAAATATTATTAGAGTGCATTACAAACTAGAAAATATCAATCAGAAACAAATCCAAAGACAAGAATTTGAAAAATTCCCCGGGCCAGGATTCGAACCTGCGACCTCTTGTTATCAAGACAAGCGCGCTACCAATCTGTATGTGCAGTACAAACTAGTATATCAAGCAGATGCAAAAATAACAATGGACAAGTATGATGGAAGAATTCGCCGGTCTAGGTAGGAACCTCGGTGGCGCAATTGGTAGCGCGCTTGTCTTGATAACATGAGGTCGCAGGTTCGAATCCTGGCCCGGGGAATGTTTTCAAATTCTTGTCTTTGGATTTGTTTCTGATTGATCTTTTCTAGTTTGTAATGCACTCTAATAATATTTAGAGTATTCATAGCGATGGATTTCGCAAAATACACATAATCTTATTCATAATAATTGAAATCTTTTGTTAGTTTTGAGTTTTTAGACAAATTCTCTTCAGTACATTATATTTATTTATGTATGTATGTAAATTATAGAATTAAATGAGACTCATGATTTGTATAAAAACGACTCACCTCAATACGTGTCATGATCGGTATAGCCGACCAGTTTCAGCAGATGAAGGCAGTCTAATCTGCTGAAACTGGTCGGCTATCCCGATCATAACACGTATTGAGGTGAGCCGTTTTTATAGAAATTATGTATGTAAATTTTTAAGTGGTATATGTAGTTTATGTTTGTTAACATGCAGTATAATATAATTTACTAAGTATTTGAGGAATATATACATTTAAATCGGTACCCTATAATATTTTGACATCATGGCACTACCATCAACAACTTCCCTATTACCAAAGGTTAACTGGTAGAGAATTATTTACGATTAGTATTAAGCTCGCCTTTGTAAGAAATTTTTATCGTGAGCAATAAAGGATGTTTCTATTATTATTATCTCTTTTTACATTTACCAGTTTTATATTTTTTCAGAAAGTTTTTCAATGTGATCAGTAGATTATGTGGTTTCAATGAAATATACCTGTATGGGCAATCGACAGTCCATTCGGCTTCTTCCATACTCATCCCTAGTCCGAACTCACCCGCTTTTTTATATGCCTATCAGTTGCATGGGTATAGTTTGTCGAAAAAGTGCTACGATGTAGAAAATAAGTATTAAACACGTATTAATTTTACTATGGTAGTCTTGATCTTTTTCTACATATTTTTTTAACACAATGAAATGACCTATATAATGACAAAAAGTGAGATGTTTTAGAGAAAATTTTGAATTTGAACGTGTAATTAAATTTATCATCAACAATACGGAACCCTAGGTATGCGAGTCTAAACATCGTCACGACATGAATCAGCGAGGGGGTGTCAGAGGTGTTCCGAGTGTGAACTGTGAAATAGTTGTATCACTTAAATAGTTGTATCTCTGACAAAACCCACTGCTATTTTTGCAAACGTAATGGCCTACGACCGGCTTAAGTTATACCAACCTTCCTGAGCAGTCCAAGGCGGGGGCTGCGCAAATGTAGTGGCGTGACAGGCGACCGTCATCTCCCTGTGGCTGACCACTGGCTCTGGCCGATGATTAGTCGGTTCGGACCGGTGGTTGGCCGGCTGACCGCGGTCTATGAGGCCGGCTAGCAACGCTTGTGGTAGTTGGCCTGCAGGATAACAGAAGGTTTAAATAAAAACGTAATGATGGATCAACGGACAGGTATCTTTGTGTGCACTTGAGTAGCCGGTGTGGTAGCTAGTGTTGGAGGTTCATTTTTGTATGTTAAGGTAAACGTCAGTCGCTTAGCAAAAAGTGCATAACGTAACTTTGCATTTCTTGTTTAGAAGTTAAAAATTGAAAAACATTTTAGTATGTGGCAGTTAACACCAATAATTTCGTATTTAATGAGTGGATTTGAAATTTATTAGTCAATATCTAGTCCAAACCAACTTAAAATGCTGTTTTAACTTTATTTGGACCATATCATGACTAATTGTGCATTAAATTTCAAACTCATGCTTTATAAACCTTACTAATACTGAACTATTGGTGTTAACTGCCACATACTAAATTTTTTTCCAATTTTTAGCTTCTAAACAAGAAATACAAAGTTAAGTTATGCACTTTTTACTGAGCGACTGATGTTTAACCTTAATGAATTCAAATTCAAATAGTTTATTTTGTAAAGTAGGTACACAAACTACACTTTTTACGAGTCAAATTTAATGTTATAAAAATATATGTAATAAAATAATAAATGTACCATCAAAGAAATTGCTGCAGACCTATTTTACGCCTTTATCACCACTAAAATAGGGGCGAAAATTGGGTCTGCTGTTTTTTCCTCGATATTGCATAAACTAAATAAAAAATGTATTTAAATTATGTAGCAATATATATACGATTAAAATGATAGGTAAAAATTCAAGGTGAAACCGCCCGAACCCCGGTCTCCATACCGGAGACCCGGCCAGCGACCAGGAACAAGGTTCACTGATCACCAACCGAGCCCCCAGCACGAATTCAGGCCTCGGTTTGCCACTAATAGCATGGTCTGCCGCTTTTGGACTTCCGTCTTTATATAGAGCGTTGGTGGAGACTATGGGGAACAAATACTAGGTGAGGACTCACCATTAGCGACCATATCCTCCAATTGTGCTTGGGTGATCACATTACAGATGGGGGACTCCTGTGGCCTCGTCCACGTGGTCTCCCGAGTCCTCGAGTGGTAGTAGTATGGTCTGCCGCTTTCGGACTTCGTCTCTATCCAGAGTTCTGGTGATGGCTGTGGGATGGAAGTGTCGTAAGAACTGTGGTATTTAGAGCGGCGCGAGAAGGCTATGACAATGGTTGTGGAATTAATACTACATAGATAATTAAGTATAAAGACGGATATCTTACATGAATATATTTCGCGATACGCGACATGTTTCGAATTTTAACAGAGATCAAGGTTGGCAACTTGCCCAAGCCTAGGGTTGCCAGATGGAGAAATGAAAAAGGAGAACAAATCAGTGGTACTAAGCAAAAAAGGAGGACTTAAGTAAAAAAAGGAGGACATACTTAAATAAAACGATACAAATGTTTTTTTGGTTTTATTTCTTAGACATTTATAAGAACTACTAGTACCATGCGTGCAGCGCAAGTACAACAAATGAATGTGACAGCGATACCGCAACTGTACGCGAGAGAATAGGAGAATGAACCGTGCCGTGTGGGCTAACTAAGTGGTGTCGGTATGGTAAGTGCAAAATTTGAAAAAGGAGGACAATTGATAGGTTAGGGAGGACGGAAGGACAAAGTGTGTACAGTGCGCGCCAATCTTTTAGTCGCATCTGAAGCTAGCCCCAAGAATCGACGCATTAGCCGTTTAACGGTGTCAGGGGGACGTTACAGGAGCGAGGGCGCGGAGCACACCCGCCTTCATGCCGCACCACACCCCCCGCTCGCCATTCAGCAGGTGTCAACACTATGCGTTAGTGTTAGTGCTACGTCCGTACACTATACACGCGCGCGTTGCATGAAAAGTACGTTCGTGGAAAAAATTATATGATTCGTTAAGTTAATCGTTGAATCTGTTTGTTTGTTGTTTATTTGTTGATTTAGTTTGTGAAAGTTTATTGTTGTTGTTATGCCTCGCCGTCGTTATAGCGTTTTTAGGCGACAATGCAGGAAAATTGTGTTTATATTAATTTGTTTTAATTAAACAGTTAAGATTGCACTAAAATAATAAATATATATTAAATAGGTACGTACAACCAGTACACCTTCCCACTTATAGTAAGCATTTAATAATCAACCGTTCATATTATTGTTTCCTTGACTGTACCTGCGCAAGCTTGCACTCGTAACTCAATCAGAGGCGACTAAAAGATTGGCGCGCACTATAAAAGGAGGACATGTCCTCCTTTAGGATACCATCTGGCAACCCTACCCAAGCCGAAAGCCATTACTTCGTGTGACGTATAACATGAACGTACCCAGTGCGGTTGAAAGTGATTGTGTTAGTGCCGCCTGCATACTCAACTTGAGCGACGACACAGTGGACGATGTACCCGCCACTACACCTCGGCGGGCTCCAGAGCCCCCTCCCACACCAGCGCGCACTGCACGCTTCCTACGCGCAGAGCGTCATCGCGCAGCCCGAGTGAACACCGCCACTCGCGCCGCCAGGGTTGCCAGATTGGGGGTTTTTTTCGCGATTTTGGGGAAAAATTTGGTACTTGGGGAAAGTTTGGGGAAATGATATCTTTGGGGAAATTTTTGGGGAAAAAAAATTTGACGTTGGGGAAATTTGGGGTTAAATAAGAATGCAATATCTATCTTTACTTTTCTAATACCTAAGTTTACATATTTGAATGACTGAAATATATGAAACGAAACGCATTAAAAAATTTAAGACGCGGTCTGAAAGAGTTTATTTCAGTGCAGTACGAACAAAAAAAAAACAGTCGGTCGCTCACTCTTTTGCCCTGCGGTCCGAAATAGAATAACAATGGATCATAAGCCATTCACTTCATACTTTTGTAATCGATTTTAGCGATGTAATTCTATTTCGGACTGCAAGGTTGATCACTTCTCTTCACTTTGCCAATTCTACTGTTTTAACAGTAGATTTACTGTTTTCTCCTTGACATCCCTGTTTTCTGTTTTAGTTCGTAGATCTACTGTGTTTATCTGATGTATCCGAATTTCGAACTGCGTAAAAAATAATCAATTCCAAATCGCAATAGTTTGAGCCGACTGATAAAACGATAAACCGGTTCAATTCCGAAAACGTCTACTCTGCGGGTGGCGAAGATTTAAAATTATTAGATGTGTTTGGTCCGGTTTAAGATTGTTAAAGAAGTTGTTGCCTTTTAATAAATAATTTAAAAATAGCGTTTATTGTGTATTTTTTTTGTTAAGGGCACCAAATCAAGTTTGGGGGTTTTTTCTGGAAAACGTATCATTTTGGGGAATTTTTTTTTTGAGTTTGGGGAAATTTGGGAAATCACATCTGGCAACCCTGCGCGCCGCCGAGAACATCAGTGCAGGGACTTCGTCCGCTGATGACAGACCCTCGCTCGCTTGACAACGAATTCGGAAGGAATAGTAAACTTGTCGCGTATCGCGAAATAAATTCCTGTAAGTCGATCCGTCTTTATACTTAATTATGGATTCAACTTACAATAGTTACAAATCTAAAACTACATACATATTTTGGCCGGGAACATAAAAATATCCTAACGCTACAATTTCTATAGTAGTCTTTATATTGACTTTCTGGACCACTGATGTCAACCAACAATGGTCAGGACGAACGCCTATAAGTTGAGCACCTCTGTATAGATTTGAACACGATTTTCACCATCACCTAGGTACAGAGGGCCTACTACGAAGTGACAAAATTCGTTCGAATATCGTTCGTTCGTATATCCATCTCTATCGCACTTTCTATGCGTGCGTCAGAAATTGACGTATGCTCGAACGATAAACGATCTACCGAATATTTTTGGGAGTGCAGGGTCAGGTCTCGGCAGTAAGAGTCGTAGAGTCGGCTTCGTAGAGCGCCGTCTCTGTCACCAGACTGTTAGTGCTCCGTGCGACGGAGATGACGCTACGATACGAAGTGCATTATTTACTGCTAGGTCCTGTAGTATTTAGGATTATGACATTTAGCGTTGTGATTGTGACCAGGGTTGCCAGTTCGGTATTTGCAAACGACAATTCATATCATCATATCACACATCTATTTACTGTTCGCAAAATCAAATCCATACAGGGGCTCTACCGCGTAATTCTCATTTGTATCAACTTCAAGCAAATGCATGCGAAATTCAACGCGTGCAAAAGAGATGGCATGTTAGGCGGGCGTCGTCGCACGCACGTCAAATTTCAATCTCAAGTTGATGTTGATGAAATGAGAATTACGCGGTAGACCCACTGATTTGGCGCGCTGTTGCCAGACGGCGCGTGCTGTATTCGTTACCTTGATTGGTCGTTGCCTTCGTCAGGTTATTTTCGGTTAATTTTCTCAGTTTGATCTGGCCAAAATCAAAGGATATTTCAACAAATAGTAAAAAAAAAAAACATAGAAATTGTTCGGTTTTTTTATCTGAACCACCTGGCAACCCTGACTGTAACTAATGCAGTGACCATTTTTGTTATGTCCCACAAAAATCAGCCAAAGGCTTGCTGAAAGAAATTCATGCTAGACAAGATTATACAAGATTATAGAAACTCACCATATTAGGCGGTGGCTGACTAAGATTCGGCAGAGGCCCCACGACACTGGGCGGCGTAGGGCCAAACGTGCCGTTCACGGCCGGAGGAGCTGGCCCAGTAATACTGGGAGGGGTGGGCCCGAAAGACCCACCGGTCACTGGAGGTGGCATCGTCCCAAAAGCTATAGGTGGCGAAGGACCAGAGGGTCTTATGGCAGGGGGCGCAGGCCCAAACGATCTTTCAGCTGGTCCGAAAGGTCCAACAGGAGGCGCGGGGCCAAAAGATCCTCCGACTGGGGGCTTTGGGCCAAACGACCCGCCAGTCACAGTGGGTGGAGGTGGCCCAAATGGGCCAGGAAGTGGTGCAGGCCCCCAGTTGTCGTAAGTGTTGCTGTTGAAGCGAGGCCCTCCTCTGCCGCGGTAGAAGCCCCGCTGGCCGCGCATTGGCGGGCCTGCAGCTCCATAGCCTCGGCCTCGGAAGCGCTGAATCTGATTCATCCAGTTTCCCCTACCACGAGGCCTATGTTGGGCAAACAAATAAAATTATTTAAATGTAACTAAAAACATGCTCTTTTTTGTTCTTTGAAATATTTTTTGATATTTTGTAGTTATTTGTGTTCTGAATCCGAATCTGAACTCGGATTTTCTGTCACTTTGTTATATTTGTCTATTTTAATATGGCAAATAATGTTTGTAAACAACTTTTTAACCTAAAAGTGATGAAATATATATGTATGAATGTACGTTAGTTCACTTTTATTACTTTAAACCAAAATGTATAGGTATAAAAATGCTTTCTTACATCATATTTCATCACTTAGGTTACAAAGTTGTTTACAAACATTATTTCCCATATTGGAATAGGGTATAGGACTGATTGAATTTTAAATAATCGCGTATTTTTACAACTTTCGGTAGAGCTCAGAACAAGTAGTTTCCCGGCTTTTATTTTCAATGCTACTTCTCACAGCTCTTTTTAATATTAAGGTCGTGTACTCGGTACAAAGTGCACAACTTAACTTGTTTTTCTTATTATTATTATTAGCCGTTTTATCTGGCTTCTTTAAACGTGTCTGCGCACATTAGTTCCGCCAATATCTTGTTTTAAGCGAAAAGACTCATAGGAAGAAAGCTTATTACAGAGATTTTTTTTTTTTTTTTTTTCCCCTATACTTGAATTTTCAAGCGTGAAACTACAAACATAGAATATAGTAAACTTCTACATCTATGGGTACTTACAACAAAATAAATAAATATTAATATACTTAGGTAACAGTAATGAATACCAAATATATATATATTGTGTATATTAAAAATATATATATATATATATATATTAAGATTATTACTCTAAGAATTAATTCTTTTTATAATTTAATATTATAAATTTACACAACGTATATATAAGAGGACTATTTACAAAAGTCAGTAAAAAGTTGAAGTTGATGGGACGAGGGATTTGTGAAGGGAGTGAGTCGTATAAAGAGTATTGTAATCTTTGACACTCATAAAACATATGATGTTTAATGTGGAAAAGATATTGGTCTGTGGCAATTCACACCAACAGTTCAGTTTAAGTTAGGTTTATAAATCAACAGCTTGAAATGTAATGCACAATTAGCCATTTGGTCGAAACAAACTTAAAACAGCATTTTAAGGCGCTACGGAAAAAAATCGACACTTTTAGAACTTGCATATCTACTTCAATAAATAATGTATTATTTTGATAAAATAATTTATTATTTTTGAAACCTTTTCCTAGGGATCTGTTAGAACAGAAACGCGATTGGAGAAATTCGGCTCGATAGAAATATTTATTGAAATGAGGTCTTTTTCGACTCCAATTCTCCTGGTTTGACAATTTGGAATGACATATGGACTGCAATTATATTTTATTAGATGGGTTGTAACAGTATCTAGGACCTGGTTAAACGAAATTTTGATAGCAACTTTAGTATATTTTATATTAATAAAAAACCGACTTTTTGCAACTTTTCCTCGAATCTGTCCCTCTCGCACTGAGGATTTTTTCGCATATGGGGTAAAAGGGACGCTAAAACTTTTACATATCGCCTTAAGCTATACAGTGGGTCTACCGCGTAATTCTCATTTTCATCAACATCAACTTGAGATTGAAATTTGACGTGCGTGCGACGACGCCCGCCTAACCTGCCATCTCTTTTGCACGCGTTGAATTTCGCATGCATTTGCTTGAAGTTGATACAAATGAGAATTACGCGGTAGAGCCCTAGATCGCGCCAAACTTCTAGTCCGCTCGAAAGTTGCTCTTCCCAAGAATGGCCCAATTTGTTCTTGCCGATGCGAATCGCCCCGTGTTTAGAGGGGACTCGTTAACTGGTAAAGCAAACTTAGCTGTCATAGTTTTCCTTTTAACTTCGTTATACAAACTATTCCCTTGAATTTCTTCACATATCCAAAAACGACACTTTAGCTGGCATGGGGGGGGGACACTTGACTCTTTTGTACTTGTTAATTTATTTATCTTTATAAATGTTTATGTTTGTGTACAAATTTTGTTTAACAATTTATACTGTTAATATTTCAACTACTGATATAGCAGTGGCGTACATAGAACTTTTTATCGGAAAAGCAACCTGAAGGTCAAGTTTCACAATAAAATAAAAAAAACTAAAAATTACTCTTAGAAAAAAAAATTGTATGACGCCAGGGTAGGCACTGCCTACCCTAGAGTGAATATTTTCATACAAATTTTTTTTCAACGTTTTATTTAAATTTTTTTATATTTTTTTAATTATCAAACTTGACGTTCTGGTTGCTTTTCCGGAAAAAAGTTGTATGCACGCCGCATGATATAGTAATTATTCTCATACATTTACACTCTATATGGTTGATAGCTGTATCAACCAACCCACAAGCTCTTTACCTACAAAATACCTGATTATGGTCGAAAGACCGATCGATCGCAAGTGGACCAAAAATAGGAAAAAAAAAAAAATTTACACTCTAAGTAAAAAGCCGGTAATATCATAGAAAGTAAAAGTGGCCAAACGCTCGACCAGTTATTAAGGAACTACAGAGTGTACAATTTTTGAATCTTATTATTCTATGTTTATTATAACATAAGTGTCATAGTACGCAACATGGCAGGAGTGTGGAAGAGTACATACCTACATATCAGTATGAAATCTGAAATCGCCCGCACTCTAACCAGTCCTGTAATATACATCGCTAGCAAACACAAATAGTTATTGAATACCAAATGCAATATGTGCAAAATTAGTGATCTAGAAGTCGTGGGCATATTGTAGAGTTGGGCATAATAATATCATGAAGTATGAAATCGAAAGTATTTCACCAAAAGTAAAAAATTTATGCAACGGAGAAATGAGCAAAGAAAAGAGCCTGTTGAGTTTATATGTAAATAAATTTGGGGTGCAGAATGAAGCAGAGCAGAGCTAGGTGACCCTGTAGTTTTAACAGAATTCATGACATGCCTAAGCAAATGCCTAATTCTAAAATTCACTTTTGACAGTTAAATTTTACGACCCATAAATTCAGGGGTAAATTTTCACTTTGACATTTGTCATCAAATTATGTGCCATTTGTTGTTTTCTGGGTTGTATAATTCTTCAGAATGACTTTTAAAGCCATTTCTGCCTTTACAAAGTGGCTGTCCCAAAACGATTAGTAAATAGAATCCATCTCAGTCTTACCTCTTTCAGTTTTACGAAGTAAACTTTACATTTACCCAAGCATATTGGGAAACTACCCTAATATGACAAGTAAATGACCCCATGTTATTTAAATTTTTGCAAGCGTATTGGAACGCTTCCCTAATACCAGGGCAGAGTGATAAGTCTGGTAAAATTCTGCTTTGGTGTAAGGTTATCGCAAAAAGGTTATATTATTTTTCAATATGCATCCTTTTTAAGGCAAGGTTTGTACTGGCCACTTAAGTTCTCCCAGACATTTAAGAAAAAATATGTTGCTTCCATTTTATAACCATGGAGAAAACTGAATTTCGTGTAATGATAAAACATTATTTTTTTCATAAAAAGACCATTATGGAAACAAAAGAAAGCCTTATTATTATAAATATTATGGGGACTTTGCTCCATAAATTAAAATGATTCACAGATAAAGTACCGATTTTCGCTGTGGTCATACAAGCACAAATGATGGTGAACATTCAGTACGCCCAATTGAAGTTACCACACCAGAGATGATAGCCAAAATTCACGATACTGTGTTAAACAACCAAAGAAATTAAAGTCCAGGAGATTGTAATGGTAAGCATTTCGGATGAACGCGTTCGCAATATCCTACATAAACATTTAGAGATGAAAAGATATTCATGCGATGAGTGCCGTGTTTACTCACAGCAGATCAAAACGCACACGTGTAACCACTTCAGAGGGTAGTTTAGTTTAGTTACAACAGGATAAAAAAGAATTTTAGCAACGTTTCATAACAGTGGATGCAACATGGATTCAAAACCAAACACATGAGACCAAAAAACGGTCAAAACAGTGGATTGCTTCTGGTGAACCTGTGCCAAAGAAGGTAACGGCAGTTTTAACGATTAAAAAAGTCATGACTACAGTTTCCTGGGATTCTTGTTTCATAATTCATATTGATTATCTCCAAAAGGGAAAAACTATAAATGGCAAATATTATGCCAGTTTATTAGACATATTCTGCAAAGTTTTAAAATAAAAAAGGCCACATTTGGCAAGGAAGAAAATTCTCTCCATCTTCCACGCTATGATTTGTTTTCTCATCCACCTTATTCTCTAGACTTAGCCCCCTGCGACTATTTCCTGTTACCGAACTTAAAGAAATGGATTGGTGAAGAGATTCAGCTCCAATGAGGAGATCATCACCGAAAAAAATGCATATTTTGAAGGGTTACCGAAATCATATTTTTCAAGAGTAATTGAGAAATTGGAAAAACATTGGGCTAAATGCATTGCGCTAGGAGATTTTGAAAAATAAATAGAATATACATCAAACATTCTGTTTATTTTTAGACTTATCACTCCATCCTCAAATAACAAGTAAATCAGCCCATGTTATTTAAAATTTCGCAAGCATATTGGAACCCTTATATAGCAAGTAAATGACCCCATGTTATTAAAATTTCGCATAAATATTCAATGTACAGACATGACTTCTTTAATACTTTATTATTATTATAGATCATATAGATATAGATTATAAAATAATGGGCATGGCATTATATCAAGCAAAAGGCACCTTCCTGATGACATTCTCTGGAATAAATAGCGTATACATAATAAAAGAATGCTGTAAAAATTATAAAAACAAGCCAAGCAAAGACACTGAGCCCGAAAAAAAAAATTCTTTTGTTTCAAAGGACACACCTAAAAATTAGTACCAGATTTAGCTTTTACCTGAAGTTGCCTCGGCCCCGGTTGTTCCTGAAGCAACTCACTATTTCACCTTCATCATCACCACCATTCTTGTCAATAACCATCACCCCAAGAATATCATTGTTGGGTAAAATTACACTACTCTCTTCACAAATGTTCCGAGCCAGCTGGTTTAGAAAGTCCGGAGTGACGAATTCGTCGTTCATGATCGAAACGTCACGCGCACTTTTTTAAGAATACAAGGCTAATGCCGAAACCATTTTTTGTATTTTACAAGCCGTAACTTCATGATATTCGAAATATCTCATATGAATACGAAATTCGAAAATAAATATTACAAAATGGCCACCGTTGCAAAGCAAAATCGACCACAGATTAACTTTGCAATAAGAAAAAAAACAGCTTGGCCCTGTTCCGAAATGATATGTATCCGGTACGGAAAATGTGTTTATCTATATAAAATAAAAGGCAATGTCTCAGGTGCCGCCGGAGCGCGGGCAAAATTGGAAGCCAGCACTGCCGACAGTGAATCCACAAGTTGTGATTTCATGTTAGGTAAGTTAGTAAAATAGTTTATTTCGTATCGTGGACAAAATTACGCTTTTTCTTACCCGAGGAAGAAAGCTAAGGCGAACGTCGAAAGCTTTCATTCCGAGGGTAAGAAAAGACATTTTGTACTTGGTAAGAATGATAATTATTCTACTACCTGAAAGTGAATCACTTTCAGAAAAATTCGCCATGTCTTCAATGTCCCGCCGAATTTCGGGTCTTAAAATCCGGCTCTCCTGGTCATGTTCTGCCGTAGACATAACACAAAAATGCTAAAATAGTGTTTGCAACACAGTTTTGTGTATGAACACTCGTACACAATGTTTTTGCTTTCTGTGGCCGATGGAAAACTTCTATGATAAACATTTGCCCTTCTAAAGAGTGGCAGGATACGTTGTTTGCACAGAGCAGCTGCTCTGTAGTTATTTGTTGACAACTTCCGCTAGGGTTTTAAATTAAGTTGTTTATTAAGTAAAATCTTTTGCCCGCGGCTTCGCCCACGTTGATTAAGCTTTTGTACAATCGTATCTTATTAGTAAATATTTTTCAGACACCTTGCCGGCGCTATTTATTTGTTCTCTATATTAATCTTCTGCTAAAGTGTCTATAGCGGTCTTTGATAACTAATTAAATCCCCTAGTATAGTATCTTTGGCGAAGCTGAAGGCTGAGCCGCGTCTCTGAACGACACTATTTCTTGTTCCGATTGAAACTAATTTATGAGATAAAAAGTAGTCCTGTATGTAAATACTATTCCAGGTGTAGAACTACATTTGTGCAAAGTTTCGGCCCAATCGGTTCAATAGGTACGGCGTGAAGAAGAAAACATTAATTTTCTATAGGAACTTGATATCCCATTGCCTCCGCATGGTAACTGATTTATGAAATAAAAAGTAGCTTATGTCCTATTTCAGGTCTAAAACTATACTTGTGCAAAGTTTCAACCCAATCAGTTCAGAAGTTACAGCGGCGTGTAGGGGTTACAAACATCGATCCATCCATCCATACATCCATCAATCCAAACATTCGCATTTATAATATGAGGGTATAGGTCCATGGTGGGATGGGATTTTAATTTTTCACTTGTTTGTCTCTTGTTTTGAATTTGATTTATTTTTGAAATAAACTATGGAGTATTGTTATAGTTAAGGCTCGAATAAGCGTGGATTTGGTAAAATTGCGTATATTAAGCTCAATTTGTAGGCCAAACTGGCTACTAGAAAGTTCTGGGTAATATATATGTACTTAATCATGTTTTTTTGACGAATTAAGCCTTAATAAATTATCGAAAGGTACCTAATTTCATTCTGTACACTCAATTCGCTCGGACACGGAATATGCGTTTGAAATTAATCTTTCACTTAAAATAAGATCTCATTATTATCTACAAAAAAGCCTTACTACTTTATTTTTATGTTAGTTTTAACGTGTGATTACTATATTTTCCTTATAATTTGTCGACTCCCCTCCTTGCCAAACGCGGCCGACTGCCTACAACCTTTGCGCGGCCATCAAATTTATTTAGTCTGCTTCGACGCGTTGCGACGAGATGACTATGCCGGCTGCGCCAACGAGCAAAATTAGAAATATACCGACAATTTGTGAAGATATTTGTACCAAAGCTTCAAAATACACTGTATCAATTTAGTGCAAACATTTAATCGTTTTAGTTTCTTATTTATTAGCTGTGATTTACGGTAATTAGGTGCAATGAGGGCTTTTCATGACAGCTCTTAGTCAAGTTTCACCAAAATGAACTAGATGGCGCTGACGTATGCTCTAATTTCAAAAATATATGACGTAACAAAATCTACTCTATGACAAGACCTAACCTTATATATTATAATAAAGATTTCAATATATTTAATATTATATAGTACTATTTTCCACATAAGCGTTAGAATGTGGAAAAATCAATAATGAAATAGCATTAATTACCTAATTCTTTGGATAATGTAACTTAAATTAAACTTTAAATGTTTTAGTGCTAGAGTGTCTTTTTTCACCAACTAAAGTCTAATCCAAAAAAAAAAACCAGCCACTAAAAACAATATTTCTCCGCTAAAATGGGTTTCTAAACTACCAGTTTTAGTGCAAATTCCCTAAGTTGGCAACACTGAATCAGGAACCATAGAGTAGACTGTATATTTTTGACATGAGAGCATGCGTCAGCGCCGTCTATTGATCGCACTCTGAACTAATTTTTTTTTTTAATGCTGTCTGAAAAGCCCTCATTGAATATTTTATTATCGCAAAGACTATTTAATCGATTATTCGGCAATTATGCCTAAGTACAAAAATAGACGTTTTGTGAAAATGCTTTCCCATATATGTTCAGATAAAAAAGTTAAAATTTCACCAAGTCCGTTTATTATTAGCATTTTATGACGGAGCCCTATTAATGTCACTCTGCTGTCTATCCGTCCGTCCGTCTGCCCGTCTGTTTGTCCGTCATCCGTCCATCTGTCCGTCCGTTCGTTCGTAATTTTGATATTTGGTGTCGTAAGACTAGTAAGTTTAGAAAGTAGAACGTTTTAAGCGAATCGGATGACTTTTATGTCAAAACTGTCAACGATCGGAATGCACTTGAACAAACGTTTAATAGAGTCGATTCACGGTAAGCCCAGCCCCAGTCGTTTGGGACATACGTCTAAGAGAAACAGTCTTGTAATGCCACCCGGGTGTAAGCTGTTCCTTGAGATGTCCTCGCCACTAGTGATGGACTTTGACATTTTTTTACTTTGACACTAGGGATGGGAAAAAATGTCATTCTAGAGCTTCGAACCCGCGTGCGCGTTCCTAGGGAAGTCCCCCGCCACTAGGGATGTACTTTTTGACTTTGACACTAGGGACATCCCAAAAAAAACTGTTGTTTCGCCCATATCTTCGGAACGGAAGATGGCACAGCCCTAGGGGTTGGAACACAAGGTGTCAAAAAAAAATTGTTTCTTTAATTCTTCTTTGATCGTCTTGAAAAAAAATTTGTTTCAGCTATATCTTCGGAACGGACGGTGGTACAGCCCTAGGGGTTGGACCACAGGGTGCGAAAAAAATTTTTTTTTCTAACGTCAAAGCTTTGATGGCTTGTTTCTCCTAAACGGCTGAAGTTAGACCCGTGTTGATGGGTGTCTAAGAAAAGGTCTCACCAAAATCTACCCCCTCCCCAATTTCAAAACTTTGCCGGCCCGTATCTCCCAAATGGCTGAAGCTAGGCCCATGTTCATGGTACTCTGAAAAAAGGGCTCGATGAGATCTATCTGAAAATAAAATAAAAAAATAAAAAAGTCGAAAGAAAAAATAAATTGCCATAAATTTGATCGGCCATATCTCCTGAACCGCTGGTCCTAGCGAATTTGGGTTTAAACTAAAGTGATCGATTAGCCAGAGGCTACACGACCGCAAACGCAGTACACGAAAAAACATGGGGAAAATATCATCATCCGTTCCGGAGATATGGCCGATCAAAGTTGTCAAAAAAGTGTCAAATTTGAATACGGATTCGTATTTAGAGATCACAAATGCCCCTTGATACTGAGTTTCATGCGAATCGGAACGCTTTTTAGGACCTGTCAAAAAACTATCAAAACCTGTCGAATGTCAATTTTTTTTGCGGTCGTGTAGCCCCTGGCTAACCGATCACTGTAGTTCAAACCCAAACTTGCTAGGACCAGTGGTTCAGGAGATATGGCCCATCAAATTTATGTCAATTTTTTTTCTTCCGACTTTTTTATTTTTTCATTTTATTTTCAGATAGATCTCGTCGAGCCTTTTTCTTAGAGTACCATGAACATGGGTCTAGCTTCAGCCGTTTGGGAGATACAGGCCGTCAAAGTTTTTAAACGAGAGGGGGGTAGATCTTGGCGAGACCTTTTCTTAGACACCCATCAACATGGGTCTAACTTCAGCCGTGTAGGAGATACAGGCCACCAAAGTATTGACATTAAAAAAATTCAAAAATAAATTTTTGACACCCGATGGTCCAACCCCTATGGCTGTACAACCTCCCGTTCTGAAGTAATGGACGAAACAAATGTTATATCAAGACGTCCATAAAAAAATTAAAACATTTTTTTTCGCTCTATGGTCCAACCCATAGGGCTGTACCACCTTCTGTTCCAAAGATGTGGCCGAAATAAAAAAAAAATCGGAACATCCCTCGTGTCAAAGTCAAAAAGTACATTCTTATTGGCGGGGGACATGCCTAGGAACTGCGCACGCGAGTGCGAAGCGCTAGATTGTTAATTTTCCCCATACCAGGTGACAAAGTAAAAAAAAATTACAAAGTACGTCCCTAGTGGCTTGGGACATCCCTAGGAAGTGCGCTCGCTCGCGCTTCGCGCTCGCAATCTTATTCGTATGGCTTGCTGAAGTCCCATACAAATTCCCATATACAATCTGCCATTTTCCAAAAAACCTTTTAAAAGTCATTTCAAATGTCAAATGTCAAAGTGTTTCCCCATACATCACTATCATGTCAGAACACTACTTCCGACTAAACTACCATGTCAAGGAATTAACAATCCCATTTTCGGGTTGACAGTCATTTTATTAACATACTGAATCGTAAGTTCTAATATAACTCTTATTTATTACAATTCACAAGTAGAATATTAGTTGAAACGTTTGACTCTGAGAGACACATTTAGGTTAGGCATAGTTAGATAAAAACTTTGTTGCATTTCTTTCGCTATCGCATCCTGTAGACAATTGGTTGTCATATACATGAGCATTTTGCTAGATGGCGCTCTTCCCGTTTTATGTTGTTAAAGGGTCAAACGCTCAAGTGCATTCAAGATACTTTAAGTCTTAAAACTGATATTTGTGTCGATTCGGCGCAACACAACTTAACTTATTTGACAGGACTAACCTTATTTTAAGCGTCCTGTCTTTGTCTTTTCGATACAGAAAGAAAGACACAGACCGCTGAAATTAAATTTAGTCCTGTCAAATAAGTTACACCGAATCGACTCCATTGAAGCCCAAATCATTCGTACAGACCTGAGATTATATTCGCGCCGGGGTGTAACTGACATTTGATAAAGAATGTTTGTATTTGTCGGTGCCCCCGATGAATAGAACCCCAGTATATATGGCGGTATAACAGGTGGTAGAGCTGATGCCGGGCTCGACTGTGGAGGTACCACCATTTTACTTGGAGACCTCCTCGAAGTAATTCGGGGGGAAGTAAGAGGACAGCTCACAGGCAAAAAACCAGGAGGCCCACCATGCCTGGGACCGATGGATAGCGGTATATCCATCCCTAATAGCCGGGCCTTATATGGAACAGACTGGTAACGGGCAGCGGCGTCACTGGTGCGAGGTTTCCGGCACCGCGCTCACCAACCCGCCTGCCCAGCGTGTGTGAGTATTGGGCAACTCTTCCAGGATGACCGCCGGGAGTGGTAAAGTCCTGGAAAGGCTTATGTCTAGCAGTGGATGAACTAGGCTGATGGATGGATGGATGGATATATGGCGGCGCGCACCGTTCAATAGCGCTCCGTCTATAGACTGGCTATTCAGATATTAAATAGTTAGTGCAATGGGTAATAGCACTATATTTAAGAATCCAGGGCTTAGGGTTCGAATCCTCGTCGGAAGTATTTTTTTATCGGAGTAGGAAAATTGACGAAAGTATTTTAAGAAATAGTCAAAAATAGGTGCGACGACGAGCGACGCGAGGAGGAGCGTGTTAGAAAACACGTGAATAAATTTTGGAAGCCAAATGAAGCGGAGCTGAGCGAGGTGACCCCCGTAGCTATAACAGAATTCATGAAATACACAAAAAAAAATATCCATTTGCTGGCACATCGCATGGGCACCGATAAATAGCCAGGCCACAGAGGAAGCGCTATTAAACGGTGCGCACCGCCATATGGATGAAAATACTGCTTGTCGGAAGCACCGGCAAATACACACTTCTTTTATATTCAAATAATGTTTGAGTTTGATATATTATGCTCTATGGCCAGTCACGTCATATTACGTTACGAGAGGAGAGCCATTTGTGTTATATGCTCTGTCTGTGGCCATTAGCACAGCACAGAGCATGAGGCCACTGACTGACCGGAACAATTTATGCCTTATTCTTCAGAATAATTATTCTGAGCCTTATTCTAAGGGATTATGATATAGGCACTGAGCAAATGATATAGGTACATGAGTATTATCCATGGACCTATAAATATTATCATCCGCATTTTATGTCATCCTAATGACCTCCTTTTTGCTAAGCTAGCAGCTATCGGTTGTAGTACCTCACATTCACATTTTTCTTCTTCTGTTCAGTAGTTATCTTTCAAATAGAAAACAATATGTCCACTTCGGCAATAGCTCACAACTCACTTTTGAAACCAGCAAGGCTAAAGTTACACAGATGGCAAGTAAAGTAACCGTTATATCCTTAGTAGGAGATGGGAACTATCTTTACCGCGCAATTGTTCATCAAATTAATTCCCTTATGGGCCTTAGTTTTGATTACCGGGCGGTTCGACTTGATCTAGCGACCGCGACAACAGCAGAATATATTTAGCGTTACTGAATTTAGGTCCGAACCCCACAAAATTGACTCCAAAAAGGCTAATCTCCAGCTATATTGATCTACAATCCAAGGATAAGTTCTGGAAGGGAGAAGATATCATAATAGCAGCGGCTGAGTTCTACCTGGTCAACGTAGACAACAATATCGCACCAAAGAGCCACCTATTGTTTACAAACCAACGGGTGATCCAGTTTCCGGAAACATTAACATTTTTACGACAGAAACAACAACGACAGCGTCTCAATCAACAGTAACTCCACGGAAACATTAATGACAAAACAAAACAAAAGTATAGCCTTGGCCAATTGAGCACTACAAGGTTAAAGTCAAAACCATCAGAATTAAAACAAACAACTTCTACTACCAAAGACTCCGAATCGGAATTTACACTATCACGTGAGCACCGGAGCCGACCCCAAAGAGCTCTCTTTGCTGAGAGCTCTGATACAAATCATGACGT
Organism: Ypsolopha sequella; assembly: GCA_934047225.1. Classification (NCBI taxonomy): domain Eukaryota; kingdom Metazoa; phylum Arthropoda; class Insecta; order Lepidoptera; family Ypsolophidae; genus Ypsolopha; species Ypsolopha sequella. The sequence continues at coordinate 7,021,304 of OW204011.1, forward strand.
GTACTTCTGAACTATGCAGAATCAAGAAGGAAAGCTGGACAACCAATATATACCTGGCTTAATTATATTGTCCAAGATGTCAAAATTTTCACGAAAAAACAGAGGTTTTTGGAAAAACATTTTTGGAGACAGGCTCCTCGTAAAGAAGACAGCAGAAGAAATCTACAATTTACACAAAACAGTGTACTACGTGGCTCACTGGTGTCTCGGGTCTTCGCACCCTTGCAGCAGAATTGGTAACATTCAAGGCAATTTCAATAAAGTACGACCTAACTATTTAACAGCTGTGCGTTGCAGTGGAATAGCTTTTAATACCTATTCATTTCATAATAAAAAGAAGTGGGACACTTTTTTTTGTGAAAGTAAAATTTTTCGTAGTTTTAGCCACATATGTATATCTATCTTTAGATAATTTAAGATATTGTAGCTCATGAAGTATCCTGTACTATAGCTCACAATAACTATAATTCACGTGCTTTGCACTGACTGATGCTCAATCTCAGTACCTAGGTCGACACTTATCTGCACAACTTAATTATTTAATAAAATTCCAAAAACATGGAAAGATCTCAGTATAAATGTATTTAAAAATAAATTATTCAATCTTTTAATTGAAAAATGTTATTATACAGTGAAAGAGTTTATTAATGATAAACCAATCTAATATTATATTGTGACATAGATATTTGTTATTGTAATTATTCAAATCTTTGACATGTTTCATTAAAATACAATTATTTTCTTTATAAGTTAAGCCTAAGGCTGAGACCCGACTGCCTATTAATTACATATCTAATTACATCTCATGAATGCATGCTAATGTTAAAAAACCTTTTTATGTTAATTAATTTTATATTCATACGCCTTTCGGCAGAGTGTAGAGCACATAAGTTATCTTTAAGATCAAATATATTACTACCTACCTACATTCATGAATAAACGCATCTTATCTTATCTATCTTATCTTAAAAACAATTTAATTATTTATACAGGGTGTTTGGGGCATCGATGTAATTTTTTTCAGGGATGATAAAGGAAGTGATTTTACACATTTATGACTGAATTTACGTTTGTGCAAAGTTTAATAGTTTTCGAGATATAGACATTTTTTGTTTTGTCTACTTAAAAATAGGTAACAGCAATGAAATTATAATAATTGGCGATTGGCAGTCGCAGTCGTTCGCTACATTCGTGATCTAGATAAAAAAAATCTAGATAAAAGAAAAAAAGATTATCCCTCTATTATTTGTGATCTAGATACAGATTCATTGCTTAGAGCATTGAACTAACCGGAGACCGTACGAATGGCATACCCATCTGCCAAAGGTATGAGACCAGTGGTCATACCATTTATATAAAACTAATTGCCGCGCGTTCCGCGTCATTCTCAGATTTCTCAGAATACAGTGCACGCGGAACGATGTCCGACAAAAATACCGAATTGCAGTATATTTTGGTGCAAAATGAGATCAGAATCATCTAATTTACAAAAGGATAACATTACATTTGTCCAAATATTATTAAATAATGCCCTGAAACAGCAAAAAGTACAAAAACGTTCTGAATCAAAAAATGTTGCCACTAAATCGTACAAGACATAATTTGGGATAATTATTGATGTTGACTATACCACCGAATTATACTTCTATTTTATGTCGACTTTTGCAAATGCCAATTATTAATGTAGCTGCATGATGATAGGATACTGTTTGCATGTTTATTTATTATTGAATTTTTTCAACATATTTCTTACTAAACACTGAAAAAGTAAAACAAGGTTGTAAATGTGTACGTTGAAGATCGGTGTACTTACTTTGGTGTAGTTGTCTATTTTATTGTTTTAAGATATTTACCATCGTTACAATAAGTTACCAAAATAGGTAATTTTAATGTATAAAAGTTTGCCACACAGCAACATAGCTAGTACTAGGACTGCACAAACTCAAATATCGATACATATCGATTTTTGTTAGTAATTGAACCTTTTTTTGCAGATTTTCTAAAGAAGTATTGATTCGAAGTGTCTGGCTGGATCTTAGCTTGTGAAAATCATATTACGTGAACGCCTAAACGCACTAGCGCAATTTGCTTACAACATTTTGAAAATTCCTGTTTCACAATACAATCAAACAAGCTTTTAGAACTTTTTTTCAATTTATTAGCAGACATATTTTAAAATAAGCGTTCATCTGCATGTCCTTTATTGAATGGAAAAAGGCAATGTCTTTCATGTACAGTGGAGACCTCATAAAGCTATACACTTGCAGTACGACATTAGCCCCTACAGAGAAGAATATAAGATAGGTACAAAGTCCAATGTGTCTTACTTGATGCGGTCTCCACTGTACTCGTAAGTGACGTCATCATCACAAATTTTCATAGATATCATTTTTTAACGCGTCTTATTGTCTGACAAAATCCGACTTACGACCTAATTTATGATGGTATCACATCATTTTATAAATACTTAAATACTTATTAAAAAGTAAGACATTTTTTATTTATTATTTATGGTAGACAATAATAGCAGTTTAAAAACCAGCCAAGTGCGAGTCAGACTCGCGTACTTAGGTTTCCGTATTGTGGATGATTAATTTATTTTGTCATTTTTTTTTCGTGTATGTCTCAACCGCTTTATTTTTCCTGTAATTTTTACGTAAACACATAATACCATGATTTTTTAAATATTTTTTGGTCCACCAGTTTTGGAGATAAGGGGGAGGGACATACATATTTTTGGGGTTTTTTAAAGATTTTTCGAAACCAGTCCCAATAAATATAGTAAAAGTATATATTTTTAATACCTTATAATAATAATCTTTTAATACCTACAATGAGGAAGAGTCACGATTTTTGTTAAGTATGTAGATCGATGACAGTAAAAAAAACATGACTTATGGTGAAAAAAATATCCAAATCGGACAAGAAATGTCGAAAGTACAGCAATTTTACTGTAGCAGTTCAAATAACGCCCGCCAGTACCAGCCGCGAGCGCGTGACGTCATCCCACACATACCCGGGGCGCGACCCCGCACGCGCTCTTCAGTTCTGTAGGTGTACTCTGTTTCCCGCGCAGTTCTTGAGCTGTGCTTGTCACGGTCGCTTTGTTATAGATTTATTGTTGTGTATCAATATCCTTAAAAATGTCTTACAAATATTGTGTCGTGCCAAAGTGCAAGAGTACAAGTAGTAGTACGCCCGACAAACTATTTTTTCATGTTCCAACAGACAAAAAAGCTAGAAAAAAGTGGTGTAGTGTTATGAAGAGAGATCCTTTATCAAGCAAAAGTACTCATTACTGTTGCGAAGATCATTTCGACGTAAGTACCTTTCCTACGTTATACCTTATACTTGACGTATACCTATTTCCTCGTATTATTGAGTAAATGTCACCTATTTTATCGATCAATGGAATCAAAAACCTTAAAACTTAATCCTTTTATGTCATATTGTCTCAACCTTAACACAATCGTATGAGGTAATAACAATAAACAATAATCAACGTAGGTATGATATTTGTAGTCCGGGAGACTACCGCATTTTTATCTACGATAATGAATACCTATCAACAATAGGTAATGATTCGAATTTTAATTTCTTTGCTGTAGGACCTATTTTTTGGATCTGCTTTTCTCAGTAAGTAAAGTATTATTTAAAAATAAAATAAAGAATCTTTAATCTGTTTTTACTTTTTACAGGTCGAAAATGACATGGAAAATTATATAAGGTACCGATTGATGGGTGGTCAACTAAGACTAAAAAAAGGAGTTCTGCCGCATAAATTTGACTGCCAAAGAAAGGATAACGCCGTTGTAGAACGGACTGGATATAAAAAAAGACAGCAGATTGAGTACTTTGAAAGAGTGCTTAATCCGGAAGTTGGTCATGAAAACCTAATAACACAAGAAGAGTTCGTGGTGTGTGAAACGATTGATTTTAATTCAAATGATACAGAGGCTATAAACCCGCTTGAAGAAGATAATGCGGCAAATCTACACAATGATCCTAAATATAAATCACTCGCAGTGCAAGTTAATATAAAGCCAAAAGTTCGAAGCAAGGGCATTAATACTGACGCCGGTTTTGACCGGGTTGAAGAGTTTGCTCTTAAAATAAAAACGGTGAAACCAAAAGAACATCGTCGGGATCATCATCGGGAACCAATGCATGATAGCTTCACATCTTACTCTAATACCTCATCAGTTTCTGCGAGCCTAAGTGGATTCAGTGTAAATACTGACGCCTGTGAAATGAAACGACAAGTAGATACTGAGTTATTTAAGGAACACATGCAAAAAGGAACTTTAATGTCTATATCTAGAGAACCTAAGCTTTTTCTCGGATTACCATCGCAAGTGTATTTCTGTTTAGAATATTTGAGTGAATCTACTGAGAGACCTCTGATGGATGTATTATTGAGCTTGAAAAAACTGAGATGGCGTGAACCGAATTCCGTGCTTGCTGTTCAATTTGGAGTTTCGGAATCTACAGTCGCCAGACATTTCAAAGAAACAATACCTAAGGTTGCTCAATGCATGGAGAAACTGATTTTTATTCCTCCTCGCGACGATATTCGCTCAAATCTTCCGATACCTTTTAGGAGGCGTTATTCAACAGTCGTCAGCATCATAGATTGTTTAGAAATTCAAATCGAGAAACCTAGCTCAGCAGTACATCAGGCGCTGACGTGGTCACAATATAAAAATGCGAATACTATAAAATATCTAATATCGATAACACCTAATGGACTTATAAACTTCATATCCGAAGGTTATGGAGGAAGGACATCGGACGCCCTTATCTTTGAAGACTGCGGTTTTCTTCAGATGTTATCCCCCGGTGACGTAGTGATGGCTGATAGGGGATTTAAGAATATAGCTCATTTACTTGAACGTCAAGGTTGCAAACTTTTAAGGCCTCCTAGCGTTGATTCGGGATCAAAACTAAGTAAAGAAGAAGTTTTAGAAACTAAAAGAATAGCGGCCCTTCGAGTACACGTCGAGAGAAGTATAGGGCGTTTAAGGGAGTTTGAAATGATTGCACCTCATGCATGTGTTGACATTGATTATGTTAGAATATTAGACTATGTTGTGACATCTGCTTGTGGAGTAGTTAATCTTCAAGAATGCTTATTTAGAAACCAAGTTTAAAATAAAACAATATTTATATCTTAAGCCATCTGTTTATTTTTATACCTTAACCTAAGTTTTGACCAATTTAGGAAAGACTGAGTGTTTCCAAAAACTTGTTGACTTTTCCAAAAGATCTTTGCAGTAAATTTCATCAAAATCTTCTTCAAAGATTTCTACTTCTTTGTTAGCTTCAAAATTCTTATCAGCAACACAAAAAAGCCCTTTAGTTTTGTTGCAAAAAAACATTTGCAGCTGGATTTGACCTTTTGATTTGTTTGTGAGACGATTATTTTTAATAAAGCTTTCTTTGCCTTGTGTGGTCATGGGACATTTTATTTCTATGACATATTCTTGTGTTAAGCCATCAGGAGATGCACCTAAAATAGGCCAATCACTTTTCAAAAACAGCCCACCATTTTCGATTACAAATTTTCTCAATTTTGCTACTTTTGCCCTAACATCAGGTTCCAGTACTTTGCCTCTTCGCATTGCAGGAGTTTCTGGTATGGTTGCACCGAATATTTGCTCAACTAATGAACCATCAGGGGTTTTGCAATGGGCGGCGTCGTGTATTTTTGACGCGGTTATTCTGCAATATCGCATCTCATGCCATAAAGGAGACTGAGCTTGAGATAGAGTTTCTTGTTCTATTTTTGAACACTTTTCTGGTGTTTGTTTTGTTGTACAATAATCGATGAAGCCTTGTGCACTGTTCGTGTCGTTACCTTCTTTTTTATAATCATTTATCAAGTTATGCAATGATAATTTCGTAAGTTCATTCTGTGTAACGTAACTTGTTAACTGAATCCTAATAGAATTTAACTGTATATTGTGCACCAGTTTGTTAAAAAATTGTTCACTTCTTACATTAGCGTTATCGTCAATATCTCCAGCGCTGGAACCGATATCTTTGGCTTTTATAAATTTCAAGGTTGTGCCCACTGTGGCCAGTTTTGGTTTGGCCCAATAACATTTTTTTTCAGTTGGAGAAGGCTCTTCACTGCGTCTGTGTATCCACATAAGAAATGCTACACTATGTTTGCAACCTCCTTTTTGTGCAGCACAATCATGACAAGTAACATCAATAATAGTTTTATCATTTTCTTCACATTTGAGAGTGCAGCTATAACCTTTAGTTTTTACTTTATGCTCCGGTGTTATTCTTGCCTTTACTGTGCACACATTTCCATTTCTTTGGACTTGGACATACCCTACGGCATCGTCGCCATATGACTCTCGTACAGACCTGTAATAATCATACAGCATTAAATACCTACATCACATTACCTGATGCGGTTGCACCATTTAAGTGCATCGAAACAAAAAACATGGTAGGTATCCGCTAATGTTAGTTAATCTACGGCGCGCTCCCGGTCTATAATGTTTAGGTGAACTTGAAACCGGCACTTACTAAATCGCAATGAATCATGCCTGCAGTTGCCTGCTTACAAAAACATCAACTCGAACTCCGTAGGAAGAAATAATGTAGGTACTTGACTTGACTAACGTTTTTATGATGGAGTGTGTTATGCTGTCCATGTACCTTTTTACCCAGGTTATTTTATTATTTTCACATTACCTACCGCAACAGCCATGGGAAAAAGTACCTAGGCCTAAACTCACTAACTAACACATTAAATTTGGTAGGTACTTACCGTTGAAGCTTCCAACCTCGGATTTCAGCGCTGGTATACTTCACATGATTGTTTAAGTATTCAAAAACCATGAAAGAATCCACTTTAGGTAGATTATCTGACTGTCCTTTTTCGAATCCATCTTCCAATTTGTTGCTCATTATTACAGAACACCGAAACAATAAACCGATAATGCATAAAACTCGAAAAAAAACCGAGTGTTCGCTACTAATCACGAATGTGCGTACTGGACGACTGCGATCGCGCGGGGTCTGTGTGTGATGACGACATCGGTATCCACGGGCGGGAGGCGCGCGTTTTAAAATCAAGCCCGATAAAATATTAAATAACTTTGCCATTTATGGACGGATTTCAAAAAATCAAAAAGTAGTGTACTCAGAAAATCATAACACATGCAATGTAATAGTCAAAATTGGATTCTCCCGTTATGTGACTTATCCTCATTTGGTCAAATTGTATTTTATAAAATATACATATTTTTACTTTATTTTTTATATTTCTCATTTGTGCTCAATTTTTTTAAATTGCTATAGTATTACTGTAATTGGCCAGTTATGATCTATAATTGACATTTTTTTTCATATTTTTAGGTCTATCAGTTTTGGAGATAAGGGGGGGGGACGTACATATTTTTGGGGTTTTGTCGAAACAAGCGCCAGTAAAAATAGTAAAAGCATATATATTTATTTGAAGTTTTCTATAATTTGCCAGTTATGATCTTTAATTGACATTTTTTTCATATTTTTCAGTTTACCAGTTTAGGAGATAAAGCGGAGAGACATACATATTTTTGAGTTTTTTTTAACATTTCTCGAAACCAGTGTCAGTAAATATGTTAAAAGTATATAGTTTTAGAATCCACTTTTTAATATCTACAATTTAATACCCATTTTGTATTTTTAGGCTAATATTCTTTATTTTTCTCACTTTTGTTTTGGAAATATTTTGAACAATTTCAAATTTTTAATATTTTTTTACACCCTTATACGTGGGCAAATTAATGATATTTGTATGCTAAATTTAATGTATTTATCTTTAACGGTGCTAAAGTTATGAGGCTGTGACGGACAACGGAGTCTCACCGTAAGGTACCTTTTGTACCTTTCAGGTACTACGGAACTCTAAAAACGACTGTTGGAATAAGAAATCAATAGAACTCGCCACAAATATGAATTTTGCCTATAATAGGTTGATTCTATGGGAAAGAAGTTTGAGTTTTTCAAGCAAGTCAGGACAATCAATAATACCATTTATAATTTTCAGTAGGAAAATAATAAAGCCGATTCTGAAGGCTTTAATCTTAGTTTTAGTGCTGTCAAAACATAAAATTTTCCAAAGTAATTTAACTTCTAACCCTAACAGTTAAGGACTATTTTGCAATGAAGAAAATTTAGTTTTGACAGCACTAAAACTAAAATTAAAGCCTTCAGAATCGGCTATAATATCAGCTATGTTACGACGGTGATGTTTTTGACAGGAAATGAAATAGGCAGTATTTAAAGATATCTTACGGTAATATAAAATTCTGATAAAGCGTTTCTGAATTCTATCTATCCTCGTAATGTATACGTCATACATGTGGTTCAAACAAGCGTATTCGAGATTGCTGCTAACAAACGCGCAGTAAAGAATTTTCAATGATTTGATATTTTTAAGTTCCTTCGAACATCTCATGATGAAACCTAAGACCTTGTTTGCTTAATAAACAATAGCTTTAATATGATCATCAAACGTAAGTTTTGAATAATGTATGACCCCCAGATCCCTAACATTACCAACCCTCTGGAAGGAGTGAGATTTAAGTTTATGATCGAAAGTAGTTCCCTACTAAATCCTTGCAGGTGAACGTAATGTAGGAGCACTTTGAGGGATTGAGACACAATTTTTAGTTGATTCAGCAAAGAGTAAGCATCAAGTCAATCCAGGGGTCACAATATCTAACTATTGTCGTAAACTGTTAGCAGAACTTATCGATAATTAAATACCGTCAGTTATTATTATTTATTATTATTATTTTCTTGTGTATGGCTTCTGATAATGTGTGTGACTAACACTTTAATTCCGCCAATGTCACGTCATAAACCAAAGCACTGTATTAATGAAAAGTAATTTTCTAGCATTAACTTGGTGACGCAACGGATGCCATCTTATCGTGTACAGATAAATGACACTGTGTGTGAATGTGATTGCGTGTGTATAGTTTTAGCTAGTGTTTGATAATTGTTTCGTGTGCATAATGCAATATAATGCGTGCATAACGATGTAATCGAAAAATGCATTAGTAATCAATATGTGTGTGTCTGCGCTGCCTCGCTCCCACCGAAAGCGGCAGACTTTTTTGCATAGAATTTAAAATCAGTACTTGTAAACTCTCCGGTTGGTTTAATACTCAAAGGTCTTTATGAATCGTGATCTCGCGTTCGTTCCGTATAGAGCGTGACGCGCATGATGCGCGTCATATTAGTCTACTTCGGGTATCAACTGCATCAATGCGATTTATTTATTACCAACATAACAAATGCAAACACTTTTGCCCATGTGGTGATGTGGCTTCATGCGACTGAAGCAATGTCTATATGGAAATATGAAAATGGAGCCAGCTTTTCGGCCGTGGTTGCTGAAGTTATATGCCGTATTCAAAACTAGATACCTACGTAAAAATACGTACGTTACGTTTATAGAAAAGGTCATTCCAAATTACAACTGAAGAAATTCGCGTCAAAATTGTTCCGATTTGTTTCTATGCATGACGCTCTTTGATGCGCTTTGACAAAACGGACCATACAAATCGCGTCAAGAAACCAATGCAATATGCGCAATTCGGTACGATGCCCTACCTATCAACAGCGCGTTCCGCATGACGCTAATAGTGCCAACACTAACATCAAACTACTCACGCCCATCTAGTCATTCCAAATTAAAGATGGGCGCGGGAAAATTTATTTTGGGAAAATTCCCGGGTTAATTCACGTTTGGGAAAATTCCAGGTGTTTATCGGGGAAAATTCCCAATCGGTGGGTTTTTTAATTTTTCTTCACAAATACTATGAAACTTTGAATGAAACTTGAATGATGCAGGTGAAAGAGGAAGTCACAGCCAACATTTTATTTTCTTACACTTAACTGCGAAAATATGCGCTTTGGAAACTACAGGCACTTGAAAATATTTAATTAAAAGTTTAAGTAACTGATCTATATTTTTTTTGTGATAAACTGCTGACGCTATTACAAACACTTTTTACTGATAAAGTTTTTCTGAAATATGCATTAATTATAAGAAAAAAAAAATATTGAATTATTTTTTGTATGATGAAAACAATGATACTGTCAAATAAAGAAGGAATTTCTGTCATTTAGCTACAATATGGCAAATCTACCTATTAACCATGGTTGAAAGAAAGAAATTAATGTATTTGGGGACAAAAAGAATACATGGAAAAGCAAAATATACGTACATAATAACTATTAACTTAAAACTAGTACTTATAATTAACATATTGTAGTTTTTGTATTTAATTCTTGTGTATATATTAGTTTTATTAAACTTTAATATTTGTATGCCACTAAGGCGCAGCATGGCTTGGACATACCAATATGTAATATCTAATATGACCTATTTTGAACAAATAAATGATTTTGATTTGATTTTGATTTGATTTGACATATTAAACACAATAATCAAAGATAATAAGCTATTCCATGCATTCAACGTCACTAAATTGGCCATAACTCAGCATGGTGCTGTGACGTAATAATACATACTCACACAAATATAATGTATGCATACTACGCCACAACGCTTGGTATTCTGTTACAGCCAGGTTGGGAGTGATATGCGATTGCGAACGCAAAAGTTTGGTTTGCCATAGGTAGTGCCAATTAAACATGTACATTTTACAATTTTTTTTTTGTTGAATAGTGCAGGATTTATGTACTTATCATGTTAAAGATTTAAATATGGTTGATAGCTTGATAGCTTTTATTTCAAAATATATTAAAACAAAATGTCAAAATGAAAACATCCTAATATTTTCCCAAACGGGTGTTTTCACGGAAACTTTCCAGTAATTTTCCCGCAATTGGAAATATTCCCGGTTGGAACCCATCTCTTATCCGAATGGACAATGGCGTCCATCTATGCTTAAACATATGATCCATTCGGAACGCTTTTGATGCGACATGGACGTTGACACATCAAAGTGACAGAATGTATAAAAATTTGTTTTAGGTTTCGTGAATACAAAGGGTATACTTTACTATTTTACTTTATTTGGTCCGAGAAGTGATTTCCCCTAACTTCAATCTTTGAGTTATGGTTTAATTATAAACTTTTATGCTCCAAATAATTTATTTTTCAAACTGCCGCCAGTCAGCTGTCTTTTTTCAGGTCACTCACAGTGCAAACATTCTAAAGCATGGACGATGATAGCATTACATGGCGTCGTTCATGATGTCATCTATGACGTCATAGCGACCATTGTAGGGCTATCGTTATCGCGCTGACACTGCCTTGGAATGACCGTTGACGCGATAAAATCGATTATGTCGTCATTCGGAACGCGGTGCAAGTTTAGCATGGAGATTGGAGCCGCCATGTTTTTTGTTGATTATTTGCGCATTTCTTTCCGCTGTTAATTGAAAATTAATTACATTCTGTAACGTTTAGGTAGTGTAGTTTTAGTTTTATGAAGTTCTGCATTAAATCCGGATCATGGAAGACGAGTATAATGACTCACAAGACTCTATAAACGACGCTAATAGAAACAGTGATGGCAACGACAGTGGCGGTGATGCGCCGAAAGACTTTGGCGATGGTTTCGGTGGCTATGACGAAAGCTACGATGATGAAGACGGTGGCGGAAGGAACGGGCGCAATGGTAGAGGCAACTTTAGGTAAGGAATTCATGACCATTAAGTACACATGATGTATCATAATTATCGTTCGTGTGTAAAGTATGCTTTCTTAACCTGAATATTTTTCTATATTTACGTTTAGGGGTCGTGGTAGGGGTCCGCCACCGGGATGGATGAACGGTCCTCCACCTATGCGCTTCCGGGGTCGTGGTTATGGACCTGGAGGCCCGCCGATGAGAGGGCGTGGCTTTTTTCGCGGCAGAGGAGGCCCCCGCTTCAATAATGGACCTAACTTTGACAATAACTGGGGTCCTATGGGACCTCCACCTCCAGGAATGATGGGTGGGCCGCCACCATTTGGGCCTCCTCCTGGTATGATGGGGCCTGGTGGACCAATGGGTCCTCCGCCTAATATGATGGGTCAGCCACCTCCGTTTGGAGGACCACCTGGTATGCCGCCCCCAAATATGGTAAGTTTTCCTAATTATTCACTAGCCTTTTGCTTGAATTAAAATTATCTTACTTCAGTTCCCTTTACCCTGTGAAGCTTGAGCCATCCTCAGAATTTCTTTTAGGTTACAATGACATTAATCAATAAAATTTATCAAAAGTTGTTGTTATACAGTAGAAGTTTGAATGAAGTTGCAGAAGATCATATGTTTGTATGAGACAGAACTGGTAGTTTTCAAATACGTCATATAATTCTAAATTAGTACCGGGGGCGATGAATCCTGCACAAACTCTCCGCCATTGTGAGTATTGTGCGCTTCCCCCTGGTCAGTTAGCCCATAGGTCATAAAATTTCCTCATGTAATTTTCCTGTGTATCAAGTTTTCTGTGTTGCGCCTAGGAAAAGTAATGTTTTTAGGGTTCCGTATCTAAAAGGTACTAAAGGAATCTTTATAGTGAGACTCTGTTGTCCGTCCGTCCGTATGTCACGTCCTCATAACTTTAATACCGTGAAAGATAAAGACATGGAATTTAGCACAAAAATAGCATTAATTTGCCCACATATTACGATGTGAATAAAAATATGAAAAATTTGAGAATGTTCAAAATATTTCCAGAAGCAAAAGTGAGAAAAAAAAAAATATTTTCCTTAAAATGCAATATGGGTATCAAATTGTAGATATTAAAAAGCTGATTGTAAAAATATATACTTTTACTATATTTACTGGCCTTGGTTTCGAGAAACCTTTAAAAAACCACAAAAATATGTGTGTCCCCCCCCCTCTTATCTCCAAAACTGGTGGACCAAGAAATATAAAAAAAATCATGTTAATATATGTTTATGTATAGATTACAGAAAAATAAAGCGGTTGAGAAATTCACGAAAGAAAATGACAAAATTAAGTTAATCATCCACAATACGGAACCCTAGGTACGTGAGTCTGACTCGCACTTGGCCGGTGCTTTATTTTTTGTGTGAGTAGTAAAAAATAAGAAAAAAATATATTAAAAAAAAGGAGATATCATCGTGCCTGATCGATGCTTCAGGGAATCCAAGGGCTGGATCCTATTTTGGGCAAAGATTATGCCTCACGATTCAACAAGGCAATGCCACCAGCCTATTAGGTACCCTGCCAGGTGACGACAGCAATTTGGGTTCCATTTTTTATTTAGTATAGTTTTATTTTGTTTATACTTGTATATTGATAGGTAATTTTAATTCATAGTTAGTTTAGTTTTTTATAAAAGTAAATATTTTTACAATCAACTCTTCAATAGCTACAATTTGACACCTAAAACTTAAAATATCTAAAATTCAGAAAAATTGAATATACAAATGCAACAAAATTAGTAAATATCTGCCCTAGGGCATGCTAGCTTACCCTGGTGCTTGGCGGTTTATTTTTTCGGTCTTGTTTTTAATTTTTTTACTTGTCATATACATGAAATTCTCATTGCTTGACCAGCAAAAGTTCTGGGTACACCACTCCTCTATCTTATGTCTCACTCATCTGTTCTTCTACAGCAGCCAGGTCCAGAGCTCTGGGTGGAGACTAAATCTGAAGACGGCAAGTCCTACTACTACCATGCGCGGACTCGAGAGACGACATGGACCAGGCCGCAGGAGTCGCCGACCTGCAAAGTTATTACTCAGCCAGAAATGGAGGCTATGGCTGCTTCTGGTGAGCCTGGCTTAAAAACTAGCCTTTTTTAATAAGATCTCTACATGTGGCCACTTTCTCCCAAAACCTGTATCACCAAAATGGTTTTTACTCAGGTCCTTAAAGTCAAAGTACAATGATATTATGCATAGCAAAATTCCCATCATAGCAACTAGCAAAAACCGCATCAAAATATTAATGGTTCTCAAGTTATTAGTGAAAACACCTATATATCTACATATACTCACACCTACCTCCCAGGGAACTAGGCAGAGTCTATAGATCTCCATCTGCTACGCCCTGGGACACTTCTTTTAACATTCATTAAAGCAAGCCATACAAGGTTTTTGTATTCCAGGTGCTTTAGAATGAATTATAAATTATTATAAATTTAATTTATAATTCTCTCAAAAGCACCTGGTATTTATGAGTGAATGTATGACATACTGGAGAAGGGTGAAGTTAAAAGCACCTGGTATTTATGAGTGAATGTATGACATACTGGAGAAGGGTGAAGTTAAAAGCGCCTGGTATTTATGAGTGAATGTATGACATACTGGAGAAGGGTGAAGTTAAAAGCGCCTGGTATTTATGAGTGAATGTATGACATACTGGAGAAGAGTGAAGTTAAAAGCGCCTGGTATTTATGAGTGAATGTATGACATACTGGAGAAGAGTGAAGTTAAAAGCGCCTGGTATTTATGCGTGAATGTATGACATACTGAAGAAGAGTGAAGTTAAAAGAGCCTGGTATTTATGAGTGAATGTATGACATACTGACGAAGAGTGAAGTTAAAAGCGCCTCGTATTTATGAGTGAATGTATGACATACTGGAGAAGGGTGAAGTTAAAAACATCTGGTATTTATGAGTGAATGTATGACATACTGAAGAAGAGTGAAGTTAAAAGCGGCCGGTATTTATGAGTGAATGTATTACATACTGAAGAAGAGTGAAGTTAAAAGCGCCTGTTATTTATGAGTGAATGTATGACATACTGAAGAAGAGTGAAGTTAAAAGCGCCTGGTATTTATGAGTGAATGTATGACATACTGAAGAAGGGTGAAGTTAACAGCACCTGGTATTGCAGTGCTTGCATGACTAGTTTGATGGATGCGTAAAAAGGGAAAAGGGTATTTTAGGATTGTAGCAGATGGAACTCTGTACTCTCTGCCTACCCTCCTGGGAAACAGGAGTGAGCATATTATGTATGTATAAGTTACTGGCCAAACCTGGATTTTAGGATAGTTTTTCAAAAGTCTTGCAAAAGAGAGCCGGTAGGTTAGGTTAGAAGGTTAAATAACCGACACAAATAACCTTCTTGGTTATTTTTTTATAACAACCCAAAACCACTTTGGCCTAGTCACTCCACTACCTTTCAACAATTTCTGTTTAAATTGTTTTTCATCACAGGTCAAATGCCGGGAATGGGCGCGCCTCAACAGATGCCCATGAACGCGGGGCCGATGGGTGGACCCATGGGCATGATGCCGCCGGGGGTGGCACCCCCCACGTCGGGGTCCGGACCACCCTTCATGCAGCCCCCGCCCTGGGCGACCAAGCCTGATAACGGTGAGTGTTTTGAGTGTGAAAGAGCCAGAAGTCTATATATTTTATTATTTTATTAAATTGTAGAACCAGTTAGCCAATCTACAAGTATTCACTATCTCCAGAGACATGCCGAGACTTTGTCACGAAAATCTGTAAATCATGCGAAAACCTCCATACAGACGCTATCACAAAATTGCGAGTTATAATTTATTTAAATATTATTAGAGTGCATTACAAACTAGAAAATATCAATCAGAAACAAACCCAAAGACAAGAATTTGTAAAAATTCCCCGAGCCAGGATTCGAACCTGCAACCTCTTGTTATCAAGACAAGCGCGCTACCAATTGCGCCACCGAGGTTCCTACCTAGACTGGCGAATTCTTCTATCATACTTGTCACTGTTATTTTTGCATCTGCTTGATATACTAGCTTGGACTGCACATACAGAATGCTCACGAGGGCGTTATGTGATTTCACGCCTTGTTCTTAAGAAACAGATGGCGCTGTCGTCGCTACAATATTGTTGCTTCAGACAGTTAAGAAATTCACAGTTGGATTTGTTTCTGATTGATATTTTCTAGTTTGTAATGCACTCTAATAATATTTAGAGTATTCATAGCGATGGATTTCGCAAAATAAACATAATCTATAATTTATTTATTTACATATTACAGCTATTATAACAGGTAATCCTAATACAATACAGTAAGAAGTCAAACAACTTAATTTAACATAAACATCCTAAATAACAACTAATACATCAGTTTTTCAGTAACATAAAACCCACTTAGCAGCCCTTACGAACTCGCTCAGAGAACAGTGGTTAAGGTCAATTTTCTTCGCGACCAGCGGGCCTATTGTGTATCTCTAGTTGCCTTCTGGACTGGGTGTCTATCATCAAAAACATAGATATACTATCGAATTCCGATGTCCTAAGGATATTTTCGCACTTGAAGTGACGACACAGATTGTTAATAGTTCAATACCCACTAAAGGCAATTTTGAAATTTCAGTTTTTAGCTATGTTTTTGATGATAGGCACCTCGTGCAGTTGGCAACTAAAGATACACAATAGGGGGGCTGATTTAGTGTGCGCATGGTGCGTGTCAAAGGTGCTTTTCCGAGCAAATTGGTCCTCCCGTGGGGCACCGCGAAAAGAAGCGGCATCCTGCGCTTGTGTACATAGTCATCCGGTACACACAATTTCACCCCCTCCAGTAGGTATGCTCGGATTGGCAAGTTTACCTCGAATGGAATGTTATAATATTTTAGGCTAAGTGGAATTAAAAATCGTGAAATTTGAGTAAATACAAACCCCTAAAATACATAAAGTTGACGGTTTTTTACACGACTGTCCCGAAAAAATGGATTGTGTAGTTTATTTCACGGTTCATGTATGTATTTTTCTTTATTCCATCATATCTTCTAAACGCTTTAACCAATTTGGATGAATGAGCTGTCATTAGGATCTCTATACCATCCGGATTGGTACTGGGTATAAAAGTTTTAAATAAAAATATAAAAAAACACGACTGCCATAATTTCAAAATAAAATTAACTTAGTAAAGACACCCAGTGCAATCGGTGAACATACAAAACAACTATGGCAGTCCTGTTTTTTTAATATTTTTTATTATTTATTTTTTACAAAAAGTGTATCCAAATGTAATTTTATTATTTTTGATAAAATCAATACGAGTCGAACATCGAAAATGGTGTCTAGATTTTCGAATTTATTGAAACAATTAACTTAAATAACTTTAAAATAAAAATAAAAAGGACTAAAATAGAGATACATCTAAACTAAACTAAAAATTTATAATATATAAATATTTCTTATATAGTGTAACCGCGAGGTTACAGAAAATGCAGAGCTGATGAGAAAGGGAAAATGGATGAGGTGACACGGGTAAGATGTGGGAAAAAACGTGAGTGAACTAACCTTTGTTCTGGATGGTTGCTTTGAGCCGGCGAATGCGCCGCGTGGCGTCCCTTCTTGTTGGGCTGATCGAGCTGGTCTTGAGCAGGGATGAGCAGGATGTATTGGTTGGTGGAGTAATGTGAACACGACACTGGTATAAGCGCTAGGTACGCGAGATTTATCGGCGTGTCGCGGCGCGAGTGTGCACACGTGTGTTTCGGGAGACGTCCGCCGCGGAAGAGAGCGAACAAGCGCCGGCGCGCGAGTCTTTTCCTTTGGCGCGAGGCGCTATGGTGCAAGATTACCCATGCGCATCATGCGTCACGCTTGTGGCGTGAACATATAGTTTATCTTTTAACGTGTTTTAGTTCATTTTTAAGGATATTTTTGTCTAGATTAATAATAATCAAAAATAATGTTTGAAATTCTTGCCAACAATCATGTTTCTCCTGAAACAAATTTACAATTTTGCGCCCGCGACGAAATCGGCACGATTGTGTTGTCTTCGTATGTTTGATGGAGCGTACACCTTATGGCAAAATGAAACAGCATGATATTTAGCCGCGCCCACAACTGACTTATGACTTGTCTGCTCTTCAGTAAAATGGCTTTTCGATGGGGGCTAAAGGCAAAAGACAAAAATGCATCAGTTAAGGTAGACTTTATTATGGAGATTTTGTGACAAAGACAATCTGTCTTGTCTCTGGGTATGGTGAGTATGTGTAGGTTGGGTAATGAGCGGTTTTCTGGTTGTTTTTTTTTCTTAGTTCTTAGCTTTGCCCTAGATGGCACTGTCCATGTCACCATAGATAAAATCTGTTTCGTTGCAATCAATGTCAAAGTGATTTTTCATTTGAATCGGTTCAAATTTTGTCTTTGATTCTGTTGCTAAAGAATACGACAGTGCCATCTAGGAATCTTATTTAACACTAAATTTGACATAAGGAAAAACGCTAATTGGTTCTACAGTGACTGAAACAATTAAATAATTGACTTCTGGTTCATTTGTTTATGCTTTTTAACAGGAAAGTGGCCGAGTTTCTTCTTTATGTATGAACAATTTATTAACATGGTAGCAATATTACATATCTCTCGAATATACTATACAATACAGGGTGTTAAGATGAAGTTGCGGAAGCCGGAAACTGGCGATAGTGACCATGCATACTAATTTTCGTGGAAAAAAAAAAACAGTTGTCTCATACACTTTGTTCAAGCAGCTATGTAACTTTTCTATGGATCAGCTGATATTTTCTCGCGGTTCGAGGGTTGGCTCCGTAGTAAAACTTGTTTGTATGGACGAGTACTATCACCAGTTTTCGGCTTCCGCAACTTCATCTTAACACCCAGTATACAGGTTGAAAATGAACCTTCCAGCTATATTGAAAAGTATGAATCAGAATTTCTCATAGTTTTATTGGGAGTATTTTCCAAATATCGAACAAATGGCTAACCTACGCGACGCGACATGTGGCTGACAATGTCAGTGACAATAGATCGTATGGCCTTCCCTTCAACGAGCCTCAGACCCCCAGCCATCAATGAAAAACATTAACGGCGCCCTTGGCACACGTCCCCGCAACGCACCCTCCTGCCTCCTTGATTTTTTATTATGGAACAAGACAAAAGTAACTAAACATATAATGGTACCGATTCGGTGAAGCACATCTTAAGTTATTTGATAGGACTAAACTTAATTTAATAGTTCTGTCCTTGTCTTTTCGATAAAGAAAGAAAAAGACAGGACGCTTAAAATAAGGTTCGTCCTGTCAAATCAGTTAAGACGTGTTATGCCGAATTGATACCATTATCTTTATTTCGAACATAAAATAGTTTCCTTTGATATAGCTAGCGGGTTCATTATCAACCTGTATAAATATATATATGAGAGCGAAAGAAACAACCATAGAACCTCTGCCACAACAGTATGTCACCGAACGCTGTAAAGGTTTGCACAGATTATGTTCCTGAGAAAATTTATTCACATGTATCAATATCAGTATGCCCTTGTGTCAGTAATGAAGCTCTTCGACAGTTGTATTTCCCATATAACACCAAGCGGTGTTTGAAGTGCAGCACTGTGATTGGCCGACTCGTCGCCCAAGTGTTGCTTAATTTTCTCAATTGGCACTAAGTCTTGTAAATTAGTGTGATGTGGAGAATGCCAAATTAATACTTGTCGATTTTCCTTTAGAAAAAAATACCGAATTGTCAGATCAAGATATGCGTTTTGAAATGAACTTGGAGGGGCAATTGGAAGATGAGAAAGGTTTTATGCCACCGCCTAGGCCTAGGATGCCATTTATGCCTTGGGCCAATAATCCTGATCGCGGTGAGTCTATGGTGCTGATTTCTACTTGATCTGTTCTTGGTACTGGGTAAATATAGAATTTTTCTTCCGACTACCACATTATTAGAAACATTATGTACGTAAATAGGAAATAAATTTGTATTTAAAATCCATAATACACTGCATTGACTTTATAAAATTTGTAGCAGCTGATCAAAGACTTGCAAGAAGTTTTATTGTGTAGACACAGCCACTGGATGCAACCCTGTTTTCGTGTATTTTAAAATTTTCAATAATGAATTACTTTTATATTTGAGTTGCCTTTATTTAAATGTTTTAATTTTTCATTTTGTGATACACAAGAAACCTTGTTGCGTGCTCCAAAACTTAAACTCCTTGTTCTAATGATCATACTGAACAATTTTCGTACTTATTTTTTAATACACCTGCTAGATTATTTGCCTGCAAGGTTAGATATTTTAAACTAGTGTTTTATTATCAACCACTAGCGCCATCTAGGGGATAACATTAACATCGCTTAAGTAAGCAATCTGTGGACTAGTTTTACATATCGTTATGTTGGTATTTCTGGAAGTAACCGGATAAACTTTACTGACTGTTTATTTTTATTAAGGATGAGTATTTTCAAACCTTTAGATGAATAAATATGTTAAATTGTAGAAGATGTTTTATAAATTCATTACGTTTTTCGACGTCATAATTTATATTCTATTGAATCTATCTTAGAACTTATTATCAAAAGGATACGTTTGTTTTGTTTTGAAACATTGGCAACAGTGTCAGACTATATACTAAATATTACTACGTATTAAAGCCGATTTTGAAGACTTTAATTTTAGTTTTATTTATGTCAAAACTAAATTTTCTTTATTGCAAAATAGCCCTTAAATGTGAGGAACATGAGTGAATAATTTTAGTTTTGACAGCACTAAAACTAAAATTAAAGCCTTCAAAATCGGCTACATAGACTAGCAGTTCCCATACATCAGTTTGTAGCCACAAAAAGGTGTAAAATTCTAACGAAATCTAGATGGCGTTGCTAAATCCTCTAACGAACACGATGCTAAAAAAGACCGATTGGTGACGCTAGTGGCACAGCGATGTCACGTAACATGAAAATAATTCCTACCTCGATAAGAGATATCGCTGAACTATTCACTGTTAGTGTTGTCAACTTAGCGCCATCTAGTTTTTCTAAGCAAAACTATTACAGCCACATGTTTACTTGGTAACCATGAGAGTTTACTTTCAGCCAATTAAACTAATTATGCTTATTTGCAACACTTGGCAACACCTAGTGCCGTAAGGGCGCGTAAAAAATTTGCTACGCCTTGATGTGTCGGAGTTGTCGGTCTAATACGTAGTAATACTTATAGTCTATGGTCAGACTGATAAACAGTTCAGAGTTGGCACGAAAATGTTTCTTGTTTTGGCTTGTAATTTTGTCATTGTTTCATGTTATTTTTCGCAGATGTATTAAAAAACATCGTTTAATAAACGTGCGAGTGTCGATATTTCTCGTCTCGACTTTTTTTTGCCTCGACCACCTCTCGGGAAAAAAATCAGTCATGACTTGAAATATCGACCATTTCGCACTAGAATCGAATTCTGCAATTTTCCTTCCCAAACAGGCAGTAGCCATATTAATTTCGTACGGCGGAGTAGTTAAAAATATCACAAGTTATTCAAGACAATTGTATAGCATGCTCATACATGTGGGAAAAGTTGTGGTGCACCTGCATGCTTAGTATGTGCTATAGATATAGCTTCTTTCCATCCTACTTGCAACTTGCAAGTAGGATAGACAGACGTTGTATCCACGGCTCGTGCTAGGGGTACTGTTATTATGTTTCACCTTAGTTTACGTTTTTGTTACCTTCTTTTCAGCATCGGAAGACGGTATTCCCAGTTTGTTCAGCAAAGAGGCGATCCCACCTTTCATGCAACCGCCGCCCTGGGCTACTAAACCTGATGGTTGTTATTTTTTTATTTATTTCATTTACAGATGTTTCAGGGTTTCGGCACAGAGAAAGCAGAGCAGTAGCGGAGCGCGATGTTAGCGTGGCGTCAGCGGGCTAATTACCATGGCAGTGGCGTGAATAGAACTTTTTGCTGGAAAAGCAAACAATTGGTCAAGAACAACAATAAAAAAAATATGAAAAAATTTAAATATCACTTTGAAAAAAAAAAATTTGTATGACGCCAGGGTAGACAATTTCTACCCTAGAGTGAAAATCTCCTATACAATTTTTTTTTTCAAAGTGATATTTAAATTTTTTTATATTTTTTTTATTGTTGTTCTTGACCAATTGTTTGCTTTTCCAGCAAAAAGTTCTGTGCACGCCACTGGGCGTGAATAGAACTTTTTTCCGGAAAATAAATCAGAAAGTCAAGTTTGACATTTAAAAAATATGAAAAAATTTAAATAACAATTTGAAAAAAAAATTAGTATGAAAATGTTCACTCTAGGGTAGGCAGCGCCTACCCTGGCGTCATACAAACTTTCTTTTTCAAAGTGTTATTTAAATTTTTTCATATTTTTTTATTGTCAAACTTGGCCTTCTGATCGCTTTCCCGGAAAAAAGTTCTATGCACGCCACTGTACCATGGAAGTGTAAGAGAGACCCAAAATAAAAATGTAAATTTATTTCCTTACAAGTTTATAATCAAAATATTTGGGTCTCTCCTTTTACGTTTTACAAAAACTTGTACCTTAAATTTTTGTAAGTTAATTTTTGTATTACATATTTTTATTATTATTACATATAAAATACACCCTGCTGCTGCCGCGTTTTCTTAGACTACGGGCGCACCGTGGGTAACCCTATGTGTCGAGTAACAATACAATACAATACAATATTTTTTATTGCATACCAAAAACAAATAATTTAAAAACTAGAAGTAGGGTACAATTGGCGGTCTTATCACTAAAAAGCGATCTCTTCCAGACAACCTTTGGATGGAGGAACTGTTAAAAGAAAGAAAACAATGTGTACAGGCGGTGTACAGAATAAATAGATACAATTATACATATATATGTATATTGTATATATTTAAACATACCGATACATAAATAATATATAGGTATAAACAAAAATAAATCAGTGTAAATATAAAAGGAACAGGTAGAATAAAAAAATAATAATAACAAGAATAATAAAAAAACAAACAAGATGTGACCAATTCGGAGATGTGTAGAAAAAAAAACTACATCAAAATAAGTATGGTTGGCTGGCAACTTGAAGCATTTTGTACAGGCAGCAAAAAAATATATTTTTGTTTCTGATTTAAAAAATCACGTCAACACGTGACAAGTAGGGCCCTTCTATGTTCGATAGAGCGTATGAAAAGGTGCTGAAAATAATAAGGTTTGCGCGTCCTATGTTCGTAATAAAAAGAGTCAACCTGATTTGATCAAAGATCGGCTTATTGAAAAAAAAACGATTTAGCTTCGTTTTCAGCAAATGTGACCAAAAATCAAAATAAAAAATTATTCGTTGACGCAACCTGGAGCATATTGTACAGTCAACAAAAGCAAATTGCTTCAGGTTGCGCACAGCTAACCCTATTTATTTTGATGTAGTTTTTTTTTCTGCACAACTAAAAATTTGTCCCGTCTTGTACTCGATACATAGGGTTACCGACTGTACGCTCCTAGTCCACCAGTGTGATGTCTCGTACACTTCGATGGTAATTCGTCCGCTGACGCCGCGCTAAAATCGCGCTCTGCTACTGCTCTGCTTTCTCTGTGCCGAAACTTTTATCACACGATAGCGGATCAATTAGGCTTGGTCGTACTATAGCTTGACCGTAACCGCTTTCCGAGCACCCTGTATATTACGCAGTGACTGAAGACAAAATATTAAAAAAGCTATAATTATACAAAAATGTTCTGGACACCTACCATTTCAAAAGCGCAAATACACACATGAATGAAGTCGATGTGACTTTTGCCGTCGATGTATCGCTCACCAAAACATCGATGTTAATGAATGATACATCGATGTTTGCACTAATTGTGTGCTCGAGCTTGCGTGTGTGCGTGTGCCAGGGATGTAACGGAGCTCCGCATCCGCATCCGCAAGTGCGGAACTTCCGCATAAATTCGTAACTCCGCCTCAAAACGGAGGTTTAGCGGAGTGGAGCTGGATTAATCTATGATCCACTGCGAAATAGATTGGATGCAGATAAAGCCGCAAAGCTGCTTTTCTTGAAATATAATTTGCCTCTTTTGGAATTTAATTATAATTAAATAATTATAAACAATTTTTGGTATAAAAAAAATGTAATAGTAAATTTTCGTATTTTTTTTTCACCTCCGCCTCCGTGGAGGTTGATTTCTAGACCTCCGCCTCCGTTAACTGACCTCCGTTACATCCCTGGCGTGTGCCATGTCTGTAAGCAGGAGCGCGCTTCAGGACGTATACGCGTACGCACTACTAAAGTAGGGCCACTAAGTGATGGCACTTATGACAGCTGCATTTAGTGATGAGGTACATTTCAAATTTCGGTTAAAAATAAAAATCAAGTGTGAGTTTACTCAACATTAGACACGTCATTCAACATTCAACATAATGATACAAAAGGAAAATGTGCCAAAACCAGTGGCGTAGCTATCGGAGGGCTATGCGGTGTAGTGCCCCGGGGCCCACAAGAGATGTTTAAATATCTAAATCGAAAAAAGTATTTTACTATCATTTATTTTAACTTCGTAATTGTTTTGTTTTTAATTAAATATTATTGCGTAACTTGGCGACCTCAAACACGACCTATAAAAAATGAGAAACTTTAAAAAAAAAAATCTTTGTTTCTATACGAATTCTATTGCACAATAAAGCAACATTCATATCGAAAAATAATAACCGAAACAAGTAGTACATCACTATCAACAATGAAGTATTACATTTCTTAATTCACACTTGCTTATAAATAATTACGATACTTTGTAGGCATTTAAACGTCATAGGCGCCATCACTCAGTGGCTCTACTGTACAACCAAGCTAGAGCCGCCATCTTGTGATAAAACAACTGTAACGTTGTTTTTTTTTTTTGTTATCGGGTAATTAAAGCAAAAGGACACCAAAGAAATGGGTTTTTGTTTCACAACATTATAGTCTGGCTTTCGAAAAGATTTCAAATAATAGAAAAAAAAACCTAGTCTCATCTTTCGACATGGCTATCCGTGATGATATCATATCATACGAGTTTAAGGTGGATGGTCCAAGGTAGTTTTTATAAAAAACGTGTGAGAACCAATAACGACGACAGAAGTATTATTATTTAATTCTGTTACCTTTTTCCACACGTTCCATCAACTTTACACCCGCGAATATTCAGTTTTTAAAAAAAAAAAAAAGCTTTAATACGAGGGTGAATCCAAAAGTTCTAAGCCCGACCGTGAAAATGAAAGAAAAGTGGGTTCAAAATTATTTTTATTTTTCGACATAGTCTCCATCTAGATCAACACACTTCTTCCACCTGACCTGCAACCAGTTTATACCCTCGAAAAAAAAATATTCCGGAAGGTCGTCAAAATAGTCATTAACTGCGACTATCACTTCTTCTCTAGTCGAATATTTTGATCCCACCAAGTGTTTTTTTTAAATTTGGAAAGAGATGATAGTCAGAGGGGGCTAAATCCGGCCAATAAGGTGGGTGAGGCAGCAACTCGTAACCACATTCACGGATCACAGCCATCGTTTCAACCGAAGTGTGAACTCGTGCATTGTCTTGAAGAAACAAAACTCTCTTACGCAACATCCCCGGCCGTTTTTCTTTTATTTCTTCGCGAAGTTTTCGTAATAGGTTACAATAATAGCGTGAATTTATAGTTTCACCTTTAGGTAAATAATCCAATAAAATAACTCCCTTCGAATCCCAAAAAACAGATGCCATGACTTTGTTGGCTGACAAAACGCACTTGGCCTTTTTCGGCGTGGGTGAGCCAGATCTTTTCCGTTTGGATTGCTGTTTTGTTTCAGGAGTATGGTGATGAACCCAGCTTTCATCCATGGTAACAAAACGAGACATAAAATCCTCAGCATCTGCCTCAAAAAGTTCCAAACAGTCACGCGAAATTGTGAATCGAACTCGTTTTTGGTCAGCTGAAAGCAATCTTGGGACCCAGCGAGCAGAAACCTTACGGAACCCCAATTCTACAGTTATAATGTTTTGCACTCGGCCATAACTGATGCCTGTGATCTCAGGTATCCTACTAATGGTCAATCGTCGGTGTCCTAGGATGAGATCACAAATTTTGTCAGTGTTTTCTTTAGTGGTAGACGTTGAAGGCCTTCCGCTCCTTGGGTCATCTTCAATGGTCTCCCGACCGCGTTTAAATTCAGCTACCCACTTTTTGACAGTGGAATACGATGGAGCAGATTCCCCTAATGTTGTTTCCATATCTTCATGAATCTCTTTAGGTGAAAGACCTTTTTTATTGAGGTACTTAATCACAGCACGGTGTTAAATTTTCTTCATTG
This sequence comes from Ypsolopha sequella, assembly GCA_934047225.1. Taxonomy (NCBI): domain Eukaryota; kingdom Metazoa; phylum Arthropoda; class Insecta; order Lepidoptera; family Ypsolophidae; genus Ypsolopha; species Ypsolopha sequella. The sequence goes on from OW204011.1 coordinate 7,047,322, forward strand.
TGAAAAATTCCGTCAGACTGCGTTAAACAAAATATCACAAAAAAATAATAGCTTGCAGTATCGAACTTCAACTTCACACAATCAATCACGAAAAAACATACTAACAAATGACGGTAGATTTACAAAGATTTGATACCTCTTTGTAGGTCGGGCTTAGAACTTTTGGATTCACCCTCGTAGTCTAATTTTGCAATTTAAAACTTTTTACATTGGATTACAAAAGTTTTAAATAACAAAATTAGATTCTAAAAAAGTTTTTTTGTAAAAACCTGATTATTCGCGGGTGTAAAGTTGATGGAACGCGTGGGAAAAGCTAACAGAATTGAATAATAATACTTCTGTCGTCGTTATTGGTTCCCACAAGTTTGTATGAAGACTGCCTTGGACTATTCACCTTAACAAAGTTTGTTGTTCGGTTCGACAGTAAGTTCACGTAATATGTACGTGTATTAACACTAGAGTGGACGCGTGGGCTACAGGTGTAGACCAGGGTATATTATTGGTGCTTCTTTCTCAAACGCGTCACACTACTGCGCTATTCTTCCGTGTATTCCTCTACTATGGACCCCCGCGTCGCTCAGTAGCGTGTCGCTACCCTCAGCACACGGACTTCAGAACAGAACGACTAATAATGTGAATGGGCTGCGTATGTAGCCCGCGCGACCGTTCAACGAATGTGATAAATCCCTATTATTTATGCAAAAATTGTACTAATATTTTAGGAGTACTTCATTTTCGTGTAACTTTTGCATGTTACATACCGTTTCATAACAAATATACTTAGTATTAGTATCTTTTTAGGAAATCATGGCGGCGTCTGCGTCTCATGTTGATTATTCCAAGTATTCTATTGTTTCGTTAAAAAGTACCTAAAAAATTCATGTTTTTTATTTTTTCATTATTAAACGATAAAAATAAAGATGATTATTCATTAAATTAAAAACTTTTTCATTCTACCTAAAGATGACCCACAATATTTGCATTCAAAATGGGCTACACACATGTACCTCGCGCGACCGTTTCAGGAGTCAATTTGGGCGCGCCTACTCTAGTGTTAATTTATTACATGTAAGCAAAGTAAGCCCAAAATTGAATTTATCTACAAGGTGTAACAGAAAGGTGTAACCATATTTGAAGAGCTTATTCAGCCAATGGTATAGAACAACTTTTACTGTGGACAAACCCTGCATTTCGAAAAAAAAAAATACTGTTTCATAGAAAAATGCAATGCTGCTCGGCCGAAATTTATGGAAGGGCAGATTTTTTTTTTTGAGATTTCAGCGTTGGCTCTATAGTAAAAGTTGTTCTAAACCATTGACTGAATAAGCTCTTCAAATATGGTTACACCTTTCTGTTACACGTTGTATATTGCAATAATACATTTTTCACTCTCATTCTCACAGATCACAAAGATGGGAATCTGTCTGACAATGAATCTAACGACGCACCGCCGGGCGAGAGTGTGACAACGTTGCCGCAGCAGCCTCCCAGTAACGGTAAATATAACGGTAATAATAATGATAAATAATATATTTATTTTATTCCAGCTAATACAGCCATAATTTACATTTCCTTAATTCAAGTTACATAAAAATATATATACAACTAACTTATGCCCGTGGCTTCGCCCGCGTGGCCTACAGGAAACAAATAACTCTCATGCTGGAGCAGGTCCAAAAAAGCAGTTTATGCTACAAGGGCGCAAAGGAATAAATTACGAGGACGATTTAAAACACGAGCGTAGCAAGTGTTTTAAACGTAACCAAGTAATTTATTGCTTTTACGCCCGTGTATCATACTACATTTTTCAATGCATAGTGTGAGGAAATGAAAACAAATATAATCTTGTGAACTTTAAATTATAATTGGCTCAAAAGGACTGTATCCAGAGCCGTTAAACACTGGGAAAAAAAGTATAACGTCTATGGTACACAAGAAAGGCTGCAGGTTAGCCAACCATTGTAAATAAATTAAACAAAAATAATAATAATAAAGCCCTAGGGCAAAATAATCGACTTTCTGTTCGGTTTTGATGCATAAAAAGTGGGCCTTCACGAGCACATGCATTGAAAAAGATTTCTTTACAAAAAAAGGTATAATTACTACCCATTTTTATATCTGAAACTGTTTCTGCAGGAACGCTTGGGTTTCGATTCTCTGGAGCTTAGAAGGAATTTGGCTTTGGCTAAGTTTGTACTTTTTATTAATGTTAGCAGGTTAAAGCAGGTTAGCGGCGGTGGCTTCTTCGATAGCACGCATACATACTTTTTATTAGGTTGGATACTTTTTTAGGTTAGATTTTTTATTTTTTTATTTATTTTTGTCAATTTCATTGTGACTGATGCCGGACCCAGGATAGGGCCCGAAATATATCTCACAATAACTTAAATTTTATTTTATTAAGTGTATATATATATATATTAACTACATTTAAAGACAAACTAGTCAATTAATAACGTTTATTTACTTTTTATTAAGAAACAAGATTGATACCATTGATCTAGTCGAGAACGTGGTAAAACTGTTTGTACCTGATAGGTACCTCAGGGCGCGGAGTCACAAGCTATTAGCGGAAACAAGATCTCGTACCAACATGTACTGGTACTCGCCCGTCGCACGAGCACTCGATATGCTCTGCTCCCTGCTCGCTAAAGCACCAGAGTGTGATGTGTTTGTTTGTAGATGGGATAGGATGTGTGATGAGTGTGTGTAACAGAATGCTAGAAGAAAGTATGTTAGTTAGTGCTTAAAATAAAATTATGTATACATACAATATTGTAACGATTTGGTCTGTAATTACTGAAATGTTATAATATTTCGAATTTTTATTTTATTTTATTTTTATTTTATTTTATTTGGGACTTCAACAGCACATACAGTTTTAATGATAATACAGAAAAAAGGAGTACAGTAAATATCGCCAGTGACAGAAATCCACCGTAAATACAGTTAACAATAATAATTAAACAAAAACATACACGGGTGACTTAATCTAGAGATTTAGGTTTCATCGCTTAACAAAATCATGAGCACACAACATATATAGATATGTATCTATGTATATGTAAATATAAATATATATACATAATATATACATATATATCAAAACATGTGTAAATAGACTATAATATATAAATAAATGTATTATAATAAATAAGAAATGAATAAATATTTAGAATAAAAGTATAAATGAATAATATAATAATAAATAAATCTCCAAATAACGTTTTTTTTTTTCAGAAACAAAAATTATAAGTGCTCTCACTCCCTGTGGGAGTCATGGTGTAGTGCTCGGCCGAAAAACTCGCATGCTCGTTTTTCGGCCTCGCCATAGTGCCAAACACGGGGACCCACCGATCAAAGTTTTTCCGAAAAAGTTACAAGATCCCTATCAAATCAAATTTGAATGCGGCAGCGTAATTGGCAATCCCGCAATTCATGCAAATCGGAATACTTTTTTGGACCTGTTTTTTGACCGATAACTATAGTTGATTAGCCGTTCGGGAGATGTGGCCGATCAAAATTTTGGCAATTTTTTTTTCGACTTTTTTACCGTCGTCTAGATCTCGCCGAGCCCTTTTCTTAGAACATGGATCTAGCATCAGTCGTTTGGGAGATACGGGCCTGTAAAGTTTTGACAATTTCAGCAGGTAGATCTCGTCGAGACCATTTCCTAGACACTCATCGACATGGGTATAACTTTTCGATCCAGGGTTCCGTTTGCGAAATATTAAACTTAAAAATGTTAATTTTTGTAAGAGGTCAAGTGTCCCTCCCCCCTGCCGGCGAAACGGTTGTATTTGGAGACGTGAAAAAAAATTTCACGACAGTAGTATACATAACGAAATTAAAAGGAAAACTATCACAGCTAAGTAGGCTTTACAAGTTAACGAGTACAGATCGCGCCAAACTTTAAGTCCCCTCTAAACACGGGGCGATTTGCATCAGCAGGAACAAAATGTATGGGCCGTTCTTGGGAATTATAGATAATGGTACGGAACCCTTCGTGCGCGGGTCCGACTCGCGCTTGGCCGTTTTTTTTCTTTTGTTACTGTTTGAATATATTAACTTTCGGTTTTAATTATAATTTAAACTATTTTTCAGGTTTTCCGGGCCAACCAGGCGGAGGCCCGCCGCCCGGGCCAACTGGGCCGTGGAGTGGCTGGCCGGGCGCGCCGGGAGGCGTGCCGGGCGGCGCGGGGTGGCCACCCCCACTCACCGGACAGCCGCCCCCGCTGCTCGGTAACACCCCGCAGCAACAGGGTAACTAGTGTTCGTAACGAAATATTCAGATAGCATTCAAATTCAAATTCTAATTTATTTGCACCATAATGTTTGAAAGGTCTTAAATAACATTTATAGTATCAATTATGGACCCTGTCGGGCACAGCAAAGTAACTTAAACCTAGTCACACAATTATTATTATTGTAAATAGGTAATTACCTAATAATTATAATTCAATTATAATTATTAATTACCTAGCATAATGACTAATAGATCCAAAGTCTTATTTGCGTATACAAGGTGTAACCATATTTGAAGAGCTTATTCAGTCAATGGTATAGAACAACTTTTACTTTAGAGCCAACCCTGAAATCTCGAAAAAAAATTCTGCCTTTCCATACATTTCAGCCGAGCGGCATTGCATTTTTCTATGAAAAAGTAATTTATTTTTTCGAGCTACAGGGTTTGTTCCATAGTAAAAGTTGTTCTATACCATTGACTGAATAAGCTCTTCAAATATGGTTACACGTTTCTGTTACACGTTGTATATTTTATGTTAAAAATTATAATTATTATGATTTTATGAGCTAAAAATATGTTCGGCAACAACATTTTTTTTTTAAATTTAAATCTCGATTATTTATTTTCCTTTGTTATTTTTTTGTATTTTCTTGCATTTTGGCGGGAAAAGCGTCAAAGAGAGCTTTAGGAAAAAAAATCTAATAAATATTCTGCTTTCATATATTTTTATAGTTTTTTGATATTAAAGTCACAAAGAGTTCAGCTTTACAAGTACCCAATAAAAAAAAGAAAAACTAAAAAATCAAATTTTTATAGCAAATGAAATTGTTTTTTTTTCTTGTTTTTACTTGTAAAAACCCCATTTCAATCAAGAAATATTTTTTTATAATTTTTTTGGTATTTTTCTATCACTGTTTTAAATTTCATACAAAAATAAAATCTCATGCATTTAAGGGTTAACTTAATACAAATATTTTTTTTTGTGCAAACTAGTGTTTTAAACCAATTTTTCTAATCAGGAAATCAACTTCCGCCCCAAATAGCAGCAATGGCGCAGCAAAATGCTTCGGGTGGACAAATTCAAATGAATATACCAACAAGTTTGCCCCAAGCGCAACCACAAATGGGTGTTCCTCCCCAGATGGGGACTGGGCAACCTCCGCTGGGCAATATGGGCAGTGGGCCACCCCAACTGGGTAGTATGGGCGCTGGCCCACCGCAAATGGGCAATATGGGCGCTGGCCCACCGCAAATGGGCAATATGGGCGCTGGCCCACCGCAAATGGGCAATATGGGCGCTGGCCCACCGCAAATGGGCAATATGGGAGCTGGCCCACCACAAATGGGAAATATGGGCGCTGGCCCACCACAAATGGGTAATATGGGCGCTGGCCCACCACAAATGGGCAATATGGGCGCTGGCCCACCGCAACTGAGTAATATGGGCGTCCCGCAGCTGCAGTTGGGAAGCATGGGCGTTCCGCAGCCGCAGATGGGCAATCTGGGCATTCCGCAGCTGAATGTGCCCACTAGTCAGCCGTTGGCGGGCAATGAGAAAGAACAGGAGCAAAAGAATGAGGAACCGGTGAGTTACCTGTGATTTTATTAAGTTTTCGATGAAAGGTTGAGAAAATTTGTAATGGAAAGATATTTCAGTCATGCTTGTTACAAATTGAATAAAGTCGTAATATCAGTAAATGGTGAGAATAATTCTAGAGTAGATTTTGTATCATTGAATGACGAATGGGCGGAGGTAGGCATGTGTTTATATATGTAACCTATTACTATGTAGTATATAGGATGGGATTTGGTCGGCCGCCTGGATTCGTGCTGGGGGCTCGGTTGGTGATCATTGAACCTTGTTCCTGGTCCCTGGCCGGGTCTCCGGTATGGGTTTGGGCGGTTGATTGGATTTCACCTTGTATAATAATATTTTACCTATAATTTTAATCGTATATATATTGCTACATAAATTAAATAAACATTTAATCTAGTTCATGTACATTTATTATTTTATTACATATATTTTTATAAGATTAAAATTTGACTTGTAAAACGTGTATTATATATACCTACTTTGCAAAATAAACTTTTTGAATTTTGAATTTGACCTCATTCCAGTAGATTTTTTTTCTGTGAAATATGTATGGTATCCAAAACTGGTGGACTGAAAAATATTAAAAAAAATCATGGTAATATGTGTTTACGTCAAGGTTACAGGAAAATAAAGCGGTTGAGAAATTCACGAAAAAAAAAATGACAAAATTAAATTTATCATCCACAATACTGAACCATAGGTACGCGAGTCTGACTTGCACTTGGCTGTTTTTTTTTATTAATTTTAAGTAAACCCAACTTTTATTACTTTCCTGTGTATTTCCCCGTATTATTTATTACATAAAACTATTACCTATAGGCATAGATTATTTAATTATATTAGAAACAAAGATGAAAGAAAGAAAAGGCGTTTATTTTGAAAGCTACATAATTACAGAAAACCAAATACTCTAAACAATAAACTATTATACAGCCTGAGATAGTATATAAGATGCAGCCAATAAAAAGGTCTCTGACTCAGCAAAATGCCACAGCAGAACTGTGACGCTGATCTTCCGTCAGGGGCCGCGAGTTGCGACACATGCGATGTAACAAAATTTAATGATGAAACTAAAATTGTCTCTGTGTGACATAAGAAAATTTACTAATTTAATAATTTACAGACATTACATTAAAACCGACCTGTAATAAGTGTATCTGATATACCTACATTACATAAATAAATACATTTCATTTCATTAGACATTTTATTAGCCTCAGTGGGTCTACCGCGTAATTCTCATTTTCATCAACATCAATTTGAGATTGAAATTTGACGTGCGTGCGACGACGCCCGCCTAACATGCCATCTCTTTTGCACGCGTTGAATTTCGCATGCATTTGCTTGAAGTTGATACAAATGAGAATTACGCGGTAGAGCCCCAGGTCTATAAACAGACCGCGGAGTTGCCGTTCTCACAAAAGCTAACGTTTCACAGAGAATCCCAATTGAATTGGCGTCGGCAGCAGCAGAGTGGACAACGCACCGCGCGCCCGATGGTAGATATTACTATTACCATTCGAGACGACACGAGAGCGTCTGGGAGAAGCCGGACGCCTTGAAAGAGCTGGAAGGTGGGTTAAATGGAGTGCCAGAGCCTCTGAAGTGCGTTCATTAAATAACCCTGGGCTGGGTAGGAACACTGGGGGTTGTAACGCTGAGTTTTTGAACGGGTTTCGTCGTGTAGCGACACTCCAAACGTCAGTTGTAATTTTTGCATTATATTTAGTATAATAACGTTGAGAGACCTCTGACATAGAGTATTAAAAAGAGTTTACTCAACTGCTTTTAGTGTTAAAGTTGGTCCAACAATAAAATTAAATACTGAAAACGCCGATTTGTTACGTAGTTTTAGGGTTACGTCTCCGAATACTCGGCCAACATAATTTTACAGTTTTGTTTCATGAATTGTGGTTGTAATATTTGCCGTCCAAAGGTTGGCTGGAAGAAATCGCTTTAAGTTATAAGTCCGCCCTTGTACAACATTATGTGTTCAAAACTCTGTACTCAATTTTTTATTTGACCGTGTACAATAAAGTGTGTATTCATTCATTCATATTTATTAAAATTATAAAAGTCTGTTAACTTAAGGGGCTCCACCATGCTAAACATCAGTTTTGCATTGGATTCAGTTCCGTCAATACAGATGGTAAAAATTTGAAAAAAATATGGCGTGTTTTTTGAATCAAGTTACACTTTATAAATAAACATACTTGCAATCTTCTTTTAATTATATTACTTTTAAAAAAGCATGATTTTCAAGAAAAAAAAGATTCAGTTTCCATATTTCAAAACCGATTGAAACGAAACCAACACACGCAAATACTTACTAGAAAAAAACATGTTTATTACATAAAGAAATTATAGTTTATGTCCTAATGTAGCCGCGATTTCAAAATAACTGAAGCTTAACGTGCGCGGCGTCTGATTAGAGCAGGATAGACAGTTAAAAACGTTAGAGCAGGACTGAATTTTATCACTGTGCAGCCCCTTAATTGAATTTCTCCTCACACTTGACCGGTTTTTTTTAAACTATGAATGTCTAAACAGATGTCCAAACAAAGCTGGCGGCAGAGCAAGCGGGCGAGAAGCCAGACGGCAAACCTGAGAAGATGGATGTTGACGACCGCAAACCTGAAGTACAGGGTACGTTTCTATACTAGATGTAAAAGCAAAGGCATGAATCCTTTAATGGTTTGTTAGTATGACCATAGACTATGTTTTACTACTTATAGATCGACATCTCCCATACATTAAGGCGTAGCAAAGTTTTTACGCGCCCTTACGACACTAGGTGTCTCCAAGTGTTGCCAATAAGCATAATTTGTTTAATTGGCTGCAAGTAAACATGTGGCTGTAATAGCTTTGCTTTGGAAAGCTAGATGGCGCTAAGTTGGCAACACTAACAGTGAATACTTCAGCGCCATCTATTATCGAAGTGGGAATTATTTTTATGTCACGTGACATCGCTGTGCCACTAGCGTCACCAATCGGTCTTTTTTGGCATCGTGTTCGTTACAGGATTTAGCAACGCCATCTAGATTTCGTTTTTAACACCTTTTTTGTGGCTACAAACTGATGTGTGGGAACTGCTAGTCTATACGTCGTAATATTTAGTCTATGGTATGACCGATACAGTGTACAAAAGCGGCAACTTGATTAATGTACCAGCCCCCCTATTCTGTATCTTTAGTTGCCAACTGTACGAGGTGCCTATCATCAAAAACATAGATAAAAACTGAAATTTCAAAATTGCCTTTATTGGGTATTGAACTATTAACAATCTGTGTCGTCACTTGAAGTGCGAAAATATCCTTAGGACATCGGAATTCGATAGTATATCTATGTTTTTGATGATAGACACCCAGTCCAGAAGGCAACTAGAGATACATAATAGGCCCACAGCACTACAAATATGCTAATCTCGAAAGTTCTAACGCATAAATACGGGACCTAAACTTTAGTTGTTGACCCCCGCAGGTATGAATTGGCCTGTTATTATTGACGAAGCGTTCTTTTTGACACCCTATGTCCCGTTCAAGAAAGTCGCATGTGAGTTTGTTAACTACAGTACTTAATCTCACGACGGCTGGTTAGACTTGGTTGTACTAGTGCGTGCATGTATACGTTGCCCAAGTGTGCGTGAGTGCGCTCCCTCTAAGGGGAGCGTTCATAAACCACGTGGTTACAATTGTACTCGGTTGTCTCACCCTCAAAAAAAATGAAAAAAAACCTAAGAAAGTTTAATTTAATATACGTTATATGTATATACATATAAAAAGTTAGCTAATCGTAGCTTTAACTTGGACTCCTGCCATACTTGGAACGTTGTAATTTTAAAACAAGGCTTTTGAGGGGCGAATCCCAAAACCACGACAATAGTTTTTTAATTGTAATTTGTAGTTTGATAAATTGTTATTAGAGTGCATTACAAGCTAGAAATCAACCAGAAACAAATTTAAAAGCACATACATTTTGAAAACATTTCCCGGGCCAGGATTTGAACCTGCAACCTCCTGCTTACATGACAGGCGCGCTACCGACTGCGCTACCGAGGTTCGTATCTATTTTGTTTTTTCCAAATATTGTGATTTAAAATTTGTTTCCAATTGATTTCTAGTTTCAATGTACTCTAATAATAATTAGGGTATTCAAAACGATGGATTTCGCAATAAAAACACGAAATCTTAGTTTGATAAATATTTAAAAATTACATAGCCCCCGTCCTCACACGTAGCCCTGTGTAGCTTTTTGCCACGCAGGGCTACGTAAGAGAGTGTCCATAAACCACGTGGTTTCAATTTGTATTCTTTTGTCTCCTACCCCGTCACGCTTAACATGTCTTGCTTGGACATCCACCTTCTCCCTCAGCTGGAATAGAACATAGTCTTTTCAATCCTATTGAGACTAGGGTGCGTCCCAAAACCGCGAAAATAGATTTTTCAATGCATGTGCTCGTAAAGGCCCAATTTTTATGCATCAAAACCGAACAGAAAGTCGATTATTTTGCCCTAGGGCTTTATTATTATTATTTTTTTAAATTTGTTTGCAATGGTTGGCTAACCTGCAGCCTTTCCTGTGTACCATAGATGTTATACTTTTTTCCCCACTGTTTAACGGCTCTGGATACAATCCTTTTAAGCCAGTCATAATTTAAAGTTCACAAGATTATATTTGTTTTCATTTCCTCACACTATGCATTGAAAAACGTAGTATGATACACGGGCGTAAAAGCAATAAATTACTCGGTTACGTTTAAAACACTCGCTACGCTCGTGATTTAAATCGTCCTCGTAATTTATTCCTTTGCGCCCTTGTAGCATAAACTACTATTATAAAACAATAATTTGCAATAAACCCCCCTCCCTCACCTAGGTTACCGTAGCTCCTCCACCTGAGCAAACCACGTGGTTTATGGACGCACCCTAAAGAACTACGTATAATCATAATCATTTTATTCATAACTTTCATTACATGTCAATAGAATAATATACATGTGGGAGGGCACACTGCAGATAGCCGTTCATAAACTCACACTGGGTTGTTTTCCTACCCCGGTTGCAACACTAACCCGTTCAGAAATTAACTCGCGTTGCAACATGGCAATGTCGCTACATCCATTAATCTAGTACAAGGGTCTCCAAAGCCTAAGGTCCACTGATTTTTACACTTAGTCCCGAGGGCCAAGATTTTCTCTTATATTATACAAGGTGACTTTTTGATCATCGTCCAAATTCATACTGGTGGCTTGGTAAGTGATCAGTATCATGGATCAATAACAATTTTGGTGAAATTCGTAAAATGAAATTTCGACTCCCCATAGTGATTCACTCGGGACTGGAACTGAATTTCTATGGGAAGCCGAAATTTCATTTAACGAATTTCTCAAAAATTGTTACTGATCCAAGATACTAATGACTTATCAAGCCTCCAGTATGAATTTGGACGATGATCAAAAAGTCACCTTGTATATATATCTCTTCTCTAAATAGCTAAGATCTAAATATTTATAATTTATAATTATAAAACACCAACTGTAGTTTTGACGCGCAAATTTTTGTATTGCGTCTAGCCGGTCAGTGTTACGTCAGGCTCCGCGGCTGACAAGTGCGTAAATAGTGTGTTTTTAATTAATTTTACGTAAAATTAAATTAATTTTCAAGAACTGAGAAAACCATTACATTTTATATTATTTTGTCTGGAAGTTTATAAATTTTTAAACTGTTTCGATAAAACTGCAGCAGTTATATTGTTACAAGTAGACAAAACATTGAGAAACAATGGTAATTTTAAAATTTTCTTGCTTCAATTCTGTATATTAAAATAAAATTCAGGATAAACCACATCATTACTTGTATCGTGTAGATTACTATGTATTTTTCTTCTATTAAAAAATGGTATAGTTACCGTATAAAATGGTTACAAAGTTACTCAGTTCAAGGTCGTTGGCATTGGGAGAAGCCTTAAGAGGCTATGCGAATTTTAATTTTGTCACTGTCACTCCAAGCGAAAAATCGCGCAGTGCGAGGGAGGCGGATTCAGGGCAAAAGGGAAAAAAGTTGGTTTTATATTTTTATTAAAAAAACTAAAATAGCTAGCAAAATTTCAAATATGAAATCTTTAGATATTGTTGAAACACACCTAATAAAATATGTTTGAGTTCTGTATATGGTTCCTAATCGTCAAACGCGGACAAAAAGTGTGTTTGAAGACCTCATTTCAACAATTATTTCTATCGAGGAAAATTCATCCAAATATGTTTTCCAATTTTTTAAACCCTAGATTATATAGTCAAAATACATATCCCAGAAATGTATTAAAATTTTCCGTGTATTTCATGAAATACACAGAAAAGAAACACCCGTATTTTTTTCGCATATCGCCTTAATGTACGCACTTCAGCAACGTATACGTGGACACGCTACAAATCTGTCACATTGATTAATTTATACATGTATAACCCGAACCATTAAAGAAAGGAATCCAAAATGGCGGCAAGTAATTGTATTTTTATTGCACATTGATACAGTCGTCATAAAAAGTTGTTTCTTATGTTGTTCAGACGGCAGAGGCCTAGTAATAGGGTCCCATTTGGTACTCTTTTGGGTACAAAAACTTGGAAAAAAAATGATTGTTTATTTTTAGTAGTGTGTATTATAAATAACAGTCAAACTTAACGAAAACAACAGTTTTTAATGACTTTTTAGGTAGTTGGCAGTTTTTAGGTATCTCTACATAGTATAAAACAATGTCGCTTCCCGCTGTCTGTCCCTATGTATGCTTAGATCTTTAAAACTACGCAACGGATTTTGATGCGGTTTTTTTTAATAGATAGAGTGATTCAAGAGGAAGGTTTATATGTTTACATGCCCGTGCGAAGCCGGGGCTGGTCGCTATTTTTAAATAAAATTCTGGTTGCTGGTTAAAAGAAAAACTATAATAATGTGACATTTCAAAATAGTTAACAGGACGTATCAAAAATACATAGACAATGTAAAAATATAACGACTTGGCTTACAAGCCCTTTTATTTTATGGAAATAATAATAAAGACATGGCCTATCGGCCTTAGGAAAAAGAAAACCCCTTCAGATGATCTTCGAAAGAAGATAATATATAAAAAGCTGTAGAAAAGCAAAAAAATAATTGTAGACTTGGCCAAATTGGCATTCAAGATAAAGAAAAAAAAAAAACTTTAAATACCATTTATGAAGTCAAATATCAGAAAAGAACTAAAACAGACAAGGCGGTATGGCCTATTACCTAAGCCTTTCCCGGACGGGATAAATAGAACAAAAAAAAAATGTATATATAATAAAATTGTAAAAAGGATGTAGCTTCAGCAACAACACTAACACGTGAAATTTAAGAAGAAACAAGTTTTTATTTGCATGCAGTACGCAAGTGTGCGACAGAAGACAGATGTATTGTGCATGTGAGAGGGGATGATGATGGGCGCCATTTTAGATTCCTTTCTCGATTTATATAAGATGCCAGGTATATTTGTGTGAACATTGTTATGGATATGGGACTTGCCTTTATCGTTACCGACCTGATATTTCGACAAAGTTTCGTCGGTCTTGCTCACCGTTAATAATAATAATAATAAATAATTTATTTCGGACATACATACATCCATAAAGAAAGAAAGAAAGAAAGAAAGAAAGAAAATAAATTTATTGGCGCGTTTACAAAAAAGAAACTTATAGGTAACACAGTAGAAAAAGGTTTACTTAATTAGGTTGTAATCTATAGATAAAAATAATAACACGACAAAAGGATGTAGCTCAGCTATGTGCCATCCAAAACATGTTTTGGTTGGCGCTGGTTTTCAGCTACCTCCGCTACAATTGCATGATAATGTATTTACGAGTCGTTAACAATTTTATTAACTAAATTGAAAAATCAGTAACAATTGGCAGAAATGGCTTATAATTAAATTAAAGAAAATAAAAAACCAAAAATGCGTATCAAGACAAAAAGAATAAAAAAAAGGTAATTAGTATATACAGATATAGAATTATTAGTAGGGTTATACACCCTTAAAGCCCTTATACACCCGTCTTAAGCATTGTAGGCTTTCCAAGGATGTTTAAGTAAAGTGTTAGTAACAGTTTACTTATACCTATGTTAGTGTACAAAACAAACTATTTACAACATTTTTATTTAGCTGTCCTGTTGGAGGGCAACACCGGGTTAATCCGGTCAGTTATCGATTTTCGATAAAAATGAGGGGTTTTCAAAGTCAAATTAAAAAATAAAAAGTAGTACCGAACTACTCGATAGATGGTGCAGCTTGTACTAAAAGTGTCAATAAATGTTTTTCTGGCAACATTAGATTCATGTATTATTGCTAAGATCTATTGTTCTTTCCATAGTGAATTATTAGAGAAACCGTGTATTCCTATATTTTTACAATTATAGCCACAACCATGTTGAAAGTTGAATGAAACACCAAGTAGAAAACCAAACCATATATACACAACAAAATAAGAATATTTTTGTGAAGGGTGTTGTTGGATTTGACACTTGACTTGAAATTTTTTAGCCCACAAAATATTGCTGCCCACAGATTAAAAAATAATCTTTGATTTTTGACACTTGAAAGCAGGGTAACGCCATCTATGTTCACCTCTGAAAGCTTGATCAGGGTCAGTTTGGAAAACCGCTCATTAAAGAATAGGTAACGAGCGCGTTCGCGTCTTGTGAATTTAGACTAGATAAAAAGGGTAAAAATGGATATAATATTTTTTTCAACACATTTGCTCAAAAAAATTTACAAAGCCTGAATACATTGTTCGAAAGTTAGACATTACGCACCATACAATGGAACGTGCGGTAAAATAGGTACTCTCACCTAAGTACCTATTTTACCGCATCCTCCGTTGTATAGCGCCGTTCGTATCCTTTACAGTTTTTTTTTAATTTCCATAAAAAATATATAAAAATTCCACCAAGGAGTTTCACATTAGTTTGTAAAAACCAACTTACCGCACTAATATCATAAATAACTATTTCTTTAATGTATTTTTCTTCGATTCAAAGATTAAGGGAGATGTTGTTAATAGCAATAATAGCGACTTTGTACAGAATGTTTAATTAATTAATAAAAAAAAAAATCATATGAATTATACGAAAGTGTAACAAATAAAAATTAAAAAGAAATATGCGAGTCCCGTAATCATATTTAAGGTGGATGGTCCAAGGGAATCTTCATACAAACTTGTGAGAACCAATAACTACGACAGAAGTATTATTATTTAATTCTGTTACCTTTTTCCACACGTTCCATCAACTTTACACTCGCTAATAATCAGTTTTATTACAAACTTTTTTAGAATCTAATTTTGTTATTTAAAACTTGTATGAAAGTTTTAAATTGCAAAATTAGACTATTAAAACATTTTGTTTTTAAGAAAAACTGAATATTGGAACGTGTGGAAAAAGGTAACAGAATTAAATAATAATACTTCTGTCGTAGTTATTGGTTCTCACAAGTTTTTTATAAAAACTACCTTGGACCATCCACCTTAAGTCTTGTAAATTCACTGATTGGTTAAATTTTAAATTCTAGTCACATTTAGATCAATTTAGATTTAGTTTGTTGTTGCAAATATGCGAAATTTTGTGTATGTATAATGTAGCTTCCGTGTGTAAAATATTTTTCAATGCAAGTGCTCGTAAAGGCCTACTTTTTATGCATCAAAACCGAACAGAAAGTTGATTATTTTGCCCTAGGGCTTTATTATTATTATTTTTTTAATTTATTTACAATGTTTGGCTAACCTGCAGCCTTTCCTGTGTACCATAAATGTTATACTTTATTTTCCACTGTTTATCGGCTCTGGACAATCATAATTTAAAGTTCACAAGATTATATTTGTTTTCATTTCTTCACACTATGCATTGAAAAACGTAGTATGATACACGGGCGTAAGAGCAATAAAATACTCGGTTACGTTTAAAACACTCGCTACGCTCTTGTTATATCGTCCTCGTAATTTATTCCTTTTCGCCCTAGTAGCATAAACTACTATTAAATTAAATTATTTAAATACTGTTAAATTAAATAAATACTATTAAATTAATTTATATTATAATCAAAATATAGGTAGCACTAGTCTATATGAACAACTGTTTGTATGGGAGCTAAGCGAAATTCTTAAAATTTGTTTTCACATTTCCATACTGGACCAGTCAGCTGATCGGGGCAATTTGTATGGGAGGAAGAGAAAAAAAATTACGAATTTCGCTTAGCTCCCATACAAACAGTTGTTCATATAGACTAGTACTACGTATGTTTTGAGTTTCGCCAATTAATATTATTTAACCTTATATAGGTGTATGTAATAATTTGTACCCATCGTTTTATCATTCACGACGTTAGAAAGTAGATGAAAAATTCACACATCCCTAATTCACTTAGAAATTAATTACTGTGAGCATTACGCTACGCAAAGTTCACTGTTTTATTTCAGGGTCATTTCAAAGATCAAACGATAAACTATTAACAAATGAAGGGTAAGCTGGAAGAAAGATCATTATCAGTTTTTTTCAAAAATTGAGTTAATAGTGCCATCTTCTAAAATGTCTCGATAACAATGATTGAGCGAAAACAAAAACTTGAAAAAAATAGCACAGTCCGCAGAATATCGCTTTTAAAAATAAACCGGACTCAAGAAGCTTAAAAACCTAACTTAAAAAAAGGTCATAACTAATACAAAAAAAAAAAAAAAAAATTGTCTATGAACTGTGAATATGAGGGGGCTATGGGCTGATAGTAAAATTTGATATTGAGAAAAAAAAATTGTCATTTCAATAATTAACTGTGATTACAATAAGCCCACTAAGCGGAGTTCTAAAATAATAACCTAAGCAAGTTTTTTCTACTTATTTCAAATTTACCTTCTGTTGACTATGATCCCTCTTCCCGCTTACCCTTCAAATACGAAGAATTTTTGGTTAAAAAAAAATTTTAATTTGAGTCACAATTTTAATAACAAAATTAAAGGTCTAATGAATCGGTTATTAAATCATACTATCAAGGGTTCAGACGTTATCGGATGCTGGCCGCCTTACAACACGGCCCTAATTCCAGGGATAGACGCAATTACTTCCTTACAACCCGCATAATATGGTACAAATTCCAGTTTTAGACTCAATTACACCCCAACAGCCTACATAACAAAAGTCCAAATTCCAGTGATAGACGTGGATGCGCACGCGGCGGTGGCAGAGGCGGCGGCGCGCGAGGTGGCGGAGCGTGCGCGGCTGGAGCGGCAGCGGGCCGAGGAGGCGCAGAGGGAGAAGGAGAGACTAGAGAAGGAGAAAGAGGAGAAGGCCAAAATGGACGGCAGTCGGCCCATGTGGAGCACGCACGTAGCTGGGACGCCTTGGTGAGACATACATACTCTTATTTAATCTGTTACTTGCTTGCTGCTAATCTTCCAGTAAATATTTTTTTCAAATTCAAATTCAAATTTAATTTATTTGTGATTATAAGTTTACAAATGGTGTTCAAACATAATATAAAGTCCTTTATAATCTGTCATTTGACATACAAATATAAAACAACAAACAAAATACAAAATACGAAATAAAAATTGAAACAAATAAACACACAAATGCTAAAATTACAAATATTTAAAAAATGTCAGTATTTAATATAAATGTCAACGGTTAACTAATTAATTAACTAATTTTATTTTATTTATTTTAATAAATATATAATATGCCTCTATTAGCTTTTTATTTACAATTACACATATATAACTTTAAATATAATTAATAAATAAAAGAAAATTTTGAACTTGAAATATATTTCGGCCCTTAGTAGGCCGTCATCAGTCAAGTATGATGACGGCCTACTAGGGGCCGAAATATACAAGGCCTGCCTGAAAGATATTGCTATTAGAAATAAGTGACGCCCCTGTACACCATGTTTAATTGTTTCTTTTGTCTTTTAAGTTATTTATATGTCTTTTAAGTTATATTTTAAGTTCAAAATTTTCTTTTATTTATTAATTATATTTAAAGTTATATATTTTATTTATTTATAACACTTGCACATTTACACAAATAACTTAAGACAAAAGAAATAATTAAACATGGTGTACAGGGGCGGCACTTATTTCTAATAGCAATATCTTCCAGGCAACCCTTGTTAGCTAACAGAAAGATGAACAAAATAACCGGTGGAGGTGTAAATACTAATCAGAAAATAATAAGGAGATCCGCCTGCGTGCCGCACCACACCCCCCGCTCGCCATTTAGCAGGTGTCAACACTATGCGTTAGTGTTAGTGCTACGTCCGTACACTACACATGCGCGCGTTGCGTGAAAAGTATATTCGTGGAAAAAATTCTATGATTCGTTAAGTTAATTGTTGAATCTGTTTGTGTTGCCTTTATTTGTTATTTTGTTGATTTAGTTTGTTAAAGTTTATTGTTGTTGTTATGCCTCGCGGTCGTCATAGCGTTTTAAGGCGAAAATGTAGGAAAATGGTGTTTATATTAATTTGTTTTATTTAAACAGTTAAGATTGCACCAAAATAATAAATATGTATTAAATAGGTAGGTACAACAATTCCCACTTATAGTAAACATTTAATAATTAACCGTTAATATTATTGTTTCCTTGACTGTACCTGCGCAAGCTTGCACTCGTAACTCAATCAGAGGCGACTAAAAGATTGGCGCGCACTGTACTTTGCGCCTAGTACGACATGGAGCGGTGGTCTTGCCATCTGTCTTTTATTTTTCTTCCGAATGCCCTCAGAAATGTCCTGGCCTCAGAGCCCCAAACGCCGGTCGTTTTATTTTCCTTTTCTATCTATCTATCTAAATAATAAATAAACACAAAAATTATAATAATATTGGATATTTGAGTTCTAAGATGGGTACTCTGTTGAGAAAATCAGAAAAAATACGACATGACGTCAAAGATTTCAAAAGTTTAGATGAGCCCTGGCACCTAAAATCTATTGCATTGTTTTTGAATGTGTGCGTTAACATAATGCCGACGCGCGCAAACTTATGAGTGCGCAATCTGTCTAACTACGGTCAGCAAACTGATCAGACTACTAAAGTTGTTAAAATTATTAACTTTAAGTACACTTAACGCGTCCAACTATCACTGTGTTCAGATGAGCACTGATTCCAAACGTGTGAGCGTCACCCATTTAAAAGTGGAAACATGTTGGTGCTGCCATTGTACGGTAAGGGCTTATCTTTACTTTTGAAATCTTTGCATGACGTGAGTCCGCGAGGAAGGCGTTTATTGTTTGTTTAAAGGACTTCGTAAACTAAATCACTTCAGAGTCACCATGTAGAAAGGGAGCCCCAGGATGCTAGATACCGCATTTGGTGTAAAATACTAGTCTTAGTATTGTAACATATAGCTAGGCAATATGTTAGGTTTAGGTAAGTCTAGATTTTATAGGAAGGTTAAAGGACTATTTGTTCGTGTTTAGTTGGCAATCGATAACCTTTATGGATCGACATACGTCGCATTGACTGAATTATTTCGTGTTTTCCAAAAATAAATACAGATCCAGTATAAAATATCTTTCAGACCAAAACACGAGCAAGATTCCTTAGAGAGTCCCATCGGTGTGAAGGTGGCTCTCCATAAATAAATATTCCTTCTAGAGTTTTGACGAAGTACGATAAGCGAGTGCTCTACGAGGTTCAGAGCTCCCCTCCCTTAACACTAGAGTAGGCGCGCCCAAATTGACTCCTGAAACGGTCGCGCGGGGTACATGTGTAGCCCATTTTGAATGCAAATATTGTGGGTCATCTTTAGGTAGAATGAAAAAGTTTTTAATTGAATGAATAATCATCTTTATTTTTATCGTTTAATAATGAAAAAATAAAAAACATGAATTTTTTAGGTACTTTTTAACGAAACAATAAAATACTTGGAATAATCAACATGAGACGCAGACGCCGCCATGATTTCCTAAAAAGATATTAATACTAAGTATATTTGTTATGAAACGGTATGTAACATGCAAAAATTACACGAAAATGAAGTACTCTTAAAATATTAGTACAATTTTTGCATAAATAATAGTGATTTATCACATTCCTTGAACGGTCGCGCGGGCTACATACGCAGCCCATTCACTTTATTAGTCGTTCTGTTCTGAAGTCCGTGTGCTGAGGGTAGCGACACGCTACTGAGCGACGCGGGGGTCCATAGTAGAGGAATACACGGAAGAATAGCGCAGTAGTGTGACGCGTTTGAGAAAGAAGCACCAATAATATACCCTGGTCTACACCTGTAGCCCACGCGTCCACTCTAGTGTTAATGTGTGCGGGATAATTAGGAAGAAATAGAAAAAAAAAATAATACAAGAAGTCAAAGTGAAAACAAAGTAGTATGATCAGCAAAATTCCTGCTAGATCCCGAGTAGACTGCGTGCATATTACAGTACACACTTGTACAGCCACGTTGCAAGTTGCAGCTTTTTCGTAAAAATATTCATCATTATGAGGTTTTTTAGACTACAAGTTCTAAAATACGGCTTATTAAACTTAAATCTCAAAATGGTTTTCGAGTTAACACACCTTAACCCTTAAACACGGCTTGTTGTTTTAAAACGACACAGTTTTTAAATTTCAAATAAAATACACCAATTGAAAATTGGTAATATTGTAATGGAAATACGATGCAACACAAATTTAATTATAAAAAATAAATATAATTATAATATTTCATCCCTATGAATTTTTCTTTTTTTTTTCTTTTAAAAAATACCCAAGCCTTATAAAGAGAGGTTATAGAAAATTCATTAAATTTTTTTATAATTTTTTTGAATATACTTATAACAAAAAGTTGCTTTGTTAATGCAATAAAATTTAGGAAAAGGTTAAAAAAAAAATATAATTCAAAAAAGAAAAACACATTAAGATAATTTATTTATCATTAAAACCCCCTTAGTAATAAATATGTATATATATATTTTTTCTCATATTGTGAAACCGTTTGGCCATCACATGTATCATTTTCTTAAAAAAGGAATAATTGAGCATTTAAGGGTTTTTAATCCAAGCGAATTCTCTAAAATTGTCTAACAGGCGAGTGGTCTGGACGGCGGAGGGGCGCGTGTTCTTCTTCAACCCGAGCGTGCCGCGGTCGGTGTGGGCGCGCCCTGCAGAGCTGGTGGGCCGCGAGGACGTCGACAAGCTCATCTCGCAGCCGCCCGAGCACCTCGCCAAACTGCAGGTACTGTCTCTAGAGGCCATTAATAATGTTTCCATTAATAATTTATTTATTTTATTCATAAACAAAAATCCACAGCAAGTACATTCAGATTACTTGAACATGATATTCATCTTATTGTGCCAATAACGGATTTCATTATGCTAAACTAAACATACTAATAAAAAATTGGAACATAACAATTATAATATGGTTAAATTAATAAATGATTCGCAAAGAAGACGAATTTATAATACAAAGGTTTGTTGCTATTATGATTATGTTGAGTGTCGGGTGATTAGGGTGTGTGTGTGTGTGAGGGTATGTGTGAGAGAGGGGACACCGTACAATGTCGGGGAAGACGCTGGTATCTATTGTACAGTGCTACGCACTAGCATAGATGCCAATGGCTATTCTTATTGGTTAAGGGGCTCCACAATGCTAAACATCAGTTTTGTATTGGATTCAGTTCCGTCAATATAGATGGTAAAAATTAAAAAAAAATATGGCGTGTTTTCTGACTCAAGACAATTATTAATTACACTTTATAAATAAACATAGTTTCAATCTTCTATTACTTATATTACTTTTAAAAAAACATGAATTTCAAGAAAAAAGCGATTTAGTTTCCATGTTTCAAAACCAATTGAAACGAAACCAACACACGCAGATACCAACGAGAAAAAAAACATCTTTATTACATAAATAAATTATGGTTAATACCATAATGAAGCCACGATTTTAAAATAACTGAAGTTTTGCATGCGTGGCATCTGATTAAAACAGGATAGAGAGCTAAAAAACAAACGCGTTAGAGCAGTGGGTCTACCGCGTAATTCTCATTTTCATCAACATCAACTTGAGATTGAAATTTGTCGTGCGTGCGACGACGCCCGCCTAACATGCCATCTCTTTTGCACGCGTTGAATTTCGCATGCATTTGCTTGAAGTTGATACAAATGAGAATTACGCGGTAGAGCCCCTGGACTGAATTTTAGCATACTGCAGCCCCTTAAGACTTACCTCCGTATTTATGTTGTTTTAGTCTATACAACGTGTAACAGAAAGGTGCAACCATGTTTGAAGAGCTTATTCAGTCAACTTACTATGGAACAAACCCTGGATTTTGAAAAAAAAAACAACTTTTTCATAGAAAAATGCAATACCGCTCGGCTGAAATGTATGGAAGGGCAGTTTTTTTTTGTGATTTCAGTGTCGGCTCCATAGTAAAAGTTGTTCTATACCAGGGGTCGGCAACCTTGAATGAATTGACACTTTATTGTAAACAAAAGACATACAAGAAAACAGAGTATTGAAAACATAATTTTGTACAAAGGCGGACTTATTTATCACTAAAATTCCCCTTAAGCAGTATTAAAATGTCCAAATTCGTCCAGGGCAACACCGCAGCGATCCCGGCGGCGGCGGCGGCCACAATCAAACCGGCGGACAAGAACGGCGAACTGAAGCGGACGGCGGACTCCGACAGCGACGACTCCGACGAAGAACCGGTCAAGAAACAGCAGAAAGTGGACGAGGGTGAGTTGGAAACCTGTTTAGTGCTGTTTATTTGTTTTTATTTTTTATTTGGGTTCCGTACCCAAAGGGTAACCAACGGGACCCTATTACTAAGACTCCGCTGTCCGTCTGTCTGTGCGTCTGTCTGTCTGTCACCAGGCTGTATCTCATGAACTGTGATAGTTAGACAGTTGAAGTTGTCACAGATGATGTATTTCTGTTGCCGCTATAACAAAAAATACTAAAAAACATAATAAAATAAACATTTAAGGAACACCCATAAAACCGACATGTTTTTTTGCCGTTTTTATAGATAATGGTACGGAACCCTTCGTGCGCGTGTCCAACTCGGACTTGGCCAGTTTATTTATTTATTTAAGAAAAGCTTACAGCTATTATAAAGCCGATTCTAAAGGCTGTAATTTTAGTTTTAGTGATGTCACAACAAAATTTTGTTTATTTCAAAATAGTCCTAATAGGAACAGAAGCTAAATTACTTTGGAATAAATTTAGTTTTGACAGCACTAAAACAAAAATTAAAGACTTCAGAATCAGTAACAATGTAGCCGATTCTGAAGGCTTTAATTTTAGTTTTAGTGCTGTCAAACATAAAATTATTCCAAAGTAATTTAGATTCTGTTCCTAACCTTTAAGGACTATTTTGTAATGAATGAAATTTAGTTTTGACAGGACTAAAACTAAAATTAAAGCCTTTAGAATCGGCTATATTATATATGTAAAACCACAGAACTGTATTGGAGTAGATGACACAAACACGGTGAAATGTATGAAAACCAAGCGTGTCAATTTTTTACTACTTTCTGTAACGTCATGATCGCATTTTGACACTGACATGTAAACCGTGAATCGATTCATGGGCGCGCCGCCAAAGCGATTCAAAGGCATCGATCGCCACAGGCAGTTATGCCACCATAGAAATGATTTGTCTCTATGCTCATTGTCTAAATGACAATGACAATGATTTTTCATAAATAAAATACACAACTAAAATTGTTTGAAAAAAGAAAATATAATATTTATTAAATAACTTGTTCATGACTTACTATCACAAACACACCAATAGTCGGATAAGCTGTTTTAATCAATCGTCGACATTTTTTTGCTCCAGTGAAGCTGTTTTGATCGAAGTGAATTGAACAAATTGCACTGTGTTTTGTTGGAAACCAATTTGTAGTACCCGTCGCTTCAATCCACTTTTCTTTAACTTTTGGTTCCTTTGGAAACCTGAAAATTTATGATCACAGGTTCAAACTAAAGCATCATTCGTAATTCAAGAAATTAATCTCATTCCTCTGTTTAATAATCGATATAATAGAATAATCGAGTAAAAAATCGAAACAAAGGTACAGCACAGTTCTCTAAATTAGACAGAAAAATGAGAAAAGTTCCCCTACTACGACGGGAATTGCGCATAAAAATATCGATAGCTGAAATTTCCATTGCGTGCTAACTAAACGTGCCATGCATATCGCGTCAAGTAAAAGCCGCAATGGAAGTTTAAGTCGTGGCGATACGTTAAATATAAATTAATTCGTTTTAATATAAAATAAGAGGAATTTGAACCCAAAAAGTACTTACCTGTGAAAGGAAATATCTCCATTCTGTCGGCCAATACTATTTGAGTTATTTTTACAACCCAGTATTACACAATTCAGCATTTTTGTTATCAACTTACAAGTGTTGCCCCGGCAACGATTGAGAGCAGCGGGCCTATTGTGTATCTCTAGTTGCCTTCTGGACTGGGTGTCTATCATCAAAAACATAGATATACTATCGAATTCCGATGTCCTAAGGATATTTTCGCACTTGAAGTGACGACACAGATTGTTAATAGTTCAATACCCACTAAAGGCAATTTTGAAATTTCAGTTTTTAGCTATGTTTTTGATGATAGGCACCTCGTGCAGTTGGCAACTAAAGATACAGAATAGGGGGGCTGTCTAGCTTTAGTCGGACTCAACTTTGATAAAATATCAAAGTTTGAACACGCAAGGTAGGTCGACTTGTTGCTTCTACTCCAATACAGTTCTGTGATCAAAACCTTTTATTCCGTTTACATTTTTTGTGTAAACAGGTGTTCTGATTTAATGACCCTAATATAACAATAGATAAGCCGCCATTCATCAGCTCAAATTATATTCCCTTCACGTCTTTTCACTTCCCAGGTAAGAAGCCCGCCGCAGCGACGAACATAGACGCGGGCAAGGAGGCGGCGATCGAAGCGGAGGTGCGAGCGGCGCGCGAGAGAGCCATCGTGCCGCTGGAGCAGCGCATGAAGACGTTCAGACAGATGCTGCTCGAGAACGAGGTGTCCGCCTTCTCCACGTGGAAGAAGGAGCTGCACAAGATCGTGTTCGACAAGAGATATCTGCTGTTGACCAGCGATCAGAGGAAGCAGGTCGGTCTGCTACTTAGATACGCTTGTCTAGGGAGCATCGTGCTACCGGGAGGTTCATATTTTAAGCTTTTTCTGTTTTACCACGGGGCAAACCCTCAATGTGTTTGTTTGATATCAATACAAAATAATATCTATAAAAATATCTCCTCAATGCTACACGCCCCCTTACATGCTAACCTCCCCCTTACATGCTACACTCCCCCTTACATGCTACACTCCCCCTTAATTTAATATCTCCTAAATGCTACACGCCCCTTTACTATATCTCCTAAGCACCACGCCTCTTACTATATCTCCTAAATGCTACACGCCCCCTTACATACTACACGCTCCCTTACATGCTACACTTCCCCTTACATGCTACACTCCCCCTTAATTTAATATCTCCTAAATGCTACACGCCCCTTTACTATATCTCCTAAGCACCACGCCTCTTACTATATCTCCTAAATGCTACACGCCCCCTTACTATATCTCCTAAACGCCACGCCCCCTTCCCATATCTCCTAAGTGTCACGCCCCGTAACTAATATATCTCCTAAACGATACACGCCCCTTACCATATCTTAAGCGCCACGCCCCCTAACTATAATATATCTCCTAAATGATACACGCCCCGTACCATATCCTAAGCGCCATGCCCCCTTCCCATATCTCCTAAGTGCCACGCCCCGTAACTAATATATCTCCTAAACGATACACGCCCCTTACCATATCCTAAGCGCCACGCCCCCTAACTATAATATATCTCCTAAATGATACACGCCCCGTACCATATCCTAAGCGCCACGCCCCCTTATCATATCTCCTGATACTCGTTGTGGTTGTTTCGTAGTATTTTTTGTATTAACATACCGTTACCCGTCACCCAGGTGTTCAGCAAGTACGTCCGCGAGCGCGCTGAAGAGGAACGTAAAGAGAAGATGAACCGGCTCCAGCAGAAAAAGGACGCCTTCACAGCGCTGCTGAAGGAGGCCAAGCTGCATGCCAAGTTAGTGCCTCTTTGTTCACTTGGAGATTTTAGGAGGGCACGGCTGTTGCCCGCGTCTTGTAGTCAGATGCCGGGCTCGACTGTGGAGGTACCACCATCTTACTTGGAGACCCACTCGAAGTAATTCTGGGGAGAGTAAGAGGACAGCTCACTGGCCAAAAACCAGCAGGCCAACCATGCCTGGGACTGATGGATGGCGGTATATCCATCCCTAATAGCCGGGCTTTATATGGAACAGACTGGTGACGGGCAGCGGCGTCACTGGTGCGAGGGTTCCGCCACCGCGCTCACCAACCCGCCTGCCCAGCATGTGTGAGTTTGGGCAATTCTTCCAGGATGACCGCCGGGAGTGGCAAAGTCCTGGAAAGGCTTATGTCCAGCAGTGGACGAACTAGGCTGATGGAAAGATGACAGCTCACGCGAGTTTTAATAATTAATAAATAATAAATAAATTTTAATTAATATTTAAAAAATTTAAATATTAATTTTAGAGATGTTGACTTTCCAAACTACAGTTGACACTGCTTTGGGGATACTTGTTGTAACGATGTATGTGTTTTTTTTTTTCATTTTTTTATTTATGAACAAAAATCCACAGCAAATACAGTAAACATTAACTAAATATTACATCAGCTAATAGTTTCAATAACGGATTTTACTATGCTAAATAATAATAGTAGTTTATGCTACAAGGGAAAAAAGGAATAAATTACGGGGACGATTAATTAACCGAGTAATTTATTGCTCTTACGCCCGTGTATCATACTACGTTTTTCAATGTATAGTGTGAGGAAATAAAACAAATATAATCTTGTGAACTTTAAATTATGATTGGCTCATATTGACTGTATCCAGAGCCGTTAAACAGTGGAGAAAAAGTATAACATTTATGGTAGACAGGAAAGGCTGCAGGTTAGCCAACCATTGTAAATAAATAAAAAAAAAAAATAATAATAAAGCCTAGCGCAAAATAATCGACTTTCTGTTCGGTTTTGATGCATAAAAAGTGCGCCTTTACGAGCACTTGCATTGAAAATATACATAAGTTTACACTAGGAACAAAAATGATAAACAATTTATAAAAAACAAAACTAAGAAAAAGACACAAGACTCTGTGTTTACTCACTAAACTAGATATCAGTGTCAATTCGGTGCCACATATCTGAAAGGATCAAATGCGATTCAAGCGCTCCGTCCTTGGCATTTCAATACTGAAAGAAAGAGACAGAACACCTAAACCAAGCCAAGCAATTTTAATTCCCCAGGTCTTCATTCATCGACTTTTCATCCAAGTACGGCAAGGATGAACGCTTCAAGGGCATCGACAAGCCTCGCAACAGGGAGCAGTACTTCACGGAGTACCTCGCTGACTTGAAAAAGAAAGAGAAGGAGGAGAAAGAGAAGAAGAGAGAACAGGTAAGAGAGTGAAGTTGCCTGCGTAGAGTAGGCGGAGCTTAAAAATTAAAAAGCTGGTGCTTAAACTATTAAAATAAGTAGTACAAAAGCTTCGATTGTCTTGTTAAATGTAAATTATGACAGAAACTAAGTATTTGAAGGGTTCAGGAAAAGAAAGGGCTAATCGACATTTATGTTATTTCAAGAAAAAGCTATTTAAAGGTTTCAGACTATATTATAAGTATGACAGAAAATCTAAAATGGCGGTGCAATGGGCGCGTTCTAAGATTGTAAGTTGTCAATGTACCCCTTCTTAGCCAGTATCGAATAAAATGCGCTCCTTTTATCCCGGTTTACGTCGCAATATGCTCCTTTTAGTCTGTTATTGTTTTTTTTTGTTATGCCCATATAACAGGAAACCAGCCCCATTTTAGTTTGTTTTGAACACGGCATACTAAAGCCCCGTTCAAAATCTATCAACTGCCATTGTTGGTTTGATTTGGACAAATATGTCGATGAGCCCCTTTTTCCTGTACCATTCATTTCTTATTGTAATTTTTATTAGAGTGCATTACAAACTTGAAATCAATGAAAAAAAATTTAAAAGAACAAATATTTTGAAAAAATTCCTCGGGCCAGGATTTGAACCTGCGACCTCCTGCTTACATGACAGGCGCGCTACCGACTGCGCTACCGAGGTTCGTATCTGGAACGACGAATTTTTCCACCATACCTGTACATCGAATTTTTTGTAACTACTTGATATACCAGCCTTTAATCTGAATGCCCACGAGGGCGTTAATATTTCTTATTAAGTAGTGGAGTGGTTAAAACACTCTGATATCTAGATTCCGGGTTCGATTCCCGGCTTTAGCTACCGGAAAGATGGAAATACCGAATATATGTATTTTGAAAGATATTTTTGTATTTGTATTTTGATCATACGAAGATTATTCGAAGCTACGATAAGAAAGACAGAAGCTTTTAAGGATCAATTGAAATCATAGACAATACATCCTAGAAAGACGTCTATTGTTCAACATCTTGCGTACAAATAATTCTGTCAACAATCTAAACGGGATACTGCAATCCTATTGGCTCTTCCAATCTTACGTATAGCGCCACAAACTTATCTTTCCCGATGACGAAGACTCTAACGTAATGAATATAGAAGCCATTTTGGTTTGGCCTACCGAAACATATAATTTTGGAGAAATCAGAAAGCTTTATTTGTGAACATAGGTATTTTGAACTAAATATAAAATTATACTTAGGTGGTGATACATTATGGGTTATGTTATGAACGCTATGTTCTATTGCTAAGGTATACAAATATTTTAAATAAGTATTGAATGACACATACTCATGCAAAAATTTGAAATGAATACATAGTTAAATTAAATTAATTATTAAAAATGTTAAATTGTATTATCATTAAAAACATTTCGATCTTATAGTAGCATTTTTTAATAAGTAATTTAGACAATTTATGGAGTGGCGAATTGTAGCTGCTGGTTCAGTCAGATGTGTTGACAGAAATCGGTCGCCTGTTATTAGGAGTCTGTAGGCTGTATTCGTCTATGATTGAAATTATATTATTATTTGTGCTGTCCTCAACACTTCGTTAATACTGTCTTTAATGCAAAAAATTCGTAGAGAAAACCATCCCGTTGTAAACGCTACGCAACGCCTGTCAATGTTGTGGCTAGTTTTGGGTCCAGGTGCCAAATACTAGGGGGCTCTGAAGTGAAAAAATCGGTCGATTATAGTTCGGCCGCATAACCTTCTCTGTCACACTTTTAATGCGTGTGTGAGACGTATGCTCGAACGATAACCGATCGATCGTATCTTTTTGTGAGTTCCAGGGTTGGAGGGTAATTCCCAGTCTGTCGAATTAGCCTTCCCGACCGTAAAAAACTGTTTAGTCTGTCGAATTTTAGCTCCTGATTTATAAATCTCGCTTCGCCTGTTTCTCCAGAATAGTCCCCCTGGTTTGTGGCATGAAAAACGAGTATAAAGCGAATTCATGTCGGTTTGGGTTCGAAGCCCGACTTCCAATGTGATGCTTGCTATGCTTTTTATTGGATTGCAAAAATACAATTTGTTTTTTGCTCTGATTATTGAATTGGTCCTTTGTATCCCGATGTACAGATCTGCTGAACATATAATGCACATAGCAATCTTCGCCAGTGTTCGTATTTCCGAAAATAGCCGAATCATTAATTGGCATATATTAAATTATGTTAGGGTGTGTTAACAATTTCGAGATTCAGGTTTAATAAGCCGCATTTTCGAAGTTTTGGTCTAAAAAACCTCATGATGATGAATATTTTTACGAAAAGGCTGCAACTTCCATTTGCTTGCAAAATTCGAACGTACTTTATTGATTTATTTGTCTGCATTCCAAATTCAAAATTCGGAACCTATGACAACGTAAAATAAGCGGGATGATATTTTATTACAGCGTCATTTATTTATTAGGAAACCTACAGTTTTCTTATAACATAGTTATAAAATTGTTTCCACAGAAATCTTAGTACCAAATAGTAGTTTATGCTACAAGTGCGAAAAGGGATAAATTACGAGGACGATTTAAAACACGAGCGTAGCGAGTGTCTTAAACGTAACCGAGTCATTTATTGCTCTTACGCCCGTGTATCATACTACGTTTTTCAATGTATAGTGTGAGGAAATAAAACAAATATAATCTTGTGAACTTTAAATTATGATTGGCTCAAAAGGACTGTATCCAGAGCCGTTAAACAATGGAAAAAAAAAGAATTACATTTATGGTACACAGGAAAGGTTGCAGGTTAGCCAACCATTGTAAATAAATTTAAAAAAATAATAATAATAAAGCCCTAGGGCAAAATAATCGACTTTCTGTTCGGTTTTGATGCATAAAAAGTGGGCCTTTACGAGCACTTGCATTGAAAATTAATTAATGCACGTTTTTTTTTTTAACAACAACACAATATACTTATTATTAAAAACACACACAACAAGCTACATAATGTCATCACGATTGTGTAGTTCGGAAATACGATCTTTGCCGAATAGTGGCGAAGGTTTCTACGTGTGTTATTTAAATGATACAACTGTACCTGGGATGTGTATCTGCAGCTGGCTGCGTTATTAACCATGCTGAATATTCAATAAGCGGGGGTAGTTTAGTGGTAGATCGCTGGCCTGTCAATGTTGAGACCCAGGTTCGATCCCCGGTTGGGCATGCAACAATGAGTTTTTTTGAATTTATGTGCATAGTATTTGTACCTACCACTTGCTTAAACGGTAAAGGAAAACATCTTAAGGAAACCTGCATGCCCTAAAAAGCGTGTATTTGTGCCCGAAGTAGGGCTCATCACGTTGGGACGAAATAATTGTCGGTGAAACGCGGGTGTACTGTACCGAGTGTGGACTGTGACTTGCATTTCACAGTTCACACTCGGAACACCTCTGACACTCCCTCGGGGTTTTATGTCGTGGAAAATATTGCATTTAATAAATTGTAAAGCGACGCTCAACTCGGTTGGACATCTGTATCTCTAGAGACTCGTGTCGAGCATGCACTAAAGTTTTTCGGAATTTTTGTGCTTGGGACGTTAAAATCGCCGGTGAAATGAGGGTGTTACGAGTGCTCACTGTTCTAGATCTGACATACCCTCGGGAATGTCGTGAAGATACATTTTTGCTTTAAAATTCTTATCGAGACACAAAATGTTTGGATGAATAGAAAGTTTAATAAGAAGTGTTTGATTAGGTTCGATTCCTAGCTGATCACTTGCTGCCCTAGCGAATTATTCGATATTTTGTGCTGTAGCCGGCGAATGAAAAAAACATGGAAGACGCATTTCCAACAAAGTGTAATTCGAAAATGGCAACAGAAACCGAAAAGGGGAAAAGGCTCATGATTAGTTCGTTCTGTTCTCATGCGACACTAGGTCAGCCGTGCTGGCCGACTCGTGAACGCTACTGGAGCCGTCGCCATACAAAATTGTGTTCAACACACTTTATCGTGGAGTCATTTTTCAGCTCTAATCAGACTTCTATGTTTTTTTCGTTCACTGACTGTAGCACTTTTTTTACTTTGTTTTTTTTTAAATAAGATTGTTTAGTTTAACAACTCTTACATTTAATTCTTGTCCTTCAATTTTGATTCTTATCATAGAATGGATACTATATTTGAAAGGAGTGAAGTTTGCAAAACATAGTTAAAAAAAAAATTAAACCTTGTTTATTTCTCATCATCACTGCACTTCACATCACTTCCTTCAGAAATGGTATCAAAATTAATTGACACAAATCGATCACAATATCTTTTTAAATCTTCCCCTATCACAAATTCAATTCTTTTGAACAAGTCTTAAGAAGAAGTCTATCTATTTCCCCCATAATTATTTTTTTTCAGCGATTGTGCTTCATGATGGTGCCGTACAGTTTCATTATTTGACTAAATTTAAACATGTATGTAGGAGAAGACTCAGGCATATCAAAAGACAGCAAGTAACGTTGAAACTGCTTATTCTTCAGTCACAGTAACGAGAGTATCTCAGGAACTATACCGCATGCGCAGCGGATCGCGCTCTGACTTAGAATGAATCATTCGATCTTTTTTTTTTGAATTGACTTACTATGCTATTGGCCGTCTGGCCTTGACAGCTTTACCCGGGCAAAAGGAGGGAACGCCGTGAACGTTCACCTCCTGTGATTTTATAATCAACAATCGCTGAGGGCCCCCAGCTGGGGGACCTCGGCTCAGGACGTTGATGGTGTGTGCTCTATTGGAGAGAAGCGACCAGGTATATACCTGGCTGGCAAAGCGTTTGCTGAAAGCTTAGTGGTTGTAGTGACCGGGGCGGAGGGCGAATCATTCGAACCGGTGCACCGCCTTTTTATAGGACGGCCTGTCGACTTTCTAGTCGACAGGTGGGGGGGGGGGGGTGGCGCGATGCGCTCGAACCGTTGCCCGTGCGGTTTATGACAGGACGATGACGCCACCGGTCATGTATATAATACTAGCTTTTGCCCGCGGCTTCGCTCGCGTGTCTTTCGAGTAGCATCGACAGTTTTCGGCTTGGCGATTATTTTATCAACTCCAACTGCGATGATAATAAATGAAACCGCATCCAATTCCGTTGAGTGCTTCTCAAGTTAAAACGGAATAGACTGGCAGACGAAAATTCTAAAATTGTTGTTTTAGCTTGAGTTATCATTTAGATTATCAGAAAATATTGGACACCTATTTTTTCTTTTGCCAATCAAACAAAAAATTTGGGATGTAACGGAGGTCAGTTAACGGAGGCGGAGGCGGAGGTGAAAAAAAAATACGAAAATTTACTATAAAAAATTTTATACTAAAAATTGTTTATAATTATTTAATTATAATTGAATTCCAAAAGAGGCAAATTATATTTCAAGAAAAGCAGCTTTGCGGCTTTATCTGCATCCAATCTATTTCGCAGTGGATCATAGATTAATCCAGCTCCACTCCGCTAAACCTCCATTTTGAAAGTTGCGGAGGCGGAGTTACGAATTTATGCGGAAGTTCCGCACTTGCGGATGCGGAGGCGGAGCTCCGTTACATCCCTTACGCGCCGTTTCAGTATTTTCACTATATCTCTGCAAATAGTATCAGAATATAATGCTGTTTTCCTTTTTCTGAAACTAGATAAAATTTTCTATATGACGAAAGAAAAAAATGTAAAAAAAGTAATTGTTTTTATATGAACGGACTAACATGTCATAGTATAACTAATAATGTCATTTTACTGATTAGGTAACGTACTTTCGATATCAGTTTAATTTTTTTTGATATCTGTGATAGTTACGGAATAATCGCCTGGTCACACTTAACGATTACACCCTGTATATGTTTTTAATATAATTACTCCTCATTTCATTTCCCACGATCTTGCCTTAGGCGTGCCGGCACTTGAGTAAGAAAACAGGTTAAATATTTCAAATTCAAATACCAATGCGTGTGCCATCACGACAGCACGCTCGCTAGACCGAGGCGGGACGTCGACGTCCCCATTGGTCTATTACAGCAGCTAAGTCCTCCTATTGGTGTAGCGACGGGCGGCGGCGCGGCCGGCGGCGGCGGGGAGCGGCTAACACGGTACTGCGATACACCAATCAGGGGTGGCTACTTGACGGTTCGTTCGATAGTGTCGTTTTGATTGGATAAAAATGTAGCGATCGGTTTTGTAGGCGCGTGTAGTATCAATGTAAAATAATAGGTGATAGAGCATCTTTCACGCTGGGATGTGTTGATCTTCGCTAAAACTTGGGTGTAGGCTTGTGGACTGTGACTTTTATTCAAAGATTTCAAAAATTTAGATGAGCCCTGGCACTTAAAATCTATTGCATTGTTTTTGAATGCGTGCGTTAACATAATTCCGACGCGCGCACACTTATGAGTGCGCAATCTGTGTACCTACGGTCAGCAAACTGATCAGACTACCAAAGTTGTTAAAATTATTAACTTTAGGTGCACTTAAGGCGTCCAACTATCACTGTGTTCAGATGAGCACTGATTCCGAACGTGTGAGCGTCACCCATTTAAAGGTGGAAACATTTTGGTGCTGTTATATTACGGTAAATGCTTATCTTTACTTTTGAAATCTTTGCTTTTATTAAGGAACTCCGTAACGAAAACCTATTAAGTACAGAAAACACAAAACATTAATTTAATACGGTTTTTTTTTGTTTGATATACTAAAATTTAAAAAAACTGATAGAAATAAATTTCTATGTTTGAACACTTGGCGCTTTATTCATCGCTATGAGATATAAATTAACATTATATCATTGCAGTATAGAAACGCAATATAAAAAATAATTATATATGTATAAAAAAATACAGTATGATCATTGGGTTATAAGAGATAGAGATAAAATAACTTTATTCAAAGTACGACTAACATTAAAAAAAATGAGACGCCTCAGTGTGAGGCGTAACCTGGTCGCGTAAACGTCTTCACTCTCCCAGATGAAGGCAGTCTAAATCTGCTGAAACTGGTCGGCGTTCCCGATCATAACACGTATTGAGGTGAGCCGTTTTTATATAAATCATGAATTATCCTCAAGTCTCATTTAATTGTATAATTAAAAAAAAATCACAAAA
Organism: Ypsolopha sequella; assembly: GCA_934047225.1. NCBI lineage: Eukaryota > Metazoa > Arthropoda > Insecta > Lepidoptera > Ypsolophidae > Ypsolopha > Ypsolopha sequella. The sequence goes on from OW204011.1 coordinate 7,081,817, forward strand.
AAACAAAATTATTATAGATGGGTGGGTCCACTGAAAACCTATTTAATTCATACGATTATCTGGCGGTTCCTAAACTTAGACGAACTTGATTCGTGAGGACCTTTATTAGTGTGCACATTTGTTAATTAACTATTATATAATACAAATTATATATATTGAACGGTTTGTGTTCCGGTGCTCACGGATTTCACAGTCCACTCTCGAAAACACCACTGACACCCCTACGTGACGATGGATATTGTACATTTTTTTGTGTCAAAATGTCAAATTAATATTTTTATTTATAGAAATTATTAATATTTATAAGAGTAACAAAAATTTGATTAAAAGCTAAAATTCAATATGCTTTTGGTTTTGTAACATAACTTTGATGTATAATTTATATAGGTAAATATATATAAATGAGGCACAATTTTAAAATATCACGATAAAATCCAAGATTATATTTCGAGCCCCACTGGGCCCGGCATCAGTTGGAGTAATAATAATCAGTGGGGCCCGAAATATATCTTGGATTTTAACGTGATATTTTATAAATGTGCCTCATTTATATATATTTACCTATATAATTATATATCAAAGAAAAATAAAATAAATTAACTGATGAAGGCAATAAAAATTTATTTAAAACAACTTTGGCGTTTTTGTACCGGCTTAATTAAAAAAAAAAACCGTCAAATGGCCACTTCTTCCACGCTACAAATGTAAGGTTAGATACACACCTAGTTTTATAAGGAATCGATGATAAAATAATCCAGTGCTTCCATAGAATAATGTCTTTGAAATTAACTGGGCTTTTTAACTTTTATTTGTATAACCGCCCAATAATGAAGCCCCTCAGTGAGAAGTGATTGTTCAAATATTGTGAGTAAATGCATGCTATTAATTAAAAAAAAAAACAATGTACAGAGATCCCTTTTGGTGACGGAAATGTAAGCTATATGATGAAAGGAATAGAGGTCGTTTTTGACCGAAAAGTCCCGCCGAAACATGTATACACAGTAATTCAAGTTTGAACTAATCTTTTTCTTTCAGGTATTGTTTTTTATTTTGTTTTGCAAATATTTACAAAGAAACTGCGCAAAAGAAGTACATAGATGTTAAATTTGCTTTCCACAAAATAATAATAATGATAATAAATGTTGTAATTAATTGTTTCTTTGTATATATTTACTCTTGTAATAAATAAGTAAGACTTGGCGATCAATATAATATAAATAGATCAATATAAATTTGATTGGAAATATTGTAATAGTAAATTCAGTTGATAATTAAAGCTTTTTGCTAATATGAATAATTATTTTGATTCAAGATAAAGCAAAGATATTAATTTGTATGAAATCTTCTTAATAATAATCTAATAGGCTTTAAAGAGAATAAAGGTACGGTAATGAACTTTCAATATTGCGAATTTTCGCTCGTTTGGTTCTAGGTTCGAATCCTGGCTATATCGATTTCGGAGTTGGTTAAAGATTTCGAAACTTTTTTCGTTTATTACTATGTAAGGCGACTTATTAGCAGGGGTAGAATTAGCAGCGTTAGCTCAGGGGTAGAACGCTGGCCTCTCAATCTTAAGACACAGGTTCGATCCCCGGTCTGGTATGCACCAATGAGTTTTTCGGAATTTATGTGCATAGTATTTGTTCTTACTTACCACTTGCTGAACGGTGAAGGAAAATATCTTATGGAAACCTGCATGCCCTAAAAAGCGTGTATTTGTGCCCGGTGTACAGCAATAAGGGCTCACTACCCATCACGTTTGGGACGTGATAATCGTCGGTGAAAAGCGAGTGTATCAATTGCGGACTGTGACTTGCATTTCACAGTTCGGGGATTCATGTCGTCACTATTATGTTTATGTGAATATTATGTAAAGCTATTTAAGCAGATTAAAACATCGTGTCAACGAATACTTTATTATAAATTTAGCCAAAGTTTTGTCAGTTGGAAATTTGGAATCTCTGCGTACCTCTCTTGGAGATAGGCGTGGGTATATGTATGTGTGTATGTTGTGTCAGTCTATGGTCTACCTATCAAGATATCTATATTTATAGACAAATAGTATTTTAGTTAACTCTCTCACCGCCATGTATGTACATATGTATAAGATTTGTCAAGAGGAGGCCATGTGGGCGGTTCGCGAGCCATGCGATATCTTTCACACCACGCCACTCTCGATCTTGAGTGACTTGTCTAGCAGGCCATGTGGGCTACCAGGACACTTTATCGTTATAAAATTTTCCAGCAAGCCATGTGGTCCGCTGTGATCCCATAAATTCATAAATTATTCTTGGGTTTGGCTTGCTACATAAACGACAAGAAAATTAACAGCAAATTTGTCGCGCTAATTGTGTTTGTATAATTGCGCTGTAGCTTAAAAGAAATGAGCTGTGAGAAATTTGTCACGAGTTATCGCCTATTATATTCGATAAGGAAAAATCAATCATAAACTATATTATTGAAAATAAAAATAAATATTGAAGTTACAGAAACTGCACTAAATTACAATAAGACAGTTGTAGAAATATACTTTCTTGTTTTTTTTTTAAAGCTCAGTACCTTTATTCTCGGTGTTATCCGCTAATCAAACAATTCTTTTTCAGAATCTAATCTTTCTCTCACTCCACAGGTTTTAATAAGTTGCCATCTCTTTTCAGCTTCTAATACAATTCTTTTTCAGAGGCAGAATTTGCTAAAGCGTTGTCCGTGCTGTTAGGTTTACTGCAGGTGTTAAGTGTGATGGTGTTTTGGAGGCTCAAAACTTATTAATTTAAATATACAAATAATATTGTATGAAACAAGATAGTTACTTCTCCAAGCCTCCACCACAAACTCGCACCATCGCCCTCTCCATCCCAAACGCAACATCCCAATAACCCCCGTCTTTCCAACTTCAGGTACGCACAGAGTTCATAGCTCTGTTGAAAGAGAAGTCGATAGACCGTCACGCTCGCTGGGCCGACGCTAAGAAGAAGGTGGATTCGGACCCTCGGTACAAGGCTGTGGACAGCAGCTCCCTGAAGGAGGACTACTTTAGGGAGTACTGCAAGATTGTGAAAGAGGAGAGAAAGAAGGAAAAAGAGAAGGAGAAGGATAAAGACAAAGGTTAGTGTATTTTCTTATCCCTTGGTTAAAGTAGATATAAGTAATTTGATGTATAGTATAAGTTTATGTTAAAAAAAAAAGACATGATCTTGCCAAGTTGCTTGCCCGTTCTTCTTAGCAAGACTAATCGAATGGGTGGAGGTAGGCATGTATTTATATATGTAACCTATTACTATGTAGTATATAGGAGATGGGATTTGGTCGGCCGCCTGGATTCGTGCTGGGGGCTCGGTTGGTGATCATTGAACCTTGTTCCTGGTCCCTGGCCGGGTCTCCGGTATGGGTTCGGGCGGTTGATTGGATTTCACCTTGTATAATAAATATTTTAATCGTATATATATTGCTACATAAATTAAATTAACATTTAATCTAGTTCATGTACATTTATTATTTTATTACGTATATTTGTATAAGATTAAAATTTGACTTGTGAAACGTGTATTATATATACCTACTTTGCAAAGTAAACTTTTGAATTTTGTACTTTAATAAGCTTAAAACAAAACTGGAGTGCTGACTTCCTTGTGGAAGGCCAAGCAAAAAAAGTTGACCCTGAATTATAGCTATAGTTTTCTAATTTTTAAATTTATTTATCACCATTTATCTTATGTTGGGATTTAATTAACACTTATTACATTTTATTTTGCGTGCAATATTTTTGTTGCGCCAAACATGCTCTCGCGTTTGGACAATTTAACATATTAAAACAAAATATTTTCAACAAATAAAATTTGTGTAATTAGTTAAGAAGTTGAACTACATTATAATTTTTCAGATTTGACACAAGTATCACAATCATCGAGAAAAAAAATCGGAAAGATCACTAAAATCACGAAAAACGTAATTTGGCGTTGCAAACAGAAAAAAAAAATTTTGTTCCAAATAGATTTTTTTTTGCGTAAAGAGATCAAGGTACCTTATTCATATAATTTTTTTTTTCATTTCGTTATTTAAAAAAAAATACACAAGCATTCAAATTCTTTATGCGTAATTTTTCTGTACAGGAAAAATGTAGAATGTTTGAGTATTTCTTTTAAAATAACAAAAGGAAATACAAAATAAAAAAAATTTGTAAAGGTTACTTTCATTTCTTTACTGTATAAAAAAATATTTTATTTTGTAGTTAGAATAGTAGACTGATCATACTAGTTCCATAGCCAAATTACGTTTTCCGTGATTTTACTGATCTTTCCGATATTTTTTCTCGGTGTTTGTGATACTTGTGTCAAATCTGAAAAATTATAATTTAGTCTAACTTCATAACTACTTACACAAATTTTATTAGTTAAATTGAATTCTTATAAGTTCGTTCGAAAAGATGGTATCTTTACATCTGTGTTTTCTTGCTAGTGAGGTGAAAAGTTGAATGTGTCACACGAGAGCAAATTTATTCTGTTTCTTGTGCCTTTGAATCCCTCAACAGTTTCGCCAACCGCAACAAAAAAAAATTTGCTATCTTGTTGCACAAATAACTATTTCGATATCTCAAAAAATTATTAGATTTATTAGCAATCAAAGAGAGCTTAGCGGCATGTCTCGTGACGTCATCTGACGAGATTCCATACTAAAAGCGATAAATATCGCTTCGCCAACTTCAGTAATAATAGGAATTTTTAAAAAATGCAAAAAGTTTTGTGCCTTGCTATAACTAATTAATCAGTTACTATAAAAATATACTAAACTGCTGCCGTTAATTCGAGAGAATGATGACAGATGGAGTGTGGCGATATCTCGAAAAAATACTACAAGTCAACAAGAGCTTCTTCACGACAAAAATAAATAAAGGCACGTTAAAAAAATATCAACGGTACAACAAATGGGACGAAATAAATCCAAATCATGATTATTTAAACTTTTTTTATAAATAAAAACCCTGGAATAGAATATATATACGATCTTATTATTTGGTAAGGTATATCAGTTTTATAATACGACAACACTGCCTTATACCGCAGATATTATAAACCTTTTTCTGAAATGTCGATTCAAAAAGTCGAGGATTCATACTGCAGGCATTATGATTGCTGATATGACAGAAATAACTTGACAGTATCGCTAATAGACAACTTCTCGCCAAAAATAATATTTTTTGCGCTTTTTTTAACTTTTACGTAGAAATTGAGTAAGCTGATTCATTCAGTTTTGTACTAGGAAGTGGAAAATATATACGACAAAAATACTTTTTATTAACAAATGGGACCTTTTAACGATATACAATCTACCCTAAAATCATCATGATAAATATAAAATATTGAAATGCAAAACAGTAAAAAAAAGGTTTTATCCCCTGACATTTGCAAACGTCACCATTCTCTCGAATGAAAGGCCGGAGTTTAGAATAATTTGCTACAGGAAACGTGTCCATTGTCATTGAAAAAAAAAAACATTTAGATCCCTATACCCCTCAGGTAAAATATGTAAAGCACTTATTTGATTAATTTACTATGATTATTTATTACTATTAAAACAATAAACTCGACTGATGATGGCCCCATACCGAGGGTCGAAATATATCGAGTAATATTTTTTTTATTGTTTTAATAGTAATAAATAATCATAGGAAATAAATAAAGCTTATTAAAGCGAAATATAATATATTTATTTATTTATTACACTTATGTACATTTACAAAATACATAAAACAGGACACTTAAAAACATTTATATTGTATAAAGGCGGCGCTTATGCTAATACCAATATCTACCAGGCAACTTTTGGGTGAAATAAAAGGTGAGAAAATGACAAATAGAGAGGAGCATGTAAATGTAAAATAGACTACATGAATAATTACTAACGCTAAAATAAAAGAATACATATTATATACAATTTATAAATTTATTTCATTCCTATGTTACCCAGACCGCGATCGCAGCAGCAGCAAGAAAGAGAAGAAAGACAAGGAGCGAGAGAAGGACAGGGACAAGGAGCGAGACAAGGACAGGGATAAGGACCGTGACAAGGACAGGAAAGAGAGGAAGAGCAGAAAGGAGAAGGAGAGCGATGTGAGTAGGACAAACTTTTATAAAGAACGCCACGAATGTAGTTTTTGTCAAGGAATCATTACCAACATTCCTTAGTTGCGGGGCTTTTGTTGCTTTCACTGTGATTAGTACTCGAAGATGAATGCAGGGGTCGCTACTGTCATAAATCTGTTTTTCGCCATCTTTTATGTTATGTTTTTGTTAAGTAAATCAGAGCTGTCGCGTGGACTAAAAAAAACCGGCCAAGTGCGAGTCGGACTCGCACACAAAGGGTTCCGTACAGTGGCGGCTGGTGTGTCAGAGAACCGGTGGTGCACTGCATGGGTTTAGTAAATATTTTCAAATAATTTTACTTAATATTCACTATTTTGTTAGATTAACAAATAATTAATCACGCACAAATTAATCAAAATAACACCGCAAGCGCGCGTGAAAAGTAATAATGACAAGTGCGTAGGTCAAACAAAAGGCGTCGGGTCATGCATCCGAGAGCCAAACGTCGCGTCGCCCAAGCGAGAGTCTTTCGTATTCTCTCGGCAATTTCCGGCTCCGTGCGGCGCACGAATCTATCCTAAAAACGCCATACAATTTGTACTAAGCATCTTCGGTTTCACGCGCCGGGCGGTTTACATCGTCTTTCATAGAAGTTGTTAGAGATCGCATCGTGCGCTTTACCGAGCGCACGGGGTCGTTTTTGTTCAAGCAAAAATAAGATCTAATTCTTTTGCAGTAGAAAGCAAAACAGGTCAGCTTAATTTTATTTAACTCGAATATCAAAACCTTGTAATCAGATATGTAATTTCTGTGTAAAATGTATGGATTGTTATAGGTATAGGTCATTGTTTTGAAAGTTTATATTTTTTACATAGGTGTATGGTATAGGTAGAAGGTTTGGTACAATTTATAAGATTTAAAATGGTAGTGCAGCGCACGAGCGCACTTAAGGTGCAGCCGCCACTGGTTCCGTACCATTATCTATAAAAACCGCAAAAAAATCACGTTTGTTGTATGGGAGCCCCCTTAAATATTTATTTTATTCTGTTTTTTAGTATTTGTTGTTATAGCGGCAACAGAAATACATCATCTGTGAAATTTAACTATCACGGTTCATGAGATACAGCCTGGTGACAGACGGAAAGCGGAGTCTTAGTAATAGGGTCCCGTTGGTTACCCTTTGGGTACGGAACCCTAAAAAAGGCCGAAATTGAGCCGTTTAACCTATATGTATGTTTCGGACTCCGTCCGATGGACTTTAAAGCGGATTAAGCTGAGTTTGGTAAAAAGCTGGGGCGCTACCGCGTAATTCTCATTTGTATCAACTTCAAGCAAATGCATGCGAAATTCAACGCGTGCAAAAGAGATGGCATGTTAGGCGGGCGTCGTCGCATGCACCACAAATTTCAATCTCAACTTGATGTTGATGAAAATGAGAATTACGCGGTAGACCCACAGGTCCGATCTCAGTTTTTCCGAAAAAGTCCATTGAACTTCAAGAGAGATCCAACACTGTCTAGTGTTATAATTTGATATTTCGATTAATTGAGTCGTTTTTTCATGTTATATAATGTTTACTATTTGTTCGCTTTTATTTTGAATAAATATGGATGACTTATACGTCCATCCATCCATCAGCCCGTGTTCGTCCACTGCTGGACATAGGCCTCCCCCATATTACGCCACTCTTGGCGGTCCTCAGTCATCCTCATCCAGCCGCCACCCGCAACGTCCTTCAGATCGTCAGTCCAGCGGGCACGAGGCGGCCTACGCTGCGCTTTGCTGTACGTTGGCGACAGATATGGCCAGTCCACTGCCACTTCAACTCACTGATTCGGCAGGCTATGTCGGTCAACTTCGATCCCTGACGGATATCTTCGTTTCGGCAGAAATGATAATTAAAAAAAAAAAAAAGATATACATTTCCACCCACTTTGTGGTTGTTGTCAGTCAAATCGTAATTTTTTCATGCTATACTTGCATCGAACCATCCATAATAATTTCGTTAAACACAACAGACAAGAGGGACTCCCCCGACTTGGCCGAAATCTGAAAATGTCATAGCAAACCGCAGTTCGCGGACGTGCTCACGGTTGAATAAGTCCTATATAATGAAATTTATACTTGGTACTATATAACATGTGGTAGAGCTGATGCCAGGCTCGACTGTGGAGGTACCACCATCTTACTTGGAGACCCTCTCGAAGTAATTCGGGGGAGAGTAAGGGGACAGCTCACAGGCAAAAAATCAGGAGGCCCACCAGGCGGTATATCCATCCCTAATAGCCGGGCTATATGGAATAGTCTGGTGACGGGCAGCGGCGTCACTGGAGCGAGGGTTCCGGCACCGCGCTCACCAACCCGCCTGCCCGGTGTGTGTGAGTATGGTCAATTCTTCCAGGATGACCGCCGGGAGTGGCAAAGTCCTGGAAAGGCTTATGTCCAGCAGTGGACGAACTGGGCTTATGGATGGATACTTGCGATTGTCGGCACTTGGTGAAAGAACATTATCATTGTTTCCGTTGCTCAGAGCTAGTGCCTGGAGTCAACGAAATGTATTTTAATTAACATCTTCCCTTGAAAATGGAGTAAAATCCGAAACCGGTTGGGAGTAAACATAAATAAAATGAATCTACTGTACTATTGCTTTTAACTCGGGATCCTATTTAATAATTTTTATTTTATTTTATTTTATTTTATTTATTTGGATCACCAACATCAGGTACATAAATACATTTTAATAACATAACATAAGGTTTTAAGCTATATGCCCAGATAATTACAGGTGAGCACCACATGCAAAAAAGGATATAGTGAACAATGTTAAATTATTTACAAATACAAAAGACTAAATTACGGGAATATGACATGATATAACTAAGATTAACTAAAAACTAAGTACTAAGATTAACTAAAAACTAATTATTATTTTGGTACTTATAAATTTACGGTTTTATTTCGGACTTTTATTTAGTCCATGTGACAGCTCTGAAGTAAATGCAAATGAAGGGTACAAGCGTAAACGATGAATTGCACACTTTTAACATAGAATGTGCACTACGACACGAAAAATAAGCCGAGCGAGAAGAGCGCAAGCACTCGTTTGTCCCTTTTTCACTAATATGACTACGCGTTTGGCGCTTGATTATATATTTATTATACAGTGTGTCCCTCGTACAAGTGCACATCCGAAAGTGGGTGAAACTAGATCTAAATATATCGACAAAAACGACAAAAAAATTTTTTTGTTTTTTTTTTTATCTTTAAAACATACTCCACCTGGGTATCTTGTTATGGGACGCAAGCGCAGTGCCTCTGGTTAACCGCTCGTAGAAAATATTGTATTTATGATAGAACGTTGTATTTTTTTTTTGTTAGAAAGATAATGGAATAGGCAATGATAAATAGGAATAAAAGTATAGAAAAACGGGGACATTATTTTGAAAAAAGTGACTATTACTGAAAAAAAGACGGAAAAATTAAAGAAATAATCTTTTAGGATATTATTTTTATGGTAATGGTAGTTGATTATGTTTTGTCTTTGATTTGTTATGCAACGTCTATTCTTAAGGATTATAACAGTTTTATTATCATTGCATTACTCGCGATAGATCAAAAGTTATGACATACTTTATACATAGTCTCCATGGTAAGCAAAAAAAAATTTAAAACGTCAATTTATAAAGCCAAGATTTTCTAAAAAAAAAAAAACCTTTTTTTGTCGATAAAATAAGGTCTATTTTCACCCCTTTTCGGATGTGCACTTTTACGAAGGACACACTGTATATAATATACTGACAACTTGCTAAACAAGAACAGACGAGGGGCGAGTGCTTCTCTCGCTCTGCTCGTTTTTCGCTTGTATATACTATCATAACAATAACGACTTTATTTGTAAGACAATTAAGTCTAATTTATTTGAACAAACATTGGACAGTGCATAGTCTAGTTCTCTGTATAATGTCTTTGGACATACTTGACTGACAGAGTCCTAGTATCTAGACGAAACTATTAAGATCCGAAAATACTACCAAAGACAATAAAAAAAGTAAAATAAAAAATTGTACATTGATCGTTGAATTTTTGTGCCCTTCAAATGTAGTCAGCTGGGATTATACGCTTCATATCGGGAAGAATTTAAAAATATTACCTACCTACAAAAGGAGGACGATACAGTACCAGCTTCCCGCGCTTGGTCCTACAAAACTAAGTCCATTGGACCTGCTTTGATTAGTTTGTCTCGCTCGCGCTACTGTCGAATTTCGTCGCGTCTCTGTCATTCAGTGGAGCTTGTTCATGCAGCCGGCCCATTTTTCAATTTCCATAGCTTAATTTTCAAGTTTATTTTTTTTACTTTTTTTCAGAGAATATACGTCATTTTAGGAGTTGCTTTTCATTATTTTGGTATATAAATTAATCATTATTATTTCATGATTTTTTAAAGAATCGTCCGGTGTGACGTCACTTGAGAATTTAAGACATAATACTGATTGTAATGTGAGATTTCTTGTATAAAAAAAGTGGTCTGTCTACTTATCTGTCATCCAGATGTCATATCAGTCAGAATCGAATTATTATAAACGTATCTTGATAGCAAAGAACATATTTTTAAATAGCTTTTTCTCAAGTGACGTCACACGAAAGCAAATTAAAGTTGCAGCTTTTTCGTAAAAATATTCATCATGATTTTGGCCCCAAGTTTTAAAATACGGCTTATTAAACCTAAATCTCGAAATGGTTTTCGAATTAACACTGCTTAACATAATTTAATCTACGCGAATTGACGATATATGAACGATATCTTTCATCTTTTGTTATATCAATGCCTAGTTACCTTGTCACCGGTTTGGTGAACTTTTTTGTGACTTAAATGAACACGTGCGAGCGAATCTGCGTCGGGCCTTTTAAGAGATGTTTTTTCAATGCCTTGTTTTTAGATGTTGATTTTTACAAGTGATTTGAAGAGAGTTATGTGAAAATATGATGCATAGGTAAGTGTTTTGGAGCAATTTGTTGATTTATTTCTCGTGGTCGTTTGTCATGCTGCCTAAGATTTGTAAAAATACAGGTTTTGGTTGTTAGTTTTTATTTGTGAAGATGAAAAGTTTTTTTTTTTAAACAAAGAATGCTAAAAATCTCGTCGGACATATCCTGTGAATTTCTCATTGCAGTTATGACAAGACGGCTTTTAAAATAAGAAATATCTAATCGTAAATGTAAGAAATATCTAATCGTATCTATCCATCAAGAACAAACTAAATAAATTAATCCTAAAAACAAGGCCGAATTGTCTTAAAGCATCACAGTGATGGTGTCCGACGCAGATTTGCTTACAAAAATAGAAAACAATGTTGTAATATTAAAAAAAAAACAAATTGGGCACTTCTTTATATTTCAGAAAACAGAAGATAGACAACCGACGCCACAACCGGAGAAATCGTCAAAGTCATCCAAATCTGACAAGAAGTCTTCCACAGACAAACGTGAAGATAAATCTGGAGACAAATCCACAAGAGAAGAGAAGAAAAGAGATGGACAATCTTCTCAAACAGAAGATAAAGAGATAAAGGTAGATACAGAAGCAGAAGTGATGTCTCCGAAGGGATCACCGGAAAGAAAGAGCCCCGAAAAAAGAAGTCCTGTAAAAACTACAGATAAGAATAGCCCAATAAAGTCGCCTCCGAAGAAGAGGAAATACGAAGAAAAAAATACCCCGGAGCCAGAAGACAGACCAGATAAAGAGAGAAAGGGAAGAAGTTCATCCAAACGGGAGAAAAGGACAAGGAATAAGTCAGACTAAAGAATCATTTTAATGTACCCCTTATGTAATACAAAAAAGGTTCAGTGTGGTATAGAAATACAGCAGAAAAGTAAAGTTGGATCTGAAGAGCTCTGAACCGGGATTCGAACGTAGAACTTCTCGCTTACCGGGCAATTGCTCTACCAACTGAGCCATTCAGTTTTCAACACAACTCGCGAATTTACCTTTGTGCCTTCCCTTACCGCACTGATACAAAACTCACTTTACAGGACGCCTTAGGTTTACTTTTATAGGTTTTTGAATAAATGAATGAAAAAATTAAAACATAACATTTTGTACAACTTTGTACACGTGCAGCCTGTGGGCTAACTATACTCAAAAGTCTTATAACGTCCTCCGCGTACAATATAATAATGCCTTCAGGGTGCTGTTGGGGCTACCACGCTTCTGCAGCGCATCAGGGATGTTCGCGGAGATGCGAGTAGATTGTTTTTATGCAACGATGCGCAAAAGATGCGCTTCGCTGGTGCGCAGGGTGCGGGGTAGCACCAATAGCATTCTGAATATGATCGCAAGCAGACTGGACTGTACATACTTGAGTCATTGCTGCGAAACATCAGTCATTGCTGCGAAACATCGAATACACCACTTTCCCTAAATTTGTCTTGTTTGTATTTTTGTATTTTAATCTTTACTAACAAATTTTATTTTTTAAGTTTTACTAACAAAGTTTTGAGCCTTTGATGCTTTAATAAATAATTATTCTATTCTGTAACTTTGACAAACAGTAAGTTTGTATAAAATATCATTGCAGTATGGGAAAGCACATCGGTAAATTCACGAGTTGTGTTGAGACCCGGATAACTCAGTTGGTAGAGCAATCAACAACAATAACTATGGTACTCGCACTTGGGAGTACATGCTACCAAAGATATTAAACGAACTACCAAGTGAAATTATAAGTCAACTGAATCGTAATCCTTACAAAATAAAAACTATTTTAAAGTATCACTGTAGCCGATTTTGAAGGCTTTAATTTTAGTTTTAGTGCTGTCAAAACTAAAATTATTCCAATGTAATTTCACTTATGTTTCTTACATTTAAGGGCTATTTTGCAATAAAGAAAATTTAGTTTTGACATAACTAAAACTAAAATTAAAGCCTTCAAAATCGGCTTTATTATCTCGATAAAAATATTGATAAAATTAAATAAGTAAAATTTTAGTTTTGAGCGCTTGCAGCGACACATAAACCTCTTTATGGTTTCCGTTAGCTGTATAAGTTTAATAATATTGTATATTTTTCTTGTATTTACTCAATAAATGCACAAAAAAAAAACGCCCGGTAAGCGAGAGGTACCAGGTTCGAATCCCTGTCCAGAGCTCCTCACATCCAGATTTTGTTTTCTTTCTGCGTTTTTAAACCGAAATTATATAATATTAATTGGTGTATCCTTGCAATGGGTAAACCAAGTTTCAAAACATAGAAATTTCTTTGTATTATTTTTATTATAAAAAAGGTGGGTTGTTTAAGGCGCAGATGAATCAATACGGGGCTAGATTCTCGAAGACTGCAGGCCACTGTCCATTTATATAGTTATTCATTACAGTTCTGAACTCCGTTTTAGTGAGGAAACATATGACATCTTATTTGAGATCGTATGAAAAAAACGGGAATGTAATATTATTATACTCTATGCAGACTCGCTGCCCAAATTATTAGGCCCTTACATATGAAATTGGTGTTTTGTATGGAGAATTGGAAGGAAACTCAATTTTCAGTACTAACTTTTTACATTTTCTGGAGTGACAAATATGATTTCTTTTGTGTATGTATGAGATAACATTAAGCTAACAGCAATATTAATTTAATTTTTGAATAGTGTCAGCTGTAAAAAGTTATTACGAATCTTATTATGGAAATGGATGGCATTTGGGACGAACTGTTTTTGAAGATTAGTTAACAAACTGAAAATAAAATCAAAATTTAATACGTGGATTTCGAATAATTCTCATTTTATTTTTATGTAATTAATACGAAGGCAATAATTAAAATATGATGATAATAAAATTAAATTAATCAAATAAAACAGAATAAAAAAATAATCAAAGCAATACCTTTTCGAAAGATTTGTGGAAAATTGTGGTTAAAACTGTCGTGGCCTATTTTGGACATTATTGTAAATTGATTGAAATGTTTTAGGGTTTAATTATATATATTTATAATACTTGACGTTCCCAGAATTTATCTGACCGATTATAAAATATGAAAAAAAAACACGATATTAAAAAATAAGCGGGCAAGCGGTCATACATGAATTTTTTTCGAATTGGTATTTTAATTTTTCCCATTGTTTGCTATTCATACTTGACATTCTCATTGCTTTTCCAGCAAAAAAATCTGGGCAAGCCAATGCTAGATAAATCAAATTATAAATCGGTACTTATCAATATTTTAATTTATGCAGCCAAAGTCATACTGAAGACTCGATAAGAGTTTTAAGGTCCGATGACACTTTTTGTGAAATTAGTAAAAATCCCATTTTTTTTCTTGCTCCGTACAAACGCAAGCGCAGCCCCGAGGTCAACATTTTATCTTGCGAAACTAGTATAAAGTGTTGTCGAAATTGATGTCCCCTGATATTAGGTCTTTACATATGAAATTGCTGTTTTCTATAGAGAATGAGCGTTTTTCCTTGTGTTAAATTTAGTGTTAAATAAGATTCCTAGATGGCACTGTTGTATTCTTTAGCAACAGAATCAAAGACAAAACTTGCACCGATTCCAAACAAACGAAAAACCACTGACATTGATTGCTATGAAACAGATTTTATCTATGGTGACATGAACAGCGCCATCTGGAGGAAAACTAAGAACTAAGAAAAAAAACAACGAGAAAAACGCTCATTTGATGGAAAATTAAATTTTCAGAACTCAACAATTTTGCATTTTTTTTAGGAATGACAAATCCAAATTATGTAATTTCTAATGTTTATGAATGAGACAATATTAAGCTAACAGCAACATTAATTTAATTTTTGAAAAGTGTCAGCTGTAAAAAATTATTACAAATCTTATGGAAATGGATGGCATTTAGGACTAACTGTTTTTGAAGATTTAATTTTTATAATCAAACTGAAAATAAAAACGAAATTTAATACGTAGATGTAAAACCTTGAAATCAACTTTCAAACAAAAAACTAATAATTGATACAGCTATTGATTACAGGAATTATGAACTCATGAATCTGTAAGAAAATTTCGCCAATTTCATATGTAAAGACCTATTATATACACCGCCTTTAACAACCATTCAATAGAGATTAATTAACATTACCAGCATTATTTTTAGTTTTTAAAGTTTGAAATGTGTGATGTTGTTGCTGTAGGCACACTTTTCAGTCACGGGCCCATAGGGACCCGGTCATTTGAAAGGCATTCATGGGGCCGAAGTCAACATTGAAGAGGCCTTTGGTACCATTTAATCTAAATGTGAGATGGCTGCATCCGTGGAGGCCTCTCCCTCAATGTATCATTGAGATACACTAACGGACAGCCCCCCACAGTTGCCAAACTATTGCCAGGAAGGAAGCGACTTGGAGTGGGCTATGAGGATGGAATGCTAAATGGGCCGGATAACAGGGCTATGGAGTGAGATAACGGACATCTGCCTCGAAAATCTCTCACAAATTTAAGTATTGCAGACTTGCTGCTTGATAACTACCCAGCAGGCCTCGTAGCATAGTGTTTAATCGCAAAAAACATCGTGTCACCGTGCACTTACATTATGCTACGAGTGCTGGACTATTGTAATTATATATGAAGGTGGAAATAAATCATGTTTGAGTAATATTATTGGGAATAGATTAATTTTATCTTGATTATTAAAATAATTATAATTTTAAATAGATTGTATATCAATAAAAATTTACTTATTCGATTGATGATTTTCACAAGTTGGTCGAAATATGTCTCGAACCCAGTTAACACATTTTTATTTATACATTATGATCTTTTTAAAATAATTATTAAAATGTATGCGATCAAAATTCATACCCAAATTGTATAAACAGTACAAGTTCCAAGTTTAGTGTATAAGTGATATAAAAGTAATTTGCTGTAAACTAGTCTTAATTATTTTGTGAATAAACGAAGGGAATAAAATATTTCTTTTTTTTATTCAAGTTTGCTCTGCTTTCGGTGTATTTTTAGGGTTCCAATAGTAAGTTTCAAATACCAAGGCCCCATTGCACTTTAGACGGTCATTAGGCGTTAACAATAGGATTAGTGATAACAAAAGATACCTGGCCAGATACGCGTGCCAATTTGATGTGCTCCAAATTAGATAACAAAAGGCAAACATTATGAGCCCCATTGTTAAGTTTCTAGTGCAATAGGGCCTTGGTATTTGAAACGTACTTTATCTTTTGTTATCACTAATCCTATTGTTAATTATTATTATTTATTTAATATAAAAGTATAACATTACAGCTTATGCTAAGTCGCTATACTATAAAAATAAAACAGTAATTGTAAAAACTTAACACAAACAATTACAAAAACAAATAATGGTGTCGATTCGGCTAAACACAACTTATCTAATTTCACAGGACTAACCTTATTTTAAGCGTTCTGTCTTTTTCTTTCCGTATAGAAAAGATAAAGACAGAAGGCTCAAATTAAGTTTAGTTCTGTCAAATAAGTTAAGTCGTGTTGCGCCGAATCGACACAATTATTACACATTTAAATTATAATCCAAGCCTTTCATAATTCTCTCTCGCAGAACGCCATACAGTCTTCAATTACAGACGTCATTCTATCACTAAATAAATCACACTGTGGTACTGACGACAATAGTTCTTGATGCCAGTACGGCTAACAGTGCGTGTTTACGAGCTCTCAGGTAGTTGCCTGGTACAAAGAGACGACAGACTTTGTTCACAAGATGCGGACAGTCAGTGTTTCCACGCAAAATTTGGCACACGGTAACTAGCTGCTCACAATTACACCTAACCTCTAGAGAGTTATAACCTAGCATCCCTAAGATTTACTGTGTTGGGTACATAAAGGGGTAATAAATAAAGAGGATATACCTCTTGTACAGAAATCGTAGAAAAGCCTTTTGCACTTTCTCCAACAGAAGCCTGTATTAAGGTTAACGCCTAATGACCGTCTAAAGTGCAATGGGGCCTTGGTATTTGAAACGTACTATACCTTATTAGGAATTTAGGGTTATTTCAATGTCAATATTAGTCTATTAGACCGATTAAGGGGGCTTATGTAACCCGAGAAATTCCTCTGCCAGTGAGAGTAGGTAGTGTGATAAAGTAAGGTGGTACAGATTACAGATGTCAAATAAACCAAAATATTTTGATAAGAGAAGTTAGGTATTTTTACCTAAACATGAGAATCGCTTATTACTCTCTGTGAAAAACTTCTCAGTCGAAATAGTTTCTATGTACGTACCGTATGTATTAGTAAGAATAGGTAAGTATAGGCATCCAATATTTTTTCGATTTGAAGGATACTCCAAATTTAACTTTTAACATTTTGTGCTATCACTTCTACTGAAAAATTGCTCTGCCAATTTTTATTTCTTAATGTGGTTTTATTTCCTTAAATAAATAGCTTTGTAAAGTTATCCAAAAAAAAATCCTTTTGAATATATATTTTTTTTATTTCTACGTAATTAGGTCATGTGAATAATTGCTCAGCTTAATTCAATACGTTTATTAGTAATGAGTCGCTGTATTTTAGTAGATTTTCCAATAAGCCAATGGAAATTCGGCCTAATACCGTAGTATTTACAATCTCAATAATTCCTAAGTACAAGCATTGCCGTCACCCAGTCGCGGGTGTGAAGAGGGGTGAGGGGCGCTCGCGCAGTAGTGCGGCGGCGGGTAGCGATGCGGGCGGCGAGGCGCAGCGGTGAGCGGCGGCATTTTGTTTGTGTTGTGTCTCGCTCAACGAAACGGACCAGTTGTCTACTTATGCAAGGAACATTTGTGTATAAAAAATGACGGAGGAACGCAATGATCAAGGCATTTAAGGCGATTACCGTCGCCAAATTAGCAGCTCGATGTTTGTCGGTACGAATATCGACGGAAACAACATTGAAATAACGTTTATATTAGCGCACAATGCGTAGTGGCTATTACGACGCTCGCTGCGTCCTTGAGAAGGCGAAATAGGAGAAAATAATACTTTTCACATGGACGTGATTGTTCGATTGAATTATCCTATGTTATATTTATAGCTATGAAGTTTATCTATTGCTCAAAGCATAAGTGAATTAAATCGACCCAGTCGCTTTGGAGCAGTAGGGAATTGAAGCCAAAAAAACATCATTCGGTAGAAATTTCTTTTCATATAGAAGTTTTGGTGGTATGAAAAAGAAAAATGTTGCATATGTTGTCTTAAAGTTGATAATTCATGACACATTTTTTAAATATTTTTGGTTCGGCCATAAACGAGGAGTAGGCTTTAGAAAGTACCCATTTGGCGATACTAAGGCCCTTAAAAGAAAGAAGATATTATTAATGAACGCCACAGCGTCAGATCCACCGGCAGCGAACATAGAATAGAATTGAATAGAATATAGTTTATTTGCGTTATTTGGTACATAATGTTCTTATATTGAGAGGTAAAGTATGACAATAATAACTTTTATTATTAAATATGCGACGACATTTTAAGTGTTCTTAAAATATAGTTTTAAAGAGTAGGTTACGTCATACTGGAGGCCTAACAAGCGATCAGAAAACGAAACAACAACACGTTTTGCCAATTTCGCAAAATAAAATCTTGACCTCCCATAGTAATGTTGTAAGGAACAAGAAAAAGAAGAAAGATTACGAATTGCACAAAAAGCGCCCTCAAACCTTGACATCGACCACTTACCAAGTCTACAGTATGAAATAATGAAAATGGAGTAATAATATTTTATTTATAGAACATTATGTCTTTACATAAAGGGCTGTGATAACCCTAGTAAGTTTATACAAACCTGTAACAGGGTTACCACGCTCTTCCGCCAGTGGTTTTAAAGATACATATAAACTAAAATAAAATAAAGATAATACAGATTAATTCTATAATGTTTAGTGTATGAGAGGGTGTGTGTATGTATGTGAGATGTGCGTTTATGAAGAGATGATGTATTCCTAGCCCTACAAGCGGGGTCTTGGGATCAGTTTGAGAACTACATACCGCCGCTCAATTTCGATTCCAACTTAAAATGTCTAATCTGTGCCAACGATATATCAAGCAATTCAAAACTTCGACTAATCAAAATGCTGCACACCAAAGATTAATTTAAAAAAATTGCCTTATGTCGCAATGACATATCTGGAGAAACGGTTAGAAAACCATTTGTAAATTTAAATACTTTTAAGTGTTCCGTAGTACCTAAATGGTACAAAAGGAACCTTTATGGTTAGAGTCCATTGTCCCTCCGTCCGTCCGTCCTTATGTGACAGCCTCATAACTTTAGCACCGTTAAAGATAAAGACATGAAGTTTGGCACAAAAATAGTATTAATTTGTCCACATATCACGGTGTAAAAAAATATGAAAAATTAGAAATTATTAAAAAAAAATCCAATTCAAAAGTGAAAAAAAAAACAAATATATTATTCTAAAAACACAATATGGGTATCAAATTGTAAATATTAAAAAAGCCTATTGTAAAAATATATACTTTCACTATATTTACTGGGACTGGTTTCGAGAAATCTTTAAAAAACCACAAAAATATGTATGTCCCCCCCCCCCCCCTTATCTCCGAAACTGGTTGACCGACAAATATGAAATAAATTAAAGTAATGTGTTTACGTAAAGATTACAGGAAAAATAAATTGAGAAATTCACGAAAAAAAATGAGAAAATTAAATTTATCATCCACAATACGGAACCCTAGGTCAGAGAATATAAAGTATTACTACGTACGCGAGTCTGCCTCGTACTGGACAGTTACTTACAGCATAAAACTTAGTTCAAATTTCCAAATGACGGTCTAGGCACAGAATACATTTATTTATTTAAATAAATTAATAACTTAAAAGAAATACATATTTTATAATAATAATAAGGTGTATCAGAAACCCGTAAGGGTTTTTACTTACACCATCATTCCTGTCTTGTGCAAGAATATAGAAAATTAGATATACAGGTAGTCTAAATAAATAATGATAATGCCTTAAGATATCGAAATGCTTTGCTACAAAATCGTAAAATAATGGAATACACACAAACGTAACTAGTTAGGTATCTATAAGTACAACAATATGAGCGAACGTCCATAGTTGCTCTTTTCAACCATGGAGATAACAAAAAATACAAAATTAAATAGCCGTTACAAACTTATCAATTGCCTCTCACACAAGAGCATAAGTTAATTACAAAGACATAAGAACTATTTTAGTCCGTACGTAACTCGATCTTAACTTAGGAAGTGGACAAGTAAGTTAAAACGGATTTATTATGTTATTATTTAGGGGAATAAGATTGGGAGTAATAATATTGTTAACGTAAAGAGTTTTTAAATAAGAATATATGAAGAAGATACATATATTATACATGTATACATACACACATATATTATATACTTTATTTATACTGAAGTTGATGGGTTTTCTATAAAATACTTTTTGAATTTTTGTTTCGTATTAGTTGTTTTAATTGATTCTCTGACGTCATAAAGCAAACTGTTTATTAATAGGGTATTTCCTTTTTAGGGTTCCATAGCTTATCGGGCAGCTCCAAGCGGTCGAGTGATAGTCAACCCTTACGCTCTAGCATAAATCGGTAAACAGATCCTAAAAATTATGCGAACGTTCGAAAATATGTTGGATAATTGATAAATCTGTTTTAATATAAAATCATATGACTAATAAAAATATAAAAATGGACGGAGTTATTTTTCACATTACGTAGTTAAGCAAAAATCAAAAAAATATGTTCAAAAAAGAAAATCTTTTGGATAACTAAACAAAGCTATGTATTTAAGGATAAAAAAACATCTTGAAGAATAAAAATTGGCAGAGCAATATTTCAGTAGAAGTCATAGCGCAAAATGTTAAAAGTTAAATTTGGGGCATCCCTGAAATCGAAAAAATTTTGGATTCCTTTACATACTTATTCTAACTGGTACATACGTACGTATACAGAAAGTAAATAAGCCTGAGGAAATATTCACAGAAAGTAAAAAGCAATTTTTATGTTTAGGTAAAAATACCTAACTTCTCGTAACAAAATTTGTTGGCTTATTATACATATGTAATATGTATTACCTAACTTCATCATATGCCTAATTTCATTGGCGGAGGAATTTCTCGGAAGTCTCCATACAACAAATTTCCTCGTTGACTCCACTATATTTAGAAGGTTGCAGACAGTAGCCAATAAGACACTATTCACTAATAGGTCTTCGATCAAATAACCCCTAAATCTATTATTCCATACAAAATCAGTTCGAAATCATGGTCCAAGTATGTTATACAATGGGAATGAAAACCAAAATCTTTTACGGTAGAGGGCGCTGAGTGTTTGTGTCTTATCACGCTCTTGTAAAAGACGCTAATAGATGTTATTTTTGCATTCCACATTTCTAAAGACATTTCCGCCTTTTTTTGTTGGTGTATTCGTCATGTATTCTACCTGGTGTATCGCTCAGTTGAAGGAGGAGCTAAAGAAAAGAGGTTTTTCGCTGTGAGGAAAGAAAAGAGACCTTGTCGTTCAAGTTTCCTTTCCTTTACATCCAAAAGCCACACAAACACACATTGCTATAACTTTTCAAAGAAAATAAGAAATTATTCAATTATTTGTATGTGAACTGACAAGCTAACAGACACAAACACACAGCGCCCTCTATGCGGAACTAATTTGACAGAAAGCATCCCCATTATAGTTATATCTATACATCGCAATAAAACAACAATAACATAAGAGCTAAGTTATGATTTTTCGAAAATAAACCATGTCCGCACTTTCATAAGATTTGTTTTCCACGATACATTTCAGGACAAATTTTATTTTGCTTTCGTAGCTCGTAAAAACTATTAAAAAGTCGTAAAACCATATCAACCAACCAGCTAATAAAGAGCTCAGTGATTATTATTTTTTGTATCTTTCAGCTTTAAATTAATGCATTAAGGTACAAAACTGAAGACGTAATCGAATGCCAAAAATTTAATTTAGCATCAGTTTTGCAAGGGCGTAGCAATGATTTTTTTTCTGGGGGGGGGGGGGGGCAGATTTAATTATTAACCCAGCCGACCGACCACTGAAGATATATGTTAAAGACAACGAATACAAAACTTTTCGTTTTTATTTATGCATGTTAGACATGTTAGTTGATGTTAGTATACATACAGGAAGGTCATGTAGGTATTATTAAAAACATCATTATTGTTTTACGTATATTGCTGATGTATTTTGTTTTTATTTAATATTTTACTTTTATTCTGGGGTGGGCCGGGCCCACCTGCCCTCCCCCCCCCCTTGCTACGCCTATGGTTTTCGGAGCCGCTTTTTGTGCGCTGATTCATCATCTAGGGATTAAGTGACAGAATTTGTAGAAGTTTGTTTATGTTACGTGAATACAAAGGGTACACTAGGCAAAAAAAAATTTTGAATTGAGACATATGAACACTTGTTGAAGTCGATATTCAAGAAATTTTCATTGTAACTCTTACTTCCTCTGAACTGATCGATTTCCAAAATGACCCACGACGTGTTTAATTCTACTGATTTCGAAGCGTTTTTCCCAATACTGGCAGGACTTCGAGTCCTTGTTTATTCACCACCTTCAGTTTCCGAATAAGGTAAGTATATTTAATAACCGTTTTATTTTCAGGTAAAAACGGCACTATTAAATGTTTAAGATCATTCCCAGACAAAATCAGTAATTTTAGTAGATTTTTTAAAGACATTGCTATAAAATTGGAACCTTTGTATAATTGTCTGATAAAAGAAAACATTGTTTGGAATGCAAAGTTCGAGAAAGCATTTCGAAGCATCAGACAAGCGCTGACTTACATCCAAAATGGCTCATTTTGACCCGCAATGGCCAATAATACTTACTTGTGATGCGGCAGATGGAGGTGTACCTAGCTATAGCATAAGCAAACTGCTTTAAGGGTAAAATAAACATACATTTTGTTAGTGCGGAAGAAATGGTGAGGAATTTATTTTTATTTTATTTATTTGGATCACCACATGCAAAAAGGATAAAGTGAACAATGTTAAATTATTTACAAATACAGAAGATTAAATAACAGGAACTTGACATGACATAACTAAGATTAAGTCTTCCTCTTAATATCCGTCAGTCTCCCTCTATCTCTACCTTCAAAACCAGAGTCTATCAACACTATCTACAGCTACAGAATCAGTCATAAAACTTGTAATTTTCACATATTCCCCTGGAGTCATTGTCCTTCTCGTAATTACCTATGTATTGTTATGTATAATATATGTATATTATTGTATTTATGAGTAGATTATATATTATCATATAATATTATGTATATACAATATTTATTTAACTCTAATTAGATTTAATATACAAGGTGACTTTTTGATCATCGTCCAAATTCATACTGGTGGCTTGGTAAGTGATCAGTATCATGGATCAATAACAATTTTTGTAAAATTCGTAAAATGAAATTTCGACTTCCCATAGTGATTCCCTCTGAACTGGAACTGAATTTCTATGGGACGCCGAAATTTAATTTTACAAATTTCACAAAAATTGTTATTGATCCAAGATACTGATCACTTATCAAGCCTCCAGTATGAATTTGGACGATGATCAAAATGTCACCTTGTATATAGTATCTATGAAAATATGATTTCTTGGTCGAATTGATTATTAGTAATCAACTTATCTGGCACTACCCTCAAAAACTTTCCACATCACCAAAGGTTAACTATAAGGTCATGGTAAGAAATTAAAATAAGTAAAAATAGTGCATCCTTGGAAAAGTGTTATTAGATCAATTTCACTATTGTATTTTGCATTATATTAAATTTTATATAGTTACAGCATAAAACAAAAAAAAACTGAAACTGGTCTGTTAGGATAGTTGATAATTAAGTAGAATCTTAAGTTTTTTTAATGTTTTTTATGTGTGTTAATTGTGGAACATCAGTTCATGTTTTCTCTTTCATGCATAGATTCTGTGTCTTTCCGTTGTGACATTTAGTAAAACGTGTATGACTGAATAAATATTCATTAAAAATATAATAAAATGGTTTTACATAATAAAAGTTATCCCAAAATATAGTACCCAGTTAGGACTATCTTAAGATAATTATACTATATCATTAGATTCATAAGTTACTCCTAGGATTTTAGCTATATGGGGAAGTTCCAAAACTATCTGGAAACGTTGGTGATCGGAGAAAATAGTACTGTGGCCGTTTTATTAGATTTGCGCAATTGACTTATATTATTATTAACATCGTGTCGATTGATTGGGTATTGTCCTGTGTATATTAGTAGTTTATGCTACAAGGGCGAAAAGGAATAAATTACGAGGTAACCGAGTAATTTATTGCTCTTACGCCCGTGTATCATACTACGTTTTTCAATGCATAGTGTGAGGAAATAAAACAAATATAATCAAAGAAAACAATTTAATTATTAAAGTTGAAAGTTACATTGTTACAATTTTGCAAGTAGGTAAATGATTGGCCCTTGGGCAAAATAACCGACTTTCTGTTCGGTTTTGATGCATAAAAAGTAGGCCTTACGAGCACTTGCATTGAAAAATATATTAATGTATGTTTAGAAAGCATAAAAACTGGCAAATGAAAAAATAAAAGACTTATTTCTAACCAAATGTCATTCGAAAATGGCACCAGAGACTGAAAAGGGCACAACGCTCATGATTGGTTCGTTCTGTTGTCATGCGACACTAGGTCGGCCGTGATTGACCGACTCAAAGACACAATGAATGCTATTGGAGCTGTCTTCATACAAAACTGTGTTCAACACACTTTATCATGGGGTCATTTTTCAACTCTATGTTTTTTTTGGTCACTGACAAGATCGGAGATTTTTTGTTAGCTTTCCGATGAACCAGTGTTCTTATAAATATGGATTTGTTTTTATTTTTATACCTATCTAGTTATTTGGATAGTAACTTGCTTGCTGTTACCACATAAATGTACAATATACAACAATATATTACTCACATAATTACATTAGTATTTCATTGAGTAATTTTCAATATGATATTCAAAATCATTGGTTTAGCTTCGATTTATGATTGTATTGTAATTTGCATGAACCTTGTACCGTTTATCGTTGGCTATTATGTGATTTCCTAAGACATCTTTTATGTGAACCAAAAATATAGGTATACACAGATATAGTTGGATCGAAACAACTTACAAACATTGCAAAACAATATCGTAAGATCTATCTGACAATATCGATCTCATGTGAACTCATGCTAATCTTTTCTTTCCTGCCCCCACCTCGCCGCGTGGCACCTAAGGCGCGGTCGGCGGTTTCTGTCAAAATATAATATATAATAGTAGTTTATGGTACAAGGGCGAAAAAGAATAAATTACGAGGACGATTTAAAACACGAGCGTAGCTGTATCCAGAGCCGTGAAACAGTGGAAAAAAAAGTATAACATTTATCGTACACAGGAAAGGTTGCAGGTTAGCCAACTTCTCGTAAATAAATTGAAAATATAATAATAATAAAGCCCTAGGGCAAAATAATTGACTTTCTGTTCGGTTTTGATGCATAAAAGTGGGCCTTTACGAGCACTTGCATTGAAAACGAATTGATTTACTTATTATACGCCTTTAATCAAATGAACGGGTATGCTCACACGCTAGCAGCTTTAGCTCTAGTGTTGCTTACGGGCACCAGGGTTGGATTTCGTAGTATAATTATACTATTTGTACCATATTTTCATGACATGTAGTATGTAGTATTGTAATGGAACTATACTACGTAAAAATACCATAATTTTATATTCAGGCCGACCGACTTGTTTTATTGGTTGAGACGTTTTGCTTTTTAACATTTACCCTATAATATAGGGAATTTCTGTGCGTGATGAATATCTTCAGTAAATTTTTTAAAAATTTCACAAACAAATAACTAAATAAACAAATATTTTATTAAATTATGAATTTCTTTGGATTTTTTTTTTTAATTTCACTAGCAAATAGGCAATTTTATTTCAATTCAAAACAAAAATCTACGAAAAACGAAATGTAGTATATTTTTTTAATTCCCATAGGCAATAATTTTCCGAGGGTCTGAATCCAACCCTGACGCGCACACACAAGCGTGTGTGGACAAGCTATTATGTGCGTGAGAGTAGCAGGTAATTAGGTCGGCTTGCTTCCTTTAAGTGGCGGAGGTGTGGCTTAGGAATCAATAATCAATCTGTTTTAAAAAATGTTTGCAATTTTCATTTGTTTAAGTAAACTTTGTTTCTGAATGAAAATTAGAATAACCATTTGTACACATAGCTGGACACATCAACGGAGGTGGAGCCGCCGCCAGAGCCGGAGCGCGCGCCCACTGACGAGGAGGGGGACGGCGCGGGGGCAGAGGGAGACGACAACAGCTCAGAGGCGCGCGAGCGGGAGGCGCGCGCGCAGGCCTCTATCAAGGAGCGAGAGAGAGAGGTGCAGCGCGCGCTCGCCAACAGTCTGCGGGACAGAGACAAGGAGAGGGAGTACCACAAGCGAGATGAGGCCGTGCAGGTGAGAGATCTTCTACTTTAACCTGAACAATTAAGTAGTTTTTTTTTTAAACTTAAGAACCCGGTCCGCGACGACGACAGGTTTGGTTGCAATAGTATATTACTATACGAGAGCGATGAAACGTTTTCTGACGAGTGTGAGTTTCACACGAGTCGAGAAAAAGTTTCTCGCACGAGTTTCGTATAATTTTTTATAGCACAAGTGCGGAAAATGCCGACTTTACGCACGCGCAGCGTTATTATTATTACATAATATGTAAAATATTCCAAAAGTTAAAGTTCCAAAATCTGTGAATGTATATTATGCATTCACAGATTTTGGAAAACTTGTGCAGTCATTGAGAAGGAATTTTTCACAAAAACTTCCAGAAAATTCAATATACAACGTGTAACAGAAAGGTGTAACCATATTTGAAGAGCTTATTCAGTCAATGATACAGAACAACTTTTACTATGGACCCAACCCTGAAATCTCGAAAAAAAAATCTACCCTTCCAAACATTTCGGCCAGAGAATATAAAGTTTCGGCCGAGCGGCATTGCATTTTTCTATGAAACAGTTAATATTTTTTTCGAGATACAGGTTTTGTTCTCTCAACAAGCTCTTCAAATATAGTTACACCTTTCTGTTACACGTTGTAGAATTCCCTTACAAATGTATGCTATTTTTATTTTGCTTTTTGTTGGATTTCTAATAATACTTTGTTGACCCCATATAATACTTACGTGCCTTATTATTATCAGTAAGAAAATCAAAAAAAGGGAAAAAAAATGAATGAAAAAAAAATATTTTTTTTGGGGCTTTAAGCTTGAAGATAGCTTCAACCGTATTAGATAGCCAGTTGAAATTTTCACACAATATGTGTTATAATTATTGAAAAACGGGTCACCTCAATAACTATTTTTGTTCGGGATAGCCGACCAGTTTCAGCAAATTCAGACTGCCTTCATAGTTGCTGTTATAGTCTCTAATACGGCAAATAAAAAAAAACGGGAATTGAAACGCAAGGGGGGACTTAAAGAAAACCGTCAACAAAATTTTTATTACAAAGTTTTTTGTTTCACCTCTATCTAAAAAATGATAATACATACAAGTTTCAGATTTGGTAGACTGTCGTACATAGTCTGAAGGTCTGATGTAAATCAAATCAGTAAATCAGGTAAAATACAGGTTTAACAATTTATAAAGCGTCATGTGCTCTGCCGTTTTGGCATACAAATTATTTTTAAAACCTTAAATATTGACAACACACAAATTCACACAATTACATAGAATTTATAAATATATTGGTAAAAATCAAAACAAGTAAAACATAGAATCAAATGTCATCATTTAAAATATCTGCGCGATCTTTTTTAATAGGAATTCTCGTAATTTTCTTTTAAATGTGACAATATTATCAATTTCCCTTAAGAGCGCACCGAGCTTTTTACACATACATTTTTTTAAACACGTTTTCATAACCTTTGTTTGAAGTAGTAAGCAATTAAATTAAAATCTAGTTAAATATATTGGTGTTATTGGGGATATATACTAGACTGTATACACGATGGAAACACGATTTGATAAAGTTGGCTCGATAGAATAAATTCGCAAAGTTACCTCTTGTCGAGTAATTTTTTCCTATATTTCCATACTTCTTCATATAAATAAGTAATTTGATATTATGATTAATTTACTAAAATAAAGTTCATAGATGACTGGAGCGTGTATACACGATAGTTTTTTATTTAAGAACAATATAATGAAAATAACAACGAAAAACATTGAGAAAGTGCAAAAATTTGGTTATTTTTTTTACTCTTTACTCGTAAAGAAAAAGACAGAGACAAAGGCAAACGCTCGGTGCACCCTTAAAGGTTAAGGAAGCTATGCTAAAATAATAAATGCTAGTAGACATAATACCAAATATAAAACTACAAATAATTAAAATTTTCAATAATGGAGTATTTTTTCGAAATTTTAGCATTTCAACGCTCTGCTAGCGGACTTGGTACGGAATCCAGACTTGGCGTGGCGGGAAGCCAAAAAGCAGCTGAAGAAGGACCATCGGTACACCCTCGCAGAGCTCCTTGGCAAGGAGGATAAGGTAAATATTTCATTACCCCACAGCCAGTGTTGCCACCTTGGTTTTTGAAAAAGAGCAGTTGGACAAGCTAGAAAGAGCTAGATTTAGCAAATTTTGCCATCAAAAGTGCTAAAAATTGTTTATTTGAAATGTAGTAAGTAATTTCAGAAAATGCAACAGAGTAATTAAAACTAAGTTATTGAATTTGTTAAAAATCGTACCTGCTGAAGCAGAAAAAGTTGGCTGAATGACATCTGCGTTTTTTGCGGATTTGAACGAAAATTTCAAATGAATCCTACAGTTTTTTATTATTTCAGTTGACACCTTGTGTGAACAGCAAGACTCTCTCAGTCGTTGTAAACCCCATCGTATACGTAGTATGGATATCATTGTTTTTAGCCCCATTTTTTTTCTGGTTTTAGTTTTAATTAGGTTCACAGAACTATAAATATACACATAACGAAAAGGGCTAGATTGCTCTTTTCGGGCTAAATCATCAAGAAACGAGTTCAACTACAGTAAAAAGTGCTAGATCTAGCCCGAAAAGGGCTAAGGTGGCAACATTGCCCACAGCTGGGTACAGTTATGACCGAGCGGCCCAATGAGCTCATCTCCTGAAGTGAAATATCAGTATTTTTTATGGTAACAGAGTAATTAGTTATAGCAAAGCACAAAAGGGGTTTTCGGGGGCGAAAATTCGATTTCTGTGAGAAGTCGTTTTTGTATTTTGTTATTTTTTACGAATAGCGAGCGACACCTATTGGCGGGTAGCGCTACTAAAGCTGCTTATTTATGAATGGCACTGGTTCTTTTAACACATAATTTGCTTTGCTTTTTATTGATGGCGCTGAGCAGAGCTCGGTCGCCCAGACTGCACTATCTCCAAAACTATAAATAAACTATTAACAGCATTACAAGAAGACATGGAAATTAACGTAGAGAAAACAACAAGAAAAAAAGTACAAATTTAGAAAGACAACTTTGTACTAACGTCACAATTAAAATTGTTAAACAATGAAATTACGTTAGGTCATTTCATGGAAATGCTGCGTTAAATATAACAATAAATATTTACATAAAATAAAATATTTTGATATATTTTTTTTATATTAGATAGGTATCTATAACAAGCACAACATTAATGTTGTGATACAAAAGGTGTAGTAAAACTAAGGAAAAAAATTACTCGCCGTCACCCTGGTGTGACGAGGAGTCGGGCATGAAAAATTGGTGCATGTCGACAGTTTGTATTCGAACCTATGTCCCAAGACTGATAGTCCAGCGTTCTACCGCTGCACAAGTACAGTTACACTGTCAAAAAAAAAACCAAATTATTTATTTCAAATTTTGTACATACATTAAAAAAATATTTAATTTTGTATTTTATCAATTATACATACAATTGATTAAATAAAAAAATTAAATAAACAAATCTATTATTTACAGAGGTGACTAACAAATGAATATAAATATAAAAAAGAAAAGTAAGTTTATTAAACACATACGTTGGATGAGTTTGTAAGTGTGAGAGGGTAAAGGGGTGTGTAGTTAGAGGGTATGCAAGAAAAGTGTGTTAGGGTGTTTATATTTGTGTATCCTTCCTAGCCCTATGACTTTGTCTTGGGATCGGATGTAAAAGGCCACTTTTGTGGGGTGTTTGGCAATAAATTCTATTTTCTTTCTTTCATTCGGGTTATTAGGCTCTATTAACGCAAGATTGTACCATAAAATAACCACTTACAGAAGGTTCACTCCGCATAACTAGCGAAAACAGGCGCACGCACACATATACGCGTACGCACGACGATCTCTGATGAAGTCGGCTGACTGCCAATACGGAATTCTGCCGAGATCATCATACGTACGCGTCTATGCATGTGTGCGTCTGTTTTCGCTAGTTATGCGGAGTGAACCTTCTGTAAGTGGTTATTTTATGGTACAATCATGCGTTAATAGAGCCTAATAACCCGAATGAAAGAAAGAAAATAGAATTTATTGCCAAACACCCCACAAAAGTGGCCTTTTACATCCGATCCCAAGACAAAGTCATAAGGCTAGGAAGGATACACAAATATAAACACCCTAACACACTTTTCTTGCATACTCTCTAACTACACACCCCTTTACCTTCTCACACTTACAAACTCATCCAAAGTATGTGTTTACTAAACTTACTTTTCTTTTTTATATTTATATTAATTTGTTAGTCACCTCTGTAACAAATAGTTTTGTTTATTTAATTTTTTTATTTTATCAATTGTATGTACAAGTTTTGAAATAATAGAGTCGGCCTTCTGTTAGTATATATTTATGATTGTACGCTCTCTTCCCCAGGAACGTCTATTCACAGCACACATCGGCACGTTGGCGACGCGGCGACGCACATCGTTTCGCGCGCTGCTGACGTCACTGGGCGTGGCGCCGACCGCCGCGTGGCGCGATGTCCGCCGCCAGCTGCGGAGCGAGCCGCGCGCGCCACAATACCAGGACTCCGACAAGGTGGGTTACCGACTTGAATGAATGAATGAATGAAATGCACCGATCCCAGCGTGACTTGACCAGACTCGATTAACGAAGTTGCTATGCGAATTTTATTTTTGTCACCGTCACTCCAAGCGAAAAATCGCGCAGTGCGAGAGGGGCGGATCCAGGGCAAAAGGGAAAAAAGTTGGTTTTTCTATTTTTATTAAAAAAACTAAACTAGCTAGCAAAATTTCCAAAATTAAAAATCTAGATATTGTTGAAACCCATCTAATAAAATATGTTTGAGTTCTGTACATGGCTGCTACTCGTTAAACGAGGAGAAAAAGTGTGTTAGAAGACTTAATTTCAACAATTATTTCTATCGAAGAAAGTTTATCCAAACATGTTTTTTAATTTCAAAACCCTAGATTATATAGTCAAAATGCATATACCAGAAACTGATTATAATTTTCCGTGTATTTCATGAAATACACAGAAAAGAAACACCCGTATTTTTTTTCGCATATCGCCTTATCCCGTTAGCTTATGCCCGCCCGGCACAGGTAAGTCGTGGTCACGGCAAACGTTCAGTATGAATATATCAGTATTAGAAAAGATTTCTTAAACCAAATCCCTAGATTATATAGTCAAAATGCATATACCAAAAAACTGATTATAATTTTTCGTGTATTTCATGAAATACACAGAAAAGAAACACCCGTATTTTTTTCGCATATCGCCTTTACCCAAGGATTTACTCTAGCCCCTGAAGCCCCATGTTCTATGGGACTACAGGAACCATTGCATATCCAAGAGTAAACCGGAGAGCACTGTAATGGTAGAAAAGACCGTGCCTTCTAGATGTGGATAGGATAGTAAAGAGTACCAGATATGTATCTTAGAGTACGCCTTGGGTTACCGACTTACGTAGATTTTGCGGAAGTTCCTGGATGGACTGATTGACGCCTTCGCTTTCACTGTCCTACTTTCAGGGCCAGCGCGCTTCTTTTGTCATCGAATCTGGCAGGGTAGTAAAATATTTGTTGGAATATAAGTAAAGGTTAATTTTAAAATTGAAAATTTCAATTCAATTCATACGAAACTTTTTCTGGCGTCAGTCAAGGAAGCACTCTAGGGCCCACACAGTTTCCGATCATGATAAATGATCTCCCAGAGGTCGTGAGGGCTCAGTACTTGATGTTTGCAGACGATTTGAAGTTGTACTTGAGTATAGGTGAATAATATTTTCCTTGACTATCTAGCCAAAAAGTTTCTTTTCGGCATCTTGGTAACTAAATTGCAGGTCACAAAACGCAATATTTGCGTCCGCGACTGTACCCAAGGACCCGGAGACGAGCGGTGACAGCGCGGGAAACAGGGTGCGACTAACAAACCAATCACAGCCGCGCGGCGTCTGCCCCCCGTCGCGCCCCCTTCTGTCCTTCAAATAGTCCCAATCCCAATTAATGACCCTTGCGCATTCCCCCACCTATGCTCGTACCCTTAAAACCGTGGCGATGCCTGTAAATATAATGTATACAACGTGTAACAGAATGGTGTAACCATATTTGAAGAGCTTATTCAGTCAATGGTATAGAACAGTTTTACTATGGTGTCAACCCTGAAATCTCAAAAAAAAAATCTCTCCTTCCATACATTTTGGCCGAGCAGTATTGCGTTTTCCTATGAAGCAAGTAATTTTTTTTTTCGGTATACAGGTGTTGTTCCATAGTAAAAGTTGTTGTAAACCATTGACTGAAAATGACTCTTCAAATTTGGTTACACCTTTCTGTTACACGTTGTATATTACAATGACCGTTGAGGCCGTAAGGCATTGGAATGGAGACCACGTACAGCAAAGCGTAGCGTAGGCCGCTCTCGTGCCCGCTGGACTGACGATCTGAAGGACGTTGCGGGTGGCGGCTGGATGAGGATGACTGAGGACCGCCAAGAGTGGCGTAATATGGGGCGAGGCAGTGGACAAATACGGGCTGATGGATGGATATTACAACAAATAGATATCGAAAATGTTTCGTTCCAGATGGAGCGCGAATTCCGTGACTTCCAGCGCGACAGACAGTCTACCGCCAAGACAGCACTAAGACAGTTGCTGCAAGAGACGCGCAGCATCACGCACCGCAGCCATCAGCAAGTGCAGGAGAACCCCGACGCGCTCACCGCCGTGCACGCAGACCTCAAGCACGACGCCAGGTCTGTCTCTACCTTACACGGTCTACCAGAAACTAGTAGACCATAAATATGAAAAAAATATACAAGGTGACTTTTTGATCATCGTCCAAATTTATACTGGAGGCTTGGTAAGTGATCGGCATCATGAATCGATAACAATTTTTGTGAAATTCGTATAATGAAATTTAGACTTCCCATAGTAATTCACTCCCACTCCTGAATGAATCACTATGGGGAGTCGAAATTTCATTTTATGAATTTTACAAAAATCGTTAACACTTACCAAGGCTCAAGTATGAATTTGGACGATGTTCACGAATTCACCTTGTATATGTATATATTCAATTTAAATTTATTATATATACAATTGTAACACAGTACTTATAAAAACACCAAAAACGTTACAAAGGCGGATCTAGGCAAATACAGACAAAAACTTTATCTAAATTGAAGAGTGTTTTGGAAAAACAACCAATGTCACTTTTCTGATATTTTACAAGAAGTAAATATCAAAATCAATCAGCCCACATCTACCAACCGTTGGGCATAGGTAAATAAAACCTTATAAAATTAGTTACATTGAAAAATCTTTATTTATGTTTTTTTATTAAACATGGATATATGAAAATACTTAATTTTGTATATAAAAAGTTAAAAAATTGTTGTTTATTTATTGGCTATTCTTTATAGAAACGTTACTGACGTTGGTGGTTTTTCCGGAAGCACTCTGTTTTTGTAGCTACATTTTTAATGTACTTTGGTTGTTTTTTCTGATTCTAATATTACCAGATTATTGTACGCACAATAGAGAATCCATAGAGCAAAAAATTATTGAACGCACAATAGAGAATCCATAGAGAAAAAAAAAACAAATTCGAAAAAATTGGACATTGGTTATTTGGTTTGGTTGGTAAACAGTGTTCAATTATTATTGAGGTAAGTGATTTCTCATTCATACGTCTTTCTAGTATTCTCTTAAATTCAGTCATCAGACACGCTATCAGTGTTGCAAACAAGTCACACTGTGGTGCCTCCGATAACAGAGAGTTGAGCAGCGTCCATGCGCGATAGAGAATGGCTCAGAGTGATAGATAGATCATAACTGGCCAATTACAGGAAAAGTATAGCAGTTTGCAAAAAATTTGAGCACAAATGAGAAATATAAAAAAAGAAGTGAAATAAGTATAACGAATATTTTATAAAAATACAATATGTTACACACAAAAATACAAAAAGTTGATTGTAAAAATATACAGTTTGGCTATATTTAATTGCATCTATTTCGAGAAACCCTTGAAAACCATAAGAAATGTATGTCCCCTTATATCCAAAACTGGTGGACCGAAAAATATGAAAAAAACCGTGGTGATATGTGTTTACGTAAAGACTACAGGAAATATAAAGCGGTTGAGACATTCTCGAAAAAAAAAGTTTAAATAAAATTGTCCACAATACGGATCTCTAGGTACGCGAGTCTGACTCGCACTTGACCGGTTTGTATTTATTTTCTATATCTTTAGCTTTTCTAAGATTTTTCTCTTTAGATTCCCTGTTACTATTATAGATATGTCATCCGCAAAGAGGATGCACTTATGGATAGTCATGTTAGGTACAGTGCGCGCCAATCTTTTAGTCGCCTCTGATTGAGTTACGAGTGCAAGCTTGCGCAGGTACAGTCAAGGAAACAATAATATGAACGGTTGATTATTAAATGTTTACTATAAGTGGGAAGGTGTACTTGTTGTACCTACCTATTTAATTATTTATTTATTATTTTAGTGCGATCTTAACTATATAAATAAAACGCATTAATATAAACACCATTTTCCTACATTGTCGCCTTAAAACGCTATAATGTCCGCGAGGCATAACAACAACTATAAACTTTAACAAAATAAATCAAGAAAACAGCAAATAAAGGCAACAAAAACAATAACAAACAAATTCAACGATAAACTTAACGAATCATGGAATTTTTTCCTCGAATATACTTTTCATGGAACGCGCGCATGTGTACTGTACGGACGTAGCTTAGTGCTACTAACGCATAGTGTTGCCACCAGCTAAATGACGAGCGGGGGGTGTGGTGCGGCACGCAGGCGGGTGTGCTCCGCGCTCTCGCTCCTGTAACGTCCCCCTGACACCGTAAAACGGCTATTGCGTCGCCTCGTGCGGCTATCTTCAGAGGCGACTAAAAGATTGGCGCGCACTGCAGGTTGTTAATGTACAGCCCGTGGTTAGCATAGGTATAAATTAAGGTAGGGGAGCTCTGAGCTTCGTAGAACACTCGCTTGTCGTGCGGGAGGCTCTGGGACCATAGATTAACTGTACTCAAAGAAGACGACACCGTGTCTCCAAGGAGAGTCCAATGGAGAGTCTTTTAGCAACACCTTTACTTCGAGAGGACTCGAGAAGGAATCTCGCTCGTGTTTTATTTGAAAGATCTTTTATACTGGATCTGTATTCATTTTTGGAAAAAACTAAATAAATCAGTCAATGTTTTAGTTTTTTTTATTTTTTATTTTAAAATTAAAAAATGCATTTATTTCTTCAACAAAAATGGTAGGTACATACTTATATCTTGGTGGCTGTGACCTTTTATTAAGTGAAGAACACCTGTATGAAAAGGACACGCTCTTCCATTTACATCAAATTATAGTACTAAATAAACTTTCTCTAGAATATATTAAAACTAAACTAAAATATAATGTTGATCCATAAAGTTTATCGAATGCCAATTAAACACGAACAAATAGTCCTTAAACCTAACTATAAGACATAACCTTACCTAAACCTAACATATTGCCTAGCTATATGTTACAGTACTTATATGTCTATTAAATAGGTACGTTATGTTTTGAATATTATTTATTTATTATTTCAAGCTCGGCCTTCGGCTTCGCGGGCGCGTTCTCAGCCTCGCAATCCGGAGGTTGCGGATTGAAATCTCTTTGGGGCACAATTGTCCCGTCTTCGTGCTTTAGAAGGCATGTTAAGCTGTGGCCCAATACGCCCGATGTACAGCGGCGATGTATAGGGCTCATCACCCATCTCGCGTGGACATAATAATCGGAAAATGGAATATTCGAAAAGCTCTCTTACACCCCCTACAGGTTTCACGTCAGTAGGTGTCGATTGGACATTCTAAAACAGGTTTCGTTTAAACAACTTCACTTCACTCCGAGTGAGCGTAACGGAGCTCAGAGTAATAATAATAATGTTTATTTGCATAAAGAAAACTTAAGATTAGTACTAATTTTTTGCCTAAACTAAACTACAAAAGTAACCTGTATTTTAGGCATAGCGTTAAAAAAAAGAGTATAAAAAGACTAAAATTTGATGTTTAAAAATTAAATAAATGATTTCTTTAGACAAAAAAGTAATAAATATTTAAATTAGCTTATAAACTAGAAAAGTTTCATATTTCATTACATATAATAGTTATATAACTGAGAGTAGGTTCTTCGTCTCGCCGTAGGACAAAGATTGTAGCCCTTCAGAGACTCGAATTTTGCATTTAATGCTTGTGAGGTCATAAGTAGATTTTTTAATTTATTTTATTGTAAAGATAGGGGCCTTAAAACAAGAAGAATTTTTGCGCAAAAGAGTGTGCGGGGGTGCGTGTTTGTGCAAAGACTATATCCTTGCGTCTTTTATTACTTATTTCCGGGTTATAGGGTGTAGATTTGTGCTGCATTAAGTTTATTTTCATAATAAAAAGTTGGTGTACGGTAAGGACTGAACAAGTTTGATATAGTTTCCTGGTTGGGAAGTAAGATGGCCGAATGGTAGAAACCTTTAGTATTGTTCTTTGAGCTCATTCAAGTGTAATCAGAGTGTCTTTAATAAAACTCACTTGTACACTATTTCACACATTTAATTAATAGTTATACACCCAACTGGTTTCGAATAATTAATTAATTTTCAAGGGGTTTTACTTATTTATTTACGAACTACTGTAAGTACGTGCTGTAAAAACCAATATCATTTGTGTTGAAAAATGTGTACTAAAAATAATATTGGTTTTTACAGCACGTAGTTACAGTAGTTCGGAAATAAATAAATAAAGCCCCTTGAAAATTAATAAATTATTCGAAACCGGTTGGATGTATAACTATTAATTAAATGTGTGAAATAGTGTACAAGTGAGTTTTATTAAAGATGGTTTCCAAGTTCCACCAAGTGCCGACAATCACAAGTATAAATTATATGTAATCAGAGTGTTTTTAGGAGCTCCGCCCCATGATGAAATACAGTATGTTAGTATATATTGACATAAGGCTGAATATACTTGGTAGAGCAATTTCTTGTTTGCAATACATCGAAGAGTGAAGTGAAGGTGTTTAAACGAAAATTGTTTTAGAATGCCCAATCGACACCTACTCACGTCGTGATTGTGTGTGTACAACTTATCATATAATAGAGATGCGCTGGCGCAGGTATACGGCGCTGGATCACCTGTCGGAGGAGCGCGCGCAGATCGTGGTCTCGTACCTGGAGGAGCTGCACAAGAAGGGTCCACCGCCGCCGCCGACCGCCACCGAGCCGTCGCGCCGTGCCAAGCAGCACGCCTGACTGCCGCCGCCGGCTGACGAGCCGTGAGTAACGCTGCTGTGATATTAGATCTTTACATATGAAATTGTCGTTTTGTATGGAGAATTAAGGAAACTCAATTTTCAGTACAAAAATTGTCGTTTTTTTTTGGTCGTTTGGTCCCAACGTGTCACGCTCAA
Source organism: Ypsolopha sequella (assembly GCA_934047225.1). Taxonomy (NCBI): domain Eukaryota; kingdom Metazoa; phylum Arthropoda; class Insecta; order Lepidoptera; family Ypsolophidae; genus Ypsolopha; species Ypsolopha sequella. Next base: position 7,119,849 of record OW204011.1, read on the forward strand.
ACCCGCTACAGTGTGACTCGTTGGAACAAAAAATAAGTAAATGTCCAAACCATTAACACTGTTATTCGATGGAGCAACTTTTTAGTTTTAGTCTCAACATCTTACACCACCGAAGTAGAAATGTGACTCGTTAGGATATTTTCTTGTTTTTGTCCCAACGGGTCAGAACAAGCCTTAACAAGACACACTCAAACCCGCCACACTGTGTCTCTTTGGGACAATAATCAGTAAATATTCCAACCAATCACACTATTATTCGATGGTACATCTTTTTCGTTTTAGTCCCACCATGTCACACCACCAAATTAGGTGTGTCATTAGTAGGAAAATATTCTTGTTCTTGTCCCAAAGAGCCCCAACAAATCACACTCAAACCCGTCACAGTGTGACTCGGTACAAAAAATAAGTAAATATCCCAACCAGTCACACTGTTATACGATGGGACAACTTTTTATTCTTAGTCCCAAAGAGTCACACCCCCAAAGTAAGAGTGACTCGTTGGGATATTTTCTTGTATTAGTCCCAACCCGTCACACTGTTACCTAAAGCAAGTATGTTGTTGCATTAGTAAAAATTATCCATCCATCAGCCCGTATTCGTCCACTGCTGGACATAGGCCTCCCCAATATTACGCCACTCTTGGCGGTCCTTAGTCATCCTCATCCAGCCGCCACCCGCAACGTCCTTCAGATCGTCAGTCCAGCGGGCTCGAGGGCGGCCTACGCTGCGCTTTGCTGTACGTGGTCTCCATTTCAATGCCTTACGGCTTACGGTTATCACGTCGGCGATAAATATGGCCAGTCCACTGCCACTTCAACTTACTGATTCGGCAGGCTATGTCGGTCACCTTCGATCTCGACCTTTCAGATTTTATCCATTAAAGATATCCCAAGTATAGCCCGCTCCATAGCTCGTTAAAGCGACCTTAAATCGACGGATCAAGCCTTTGGTGAGAGACCACGTCTCAGCGCCGTACGTCATCACTGGAAGGACGCACTGGTTGTAAACTTTAGCCTTTAAGCACTGCGCTATTGGTGATGTAAATATGTGACGCAACTTCCCGAATGCTGCCCACCCCAAGCATATTCTTCTCTCAGTATAAAACTATTAGTTAGCAAAACTAGAATTACTTTTTCCATTCGAATTACTTTTTCTGTGAGGTCTTTGCAAAATTCGTAATTAAAATCGAGCGAGGCAGGGGGACGGGGTCGCTTCTAACGCCGCCAATTCCCATAGCTTTATTTCTAAAAGGTTTTTTTTTCAAAGAATATGCGCCATTTTAGGACATAGTTTTCATTATTTTGGTATATAAATTAACCATTATTTTATTATGATTTTTAAAGAATTGACGGTATACGCAATAACGTCACTTGAGAATTTTAGACATTATACTGATTGTGATATTATATGTGATTGCTTGTAAAAAAAGTGGTCTGTCTCTGTCTGTATACTCAACTGTCAAATCAGTCGGAAGAAAATTATTATTAATGTATATTGATAGCAAAGGACACATTTCTAAACAGCCATTACTCAAGTGACGTCACAAGAAGGCAAATGTAAGGCTGATTTTTCTTAAAAATATTCATCATCATGAGGTTTTTTTGATCACAAGTTCTAAAATACGGTTGATTAAACCTAAATCTCGAAATGGTTTTCGAATTAACACACCTTAAGATAATTTAATCGAAGCCAATTGTATGTTTTTTTTTTTATTTTGTGACGTATTTTCAAACAATAAAGTCTACTTTATCGAATCCAGTGCGTGCGGTTGTTCACTGATTCAGGTTTTCAAAACTTAAAAGGGGAATCCCACCCTAGAAAAGGACCATTTTGTTAAGAGCGCACCGAGCTTTTAACACACACAAACACGTTTTTATAACACTGTTTGATGTAGTAAACAATGAAATTAAAATCTAGGGAAATTATATTGGTATTATAGGGTTTATATACTAGACTGTATACACGATTTGATAAAGTTGGCTCGTTAGAATAAATTCGCAAAGTTACCTCTTGTCGAGTAATTTTTACCTCTTTCTTTTATTTTAGTAAATAAACCATCATATCAAGTAATTTGATATGATGGTTTATTTACTAAAATAAAGTTCATAGATAACTGGAGCGTTTATACACGATAGTTTTTATTCAAGAACAATATGATGAAAATAAAAACGAAAAACATGGAAACAGTGCAAAATTTTGGTTATTTTCTTTACTCTTTACACATAAATAAAAAGATAGAGACAAAGGCAAACGCTCGGTGCGCCCTTAAGTAAATATAGAATTTTTGTATTTTTTTATAGGGAATAAATTGCTTTTTTTTTGTTACAGGTCTTCAGCTGACTTACACCAAAAAACCCACGGAGCCATCCCAAACTGACATTCAGAATTGTATATTTTGAAGAATGTTGATCGTTTAATAAGGAATTCCTTTAGTGTTACATTTAATTAATAAAATATACATAATAAAAAGTAATATGTACATTGGATTGTCTGTCATTTTATCAAAAACCTCGTGGTGTCCCAAAAGAAAGTTTATATTTGTTTAGCTTCCTGCGTGAACGCAACGAATCCGGGGAGCGCGGGGGGTATGTCAATCGGTAGCCTGGCTTATGGGAATTTAGACACTATAGAGGTTTTCTCGGGGCTGGACCGCGTGGTCTGTGTGTTAACATTTTACAAATACCCTAAAAACAGTGATTCAGCTAAAAAGCACGAAGGAAATTTTGCAGTCATTGTGGTTTGAGTAACTTAAACGAAGCGCCAAGTGTTCTCATTCGAAAACGGGTTAATAAAGTTGATATAGACAGCTGTCATGTGTCAAACTTCACTTTGACGTAAGAAGCCTTTTGTTTCGACGAGCGTGAAAATGTATGTGTTCTTGGAAAAAACGTTAAGGGGAGCAGGGTGAGTAATCCATTATTATTATCGGAATCTTTGTTTATTTTTTGATGGTTTATGGTAATATTATATGAATGATGGTATTCTTTAAGTGGTACTAAAGTTATTTCGTTGCCAAGTGTTAAAACAGTGGGGTTGTGAGCCAGTGGCCACAACTAGGGCAAAAATTATGAAATTCTCCATTTTTGGCCACACACCTGCGGGTCTACCGCGTAATTCTGATTTGTATCAACTTCAAGCAAATGCATGCGAAATTCAACGCATGCAAAAGAGATGGCATGTTAGACGGGCGTCGTCGCACGCACGTCAAATTTCAATCTCGAGTTGATGTTGATGAAAATCAGAATTACGCGGTAGCTGGCCACAACATTTATATTTGTTATGGACTTGTATTTTCTCCATCTTTGGCCACAAGTGGTACACGTAGGAACCCCACTTCTGGCCATTTATATTTGTTATGGAATTGTTATTTTCTTATGTAAGTGTTTTGATATTTTGTTCATTTTCAGAATTAGAACAAAATGGGTCCTACAACAGAGCATAATACAGGGTGTAAATGCAAAACCAAGAATCCCTTTAGGGTATGAAAGTATACACGATACTGATACGATTACGATAAAAAAAAGTATACCTTAAATTTTTACCAAAAATTATATTGTTTTCCTAAGATCCAGCTACGCACTATTATCAATGCAGTTCATTCACCCCGTAGTGCGGTAACGACCAATCACATTGAGTAAATATGTTCTGTGCTACTGACGCTATCAGAGGTCAACGACCAGCGAGAGTGTCCACCGGATTATTATCAAGTATTCAAGAGTATTTCAAGTTTAACAAATCGTGTTATTATGTGCTACTGCTACATAAAAAAAAATTGCCGCTATTTTTTTTAAACACTGTATGATTCATACTAACATACCCTAGAAGGATTCTTGCCTTTGCTTTTACATCCTGTATAACAACAGAGGATTTTTCAAAGTTACTGAAACAGATAAGTTTTTGCCTGACATACCTTTACCATAAAACCTCAATATTTCCTTTTTTAATGAAGACTGAGTGTTCTCATTCGAAAACGGGTTAATAAGTTTGAAAAGACCGCTTAAGCACCGTTTAATCCATTTTCAAATGAGGAGAACACTTTGCGCATCATTTAGTTACGCAAACCAGAATTACTTCAAAATTTTCTCCTTTCTTTTTCGCTGAATCACCGTTTTTAGGTTACTTGTAAAATCCTAGCACACAGAACACGCGGTTCAACCCTGAGAAAACCTCCATAGTGTCTAAATTCCCAGAAGCCAAGCTATCGATTGACATGCTTCTAAATTCGAAGTGGGGGCGATTAATGGTCCTGCACGGATTCTCCGCTACCGTGAGTATTGTGCACTTAAGCTTCTGTTCCGACCGCTTAAGGACTATTTTGCAATAAAGGAAATTTAGTTTTGACAGCACTAAAAGTAAAGCCTTCAGAATCGGCTTTATTGTCACATTGACAAGACAAGACCTATGTTGCTGCGCGTCGTCGCGTGCGTAGGTTAGATATACTTAATTAGCAAAGTTTAACACACCACTCGCGGATCGCCTATAACCTATGTACACCTTTTTCTCATATATATCATTGGGCGTGTATGTCCATCCATCCATCAGCCTAGTTCGTCCACTGCTGGACATAAGCCTTTCCAGGACTTTGCCACTCCCGGCGGTCATCCTGGAAGAAATGCCTATACTCACACACGCTGGGCAGGCAGGTTGATGAGCGCGGTGCCGGAACCCTCGCACCAGTGACGCCGCTGCCCGTCACCAGTCTGTTCTATATAGGGACCCCCGAATTACTTCGAGGGGGTCTCCAAGTAATATGGTGGTACCTCCACAGTCGAGCCCGGCATCAGCTCTACCACCTTTAATGTATGTCCGTTTCTCGGTAATATTTCTCAGTAACTGATTAAGCTTTTATTCATTACTAGCTTTCGCACGCGCTGATTTCGTTTGCATTTTCCCAGGACAAAAAGAAGCTTATGTCACTGTCTGGCCCATAAATCTCTACGCAAAAAACACGTCGATCTGTTGCTCCGTTACTGCGTGAAAGAAAGATAAACCAACAAAAACTTTCGCAATTATAATAGGGGTACGGATTCTATCGTCAAGTACTCGAAGCACTTAAGCCGCATCTGTGGCCTTAGTGCTTCGAGTACGCAGGTTCAAATTCCATATGGGCACATTTGTGATCAGAACTTCAGTAGATACATTTGGAAGAAGTTGTTTTCTAAATTCGTAGATGGGGCGATGAGTCCTGCACTGATTCTCGGTAATCGTGAATATTGTGCACTTCCCCCGGTCAGTCAGCCCAGCCAGGACAGCTCCTTGAAGTAGAGCCGAACCAGCTTCAGCATTCTGACACATAAACTGGTCCAGTGAGGGAAGTTGGAGCTCGTCGTGATCCCTGGTTTTCGTCTTATGTCTTCGGTTGCAGAGCAGTCGAGTAGCACATGTTCCACTGACTCGTCCTCTAGAACAGCGGTTCCTAAAAGGTGATCCACGGAACCCTGGGGTTCCGTATAGTGTTTACAGGGGTTCCCCGTAATAGGCGAAAATAAAACTGCTAAAACTAAAATACACGCCGTCGCAGAGAGCAGGCAGCCGACGCGACCGGCGACTTGACTATTGGGTACATAAAATTCATTCGTCGACCGGACCAAACCATCAATGCTAACTGTCGAAGCATGAGAATATGATCGATAATGGTACCGATTCGGCGCAACACAACTGACAAGACTAACCTTATTTTGAGCGTCCCGTCTTTGTCTTTCCGATACAGAAAGAAAAGGACAGAACACTTAAATTAAGTTTAGTCCTGTCATGTTGTGTTGCGCCGAATCGGTGTTATTATATGAGTCAATTCTCACTAAAACACCAGTTGGGCATTGGGTAAAAGCTGATTCTGCTGCGAGAGTGCATAATCGAGCGCATGTGAGCGAAACAGACATAGTTTAGGAGCCTTATCATATCACATTCAACGTTACCGACAATTTGGAAACTTCAAGTTTGGGTGATAACGTGGTGTTAACAAAATGGTATAAATGAAATTTTGGTTTCCATGGAATATTTCTTTAGTTTCTTCAGATTTGCTCTCAAATTTTCTCTACTGTGTCTACTTTCATTTTTGGGGTTTCTCTAAAACAAGGGCGATAATTTGGGGTTCCACAGCCGAAACAAATTGGCAACCGCTGCTCTAGAAGGCACCCTCTGCATAGAGGGCTATCGGTGATAGAGAAAGAACTAAGAAACCTCAGTTAAGGTATATTGATAATAAAGGTAAACAGAGTTCAGTTTGGCGCGTCTTTCTCTACGTAAAAAATGTGAAATATAAAATTAATTATTGTCGCTAAGTAAATAAAGTAAGTTGCAACAGGAAGGAAAACAATGTGCGGTTATGAAACCGTACAGCTTCAGAAGGCACGTTAAGGGGCTCCATGATGCTAAACATCAGTTTTGTATTGGATTCAGTTCCATCAATGTAGATGGTACAAATTTGAAAAAAATTTGGTGTGTTTTGTGACTCAAGGCAATTATTAATTACAGTTTATAAATAAACATACTTTCAACCTTCTATTAATTATATTACTTTTAAAAAAGCATGAAATTTAACGAAGAAAGCGATTCAGTTTCCGTGTTTCAAAACTGATTGAAACGAAACCAACACACGCAGATGCTAACTAGAAAAAAACCATATTTATTACATAAAGAAATTATGGTTAATGTCATAATGAAGCCACGATTTCAAAATAACTGAAGTTTTGCGTGCGCAGCATCTGATTATAGCAAAATAGGGAATTAAAAAACAAACTCGTTAGAGCAGGACTGAATTTAAGCATAGTGCAGCCCCTTAAGCTGTGAGTCCATATTTGTGCTCGAATAACGGCGACGATTCGCCACCCATCACGCTGAAACATTTCGGGTCGTCAACTTGAAGGACCCGCTCGCCGTGGTATGAGCCTTCTCGGGGCATGAGGGTAGGCAGATACTCACGCACCCATTTCAGCTAGAACTGGTCCGCCAAGCTTTGCACTGCCTTGCTGGTGCATCGGGGCTCATCTTGGGCATTATCAAGGCGAGTGTCATTCTTCGGACGACGACGCGGCATTCACCGTCGTTGTCAAACGGACACTGGCACGTTGAACGTTGGCTGCGTCGTTGAAGGAGGTGGGATGGTGGATGCACTTGATTATTTTAATTGTATACATTGTTTGTTATTAGGGGCGGTTATTAAACAGACCGAGCTCACACGAGTCACTGTCCTAGAATGAAATGATTTGGCGTAATTGCCTCCAGATCGCTTGGAACGTCGTCCATTTATAAAGTGCTCCGTTGTCGCTGTACATCAGCTTGGGCCAACCTCGGTGGTCAGCCACGCGCCGCAGCACTATGATGGCCCAATCGGTGGTCATTGCGATTTGTAACAGATCGGTCCTCATCTGTTCACGTCTCGATTCAAAAAGTTCTGATAATGGACAGGAAGATTACTTAAGGCACCGCGTAATGTTCTAATTTGACGATCACACTTTGGCCATAAATCTGTTGAAATCATTTCTATATAGCACTAGGGTAGTTAAGTTTTGTATGTGGTAACTGAGTTGTTATTTGGAAGATTTGACGGAGTTCAGTTTGAGCAGTTGGTGCAGTGGTTTGATGGGTTTCAAAGGGTTAAAAGGGGCTTTGGTTTTCACAGAGTGCACATGCAGGTGAAGACACACAAATGAAATGAAATGAAATGACCTCACTTTAATTTTCCTCATTTTCGATGTAGAAAGGGATGGTCCTAAATAGTTTAGAGGAGATGTGGTCAATTTTGGCTATTGCCCTTCCATAAACCATTGCTGGATTTCGGCCCTCTTCTGATAACTAAAATCTCATGCAGAGGCGTCACCAGAAGAACACCAGGGCAGCATAACCAACTGCGCATGAACCTATTCATTTTAGTGCTAGCACTTCCGCTGGATTATTCACTTGGAATGCCATTGTTTCACATGCTTATCGATATCATTCTTGACGTCGAACCCTACACCGCACTCAGAACAAACGAATTTGAATTCCGCTCCGTGCACTCTTTTGACATGCTTGGCCAAAGTCATACGATGCATGAAAGCGTTTTTACATATCGGACACGTAAAGCTTCTTTCACCCGTGTGCCCTCTCATGTGCTGCTCTAGCTGACATTTCATACCAAAACATTTGCAGCAGACTTCGCACTTGAACTTTTCTGTATGTGATCTGTTTCGGTGTTGGGTCAGCGAGCGTCTAGTAGGAAAGGTAGCCTTACACACATGACAGTCGAAGGAAAACGTAATACCGTGAGCGTCACGTAGATGAACCATTTTCGTCGAATGTTCTTTGAATTCAAACTGGCAATGAGGGCACTTTTTCTCCTTAACTTTCTTCCCCTTATGTATGACTTCTACATGGTAACGCAGCTGACTCTTCTTGTTAAATTCTCTGTCACATTCTTTACAAAGAAACTTCAGTAATTCATGCACTTCCTTATGCTTGATCAGAAGGCGTTGGTTTAGAAACCCTGCGCCGCATGTTTCACAGACGACTCTTCCGACGTGAGTGTTCATATGCGCATTAAGTAAAGAAAACGCATGGAATTTCTCATAGCATCTGTGGCATGCAAACAAACCGTCTTCTAATTTCAAGTGAAAACCAGTCATCGCATTTCCGGCTGAGTAAAACTTCACATCGTGTTGTTCCGTTAAATGTTTCCTGATTTGATCTAGATCTTTCGATACGCCACCGCAAAGATTACATTTCAATGCTGATATGTCTACTTGAAGAGATCTTTTATTTTTAGTTATATATTTATGTAATAGGGTGCTCAAGTCTGGAGTTTTGTGGGTAGATGTGTGATCTAAGAGCATTTTGACGTCAGAGAAGTACTGTAGACAGTAGAAGCACTTGAAGGTGTGACCCATGAAAATGAAGGGCCGAACTGTGGTGTGTACGATGAAGGTAGCTGCGTTTCTTCTCTCCATCACTGTGAGCTCCCATACGCCAGGGCTCGTATTGGGATCGACACCTGTAAAAGATTTTGTCGTAATAATGAGTAGGTCAATTTTATTCTGTGATCAATCAATCAAATCAAAATCATTTATTTATACCAGAAATAGCTTAACCTAAAAATGTACAATTAATAGAACATAGTTAATAAATCTAACTTTCTTACAAAATATTGGTAGGTATGCACAACAATATACATATATTCACATATGAGTATAGACATTAGTGTAGTATAGGTACTATACATTACAGGTATAATAATATAGCGGATTTTTAAGTACCTACTAGTTGCAAATGTTACGCCTTGTTAATATGAGCCCTGAGACCTATGCTAGTTTGAGAACAAACTGTATTTTAGGTCTCAGTTTCTCCCCATTTATGTTTATTGATATTACTTATGTTAGTTAATGATAATAAGATGCAGGTGTACAAAACCGGAAACAATTAATTATTTAGGAATTAGAAGAAGTGTTTCTGTGGCTTTGTAATCTAGCTTACTAAGCCATTTTGTACATTCTATATTTAGACTTATAATTTAAATCAATTTTACAGCACAACATTCAAGACTAAAATGTGCGTGAAGATCGAGGACCAAGACTAACGCCTAACATAAATAAATATTGAGGTAGCGTTCCTAAACACCGGGGTCGACAGTTTAAATTTTACATTTACCCAGGCGTTTTGGAACGCTATGAGATATTGAACTTTAAGGTTAAACGTCAGTCGTTCGGTACAACGTGCTTAACTTAACTTTGTTTTTCTTGTTAAGAAGTTAAAAGTAAACAAGATATTGGTATAGTTTAGTATAAGTTAAGTTTATAGTCAGGGAAGCAAAACTCCCACCGCGCACTACGCGCGATGTGTTGCCGGTCCGCTATCGCTCGCCGTCTAGCTATTCGAACACGATTTCCTCACCCCGCGCCCCGGGCAGCCATCTTGGGAAGACGTGAATTACTTTTACTTTATAAAATATCTAGTTGTTTCATGGTGAAAAAGCTGTAAAATACACGTGAGAACTACAGACTGTCTTTAAATACGCCATACCGTTTATAAACATCGGAAACCCTCCTAAATAAATCCACAGTTTGAAATAAAATGCACAATTAGTCACGATTTTGTCCAAACAAGCTTAAAATGCTGTTTTAAGTTTGTTTCGACCAAATCATAGCTAACTGTGCATTAAATTTCAAGCTGTTGGTTGATAAACCTAATTAATACTGAACTATTGGCGTGAATTGCCACAGACTTTTTCACTTTTAACTTCTTCACTAGAAAAACAAAGTTAAGTAGTGCACTTTGTACAGAGCGACTGATGTTTAACCTTAAGTTTGGTCCACAATCCACACGTTTGGATCGTTGAAACAGAATCTGTATCTGAAAAATATAGCTTTATTGCTAGTGATGGTTTATGCGCCATTTTTTTTTGCAAATTATATGACGGAATTCGTAAAAATACAAAACTGGCTGTAACAAACCAAAAGTAAATTTATTAAAAAAAAATTTGGACCTCACCTAAAATTGAATTTAATATATTTGTGACAAGTGTACATCGTATGGATTTTTTAACAAAAGCCCATGCGTATGCTTTTTTGGGAAATTAAGGAAATCATTTTCTAAGATACCTAAGTAGTCTCCCAACATTCATGATATAACCATAGCAGTTATTAGCTAATTAGTTTAGGCCAGCTGATAATAGTACAAAAATGTATACCGCAGAGTGTGGCCGACTGTACTTACCTGCATGAGTTGTAGAATACGCAGGCCCTCTCGAAAACATCAGAGACGGTAAAGTGCAGTTGGTGAAATAAATCACGTGGATACATATGTAGATATTTTATCTGCGGCTGTGGTTTAAATTGTGGGGACCTAAATAATAATCAAGTGAATTTCTAATGGCTCAGGGGTAGAACGCTGGCCTTTCAATCTTGAGATCCAGTTTAGATCGGAATTTACGTGTATTTCCTATTTACTTGCTGAACGGTGAAGGAAAACATCGTAAGGAAACCTGCATGCCCTAAAAAACGTGTATTTGTGCCGGAAGTACGGCGATAGAGCTCAATACTCATCACGTTGCGACTTAATAAACTTCGGTGAAACGCGGGTGTACAGTGTGGACTGTGGCTTGCGAACACACTCGGGACACCTCTGACACCCCCTCGGGAATTCATGTCGTGACGATATATTTGTATGTATTTTTCTAGGCAGACCAAACGGGATCTTAAAAAGAAATGACTTATGTTGCCCATTCCCTCACTTCAGAAATATTGGTACCGATTTGGTGAAGCACATCTTAACTTATTTGACAGGACTAAACTTAATTTACGCGTTCTGTCCTTGTCTTTTCGATAAAGAAAGAAAAAGACAGGACGCTTAAAATAAGGTTAGTTCTGTCAAATAAGTTAAGACGTGTTATGCCGAATCGATACCATTGTTAAGATAAGTCAAACAGTTTAGTACGTAGGTATATGTGTAAAAACATTTATTTCAATATTATTTACTAACACAAAAATATGAGATCATTGTAAAAGCCCAAGCTCAGTATATCTTCTTCAGCCTTTGTTGAACAACCGATGAAAATACGTAACTGAATTTAGTTATCTCCATCCGGTCGCTTACTCAGTTATCGAACCATCGCGCAGTATGTGAACACTTTAATTCAAAGCGAAATTAAAGAAACATGTCGGATGCCATTCTTTGATATGCTTATTAAACTCGTTTCTATTGGTAAACGCACTTCCACACTCTGAGCAACAAAACCTCGAGACTTGTTCCCCTTGAATATGGACTCGCATATGTTGTTTCAAACTTTTCTGATGTCTGTAAGCTTTTTGACATAACGAACATACAAAATTGCGCTCTCCCGTATGAGAGACCATATGCTTCTTCAAGGTCGTTCTACAACTAAAACTCTTCTTGCAGATATCGCACTGAGTCTTCTGCGTATGAAACTTATTGGTATGCATAGTTAACGCTCTGCGACTGTCAAAAGTAGACTTGCAAGCGTCACATTCAAATGTGAATGTTATTCCATGCACATCTTTCAAATGCCTCAACTTCCTAAAATGCTCTGTAAATCTTTCTGGGCAATGAGGGCATCTGAGAAGGCGCATTTTCGTAACGCCTTCATGAGCTTTCTCGACATGGTAACGCAAATTAGAACTCGTCGTGTAAACCTTTTTGCATTTCTCACACGGATATCCACCTGGCAAATGGATTTCTTTGTGCTGCATCAGTCTTTGGTGTGTCATGAAACCAACACCACAAGTCTCGCATATTGCGTTGCTAAAATGTACATTCATATGCCGGTTGAGGAGAATAAAAGTTTGGAAGATTTTTTTACACAAATGGCAAGAAAACTGACCGTTTTTCTGAGTCAAATCGTAAGCTACTAATCCGTTCCCAGACTCTGTAAATTCCTTTTCATGATCTGTGTTCAGATGCTTTCTAGTAACGTCAAGGTCTGTGAAGTTTTGATCGCAGATCTTGCATCTGAGGTTGGATATATCAACTTTGATTGTCCTTTTTCCTTTTGGAAGTAATTCTTTGAGTATGGTTATTCGGTCCGGTGTCTCATGTGTTGTGGTGTGGTGGAGGAGTGTTGTGATTTCAGAATACTGTTCGTGGCAGAAGAAACATTTGAAAAAGTATCTGCAGTAGACGAAAGGTGTGATTGTAGTGTGTTCTAAGAATGTGGCAGCATTCTGTCGTTCGGACACTGTCATTTCCCAAACACTGGAGATGGCCCCTCGCCTCGCCGTTTGTTGTTCTCCTGAGAAGGTAAAATTGGAATGTTTTAGATTTTGATTTTCTGCAAGGTTTTAATCGTCAAATTTTATTTTGAAATTCGTCATGCGTTATTATTATTAATTATACCAGAAAAAAATATATAATAGAGACATTAGGTAGATATCTTATACTTACACACTTATCTTGTGTGCAATCACTAATGGTGATCGTGAGACCTAACGATAAATAAAACCGGCTAAGTGCGAGTCGGACTTGCGCACGAAGGGTTCCGTACCATTATCTATAAAAACGGCAAAAAAATCATGTCTGTTGTATGGGAGCCCCCTAAAATATTTATTTTATTCTGTTTTTTAGTATTTGTTGTTATAGCGGCAACAGAAATACATCATCTGTGAAAATTTCAACTGTCTAACTATCACGGTTCATGAGATACAGCCTGGTGACAGACGGACAGCGGAGTCTTAGTAATAGGATCCCGTTGGTTACCCTTTGGGTACGGAACCCTAAAAAAGGAAATAATTTTAAAAAGAAAAGGTCGTCAGCTTGCAACTTTCAGATGTATCACAGGTGCTATCAATCAGCAACGTCGAGAAATTTTGGATTCATGAAAATTTTACCGTGTTTTTGTTAGTGTCATTCAAAAGAAAGGATTTGGTCTCATTGATAAATCGCGTATTTCTAAACCCTGACGTTACCCCTAACATCAAGAAGTTTTAAAAACTTGCCTTTAACTCTTGTTTTGTGGTTAAGGTTAAAAATCTATCGCTTAGCGCAAAGTGCATAACTTAATTTTGTTTTTCTTGTTAAGAAATTAAAAAATGAAAAGCATTTTTGTCTGTGGCAATTGACACCAATAGTTCAGTATTAGTGAGGTTTATAAAGCATGAGTTAAAAATTGTATACAAATTAGTCATGTATTTTCAAAACCAACCGAAAAATTAAAATTCAAATAGGTTATTTTGTAAAGTAGGTATACATTATACACTTTTATTGCATGGTTAAAACGGTTATAATGCCGTTTTAACTTTGTTTGGACAAGATCATGACTAATTGTGCATTAAATTTCAAACTCGTACTTTATAAATCTTACTAATACCGAACTATTGGCGTCAATTGCCACATGAAAGAAAGAAAATATATTTATTCGTCAATAAACAACCAATTACACAAAAACTTAACATTCAACAGACGAAAAGGACGCAGCTCAGCAAAATGCACAGCGCCGATTTTCAGCTGTCCCTGTAAAACCACATACCAAATGGTTTTTCAATTTCTAAACAAGAAAAACAAAGTTAATTTGCGCTAAGCAACTGACGTTTAACATTAATTAGGGATAGGTACTTAGATTTAGATTATAAAGAATGAAGAGTCTAAAGGTATGGATATAATTATCCCGGTATAGGCAATACAGATAAATAGGTGTAGGTAGGTACATTATGTAAACTTGTCCTAGTAAATCACAAATGAAAATTGCACTCGTGATTTCTAAAGATAGACGTACAAACATCAGATTCTTAAATTGATTTATTTTAAGTAGAGCTTATGATATCGTTGCTGAAATTTTTAACGATAGTCTTGAACTGCCACTGAGGATGCCACTGCTTCATGTGTTTATTGTAATCATTTCTATTGTGAAAATCAGATCCGCATTCTGAACACGTAAACTTCCAAACTGGTCCGTGAATCCGCATATGTTGACGTAAGGTTCTTTCGTGCATGTAAGCTTTTTGACAAATACTGCAGAAGAAATTTCTTTCCCCGGTATGCCCACGCATGTGCATCTTCAATAAAGATTTAGTTCCAAAGCATTTTCCACACATTTTACATTGAATTCTCTGTGTGTGAAGCTTCGTCGTATGCTCTGTCAATGCTCTGCGCGTTGGAAACACCGCTTTGCAGACGGGACATTCAAACGTGAAAGTTATACCATGCGCTTCTTTCAAATGCGTCATTTTACGGTAATGCTCCGCGAATCGTTCTAAGCAATGCGGGCATTTTAATGGTCTGATCTTCTTAGAGTTTGTGAGTTCGTGTTTTTTGATAAAGTGGTACCTTAATTTTAACTTTGTCGGAAAAATATCTGTACACTTATCGCACTTATGAACACCGTTCTGGTGAACTATTCTATGGTTGATTAGTCGTTGATGCGACATGAAGCCCAAGCCACAAGTCTCACAAACTACGCTAAAATGTACATTCATATGTCTGTTTAAAAGAAAGAAGGAGTTGAATGTCTTTAAACATTTGTGACAAGATAATAAACCATTCGTAGACGCCAAATCGTAGGCCATTAGTCCGTTTCCAGCAGAGTTGAACTCTTTTTTATGATTAGAAGCGAGATGCTTTCGAATATCATCTAAATCTGAATATTTTTGCTCGCAAAGTTTGCATTTGAGACCAGATATGTCAACTTTGATCACGCGTTTTCCTTTTCTGAGATGCTGTTTGAGAAGATTTGTCCTTTCAGGTGTAGCGTGGAAAGCCGTATGTTGTAAAACAGAGTGCACCTCTGGAAAAACTTCGTTGCAATAGAAACATTTAAAATTAGCCTGTTGGTAAAAAAACGGTCGAATGTTGGTGCATTCTAGGAACGTCGCGGCGTTTTGTCGTTCTGATATGGTCATTTGCCAGATACTGGTCCTTGGCCCGGGGCGCTCTCTTGCCACCAATCCTGAGGAACAAACAATATTTTCTCTTTTATTATTTTCTTGTTACCTTTTATTTTACTTAGATAAGCGTGCAGAATGGCAGAAACTGACTTCTTAAATATTTTTATCAAAAAGTTTACAAAATATGTTATATTTTGTAGGTACCTATATTACAGGACTTCATGTGCAGAATTAATGTGAACTGCTAAAGAGGCATGGTCTCTACAACTCTGACCACAAATAGAACACAGTATTAGCTCCAACTCGTGCGTTCTCGAATGCTCTTTTAAGTTCTTTTTTCTAGCGTAAGATTTACCACACACCTCGCATTTGAAATTTTTCTCCCCAGTATGGATTACCATATGTCTGTTCAAACATTCCTTAGAAAAAAATCTCGCTCTACAAACAATGCATTCATAATTTCTTTCTTGCAAATGCACTGATCTTATATGGACCGAAAGGTGATACTTCATGTCATACTCTCGGCCACAAGTCTCACATCTAAATAAGCCACTGGTTTCATTATGGACGATGCGTAGATGTTTTGTTCTTTGGTAGTTTGATTTGAATCTTTCCGGGCATATTGGACATCTTCTGGGCACAAGTTTCAGGTGAACTCCGCGCATATGAACAGATCTTTTCGATGAGGTACTAAATACTTTATCGCATCTTTCACAAGGAAAATTCCCTGATTCGTGAATTTGTAGATGTCTTTTCAAAAGAGTATGGGTTACGAACATAGTGCCACACACTTCGCAACTAAAGTTATTGAAGTGTTTACTCATATGGATTATCAAAATACGTAATTTTAGAAAGGTTTCCTTGCAGATTTGACATTCGTAAATCTTATCTCCCAGCTTGAAAGGTATTATGTTATCTTGTAGATTTGGATCAATGTTTTTGTCATGGATACCTTTCAAGTGTTCTTTTAATGTTTTTAAGTCAGGTAGAGACAATAAACATAAATTACATTGTAAACAATTTACATCAACTTTCATAGTTTTATCTTTGCTCCGATTGCTTAATTCTCGTCTGAAATCTTCTACATTGTGATCGTTAACGGTGTGATACCTTAACATTACATTTTCGACAAAAGCTTTATTACAAACTATACATTTAAATTGATTGCTAACGTAAGCAAAAGGGTATATGCTTGAGAATTCAAATAAAGTCAAAGCATTATTTTTCCAAGCTTGATTTTCTTCCCCATTTCCCCTTTTCCGTGATTTAGCACTAATGTAGGAACCCTGGATGGTTTTAACATTAAATGTGACAGAGGATCCAGCATCTGTTGAACTTTTGTCACCCCACTGTATATTATCTAATGATATAGGATCTTTTAACAACGTTATGTTCATTAATTTGGATTCATTTTGGGTCTTTGATTTTGAGTTTGGCTTGGCGTTTACATCAAACTTTTCACGATGTTTTTTCAGTCTGAAAGGTTTCTTTCTCTTTTCATGCTCGTGTGCAAGACTGTCTAGAGATATTGGCCTCTTGAGTAGTGTGAGTTTAATGTCGTTACCGTCTTCATCTTTTATAGTTATTGAAGAATTGCTTTCTTCGATGATTCCTAGAAAAAAAGAAGGAATCATTTCACTCCATGTTCACGACAAACAAAATCAGATGAAAGGTTAGTAAAACAGAAAAGTAAATAAGTAAGTATATTTAAAATCATCTGTTATTCGTACATTTTCCATATCTTAGATAAATAACATAAAGGACATAATTCAGACGATATTAATATTGAACTTAAACTGAAAAGTATATTTCTATAAAATAATTTTAAGATATTTCATGCAACCGTAAATGGTCCCGCAAATTCTTCCGTCTTAAAAACGCCATTCCGCAAACCTCGCACTTGTAATTTTTTTCTCCCGTGTGAATGACCATGTGCCGTTTCAAAGTCTCTTTATTACAAAATCTTTGATGACAAACTGTGCACTGTTGATTACGTTCTTGCAAATGAACTGAACGGATATGACAAAGAAGATGATACTTTAGATTGAACCCTTTGTTACAAGTTTCGCATTTGTGTACTCTCGTTGATTGATTATGTACATCTTGAAGATGTATCGTTCTTCTATAGTTTGAATTGAATCTTTCTGGACACATGGGGCATCTTCGAGGATACTGCTTTAAATGGACACCACGGACGTGAAGAGATCGTTTATGAGGAGTTGAAAACACTTTGTCACACATATCACAAGGAAAGTTCCCATTCTCATGAACTTCCAAGTGCTTCTTCAGAAGCCTGAGGGTCATAAAGCCAGAGCCACAAATTTCACAGCTATAGTTATTGAAGTGGACGCTCATATGAATAACTAAAAGACGAAACTTTATAAAAGCTTCGTTGCAAATAACGCACTTGAACATGGTGTCTTCATTAACCAATTTAAAAGGTATTATATTGTCTTGGAGTTCAGGATAAATGGGCTTACTATGCACGTCTTTCAGATGGATTTTCAAGTCATGAAAACTTACAGGACTGAAACTGCAAATCTTACACATGATTTCGCTTACGTCTGCTTTTAAGACATTCGCTCTCCGATTGTTTACTAGTCTCTTCAGAGGCGCTATAGTATGACTCTCATTCATATGTTGCCTCATTAGCACCGCGTCCAGAAAGGGCTGGGAGCATATGAAGCATTTAAACTTATTGTTACCATAAATAAAAGGGTATACGGTGGAAAATTCAAAGATTGTCAGTGCATTTTCTCGTTCTTCTGGTTGCTTTTCTTGCTTAGGTTTTGGTCGTAAGACTTTGACAGATGGCTGTAAGGGCGCAATATCGTCTACAGCAACTGATGCAGGGGACCTTGCGTATGACAGTGGCGATGCACTACGAGATGGGGATACATCTCTTACAGAATAAGTTCTAGTGATACGCTTTCTATTTTTGAACAGAAAGTTGACTTTGTTAAACTCCATTAGGGTTCCTAAAGGCCGACATAGACTCCTGTCGTATGCCACTTGGAATAATGGGACGATCCTTTTTGCAGGCACTTTGATACCCTCAGTTTTGTTCTCCACGCTCCCTAGAAAAGAAACAATTTGTACTTGTATCAAGGCTTCAAACATTGTAAGTATCTTAACATAAGGTGCCATTTGAAATTTTAAGTTTAATAAGCACTTTCATAAATGTTTAGTCAAATTGAGAAGATAAGTAAGTACTAATGTGCTTTGTTTATAGTTGAGTTTCTCCTGGGAATGTCATACATTGAAAATAAATCCATTGTTCAGTTCATTAAAACATGTTTTATTAATTAAAAACATAAATATAATCCAATAGAATATAAAATTTCAAGGTAGATACTACTTACAACCCATGTTGTAACCTATTACAACAATTATGTAGTACTTGCAAAGAAAGTGAAAAGTTGTAAATTGCATGTAATGACGAAGTAACTAATGGAACAGATGTGCACAGTTAAAAACTAATCTCAAAAATGCGCATTATTTGAGGTAGATTTTTACAGCAGCAGCCTGCCCTGATGCGTCAAGATCATCTTTACTTAATAAGAGGTAAGACCTACTTTTAAATTAATCTCAAGTTCTGCATTCGCGGTAAATTTTGTAATTTACTCGTATTCTATTATTTTACTTTGTAGATCTGATAGTTAAGTATTTAGAATTATTAGGACTACTTAGTTTTAACTTGTTATTAACGCATATTATAAAGTAATAAAAAAAAATTACAATAATTTAAATATCAAATTTAAAATTTAAATTAATTTAATTTTTATTGTTATTTATGAACAAATAATATTATATATATAATTTATAAAATAATATTTCTTAATATGATACTATCGATATTATAAATAATCATCGGTTCTGCGAATATTTTCATAATATGAACCGAGAAACTAACGAAATGTGTTGGCAGTACTAGTTGCAGCAGGCAAAGAGAAGGGATGGTGAACTTTAACGTGATGTTTTAAGCTACAATTTTGAATAAACGACTTTCCACAAATTGAGCACACAAATCTTCTATCATCCTCATGGATCCTCATATGTTCCCGTAAAGTATGTTTCCTTGCATATGACTTCTTGCAGACGTCACACTGATGTTTTTTCACATCTCCGTGTCGAATCATGTGCTCCTTTAATTCAGATTTGGAATAAAATTTCCATTCGCACATTTCACACGCGTGCCTTTTCAGCTTTAAATGTACAGTCCGAACGTGATGTCCCAACTTACCACTGAGAAGAAAGACTTTTGGACACAAGTTACATTTGAATTCTTTTACTTTTAAACCGTGGGTGGAGATTATATGTTTGTTTCTCTGAAAGTAATTTCTAAAGCTTTCAGAGCAGTGTGGACATCTGTGCCTTTTAACTTGCATATGAACCGTCGCATGATGTTCATTTTTCGCGTTCATAGATTTGAAGACTTTATCACAAGCTGTACAGGGGAAGTGGCCATTTCCATGCGAATATGCGTGAGTCCTCAACCTTTCTGGTGTGACGAAACCAGTCCCGCACAGCTCGCAAATGAAGTTTTGAAAATGCACATTCATGTGCTGGTTTAATGTTTTAAACTCTACATATTTTTCGTTGCACAAAGCACATCTGAAATCTCCTTTAATGAGTTTAAAAGGCAAAATTCCATCACAAACGTTGGGTTCTATTGTTTGCGCGTGCACGTGCATTAAGTGTAATTTCAAATCTGAAAAATCTTTTACAAGCTCATCGCACATCTTGCACTCGATATTAGTTATGTCAGTTTTAACTAATTCATACTTCTTGAGTTTATCTAAAGCTCGCTTTATTTTATTATACTTCGTTGAAGCATGTTCTTTTATGTTGTGATCTCTTAACAAAACTGGATCGGAAAAATTATTATCACAGTAAAAACATAAAAAGAGATTCTTCATCCACTTAAATGGGCATATTTTAGAGCATTCTAAGAGTCTAATTGCGTTTCCTCTTGCAATTTTCATCTTGTCTGCATTATTCATTTCTCTGATCCTATCTTGTGCTAGGGTTTGTTCCAAAAATATTGTTGGAACTGAACCAATTTCAGTTTTAGGTACCGCATTCTTTTGTTCTTCTTTTTCAACAGGTTGCAATGGCATCTGATCTTCACCTAAAACGAAAACAGATGTTTTAAGTATAATTTTTAAATTATTTATTTGTTTACTAGAGAATGGGTACTCGTCTTTTTCTTGATGGATATAGCATTCGATTCATTAGAGTAAATAATAACGTTGTAAAAAAAATTGTAAGTACCAAGGGTCAAGGGAAAACAGCTTCAGGATGGTGGACTCTCATGTGATATTTTCGACTGCAGTTCTGAATGAATCCTTTTCCACAAATTATGCAAATATACCTCTTGTCATTGCTGTGAATTCTCATATGCTCCCTTAATGAGTGTTTTCTTGAAAAAGCTTTTTTACAGATGTCGCATTGAAACTTTTTTTCTCCAATATGCTTGATCATATGATCGTTTAACTCGGTTTTTGAGTAGAATTTCCAATTGCACAATGAACAGTTATGTTTTCTCTCTTTTACATGGACTTGTCTAATATGTGATGTTCTTTTCGCACTAAGCGAAAATACTCTAGGGCATAAACTACATTTATATTCTAGAGATGTTACATTATGAATGATTCTTCTATGTTTGTTTCTGTCTAAGTATGATTTAAAGATTTCTGGACACTGTGGACATTTAAAAGTTTTAGCTTCCTTATGGAACCTCAAAAAGTGACTGGTTCTTGTAGCTTGAGTTAAAAATACATTATCACATGAACGGCACTTAAAATCTCCTACAATATGTGTTTGCGTATGTGATTCTAATCTTTTAGCAGTCGCAAATCCCTTGCCACACGTTTCGCAAATATAATTTTGCAAATGAACGTTCATGTGATTGTTCAAAGAAATAAAAACGTTAAACGTTTTATAACAAATATGACACTGATATTCGTCTCCATTCAACTTGAATGGTATTACTCCGTCGTTAAAATCTAAGTTCAAATTAAGGTTATGGTGATTTTTTAAATGGTGTTTCAGGTGATTCAGGCTTTGTATAGGTTCTGGACATAAATTACAATCAACATAGGTCACGTCTAGTTTCACTAGGTCATGTTTTTTTGTTTTCTTGACTATAGGGAAGGCTTCTACGTTAGTACGACAGTGAGATGTATGGTCTCTGAGTAAGTGTGGATCAGTAAACTTTTCTTTTTCGCAATAAAAGCACACGAAACCGTTTTTATGCCATTTGAAAGGACTGGCTTGCGAGTAGTCTATAATAACGGAAGCATTGATTTTGCTATTGAGATCCTTATTTGCTTCTATTGATTTTCTTGACTCTGTCACATCGTCAGCATCTAGCCAGCCTCTCAGCGTTTTTTGACTTGTTTTACCTAAAACAAAAATAAAAAGACTGAAGCTGCATTTATTATCTATATTTTTGATAAACTACCTATTTTATATATCACCATTACATGTAAGTAGCTCAAAGTTTCAAACTTTACATCTACAAATAAATACGAATAAGTACGAGAGGGTACATATTTAAATTGTCAAGTTATTATATAATTTAAATGATTAAAGTATTTAACAATTGAAATAATACCCTATTAGTTGACTCAATATCTGGATCAGTGTGACTGTGACCTAACTAAAATACATCTTTTAAATGCGCCGGATGATGAACTCTCATGTGTTGTTTCAAACTACAATTCTGAATAAAAGATTGTCCACAAATAGGACAAACAAAACGCCTGTCGTTATTGTGAATCCGCATATGTTCTCGCAAAGTTTTTAATCTAGCATAGGACTTCTTGCAGACATCACACTGAAATATCCTTTCACCGCCGTGCTTGACTGAATGTTCCTGAAGCTCGTATTTAGTGAAGAATTTCATTCCACAAATTGAACACACATGATTCCTCTCCTGCAGATGTTGAAACCGTACGTGAGCAGTCCTCCGACTACACAAGTCAAAGACTCTAGGACAAGAAGGACAGGGAAACTCGGCGGTCTTCTCTCCGTGGATATTTCTCAAGTGCTTCAGTCGATGTTTATATGAGGCGAACTTCTCTTCACAAATAGGACATTTGTAACGCTTATTAGATCGATGAATCTTAGCCACGTGTGCATGTAAAGACGCGTACGAAGGGAAATGTTCGGAACAATTTTTACACGGAAACGATCCTCTTTCGTGCGTTCGAGTGTGGTTTACCATTCTTTGTGACGTCGCAAACCCTTTTCCGCAGGTCTCACATATGTAATGTTCGTAATGATCGTTCATGTGCTTGTGTAAACTAAGGAACATCTCGTATCGTTTACCACATATTTGACAGCAATGTTCTTCTTTCATTAGTTTGTACGGTAGTATGCTTTCGCCATATGTGCAGTCAATAACTCTACCATGCTCAACAGTTAGGTGGATCTTTAGACCATCGTAATCCGATATGACAGCTCCGCATATTTTACAATTAGTCATAAAGAAATCCATTTTTAAAGGTTCATATTTTCGCGGTCTTAGCAACTGTTTTACCTCCGAGTGTTGAGCATACGTGTGTTCACGTAATTTTTCTGGCTCCAAAAAAGTGTTTTTACAGAAGAAACAAAGGTATGTGCCTCTACGATATTTGAATGGGTATGCAGTACAAGATTCAATGATTAATGATATATTCCTTCTGAATGCCTCACGCCTGTCGTTTTCAATGTCTCGTTCAGTCGCTAGTACTGAGTGATCCGCGGCAATTTCAGCCTCAAATTCCACCTCTTGTTTTATTTGTATCTCTTCAGATTTGCGTCCTAAAAATAGAAAAACATCCGATATAGCTTTGTCTTCTTTTGAAAAATCCTAAACAATGTAAGCTGTAACATCTACTAATTTACTACTTACAAAGGCATCACTTACAATGAACATAAATTCCTTGTAAATTTAGAGGCATAAAGTAATTTAGAACCTATCAGTTGATCGTTTTTTAATATCAATGTTTGAAATAAAAGTACTTCAGGTATAAATCAATCACTTTATTATAAACTTTAACAATTACATACTTACTAGAGAACAAACGACTTTTTTACAAAATCAGAATTAGGGTGATGAGTTCTAATATGACCCTTCAAGCTACATTTTTGGATAAACGCACTGTTACAATATTCACACACAAATCTCCTATCGTTATTATGAATTCTCATGTGTTCTTTTAATGTTTTGGTCCTAGCATAAGCTTTTTTACAAACTTCACATTGAAATGACCTTTCCCCTGTATGTGTAACCATATGGTTTTTCAACTGCCCTGGAGTAACAAATCTCATTGGACACGCATTACAAAGGAACTTTTTGTGTTTTATGTGCACCTGATTAATATGTTTCGTACGTTGATTGCACAGAGAAAATACAGATGAACATAGATGGCATGGATAATCTATGGTACTACCATGTGATTCTTTCAAATGACGCACCCTATCTGGATATCTTTTGAAAGATTCCATGCAATATGGACATCGATATCTATGTTTCGGTGCATGAGCTTGAATTAAATGATTATTTCGAAGAAGCCTAGATGGGAACACCTCATCGCATTTGGTACACTTATGTTCGACGTTTCCTATTGTGTCATGGGTCAAAAGGTGCGACTTTAACCTATGTAACGCAACAAAACTTTTGCCGCAATGGAAGCATATATTGTTAGGATCGTGTTCGTTTATATGTTTGTTTAATTTGGTAAATAGTTCAAAATGTTTATTGCAATACACACATATATAATCTTGGTCTTTAATTAGGAAAGCTGCCACTCCCATGCCGTATTCAGGGTTAATAGGTTTGTTATGTTCAAGTTTCAGATGTTTAGCAAGAGATTCGATGTCATTAATGGGTTGAAGACAAAGTTCGCAACATAGGTTTGTCACTTCTACTTTAATTTTGTCTACGGGCCTAGCTAGACGAACTACTTCGAGTCTGTTGGGATGTTCTAGGACATGGTCTCTCATGCCGTTGAAATCTCCAAAAGAAATTGAACAGAAAGCGCAAGTAAAGATGCCACGCTTCCATCTGAAGGGGCACGCGTTCGAGCACTCGATTATTAATGCCGCATTGTTCCTGTGATCGTCAAATTTGCGTCTCGGTTTCCACTTTACCCGTGCGGCCATGCCTATGAACAAAAGAAAATTCGCAATGAAACTTATGCGCGCTTAAGAGGCGTTATCACACCCAAAACTGTCACCACATTGTGGGGTGTCTATGGAATGTTATTATAATATTTTAGGCTGAGTCCATTAACATTATCTAGATCTATGTTTAAGTCGAACTAAAAATCGTGAAATTTAAGTAATATCTTAACAAAAAACCCCTAAAATACGCAAATTTAACGATTGTTTACCAAAAGTGTAGCCGCATGTGCTTTTATTGTTTAAGATAAAATCAAAAAATGTATACGAGTCAAACATCTAAAATAATAATAACTAAAAATAATATTTTAAAACGTCCACTGCTTTGCCAAATCATGTTTCACCTGAAACAAGTTTTCAATTTTGCGTCCGCGGCGAAATCGGCACGATTGTATTGTCCTCGCAAGTTTCGTGGAGCGTGCACCTTATAGCGAAATGAAACAGCATGAAATTTGGCCACGCACACAACTGAGTTGGTCACGTCACGATATTCTCCAGATTTGTAATAAAAC
Organism: Ypsolopha sequella; assembly: GCA_934047225.1. Lineage (NCBI taxonomy): Eukaryota > Metazoa > Arthropoda > Insecta > Lepidoptera > Ypsolophidae > Ypsolopha > Ypsolopha sequella. The sequence goes on from OW204011.1 coordinate 7,144,837, forward strand.
ATTAAGAAATAATTATAACGGCCATAATACAACTTTTAACCAAGACAACTTATTGTTAAAAGTTTGCTATATGCATAAACATATTTTTAATGATATTATGGTAGCCTCAAAATAATTGTATTTTCCATAAGCGTGATATTAGATTATTTTAAAAATTTACGGCTGGTATCTTAACTATGAAAAAGCCAATTGTTTTATAGCTATCGTAATATCAATTAAAGTATGTTTATGCGTATAGCAAACAATAAATTTTCTTAGCTAAAAAAAAAAACGACCCTCAAGGGAAAATTAAAATGATGGTAATTTTGTTACTGTTATTGTAAACAAAATGAAAGGTTAGGATATAAAACTCCAACTAACAATACAAAGGCGATTATATTTTGTGGTATATTGAAATTTTGGTACACTTAACCGATACAGCAAAAATATTGATTTTTGATAACTAGCATTCGCTCAATTAACAACAATTAACAATCAAGTCTAACAACTATTTAGGAACCTTAACAGAATGGTGAGTTTTAATATGGCCTTTCAAACTACATTTTTGTATAAATGTGCAGTAACAAAGCTCACAAACAAATCTTCTATCGTTATTATGGATTCTCGTGTGTTCTTTCAACGCGTAAGCTGTCGTATAAGATTTTTTGCATGTTTCACATTTGAATGCCCTTTCACCGGTATGTTTCACCATGTGCCGTTGCAACTCCATTTTTGTGACAAAAGTCATGGGGCACTCATTACATTTGACTTTTTTTTGCTTTATGTGCACACGGTTGATATGTCTAGTACGATTATTGTGCAGATAAAATACAGCAGGACACAAATGGCATTGAAACTGGACAGTGCTCTGGTGAAAATCTTTCAAATGACGCATTCTCTCGCGGTAACTCTTGAACGGTTTCATGCAATGCGGGCACCGATGTCGAAGTTTCGTTTCGTCATTATTAGCTACATGAGTATTTTTTTGTTGATTAGAATGAAACCGATCATCACATTTACGTCCGCGTTTTGCTGATGGTTCGTGACTTGAAAGGTGACTCCTGTAGTTTTGTATTTTTGCAAAACTCTTACCGCAATGTGGACATATGTGGTTAGGATAATGTTCGTTAGTATGCTTGCTCAAGTCAAAGAAGAGTTGGAACCGTTTACCGCAGACTGGACATTTGTAATCGTCATCTTTCATGAGATAAGGTACTAATCCTGTATCGTATATTTGGTTAAAGGATTTCTTATGTTCGAATCCTAAATGTTCAGCCAGGTTTGCTAAATCTTTAATACGTTGATAGCAAAGTTCGCAACGAAGGTCTGTAACATCTACTTTTATTTTGTCTGTTGGTCTAGTTTCACGTAGTACTTCAATTCTATTCGAATGTGACATAAAATGGTCTCTTAAGTTGTTGAATATAGCGAAAGTACTACGACAAATAGCGCAAAGGAAAAGGCCATTCTTCCATTTAAATGGGCAAATGTTAGAGCACATAATTATTATGCCCGCATTGTCTCTGTGATCGCCAAATTTGCGCTTCGGTTTCCAGTTTGCCTCTGTGGTTTGCCCTATGAACAAAAGAAAATTGGCTATAAATATCGTGCGCGGTGATGGGTTAATTTTAATATCAGGTCTTTTCATATGAAATTGCCGTTTTCTATAGAGAATTTGAACGAAGCCCAATTTCCAGTACAAATATTTTTGCATTTTTTTAGGAGTGACAAATACAAATTATTAGTTCTTTATGTGTATGAATGAGACAACAATAAGCTAACAGCGACATTAATTAAATTTTTGAAAAATGTCAGCTGTAAAAAATTATTACGAATCTTATCATGGAAATGGATGGCATTTAGGAGGAACTGTTTTTGTAGATTTAGTTTTTATAATCAAACTAGCTGACCCGGTGAACTTCGTATCACTTACCCCTTAATATAAACCATATTAATTTAAACCATATGTATGTATTTCAGAGCCGGCAGCTTTATAAAAGCATCATCAGATAGTCTAAGTATCGGCTCCATAGTGGGCGGAAAAAGTGGCCAAATCACGCACACATGTTCAGCTTAATGTTCATAATTATTTTGCGTGAGACATTATATTAGATTATAGACACTTATATTAACAAATAAGGTACCAAAGGTTTTGTCTGTATCGATTACGCCACATTACTAAACGTAATAGTAACCTGCCAACACTGACTGTCAGTGTCACTGTCACCGAACTTTCCAAGAAAATATAATTGATATTTCAAAACTATTTATCAGAAATTATAGTTAACTTTTAACAATGCATTGTCCCTTTTGTAAAAAGTGGATAGAACGGCAGAACAAACGAAATACCTGTCCTAGTTGCACAAAAAAATTGTAAAGATGCTACGAATGTTTCACAATAACCGCTGATACCTTCAAGTTTTGTATAAAGTGCGGTCACAATTTGAGCCGAATAATACGAATTATTAGGGCTAAGGAACAAAAAAATCGAGTGAAACAACAACTGTTATTAAAACCAAAGTTCGTCTCAACAATGCCATCATCATCATCTGTGTCATCATCTGAAGGAATAACATTTTCAGAACTTAATTTAACTGCCGATGAACTAAAGTATTTCGATGAGATTTAATAAAGTCATGAGCACAACATCGGCAATATTCTGTTTCTACCAGATTTGTCCGAGTCACCGAGGCCTTCCGCCACGCCGTCAAGTCCTGGCGAGGCAAGTCAAGACATCTTTAGCAAGCATGGGTCGCATTTGCTGTTAGATTAATTGATATGTTGCCGATTCAGGTGTCAATCGTGGAAATTTTAGAAAATATGGTTCCTACCGTAAAGGTTGATTTACTTAGAATTATTCTAAGTTGATTTATATATCTTTAATAAAAAATATTTGAATTGTATCATATTGAATATTATTTCAGACATATATGTATTAGTAACAACAAATATACCCAAATGCACGACACCGTGGTGGGGCGGCCTTCCAATGTAAGTGGCCGGCAAAATTGACATTTTTCCCACATTGTTTGCATTGCCATCGGCATTAATAGCATCGCGAAGATGAATGTACTCTTCAGATCGAAGCTGCTGTTGGGTTTAGACGGATGTACGTCAATCGTTCAGTCTCAATTTTGACATACATGTCAACTGCAAACTGATGAAAAAGCCGTTGACACATCACAAACAAAAAAGTATGATTTACTTCACCTTCACGGATTCTGTTTGAATAAAAATTCATAGCACTGACTTTTGTGTTGGTTTCAGCACCTGTAATCAATTAATCAACCATCCCAAAAACTAATGAGTCTAATGGATCAGGTGGTGGGACTAATTGTGGCAATTTTACTTTACCACCAGCACAACATAATCCTGCAAATTCACCGCTGTATTTTAAAGCTTTACAATGTTGATAAATGATTGACATTTCCCCAATAAGTACAGATTTGTCGGCACTATAATCTATTTCTTGATCGTAGGAGAATGCTCCTCGTGCCAGGTTCACAGGAACATTGCGTCTGCGGAATCGATCAAATTTCATTTTCCCGTGCTCGCTGCTGTTGTGATCGATGTGCCCGAACTTGTTCCATTCTATGCCTATTATCCACTTCATTGTAATTCACTCTAGAATGCAAATCTGCCATACCAATACGACTGTTATCATTATCAGTCTCTCGCTGGTCATCAGTGCGATTAGCGCGTGAGGTAGCTCGTCGCACATTCGATCGACTACGACGACCTATGTAAGGTCGTTTTCTCCTCGGCATTGTAAGCAATATCAGAATGACAAATCAAGTTTTGAATGTTTTTCAGGTGTTAATTGGAATCAGGATTTTTTTGAGGGTTTGACAATTTTATAATTGCTAAAAACTAAGAAAAAAGGAAGTAGTTTTATCACAGAAAACTGTGACGTCATAATGTAAAACCTCATACAAATTTCATAGTATCGGGGCGTTTTGACATTTGATAAAGAATCGCTGATTTGATTTTTAGGGAAATACCCAATTTCAGATCGTATAGCGAACTTTACTGTTTCAAAGTATATTTCTGAACGCACCCAACACAACAACCAAGTGTCATTATAGTGTCATTATTTTACATGTTTTAAATCTAAATACGCGATAATCAGATTATTATGGATATATGTTGTCGATTCCAAACCCTTATTTAATCTAGATCTACATGTTTTTATTCCTAAAATACCGAACCGACCGACGCGACGGGGCGAACATCAAATGTTTAACAGGTAAGAACAGTTTGTATGGGAAAATAAAATTGTCGTTTTTAGTATTTTCCTCGCAATTTTTCCACATTTTCTCATCGTCTAAACCTTCCCTGGACTTCCACGAATATTTCAAGACTAAAATTAGCCAAATCGGTTCAGCCGTTCTCGAGTTTTAGCGAGACTAACGAACAGCAATTCATTTTTATTTATATAGTAACGAACAGCAATTCATTTTTATTTATATAGATAGATAGATTGAAAATAAAAATAAAAATTTATACGTAGATATAAAACCTTGAAATCAACTTTCAAACAAAAAACAAACAATTGAAATAGCTATTACATAAATAATATTACAGGAATTATGAACTCATTCATGACTCTGTAAGAAAATTTCGGCAATTTCATGTGTAAAGACCTATTATTATATGAAGTAATTTTAATTTATTTATTTATACAGCCGAGCGGGCTCGTAGTATATACCGTCATTTTAATTATTACAACAGCAGGTATTCTTCTTTTTCAATCAATGTCCTTCGCAATTTGGATTGCACTACGAGACAAAAATCAAGGATCTACTGGCGTTCCCAACCACCTGTATCTTCGATATTGGCTTTATAAAATCTTGTACTGAAGGTCCAATTTTGAAATTTAAGCTTTTCGAGATATAGCGAAAGAAATGCCCGGTGAAGGAACATCCCTCCAGCTAGCTCATGCTGTATCTTGAATATGGTTAATATCTTCCATCGACATAAATCGCCGGCACCTTTCGGCGTCACTAAAAGCATAGACTAAGTATTACAACGTAAAGACTAGCAGTTCCCATACATTAGTTTGTAGCCACAAAAAAGGTGTAAAATTCCAACGGAATCTAGATGGCGTTGCTAAATCCTCTAACGAACACGATGCTTAAAAAGACCGATTGGTGACGCTAGTGGCACAGCGATGTCACGTAACATAAAAATAATTCCCACTTCGATAATAGATGGCGCTGAAATATTCACTGTTAATGTTGCCAACTTAGCACCATCTAGTTTTTCTAAGCAAAGCTATTACAGCCACATGTTTACTTGGTAACCATAAGAGTTTACTTGAAGCCAATTAAACAAATTATGCTTATTTGCAACGCTTGGCGACAACTAGTGCTGTAAGGACGCGTAAAAAATTTGCTTCGCCTTGATGTATGGGAGTTGTCGGTTTATACGTAGTAATACTTAGTCTATGCTAAAAGATACCCTTTAAAATCCTATAACAACTTATAAGTTCACCAGCGTCCAGATTATCTAGTTTTTTTATGTTCAGGAGCGGGAAAGACCTATCAAAATGGTAGGTATTATGTTCCATCCACGGTTACAATACTAAAATTGATCGGATCGTGCTAGCAGATATCAAGATTCAGAGAAAAGCTTTCAAATGTTTGTTACAGTTTTCGTCAGCAAAATTTACGGAGCCCATCTTGCCAATACTTTTTTTATTTGAACCCGTTTAGGAAGGTCTCAGATCCTAGATGGGTGTATACGTACTTGTCTGCTCAACCGAATATGGAATCATTGTGAATACATGGAATATGCTCTGATCTGAATCTGATCAAACTGACCGCAGCCACCAAACGGCTATAACAATTCTTGGCTGCGTTCAGTTTGATCGCCCGCCTATCATTGACAGCAGGATAGCATTAACACATGCAAAAGATATGGCATGTTAGGTGGGCCTACTTCGTTTCGGTAACGACGGCGGCCGTACGTGGATAGGTTGGCCGCCACTAACAATATAAAGGGATTAGGATTATTACGGATTTTGCATGTTCAAGTATAAAGGTGTAAGCCAATTTTAAAAACCATTTATTTACCAACCGATCCTACTTATTTTTTACGCTTTGTTCCTATTGTACGATTTTTACCTTTGTGCACTCTATCTACGTGAGAATTCCGCAACGTACCGCTTAAAAAAACTGCTGAGCAAAAGCCGCAACGGTAGTCAGTTTTCTGGTCATGAGCTTTACTAAGATGGATCAATCGCTTATGATACGAGTCGAACGAATCGTTGCAGACGGGGCACCTGTACCTATTTACTCGCTTATGCTTACTGATAATGTGTCGTCTTCTCGATTCGCTATTTAAAAATACTTGGCTGCATTCGGAACAGGCGTACTGCCCTGATTCGTGAACCCTCCGATGGTGACGAACTTTATACCTTGACGAAAATCCTTTACCGCAATCGTCACATACAAAGTGTTGATTGTGCGTGTTCATGTGTTGAAGAAGTGTTGTGTAGTGCAAAAACTGCATTTTACATTCAACACAAGCATAATTCGCAGCTGTTAAGACGAATGGAATAACTCCGTCCGTATATTCCGGATCGACAACTTTCTCGTGTATCTTCGCTAAGTGCTTTTTTAACTCATTTAAGGATTTCGTTTCGAATGAACAAATCGTACATTTAAGGTCTGTGATATCAATTTTAAGAGGAAATGTATTCCGAACTTGACGATTTTCGAATAATTCTGTTTTTTTGTTGTGGGTGATAGAGTGTGATCGTAAAGCTGAAATATCTGGCAGAAATGCGGGACAGTAAGCGCATAAAAATTTCCCGCGTTTATAGCGAAAAGGAACCGCGTTAGAATGTAACAGAATTAGAGCAGAGTTGGCTTTGTCTTTGTCTAAGATGAAAGTTGGCTTTCGCTTCCACGTCACTTGAGTTGGCAGATGCTTAGCCTCATCAATAGGCTCCCCTATGACGGCATCGGGCCCTTTAAACAAAAGAAAAAAGAAATGAAAATTTTACGCGGCCCTACGCGAAATATGTAAGCGTAGCTTGGCATGTATAGAAGTACTAGAAATCTATTATCATTATGGCGAAACAGAAAATAAATTCAACTAGCATAAAATAAAGGTTAGGTAATACTGATATGATGTATACTTATGTCTAAACCAAGTCTTGTCATCTCGTCATAGCAAGTCAAAGAAAGATTATCTGATGCTGACTTTATGGGTCATTAAGTGTCTTTTGAGTTGAGTTTTATTGAAAAAGTTCCATGGGCACTGTGGACACACATATCTTCTTTCGAGAGGCCCATGCGTCACACGGACATGCACGGCACGCTTACAACTAGTCTCGAAAGTCTTGTTGCAAGATTTACATGGGTACTCTCTTCTCTGCTGACCGTGCCCACCAACCAAGTGCTTCGCTCTAGCATAGTACGTCGTAAATATTTCCGGACATCTCGGGCAGGTGTACCGGATCCCTTTCTTATGTACCCTGAATTTATGACACATTCTAGCCGCTCGCGTCTCGAGAATCTCATCGCATTCGCCACAAGAAAAGCTTCCAATTTCATGAGACTGCACGTGGGTTCGAAATCGTGACTTGGAAACGAAAGCTTTGCCGCAAGAATCACAGATGTAGTTCTGATAGTGATGGTTCATGTGCTCATTAAGTTTTGAGAAATTAGCAAACTGTGCTGAGCATTTTTGACATTCAAATTCTTTTTTGTCGTCCAGTTTGAATGGCAGAACGCCATCGCTGTAGTCTTCGTAAATTATTCTCCCATGTTGAATAACGATATGCTGTTTTAACTTCTCGATCCCGTCCATTAATTCCAAGCATTGCTTGCATTTCAGAAAAGTTACATCGACTTTAACCATATTATTTTCTGTAAGTTTTGCAAAGATTCTTTTAGTCGGTGGTTCAGTCAAGTGAGTTTGAACATGTTCACGTAAAGGTGTTATGTCGACAAATCTAGAATCACAATAAGAACAGAAGAAGGCATTACGCCACCAGCGGAAAGCCCAGGCAGATGAACATTCCATAATAGTCATAGCGTTTCGTCTCATCATAGTTTTTGCTATTCGTTTCTCGGATTCCTCTGGTAGTTCGTTGTTTTGTCGACGCCGTCGTCGTAAAGTTCGAGCACTTACGTTTTCTTTAAGCTTCCTAACGCGGACAATGACTTTATTCCCATCCGCTATTGCGGAACCTAAAAAGAAAACAACATATTGTCAATTACTTAGACCATCATGCTATTTAGTTAAGCCAAACCCCCCAATAATATTAAAGCTCATGCATAACTTACTTATTTTTGTTAAAAGGGCATGGGCTTTTCGAGTTTTTAATAAAGAAACATTGTTTTTAAAATTAAATTTTATTACTTAAATGTTATCTATCACTTACACCACAAGAAGTTAAATCACCTAATTCTGGGTGTTGCGATCGTAAATGAGAAAACAACAGACTTTTTTGCTTGAATATAACGTCACACCATCTACATTTCATATCGTCGTGGATCTTGAGATGTGTCCTCAAAGCTCTACTTCGCGGAAATGACTTAGCACAAATGGAGCAATGGAAATTCTTTTCTCCTGTGTGTTTCACCATGTGTCTTTTGAGTTCATAAGGAGTTTTGAACTGCCATTCGCAATATGGGCATCTGCAGCCATGTTGCGGAGGAAAATGAACAGATCTGAGGTGAGCAGCACGTTTGCCACTGGTTTTAAAAGACAATTCACAGTGTTGACAATTGTATGACACTACTTTCTCCCTGTGTTCTTTGTTAAGATGGTTCATCCTTTCGTAGTAACCGTCAAATCGCATTTTGCACAATGGACATTCATATCGCGGAGCTTTGGCGTGAGCGTGCGCCTTGTGATACTCTCTAGCAGCACGCATTGTGAACATCCTTCCACATTCGTTGCAAGGGAAGGACCCGGTTATGTGGACTTCAGAATGTTTTCTTAATCGAGGAGCAGTCATATATCCCTTTCCGCAAGTAGCACAAATGTAATGTTGGTAATGGTAATTCATATGCTCGTAAAGTTTTAGGAAATTGTTGAACAATTCGTGACATACAACGCATCTCCACGATTCCTTGTTCAAGTAGAATGGTAATACACCGTCAGGTTGTTTGATATCGAACTCATAGTGATGCTGTAAAACGTGCTCTCTCATTTCTGTAACGTCAGTGAAGGGCATGGAACAATTTCTGCAGATCGCTGCAGTAATATCAATATTAATAAGGCCCATCTCCTTGAATTTACTGTATATGTCTTTTACGTTATGTTGTGTAGAGCAATATCGAACGTGATCTCTTAGAAGGTCCAATTCTGTGAAGTTTTCTTCACAATATGCGCATATAAATCGGTTCTTCTTCCACCTGAAGGGGCAAACCGACCAACACTGTAATATAGCTGTTGCATTCTTCTTCGTTATGATCCGTGACTCAGCTCTAGCACTTCTTTGATATCCTTTTTTCTCTTTTGTATTTAATAATTGGCAAACATCGATTGTATTTTCTGATGTTTCGATCTTTATGATCGAGATTTCAGTTCCCTTTTTTCTGCGATTTCCTAAAAAGAGAAAATTCTGTGTAAATTTTCAAGTTACAAACATTAACTCTGTGTCAATTTTTAAGTTACAAACATTACTTATGTGTCAATTTTCAAGTAATTTCTTTGATTAATTATTAATTACCATGCGAAAAATTTATGATGTATTTAATTTTATAATAACACGTGGCGCCATTTTAAGTACTTAATAATGAAGGTTTGTTACTTTGGCAAAGTACAAAAAATGCTTACCCCTTTATTCCCACAACATCAAGCAATACAACAATGAAAACCCATATAAAGAAAGTTATGTAGTCTTCACGTGGATCGCGAACATACAAACATAAATACAAAAACGTTTATATAATTTATTGCGAAATACATCGCTTTGGAAACTCTATGGTGCATTAAGAGGCTATGCGAATTTTATTTTTGTCACTGTCACTCCAAGCGAAAAATCACGCAGTGCGAGAGGGGCGGATTCAGGACAAAAGGAAAAAAAGTTGGTTTTATATTTTTATTAAAAAACTAAAATAGCTAGCAAAATCTCAAATATCAAATTTCTAGATATTGTTGAAACCCACCTAATAAAACCTACTAACAACTAATATGTTTGAGTTTTGCATATGGTTCCTATTCGTCAAACGAGGAGAAAAAGTGTGTTTGAAGACCTCATTTCAACAATTATTTCTATCGAAGAAAATTTATCCAAACATGTTTTCCAAAAATACCAGAAATTTTCCGTGTATTTCATGAAATACACAGAAATGAAACACCCGTATTTTTTTCGCATATCGCCTTAACAGAATTGAAAAATAAATTTGCAACAAATTCTCTGAGAAAAATAAATTTAAACAACAATGTTTGGTTTTTGTTTCGGGTCTCAAGCCTAGGGTTCTAGGGTTCGGGTCTAGGTAAGAGCTAGCAATAATTGTTTTCCGTTGTAAGAACAAAGCCAACTTGCAATTTTACACAATTATAGATATTATTATAATAATTTAAATTATTAGAACTACCTACTTGCGAATCTTGTGATTGAATAATTGATTGATATGAGATTGAATTTAATTATGAGAATTTCTTGGTGAAATATGTAGGTAATAATGAATTAAAAAACATTTTTTTGGAGTCAACGTCCACAAACCAAAACGGGCTTTCAAGTATAGATGGCGTTGTTGTCAAGAAATACATTTTTTTTAAAAAGCTGTTTGGCACGGTGGTATTCGGTTCAAAACTCAAATTTTAGCTGTAACTTTTTTGCATTTGATCACTATCCGAGACGTCAATCGAAGCGGGGTTGCGGGGTAGTGCCGGCGGTACTTTTAGCATCGCGTCCCACGTCTCTGTCAACCCGCAAAGCGTGGTTCTATTTTTACTTAAAAGTATTAAAAATTTGCTTACCGGTGTAATGTGATCCTAGAATTTAGTTTGGTTTGTCTTCTAGTACCGTGTTTACACGATTTTATCGCACATTTAACAATTTTTCCAAGTAAAGTAATAAATTAACCTCCAAAAACACACAACGGGCGCTCGCACCGCTAGTAATCGTATGACAACTCGCGCTTGCGGACAAAACGATGCGATGTTCTCACCTGTGCATACTGTTCCCACTTAGAAACACGCGCTCTATATCTTAATTTAAGCCAACATAAAATGATAATAGACTTTTCTTGTCTTTTCGATTAAAGAAATTATATACTACTCTGTGTAAAAAGTATCGGGAATTGATAAATTACAGAACGCGCGGTAAACATATCAACCTACTTTTTTTTCCCTAAGTTGGTAGCACTGTACTGAGTTACCGCGCGAACTTTGAGTGCAATATGTCACTCAGTGTAATTACAGCTGCTGTTTTTGTACTTCGTTGTTTTAAGTGTTCTGCGATTTTGCTATGGAAGCATTTGTTGAACAAAGAGTTTGCCTTGAATTTTGCGTATCAAACGAGATTTCCTATGCCGAATCACTAAAAATGTTGCAGAAGACTTACGGTGATTCGTGTATCTCAAAAACACGGGTTGATGCATGGTATAAAGTATTTAAAAGGCAGACAAGTGGTAACTGATTTGCCTCATTCTGGTCGAACCCCAACCTCTGCGAATGATGAAAACACCAATGTAATCAAGAGCCTGGTGCTTGAAAATCGTCGTATGAGTCTTAGAAAGTTAGCTCTAGAGGTAAACGTACCTTTTAAGTCTGTTCATAATATTCTGATGGACATTTTGGGCATGAAACGCGTCGCCACACGATTAGTTCCAAAAGAGCTCAATTTTGTCCAAAAAGAGCATCGAAAGCAGGTTGCTGAAGACATGATTTCTCGATCTTCTACATACTCCACCTTCATGAACCGCATAATAACTGGCGACGAGACATGGGTTTATGAGTACGATATGCAAACAAGTCAACAATCTTCAGAATGGCGCCTCGACAACGAACCGAAACCCAAAAACCGCGTCAAAGCCGCTCGAAAATCAAGGTTATGCTGATAGTTTTCTTCGATTGCCGCGGTGTAGTGCACTATGAATTTCTTCCAGAGGGACAAACGGTGAATAAAAAATGTTATTTGGGCGTCATAAGGCGTTTGCGTGAGAATATCCGCCGAAAACGGCCAGATTTATGGAACGACGATTCGTGGATTTTACACCATGATAATGCACCATCGCACAAAGCCATAATCGTACAAGAGTTTTTAGCCAAAAACTCGACGAATGTCATCGACCAAGCGCCGTAATCACCTGATATGGCTCCGTCTGACTTTTTCCTGTTCCCGAGGCTAAAGTTACCATTTCGAGGAAGACGTTTCGAGTCGATTGAAGCTATAAAAGAAAATTCGCTGAAGGAGTTGAAGACCATACCAAAATCAGCTTACAAAAAATGTATGGAGGACTGGGTCAAGCTCTGGCGTAACTGTTTTGCAAGCGAAGGGACCTATTTTGAAGGCGACAAAATAAATTTTGACGAATAAATTACTTTTTTGGTTTTATTGAACAATTCCCGATAGTTTTTACACAGAATGTATATATATATATACGAAAACAAAAAATATAATTATAGGTACCTAGTAAAATATATTTCGACCACTAATTGTGGTCGGCATCAGTTACACAATTATATATAAAAGTTAAAAATTAATAATTATAAATTATAGATACTTATGATACTGAATATTTTATTTTTATAATGATGACAGCTAAAGTGATTGATAGGAAATTGAAGGTCTTATGAAGAAGTTTGCATTGTTTCTTGTGCTGACTCCTCGTAAATATCAATGCTGCTTGTTTAGGCCCAGGCCCATTATAAAAATATCATTATAAAAATAAAATATTCAGTATCATAAGTATCTATAATTTATAATTATTAATTTTTAACTTTTATATATAATTGTGTAACTGATGCCGACCACAATTAGTGGTCGAAATATATTTTACTACCAATAATTATATTTTTTGTGTTTTCGTATATATATATATATATATAATTTCTTTAATTTAAGCCAGCAATATTCATTACAGCTTCTTTAAATCCTGGCACGAAAATTACTGCTGAGATACCTCTAGGCAATGTTGCCACCTTAGCCCTTTTCGGGCTAGATCTAGCACTTTTTACTGTAGTTGAACTCGTTTTTTGATGATTTAGCCCGAAAAGAGCAATCTAGCCCTTTTCGTTATGTGTATATTTATAGTTCTGTGAACCTAATTAAAACTAAAACCAGAAACAAAATGGGGCTAAAAACAATGATATCCATACTACGTATACGATGGGGTTTACAACGACTGAGAGAGTCTTGCTGTTCACACAAGGTGTCAACTGAAATAATAAAAAACTGTAGGATTCATTTGAAATTTTCGTTCAAATCCGCAAAAAACGCAGACATCATTCAGCCATCAACTTTTTCTGCTTCAGCAGGTACGATTTTTAACAAATTCAATAACTTAGTTTTAATTACTCTGTTGTATTTTCTGAAATTACTTACTACATTTCAAATAAACAATTTTTAGCACTTTTGATGGCAAAATTTGCTAAATCTAGCTCTTTCTAGCTTGTCCAACTGCTCTTTTTCAAAAACCAAGGTGGCAACACTGCCTCTAGGTCAAGTCTGGCCAATAGATTTTCCAGGTGAGCAAAATTTCTTAAACTGTGGCGGCGCCGAGCCATCACTACTACCACATTCACAAGGTAATTTATTTACAATAAAGACAAAATATGCTTTAATTTACTTTACTTGTAAATGAGACGAAATATAATATTTATTTTTATTGAATTTCCTGTGGTTTTTCTGGTAGTAATTTGTCGGCTAGCAGGCCGACTGAAGTGCTGGCGGGCAAATTCAAATGCCTTGGCGGGGCAACGTGGCCCGCGTGCCTGGGTTTGGCCGGCCTTGCTCTAGGTTAGAGGTCTTCAACCTTTTTTAGCTCGAGGGCCAAAAAATTGGTCCACGTCTGTCGGAGGGCCACATTGCAGCACGTGAACTTGAAATTCTTTATTTGTTTAAAAATTACAAGATACAGATTAATGTGACGATTGAACTTGTTTATTTTTAACCAGATTGTCGATATCTGCTTTTATTTTGTCACCGAAAGGCGTTTGATTTTAGAGATGAGGTGCGTAAATTCCAAACGAATATCTTTTCTAGTCTCCGAGGGCCGCAAGAAATGTCCCGGCGCGGCCCGAGGGCCGCTCGTTGAAGACCCTTGCTCTAGAATATACCCTGTCAATTTAAACCTACACTTCTATTATAAACAGGTAAAGTATGTTTGTGATATTTAATGTAGCGGAACTATTGGAACATCTGAACCGATTTTAAAAAATGTCTCATTGTTGTTGGTTAGATTCTTCAGTTAGACATAGACTGTATATAGTTTGTACCCTGGGAATGGGCAGTTAAAGTTTGCGCAAGGGAAACCGCGGCTAAAAGGTTAGTGATTGCATACGATGATTGACAATCTCTCACAAGTTCTGTTTGGAAGTCGAATAGAAGAAGATCATATTATTTACTAACACTAGTCAGAAGTGGAATGAAATTTCGCTTTATGAGATTGTAAATTCATCTTCCTTCCGAACGTCTTTGAGCAACAATTACACGGATATCTATAGTTTGAATCTTTTTTATATCGATGTTCTCGTCTCACGTGACTATGTTTACCAGACCTGGTCTTAAAGGTCTTTTGACAGGTAGTACATTCATAAATTCCGGGGCCAGGCATGAAATTATGAACGTTAATTAGGTGAGTTTTACGAAGATTCCAACTACGGAATCTAGGTTTGTCTTCACAAAGAGTACACATGTACGAATTTCCCTTGTGTGCCAATTTAGTATGAGCTGTCCTTTCTCCAGGAGTTTTAAACGTAGATGCACATCTATTGCATTTAAAATTATTATCATGGCATAGTTTAGAGTGTGCTGTTAGGGCTACTTTCGTTACGAAGCCTTGGCCACACTTATCACAAATATAATTAAGGAAATGACTGGACGTGTGTTGATTTAACTCATTGAAATCCACATGAACTTTCTGACAGACAGCGCACTTCATTTCCAATCCGTCGTTCAAAATAAAAGGAAGTACGCCGAGCTGGGCATCACAGTCTATAGCTTGACCGTGATAACTTTCCAAGTGGCTGACAAAATCATTCAAATTCGGCATAGGAGCAAAACAAAATTTACAGTGTAAACTAGTTATATCAATTTTAAGAAAATTGTGTCTTGTACTAATATGAAAAACTTTTTTGATATCGTAATCAGGGTGCCGGGAGTCCATGTGTCGGCGCAAGTCCTGCGGATCAC
Source organism: Ypsolopha sequella (assembly GCA_934047225.1). Lineage (NCBI taxonomy): Eukaryota > Metazoa > Arthropoda > Insecta > Lepidoptera > Ypsolophidae > Ypsolopha > Ypsolopha sequella. Next base: position 7,160,141 of record OW204011.1, read on the forward strand.
TGGACTGGATGCGACACAAGATGCAGTTGTAGTTCTTACTCCAGGTACTGAACGGATACGCTGTAGAGCACTTCAGAATTAATTCTGCATTGGCACGTGATTTTTTGAAGATTACATCGTGGTTTTCACATTCAATTTTTTGATTGTGTTTACGTAAAGCTGCTTCAGAGATAAATTCTTTACTGCATTTATTGCAATTAAATTGTGTAAAGTGACTTGTTACATGACGATTAATGCTTATGAAGTCCGTAAATATTTGATTGCAACAAACACAAATCCATTCTTTACTTGGATTTTGTTTGTAAGGTATCACTCCAAAGGGCGCATCGAAAGATACAGCTATGTCATGTTCATGACTGAGATGTGTCATAAGGTCATCAATGTCTGCTATTTCATCGCCACATATTTCACATTTTAAGTCAGTGATATCTATTTTTAAATATTCAGATGGATCAACTAAGGCAGATCGTAGATCATCATCGATATGATCTGCTTTGACGTGGTCTTTTAGAACCGCCATAGACTCGTATACTTCTATGCAATAGGAGCATCTTATAGAATGGTATCGCGTTTTAAATAGAAAGGCGGTAGAATACGTTAAGATGGTTTCAGCATTCTTTCGTTTCGCGGTTGATTCGTATGTACTTAGTAGCTTCACATAATCAGCGGTGTCTTCCTTTGTAGGCCCTAAAAAGAAAGAAAGAACAATCGAAATGAAAACCGTAGACCATATTTTAGAAATTCGTACGCGGTTATTTAAAGCAAGCTTAGCTTCTAAGTTTTCAGGTTATCTTTTTTTATATCTATATTTTAATCAAAAAGGTAAACGCGGTGCAAAAGAAACTACTAAACATTTTGAAAAGAACAGTAATTATTTTTGAATAAATTGTTTATTTTAGTTTAACACAATCACATCATTTCATAAACATTAAAATATAGTAAGGTAAACTAGGTACTTAAACATCATAATGTTTCTTAACAATATGAGATTCTAAGGTGATCTTTGAAGCAAAAGATCTTGGACAAATATTGCAATAATACTTGATTTCCGAATCCCTTTTCAAGCGGTGGATTCTCTCCATGTGGTTGTATTTGGCTGATCTTGTTTTAAACGTTTTTTGACAGGTGGTACATTCATATGAACCTACACCAGCTACAATGTTGTGTACATCTAACAAGTGACGTCGTCTTTCATTCCAATTTGGAAAACGAGGTTTATCTTTGCAGTAAGTACAGATATATAAATGAGATGGATGTTGCGATTTAATGTGAGCTGTTCTCTCTTCATTACTGGAAAATGTAGCAACGCAACGATTGCATCTAAATTTATTTTCATGAGGAATTTTTGTGTGGGCTAATAGAGCTGAGTCAGTAATAAAACCCTCTCCACACGTGTCACAGACAAAGTTCTGGTAGTGTCCTGAAGTGTGTTTGCTCAGATCGTCAAATTCAGTAAATTCATTAGGACAAAGTGCGCATTTCCATTGGGAGCCATCGTTCAGCACGAAAGGAAGTACGCCAAGCTGTGCGTCAGGTTCAACAGGCTGTTGATGATCATCTTTTAAATGCTTTACTAATTCGTCTAAATTATTTAGATCTAAATAACAAAGTTTGCATTGCAAATTTGTGATATCGATTTTGAGGAAATCCTTTCCTAATCGCTTGTAAAAAGCCTTTTTAATGTCATACGTTGCGTGCCTAGAACTCATGTGCTGCCTAAAACCGCATGGATCTATTGATTGTACCCTGCAGAAAATACAGTTGAAATTTTTCTTCCATATTCGAAAAGGATTCGCAGTAGAACACTGAAGGATGATGTGAGCGTTGGTGCGGGATTTCTTTCCTGTAGTTTTTTCGTCACGAGTTTTGTAGTTGATTTTATGGCATTTAACAACTCTGTTATGATTCTTTAAAGCAGTATCAGAGACAAAAGTTGTTCCACATTTGTCACAATTTATTCTCTTGAAATGATCCCCTATATGCCGGTTGAAACTGATAAATTCTGCAAAGATTTTGTCACAGTAAACACATATCCACTCTGATTGGTTGTTTTGTTTAAATGGAAATACCCCGAAAGGTTTATTAAAATTTACACCAATCCCGTGCTCTTTACTTAGATGAGTCATAAGGTTATCTATATTTGGCATATCTTGCAAACAAATCTTGCATTTCAATTCCGTAATATCTAGTCTTACGTAATCGTAAAGTTTGAAGAAAACTGTTTTTATATCCGCATTCTGGTGATCAAGTTTCATATGATTTCTTAGTTCCATCATCGAGTTGTACATTTCAAAGCAATAAGTGCATCGAATGGTACTGTAGCGAGTTTTAAAAGGGAAAGCTGTGGAATATTTCAAAACTATTTCCGCGTTCTGGCGATGCGTATTTTGTTCAATAACATTATCTTTTTCATTTTCTCTACTTTCACTTTGACTATCTTCTCCAATTTTCCTCGTGGACCCTAAAAAGAAAAAATATCGTCAATAGATGCGTGTTATTGAAAAATTACTTATTGTACTATTTGTATCGTCAGGCATTTGTTTTAAAATTCATGCTAAAAGTCAAAGTGAAAGCAGGTAACTAACAAAAGATTAGGAAAAAAAAACCGCTCAAGTACGAGTCAGACTCGCGCACCTAGGGTTCCGTATTACATCAATTTTGGGAAAAGTCAAGAAAAATTATATTTAAAATCTTACACGTAACTGTTTATGATGACTAATAAAAGAATTTATTGTACCAAATAACTACGGAAAGCAGGTGTATAATAAAAACTTTTTTTATATTTCTCTTTTCTTAAAGATTTCTTACCCTATAGTAGATTATTTTCAAAATTTTCGATCTAACGGTTTCAGTGATAAGGGGGGAGGGTGAGGGCACATATATGCTCTAAAATGACGTATATATATCCTCTGTAATAAAAATAAAAAAAAATGTATTAAAAATTAATCTATGCGAATTTATGTAGTTTTTCAAATATTTATCTAAATCTGTACATGTATTAATTTATGATCTTTAGAAATTTAGTGCATTTCTAGTGTTTTACATAATGAGCGTTTTTCGTTGTGTCTAATTTAGTGTTAAATAAGATTCCTAGATGGCGCTGTCGTAATTTAGCGATAGAGTCAAAGACGAAAATTGCAAAGATTAAAAACTAAACACTTTTAGTTTTGACATATTTGTCTACAGTGAAATGCACACCGCCATCTAGAGGAATCTTAAAAACTATGAAAAACCCTCATTGTCACCTAATACAAAAGGAATTGACCTGAAATCTGCCTCAACTTCTGCACTTTTATAATAATTTTTGTCCAAACCCGTGCGAAAGTTGCCAGTTTTCTTAGAAAGCTAATGAAACAAGAATGTAATTATCATAATTTGTACGCTAACTGTACTAAATTTTTTTCGAGTAATACTCAAAAACTATATTTTCATTTAAAAAATCATGTACTTACCTAACTTTTATTTCTGAGGTTATGAGAATTTTGGGCATGATTTATATAAAAACGGCTCACCTCAATACGTGTTATGATCGGGAAAGCCGACCAGTTTCAGCAGATTTAGACTGCCTTCATCTGGGCGAGTGAAGACGTTTACGCGACGACGTTACGCCTCACACTCAAGTTTCATTTAATTCTATAATTCTGGGCATGCATTTATTTTTACAACAGTCATTAGAAAAATATCAGTTAAGTAACCAGAGTTGAGAATTTTTCTTACAATTAGCAGTTTTTAGTCGAAAGTCGGCAAATTTCAAAAAAAACTAAATACTTTAACTTGAGAACCACTGATTGTAGACCACCACTACATGGGGTCAAAATCATTGCAAATTACCTCTTTCCAGGATCTGATCGAACCACCAATCACCGTATATTTCATGATGAATTATTTGTTTTCAAAAACCTGTCGCGCAGTTTGTAAGGAAAATACCTAATTGCGCAATTCGTTACTTACCAATCAATCGCTGTCCATTACCAATCAATCGCGGTACCATAATTGGTACCTAATAACATTTTTCGCGCGACAACCTTTTTAAAAACAAATAACTCAATTGCGTCCTATAATATCAAAAGCTGCTATCTCCACTTTTGATGTTTTTAAGATATGATCTGTTTTTAGTTATTCATATACCCTAGCCTTGTTACAATATTTTATTACATTATGATAATAGAATAAATTTATTGTTGTTTTTCATTATTATAAACTGAGAAATACACGATATCTTTGAGAAAAATCGATTTCAAATATGGAGATAGCAGCTTATGATAATTCCAAACGAAAAAAAGGTGGATTTGACGAGTTTTGATAATATTAAACTATGAATTTGGCAGTTTTTATCACGTCCACATGGTTGAATGACTTGGCATGATTCGAAAATGAAAAAATTGTTAAACTAGTTTTAACATGGTTTTGAGCTGAATTTATCTGCTTTTGAAAATCTTAACGCTTTTAAAGTAATCACGTGGTATACTACGTTTAAAAAGTTAGTTTTTGGATTTGGTAGGTTTTGATATAGGACACAATAATTGTAAAATACACAAGCATACTTTATTGTTTGAAAATGAAAAATATTCGACAAAAAACGTTCGACATTACTTGCGCTCTTCTTTTTTCGTCGATATTTACGATTCAAAAACCGCTTCGAGGAATTGCTTTCCTTAACCATTTCTGACAGATATTAAAATAATCATGCATATCCTTTATTAAATGATAAAAGTGATGTCTTTCATTCGACCTTCAGTGACGTCACCATCACACATTTCAATACGAAAAAATTATATTTCTTGAACGCATCTTTAAGTCTGAAAGGATTCGACCATTCAAACTAATGTGACAGACGGACAGACAGACGGACAGCGGAGTCTTAGTAATAGGATCCCGCTGGTTACCCTTTGGGTACAGAACCCTAAAAAAGTATTAATTACTATCGAGATATATTTCGACCAACTTGTGGTCGTCGTCAGTCAAATTATAAATGAATACTTTTTTTGTTTATATTTATAATCTGTTTAAAAACAATAGTTTTTAACATACAGCTTTCTTCCTCTACAATTCTCAGTAGTATCCCAAAATAGATACTACCAGAAGGCCGACTCAACAGACAGACGCACACGTAAATAGACGCGTACGTATGATGATCTCGGCAGAATTTTGTATTGGCATTCGACCGAGTATCTCCGAGATCGTCGTACGTACGCGTCTATGTGTGCGTGCGCCTGTTTTCGCTAGTTATGCGGAGTAAACATTCTGTAAGTGGTTATTTTGTGGTAGTATTAACAAAGAATATTATAGGCATCGTAAATTATGCAACAGTACAGTATACATTATAGCATGGCTGGCCAAACTTTTGACCTGTGAGCTCTACTTCTGTTCAAAAATATTTCATGCGGTCGACTGCAAGATGGGGTTTAAAAGGAGGAAAAAAAAACTTGCGATAAGTTAGTAAATCAAATATTTATTAATTGGAAGTACAAAATTCGCATTTTTCACTTTGCCTTGCGTTTTGGGGTGGATATTTGACAGTGCATATGCTCCAAAAGTTTATCATAATTATCATAACATTATCATAATTTAACAGGAAGTTAAATGGTGTTAACCACACCTCTTACCACAGTAGTTTGCGACCATAATCAAGCGCATCGCTTTACTATCTCACAGAGGGAACGAAATAGTTCCACAAACAAGCAATAGTTCCCCAACCATTATACTGCAGTGTGTCCCTCGTACAAGTGCACATCCGAAAAGGGGTGAAACTAGACCTTATTTTATACAAAAAAAAATTTTTTTTTTTTTTTTAGTAAATCTGTTTTCAGAATAACAATAAAAAAATATGAACAAATTTAAAAATCACTTTGAGAAAAAAAAATTGTATTGAAAATTTTCATTGTCTACCCTGGCGTCATACATTTTTTTTTTCAAAGTGATATTTAAATTTTTTCATTTTTTTTTATTGTTATTCTTGACCAATTGCTTGCTTTTCCAGCAAAAAGTTCTGTGCACGCCACTGTAGGACAGTTATATAATTTATTTAATGAATTGACTTTATTTACGATATTTTTTATTTTGAATAAAACTGACTTTTGATTTGTATTAAATAATGAATATCAAGGTATGTTATTTATAATATCTAACTTTTTGGTTTATTAATCATTCAGATAAGCTATCAGATTATTTATCCATCCTTTAGGTACTTCTATTTTCATATTATCCCCTACGTAACGTTGGTCTTGAGATATTTGAAAATTTAGGTGTTCGTATTCTTGAATATATGCGATTTTATATGTTCTTTTAAACATATCTTTTGTACGAACTTTTTATCGCATATAATACAGGAAAATCTCTTTTCATCATAATGGCCATGCATATGTGTCGTTAGACTTCTCTGTCTACAGAAAAGTTTATCACAGAGTGTACACTTGTAAGACTTCTCCTTTGAATGCACAAGCATATGATCGTCCAAGTCTCGTATATGAAGAAATTTTTTGTGACACAATGAACAAGTGTATTTTACGTCGGTATGTTCAACCTTATAATGTGCATAAAACTGTTTACTGTTTTCATAAGTCTGACCACAATTAGTGCAAATGTAAGGCGTTTTGTCTTTCCCGTGCAACTTTTTCCTGTGCTCCTGCTTTTTCTCCCAAGAGTTGAATCTTTCTGGGCATTCATTACAGCAGAATGGAAAGCACGGCTTCGATGTTTTCAAATGCTGACTTCTAGTTTCAGCATCGGGAAATGTTTGGTTGCATTTCCTGCAAATGTGTTTTCCAGAATGACTGTATCTGATATGGTAACGCAAAGAAGATTCCGACATGTAACTGTTGCCGCACAAATCGCAGGTTGTGTTATGATAATGTGAGGCTACGTGTCTATTTAGAGTAGTAAAACTGGCGTACTTTGCGGCGCACTGATAACATTCCCATTTGTCCTTTTCTAGCTTGTAAGGTTGCAATCCCAAATCTACGCCCAAATTTAATGATTTGTCGTGTAGCTTATTAATATGTTCTGCGGCTTCATCGAGCGTCTCAAATGGAGTATAGCATTTTCTACAGCGCAATTCTGTGCAATCCGCTTTGATGGATATGTCACGTTTTCTGGCAAAGTGAGCGCAAGCTACATCGACTTTAAAAGTCTGATGTTGGTCTTCCATGTGCTCTCTATATTCTGCTGGATCTTCAAACGTCGTGTCTATGCAGTAGACACACTTCATATATCTCCCTTGAATTCTAAAAGGATACGCTGTCGTATATTGAAACATGATCTTTGCATTTCTTCTTGAGATGGCCCATCGGTTAAATGAGTCTATAACAAGAGAAAAATATATTTTATTTTGAGCTATTTCTCTTTCGAATATACCGACATTTATCGTTTAGTGAAACATCATTTCAGCCGTCGGCAAGGGCTTTGCTATGCTGATTTTGATTTTAAGAAATACCAAAGGCTTTTTTTTATAAACAATATTAGTAACATTACTTGGTACAATTCCTTCGACCTCCCGAATAGTGGTCGAGTCCGCTAGAAAACAAAGACAGTTTATTACTTCTGTCATACCTGCATGAAAATTTAAAAGTTTAATCAATTGCGTGTATCGATTGGATCCGTGACTACGCAGACGAGAGGTCAATATAACAATACTATTATATAAATGTAGGTATAACGTTATCACAATATTCAACTTTGAGCAATTCTTCTTAGTGAAAATCACTGTTCATGATTATTTAACCAATGCCGGCGCAAACCTCGTTTTCTTGGGTACGATTTAGGACATTTTGGACATTGAAATTTTTTCTCCTTCGTATGGCTGACCATGTGATCATCTAGCCTAACTTGTGAGTGAAACTTTTGACTGCAATATGAACAAATGTGTGTTTCAGCGCTGTGTAACAATTTAAAATGTTTGTAGTAAAGTATTTGCGCAGAAAATACTTCTCCACATTCCGTACAAGGGTATGTCTTTACTGGTTTTTTGTGTACATCAACTAAATGTTTCTGCTTTAATTTCCAAGAAAAAAATCTTTCCTTGCACAATTTACACACATACGACCAACATTCTTTTGAGTTAGTTATGTGTTCCCTACGAGCTTTGTTAGATTCGAAGTTCTTTTTGCATCTAACGCAAGGATACTTCATCCCACTGTGACTATATCTTAGATGCATCAGGAGTCCCGGTTTCGTCATGAATGACTTCCCACAAGTCTCACAGATATGTGTCCGATAGTGGCTGGAGATGTGATTGCTTAATTGTCTGAACCCGGGTAGGTTAGTGTCACAGAAAACACAAAGCAGTTTATCTTGTTGGAACTTGTGCGGCAGAAGCGCTACTCCTCCATCGAGGGAGACTCTAAGACCGTGCGTTTTTTGCAGATGTTCGACGATGGCATCTAGCATTTTAAACGTGGCATTACAAAGTCTGCATCGCAAATCTGTGCAGTCAATTCTTAAATGAGTATTAGTATTGAGGTTAGCGAATGCCACCTTCGGATCGAAGATTTTATGGTCATCGTAGAAGTGTTTCCGGTACTCTGCCGGGTCAGTGAACGTATCGAAGCAGTACACGCAACTAGTGGTGTCTCCGTATAGTCGGGATGGACACGCTGTGGTATACTTCACTATTGCTTCAGCGTTTTGACGCGCCACGTTTGTCTCTTTGCAGTCTAGAACAAAGAAACAACCTTGGTCATTTAAGCGTACTTGAAATCATTTGCGCATTTATTTACGCCTTGGGTTTTGTTGCATTCTTGTGGAAATTTACTCAATGTCAATAATATAGCTACTGTTAGCATTTCCAGAAGACTGAATGTTTCTCTAAAGGAAAACGCACATTAGCTAGCACCATACGCAACGAATTGCAGCTGTTGCACATTATCAGCACTGCACAGATCGCAGGTGCACACATCGCATTGTATTTGGTTATTTTAAGTGAAAGCTCACAAGTCCGCACGCCAAGTTTGAAGCCTTACCTTTTTAAAATTAAGTGCTCCACTTTCTCCCCCAAGAGACGAACTGTCAGTGTCAGGGCATTCAAAGGGATGTTTTTTGTCTTTTCGAAAGCCTAGATCTGACTGTCCAGCAGATTATGCATAGATACTGGAGAAGTTATTAAAGTTTGATACTCTTGAGATTCGTTGCTGTAAAAACAACGATATATTCCCTTTTTCTCGCGGCCCGGGAGAGATATCAAGTCTACAGCCCCATAGTGCTGTTAGAAAGACACGCGAAAGAAAGTTAGGTATTGCCCTATAAGTTATCAATTTCATACAAATTAACTCAGAATTAAAACCCACTGGGCACTTCGAGTTGACTTAGAAACTTAAAATTCGGTTCAAAAGTAGGTCTTTTACAGCAGACATGTAAGAAAAAAATCTGAAAATTCCCTAAATTAAAATTATTTAAGGAGTTATTGTGGCCCACTTAATTAGTGAAACTTTTGTTTTATAGTTTCTTGAATGGTATACGCGTATACCTAATAGTTTGTGTATATTCAAAATGATGTATAGTACATTTCAAATACCATGGCCCGATTCCACTTAAGACGGTCATTAGGTGTTAACAATAGGATTAGTGATAACAAAAGATACCTGGCCAGACCCTTTTGCGGTGTGGTATTTTACACGCAACCTAATGATCTTGATCGTTTAACCAAGTAATCTTTATGAATGTAAACAATATTTCATGATAGTTGTCATCTGACTACGTTAGTGATTACACGTATACTGTCAATAACAATGTTTCGACCTTGGGTAACATCCATAAGTGACCCGTCTAGTGGTGAAGTTAGTTCGCAGCAACGTAAGAAAAGATTTTTAAGCAAGGACGCTCAAGATGTGGTGATAAGTGTTTATAAAACTTTGTTAAATCGAATGGGCGAAAAAGGTGTAATTAAAGAAACATCGATATTCACCAATGTTCCGGAAAGGACAGTTAAAAGGATTGTCTTATCACCCTCATCAGGACCAAGATATCTTCCCCGAACACGAATAAAAGCTTCTTTTACAAAAATTGATAATTTTACAGAAGAATTTGTGGAGAGAACTGTGTACGACTTTTATCGAAAAAATGAAGTTCCAACGCTCACAGAGATTCATCAAACATTATTAGCAAGCGATGTGGGCTTTCCATATTCAGAAACAACACTATGGAGACTTTTACGAAAACTTGGTTTTAAATATGGAAAGTTAAATGAAAGAAGAATCATAATGGAAACTTCATGGCTTAAAAAATTAAGAGAAGAATTTATTACCAGTATAAGACTAAAGAGGTCTTCAGGAAAAAGTATTGTATATTTGGACGAGACTTGGTTTGACACCCACGATACATTGAAAAAAGGATACAGGGACAATTCTCAAAATTGTTCGACAAATACTCCATATTCAAGAGGCAAACGTTTAATTATATTGCACGCAGGCACTGAAAATGGTTGGATTCCAAGGGCTCTTCTTGTCTCGAGCAAACATTTGAAAAACTCAAGTGCAGACTATCACGAAGACATGTGTTCGGAATTGTTCGAAAGATGGTTCATAGAGCAGCTTTTACCCAATATCCCTGCCAACAGTGTTATCGTTATGGATAATGCGTCTTATCATAGCCGGCAAGACGAAAAAATTCCCAACACAAATACAAGAAAAGCGGATATAATAGCTTTTTTAAGAAGGCGTCATGTTACTATACCTGAGAAAATAACTATTAAGAAGTTGTTGGAAATTGTAGAAAATCAAAAGTTTGAAAAGAAATACGTCATCGACAAAATAGCGGCTGAGGCTGGGCATGAAATTTTAAGGCTTCCCCCCTATTATTGTGTGTTAAACCCATTCGAGCTTATGTGGAGTCATGTGAAAAAACAAATTCGTAAGACGAACATTACACCAACAGTGGGTGATACCGTAATTCAAAATTTAAGAACTGTGGTAGACAATACGAACCCCACGCTTTGGAAAAATGCTTGTGAGCATGTCATCAAAGTGGAGAACGACTTTTTAACCCACCCTGTGTATCCATTCATCATAAACACCTGCGAAACCTCAAGTTCGGAAGAAAATATGTCAGAAAGCGAATGAATCTTATATTTTTTATAATTAATGTACCTATATGTTAAACGTAAATCAATTAAGTTAGTCGTAACTTAAGTTATCTGAATGTCTGTACTTGTTAATTATTAGACGTTACATGTAATAAATATAAAGATACCATAGTATTATAATTAAACATTAATGTAAATAACTAATCATACGTATTTTTATTTTCAAGTCCCAAAATTTCTTAGTCACGCTTTAGTTACATATGTACAGATTGCACCGACGCGTGCCAATTTGAAGTGCTCCAAATTAGATAACAAAAGGCAAACATTATGAGCCCCATTGTTAAGTTTCAAGTGCAATAGGGCCATGGTATTTGAAATGTACTATACCTATTGCAAAAGAATAAAACATAGAAAGTATGTGAGTATATTATGTAGTAGGTAGATTCATTATATTATTTTGCCTTGCGATGTTGCGATGCATGTTGTGCTCACCTAATTGTAGATAACATAAACATAAGTTCTTAACAATATAGTCAGGTAACTAAAAAATAAAAGAATCAAAACACCCCATTGAAACACACATTCTTTAATGCAAAATACAAAATAGAGAAACATTTGAATTACTGGTAATTCGCACGTAAGTAACTAATGTAAGCTATACAACGTGTAACAGAAAGGTGCAACCATATTTGAAGAGCTTATTCAGTCAATGGTACAGAACAACTTTTACTATGGAACAAATCCTGTATATCGAAAAAAAAAATTTACTTGCTTCATAGAAAAATACAATGCCGCTCGGCCGATATGTATGGAAGGGCAGATTTTTTTTTTGAGATTTCAAGGTTGGCTTCATAGTAAAAGTTGTTCTATACCATTAACTGAATAAGCTCTTCAAATATGGTTACACCATTCTGTTACACGTTGTATATCATACATAACATAACATATATGAAACTAAGGCACACATCTTCTCGTACATATGTGTACAAGTTCATGGGTCTTCGATCTCACAAAAATTGAACAAAACATTTTATTTTATTTAACTGGAGTCTAACAGAATTTTTGTCTGTAATTTCATTTTCAATAGAAAGAGGTGCTAAGATTGTTGAGTCTTCCTTGCGAGAGTTTTTAGGTATGTTTTAATTAACTTCAGGTATATTTTTTGCACGAAATAGTGGGAAATGCGCTTTTAACTCCTGTGGTGCTTGAGCCATTTCACATTGTCGCGAAGTTTTGAATGTAACTGTTATTTCTATCACGAAGTGTAATTCTTTCTTGCAAACAAATATACTTTACCTACCGTCACAGGTACAAAATGCACCAAAGGTCCACAGAGGCGATTTATTAGTATAATAATAAAGCCGATTGATTCTGAAGGCTTTAATTTAAGTTTTAATTCTGTTCAAACAAAATTTTTTTCGATGCAAACTAGTCCTTAAGTGTTAGGATTAGAAGCCAAATTATTATGGAAAATGTCAAGTTTTGACAGCATTAAAACTAAAATTAAAACCTTCAGAGTTGGCTTTAATATATTTTTTAGGTATAAGTTTATTAAAATATTTAACTTTAAACAATTCTTCATGATGAAAATCACAGTTCATGATTAATTAACCAATGCCGGCGCAGACCTCCTTTTCTTGGGTACGATTTAGAACATTTTGTACATTGAAACTTTTTCTCCTTCGTATGGCTGATCATGTGATCATTTAGTCTAAGTTTCGTGTGAAACTTCTGATCGCAGTACGAGCAAACGTGTGTTTCAGCGGTGTGGAACAACTTGAAATGTTTGTAGTAAAGTTGTTGCGTACAAAATACTTCGATACATTCCGTACACGAATACATCTTTACTGGTTTTTTATGTACATCAACTAAATGTTTCTGCTTTAACTTCCAAGAAACAAATCTAACCTTGCACAATTTACATACATACGTCCAACATTCTCTTGTGTTGTTCATGTGCTCCTTACGAGCCTTTTTAGATTCGAAGTTCTTTTTGCATCTAACGCAAGGATACTTCATCCCACTGTGACTATATCTTATATGTAGCAGAAGTCCTGGTTTCGTCATGAAAGCCTTCCCACAAGTCTCACAAATATGTGTCTGATAGTGGATGGAGACGTGTTTGCTTAACTGTCTGAACCCGGGAAGGTTAGTGTCACAGAAACCACAAAGTAGTTTATCTTCTTGGAACTTGTGCGGCAGAAGCGCTACTCCTCCGTCGAGGGAAACCCCAAGACCATGCGTCTTTTGCAGATGTTCGACGATGGCATCTAGCATTTTAAACGTGGCGTTACAAAGTCTGCATCGCAAATCTGTGCAGTCAATTCTTAAATGAGTATTATTAAAGTTAGCGAATGCCACTTTAGGGTCGAAGGTTTTATGGTCAGCGTAGAAGTGTTTCCGGTACTCTGCCGGGTCAGTGAACGTATCGAAGCAGTACACGCAACTAGTGATATCTCCGTATAGTCGGGATGGACACGCTGTGGTATACTTCACTATTGCTTCAGCGTTTTGACGCGCCACGTTTGTCTCTTTGCAGTCTAGAACAAAGAAACAACCTTGGTCATTTAAGCGTACTTAAAATCAATTGCGCATTTATCCTTAGGTTTTGTTGCATTCTTGTGGAAATTTACTTAATGTCAATAATATAGCGTTATAAATATAGCGTTAGCATTTCCAGAAGAATGAATATTTCTCTAAAGGCAAACGCACATTAGTTAAGTACTTGGTACTTGCTCTATGGCTAGCACCATACGCCCCGAATTGCAGCTGTTGCACATTATCAGCAAATGCACACATCGCATTGCATTTGGGTATTTTACGTGAAATACCCAAATGCAATGCGATGTGTGCATCTGCTGTACGCGGCTGCATGCCAATTTTAAAGTTTATTTACCGTTTTAAAATTAAGTGCTCCTGCTTTTTCCCCCAAGAGATGAATCAGTCAGGCCGTTCAAAGGGATGGTTTTTGTCTTTGCGACTGCCTAGATCTGAGTGTCCAGCAGATTATGCACAGATACTGGAGAAGTTTAAGTTTGAAACCCTTGAGATTCGTCGTTGTAGAAACAACGATACATTCCCTTTTTCTCATATCAAGTTGTAACTAATCTAATACCTAATACTGAAGTCTACTGCCCCATGGTGCTGTCAAAAAGACACGCAAAAAAAAGTAGGTAAGTATTGCCCTTTAAATTATCAATTTCATACAAATTAATTCAGAATGAAAACCTATAGGGCACTTCGAGTTAACTTAGAAACCTAAAATTCTGTTCAAAAGTAGGTTTTTTATAACACACATCAGAACAACAGAAAATTAACTATTAAAATTATTCAAGAAGTCATTTTATTTTTGAAACAACGCGCAATGGAGCGAAGTATGACTGACACGGAAAGCGATAGATGACCTAATGACAGAATTCGAGGAATAACCAAGGTGGAAGATATTATTTCCACATCGAAGAAAACTAAGTGGCAATGGGCAAGGCATGTGGTGCGACTCTCAAATGTTTTTTATTGGTGGACAATCTTAACCACAGAGTTGACTCCAAGACACGGAAACAGAAAGGTCGGAAGACAACATTTAAGATGGAGATGAATTACGCTTGGTCTGCCTCAACTGGTGGCCAGCGCAAAAAACCGTAACTACTGGAGCCACTTAGGCAAGAAGTTTGGGGCATGCCACAACCATAACACCTCCAAGACACGCCTAGTCAGTGAGGAAGAGTCGGACTAAATTCTTCTTCACATCCGTGAAGGAGAGGCCTGGGGGGTCTACCACGTAATTCTGATTTTCATCAACATCAACTTGAGATTGAAATTTGACGTGCGTGCGTCGACGCCCGCCTAACATGCCATCTCTTTTGGACGCGTTGAATTTCGCATGCATTTGCTTGAAGTTGATACAAATCAGAATTACGTGGTAGGGCCGCTGTACCATCAAGCAGAGCAAAACACAACAAAAACCTGTTTAGAAAATGTACCTTTGTGTAATATTTCAATCAATTGTTAATATGAATCTAATTAATTGTCAAATATTCTTGTTGTTTGTTTAATAGACTTTACTAACTTACTTACTTTTCATATTTAGTTTCTTGAATGGTAATAATGTATTGCAAAAGAATAAAACATAGAAAGTATGTAAGTATATACAGGGTTTCTTGCCCGTTCTTCTTAGCAAGACTATTCGAATGGGCGGAGGTAGGCATGTATTTATATATGTAACCTATTACTATGTAGTATATAGGATGGGATTTGGTCGGCCGCCTGGATTCGTGCTGGGGGCTCGGTTGGTGATCATTGAACCTTGTTCCTGGTCCCTGGCCGGGTCTCCGGTATGGGTTCGGGCGGTTGATTGGATTTCACCTTGTATAATATATATTTTACCTATCATTTTAAATGGTATATATATTGCTACATAAATTAAATAAACCTTTGATCTAGTCCATGTACATGTGTTATTTTATTACATATATTTTTATAAAATTGAAATTTGACTTGTGAAACTTGTATTATATATACCTACTTTGCAAAATAAACTTTTTGAATTTTGAATTTGAATTTTGTTCTTGGCAGTAAATAATGCACATCGTATCGGAGCGTCATCTCTGTCGCACAGACGTCGGTAACAGAGACACCGCTCTACGAAGCCGAAGATAGCCGATGTGCATTATTTACTGCTGGGGCCTGAATGTAGATTCATTATCTTATTTTGTCTTTCGGTGCATGTTGTGCTCCTCTATTGTTGAGAACATAATACAGGTGTAAACAGACTGCGACCTTTAAATAAAACCACATATTCTACTGATCGTACTGAAAAACTCTGTGAAGAAAAATAACCAGGCATATCCTCAGAGAAGATATTCAACTGTCACTTAAAGACTATTTTAGAACGCTGCGCGTAAACAGCTGTTTTACGGATGACGCTCTGCTTCAAAAAACGCCCGTATCTCTCTGTGCGTTAGGGTTCACGCATTTTTGTTAAAAACTCGAATATTTCCTATATTAGTGGTTTGCGCGGATAGGTTGCTTTATGATCGGTAGAATATGTGATGTCATTTAAAGGTAGCAGTCTGTTTATACCCAGTATGTAACTTCTTTACAATATAGTCAGGTAAAAAAGATCAAAGAATCAAACCAGCCCTTTCAAAATACATATTATTTAATGCAGAAAACAAAGAAACATTTGAATTATTATTGGTAAGTAAACCAAGGCACACATGTTTATGGGTCTTTTTTTTGCAGCAAAATGTTGAAATAATACCTTTTTCTTGGCACCAAATACTTTCAACCAATAGTATTAATAACATATTTCATGTTTTTTTTTTTGTTAGAGTTAGCTTCGCTTATTTATAATGTAAAGTTTATAATTAACGTTTGTCTCTTTGCAGTATAGAACAACGAAACAACCGTGGTAATTTAAGCGTACTAAGTAATTTACGCATAGGTATTTATCTTAGGTATCGTTGCTTTTTGTGAAATTTACTTAATATCAATAATTTAGGTACCTAATGTCAGTATTTCCAGAATACTGAATTTTCCTGTTGGTGAAGGCCGGTGAACGCACATTACATTAGCCAGCATTATAACCAATTGGGGCTCTTGCACATTATCAGCGCTGCACTGATCGCAGGTGCACAATTCGCAATGCATCAGGATATTTTAAGTGAAAGCGCAGAAGGCAGCACGCCAAGTTCGAAGCGGGGTAATATTTTCCATCTAAGTGTATATTAAACATGGTGCGAGACACCAATCAATTGCTTTATTTAATAAGCTGCCCACAGAGCTAAAAAGTATAACAGGTCATAATAAATTTAAAACGGAATTGAAGCAGTTTTTATTAAAACAATGTCTTTATTCAATATGTAGATGATTTGTAGGCAGACTTGATTTTTTCTTTTTTTTGACTTGTTTAACTTTAAAAATTGTCTGACATATATTTTGAAATTGTATTACCATATATTAACTATTGACAATAATTTATTTGTGTTCTTTTTAATTTTAGCTAGCATTAAGGTTTTAGTTTTAGCAATTTTATTCAAATACAATTTATATTGTTTGTGAATTAATAAATGATGATGATGATGATATGCGAAAATCCATCGCGATTCAAAACGAAAAACGTTCTGACCGTGGACAATTTAGTATAGTAAACACTATCTTCAGATATTTTATAATGACAATAAAGCCGATTTTGAAGGCTTTAATTTTAGTTTTAGTGCTGTCAAAACTAAATTTTGTTCATTGCGAAATAGTTCTTAAATATTAGGAACAGAAGCTAAATTACTTTGGCAAAATTTAAGTTTTGACAGCACTAAAACTAAAATTAAAGCCTTCAGAATCGGCTTTAAAATCAGTTCGAAGCGGGGTAATATTTTCTATCTAAGTGTATTATGCGAAAATCCATCGCGATTCAAAACGAAAAACGTTCTGACCGTGGATAATTTAGTATAGTAAAGACTACCCTCAGATTTTTTATAATGACAATATCAGTTCGAAGCGGGGTAATATTTTCTATCTAAGTGTATATGCGAAAATCCATCGCGTTTCAAAACGAAAAACGTTCTGACCGTGGACAATTTAGTATAGTAAACACTACCCTCAGATTTTTATAATGACAATATCATGGCCGTAAGTTTGCCAGTTTAGTTAGGTGAAAAACGTTGTAAGATGGCGGAGGGAGATTTGGGTTGGTTCTATAGTAAAAGTTGTTCTATACAATTGACTGAATAAGCTTGTGGGAACTCAGCAGAGTCAGCATTTCCTAAAACGCCGAATTGCCGGTCCGATCATCACAAGTATATCAGTCGTTCCCTTGCTACTGATAGAGTCGGTCGATGTGTCTGCTTTAAGCACCTACACCTTAACTATTTCGTAACAATTTTGAATTTTAAAAGTTCAAACATTTTATCAGTTTTTTAAACCATTTTAATGCATTTGAAAGGTATTTATTTACTCGTTGTAGGTTAGGGCTTTAAAGGTTTTAATACATCAAAATTACGGGACATGGGTACATAAATCTCATATATTTTTTTCGAAGTTTTGTAATATTCATATAGAAAGTTTAAAGCAATTCAAAAACGTCTCAAAAGGCAGTTTTGCTAACAAGTCAAACAACAAATACAATTAACAATCCTGCTTAT
The DNA here is from genome assembly GCA_934047225.1 of Ypsolopha sequella. Classification (NCBI taxonomy): domain Eukaryota; kingdom Metazoa; phylum Arthropoda; class Insecta; order Lepidoptera; family Ypsolophidae; genus Ypsolopha; species Ypsolopha sequella. Next base: position 7,178,294 of record OW204011.1, read on the forward strand.
TTATTTATGTAAAACAAATCATGACTTAATTGACAAATGTATTTCTTTTACTAAATTAATAATGCTATCATTAAAAATAACATAACTTATATAACTTAATGCAGCCTTGATCAAAGTACCTAATCTACGATATAGTTGGGCAAAAGAACAAGCACACTAAGTGTCAGGAAAAAAAATTACATATAAAGTACAATTATCTGTAATGCGATATTTTGTTTTAGATTTATTTATTAGATTTATGTAAATCAATACTGACGGAAAAATCTCAAATTCCTTTACTTTCGACATCTAGCGGCATTTTATGCAACTTTTTGGCGCTGGATCTTTCTACTCATTTGACCTTGTTCAACACGTATCTGCCGGGGCGGGACACGGGGTCACTGGGCAGATTCGTGTACAAAAAGATCGAATGAGTCTAGAAAGACCCGGTGCCAAAAAGTTGCACAAAATGCGGCCAACAATGTTTCTGCACAGAAGCTTGTGCCGCTTGGGCGTGCTAGCTATTTTGCTCTTACTAAAAGGAAATGATTTCTACGTACTTGCTCGTTACAAGATCGTCAATTTTGTGCGTGTGTTTTCAAATGTAACAACCACTTCGATTTTAATTGAAATTTCATATCACAATCAAAGCAGAAATATCCGCTTCTTTCATGAAACAGTAGATGACGTTTTAAGCTCTTCAACCGGGGAAATTCTTTATGACACACGGAGCACATGAACTTCTTCTCTCCTGTGTGCATGACAACGTGTTCATCTAATTCAAAATGTGTAAGGTACTTCTTGTCGCAATATAAGCACGTCAGGTACTGACCGTTATGAACAAACTGGAAATGTTCTCGGTATTTAAATGCAGTTGGAAACACATCTGAGCACTCGGTGCATCGATACGACTTTTCTGGATGTTTGTGCACGTCCACCGAATGTCTCTGTTTCATTTTATAAGTCAAAAAACGATCATTGCAAATTTTGCATGTGTACACCCAACATTCTTTTGTACTTTTAACATGATCACGTTTTTCCTGCTTGGTTTCGAATAACTCTTGACATCTTTTACATGGATATTTCTTTTCCAAATGAGACCTTTGATGTTGTTCCAAACTATAAGATGTTGCGTAACATTTGCCGCAAGTCTCGCAGACGTTGTTAGTGAAATGCTTTACAAAATGAATGTCGAGCTGTTTGAATCCCGGCAAGCTCATATCGCAAATACCGCAACAGAGTTTGAGTTCTTTAAACTTAAAAGGGTGAAATGGTAGATTCCCTTCTAGGTGCAACTCGTGTGTCTCATTAAGGTGTTCAACAATTGAATTTAAATTATCAAATGGTTGACAGCATAACCGACATTTAAGATCCGTGCAATCAACTCTTAGAGTATGATTTAGATATATAACGGAAGAAACTGCTTTTACGTCATAGTCTGAGTGAAACTCCTCCATGTGGGGGCCATATTGCGAGGGATCGTCAAAAGTCGACTTGCAATACATGCAGGCCAGCTGGGTACTGCATTTTGTCAGTTGAAACGGGTACGCAGTGGTAAACTGCACTATTGCTTCAGCATTCTGTCTCAGGATCGATAATTCGTACTCTAGAACAAAGAAAATTGAAGGTCAATCGCTCGTTCTTTATGAATTTTTGATGTATCTTTTATTTTAATTATTTGCAATCAAAACGAATATTTTCCAGATATATTTCCACACACTCAGCGGGACCTCATGTCCTATGACGATGTTAGTGTTTCAGGCATTTAGTTCCAGATTAGTTCTATCGCATCTAATCAAGTTTTTTGTTTTTTTTTTTTCCTTTAAAATGGATGAAGGACATGTTTTTAAAAACGGTCTCCAGCCATCGGTACACTTCCTATTTAGGTCTCAGGAACTCTAAATGGGTGTCAAAATTTAGTTATACCTCCCTGTATTATGTTTTAAATGAAAACAATGTTCCAATATCTATTATTTCGTTAACAACAGGGTTTGGAAAAAACTCCAGCCAGCGGAATTAACTAAGAAACTGATGTTAACGCAATTTTCACGTACTGTTCCAAAACTAAATAATCACACTGTAGCATTTGGAAGGAAGGCTAATCCCAGGACTTGAACATTCAAGAGCTGTTATGAGTACTTCGGATGTGGTGTATCAAATTCCTCTTTCTGGCGTATTTCTTTTTGCAGGTATGGCATTCAAATTTCTTCACATTGTCATGGCTTACTATATGATCATTCAAGTCTCTCTTATCAGCATACTTTATTCCACAAAATGGACAAACTACAGCATTGCTGGCGTCATGTGTCAATACGTAATGTCTTCGGTACTGGTTGGAGCTTTCAAACGTTTCCCCACACTCAGTACAATTATACGTCTTCTTTTCTTTACCATGGACTTCCATATAATGATTAATTCTGTCTCTGTGAGTAAGAAATCGAAGTTTGCAAGGAGAACATTGATAAGGCCAACATTTTTGATATTTAATCATATGCTCCCGCCTTTCTTGTATTGAGTTAAAGGACATCTTGCATTTGGCGCATGGATACGAACCCTGCGTTTTATGTTTTCTCTCGTGACAATTCAAGGCTGACTGACTCATATACGATTTTCCACAAATATTACATACATGTTTTCGGTAATGTCTTATAATATGCATACTTAGTTGCCTCATGCCGGGAAGATTGTCGCCACATTTCCCACATCTCATTTTGTTATTTTCGAAAATGTATGGATGCAGGGCTATTGCCGCCTCTAGAACCAGTTCTATATTGTGGTCATCATGTAAATGCTTAGCCATTGGTTCTAGCATTTGTATCTTTTTAGAACAAAGCTGACAGTGCATGTCACTGCAATCTATTTTCAGATAATAATCAGGAGTACTAAGAGCGAAGATTCTCTTCATATCGGGAGTTTTTAGCTTTTCTTTCATATGTGTTCTTAGTTTTTCCGAACTTTCATAAGGTCTCACACAGTAGACACAGGCCATTGTAGTGCCAGGAAGTCGAAATGGGCAAGCCGTAGTATATTTCACTATAAGCTGAGCGTTCGCCAATTTAATTTCTTCGTTCTCTAGAACAAACAAAACAACATTCGTCATTGTTTTGATCACCTAGACAACTGCGAATCAATGTATTATAATTTTATCTATAATTTCATTTATGGCACAATTAACTTATTTGTATGCATTATTTACCCTCGCTTCGTAGTCCTAAAACGTCTAAATGATTATTTGAAATGTACGATTTCTGATCCCAGAATTATTCTCACGAAGTGACTTGTAATACAGACTTGTAATACAGAAGACAACAATAAGAAGCATATCTATTAAAGCAATAAGTAACAATAACAATATAAATAATAATAGTACGTACGACAGTAATAAGTTGTTATGTGAGAAAGACTGGCACAAAATGATGCAAGCCAAGACGAAACAGTGGGCTTGGAGGGGGCTAATGGTGATATGAATGATGAAAATTTTTTAAAAATTACTATTATTATCGAAGTTAGCGATAGCGATATTTATCAATTAGTTAAAGTATGAAATCGTGTCAGATGACATTATGTGACATGCCGTCAAGCTCACTTTGATTGCAATCATTCGAACCATTCCCCATTTAAACCTCAGACATGGCTGCATGGACTAAGTTCTCTTTGCCTTCCTACTTCTGATAATTGCTTTTAACAGAAAAAGTCCTTTAAAAGCATTATTTTGTTGAGAAAACGGTACTTTTATCCAAATTTTTTAATGAAGTTAGTAAAAAAAGTTGACATTAGTGCCGATTCGGTGTTCGGTGTCGACACGAGTTAACTTATTTGACAGGACTAAACTTAATCTATGCGTTCCATCTCTTTCTTTCTGTATCGACAAGACAAATACAGAACGTTTAAAATAAGGTTAGTCCTGTCAAATAAGTCTTGTTTACAATATGAGTTACATGTTTTACTATATGAGTGTAAAAAGTAAATAACATAGTTGGTATTTTATTTGCACGTCCATATATTGCTCAAGATGTCCATCAGCGCTCTCTCTTTGATTTTTGTATCCACTGTATCCGCCACTGCCCTTATATTAAGAGGCTATGCAAATTTCATTTTCGTCACTGTCACTCCAAGCGAACAAACGAACATTGCGAGAGGGGCGCATTCAGGGCGAAAGGGAAAAAAGTTAAATAGCTAGCAAAATTTCCAAAATCAAATATCAAGATATTGTTGAAACCCATTTATTAAAATATGTTTCGAGTTCTATACACGGTTTCTATTTGTCAAACGAGGAGAAAAAGTGTGGTTGAAGACCTCATTTAAACAATTATTTCTATATAAACAATTATTTATATAAAAACAAAACCCTAAATAATATAGTCTAAACGCATATGACAGAAATTTATTGAAATTTTTCGTGTATTTCATGAAATAAACAGAAAAGAAGCACCCGTATTTTTATACATATCGCCTTTAGTAAGATACATAAGTGATTGATTACTCGCCTTGCTCTAAGTACTATCACTTCGATGTTCCAACAGAGCCATAAAATCCGCCCAATGTTTTGTTAACGTTGAACAACCCACCACAACAGCTAAAGGAAACAGTATAAAAAAATATATTTAGGAATGTTGTTAACGTATCGTATAATCTAAGTAAAATTTTCGACACAATCTTTTTCTTCTGTTATACATGTAAGTACATGTTTAATGGCAATAAAATTACCACACAATAACAATTAATTTTCCTTGTACATTGTTCACCGAGGGAAGAAAGGGGAAGATTACCGACGAGGGTGTAGTTTGAGGCCCGAGGCGAAGCCAAGGGCCTCAATACACATGGGTTGGGAATCGCACTTTCTCCCGAGTGATACATAGTGCTTTATACTACACCTGCGAGGAAATAGTATAATTTTAAATTATTATTACATACGGCTTGAACACTCACGTGTGATTGTTGTTGACTATATGCCAACCGTTTCACCGATACAATTTCGGCATTATCAAGGCGAGTGTCGTTCTTAGGACGACGACGCGGCGTTCACCGTCGTTGTCAAACGGGCACTGGCAGCCGCCGATCGGCGAGCTTGATAATGCCGAAATTGTATCGGTGAAACGGTTGGCATATAGTCAACAACAATCACACGTGAGTGTTCAAGCCGTATGTAATAATAATTTAGTATGTCAGCTCACGCGAGTTTTAATAATATTATAGTATAATTTTACTTTTAATCAAGATATAATAAAAGAAACCGACTGACTCGCGTGCGATTGTCACTTTTTATTTCCTTCTTATTTTTTATTATGTACAGGAAAAGCAAGTGGCCAGTATCATTTTTCGAGTTTTATTTACGAGTTCGCAAAATAATACTGGCCACTTAGCCACTTGCCCATTCTTTATGTTATTAAAAAAAAAACAGCACGTTAACAATGGATTTGCATATACGAGGGTGAATTTTTTCGTGATTGATTGTGTGAAGTTGAAGTTCGATACTGCAAGCTATTATTTTTTTGTGATATTTTGTTTAACGCAGTCTGACGGGATTTTTCACAATGGAGAAAATTGAACACCGTGCTGTGATTAAGTACCTCAATAAAAAAGGTATTTCACCTAAAGAGATTCATGAAGATATGGAAACAACATTAGGGGAATCTGCTCCATCGTATTCCACTGTCAAAAGTGGGTAGCTGAATTTAAACGCGGTCGGGAGACCATTGAAGATGACCCAAGGAGCGGAAGGCCTTCAACGTGTACCACTAAAGAAAACACTGACAAAATTTGTGATCTCATCCTAGGAGACCGACGATTGACCATTAGCAGGATAGCTGAGATCACAGGCATCAGTTATGGCCGAGTGCAAAACATTATAACTGTGGAATTGGGGTTCCGTAAGGTTTCTGCTCGCTGGGTCCCAAGATTGCTTTCAGCTGACCAAAAACGAGTTCGATTCACAATTTCGCGTGACTGTTTGGAACTTTTTGAGGCAGATGCTGGGGATTTTATGTCTCGTTTTGTTACCATGGATGAAAGCTGGGTTCATCACCATACTCCTGAAACAAAACAGCAATCCAAACAGTGGAAAAGATCTGGCTCACCCACGCCGAAAAAGGCCAAGTGCGTTTTGTCAGCCAACAAAGTCATGGCATCTGTTTTTTGGGATTCGAAGGGAGTTATTTTATTGGATTATTTACCTAAAGGTGAAACTATAAATTCACGCTATTATTGTAACCTATTACGAAAACTTCGCGAAGAAATAAAAGAAAAACGGCCGGGGATGTTACGTAAGAGAATTTTGTTTCATCAAGACAATGCACGAGTTCACACTTCGGTTGAAACGATGGCTGTGATCCATGAATGTGGTCACGAGTTGCTGCCCCACCCACCTTATTCGCCGGATTTAGCCCCCTCTGACTATCATCTCTTTCCAAATTTAAAAAAACACTTGGGGGGATCTAAATATTCGACTAGAGAAGAAGTAATAGTCGCAGTTAATGACTATTTTGACGACCTTCCGGAATCATTTTTTTTCGAGGGTATAAACAAGTTGCAGGTCAGGTGGAAGAAGTGTGTTGATCTAGATGGAGACTATGTCGAATAATAAAAATAATTTTGAACCCACTTTTCTTTCATTTTCACGGTCGGGCTTAGAACTTTTGGATTCACCCTCGTACTTTTTCTGCCCGCCAAGCACGTTAACAATGAATTTTCATACACTTTTTCCGCCCGCATATTTGTATGACAGTAATGACGTATTTTCTGCATCGTTTTCAAAAAAGTAAGAAGGTACTTTCCGGGCAGGTGTAGTATAAATATATTTATTTTAAGCTATTCCTTGCTCTGGATGATGAACTTTCATGTGTGTTCTCCAGCTAACTCTTTGGTTAAATTTCTTATTGCAGGGAATACATTCGAAACGCTTCTGCTCTTTATGTATCCACATATGCTGTTCCAAGTTCTTCTTCCTAGCAAACGACTTGGCACAAACACTACAAGTAAGTAGTTTCTCTTGCGTGTGTACAAGCAAATGTTCGTCTAAAGCTCTTCTAGTATCAAATTTATGACCACAATACGTACAGATGACGGTGTCGTCCGTGTGGGAGAATTTAAAATGTTTCAGCATATGTTTCCGGGAAGAAAATACTTGGTCACACTCTGGACATTGGTAACTTTGAGTCGGTCTCCCGTGAATTTGTTCCAAGTGCTGTTCTTTTAAATGCCACCCTTTGAATCTTTCCCCGCAAGTATTGCATACATGCGTCCAGCATTTTTTTGATTCAGATGTATGTTGTTTATAATCTTCCACAGATTTAAATTTGCACTTACATTTCCTACATATGTGTGAATCACCCCTATGTCCGAACGTTATGTGCGCTTTTAAGGACGATTTAGAGAAGTAACTTTTACCGCAAGTTTCACAAGTAAATTTTGAATAATGGGAAGCTAAATGTCTGCTTAGCTGTCTGATGCCGGGAAAGTTCTTTTCACAGAAATAGCAATCCATTTTGTCACCTTCAATCCTAAACGGATGAACACCGAGATCATAACTCAAGTCAAGATTCTTATCGTGCATTTCGTATATATGAATGGCGATCGTTTCAAGTTTTTCGAAAGGTAGCGAACAAATTCTGCATTGCAAGTCAGTGCAGTCTGCTTTGACGTAGCCATCATAACGACAGTGGGCAAAAGCAGTTTCCACATTAAACTTTTGATGGTCCTCTTGCATATGAAGACGGAATTCGGGTGCGTAATTAAAACTAGTACTGCAGTAGACGCAAAGCATGGTTCTGTCTGGCAGTCTGAACGGATAGGCTGTTGCGTACAGCAAGATTATCTCTGCGTTCCGTCTCTCGGTGGCTATTTTTTCGGCTAGAACAAAAAGAAATGCCCTCGGTCATTGCCTTCTCTTTGCACATATTCTCTTAAGAGAAAATTAACTTTACCTACAATATTCATTACGAAGTAAATACTTTCAAAAGTTTAACAAAAGTAAAACGAACATTTAATTCCTTTGTTTAAATGATGTCTAATGAATGACAGTTATTAATTCCATAATGGGTGTGTTTGCCGTCATAAGATTATACATTTAAATGAGCGTCATAGTCAGAAGTAAAAAATATTTGATATAAAAATATTTAGTTAATTAATGTTTACCATATTTAGGAGACATTAGTATTTCCCGTTAATTCTGGGTGGCTTTTTCTCATATGACTGTTCCAAGAGAATTTATGACTGAACTGTTTATCGCATGTAGTGCACTTAAAGCGTTTCAGTTCCTTGTGTACCCACGCGTGTTGCTGAAGATTGGTCCTTCGCACAAACGTCTTATGACAGATATCACATTTGTGTTTCTTATTCCCTGTTTGTCTATCCATATGCTCTTCGAGATCGCGTTTGCTTGAATGATTGTGGCCACAGCATGTACACACGTAGGCATCAGAATGGAGCATCTTAAAGTGATTCCTATAATGAATCCTGTTCTGAAATTCTTCTCCGCATTCTAAACAATTGATAACTCTTTTTTTCTGTCCGTGTTCCACTTCTAGATGATCTACTTTGTTGTTCTCATGCAGAAATCTTTCAGGACAAAACATGCAAATATAAGGCCAACACCTTTTACTAGCCAAGACGTGTTTTCGTCTGAGTTCCTTCGTTGAAAACTTCGTTTTGCACTTAACACAAGTTACACCATCGGTATGGTTGGCGGTACAATGTTGATCGAGGCCGACTTTGGTCGCGTATGATTTTCCACAAATATCACAAGTATAATTATGATAGTGAGAAGATGTATGGCGACTTAGTTCACGCAAGCCTGAAAGTTTCATAAGACAAAGAGCGCATATCCATTTTCTGTCATTAAATTTAAACATCTGCAACCCTGTGTCAACGTGTAGGTTTATTTCTTTGTCATGTTTGTAATAAAGATGCTTCGCAGCGTCTTCGAGCGAATTTAATGGCTCATGGCAAAGACGGCAACATAATTCGGTACAATCGACTTTAGGATAGTTTTCGAATGCGACGTAGTGAATGAATGCCTGTTTTACGCTAAAAACTTTATGGTCGCTTTTCATATGCAACCGGTATTCGGCTGGGTCGTTGTAAGTCTGGTAGCAGAAGACGCAAAGCATGTCAACCCCGGGGATCCTGAACGGGTATGCCGTGGTGCACCTGACGATAATTAGAGCATTGTTTCTCACGTGGGCGAGCTGTCTGTCGTCTAGAAACAGAAAGAAATTTCTTTGGTCACTAATTGTTCTTTCTGTTATACCACAGCTGCAACTAATTGTACTCTATGTAATTAAGAACGCAATTAATAGACGGAAAGCTAATCTAGACGATTTTCCCATAACAAAGACAGCGTAGCTTCCTAAGCTCAAGTTTATTGTTAATTCATCACTTTAGATCACTTTAATTTTATTAATTACAAGAGTCCGTAAGTATAAACACTTTTTTTTTCTGGTGGTTTAATTTAGCCAAAATCTTGCACAAAAGCTTCGGGGTGATGTCGTTTTACATGATCTTTGACTTTCCACGAACTTGTGAACAGGCGATTACAAACACGACACGCTTTTTTCTTGCTGTCATCATGGATAGGTGCGTGCTTGTGAAGATTTTTCATGGAACAAAAAGTCTTTTCGCATATTTCACACTTAAAAGGGCGTTCCCCGGTGTGTTGTGAATAAATATGCGCCCGCAGGTCTGCGGTTGTCCTGAAAGGTTTCTTACAAAACTGACACCTCAAATCATCCGTGTGTGCCAATTTAAAGTGATAGTGTAATTGCGTTCGGTTTCGGAAACTTTCGTCGCAATGAACGCACGGAAACATCTTTTTCGGCTTTCCGTGTACTTCGACTTGGTGTCGATCCCGTGTCTCTGGACAAGTGAATCGCTTCCCACAGTCTTTGCACTTGGTCGGTAAACATTTTTGGCTCGTAGGATAGTGTTCCTTCCGAGCTTCTTTGGACGGAAAACGTTTCTTGCAACGATTACACTTAAATTTAAACGCTTGAACGCTATTAGAGTGGTTGTCCGCAGTGTGGACTATCAACCCTCTTTCAGTTTCAAAGTTTTTTCCGCAAGCGTCACAAATGTGGCTATGAAAATGTGTGCTGGCGTGCAAGAAAAGACCGTAAAGTGCCATGAACTTTTTACCACAGATGAAACAGACGTATCTGCCCTTTTCTAACTTGACAGAGGCTAACCCAAGATTCGACCTAGGATCAATATCAAGACTGTGCTCGTCTTTGAAATGTTTCACCAAATTTTCTAATGAATCGTACAATTTGATACACGATTTGGAATACTTGCACCGCAAATCGGTAATGTCCACTCTCGTGATGCGGCTCATATAAACTGCTTTGGATTTATCTATTTGATGTCCGATATCCATGTGCTCTCTAAATTTGAATGGATCTATAAACGTAGAGGGGCAGAAGCAGCAACGTATATATTTTCGATCTTGTTGAGTGAATGGGTACGCCGTTGAATGTTTCAATATTAATTGTGCTGTTCCGTTGTCGGATGCGTCCTTCTTGGAGATCAGCGGTTTGTCTAAAAGGAAAACAAACGACAGAATGTGACTACATTTTATTTATCTCCAGATCCAAATATTTAGTTAACAGACAAATTCCAATTTATTATATTTTTAACTATAGGAATTTATTTCTGCAGTACAATATTAACTTAATATCAATACAATTAAAACTAACAGAATTCAAAGTGTTCTGGTTTTGCACTATTAAATAATTTACAAACATAAAATATCAACTGTAATCGTGCACACAAATAGATGATTAGATGATTCATTCGCAGGAAAAAAATTAGTTCTTAACTAAACATATTATCATAAGTGGAAGAGTGATGTCGCTTTAAGTGATCTTTAAACCTCCACGAGTTAGGGAATAGCTTGCAACAGACTAGGCAGCGATGTTTCTTACTGTCATCGTGCAAGATTTCATGTCTTCTTAGGTACCTTTTACTTGAAAACCCCTTGTCGCACACACTGCACTTGAAGGACTTAATATTATCTTCGGTATGGCGAACAGAATGGTTTATAAGATCCCGAAAATTCGAAAAACATTGGTGACAATAGTGACATTTTATATTGTTCGTTTGTACGGCCTTAAAATGTAAGGCATATTGATTTCGATGGTTGAAAACTGTATCGCAGTCAGTGCATATCCATGTTTTCATTTTGTGACCATGCATTTCAACCTCATGGCGTTCTTTTGCTTCCCAATATAGGAACCGTTCTTTACAAAACCTACAGGGATTGGGCATGCAAGCTTTGTTTTCTCGCATATGTGCTTTTTTTGTTTCAAAAGAAGAGAAATGTTTCTTACAAAATTTGCAGTAATGCTTACGTTCGGAATGTTCAGATTGGGTGTGTAGTTTCAACCCTTGCTGAGTCTCATAATTTTTACCGCAGATATCATAAATTATTCTTCGAAAATGCGTTCCAGAATGTCTGGACAACTCACTGATTCGAGTAAATTTCTTTTCACATATGACACAGACAAAACGATCCTTCACTAGTTTCACTGGAACAAGTGCGAAACTTGATTTTTCATCAATTTTAAGCTTGTGTTCATCTATTAAATGTTTCGATAGCGCATCAAGTGTTCTAAACAATTTGTTTCATCTTTTCCATCGAAGGTCAGTTACATCAATGCGAATTACATTTTGTAATGCAAAATATGTCATGTTTATCTAGGTCTTTGTGTCTAAAATCCACATGGGCCCTAAAATGTGCTGTGTCATCAAAGGATTTAGAACAAAACTTTTCACTAACTTGTGACAGTTTAAATTGAATTTGAATTGAATTTGCCTTTGTCGTATCCAATGCAGTCATTTCATCTTTCCCTAAAAAAGACATATTTTTATTTCTACCACAAATTTTATGTTTGATATTAAATATGTTATCTTAGTTAAATGTATCATAATGTCTTTCTGCAGAGACGCTCATGGTTGTAAGCTTCTTGCTTTCTACACTCCATTGTTATCTCGAGGATAGTTCATGGCTTTCTGTTATCGTTAATGCTGCCACTCTGCTTGGGCCAAACGGGTCACTTGCTTATAACACGATAGAAAGGGTTATCTTATTTGCTTCTCTATTCGGGAGTACTACAATACTTCGTTGTGACTTACTATGTCAGAGATCAACATTTACCAAAATAAGAAAGAAAGAAAGAAAAAAATATTTATTTCGAGTAATCAATCGGTCGAGCTTACTTACTATTTACAATACAAGTAAACCCGCGGTGGGGTATACGACAACTATATTATTTTTAAAACAATTACCCGAAAATGGAAATATACTCAGCGAAACAAGTTTCAGATAACGCTGATTTTCAGCTATTCCCATGCCACTAATGTTTTTATATTTGATATAAGTTTTTTTTTTATACATAAAAATAAGAGATAATTGTGCACGCAGCAGAAGACACCTTACACACCTCCTCTAATTCCCGCATTCCCGCCCTTGCGAGTTTTAACACATTTCCGGTTGCTACAACGGAAATTCCTGGGAAATATGCGTCGTGAAATTTATTTTATACATTTCCTGACGATTTTAGGTGTATATACAATTCCTCGGAATAATATACATAAGGTAACTTCTAATTATATAGCCAAATCCATACTGGAGATTTAGTAAGAGTTAAGAGAGAGAGAGCTTCAAGGTCCAATGACAATTTTTGTGATAAGCAAAAAATAAAATTTGTGCCTCTATACTAATTTACAAACACCTCCAAGTCAATTAGTAATATATAGTATGCCTAAATTTTATTTTGCATTTTTCACAAAAAGGGTCATTGAACCTCGGTCCTGATCACTTACCAAGTCTACAATATGAATTTGGTTCATAAATAAAGGTAACCTTATATATATATATAATGCTGTATTTTCTCGATAATATTATACAGGGTGATAATTTGGTCAGCACGGGGAAGTTATGTTTACGATACTGATGATGAAAAAAAAATTTATTTACGATATTTTAGGGGTGGTTTGAAACGCCTATTTTACGACACGCGTAATGAAACTGACTCAGCACTGGGCGGAACGACGGCAGGGTGGGGTGGGGATGGTTTAAAACGCCTAGTTAACGACACACGTAATGAAATTGACTCAGCACTGGGCGGAACGATGGCAGGGTGGGGTGGGGGTGGTTTAAAACGCCTAGTTAACGACACACGTAATGAAATTGACTCAGCACTGGGCGGAACGATGGCAGGGTGGGGTGGGGGTGGTTTAAAACGCCTAGTTAACGACACACGTAATGAAATTGACTCAGCACTGGGCGGAACGACGGCAGGGTGGGGTGGGGCACCAGAGTATGTCGGTACTAGCACTTTTTTTTTAATCGTGAATGTAACCTACCTTGGCTGAATGACGGATCTCTCCACACCTAGACCAAACGCTGAACTAAGGAAGATAAGCTTTGATTGTAGGTTCCATATATGACGTAAATATCAGCAAGAAAGGATTTTGGGATATTCCACTGGATCCAGAGAAACGAGATCCACGCTACGGGGCATCCGTTAAGCTATCTGTAATAATATTAAGCTATCTGTCGGACAGGATGCAGTATGTTCAATATGGCGGCTGTATCTCGAAGCGTTATTACACCAGGTCAGGAATATGTCAGGGCAGTAATTTGGGTCCGTTGGAATTTTTCATATTTATTAATGATCTCCCCAAATTAATATCTGATGACTTAATGATATTAATTTTTGCGGACGATGTTAAATTGGTTGCGTCACTAAATACCATCGAAGATTGTCGGCGTTTTCAGCGTGAAATTGATGCAGTGCACTCGTGGAGTGTCAAAAACTGCTTAGAGCTGAACGTCGATAAGTCGTTTGTATTTACTTTTCACCGAAAGCGTGATCCTCTCCATTTTCCTTACAAGCTCGCTGGTTCACAGCTACCGCGTGCGCTGGATTTTGTTAAGGATCTTGGTGTACTATTTACTGCTGCCTGCTTGCTTGACTGAAGAGTTGAGTAAGAAAGCGAGGAAGGCTCTTGGTTGGGTATTGAGGTTATCAATGGATTTTAAAGACCCTCGCACGTTTCGTACTTTGTTTAACTCTTACGCTAGGAGTAGGCTGGAGTTTAATTCGACGATCTGGACTCCATACGAGGCTAAACATGTACTTACGATCGAAAAAGTCGAAAAACTTTTCCTTCGTAATTTATACAAACGTACCTTTAAGTATTATCCCTTTTTATACCCAACGATGTTCCTATTGGGCACGTTAGGGTATAACAGCTTAGAGCTAAGAAGGGACTCCACAATGGCTATGTTTATGGTAAAAATTCTGAGACGTTTGACTCATGTCCCATCGTTGCTGGCACTGATATATCCTATGGGTGCCGGATCAGTACACGCGCGCGCGCAGTCATAGACTGTTCGAGTGTCCGGAGGCGCACACTAACCTCGTGAACAAGGCCCCTCTCAGCCGCGTGCATCGTTTACTCAACGGTATGGCTAGAGATCAACCAGAGGTGGATGTTTTCTCTGCATCACTGACCCAAATCCACACATGTGTGGAGAAATACTTGGAGCAGTAACCATTTTTATTCTAAGTGTATGTGTATTAAAATTTCTTTCTGTTTTCCATGTATACGCATTGGACTTGTGTCTGTAATGTATTCATGTGTATTAATAAATAAATAAATAATAAAATAATAATATATATTGCGGAACGAAAGTGAAAACGATACAGTATAATGGACGAATTTAAATATAATGAAAACAATATAACATTTCTTTCATTTTTATTGTACATTTAAACTAGGACAAATCCGTTTTGATCTAACCAAACATTTCATCAAACGTTGACGGGTGATATCGCTTCAAATGATCATTTAATCTCGACATTCTCGAGAACAGCTTGTTACAGACTGGACAGCGATGCTTCTTACTGTCATCGTGCAAGATTTCATGTCTTTTTAGGCTCCCTGTACTTGAACATCCCTTGTCGCACACACTGCACTTGAAGGACTTATTTCCGGTATGGCGAACAGAATGAGTTTTAAGATCCCGACAATTCGAAAACCGTTGGTGACAATATAGACATTTTATATTGTTCGTTTGTACGGCCTTAAAATGCAAGTAATATAAAGTTCGATGATTGAAAACTTTATCACAGTCAATGCATACCCATGTTTTCTTTTTTTGGCCATGCATTTCAACCTCATGGCGTTCTTTTGCTTCCCAATATAGGAACCGGTCTTTACAAAACCTACAGGGGTTGGGCATGCAAGCTTTGTTTTCTCGCACATGTGCTTTTTTTGTTTCAAACGAAGTGAAATGCTTCTTACAAAATTTGCAGTAATGCTTACGTTCAGAATGTTCAGATTGGGTGTGTTGTTTCAACCCTTGCTGAGTCTCATAATTTTTGCCACAGATATCACAAATTATTCTTTGAAAATGCGTTCCAGAATGTCTGGACAACTCACGGATTCCAGTAAATTTCTTTTCACATATGACACAGACAAAACGATCCTTCGCAAGTTTCATTGGAACAAGTGCGAAACTTGATTTTTCATCAATTTTAAGCTTGTGTTCATCTATTAAATGTTTCGATAGCGCGTCAAGTGCTTCAAACAATTTATTGCATATTTTACATCGCAGGTCAGTTATATCAATTCGAATTACATCTGAATTGCAATATATGTCAGATTTATCTGTGTTTTTGTGTCTAAAATCCACATGGGCCCTAAAATTATTCGGGTCATCAAAGGATTTAGAACAATATAAGCATTTCACTAACTTGTCATTACACAGTTTAAATGGGTACGCTGTAGATTGTTGCAATATAACGATGGAGTTGGCCTTTGTTGTATCCAATGCGGTCACTTCATCTTTCCCTAAAAAAAGAGACATTTTTTATTTTTACCAATGACGGTTGATGATTTTATCTTAGTTAAACATATTATAATGTTTATACTATTCCCTTCTAAAAAGCTTATTTTATTCACTGAAGCAGCGCCTCACCTAAATAAAACCCGAATACTTACTATGCATTCCTACTACCTACATTATAACTTAATGTACGGTACCTATAATAATTTTATATAAAAAAATAAACTATAGTCATAAAAATTTACGTCAAAATAGAATATACCACGAGCACCGATGCGCCCTTTTTATATTATATATTTCACCCTTCCATAGCACGCAATTTGCTTGATATGCACGTGAGGCGCAAATTTTTTAATTTTTTCGAGCGCCTCCAAAACAATAAGCAACGAGAGGTTATACAAAGTTAACGAGACGAATTACGAGAATCTTATCATCTTAAGGAAACGTTAGTCGCTTAATGCATAACTTAACTTTGCAATTCAAGTTTAGAAGTTAAAAATTATTTTGATATGTGACAGTTGACGCCAATAGTTCAGTATTGGTGAGGTTTATAAAACGTGAGTTCGAAATTTAATGCAGAATAAGCAAAGTTAAAACAGCATTTTAAGTTGGTTTTGGGAAAGATTATGACTAATTGTGTACACAATTTCAAACTCTTGCTTTATAAACCTCACCAATACTGAACTATTGACGTCAAACGCCACAGACCAAAATGCGGTCACTTCATCTTTCCCTAAAATAGAGACATATTTTTATTTGTATCAAAACACGGTTAATATGTTATGTTATGTATGTATGATAATGTTATCTGAATTAAAAATATTATTTGTTTCTGCATTCTGTTGTTACCTCAAGGATAGTTTATGACTTTGTGTTATCTACAGACATGTGTTATAGTTCCTGCAGAAGAATATTGTTAAATTTTCTTTTAATATCTTCGTAATGTACCATTATCTATCTCTTATGATGTTTATACAAATATTTAATAACTCTTAATTACCATTTTATACTTGTGGCAAATTCTGATACTTGTTGCCCTTTCAAAAAGATATGATAATTTCATTTAAGGTTTTCGGAACCCTTTGTGAAACTCACGTAAGGCACCGAAAGGGGAAAGAATTTCTACCCGATTGCATGGCACGTACTGGTACGTTGTACGTACCGCTAATTGAAAATGTGAAATTCTACATTTTTGAATGTCGAAAACGTCGCATCATGTCGATTTGGTTAATTGAAACTCTGCATACACATACCTTGATCCTTAATCTAAGATACCATCTCTAGTGTTTTTCGCTCCTCTAATTCCTGCATTCGCACTATCCCGCTATCGCGAGTTTTAACACGTTGCTATTACTATATAAAAGAAGATCCTGACTGACTGACTGATCTCTCTACGCCTAGACCAAACGCTGGACCTAGCAACATGAGATTTTCACAGTAGGTTCCTTGTATGACGCTGACGTAGACATCCACTGGATCGAGAGAAACGAGAGTCATGGTATGGGACGTCTGCTAAATTTATTATTTATGATCGATGAATTGACATATAATAAAAACAATATAATATTTCTTTAATTTTATTGCATATTTAAACTAGGACAAATCCGTTTTGATCTAACCAAACATTTCATCAAACGTTGACGGGTGGTGTCGCTTCAAATGATCATTTAATCTCGACATTCTCGAGAACAGCTTGTTACAGACTGGACAGCGATGCTTCTTACTGTCATCGTGCAAGATTTCATGTCTTTTTAGGCTGCCTGTACTTGAACATCCCTTGTTGCATACACTGCACTTGAAGGACTTATTTCCGGTATGGCGAACAGAATGAGTTTTAAGATCCCGACAATTCGAAAACCGTTGGTGACAATATAGACATTGTATATTGTTCGTTTGTACGGCCTTAAAATGCAAGTAATATTTAGTTCGATGATTGAAAACTTTATCACAGTCAATGCATATCCATGTTTTCTTTTTTTGCCCATGCATTTCAACCTCATGGCGTTCTTTTGCTTCCCAATATAGGAACCGTTCTTTACAAAACCTACAGGGGATGGGCATGCAAGCTTTGTTTTCTCGCACATGTGCTTTTTTTGTTTCAAAAGAAGAGAAATGTTTCTTACAAAATTTGCAGTAATGCTTACGTTCGGAATGTTCAGATTGGGTGTGTAGTTTCAACCCTTGCTGAGTCTCATAATTTTTACCGCAGATATCACAAATTACTCTTTGAAAATGCGTTCCAGAATGTCTGGACAACTCACGGATTCCAGTAAATTTCTTTTCACATATGACACAGACAAAACGATCCTTCACAAGTTTCATTGGAACAAGTGCGAAACTTGATTTTTCATCAATTTTAAGCTTGTGTTCATCTATTAAATGTTTCGATAGCGCATCAAGTGCTTCAAACAATTTATTGCATATTTTACATCGCAGGTCAGTTATATCAATTCGAATTACACTTGTATTGCAAAATATGTCAGATTTATCTTTGTTTTTGTGTCTAAAATCCACATGGGCCCTAAAATTATTCGGGTCATCAAAGGATTTAGAACAAAATAAGCATTTCACTAACTTGTCATTACACAGTTTAAATGGGTACGCTGTAGATTGTTCCAATATAACGATGGAGTTGGCCTTTGTTGTATCCAATGCGGTCACTTCATCTTTCCCTAAAAAAAGAGACATTTTTTATTTTTACCAATGACGGTTGATGTTTTTATCTTAGTTAAACATATTATAATGTTTATACTATTCCCTTCTAAAAAGTTTATTTTATTCACTGAAGCAGCGCCTCACATAAATAAAACCAGAATACTGACTATGCATACCTACTACCTACATCATAACTTAAACTATAGTCATACAAATCTACGTCAAAATAGGATATACCACGAGCACCGATGCACCCTATTTATTCAACCGCGCGCGGCGCGCCCGTCCGTCCATAGCACGCAGTTTGCTTGATACTCGTATGCACGTGAGGCGCAAATTTTCAAATTTTTTTGAGCGCCTCCAAAACAATAAGCAAAGAGAAGTTATACAAAGTTAACGAGACAAATTACGAGAATCTTATCATCTTAAGGAAACGTTAGTCGCTTAATGCAAAGTGCATAACTTAACTTTGTAATTCAAGTTTAGAAGTTAAAAATTAAAAATTATTTTGGTATGTGACAGTTGACGCCAATAGTTCAGTATTGGTGAGGTTTATAAAACGTGAGTTCGAAATTTAATGCAGAATAAGTCATGATATTGTCCAAACAAAGTTAAAACAGCATTTTAAGTTGGGAAAGATTATGACTAATCGTGTACACAATTTCAAACTCTTGCTTTATAAGCCTCAATAATACTGATCTATTGGCGTCAAACGCTACAGACCAAAATGTTTTTCAATTTTAAACGTCTAAACAAGAAAAACAAAGTTAAGTTATGTACTTTGCGCTAAGCTACTGCCGTTTAACCTTAAGCTAGAGTCGCCTTTTACTGAGTCCGGATGAATAAATTGTCTTGGTACGAGATGCTGAGAGGCTCCTTAATTCGGAGATTCGAGAGCGAAGCAGATATATTCGTTGCATTGGGTAGAATAAGACGACATGCGTTACGCGAGCGGACGACTCGACGCGACGTCACGTCCTGCCTGCCTGCCTTGGTCAATCAATCAATCGAGTCTGTGGTTACACGGGTTACACTTGACGCGTCCCAGTCTTGCCTTTCGTAGATCAGTCTCGCTCGCGGCAGACCGCGCGTAATTTTCGTCCTGTATCCAAAATTTTATATTGTTGCTTTGTAACCCCTTTTGTATTGCGTAATGAAACTGAAAAATCGGATATACATAAAACGTGTTTTTACCCTTGTCTTAAATATATATATATATATATATATGTTTATGTCAATAATGTTTAATTAATTAAATATAAATGTTACACTGTTATGTTATTGCAAGAGAAAAAGGAATATAAAATGTTATGTTATAATAGTACATTACGATACGAGAGCGGTGAAACGTTTTCTGACGAGTGTGAGTTTGCGGCACGAGCCGAAGGCGAGTGCTGCAATCACACGAGTCGAGAAAAAGTTTCTCGCACGAGTTTCGTATAATTTTTTATAGCACAAGTGCGGAAAATGCCGACTTTACGCACGCGTGGTTATTTTACGCACGGTGTGCTATAAATTATGTTAATGTTCATGGCTTAACAATGTATCGCTGGCAGTCATATCGTCATCCGGAAGGCACTAACTTGTCCTCAATACTTGCGGGCAGGCGGCGCTGTGTTAGCAACCTTGACTTAAGTAAACTATGTCAATAGGAAATAATTATTAAGAAATGTTAAGATAATCTAAATGTGTGGACAAAGTACGTACATGCTGCCAACGACAAAATAATAAAAAAGAAACTATAAAATAAATGTGTGGACAAAGTACGTACAGACTTGAATGAATGAACTAAATGCACCGATCCCAGCGTGGCTTGACCAGACTCGATTAACGAATTCCCAAGGATTTACACTAGCTCCGAAGCCCCATGTTTTATGGGACTACAGGAACCATTGCATATCCAAGAGTAAACGGAGAGCACTGTAATGGTAGGAAAAATCGTGCCTTCTAGATGTGGATAGGATAGTAGAGAGTACCCGATATGCATCCTAGAGTACGCCTTGAATTAGTGGATAAATCGAGTCACGGGTTACACTTGACGCGACCCAGTCTTGCCTTTCGTAAATCAGTCTCGCTCGCGGCAGACCGCGCGTAATTAACGTCCTGTATCCAAAATTTGATATTGTTGCTTTGTAACCCCTTTTGTATTGCGTAATAAAACTGAAAAATCGGATATATATAAAACGTGTTTTCGCCCTTGTCTTGAATTAAAGGACTTGAATGAATAAACTAAATGCACCGATCCCAGCGTGGCTTGACCTGACTCGATTAACGAATTCCCAAGGATTTACACTAGCCCCTGAAGTCCCATGTTTTATGGGACTACAGGAACCATTGCATATCCAAGAGTAAACCGGAGAGCACTGCAATGGTAGGAAAAACCGTGCCTTCTAGAGGTGGATAGGATAGTAGAGAGTACCGGATATGCATTCTAGAGTACGCCTTGGGTTAGTTGATAAATGACATATAAAAATTATATAAAGCAATATAGTAGATAGTACTATAAGCAATGACATTCTAATGCGGAGTGTCATTGACTATATAAATAGAGCTACCACTGCTACCTACCTATTATTATAACTTTTTATTGTAAACTGTCATCTCATGCAAACAAAACATGCCGACCTAGATTAGCATTAAGTCATATAGGTGAGCACTCAATTTTTGTCTCTCTTTGTATGTATGTGGATCACGGACGGCCCTCACACACGGGCAGGCGGAAGCGTGTTGTGTGTGCGGACCGACCGCGATCACCATCCAGCTATGGTTGTGAGATGCTTACCTATTGCTACTATAATTTAATATAAGTACCGAACTCCGCAATCACTGATAAACCCTATAGGTTTTCGTTGATTGTGCATTTTTGTAAATAGGTTAAGATTTTTGAAAATAAAGAAAATATTTATATATAAAAAAAAAAACGTTTTTCTGCTTATTTCAAAGCGCGTGGTACGATTGTTACAAATCGCTATGCGGATGTAAGTACTTGCAAAAACTGTATTGCTGGCCATGCGTTCTTTTAAGCCTTAATAAATCTACGGTCATTTAAGGCGCTATTGGTTCCCACAAGTTTGTATGAAGGTTCCCTTGAACCATCCACCTTGATGGCTGCTATTCGGATTTGAAAAATATATCGTCAGCTCTAAAAATTTACGATGAAAAACAAAAAGTAGATCAGAAAAGAACAAAGAAAAGTAGGTACTTAAATAGGTATGTAGGGTGTTGAGATGATATCCTTTTTCCTTAAAACGGGGTGTTCGAACCATTAATATGAACAACTTTTACTATTTAAATGTAATAAAAAAAAAGCAATATAATATATGTAATATTCCTTTTATTTAAATTGCGAATTCAAACGAGGACAAATTCGTTCTGATCTAATCAAAAGTTTTATCAAACGTTGACGGGTGGTGTCGCTTCAAATGATCTTCAAGTCTCGCCAAACATTTCTTCAAACGTTGACGGGTGGTGACGCTTCAAATGATCTTTAAATCTCGCCATTTTTGGGAATAGTCTGCTACAGACTGGGCAACAATGCTTTTTACTGTCATCGTGGATGAGCTCATGCTGCCTGAGGCTTTTATCTGTTGTGAAACCCTTGGCGCAATAGCTGCATTTGTAAGGTCTTTCTCCGGTGTGTTGGAAGGCATGGTCGCGAACATCGCGACGGGTCGGGAATGTTTGTTCGCAATATTGACATTTGTGGTCGCTTGTATGCGTAGCCTTGAAATGAAAGTAATACAAAGTTCTTGATTCAAAGATTTTGTCGCATTCTGTGCAGGGATACGTCTTCATTGCATGTCCATGCATTTCGACCATATGCCGCTCTTTCGCTTCCCAAAATATGAATCGTTCCGAGCAATGGACGCACACAAAAGGCATGCATGCTTTATTCTCTCGAACATGCGTCTTTTTAGCCTCCTTAGTGAGGAAATTTGTTTTACAATATCTACAGTAAAATGTACCATCTTTGGAATGGTTAGCAACAGTGTGACCCTGCAGTCCTCTAGGAGTCTCGAAATTTTTACCACATACGTCGCAAATAAATCTTTGAAAATGAGTTCCAGAATGTTTGAATAACTCACGTAATCCTGTAAATTTCTTTTTGCACATTACACAATCAAAGCGATCGATCACTAGTTTCATGGGAACAAGTAGCAATCTTGAATTTGTGTCAATCTCGAGCTCGTGTTTATGTTTTAAATGTTTCGATAACGCCTCTAGTGTATCAAATAACTCCATGCATTGTTTGCATCGCAAATCAGTGATATCAATTCGAATAATATCTTTTCCTGATAACGCTGTAGATCTATCGACATATTTGTGGCCGGCATCAACGTGTTTTCTGAAATCCAATGGATCTTCAAATGCTTTGACACAAAATGAGCATTTGGCCCACTTTTGATCAGCCAGAGAGAAAGGGTACGCCGTTGAGTGTTTTAATATAATAACAGAGTTAGCCTTTGCAGCATCCAGTGCGGTTTCTTCATCTCCGCCTAAAAAAGGAGATGAGGTTATTATATTTTCATTTAGAAATTAAATATTAATACGAAGATGTTATATGTAAAAGTGTATTCACCAGAGATAAACGACGATTGTTATAATGAACTTGCAGATTCCTTGTATAATATTTCATACAGCTATAATATTTCATGTTTCATTTGCATTTATTCTAATAAAAATTACAACAGATCAGATTATGGCAAATTAACTGATTAACAAAGTTGTTTTATCACGGTTTTCAGGGTAGGTATTTGAAATAAATTCAACATACACGTTGGAATTTAGACATTCACAAAGTCTTTCGTAATCTAACTAAACATTTGGTCATATGTGTCAGGATGTTGTCGCTTCAAGTGTGCTTTGAGTTTAGATCTGTCTGTAAACAACCTGCTGCAGACGGAACAGCCATGCTTCTTACTATCGTCATGGATAACCATATGCTGTCTGAAGTTTCTATCGGTAGCGAAACCCTTGTCGCAATAACTGCATTTGTATGGTCTTTCTCCAGTATGTTGAAATGAATGATCTCGAAGATGCCGACGGGTCGCGAAACTTTGTTCACAATATTGACACTGTAAGTCTTTAGTATGTGCAGCCTTAAAATGAAAATAATACACCGTCCTAGTTTCAAAGATTTTTTCACATTCTGTGCAGGGATAAGTCTTCTTTGAATGTCCATGCACGTCAACCATATGCCGCTCTCTCGCTTCCCAGAATATGTAACGTTCTTCGCAATAGATACACCGGAAAGGCATGCACGCCTTGTTTTCCCGAACATGTGCTTTTTTCGCTTCTTTAGATGAAAAATTTCCTTTGCAAAGTTTGCAGTAGTGCTTAATATCCTTAGAATGTTTAATTATAGCATGGTCGTTCAATCCTCTTGGTGTCTCGAAATTTTTACCACACACATCGCAAATAACTCTTTTAAAATGCGTTCCCGAGTGTCTGGATAATTCCCGTAATCCCGTGAATTTCTTTTCACATATAATACAGACATAGCGATCCTTCACTAGTTTCATAGGCACGAGTGCAAAATTCGGCCTTGCTTCTATGTTAAGATCATGTT
This sequence comes from Ypsolopha sequella, assembly GCA_934047225.1. NCBI lineage: Eukaryota > Metazoa > Arthropoda > Insecta > Lepidoptera > Ypsolophidae > Ypsolopha > Ypsolopha sequella. Next base: position 7,202,347 of record OW204011.1, read on the forward strand.
CATCTTTCAAATGGTTCGACAACATCTCTAGTGAATCAAATAATTTTACACACATATTATTATTACATCGGAGATCAGTTACATCAATTCGAATTACTCTTTTCCTAGATAACGCGGCAGATCTATCTACATCTTTATGTTGACAATCAACATGGTTTCGAAAATCAATAGGATCTTCAAAAGCTTTAGCGCAAAACGAGCATTTCACCAAGTTACGTCCAGTCAGTGTGAACGGGTATGCCGTGGAATGCTTTAATATAATCATGGAGTTGGCCCTTGTAGCGTCCAACGTTGTCTCTTCATCTTCGCCTAAAAAAGAGACGAGATAATTTTATTTTCATTGTCAACTTCCATGGGCCATTTCACTCAATCTACTAGCAAACACCACAACAAAAGTTTTTTGAAAAAGGGCATACCATGTTTACATTTAATAAGTATATCATTATGAACATTCAGATATGTAATAAGTTCAAACACGATACACTTTATATTATTTGGCTTAAATGAAAAATTTACGTAAAACGAATATCATAAATTCTGATAGCAAGATATAGCAGATGAATATTTTCTTCACCCTTCTCTCTTCTAAAACAGAACGAGGGCATTCCCAGATTTGCTGATTTCTATCTAGCTAGGCCATCTTTGCGAAGCTGCATTTGGCATTTCTTAATATTTAACAACCAAGTGCTTTTTTCAAACAGTGGTCTTCCTTTTTGCTATTACCACGTCTGATAGAAGCCTAGGATGAAGGGCACCTGCCCAGAAACTAGGAGAATGACAGCAGGCGAGGCATTAATCAGTCATTCCAGGAACTTACGCAAAAATATACGGAAACCGGTAACGGACGAATGGCTGATACTACGCAACTGCCTGTAACCACTGCCACTGTACGGCTACTCCTGACGTCTTGCCGGAACACGTCATGAGGGTGGTGACAAGTCACGGCTGAAGCCTACCACTAGGAAAAAGTATACGACGACCTGCCCCGTTGCAGACCTACGAATAGATGTGGTCGACATCGACATTAAGAATACCTTGACTGACTGATCCAGATGGCGGCACCTAGGAACATGAAATTTGGACCGTAGCTTTCTTGTATGACGTAGCATTCTGCTAAGAAGAAATTTTAGGAAATTCCCACGAGATCGAGAGAAAATAATCCCATGCTATGATACGTCCCTTCCTTTTGTCAGAACTTTGCAGATTCCTTATACAATATTTTATGCAACTTAAGAAGTTTAATTGGCACTAATTCTAATAAAAATGTCTAATTAATGTTCTTAATGAACTAATTAACTAATTTGTAGTTCTGTCTCGGTTTTCATGGTAGGTATGTGAAATAAATTCAACAGAGACGTTTGAATCCTTATATTTAGACTACGCATTCAGAATATCTGTAGTAATTTAAATAAACATTTCATCATACGTGTCAGGATGCTGTCGTTTTAAGTGGTCTTTGAGTCTAGCTTTCTTTGTAAACAACCTGCTACAGACGGAACAGGCATGCTTCTTACTATCATCGTGTATAACAATATGCTTTCTCAAGATCCTAACGGTTGTGAAACCCTTGCCGCACTGACTGCATTTGTGTGGTCTTTCTCCAGTATGTTTAAATGAATGATCTAGGAGATGCCCACGGGACCCGAAACCTTGTTTGCAATATTGACACTGGAAGTCATTTGTATGCGACGCCTTATCATGAAAGTAATACACCGTCCTAGTTTCAAAGATTTTATCGCATTCTGTGCAGGGATATGTCTTCTTTGAATGCCCATGCATTTCGAGCATATGTCGCTCTTTGGCTTCCCAGAATATGTAACGTTCTTCGCAATAGATACACCGGAAAGGCATACACGCCTTGTTTTCACGAACATGCGCTATTTTCGCTTCTTTAGATAGAAAAATTCCTTTGCAAGGTTTGCAGTAGTGCTTAATATCTTTAGAATGTTTAATTATAGTATGATCTTTCAATCCATTCGATGTCTCGAAATTTTTACCGCAAACATCGCAAGTAACTCTTTTAAAATGCGTTCCCGAGTGTCTGGATAGTTCCTGTAATCCCGTGAATTTATTTTTACATATGATACAGACATAGCGATCCTTCACTAGTTTCATAGGCACGAGTGCGAAATTCGGCCTTGCTTCTATGTTAAGATCATGTTCATCTTTCAAATGGTTCGACAACATCTCTAGTGAATCGAACAATTTTTCACACATATTATTATTACATCGGAGACCAGTTATATCAATTCGAATTACTTTTTTCCCAGATAGCGCGGTTGATCTATCTATTTCTTTATGTTGTGAGTCAACATGGTTTCGAAAATCGATAGGATCTTCAAAAACTTTAGCGCAAAACGAGCATTTCACTAAGTTACGTCCAGTCAGTGTGAACGGGTATGCCGTGGAATGCTTTAAAATAATCATGGAGTTAGCCCTTGTAGCTTCCAACGTTGTCTCTTCATCTTCGCCTAAAAAAGGGACGAGATAATTTATTTTCCTTGTCAACTTCCGCGGGCTTTTTCACTCTATCTACTAGTAAACACCACAACAAAAGTTTTTTGAAAAAGGGCATATCATGTTTTGTAATGTGTTCAAATACGATGTATTGACTTTATATTATACGAAGATACTCGTGATTTACGTAAAACGAATATCAAAAATTCGGATTGTATGATATTGCGGATGAATATTTCCTCTCAAGGTGGCCCTTGCCGCTTGCCGCTCAGCTGCGATATAAATGCTAATTTGTGACGTCCTGTTGTCAATGAAACTTTGCACACATCTCAAGATGTGTTTGTCTTCCCCCACACTGCACTACGACCATAGATATCCGTGACTTCGACCCACCTCACATCAAGAGGTACGAGATGGCGAGATATTCAAACGGCAACTAATTTGTGAAATGGTTTCAGGTAAAACTGTTTTCCATGAAACGGTAACTGTTTATTTATAGATAAGTGTATAAACTTATTCTTCTTCACATGAATAACGTCTGTATACATATCTTTTTTTATTTCCAGTATAGATACAAATTAGACAACGTGCGAAACTTGCATAAAAACGAGGCAATATTCACTATATCCTGACAGCTAAATGGTGTTTCATCAAATTTTGCTTTTTGGGCTATATAGAGACGTAGCTAGTTGTCGCTAGACAATACTTGTGAAAAAAAAAATGGAGAAAATAAGCTGTTGATTTCACCATTTCTACTGACTTCAGCTTTGCTGATTTCTATTTAGCTAGGCCATCGTTACGAAGCGGCATGTGGCATTTCTTAATATTTAACGAACTGAAGCCTTACGCCAGGAAAGAGTTTACGACGAACAGCCCCATCGACATCAACAATAAAAAATACCCTAACTGACTGATCCTTCAACGCCTGCACCAGACGGCAGCACCTAGGAACATGAAATTTGGACTATAGCTTCCTTGTATGACATTCGCACGAGATCGAGAGAAAATAGACCCACGATGAGACGTCCCTTAGTCAGAACTTTGCAGATTCCTTGTACAATATTTTATGCAACTTACGAAGTTTAACTGGCACCAATTCTAATAAAAATAACAGAGCACATCAGATTATAGCAAATGAACTAATTAACAAATTTGTAGGTCTGTCTCGGTTTTCATGGTAGGTATGTGAAATAAATTTTAGAGAGACGTTTGAATCCTTATATTTAGACTACACATTCAGAAGATCTGTCGTAATCTAACTAAACATTTCATCATACGTGTCAGGATGCTGTCGTTTTAAGTGGTCTTTGAGTCTAGATTTCTTTGTAAACAACCTGCTACAGACGGAACAGGTATGCTTCTTACTATCATCGTGTGTAACAATATGCGCTCTCAAGTTCTTAACGCTTTTAAAACCCTTGCCGCAATCACTGCATTTGTGTGGTCTTTCCCCAGTATGTTTTAATGAATGATCTAGGAGACGCCCACGGGACCCGAAACCTTGTTTGCAATATTGACATTGGAATTCGTTTGTATGCGCCGCCTTATAATGAAAGTAGTACACCGTCCTAGTTTCAAAGATTTTATCGCATTCTGTGCAGGGATATGTCTTCTTTGAATGCCCATGCATTTCGACCATATGTCGCTCTTTGGCTTCCCAGAATATGTAACGTTCTTCGCAATAGATACATCGAAAAGGCATGCACGCCTTGTTTTCTCGGACATGTGCTATTTTCGCTTCTTTAGATGGAAAACTTCCTTTGCATGGTTTGCAGTAGTGCTTATTATTTTTAGAATGTTTCATTATAGTATGATCGTTCAATCCATTCGATGTCTCGAAATTTTTACCGCAAACACCGCAACTAACTCTTTCAAAATGCGTTCCCGAGTGTCTGGATAATTCCCGTAATCCCGTGAATTTCTTTTCACATATAATACAGACATAGCGATCCTTTACTAGTTTCATAGGCACGAGTGAGAAATTCGGCCTTGCTTCTATGTTAAGATCATGTTCATCTTTCAAATGGTTCGACAACATCTCTAGTGAATCAAACAATTTTACGCACAAGTTATTATTACATCGGAGACCAGTTATATCAATTCGAATTACTCTTTTTCTAAACAGCGCGGTTGATCTATCTACTTCTTTATGTTGACAATCAACATGGTTTCGAAAATCAATAGGATCTTCAAAATCTTTGGCGCAAAACGAGCATTTCACCAAGTTACGTCCAGTCAGTGTGAACGGGTATGCCGTGGAATGCTTTAAAATAATCATGGAGTTGGCCCTTGCAGCTTCCAACGTTGTCTCTTCATCTTCGCCTAAAAAAGAGACGAGATAATTTCATTTTCATTGCCAACTTTCGCGGGCTATTTCACTCTATCTACTAGTAAACACCACAACAAGTTTTTAAAAAATGAGCATTTCATGTTTTCATTTAAAAATCATATAATTACGAACAATCAGATATGTAATGTGTTCAAACACGATGTATTGACTTTATATTATACGAAGATATTCGTGATTTATGTAAAACGAATATCGTAAATTCGGATCGTATGATATTGCGGATGAATATTTCCTCTTAAGGTGGCCCTTGCCGCTCAACAGTGATATAAATGCTATCGGTGTTTGTGACGTCTTGATGGCTTTGATGTCAATGAAACTTTGCACACATATTAAGGTATGTTTGTCTTCCCCCACACTGCACTCCGACCCACCTCTCATCAAGAGGTGTGAGATATTTAAACGGCGGCGAATTTGTGAAACGGTCAAATTTTAAATTTATTTTGTAAAGTAGGTATACATCATGATACACATTTACGAGTAAAATGTAATCTTATAAAAAAATATGTAATAAAATAATAAATGTATATGAATTGGCATAGATTAAATTATTTTAAGGTGTGTTAATTCGAAAACCATTTCGAGATTTAGGTTTAAAAAGCCGTATTTTCGAAGTTTTGGTCTAAAAAACCTCATGATGATGAATATTTTTAAGAAAAAGCTGCAACTTCTATTTGCCCTCGTGTGACGTCACTTGATTAATGGCTGTTTAGAAATGTGTCCTTTGCTATCAAGATAAATTTATAATAATTTGCTTCAGACTAATTTGACAGCAAGATGACAGATGAGTAGACAGACAGAGACAGACCACTTTTTTTATAAGCAATCACACATCATAATCAGTATAATGTCTAAAATTCTCAAGTGACAAGGTCATCGCACAATTCTTTAAAAAATCATAAAAAAATAATGGTCAATATATATAGCAAAATAATGAAAACCATGTCTTAAAATGACGAAAATTCTCCGAATAAATATAAAAATAAAATCTTTTAAAAATTAAGCTATGGGAATTAAATTAAAGGTTTATTTAATTTATGTAGCAATATACGTACATATATTATGATTAAAATGATAGGTAAAATCTATAACAAGGTGGAATCTAATCACCCACCCGAAACCATACTGTAGACCCCGCCAGGGACCAGGAACAAGGTTCAATGATCACCAATCGAGCCCCCAACACGAATTCAGGCGCCCGACCAAATCCCATCCTATATACTACATGCTAATAGGTTACATATACAAATACATACCTACCTCCGCTCATTTGATTAGCCTTGCTAAGAAGAAGGGCAAGAAACTTAGCAAAATCATGTCTTTTTTTTTTAGCATATTTCCTTTTTTTAACATATCAGGTACATACCAAAACTTAATACTATACAAATTACTTACATCTACTTTAGCTAAGGGATAAGAAAATACAAGAGAGCAGGAATTTAGGGTAATGACAAAAATAAAAATATATATATATCTTTGTCTATGTGTCTCATATAGTCTATTTCCTTTTATGGTCTGTAATTAATTAATGTTAACTTCTTAGAGGAATCAGAAGTTAGGAAATTATACTACTTACTAACACTATAACTGTAACACCATGTTTCAACATCATCCAAATATTAACTTATTTTATGATATGCCTTTTTCGGTAGGTTTTGCTTAATATACAGTTTAAACTTATTCTCTGAAAAAGTAAGGACCTCCTTTGGAAGTTAATTGTAAGTCCTACGAGAGATGTACTACTTTGTAAAAGCCAGTTTATGTTTTTATTTTATTTATTTCTGGTTTCTTTACAGTATTGTCGCCAATCCTCGGGAAAGACTCAATATTTTTTCGACATACGAGGGTGAATCCAAAAGTTCTAAGCCCGACCTACAAAGAGGTATCAAATCTTTGTAAATCTACCGTCATTTGTTAGTATGTTTTTTCGTGATTGATTGTGTGAAGTTGAAGTTCGATACTGCAAGCTATTATTTTTTTGTGATATTTTGTTTAACGCAGTCTGACGGGATTTTTCACAATGGAGAAAATTTAACACCGTGCTGTGATTAAGTACCTCAATAAAAAAGGTCTTTCACCTAAAGAGATTAAGATATGGAAACAACATTAGGGGAATCTGCTCCATCGTATTCCACTGTCAAAAAGTGGGTAGCTGAATTTAAACGCGGTCGGGAGACCATTGAAGATGACCCAAGGAGCGGAAGGCCTTCAACGTCTACCACTAAAGAAAACACTGACAAAATTTGTGATCTCATCCTAGGAGACCGACGATTGACCATTAGTAGGATACCTGAGATCACAGGCATCAGTTATGGCCGAGTGTAAAACATTATAACTGTAGAATTGGGGTTCCGTAAGGTTTCTGCTCGCTGGGTCCCAAGATTGCTTTCAGCTGACCAAAAACGAGTTCGATTCACAATTTCGCGTGACTGTTTGGAACTTTTTGAGGCAGATGCTGAGGATTTTATGTCTCGTTTTGTTACCATGGATGAAAGCTGGGTTCATCACCATACTCCTGAAACAAAACAGCAATCCAAACGGAAAAGATCTGGCTCACCCACGCCGAAAAAGGCCAAGTGCGTTTTGTCAGCCAACAAAGTCATGGCATCTGTTTTTTGGGATTCGAAGGGAGTTATTTTATTGGATTATTTACCTAAAGGTGAAACTATAAATTCACGCTATTATTGTAACCTATTACGAAAACTTCGCGAAAAAATAAAAGAAAAACGGCCGGGGATGTTGCGTAAGAGAGTTTTGTTTCATCAAGACAATGCACGAGTTCACACTTCGGTTGAAACGATGGCTGTGATCCATGAATGTGGTTACGAGTTGCTGCCTCACCCACCTTATTGACCGGATTTAGCCCCCTCTGACTATCATCTCTTTCCAAATTTAAAAAAACACTTGGTGGGATCAAAATATTCGACTAGAGAAGAAGTGATAGTCGCAGTTAATGACTATTTTGACGACCTTCTGGAATTTTTTTTTTCGAGGGTATAAACTGGTTGCAGGTCAGGTGGAAGAAGTGTGTTGATCTAGATGGAGACTATGTCGAAAAATAAAAATAATTTTGAACCCACTTTTCTTTCATTTTCACGGTCGGGCTTAGAACTTTTGGATTCACCCTCGTATCTAAGAAATTGGTAAATAAATTTACAAGGAACAGGTCTGTTAATATATGAATTTCTTTGAGTTTTTTTTTTTACCAATACCAGTGCTTCATATCATAAATTGCCCGAATTGCTCTCTTTTGCAAAACAAAGACTGCGTCTATACCCCACAACAGCATGCCGTATGACATAATTCTGTGAAAGTAACTAAAATAAACTAATCTAGTCTTGAAGTATCTACATCAGTGATTTGCCTTATGCGTCTATAAGCGTATGCGGCTGAACTAAATCTACCACAGAGAGCTTCTACATGGGGACCCACTGAAGACGAGAGTTCATCATAATTCCTCAAAACTTAGTTTCGTTAACTTTAGCTTGGGCCCCTGCAAAAGCAAATTAACATCCCTTTGAATAACATTTGGTAACGTAAACTTTATACATCTTATAAATTATTTGCCGTGAACCAATCAAGAATCAGTGATAGAGTTGTATTCGCGTCGTCAAGGATATCTTTATGTCTACTCACTTTAAAAATAAGAGACGTGTCGTCTGCGAATAGTACTATCTTAGATAAGTCTTTAACTAAATAAGAAAGGTCATTTATGTAAATTAAAAACAACGCCACAATATGGAACTCTGCGGGACACCCATTTCAACCAATTCTCCAGATAACTTTAAACTTAAACTTAGGTTAGGCATCAAAAATCTATTTAAATTGTTTTTAAAATGTATTTAATAAGTAGTTAAACATTTTCGTACCTTATTTTTCTTGTGTGCCAATAAACGATTTTTATTTAAATTATTTATTTATTTACTTTACCCCCTTAATAAAGCAGATACTGAAGACTTTAATTTTAGTTTTAGTGATGTCAAAACTAAATTTTCTTCATTGGAAAATAGTCCTTAGGTTTTAGGAACAGAAGTTAAATTACTTTAGAAATTTTCAAGTTTTGACAGCACTATAACTAAACTTAAACTCTTCAGAATCGCCTTTAATGTTTACTTTTTGAATTCGATCACCAAAGTATGTCTTCAATCACGCCAAAGATTTACCCTTCACTCCATAATGATCCAATTTACAGTGTTTCACGATTAACGCAATCGAAAGCTTTTGAGAGGTTACAAACCACACCGAACGCATCCTGCCTTTCCGCCCAAGCATCAAATATGTGCTTGACTAAAGCAACTCCTGCATCTGTCGTTGACCTCCCCTCTAGTGAAACCATAATGTTCACAGTGAAACAAAATGAGATAATAATTGATTAAAACGATTTTTTCGAAAATTTTACTTGGTTTCCGGCTGTTTTGTTTTGTTTTCCATGAACTGTTTTCCATGAAACGGTAACTGTTTATTTATAGAAAAGTGTATAAACTTATTCTTCTTTACATGAACGACGTCTGTATACCTCTCTTTTTTTATTTCCAGTATAGACAAGTTAGATAACGAGCATAAAAACGAGGCAATATACACGATATCCTGACAGCTAAATTTGATGGTGTTTCATCAAGTTTTGCTTTTTGGGCTATGATAGAGACGTAGTTAGATGTCGCTATGAAAAAAACAAATATGAAGAAAATAAACTTTTGACTTCACATTCAGTTTTTACCTTTTGTATGAATCTTAAGAAAAATCCAGGCGTAAGGGGCCCTCTTAACTCAGCAAAATTTAAGTGGAACACGATTATGAAATTTCTTTTTATTGAAAATATTGTAATCACACAGGGATTAATTCTAAAAGCATTATAAAATATTCAAAATATTAACAAAAAACTGATCTAACTAAACATTTCATCATACGTGTCAGGATGCTGTCGTTTTAAGTGGGCTTTGAGTCGAGTTTTCACTGTAAACAACCTGCTACAGACGGAACAGGCATGCTTCTTACTATCATCGTGTATAACAATATGCTTTCTCAAGATCCTAACGGTTGTGAAACCCTTGCCGCACTGACTGCATTTGTGTGGTCTTTCTCCAGTATGTTTAAATGAATGATCTAGGAGATGCCCACGGGACCCGAAACCTTGTTTGCAATATTGACATTGGAATTCTTTTGTATGCGCCGCCTTATAATGAAAGTAGTAAACCGTCCTAGTTTCAAAAATTTTATCGCATTCTGTGCAGGGATACGTCTTCTTTGAATGCCCATGCATTTCGACCATATGTCGCTCTTTGGCTTCCCAGAATATGTAACGTTCTTCGCAATAGATACACCGGAAAGGCATGCAAGCCTTGTTTTCCCGAACATGTGCTATTTTCGCTTCTTTAGATGGAAAACTTCCTTTGCATGGTTTGCAGTAGTGCTTATTATTTTTAGAATGTTTCATTATAGTATGATCGTTCAATCCATTCGATGTCTCGAAATTTTTACCGCAAACATCGCAAGTAACTCTTTTAAAATGCGTTCCCGAGTGTCTGGATAATTCCCGTAATCCCGTGAATTTCTTCTCACATATAACACAGACATAGCGATCCTTCACTAGTTTCATAGGCACGAGTGAGAAATTCGGCCTTGCTTCTATGTTAAGATCATGTTCATCTTTCAAATGGTTCGACAACATCTCTAGTGAATCAAACAATTTTACGCACAAGTTATTATTACATCGGAGACCAGTTATATCAATTCGAATTACTCTTTTCCTAGACAGCGCGGCAGATCTATCTACTTCTTTATGTTGACAATCAACATGGTTTCGAAAATCAATAGGATCTTCAAAATCTTTGGCGCAAAACGAGCATTTCACCAAGTTACGTCCAGTCAGTGTGAACGGGTATGCCGTGGAATGCTTTAATATAATCATGGAGTTGGCCCTTGCAGCTTCCAAAGTAGTCTCTTCATCTTCGCCTAAAAAAGAGACGAGATTATTTTATTTTTTTGTCAACCTCCAGGTATTTTCACAATTAAACATCACAATAAAGAATTTTTTAAAAAGGTAATTTTATATTTACACTAGCGACCCGCCCCGGCTTCGCACGGGTGCAATGCTGATTTCTAAATATACTATAGTATTTAAGGTACTTAATTGGATAAGGATTCGGCTCGTTTCTCATTCTTTGATGGCACGCGCGAATCAAAGAGAATTGTGTGTGCTGTGTGCCGACTGCGCACTGCATAGCCGCGGCCAGAGACGCGGGGCGCGGAGTGCGGTGGCAGGCGGCGCGGCGGGCCCGGCGAATCAAAGTACTCTTCGCCCCGCTAGCCCCGCACCCGCGATGCAGTTGCCTGATTTCGGCTACCCAAATAATAACCGGTTAAATAAGGGTTAGAAAGATTTCGGTTGTATTAACCTGTACCGAAATTCTGGACACGGATTTGTCTTCTTACAATGATCGTGTATTTCGATTAGTAGTGGGGAATAAAACGTGAAGCGTATAAAAATAGCGCGCTATTTCCTTTTAACGAATAACGCGCGCTATAAGCCATCGCGTTTCGAGCTATTTTTTAACGAGGTTCGACATAGCACGCTTTGCTTAGCAGCAGCAGATCCCGGAACGGAAGCCACGCGTTGCGACCGACACGCACCCTGACCCTGCACCTGTGCCCCGCGATTCGGATACGGCGCATAGCAACAATATTTCGCGCGTTTTTGGATTTATTGTTTATTTTAACGATTAGTACCAAAAAGCTTCGGCTTGTTAATGAATGTAAATCGATGCCTTCAGTAAAAAAAAGTAGTAATGTTTTTTCAAAACAACCACATTAGTTTCTCCCTCGAGTAAGCTTAAGTCGCTTAAGCTTCAAAACAACAAACAGTCATGCTTTTTCATTCGTTTAAACTATGGACGTAATTGTAAAATATAACGTTATGATACAGCTGAAAAAATAGCTCGCTATTTAAAAGTAGCTTATAGCGTTAACAAAATATAGCCGTTATGCACAACACTAATTTCAACCATATGTCGCTCTTTTGCTACCCAAAACATGTAACGCTATCCACCGTACACGCACACGTAGGGCGCGCATGCCTTGTTTCTCGAACGTGCGCCATTGTAGCTTGTTTAGAAGAAAAGAATCTGCAGTAGTTCTTAATATATTCAGAATGTTTTCTTATCTCATGTTCGTTAAGTCTTTGTCAAAATATTTACCGCACTCGTAGCACGTTACTGTTTTGGAATGCGTTCCGGAACGTCTAGGTAACCCGTGAATTTTTTTCCACATACCACGCAAACAAAGCGATCCCTTCCCTAGTTTCATTCATGTAAAACGCATCTTATATTGCGAGCTTCTCAGTGGAAAACGCAAACAAGGCAGAACTGCCTGCCTCAGGTTTAAGGACGTGCAGAAACGCCACATGAAAAGTTGCAACATAGAACATTTGACATGGGAGGACCAGGCTGAAGACCGAGCTGTGTGGCGGCATACAGTCAACACTAACATCTTCGAGTTCGAGGCTAAACGAAGAGCTGCTCTTGACGCCAGACGTGATGAACTCCGATGTAGACCACCAGCTGCCATACAATACAACTACCACAATGGAAAACTTACAGTAGCCTGTGCAACCGCACTTTCACAAACAAGATAGGCTGCATAAGTCACATGAGGGCACATGACCGACGCTCTTCACAGCCGCAACAGTCGCCGTGACCTTTGATTAATTTAGTGAAGATGCGGTATAACCACAACGCGGTTGGATCCACAAATACAGGTCCAGTGGGCCTATCTTTGTTTAGTAGTACTCCAGGCGGCGTTTGTGTGCACGTAATTGAAAACACCTTTACTTGTGCTATAAAATCCAGAAAAAACCTGCAGATATGCCTTCTTGTGCATTTATCGGGTGTACAAATCACTCAAGGACGAAAAACAAATTTCATGGCATCACCTTCCACTCGTAAGTACACGAAAACCAGAAAATTTCCTTGAATTAGTTTCTTTTTGTTTTGTTTACACTTCGCCATTTGCAGAAAAGGACGGTAATATTCAACATAAATGTGTGCGACTAGTTCAGTTGCGTTAGCGGCGACAGTCGTTCTCTTGCATGCCACGTCACGTACAGAGCCACAAACTTATCTGTTCCGGTGGGCCAAACTAAAATGGCTTCTATATTCACTGCATGACAGTCTTCGCCGCCGGAACAGATATGTTTGTAGCTATGTAATCACACTAGACTTCACCGCTCGGCTCAGCTCGCCTTCTGTCGGTTTTGTAACGAACCGAGCCGACCAAGCAATATACTGTCTTGCTAGCTCAAAAGTCTTGTATCGTCAATCTATCTCTTTCGCTGGTGGTATCACGAAATACCTGTCCCATTTCTTGAATCAGTCGATTAAGGGCGTTACAAATCTTCACTAAATTAATCATAGGCCGTGACCGAACTTGGTCGGATGAATCAAAGGTTCAAAATTGTTTGCTTTTCCAACAAAAAGTTCTGTGCACGCCACTGGGTTCAAAGGGTTTAGCGCAAAACAAACGTTAAAAATGTATTACGTCCAGTCAGTATGAATGGATATGCCGTGGAATATTTTAATATAATAATGGAGTTGGCCCTTGTAGTTTCCAACGTGGTCCCCTGATCTTGGCCTAAAAAAGACATTTTATTTTCTTTGAAAACTTCCAAGGGCTTTTTAATTAAATTTATAAGCAAAATAAACAGAAAAGAAAAATTTACTAACAAAGAAAATGCGAGAGCTATTTGCTCTTATCACAAATTGCTAAAATTTTCTTCAAAATGATGCGATAATAAAGAATCAAATATACTGAAAAAGAGTCAAAGTACCTGGAATAGAATAGCTTGTATTTTTGACGAGCGGAGTGCATCCCACATCCGATATCGTATCAATGCACAAAAGAGTTTAATCGTATCTATCGTATATATCGTCCGTGCAAAGGTCCTCGTTACTCCAGCAGGAAAGACCCGCAGTGCGAGAGGGACGAAATCGGGAAAAAATTCCATGATGTCGGTTTTAAATTAACACAAAATTAACTAAAATAGCCATGAAAATTTCCATAACCAGTAATTTAGGTATTGTTACAACCCATCTAAATAAATATTTGTGAAGTATGTATGCTATCCCAATTTGTCAGAATATCAAAAAAAGTGTAAATTTAAATCTCATTTCAATCATTATTTTCCATCGAGTGAAATTCCTCCAATTGCGTTTCTGATAGTCCAAAATATAGAAAAAGAACCCAAATTTGTTTTATTAATTTATTTAAATTGGGGCTTCTTTTGAACAGCAGATAAATAACTTCAAAAAGTTTAAATTTTCACGATATACCCCCTTAAGGTTAAACGTCAGTAGCGTAGCGCAAAGTGCATAACTTAACTTTGTTTTTCTTATTCAAAAATATAAATTTGAAAAATATATTGGTCTGTGGCATTTGACGCAAATTGTACAGTATTAGTGAGGTTTTTAAAGAATGAGTTTGAAATTGTACACACAATTAGTCATGATCTTCTCAAAACCAACTTAAAATGCTGTTTTAACTTTGTTTGGACAAGATCATGAGTAAATGTGCATTAAATTTCAAAGTCATGCTTTATAAACCTCACTAATACTGAACTATTGGCGTGAACTGCCACAAATCAAAATATTTTTTTATTTTTAACTTCTAAGCAAGAAATACAAAGTTAAGAGGCTATGCGAATTTTATTTTTGAATTTTTTGTCACTGTCACTCCAAGCGAAAAAACGAACAGTGCGAGAGGGGCGCATTCAGGGCGAAAGGGAAAAAAGTTAGTTTTATATTGGCAAAATTTCCAAAATCAAATATCTAGATATTGTTGAAACCCATTTATTAAAACATGTTTCGAGTTCTGTATATGGTTCCTATTCGTCAAACGAGGAGAAAAAGTGTGTTTGAAGACCTCATTTCAACAATTATTTCTATCGAGGAAAATTTATCCAAACATGTTTTCCAATTTCAAAACCCTAGATTATACAGGGTGGAAAAAATGTAAGGGCCCTGGAGGGGAACTACCTTAAATCCTTTAGTTAGCTCATTTTACTGAAAGGAAACATTCCTTTATTTTTTAAAAGAAACAAAACTGCATTCAAAGATCTTCTAAAATTTGCTTTGCTTCTAAAATCACCCGGGAACTGAACCAATTAAAAATATTAAAAAAAAACCCGCGCTATTTTATCATACGAATCGATAGTATTATTGTTCAGGATAAAATTTGTCTACTAAACTAAAGTCTTACACTCATCTGTTGAGCGAGATACCCATGAAATTGAATATTTATTACAAGTTCTTTATTAACAATACCTAGTACTGTTCACTTGTAAAGTAATAATAATACGCCATTATTATACAATGACAGCACGGAATGAAAACAAAACAAAATTTGAAATTCGAACGAATACTTTTATCGATTTTAAAAATGTTGAAAGTTATGGTTCGAACTTCAAATTTGTTGCTCCGCGTTGCAAAAAAAATACGTTCCTTTTTTAAACTTTTCGTCAGTACGCCTAGTGCAAGAAGTAATTGTGCTGTGCATAGATTTATTATTACCATTTAACGATTTTCTTATTGAAGTCTTCAACAAGGTACTTAAGATAAATAACATTAGCAAGCTTGTACTTCATACGATGTCTTTGGATGTAAGAGAGATAAGAAAATTATAACTTGTCATTTACTTGTTACAAGTGAACAGTACTAGGTATTGTTAACAAAGAACTTGTAATAAATATTTAATTTCATGAGTATCTCGTACAACAGATGAGTGTAAGACCAAATTTTTATTAGACAAATTTTATTGTGAACAATATCCTACCGATTCGTATAATAAAATATCGAGGGTTTATTTTTTTAATTTTTAGTTGGTTCGATTCCCGGGAGAGACAAGCGAATTTCAGAATATCTTTGAATGCAGTTTTGTTTCTTTTAAAAAATAAAGGAATTTTTCCTTTCAGTAAAATGAGCTAACTAAAGGATTTAAGGTAGTTCCCCTCCAGGGCCCTTAAATTTTTTCCACCCTGTATAGTCAAAATGCATATACCAGAAATTTATTAAAATTTTCCGTGTATTTCAAGAAATACACAATAAAGAAGCACATCGTGTCGAGTTTCATAGCCCTTGCCACAAATATCACAGATGCTTCGAAAGAAATGAGTTCCAGAATGTAGGTAAAGTTTCTTAAGACCTGTAAACTTTTTGTCGTAAATCAAGCAACCGAATCTCCCAACATCCAATTTGATCGGCACCAAGCGTATCTTGTTTCCAAAGTTGTACATTGTGGTCAGTATGTAGATGTTTCGCTAGTTGCTCAAGACTCGGGAATATTTTTGAACAAAGCTTGCATTGCAATTCCGTGATATCGACTCTGCTATGCGAGCACGTACGCGTCGATTAGATAAATTTGACGGATAGAATCGATACATTTTAAACAATAATCCTTATTGCAATGAAATAAGAGTTACATTTTTATTTATCGAATCGATGTCGAGTCGATACCAAGTGCATGCTAGTTAGTACCCCTCGATATAAGACTGGGCTTCGGATCTGTCGATATCTCTATAAGCTCGGTCCATGTGTGATCTAAAGTCAGATGGGTCTTCAAAATGTGTTTCAAAAATGTATATCAAATCATTTATTATCTGCATCTGTGGCTACAAACTAAAATATATACAAATTCATTACAAAATTAAATCTTCACTTTGTACTGTCCTGTGGCACTTGTCCGCGGAAGCGACGGAACACCACGCCCTGCGGCCAAAAGTTTTCCTCCATGACGAGGTGTAGAAAGCAGTCCGGTACTCGGACCACAAACGCCAAAAAGTTGACGTTGCGGTGCGACTCCAGCAACTGCACCCTCGGCGGTTACCCTGTCTTTTGGTGCACGTACTCCGCAATGTCATCCGCCTTAGTGGTGTAGTGCAGGCGGGAGATGTACACAGGCGTTTTCGGCTTAGCGGCACGCAACTTAAAGTTGGGCTCTATAGGAGCTTTGCCACAGCGGTTCTGGGTCGCTCGAAGTTGGCACTTCCTCCTTTGTAGTCACGAAACGATCCTCATTAGCCCGGTTCAATGCCTAATATTATGCTTTCCGGCTTGCAACAAGAACGGGCATGCTGTTAATTGTGCAATATTAATTTGGCATTATTCTCGCCCATTTCTTCGTCTAGAACTTCTTCAACTTCTTATTATGATTTAATTTATGTAACTATAAAACAAACATTTATTTATAGGCTATTAAACGATTCTTACGTAATTGTTAAAAGTACCTGTTATTGATTGGAATGGTGCCAAGTTTTACATCGCATGTTTCCCTAAATGACGATTGAGGCGAGAAGTGGTAGCGAACTTCAAGCCACAATGCATACAGACCAAGCAGTCTTGAGAATGGCTCAATTTAAAGTGATCATAGAAGGCCCTGCGGTCGGTAAAGCTAATATTGCAATCGGAACATTCGTAACTGGATTTAGTAAGCCCATGAGATTCAACCATATGCTTCTGTTTTAATTCCCACGTCGGGAAGCGGTCTGCGCATGATGTACAGCAATGAGCCATGCAGCGTTTCTCCGTCCTTTGATGCTGGTGTTTTGCTTCTAACGATGGAAATGTTTTATTGCATCGCCTACACGTCGCTTTATATTCGAGATCGTGTCTCGATCTGACATGCTGTAGTAAGCCGGTGCTAGCAATGTAGCTTTTACCGCATATTTCGCAAACGTATGTCAGGAAATGGGTTATTGTGTGCTTGTTCAAATGAAGTAAAGATGGCACGTTTTTAGAACAAACTGCGCAGGTCCATTTATCTTTTTCTAAGCGATACGGCATTACACCTAGACCGTTATTCGGTTCTATAGCTTTATTGTGAACCATTTTTAAGTGATTCGCTACATCATCTAACGTGAAATGTTGTTTTAAACAAATTCGGCACCGTAAGTTTCTGAGGTCGGTTTTTATGAATTCATTTTTGGGAAGTTTCACAAATGCCATGTTTAAACTGAAAGTTTGGTGCTCTTCTTCCATGTGATCTCTGAAGAGTTTTGGATCATCGAAAATGTCGCGGCAGTAAACGCATAATATCGATTTGACATTTACTCTGAAGGGATAAGCCGTTGTGTATTTTACAATGATTTCAGCGTTCCTCCGGGCCGGATCGCATTGTTTTTCGTCTAAAAAAGAAAAATATAGTTGTAGTCCACTAACATGGGCATACTTCACTAAGTCTACTGCTTAATAATTCATAAATTCCATTTAGCGCGAAATTACCTTAGGATTACACTACTAGTTTCGATAAGAGTAATGTGTATTCTTCACTACCCGATGCTGTAACAGGTGACGGTAGGGCATAATGGTCTTTGACTAGCTTTGAATACACTAGCGTCCTCTAGGCGCCAAGTGGCTCGCTGTTAAGTGGGTATCTATATCATTGCAGATTTAGGATTACAGTTGAAAAGTAGAAGGCACATTTTAGGCGCTACGGAAAAAAAATCGACACTTTTAGAACTCGCAAATCTACTTCAGTAAATAATGTATTATTTTGATGAAATAGTATATTATTTTTGTAATCTTTTTCTATGGATCTTTTAAACAGAACGCGATTGGAGAAATTCGGATCGATAGAAATATTTATTGAAATGAGGTCTTTTTCGACGTCAATTCTTCTGGTTTGACAATTTAGAATGACATATGGACTGCACTTATATTTTATTAGATGGGTTTTAACGGTATCTAGGACCTATTTAAACAACATTTTGATAGCAACTTTAATACATTTTATATTAATAAAAAACCGACTTTTTGCTACTTTTCCACGAATTCGTCACTCTCGCACTGAGGGTTTTTTCGCATATGGAGTAACAGGGACGCTAAAACTTTTACATATCGGCTTGATGAATGAACGCATCAACACAATTGATGACTGATGTATGTTGAGTGAATTTATCAATTCCGGTCCATGAACGTAGATGATACAAAAGATAGACAAGTATTGTACGTTTACTGCATTTTACGTTTTTAAAAGCTCTCTTTATCTTTGATTCGATGATTGAAAATTGACAAGTAAAAATCTTGTGCGTGATATTCAATATGCGGCAAATAATACAAACATTGCGAAATTCGTACTTTAAGAATTATATTTGAAAAACCTACCAATAGACATCTATTGAATCACATAGATAAATGGGTAGATTCATAAATTAATATTTACACATAGGACATTGTCAGAGTACACGGGTCAGGCTATGCCTGTATTGGGGTCACTGATTTTTTTCTTGCATTAGCTTGAGACTTTTTGTGAAATGTTTTTTTTATTTAATTTCTTGTGCTAGGGCTACACCTGCGTCGTAGCGGGCTAAAATGTACTATACGTCTGAATTAAGAATGTGATCGCACGCGTAGATAACTTCACTGATGACAGTCCTATTCTTAATTGAGACGCATAATAGATTTTTCAATGCATGTGCTCGTAAAGGCCCACTTTTTATGCATCAAAACCGAACAAAAAGTCGATTATTTTGCCCTAGGGCTTTATTTTTATTTTTTTTTATTTATTTATTTACAATGGTTGGCTAACCTGTAGACTTTCCTGTGTACCATAGATGTTATACTTTTTTTTCCACTGTTTAACGGCTCTGGATACAGTCCTTTTGAGCCAATTATAATTAAAAGTTCACAAGATTATATTTGTTTTCATTTCCTCACACTGTATTGAAAAACGTAGTATGATACACGGGCGTAAAAGCAATAAATTACTCGGTTACGTTTAAAACACTCGCTATGCTCGCGTTTTAAATCGTCCTCGTAATTTGTTCCTTTGCGCCCTTGTAGCATAAACTACTATTAGAGCGATACAACGCTAGCATTAAAACAATGTACCTATGTATATAAATTCAATTGATTTACCTAATGACTTCATAGTAACGGTTTCACTAAACTGACTAAAGTCGGTTCCTGGTAGTTTCATGGCGCTCACCTTGAAAAGTCAAGCTATGCAAAACAGTTGTCGATGTATTTCAAATTATTCCTGTTTTTTCGGATATAATTCAAAACACATACTAGCTGCAAATAGTCAATATTTTATGTAGACTTCAGACGTAAAATCTATCAAATATTTCGTGTTCACGTGACATTACAGAAGGGTCTTAGACAATCCATGAACCGTCTCCAAATGCCGCTGCCTAGCTCTAAAGTCAGGGAACCTATCTGGGCACTGCGTACAACAGTAGGGCATGCATTTCTTTTCAATCCTTTTATGCTTCTCTTTAGCTTCCATTGAGGGAAAGAAATTGTTGCACCTCTTACAGTATGCTTTGTATTCTTGATGCTTCTTTCTAAAATGTGAAAGCAATCCTGTAGTGGCAACGTAGCCTTTAGCGCAAATATGACAAACGTAGTTTAAGAAATGCGTGATTGTGTGCCTGTTCAAATGAATAAGAGACGGAGTGATTTTACCACAAACGGCGCATTTGCAAACGTCTTTCTGCAGCATGTAAGGCATAACCCCTAGCTTCTGTTGCAAGTCCATTCTTTTTTCATGCTGCTCATTCAAATGTATAGCAACATCTTCTAATTTATCAAATTCCGCTTGGCATATTCTGCATCTTAAATTTGTTAGGTCAGCCTTAATGAATTCTGATTTAGGAAGCCCGCTGAATGCCACTTGGACCTTGCATCTAGCATGTTCTTTTTCCATGTGCTGCCTGAATTGGTTAGGGTCATGGATAAGATCGCTGCAATAAACGCAGAGGATAAATTTACCGTTTACGCGGAAAGGGTACGCGGTTGTGTATTGTATTAGTAGCTCAGAGTTAGCCCTCGCTGGGTCAAAGGAACCCTCCGCTAAAAAAGAAGAAAAGATTCCTTTGTACTTCTTTATAAATTATCATACAAATATTTATACGTTGAAGTTGTGGTATTTCTTTTTGTTTCTTAATAGATAATATCTTATTGATAATCTGGTTAGTTAGCAGATACTGCTTCAGTCGAAGTGCGAGATAATAGTATAAATTCAACGGAGTTTCAGAAGTTTCGTGTGATGTTTAAGAATAGATAGTGTTGCTTTAACAGCAAGAGTATAGTTACAACAAAGTTAAGTTTTCAAGTTAAGATGTCTCACTAATTACGAAAATATCCAAGGTATCAAGAAGCGATTTTGTAAGTGAAAATTACTTGATCTATATTGCTACTCTTGGGTAATAGGTATCATTATTATCCATTTGTAAAGATTTTCAATCACACATCGCTTTTTGAAAGTAACACTTTCGAAATAGAAGAAATTGGAAATCATACACTGATTTCTTTACTGCACCAAAGGTATACACGCGATAAATATGTATTTCTTCTAATTCTCCAGCATTTCACTACAAAACAATACTAGCTTCATTTGAATATGTCTTCACAATTGATTTTGAATGATTTGCAATATATAGCCACAAATTATAACTAACTGTAATAACAGAGCTTTAGAGAATTTTGTTCAATGCATGTTCGAAAGACCCTGCCTCAAATAAAAAAAACAAATTTAAGTCATACTGTACATTCCAATGATCATCATTAAAAAAATGTATCGATGACTATTGAAATTACGTAAAAAAGCACCTCCCTGATGAAACTTAATAGTATTAAAAAGTTATGGGAGAAGTAAATTATTTTTCACATTATTTCAAGTAGCGGAACAAAATTTGTTCAGTATGATCACTTGGACATGTAGTTTAATAACCCAGTGTTATCTTGTGTTATGAGCAGGGATAGGATAATCGGATCGATATGTACCTAAAGTTGGAAAAACTGACTGCCTTTTACTCTGTTCGGCCTAAATAAGCTTGGCATTTTATAAATTCCTGTGTATTTTATTTTATTTATTTAGATTGCCCGTCGCATATCTATTAAGTCATTACACTATCGTAACGTTTTAAGTAATTCCATAATTTTGGGATTTTTACTATCAAAAAATAAATATTATAAGAATCCGACTCCACAACTACAAACTTTTTCAACGATTTTCCCAACTTTAGGTATATATCGATCCAATTATCTATCCTAAGTTATGATACAAGATAATACTTAGAGGTTCTAAACTATAACCAGATATTAGTTTAAGTCAGGATCTTCAGAATTACAAGTTAAGAAACTCACCGGGTTTATTTAATTTCTTCTGTTTTCTCACTCTTTCTTCTCTCTATTGACGACCGCGACGGATTCCAAGGGATCTATATTATTTTTGTTCTTTATGCAAAGTTAATTTTGAAAAGAGTCCATTTGTATATTTACTTGCTTTGTTATATATATATATATATATTCTTACGAATATTAAAGTAGAAATTGAATAAAAAATAAAATTTTCGATATATATTTCGACCCACTTGGGATCGTCGTCAGTCGAATACGAATACAGTCAATTCGACTGACGACGATCCCAAGTGGGTCGAAATATATATCGAAAATTTTATTTTTTATTCAATTTCTACTTTAATATTCGTAAGAATCTGTATATATATATATATAATAAAACGGTTAAAAAAAAAAGCTTTTGAAGCAAAAGTATTTATTATCATATATTTACTTGCAAAACAAGAATGAAATTAATTAGGAAACTATTTCTTTTTTTAATAAATCTCGTTAGTATGTAGTGGCAGGTTACATTTATGAGGAAAGTAATTTTTTACTACTGTAAATTTTACAGAAGAAAAAGGGGAAAACGAAAATAATTGTTTCATAATAAAAAATAAGTCTGTAAATGTTGAGTAGACGATCTAAAAGGTGTACAGAACAAAATTATAGTAATACACTGGCTTGCAATGAATGTAATTTAATTAAAATTATTATTTAGTTGCATTTACTTAAAAATACTGTGTGAAAATTGCAAACCAATGTAAGATCCCTGAAAAAAAAAACACATTCAGATTCCATCTTCGATCAAGCAAACATATACCCGTTATTTCATACCGAATCAAAATAACTTGATGTAAGATGGAAAAAAATAAACACAATATGGCTAAAACTAAATAGGTAGTTCTCTAAGCTCTGCTTTTGTTTTTTTTTTTATCTGACATATCCAAACGAACAAAATCGGCAAAGGAAAACCCGCCATGACATGTGGCAGTTTTACTGTGTCGATACTAACGCACATGCAATGTTTTATAAATACGCTTGACAGGTTTCTTGCAAAAATATATTCTTTGTCATCAATAAAAAAAAAAAATGTTGTGTTAAGGCCTTTCAGAAACGAAAGTCTCAACTGTTTAAAAAAAATTGTGGTTGATTTTGAAGGCTGGTTTTAATTTTAATAAATCCCTTATAAATGCGAATGTGTGTTTGTTGATTTGTCCTTCTTTCACTTAGCAATAGAGCAACTGATCGACGTGATTTTTTGCATAGGGATAGTTTATGAGCCGGAATGAAGAGTGACATAGGCTACTTTTTATTCCGAAAAAATGCAAACTAAATCAGCGCGGGCGAAGCCTCGGGTAAAAGCTAGTAGTACATAAGCTGAGCCGACGATTGCAGTTTAGTACAATTCAATAATGGAAACGCATTTAAAGAATTATCAGCATTTTTGTACAGCAAAAAATTCTGGACCGATCAAACCATGAATGACTGCATAAAGGTCATCGCACATGACAACGGATCGGCACCAGACCACCTGAAAATAATGCATTGAAATATGAGCTTTAAATCGTATTACGTAAGTGACATGTTTGTACTTGTGGACGGAGGGGGGACTACACGTGGCCCACGCATCATACACTTGCAAAATGTTACCTAAGTAACAAGATTTAAAGGTCATATTTCAATACGTACTTAGAGGTGGTCCGGTGCCGAGGCGTTATAATTTGCGACGGTCTTATAGTATATTTCGAAACCGATACTATGACATTACAAATTTTGTGTAGGGAGTTGTAGTAGAGAGGAGTACACCAAGAATACAAATCATTGTCTGCTATAATTTTTCGGCTTCTTAACTAAGTTTTGTAGTAACATGTATGTATCGTGCGTATTTAAACGCCTACATTTTATTTTTTGTCTCTGCTTTGCTAGGGTGAAGTGTAGTGTTTGTGTAATTTTTTTGCAGAAAACCTGTCAAAGAACATGCCAGATCAGAGAGATGCCTTGTATGCATTAGAGTAAAAATATAGTTGGTTTTCAGAAAAACCATTCGTAGCTCGCAAAATCTTCAAAATGTAGTATTAAAAATAAATAGATTTTCATACCCAAAATACAATTGTCATCCAATTTTACCATCAGTGACATAATGGAAGCTTCACAAAAAAAAAATTAGGCTCATAGCAGACAGAAATCTTTTCCAAATAAGATTCTTTGTTAAGAATTCACTTTAAAACAATTAAGAAATCAGACATGGCAACTCCCATTCCTGGCTTCATGGAGTTTGATCATTCAAACCTACCTTTTTTCTTCTTCTCAGATGTTGACTTGGCCTTGCTGGCCGATGCCTTGGCCTCTGTGATCTTGGCTTTCTTGGCAGGTGAGCTTTTGGCCTTGGCGGCTGACTTTCTCTTTTCAGCCACTTTGGGAGGGTCCAAAAAGTCAAGGAGGTCTACCTCCTCCTCTTTTTTGGGGACCTTAGATGCCAGTTTTGTTAAGGGTTGATCGTCAACTAGAAAGAAACCAGGATTCATTAATATAATGCGAGTTTTTAAGGTTAATTACTAAACAATATGAATACTATACATTAATATAAACCAACATTCTATTTGGAAGATTGTTATTTATAAAAAATGTATACATCGACATGACATCCCCTTGACTTAGCCATGGTTGGGTATAAAAGACTAAATGGATACAAAAGTTTAACCAAAATATAAGACTTCCCGATGCACCTGCGTTGTAGACTAATTTTAGTAGCGCAGGAGGCTTCAATCTACCAAAGGCAAAGTAGAGCTCATGGCACATACACATTGTTCACATTTATTTAACTCTGAAAGCTGTTCTACGTCCAAAACTTAAAAAACATTTTCATGTCATGTACATGCCCTACAATGGTAAGCGGGACTATCAATGACAAGCAAAACTCTAGCATTAAATCTTGCAAATAAGTTCATTACAATGTTTTCAATGCAAGTAATCGTAAAGGCCCACTTTTTATGAATCAAAACCGAAAAGAAAGTCAATTATTTTGCCCTAGGGCTTTATTATTATTTTTTATTTACGAGAAGTTGGCTAACCTGCAACCTTTCCTGTGTACCATAAATGTTATACTTTTTTTCCACTTTTTAACGGCTCTGGTTACAGTCCTTTTGAGCCAATCATAATTTAAAGTTCACAAGATTATATTTGTTTTATTTCCTCACACTATGCATTGAAAAACTTAGTATAATCCACAGGCGTAAGAGCAATAAATTACTCGGTTACATTTAAAACTTTATTCCTTTTCGCCCTTGTAGCATAAACTACTATTACACTGTTGATTGTTGGCACTTGGTGGAACTTGCAATACATAATGAACAGAAAATCACTTGTACTATGACACTGTCATGGATCGCACTGGCTGATGTAAACTATTTATTGTGTAATCAAGATCTTATATTAATTCCTTTGATAATGCTATAGAAGCGAAACCGGTCAGGAAGTATTAAATAAATTTGTGGAATAGTACAAGTGATTTTCTGCTCATTATGTTCATTAAAGTTTGTTTACACATTCGGCTACTGTTGGTAACAGGGCTGAACTTTTCTGTGCAAACGAAAACTGCCGATCGTACTTATATTTTGGGTATAACTGTACCAATATTGTTTGGAAAATTGTTCATTATAATCAGTATAACAGCTGTCAGAAGTGGAGCTAATCAATTAATTCATCATTGATCTGAGCATCTCTACGAGTATAACATTCAGCTTGAATGATAAACTAGTGACTGCATCTTTTTGGGGTTTTGAGGTCAGTCTATTTACAAGATACTGAGAGATTTTGGCCAAATTACTTACTGTCATCATCGTCATCTTCATCGTCATCCGGAAAGTCATCGGGCAGCCCATAGTCTTCATCTTCACTTTCTTCCTTCTCTTGTTTGACATCTTCTAGCTTCACATCCTTCTCTGAGCCCACTGATACTGCAACAGAAATTAATTCAATTCAAATTCAAATTCAAATTCAAAATTCGTTTATTGTTTACAATTCACAGTTTACAGGGTTTGGGACTCCCCTTTTAAGTTTAGTAACCTGTAATAGGAGAGGCCCGCTCATTCTATGGATATGAATTTAAACATTTGTAAACTACGCAAAAATATGACAAATATAATTTAGAAGAAATTGAGACGAATGGTATATACTTAATTAATTGTTGTATATTTTTAACTATATAATTTAATTTCATTTACTTTTTCTGACACGCAAAATTTTGAAAAAATTATATAATATTAATAATAAATGATGAAGGGCAAACAGATGACAAAGAAGTTATATTAAAAAGTGCATGACTCCCTAGCCCTACGACCAAGGTCTTGGGATCAGTAAAAATTACTTCTAGGGAGTGAATACAAAATTATATTTATATATACATGGGTAAGTGTGTATATGCATGTGTGAGAGAGGGTTTGTGTGTGTGAGGGGTGTGGGTGTGTGAGGGTGTGTGTGTGTGTAGGGGGGAAATGAGAGAGGGTGTGATTGTATTGTGACAGAGGGATTACAAGTAATCTAGCTATAAAGCTAGGAGCGGTCTCTTGTAATTAAATCGTTTCTCTGTTCGTACGTCAACGTTTTTAACCATAATACAAGGGTTTTCTTGCATTTATGGTAAGTCATGGTGTAGATTTTCAACACTCTGTTAATCTTGTTGTATAAATGAGTTGATTGATTAGAGAATTGTTTTGAGGCAAAGTCAGTTCTAACTATGTTACTTTTGATAACTGTAAATGGGTTTCTTTTTTTAAGTATGTTTGGGTCTATCGAAATTGTTTTATGGGTTTTTAGTATACAATGTAGTACATATAACTGTCTGAGTGCCACCCCAGACAGTGATACAATATGACAGAATATATAGTGATACAATATGATAGAAACACTTTAATAGTGAGATAAAAAGTAGATAGATTAATAAACTGGCAAATGAAAAAAACATAAGACTCACATTTCAAACAAAGGTTCACACTGTTGTCATTAGACATTAGTCCAGCCATGATTGGCCGACTCAGACACAGTGAATGCTATTTTAGCTGTCGGTCGCTATACAAAATTGTGTTCAACACACATAATAACAGGGTCATTCTTCAGCTCTAATTGTTTGCTGGATTAATTAAACATTTATTTAGCACCATTATAGTTGTTATCAACATAACATGTTAGAGCCAGAGTTTTAAGGGGTTGTGCATGGCAACTTGATGATGATCATTTCTCATTGTTATTGTTCGATACCTCGCGTTCCGTATCGTGGATGAAAAATTTTATGTTGTAATGTTTTCATGAATTTCTCAGCCGCTATATTTTTCCTGTAATCTTTACGTAAGCACGTATTAATTATAATACACATACCAATTACCATGGTTTTTTTTTTCATATTTTTCGGTCCCAGTTTTACAGATAAAGGGGGGATAACAAACTTTTATAATAATGTTATCCTTAAATCTTTGAGCTCATTTTACCCCTTCTTAATCATAAAATTTTCAAGTATCCTACAAACAAACCTGAAACTATTTTAAGGTTATAAGGTGTTGTTTAAACATTCATTTACGATAAGTTATTTGTCTTTGTATAATATTGAGTAAAATATCGACTTTGGGTTTATTGTCCTTTTTGTCTGAGACAACGATACTAAACAACTTTCCCAAAGAAACACCCTCTAAAATGCTTAGTTTGTGAGATATCTAATACCTAAAGGAAACTTACACCCGTGCAGATACACGCGTTACTAGGTATACAGTTCTATCAGCTGATCCGGTGCATTGTACAGATCAAGCCCGTGGCTAGCCGCACTGAACGAATGAATGAATGAATAAACACTTTATTGCACAGAAAATTTAAATAAAACACAGAATACAGAATAACAAAAGGCAAGGGCGGACTTATTCCTTAAAGAAATTTCTTCCAGTCAACCGATGGTGTGTTCAAGTTCACAAGTAAGTGTCACAAGTTCTGAAGACGTTCCCAGACGCACTCATGCTCAAACAAACTTATTACAGCACAATAAGAGTCTACCAGGCTACATCAGTAATTGTCTATACGCTACAGTGATTTAAGATCAGATAAACATAATAAAGATAGTGAGTTATTTTTTTTATTTTCTGTTCGCGAGCAAGGAAGCCTAAAAAGCTACATAAAATAAAATAAATAGAATATTCTCACCAGTCACTTCAGTAGTGGCCGAACACCCCGGCTCCAAATACTGCATGAAAGTCTTCTCACAATCCTGGACTTGTTTCTTGAACTCCGACGCATCTCGGAGTCGGGATATGCATGGCTCGCAGATCAGCCGGCTGTTGCTGTTGGGACCGCCAGCTTGGGAATATGCAATCTGGAGAAAAAAACATGACGATTTGTTCAGCCATTCAGTCGGAGCGTCAATAAGGGGGCGCAATACCTACCCAAGCGCCCAAGCGAAAATTTTCTAAGTCTTTTTCCCATAGTGCCCCCTTTTCTACATTCCAACCAGCCATTCTGCTTTAATAAGAGATTAATCAAAAATTATTCAACATTGACCAAGTGTATAAATTAGTTCTAGAATTCATGAATGAAGAGAACTGAAGTATAGTCTCTCCAAAATTATGAACAATAATGTCAGTAGGATACCCCATAGGCACCTTAATAGTATATTATCCTTGGTCCAGTCAGTAATAAAACTAATAAAATAAAATATCTCCAGACTTGATATTGATTTTAATAAAGCAGACAAATTAAAAATCAGTCTTTCATTAAGTCACGAAAAGAATGATGTGACCTCTTCACTTGGACGGGTTATACTGAAGCCGCTTCAAGAAAATGGACGCTATCAAATGATTTTAAGATGGGCAAACTGTACTTACAGAGACATCAAAAGTATCGCTGAGCATTTCAGAGTAGACTTCTCTCTTTCCCATCCAGAAATATTCAGTAGCTATGTCTTTGTAGCAGCCCTCTGCAAGGCAACAACGGCATACGGTAGCGCCCGGTCGCCATGTAGCACTTTTCGTCGTCATTTTCACTACTATCTTGACCACTTATAAAATAGATAACATAGTTCTCTGCATCAAATAATGCCAATTTTAAACTTGTATTTTACAAATCACGAAAACTGCAAACCGACGCCATCATCTTCATTGAATTATACAAGAAAAAACGACTTCACAATGATTCACACGACACAGCCAACAGCAGACAGACAACGACCGCAACGACGGCAAGCAAAGCAAAGCAGCAACGGAACGGAACGGACAGACGGACGGGTGGACGACGCGCGACGCGGCGGACGGACGCTTGCAAAGTGTGACCACAATCAAAATAACAAAAAAGGAAAAAAAAAAGAAGGAAGTCCGGGACTGCCCTATATTCAAATCGTAGACAGATTAAAATACTTTACTTACCTTAAGCTGGGCCATCCCGCTCAGCTGCCATATAAAGCTCAATGAAAATTGAAATTAAACCACACATCTTAATAGGTATAAGTTTTGCTTCCCCCCCATATCGCTCTCCGACTCATCTCTTATCAAGAAGTGCAAGATGGCGAGATATTAAAAAAGCGCCGAATTTGTAAAAAGGTTTCAGGTAAAAACTGTATTCTATGAAACGGTAACTGTTTATTTATCGAAAAGTCTTACTTACTTAAGTACTTAGTCTTCTTTACATGAACGACGTCTGTATTTCTCTTTTTTTTTAATTATACAACTTGCTAAACTTTGCGTAAAAACAAGGCAATAATCACAATATCCTGAAAGCGATCACGATGGTGTTACGTAGTTAGATATCGCTATATAATAGTTATGAAAAAAATATAAAGACAATAAGCTTTTGACTTCACATTCAGTTTTTACCTTTTGTATGAAATTTTGTTTTTATATAAAGGGGCTTCTAAACAGGATGAACCATTTTGAAGAGGGCATGTGAATAAGGGCTTCAGGTATTTCAAGGATGGACAGATCGCCAGCCTTTAACTACTAAACTCAATAGTTTTTGAAGTATAAGCTTATCCTTTGATTATAAAATAAATATCTTGGGCATAGGGGACTTCTGGTCATTGAGAAAAATCCAAGCGAAAAGGAAGGTCCCTTATATAACTACTTATATAGATTGACAATGATATCGAGAAATATTTGAGAAACAATAAAATAATGTATGTCCCCCCCCCCACCCTAATCTTATCCCCTTATCTTCGAAACTGGTAGACGGAAAATTATGAAAAAATTTCGATTATAGTTCATAACTGGCCAATAACAAGAAGACGGTGGATGTGGTCATCAAATTAAACAAAATAAACACACTCAGCTATCGTGGATAAGTTGTTTATGCATATAAGCAGAAAAAAACCAACCACCATAGTACATACCATGATTATCATTGTGGTTTATTTATAGTGGCCTGAAATTAGCAGCACAATCACGTTTGGAAGCCAATAAAAATTTGCCCCATGATTTTTGACATTTGTTGAGGGTCATTGACCGAATCGATGGTGTTTGTAGCGGAAAATTGTATGTAGTTGATTGTGATCTGATGACCGTACGCTATAGCAATTTAAAAAATGTTAAGCATAAATGAGAAATAAATAAAAAGTAAAATAAATTAAAACATTTTTTAATAAGATTACAATATCTGTATCAAAATGTCGGTATTAAAAAACTGATTGTAAAACAATATAACTTAGCTGTTTTTACTAGCGTTTATTTCGAGAAATCCTCGAAAAACCACAAAAAATGTATGTCCCCTTATCTTCAAAACTAATGGACTGAAAAATAAGAAAAAAATCATGGAAATACATAGTGTTTACGTAAAGATTACATAGTTGTTGAGAAATTCTTGAAAAAAAATGTCAAAAATGATTTTTTCATCCACGATACGGAACCCTTACGCGAGTCTGACTGGCACTTGACTGGTTTTTGTATTTATTCATTGTACTTTGACAGAAGGGTTTCTTTCGTGAATATATTGCACTAAACAAACTTATATAAACCACCTCATAACGTCTTTTAATGAAAGCCATAGGTACAAAAAATATATGTAAAGTGGAGATTACATCGAGCTATTCACATTGGACTTTGTACCTATCTTTTATCCTTCACTATAGGGGCTAATGTACTAGCTTAGAGCAATGGTCTAATAGGAACTGCAAGTGTACCTATAGCTTGATGAAATCTCCATTGTACTGTACAGGCCCGTAGCCAGGGGTACGCCTAGTCTGCCCTGGAAATATTGAGCCTAGACGCTAGCCATTTTATAAAATCATTTCGTTCGAGAACGCAGCTCAGCCTTGGGCCTCGCAAAAGACACTTTAGCTGGAAATCAAAAAAGAGATTCAGTAATAATTTCGTACGAAAACGCTTTCAGCCTACCCTGATTTTTTCTGAGCCTGTCCGTCGGGCTACGGCCCTGGTACTGTAATATAGCTAGGTATACGTGTAGGCTAGGTAACTCTAGGTTTTGAAGTGGATACATCCATGTTCGCGCCACGTATGGGGGACCTATTAAAAATTTGAACGTCAGCCGATTTCACAAAATAATTTCGCAGATCAAGACATTTTCGTATTTAGTACTTGACAATAAAAGATTTGACAGGGAGGTTCTCTCTTGAAAAGAATTTTGGAAAAACTTTTTTTTTTGACAAGGTTTATTTGATTTCTTATTACAGATTTTTACGTGTTTTAATCGTTTATCATTACTTATTAAAATAATAAATTAAGGCTTATTTGTCCGGAATAATAAAAAAATTAAGGACTTCAACTGCGGCAGCATCGCCATCAGGAAGTTTATTTTTTAATGTCAATGTCATCAAACAATTTTCAATGTAATAATTTTATAATTATTTTGGTGGTTGATAAAAGGACACAAATGGTCCTCGCCTAGACAGCGGGTACCCTACAAACTGCGAGTCGGTGCTGCCGTAAAAGCATCTTGCTTGTGCCCAGTCGTTGAGCCTAGCGCTTAAGACTGGCGCTTGCAACTCCATGCTCAGGAAAGTGGAAGTGGAATCATACACGCCATGCGAAGGTTTCTTGTAGAAAATGATGAACTGAGAAGTTTGCGACATAGAATATCCGTTCAATGTTGGATACACCAACAAAGGCGCTACTGTGAGAAGGACAGTCCCAATTTTTAAAGGACTAAGGAAAATGCTCATAGATGTTCCAGCTTTGGGTGAGACACGACTCTCTGGCTACGGGAGTGTTGTAGAAAGAAGCAGTGTTATCACAATATTCTGGAAGAGTCGCGACGCCTGTAAACTTTTTATTTACGTCGTAGGCTTCGCTATCAAGTCTAGCTTGGTGATATATCTATTAGAAATACCCAACTGAAAGATTGATTCTCTGCAAACTCAGCACTGGTTATGATAAACATTTCATAATACTAAGTGCGTAGGTACGCTTCTATACAAATACACAAAAGCTTTCAGAAAAACATGCAACGTTTTTTTTTAACGTTCCCTTAAGAAGACGATGATGGTGGCAATGGTGATGATTAATATTATTTTGCTAATTCCTCCATCTTTGACAGAGAAAAAATGTGACTTAAGAAGTCTCTACTTAGAAAAGAATAGAATTATGTTTATTTGGTACAAAAAATAAAAACACTACATAATTAAACTTTAAATTAACACAGGATATACCAAAAATGTCGCCGCTCAGTTTAATGCCGTGACAGATCCACGGCGCTGATTTTCAGTGGCTACCTAGCACGTAAACTAAATTTATAACAAATGCGTACTATACTTATATACTAAATACAAATAATTTAACAAAAGTTAAAGAAACTTAATTATTGCACAACATTTTTATACAATCATTACTTAACTTTGAGCGTTGGTTACATGTTATCTTATGCACTCATAGACTTAAATAAAATTCGTAACATTTACTTCGTCTTTTGTTTTAATAATTAACGGGTGTATCTCTGACACAACCCGCTGTTTTCTTTTATATTTAGGTTGAAGAAATTTTTACTTAAAGAGTAGGAAATTTCAAAGATCCGTAATTTATCATAAGACTGGCAACATCAAAAACCTACCATAGACAAGTAGTTTTTTTTTGGACTCCCATACACTGACACACGTCTCCTCAATATTATGTGATAAACTTTGTCTGAACATAGATGGCGCTTTAATATCTACAAAAAATAGTTCTGCTACTCGATATTAGATGGCAGTGGTAATTCCAAAATAAAAACACTTGGCTGCGTTCAGTTTGACCGTTTGATCACGAAAGCCGGCTTTACATAAGCCTCTTTTACACGCGTTAAACTCCTCCCGACAACGGCGACGACGAACGATTACATTAAACTGAACGCATTCTATCACCCATGCGCCCAGCTAGACTGGGGTTGAAGTCAGTTTGATCCTCAGAAGCAATGACATTACTTCATTGCATAAATAATATACTTATACCGAAATTGCACCATGCATCATGGACAAAATACTATTCGAATATTGTTTGTCCATGATTGCACAGATGTTTCTATGGTTAGATCGCCCGGTCGGCAGTCATACCATCTCTTTTGCACGCGTTGAATGTGTATACGTTAACGCTGTCATGTCAGTGATGTCAGGCGATCAAACTGAACGCAGCTCAGCTCAGTCAGTCAACCAACCCTGCGTTCCGAAATTGAATTACAATGGCTCATTCATAAGTGAGTGTAGCTGGAGTGCATGAGCCCACTGATATTGCTAACCTGTTTAAAGAACATTTCAGAGTTCAATCTTCACTGGGGCCCGCGTCTCAGGGGACTCATGATGAGGCTGTTGTGAGGGAACGTAGTGTCACTATTAGTGCAAGAGATGTAGCAACTGTCATTAAAGGCATGGTCAGAGGGAAGAGTCCTGGTCACGACAGCCTCAGCATTGAGCACTTGAAGTACGCAGGAGTTCATCTTCCCAGAGTGTTAGCCATGTTTTATACGCTTTGTCTTGGCCATTCATACCTACCTGACAAGTTAATGCGTACAGTGGTAGTCCCAATTATTAAAAACAAAACGGGGGATACTTCTGACTTGGCCAACTACAGACCAATATCTCTAGCTTCTGTGATCGCTAAGGTACTGGACAGTCTGCTTGATAGACATTTGAATAAGAATATTTGTCTTAATGATGCGCAGTTCGGATTTCGCTCAGGTCTCTCTACGGAGAATGCTATCTTTTGTCTCAAGCAGACTGTTCAGTACTATACAGCCAGGAAAACCCCTGTGTTTGCATGTTTTTTAGATCTCTCTAAAGCATTTGATCTCGTATCGTATGATGTGTTATGGGACAAACTAAGAAGAGAGACCACTGTACCATATGAGATAATATGTCTGTTTAAACATTGGTATAACAACCAGAGAAACAAAGTTAAATGGGGAGGAGCCTTCTCAGATGAATATGGGTTGGAATGCGGGGTGAGGCAGGGAGGGCTGTCCTCTCCCCGTCTTTTTAACCTGTATATCAATAAGCTGCTCGATGAGCTCAGCGGTACCAGCATCGGCTGTCATGTGGACGGAGTTAGCGTCAATAACATAAGCTACGCTGATGATATGGTGCTGCTGAGTCCATCGGTCAGCGCGCTGAGGAGGCTTCTTTCCATATGTCAGTCGTATGTTGAGGCGCATGGTCTAAAGTATAACGCAAAAAAGAGCGAGTTTTTAATATTTAAGGCAGGGCCTAAAACATATAAAATTGTGCCTGAAGTCAAGCTCTGCGGTTCCTCGTTGTCCAGGGTCACGCACTTCAAATACTTGGAGCACTGGGTTCGAGAGGACCTCAGTGATTGTAATGACATAGAGAGGGAGCGCAGGTCGCTGGCTGTCCGATGTAATATGCTTGCCCGCAGATTTGCACGGTGTACGAATCAGGTAAAGGTGACGCTCTTCAAAGCATATTGCCAGTCCTTTTACACGTGTAGTCTGTGGGTGGACTACACGCGTCGGGCATATAGCGACCTGCGGGTCCAGTATAATAATGCTTTCAGGATATTGTTGGGGTTGCCGCGATATTGCAGCGCCTCTTTCATGTTCGCGGAAGCACACACAGATGGTTTCGCTGCAATCATGCGTAAGTACTGTGCGTCGCTGCTCAGTCGACTACGAGCCAGCCCCAATAGTATCCTGAGGGTGTTATCTGATAGGTGGGACTAGTATCCCTCTATAATTTGTGGGTGGGACTCTCCCCTTTTTAAAAAGTGGATGGAGCTCCACAATTAATAATTTAATTTGATTGGATTTGATTTAATTTAATTCAATTTTATTTAATTTTATTTGATTTAATTTATACTCGCCTGTTCTCTTACTAACACTAGTCCATAAGTTATTTTGTATTACTAACACTTTATGGACCCTGTCTGAAATAAATTATTTTATTATTATTATTATTATAAGCCATTCACTTCATACTTTAGTAATCGATTTTTGCGATTTAATTCTATTTCGGACCGCAGGGTAAGTCAGACAAACCCTGCGGTCCGTAATAGAATTATAATGGATCATAAGCCATTCACTTCATACTTTCGTAATCGATTTTAGCGAAATAATTCTATTTCGGAACGCGGGGAAACTGACAGACTCAGACAGAAATTGACAGAAGTTGGTCTGGTCGTCGTTGCTTGCTTGTCGAATTTATTTTTGTGTTTATATTTGTTCCGTATTGACTGAAGTCCATGAATAGTGAATTAGCCAATGCTTTATTTACAAATCTAATATCCTTTATTTACAAAATCACTCATAATGAGCGCTATAGCGAAGCATCGCCTTACGATGATTGATCCTGGCCTATGCCGCTTTTGTGGCAACAGCAAGAAATGTCGCATCCTCAACATGACCTACGAATATATGGGGCAGAAGGAGATCTATTCAGAAATGCTGATGGACTGCTTCGGGTTACTGGTAAGTCTTGCGTTTTATGCATATGTTTACGTCTGTCAGAGGCTGGGCCGAGGGGTAGGCAAAATCTACAATCTTTCACTTTCACATAAACAAAACAATATAAAACAAAACTAAAGAGTGCTTCAGATGTAAAATTTTAGGATAGTTTCCTCCCATAACAAGCTCTTCTGCTCTGGGTGCTCAAAGTTTGCTCTTGGTTAGTGTATAGGGAAGGGGGGGTATTGCGCTCCCTTATCGACACTCTGACCGTGTATAGTGCTTATAGTGTATAGTGCTGCCAGAAGAATTCAAGAACATGCCTTTGAAAATGATGAAAAGGAAACTAAATGTCTGGCTACTAAACAAATGTTTTTATGACATTAGAGAGTATTTAGATCCTACGACCTGATGACATGAACTATTAATAATAAGATGACATACCTAATTGAATCAATATAATAAATAACAATTAAGAATATTTTAGTTTCATAATATAATAATGTACGTAGATAACGTAAATTAACTTTTTTGCATTATATTTTAATATTTGTATAATGTATAGTACAGTAAAATAAGAAGAGGCCAAACTGTAGATATAATTTTAAGATCTGTATCGGTACCCATATTTATACAAATAAACTTTTCATTTTCATTCATTTTCATAGATGGGTATGGAAAATACAGAAAACTAAATATCTCAGTTCAACTTTTTGATCTAAGACGAATTTTCTCAGCAGATAATTTGGCTGACTTTTAATTTAATGCGGGTCGATTCGTGGATCCCCCCCGCCATCCACAATGGCATGGTGAATGCGAACTATGAATTTTTTTTTGTCGTTGTACCTATTATACCAAAATTACATAAACAAACACGCAATTTACTGATGTAATTTATTTTTTAAATATTATTTACCCACTTACCGCACGAGGTCCTACATAACGAGTCCAATGGTCCTGTTTTGATTAGCTTGTCTTGCCTGTGCTACTGCCGAACCTCATTCCTCTATCTCTGTCATTAGGCGCTTGTTCATCCAGCAGGTCATTTTTAGTTAAGGATACATTTTTATTTATTTATTTATAGCTTATTTCTAGGTTAAAGATTTTAACAATAATATTGTTTGATTTATTTTTTTTGTTCTCCTAGATTGTCCTTGACATAAGCCTCTTCCAGGATCCTCCATCTCTCTCTATCCTTTGCCTCTCTTGTCCACGTCTTTCCTGCTACTTCTCTTTTCTCATCTTCCCATCTCCTTATTTGTCTCCCTCTTTTTCTTTTTCCTTCTCTCGGGTACCATAGTGTTATTCTTTCTGTCCATTTATCTTTGCCTTCTCTGATCATATATTCCTGTCAAGTCCTGTCAATTTCCATTTCATTTTTCTTATTGTGCGAGTAATCCCTTCTACTTTGGTTCTTTTTCTAAGTTTTGTTAGTTTTACTCTGTCTTTAAGTTTAAGGATGCATAACATATCTTATCTTCCTCCTTTTGTAAAGATACCTGCTATATAAAGAAAAAACTGCCTTATTTTTGTAAATAGTGCTTAGTTGTGTAAAACAACAGTGATCCCTCTTAAAAAACCGCCCAGTGCAAGTCAGACTTGCGTACTTAGGGTTCCGTATTCTGGATGATTCGTTTATTTTGTTATTTTTTTTCGTGAATTTCTCAACTGCTTTATTTTTCCTGTAATCTTTACCTAAACACATCACTAGTTTTGGGAGATAAAGGGGACATACATTTTTTATGGTTCTTCAAGGATTTCTCGAAATAGATGCAATTAAATATAGCCAAACTATATATTTTTACAATTTTTTTTATGACCTAAAAATTACCTTAGGACCACTTTGGATGAGAGTAGCGGCAGACAGAATACAATGGAGAGAGTTGGAGTAATAATAATAAAATAATAAAAATTCTTTATTGCACTTATAAACATAGTACACAAGGCGAACTTAATGCTAATTAGCATTATCTTCCAGTTTACCTTTGGTGATGTGGATAAATTAGGGTAGTGCCGGAAAAGATGATAAAATGATAATTAAATAGGTACAAGCTTATAAATAACTAAATATTAAATACTAAAAAGTTTACACAATATTAAAAACCATTACCTACTAAGCAGTATCAATAGTATATAGAGGTATATATTATAAATATATAAAATATAAAATAGATATATATTTCTATACAATAAATACACATATACATACATATTAATATATAGATACACATTTAAGACAAGACTCAAAACTCGTGCAAAAGAAGAAACAAAAAAACCCGATTAAATAGTTTGCGTTTTAAGAAAGTGCTGATGAACTCTATTTTTAAAAACTGCTAGTGATAGAGATTCTCGTATCCTGACCGGTAAGCCATTCCAGAGACGTATTGCGGAAATTGTGAAAGAACTAGTAAACATGTCAGTATTATGTGTCGGAGTAAGTAAGTAGGAGTAAGTTATGTGGAGTAGGCCTATGCCGGAAGGCAAACCGAATTAATAGATATTTTATAATATAAGTGCAGTCTTTTTAAAAAAAAACTTTTATATAGTTTTATATTTTCTTATCTACAAATCTCATTTAAGACACAAGATGTAAGAATGGAAAATTCGGAAATAAAGGCTTTATTATTATATATTTTTACAATGAACTTTTTAATACCTACAATTTGATACACATATTGTATATTTATAAAATATATTTTTTTATTATTTTACTTTTATTTTTATATTTCTCATTTGTTCTCCACTTTTTTTAAACTGCTATAGTTTTCCTGTAATTGGCCAGTTATGATCTATAATCAACATTTTTTTCATATTTTTCAGTCTACAAGTTTCGGAGATAAGGGGGGGACGTACATATTTTTGTGGTTTTTTAAAGATTTCTCGAAACCATTGCCAGCAAATATAGTAAAAGTATATAATCAGCTTTTTAATATTTACAATTTGATACCCTTATTGTATTTTAATATTTTTTATTTTCTCACTTTTGTTTTGGAAATATTTTGAACAATTTAAAATTTTTCATATTTTTTTACACCGTGATATGTGGGAAAATTAATGCTATTTTAGTGCAAAGTACGTTTTAGGTACAACGGAACCCTAAAAATATATTGGCGGAACTAATAAGGTGCGTTGGGGTTAGACCGGAAGCATTTTCTAGAAGTTGGAAGCAAGTTCTAGAAATCCATTTTTTTTAATATTAAACCATTACCTCCAGACAAAAATACGAATTATGTAGGTAAATGAATAGAAACATCCTTGGATTTTCATTTATTTATGTCAATAAAATCGCATTAGTTATTGAAAATTACCATAAATAAAATGATACTACTAAATTTTGAAGGCTGGGGTAAGAACGTAATATTATGGGTTAAGATCGGAATAGTCTCTAAAATCGTCTCTATTCACTTAATTCAAAAGGTTTACAAAAAATTATGTTCTGATGTTTCCCTGTACACAAAAAAACAGAAAAACAACTGTAAAACTCCTTTGAGAACTCCGTTTTTTACTTTTTTATTTTATCTATTCTGAACTTACCCCATCTTAATAGCTTAAGAACACTGAGGTTCTCAACATTGAAATGGTAGTGTAGGGGGTTATATTTACAAAAAAAAAACACGGAAGATTTAATCAACATATTTATTCATAGTACTTGCAATGAGATCAATTTATAAAAAATAAACATTGATTTTTAGTTAAAGTACGGGGCCCCGGTACTAAAGTGGTAACTATCCGGCGACTTCAAAACTATATGAAATCATTTATTCATTTATAAAATTATTACCGAATGGACCGTCAGCTGGCTGGGTAGTGATGGGTGTTGATATCCAGCCAGCTGACGGTCCATTCGTGGTTAACTTATGAGTAGTTATGAGTGAACAATAGAGTTCATAATTTTAAAAGTCGCCAGATAGTCACCATTTCTGTACGTGAGCCCCCGTACTATTATTTTATTAGTTTGAGACCCACTGGTTTTCTGTATGTAAGTCAAAGCCGGGAAAGTCCGGAACGTTTATGTTCCGAACTTACCCCTTAGATTGGTTTTACGGGAAAGAACGGAAATATTGCTAGACACAAAAAGAGCAATATTTTGACGTTTTCACCAATTGATGCTTATAAATAAACACATATATACTCAGCAAAACCAACAAAACTTGTAAAACTTACCTAGATTCTGGAATACAGCAATCAGGGAAAGATCGGATGTGGCGAAAACTGGAAGAAAAACACAACCGTCCACAAAACATGCAAATGCACACGTCTCCGCATTAGAAGCGACCAACGCAGACTGAAGTGGGCGACGAAAGAGTACTGCGTAGCGAGCTATGTTGCCATATAATAAAAATATTACCCTAGTTAGGAGGAAATAAGGTTTTTCGATCTTTACCCGTATTCGGACTTACCCCAACTTACCTTATGTGGAGACACATTAAATTAAAGGAAGCCAGATTGTTTGTGGTACCATAAGTCTTGACGACCAGCAGTCAGTTCATGCTGCCCACCTTCTGTTCTTCCCTTCTGCGGCTCCTCATCTCTCCTCTGATAGCTTCTACTGATGGTTGACACAGGTTATTGCCCCATGTCGAAACCTTCATGTTAGCTGCCAGTTTGGCAAGAGAGTCTGCTTGTTCGTTACCTTTGTCATGACTAGACAACGGATAATATGCACTAACAAAGTGCCAAAACATGCACTTAAAAAGGCCGAAATATGCACTAAAAACCGTTGATATGCCCGAAATATGCACAATGCAAAATCAAAATAACATTTTTATTTTTATATATTTTAATTAATGACGCTACAAAAACAGCGAAATATACTTAAAATTGTGCATAGTTATTGTGACAATATACAATTAAGTATTTTTCCAAATTTTCAAGCGCAAATTTGTGACGTTTGTCACCCAGTATCAATTTGTGCGCCGAAAACGACCTCTCTCCATCAACTGACGTCATTGGACAAAACATAATAATGTACTCTGTGGACAAAACGCACGCACTGGTCAGTCAGCACAGAGTACATTATTATATACTCAGTCAGTTTACTCAGCCACTGCGCTCGCGCACTACACGTCTTCGTACCTAGATCCCTATACGTACCTCCCGCTACTAAACGAAATATGCACGATTGGGAAAAAACGCTAAAATATGCATTAACGCCGTAATTAGAGAGTTATATGCATTTGCATATGCAAATATGCAAAAAATCCGATGTCTAGTCATGACTATGTGCTTTGGTCCATGATAACTTTACCCTGCACATTTTCGATAGGCTCTGTAGTTTTGCATAGCAATCTGCTACAATTTTTGGATCTACTTACAGATTTGCTTGATTATGATTTAGAGGTTGGATGCCTGCTGGGCACAGGCGGATGGTCGGCTCTCCAGTTAGAGCTATTCCATCCAATTCCCATTGCTTGGAGCTTTGGTATCCTATTGTCCCAGTTGCATTCCCTCCTCAAATCTTCCACTTCTCCTAATATATCTTAATATATCTGAGTACCCAAGGCATTGCAAGGCAAGGCCAAGGATTTGCTTAGCACTGATAGCAAAGCTGCACTGTCCGTTATTATTGTAGTCTCTAGTATGTCGCAAGGTTTACTTGTGCACATGGCATTAGCCGTCTTGGATGCTAAAGTTATTGGGATAAGTTTCTGAGAGATTTGAACAAAGAATCTATTTTTTTTTATTATGGTGTTTGTTTGCCTTCGAACTTTTCAATTTGAATTCCTTCATTTTCATAATCATCATGAAATAGGCAGCAGGAAACAAAATTGCTTTACTAATCAAAAAGGGCTAAAAGGTGTTGGTATGGAGACCACTTAAGAAAAGTGTAGAATACCTAGGGTGAACTCATTCCTGAATGATGTTGCGAGTGGCAGCTGAATGAGGAGGATGGAGATTCGTAAGTAAGGAAATCTTAAGTCTAGCAGTAAAAGAACTCAGGCTGATAGATAATTGGATGAAACAAAGTAATCAGTCAAAAAGAGCTGATGCAATGCACTGTCATAAATAAATTTCAACTTGGTCCCTCCCCAGCTATCACATTTAGATGGGAAGCCAGACGACCGCCTCGTCTGTGCCACATGTGTGGTGCGTCTTCGAGCTTGTCTATCCTTCAAGAGGCAGGTGATGCGGTGCGAGGAGCAGTTCTTGCAACGACTGCGACAGGCTAAGGGTAAAATCTAATTGTAGTGAAACCAGTGACCTGTCAAATGAATAAAATTTAATTTATAATCTAGACGAAGCTACTTTGTTAATATTTTTATTATTATGAAATATTTTTATGAAAACACTGCAAAAACCTGCATGCCCTAAAATACTTGCATCAGTTCAGACAAATATGGATTGTCCCAAATCGTTAGTGATGTATGAACTCTTGGCAACACCTCTAGCACCATCTATCTCCAGATGGTGTGACATGATATGATGGTATATTCTTTATTTGAGCCAATCCAATCCAACGCGGGCCCGGACTGAAAATCAGCGCTGTCGGTCTTACTTTGTTAGACTACCTACAGCATGTGCTGAGTCCTTGGCCTTTTTGTCTGCTGTGACACACGACTTCTTCTAGTTTAGTCACATTATTTTTTCTTATTTTTATTTTGTTAAATGTCTCGTTTTAAAGCTTTTATTATGTAATTGTGTTGTGGCAGATAAATTAACAGATATTCTATTCTATTCTATTCTATATAATCATGAAAACAGACTTGCTCAGGGTCTAAGTGAACCACTCTGAACAAGACGCCTGATAAGGCAACACACATGGGACAACATCATGTAACTCATGAACGCAACCCAACACTTTGAGCATGCCTAACAAGCCAAATTACCCTCAGAGATACTGCTTAAAGACCATGGGTGTAGCCAGGTTTTAGTTTCGGGGGAGGGGGGTCAAGAAAATAAAATTACAAAAAGTGCACGAAATAAAGTTAATATTAATTATGTTTGTGAAAAATTGTTTGCAAACGCTAAACGCTTCTAGCATCTGCTAGCATAAGTGGCCCTTGACCCGGAAAACGTCAAAGCAGGGGTAGACTTGTAATATTTTAACCTTTTCGGGGGGGGTTGGACCCCCAAAACCCCCGCCCTGGCTACGTCCATGTTAAAGACAACGCCACACGCACGCATTTGGTGTGTGGCGTTGTGTTTAAGCAGTATTGAACTTCTCTTAGAGTAACTTCTCTAGTAGCCCGTCCAATGAAAGAAAAATAGGAAAAATAACCCGTGTAAAAGCTAATTTTGGCACAGTTGTAGAATAAGGTGTTTTAAACAACATACTAAAAGTACTGATGGGTGGGGTTGAAGCTAAGGGGTGGAGGGGGGTGTAAACGTCCCTTTTTTCAGTTTCTCGTAAATAACTGGAAAACTGCGGCCTACAGAAAAAAATTATGTATGACTAAAGTAATCTATATAAAATTTCCTATAAAAAAGTGCTACACACTTTTTCTGTAGGATCAATACTTAAGGAGATACAGAGGGAGGAAAAAGGACAATAAAAAAAAACACATTTCTTTAAGTATATTACTGAAATAAAATTTCCTAATTATCTTCTAAATCTAAAATATCATCATCGTCAACGGTATTTTCAATGAGGGCTCCGTTAGTGCATGAGCCGGAGCAAACGCGGCACCCGCAGTGCACCACACACCCAGTCGTGCATCGGCAAAATTTGGTGTTGAGAATGGAGTTAGTTGCCAGAGGGTCGTTGGTTGTCACTGATTTTAGGATTCCATTGTCTCCTCTGGGCCAACCCCATCGGGTTGGTGGTAGGGGGCTGCCGAGCCATTGTTGTATCTGTAAGAAAGAAATAAGACCAACATAAGTATTTAGCTCAAATAGATATTTGTAACAAAACCGTATTCGAAAATAATAAAATTAAATAATAATATCTGAATAGTTACCTGTAGGTACACTCTGAACAAGTGCTGCTTCAAAGCTCCTCTGGTAGCAGGAAGAGTGGCCATATCAGATTTAGGCTTCGTCGATGCTCTCAAAAAAGCCAGAGTAGCGGTGTTTGCTGAGGTTTTGTTCCTGCGAAGGCGCCTCTTAAATCGCCAGGAATAGTTTCTTGCCAGCCTGTTCAATATCCTGAGGTAATGTTGAGGGCTCAATAAAAATGTCTGAGATACTTTGGGTCAGGTCTGGCTTAGCTATGAACAGCTTAGCAATTCCCAGTTTGCTCTTTGCATAGATCGCCGATGTGATTTCGCATCCGGAGAAGCTGTGGAGAAGGAGAATCGTCTTGGCGAATGGAAGCTGTTGCACTGAAAACAATTTGGTGTCCACCTTCCCACGGTCT
The DNA here is from genome assembly GCA_934047225.1 of Ypsolopha sequella. Lineage (NCBI taxonomy): Eukaryota > Metazoa > Arthropoda > Insecta > Lepidoptera > Ypsolophidae > Ypsolopha > Ypsolopha sequella. Next base: position 7,246,397 of record OW204011.1, read on the forward strand.
GGCATTATAAAGTACACGTTGGTATCTGGTAGAGTCAATCCTATGAGGAGGACTATGAAGTCCACATCCTCCCCAATTATTGTAACAGTTGGATGTACAGCAGCTTTATCCAACACGCACCTCACAAATGTGCCATCAGCATCTCATGTTGCAACAGTTGTTTCAATCCACGCTGCCGGCATTTTCTCGGTGAGAAACTGAATCAGACTCGTTTTGTTCCTTTCATTGGCAAGAAAATGCTCCTGTTGAACTGTGATGACCGTGTTTTCGTTACAGTTAATGTCAACCAAAGTTTTTGTCAGACCTCTTTGCTTCTGTTTCGCTCGTTTTGTGCTCTTTTCATCATTGTAGCCATCAAAAACCACCATACAAGTTGAACCGTAATGTGTCTGTACGTAGGAAATGTACTGATTGCAAATTGAAGAAATGCTGAAGGACGGTTTCCACTTCATGCGGTGTAGAAGAAAACCACCATCTACCACATTGGTGCTTCAAGTGAGATTGAAAGTTGCGTTATTCTCCACTGGCAAAACATCGTAGAAAAATCGCTTCTTCCCTTTTCGCATCCCACCCTCGAGGAACAGAGCCAGGGGGAATGGAGTTAATTCATAAGTCAAAAGCTTGAAATTAAAATTGTCAGAAGGTTAACAGTAATGCCATTTGCCATTGATTTTAATACTACTGCTACTGCTCATATGGTACTGCTCATACTGGCTCGTGACAAAAACACATTCTTTCTAGACTGCTTCATGTCACCGAATTTTCTGCCAATGAAATAGGAGATGGTCTTTGAACACTTCTCCAATCTTAGGTCTATCTCGTGAATCTCTCTGTTGCCGTGATAGCCGTTAGTCAACGTGCTGTTCTCCACTTGCAAAAACCACTCCGGCGAACTCCTTCAATGACGTGCAGTACATTTGGCGAGTACAGAATCAGCTATTCCTCTCCCTCGCATCAGGCCACCTGATGGACCGCATGAGAGTTTGTTCGATGACCATGTCCAAACAAATTCCAGCCCAAGGTGGATTAATGGTGAAATACCCATTTTCGGCAAACTCTTTGTACGCCTGTGGATGGCTGTTTTTTAGGTGTATCATATCTTGCACGTAGAGATGGGCAAATTTCACGTATTGAAAGTGCCCACTTGCATGGAAGAATGGGGTTATTTGTTTTACACACGCCAAGTGGCTGTCCCAATCAACGCAACGCTCAGAATTAATGAATTTCTTTATGAGGGTAACCATATTGAAATACTGCACCCACAAAGCAGCGATAAATCACATTTATTCAATATATTTAATTCAAAAATAAGAAAAAGAATCTTAAATTGTGCATTTTGTACCGGATACAAAACTTTCCCCCATATAATTACATTCCTAATGTGTATAATTTATCACGATTAACTTCCTTTCCCCAATATCTCTTTAAATATTGATCCCAGCAAAAAAGTGTATTTCACCTTTTTTGTAGAAAATTTATTGTTAATTAATATAGCTTTCAGTCATTTTTCTCTATAGGCCACAGTTTTCGAGTGATTCACGCAAAACTGAAAAACGGGACATTTACACCTCCCCCCACCCCTTAGCTCCACCTCCACCCATCAGTACTTTTAGTATGTCGTTTAGGATACCTTCCTCTTCAACTGTGCCAAAATTAGCCTTTACACGAATTATTTTGCCTATTCGGCCTTTTTTGGTCTTCGTTGGACGGGCTATAGGCCATTGACCGATTTTTGGTAGGGGATAATCATATGGGTTCACTTTACGGACATGCTAATCTTAACAGTAAAATTTTCACTTCTGTGGGCAGTCCCCATGAGTGCCTATGTTTTTGTTTTTGGCGCCAATATGAAGTGTTATCTTTGTTTTCAGTTCGAAGTAATGGGAATAGTATCAAAAATGAGAAGATCTTTGAACTGACGATAGAGGAAGGCCACGACGCGAGATCGCTCTTCCCTGATGATGGTACAGATCATTATTTACCTTCCAAACCTTTAGTAAATATGATTAAATACGAGCTGATTCCGGTGATAGAGCCGATGCCGGGCTCGACTGTGGAGGTACCACCATCTTACTTGGAGACCCCCTCGAAGTAATTCGGGGGAGAGTAAGAGGACAGCTCACAGGCAAAAAACCAGGGGGCCCACCATGCCTAGGACCGATGGATGGCGGTATATCCATCCCTAATAGCCGGGCCTTATGTGGAACAGACTGGTGAAGGACAGCGGCGTCACTGGTGCGAGGGTTCCGGCACCGTGCTCACCAATCCGCCTGCCGCGTGTGTGAGTATGGGCAATTCTTTCAGGATAACCGCCGCGCCGGGAGTGGCAAAGTCCTGGAAAGGCTTATGTCCAGCAGTGGACGAACTAGGCTGATGGATGATACGATATGTTTTGGATTTTGCAGTACATCGGCACGCTATTAATCGTGCAGGTGTACACCACACGTCATGTCTTTGAAGTAGCCGAAAACTATACGCTTTTTCATGTATTTGTGCTTGAAATACGTCGGTGTCACCACCCATCACGTATCAGTAAAACGTGGGTGTACGAGTGTCGACTGTGAAATGTATTTCACACTTGAAACCACTGACATCCATTCAGGGATTCATGCCGTAATGATGTATTTTTTCAGGCTTGGTTGTAGTAGAGCGCGCTTCCGCCCATGCTTGTTCGCACGTATAGTGCTAGTAGTGCACTAGTAGTTCAAAGACACTTAAATAAAAAGCTGCTCTCGTCCCGCGGCAATAAAGTGCAATTCAGCTCGCACAGCGTTGCTTGGCTACCTTTCAAGGCGCCTCTCTTTCTATCTCGTAAGTGTTCGTTCACAGAGACCGGCTCGGAGAGCATCAGAGGGCCCTTTTTTTGACTTAGACCGGTGCGGATTATACGCTTGGAACCGACCAAGCCGGTTCATTTAGACCGGCTGAAAGAGTACGGTTAAAACTGATACGCTCGGAGCTATCAAAAATAAACTTTTAACAAAAAAATAGCAACCGACTTCAATAGTAACAGCAGTCATTCACTAAAAAGTTAATAATAATTCTATAAAGACTGATGGTACCGAAGCAACACTTTTGCTGACTTCTTTCTTCCTGAAACAATATGTTATCTAGAAGTCGGCGTTCTTATATTGGTTTTTATGTTACTATATCGTAGGAAATACGCCGACTTCTAGATAACATATTGTGTCAGGAAGAAAGAAGTCAGCAAAAGTGTTGCTTCGGTACCATCAGTCTTTATAGAATTATTATTAACTTTTTAGTGAATGACTGCTGTTACTATTGAAGTCGGTTGCTATTTTTTTGTTAAAAGTTCATTTTATTTCACATTTTTTAGTGTTGCTGGGTTAAATTGTGAAGTATGGGTAGTTCTTGCAAACGTGGTGTTAATATGAAACGAAGTTCAAGTGAGTATATGTTTGAGTAGCTTCCTGCTATCAGCACCCTAACACAACATGATTACCGCAATCTCGAGTTATGTGCTGTCATTCGTTGAAGAGTTCCACGGTGATGAATCCAAGATCGAAGGTCAGCTTGGGTACACTGGCAATTTTCAAGCAATGCCCTGCAATGAGCACCCTAACACAAACTGATTGCCGCAATCCAAAGTTATGTGCTGTCATCCGTTGAGGAGTTCTATGGTGATGAACCAGGATCGAAGGTTAGGTGGGTATTCTGATAATCTGCAAAAAATACCCTTGAATTAGCACCCTAACGCAGTGATTGCCGCAATCTCGAGTTATGTGCTCTGATCCGTTGAGGAGTTCTATGGTGAATATGGTGATGAAGCCAGGATCGAAGGTCAGGTGGAAGAATGTCGATTTTCAAGTAATACCTTGTAATCAGCACCCAGGTTCAAAGCGATTACCTCAATTTCGAGAGGTATGCTGTCATTTTCTGAGGAGTTCCACTGCCTATCTCTGAAGACCTTCATCAGATCATGACCAAACCCAAAATGGGACCTACCTGGAAGTACACTCTTTCAAACAAAAAAAGAATTGTTCAAATCGGTTCAGAATTGACGGAGTTATGGAGTAACAACGCCCAAAAAAAAAAATAAAAAAAAAACATACAGTCGAATTGAGAACCGCCTCCTTTTTGAAGTCGGTTAATAAAATAAACTTTTAACAAAAAAATAGCAACCGACTTCAATAGTAACAGCAGTCATTCACTAAAAAGTTAATAATAATTCTATAAAGACCGATGGTACCGAAGCAACACTTTTGCCGACTTCTTTCTTCGTGAAACGTTATGTTATCTAGAAGTCGGCGTTCTTATATTGGTTTCTATGTTGCTATATCGTAGGAAATACGCCGACTTCTAGATAACATAATGTTTCAGGAAGAAAGAAGTCGGCAAAAGTGTTGCTTCGGTACCATCGGTCTTTATAGAATTATTATTAACTTTTTAGTGAATGACTGCTGTTACTATTGAAGTCGGTTGCTATTTTTTTGTTAAAAGTTTATTTTATTTCACATTTTTTAGTGTTGCTCGGCTAAATTGTGAGGTATAGGTAGTTCTTGCAAACGTGGTATTAATATGAAACGAAGTTCAAGTGAGTATAAGTAGCCATGTTTGAGTAGCTTCCTGCTATCAGCACCCTAACACAACATGATTACCGCAATCTCGAGTTATGTGCTGTCATCCGTTGAAGAGTTCTACGGTGATGAAGCCAAGATCGAAGGTCAGGTGGGTACGCTGGCAATTTTCAGCAATGCCCTGCAATGAGCACCCTAACACAAACTGGTTGCCGCAATCCAAAGTTATGTGCTGTCATCCGTTGAGGAGTTCTATGGTGATGAAGCCAGGATCGAAGGTCAGGTGGGTATTCTGATAATCTCCAAGTAATACCCTTGAATCAGCACCCTAACGCAGTGATTGCCGCAATCTCGAGTTATGTGCTCTGATCCTTTGAAGAGTTCTATGGTGAATATGTTGATGAAGCCAGGATCGAAGGTCAGGTGGAAGAATGTCGATTTTTAAGTAATACCTTGTAATCAGCACCTAAGTACATAGCGATTGCCTCAATTTCGAGCGATATGCTGTCATTTTCTGAGGAGTTCCACTGCCTATCTCTGAAGACCTTCATCAGATCATGACCAAACCCAAAATGGGACCTACCTGGAAGTATACTCTTTCAAACAAAAAAAGAATTGTTCAAATCGGATGGGAAATGACGGAGTTATGGAGTAACAACGCCAAAAAAAAAAATAAAAAAAAAAAAAAAAAAAAACATACAGTCGAATTGAGAACCGCCTCCTTTTTGAAGTCGGTTAAAAATAGCCGCTGTCGGCGCAACGGCGCACGCGAGAGAGGACTCGATCGGAGCTGGTCGGCTGCACGTGCGCGAAAGAGAAAACAATCGGAGCCGGTCGGCTGCGCGAGTGCGAAAGAGCATGCAAACGGAGCCGGTCGGCTACGCGAGCGCGAAAGAGCATGCAGTCGGAGCTGGTCAAATGCGGAGTGCGAAAGAGCACGTAAACAGAGACAGCCGGTCGGCTCCTCTTTTAGTTTTACACTAAGCGCGTTAGGTCGGCTCTCAAACATTCTCAAACAACAAACGAAGTGAAACATAAAAATAAACCTTATTTCAATGATCCAAAATTCTATATTAAACGCGATCAAAATCTGCACTGCTCTCCGGGCCGGTCTATTCCTTCTTTACCCACTGCCAATGTATCGTTCGTGCGAGGGTGGGCCGCCAATGTTTTTAGCCTTGTTGGAGTGAAATAGGTCTAGTATTAGTGCACGCACTACTGCAAACAAGCCTGCACCGCCATGATGGGAATCAGTTGCAACATTTCTCATTTGTTTCGTGAAGTGTGTTGTGTTTGGTTGGCGTGAATTGTTAAACGTGTATTATTCTATAGTGATAGATAATAATATCTTGGTATATTAGCCATCGAACACGAGGCAATACAAAATATAAATTTCGATGAAGTTATTGCTGAGTTTGCAGCTGTCAAAGCTAGAAAGAAGAAGTTTTAATTGTATAACAATTCCTTTTCTGTCTTAGTTATTATTGTGTTTTGTTATTTCTTCAATATTATAAATAATAAATGATCCATGTCCTTTATCATATAAAATTTATTGCTTTTTACTTTCGATGGGGTGATACCACCAACTTCCGCACCGGTTGCCACCCAAGGTAGCTATGCCACTGGATGGGACAAAATAACTGTACTTAGTAATAAAGTGCAATGGTCTTCCAGATGCCAGCACGTCCAAGTACATGAAGGTGGAAAGGCCCGACATCGAATACGCTGAGACTGAGAGTATCGTGATAGATACAGCAGATGACACCACGCCATACGAGGATGATATGCATGATGCGAGCGCAGGTAGGCCTCATACCGAAACCACAGTATAAAACTGTAAAAACGATAGATCAAAACCTTTCATTTCTAGTTGAGGCGACTAGCCTTGTGAAAATGTCGAATACGTCGCAAAAATGTCACGTACGTAACACGATTTGAAGCTCATATTTCAATCCATTATTTTAAGGTAGTCTGGTGCCGATCCGTTGTAATTTGCGATGACCATAATGCTGCAAAATGTGGTCCGATTCTGACTACTTCGAAATTGGAAGGGTAACAAAAATAACGGTCAAGTATGGGACGGATTCGTGCACCACATGTACCACCACACAACACGTGTACGGAACCCTAAACACATTGTGGTAAATACCAACAATATAGATGCCAAAGAAACATTGAGCCGACAGAAAAGAAGGCGCTAAAATGGTAGCGCCTTACAAACAATGAGTTCTTCTCCTACATGAAAATTTGTATGAAAATCAATTAGGTACGATTTTAGTAGTTTATGCTACAAGAGCGAAAAGGAATAAATTACGAGGACGATTTAAAACACGAGCGTAACGAGTGCTTTAAACATAACCGAGTAATCATACTACGTTTTTCAATGCATAGTGTGAAGAAATAAAACAAATATAATCTTGTGAACTTTAAATTATGATTGGCTCAAAAGTACTGTATCCAGAGCCGTTAAACAGTGGAAAAAAAATTATAACATTTATGGTACACAAGAAAAGTTGCAGGTTAGCCAACCATTGTAAATAAATTAAAAAAATAATAATAGAGCCCTAGGGCAAAATAATTGACTTTCTGTTCGGTTTTGATGCATAAAAAGTGGGATTTTACGAGCACTTTCATTGAAAGTTTTTTTTTCGTAATCTCAATAAGTGACGAAGTTATTAGCATATATTAGCTCATTTTAAAATACATAGGTTCTGCGTAGCCCGTGACGTCATCCGCCGAGGATTTGATGAATAACTATTGAGTGAATTTTAAATTTAAGTGTTCTGTTTCTATAAATTAGAAAAAGGCGGGTTTTTCACAATCCGGTTGCGAAACCACACATAATGGTATTTTTCAAAAATTCAGCAGGTGTTGTGCTTTTGCAGGCTTTTCATTGCCTCATTAATCAGTTAAGTACCATACAAAATATACTGATATTTCACTACAGGCCGAGCTCATTGTCTTGGACGTGTTATACCTTTTAGATCAGTATTTGAATTTTTCTAAGGGGGCCAGGCCCCCCATAGACAAAGATGCTAGTTACGGCAATGGTAGGTACCAACTACAAGCGCTTCTTTTTCCAGATGCTCAAAATCCACTAGAAGAGTACGTTGTAAAAATAGAAGAAAAGCCATTCGCCGTGAAACACCCGTCCGCACGGCGGGAACCCAAAGTCGCAGCCAAGAGTTCCCGCCATTCTGCCAAGGGTAACTTTTCTTGCTTGTCTTAGTCGCTGAATGTACCAGGTCCTCTAAAAAGACCGTTTTGCATGAATCACATTATGATTCTGTTCTAATGCCGTCTTTATTGCACGCGTGAAATAACTGACTCTATCCTAATTTCAAATAATTTTATGATTCACCCAAGTCAGCCTTTTTAGATCCCCAGATAGCCGTTCATAAACTCACACTGGGTTGCGTTTTGTACCCGGGTTGAAACACCAACCCGTTCAAAAAATCGCAACACCGACCGTTCAAAAATAGCAGTGTCGCTACACTGTTGTCGACTTTTTCAACATTATACTAAATCCAAGGTCAAAATGTCAAATGATGTTTGGAGTGTCGCTACACAACGAACCCATAGGCAATACAGCCCAGAAAGACGTCTATTGTTCAACATATTGCATACAAATAATTCTGTCAACAATCGAAACGGGATACTGCAATCCTATTGGCTCTTCCAATCTTACGTATCGCGCCACAAACTTATCTTTCCCGAAGACGAAAACTCTAACGTAATGAATATAGAAGCCATTTTGGTTTGGCCTACCGAAACATAGTTTTGGAGTGGCGAATTGTATCTGCTGGTTCAGTCAGATGTGTTGACAGAAATCAGTCGCTTGTTATGAGCAGTCTGTAGGCTGTATTCGTCTGTGTACCCTAGGGTTCTTTAATTAACGCACTTCAGGTGCCTTATTATCTAATTTTAATATCTATTGCTAGTGCTTCCAAACATCATTTCTAGCCTATCACGATACCTTTGAAAGGGATTGCGATAGATACGGTCCAGCGCAAATACTGATCCTAAGACCCGTAGACGAGTAATGATACAGGCTATAAATGCAAACCCAAGAATCCCTTTATGGTATGACAATATACAAGACACGGACACAATTATTACTTTTTCATTTATAATCTGAATAATTAAAAGCAGAAAAAAAGCTTTAAAATAATACTTATTTTATTATTTATATTAACAAGGTTTTTTGCGACATTTGAAATGTCGTGGAACACAAGTTGTGCAGTAGTACCCAGTTTAAAAAAAGTTTGTATTGGAAATTTTCACTCTAGGGTAGACATTGTCTACCCTGGCGTCATACAATTTTTTTTTCAAAGTGATATTTAATTTTTTTCATATTTTTTTTATTGTTGTTCTTGACCAATTGTTTGCTTTTCCAGCAAAAAGTTCTGTGCACGCCACTGGTAGTACCATATAAATAATAATAATTTATGTAATAATTAATTTATAATTAATAAATAATAATTCGACTGACAACGACCACAAGTTGGTCGAAATATATATCGATAATAGTTAATACTCTTTCATTTGTATTTATAATCTGTTTTAAAATAATAAAAATAAAATATTTCATAGACAACACGCGAGTAAGAAACAGTCAAGAGAAAGAGCAACTAAGGAAAAAGCAAGAAGAGAGGACATTGAGGATGAAGAAGTTGTTACTGCTGAAGATGGAGTCATTGAAAGCTTTACAGGCGAAACGTGCGGCACCCGGTGAGTAGTCGTCGTCTAGGTTGAGTTCCGTTTTCGTGGCATCAATGTGCGTGTGACCACAGATTTCAGGCAAGCTACGTGGTGCTTGCGAACGCATGAAGGCAAAAATTCCGTGGCTACATGTTGATGCGCCGCTCATTTTTTGCATGCGTTCTATTAGTGCGCGTGAGATATAGAGCGTTTTTCCTTGTGTCAAATTCAGTGTTGAATAAGATTCCTGGATGGCACTGTCCTATCTTTAGCAACAGAATCAAAGACAAAATTTGCACAGATTCCAAACAAACCCAAAACCACTTTGACATTGATTGCTACGAAACATATTTTATCTATGGTGACATGGACAGCGACATCTGGAGGAAAGCTAAGAACTAAGCAAAAAAAAAACAACGAGAAAAACGCTTTATACAAGTGGCGCAAAAGTAATGTCACAATTTGAATTGGCTGCCATTTTTGCAGATGGTGCCAAATGTCACTGTGCTCTGACATTTATGATGTATACAAGGTGTAACAGAAAGGTGTAACCATATTTGAAGAGCTTATTCAGTCAATGGCTTAGAACAACTTTTACTATGGAACAAATCCTGTATATCGAAAAAAAAAATTACTCGCTTCATAGGAAAATGCAATGCCGCTCGGCCGAAATGTATGGAAGGGCAGATTTTTTTTTGAGATTTCTGGTTTGACTCCATAGTAAAAGTTGTTCTATACCATTGACTGAATAAGCTCTTCAAATATGGTTACACCTTTCTGTTACACGTTGTATATGCATATAAACTCTGATTTTTCATTCCGTAGAATTCTGACAGTTCAATAAAAGGGATAGAGCTATGTAAGTAAGCGACATGAACTGTATCGTTTCTCCTTTACTTGCACAGCTCCATTTCTTTTATTGAACTGTCAGAATTCTACGGAATGAAAAATCAGAGTATAGAGAATTGGTTGTCAACAAGCCATGGAGCGATGCACACCTTGAGAACGTGGAATTATTGTTACTGATTATTTGACAAATTTTGATCTCCCGTTTTGGAGATTTGAACTGGCCGTCCAGATCGCCAGATCGTCAGCAGACTTCTTCCTTTGGGGCTTTTTAAAATCTCGCGTTTACCATAACAAACAACGAACCCTGAAAGTCTTGAAAGATAACATTGAAGAAGAAATCGCCAATTTCGGGCCAGATAGCCAGATGTTTTGTGAGCAACAATACAAAATGCCGTAAAACGAGTGCAATTATGCATCAACTCGGGAGGTAGCTATTTGAGCGATATAATTTTTTCCAATTAATGTCAAAAATTTTACACTTTCAAATATTTTTTTCATGAAAACAGAGCTCTTTTCGTTGATAACAAAATGGCAGCCAATTAAAATTACGACATTTTGCGCCATCTTGTAGTTTGTGTGCGTATGTCGGTGAAATAAGTGTAAAGAAACGTGGAGACATCTGAAGATGAACAATTAGTACTAAGGCAAGTCTTCTGATGTCTTTTATCCCACCCATATATAATAGGTCTTAACATATTAAATTGCCGTTTTCTATAGAGAATTTGAAGGAAACTCAATTGTCAGTACTAACATTTCTGCCTTTTTTTAGGAATGACAAATCCAAATTGTGTAATTTTTTTGTGTATGAATGAGGCAACATTAAGCTAACAGCAAAATTCATTTAATTTTTAAAGTTTGAGCTGTAAAAAAATATTACGAATCTTATCACGGAAATGGATGGCATTTAAAACGAACTGTCTTTGAAAATTTAATTTTGTTTATCAAATTGACAATAAAAACAAAATTTAATACGTAGATGTAATAAATTTGAAATCTTCAAATTAACTTTCAAAGAAAAAACAAATAATGGAAATAGCAATTGAATTACAGGAATTATGAACTCAATGTAAAAAAATGTAAAGAACCATTATAAGGAAATTTCGGAAATTTCATAGGTAAGCCTATCGCCGCATGCAGGTTTCCTTACGATGTTTTCCTTCACAGTTCAGCAAGTGGTAAGTAAGAACAAATACTGTAGCCGAAGGCTTTAATGTGCTGTCAAAACTAAATTTTGTTCGATATAAAATAGTCCTTAAGAGTTAGGATTAGAAGCTAAATTTCTTTGGATAATTTCAAGCTTTGACAGCACTAAAACTAAAATTAAAGCCTTCAGAATTGGCTTTATTATGCACATAAATTACGAAAAACTCATTAGTGCATGCCCGACCGGGGATCGAACCTGGATCCTGAACCCTGAGATGCCGCCGCGTAAGAAAATATAAAAAGAAATACAAAAATTGTGAAATTCGTGCGTCAACTTCCCCCCAACATGCCGCTTTTTGCTCAACATGTTGCGTTTTTTAAAGCAGCGTGGTCCGTGAAACAGCTGTTCACGCGCAGCGTTCTAAAACAGACCTTCCTCCTTCGAGATAAAGTCTTTAAGTTACAGTTGAATATCTTTTCCTCTGAATGTTTGCGCGGACTATTTAGACCCTGTATACTTACCCAATTATTTTATTTACAGTGCGTCCCATACCGATATCGATCAAACGCCTCGGAGCAAGAAAGGACCGTATGATGATCGAGAACACTTGCAGGATCGTCGAGTGCTCATTCGTGTGTCCCTTCAACAACATAACTGGAAACTTCTATTGCTTTTACTGCAGATCCATATTCACCGTTCCCCAAGACTTGCGAGAACATACCTTGACACACGACCCGAAAACCTTTCCCAGATACCTCTCCAAAAAGAAAGCTGTCAAGATTGACCTCACCCGGATAGATTGTCGACTTTGCAACGATCCAATAACCGATTTGCACGACTTAAAACAACATCTAACCTCAAAACATAGTTTGAAGATACATCCAATCGAAAACGAGTTCTTAAGATTCAAGTTGACACATCCCACGTTGTCGTGTCAAGAGTGCGGTGATAATTTCTACTTCGTTGATAAATTGATAGACCACATGGCAGAGCATTTCGGGTCGTTTATATGTGACAAGTGTGGAGCGACCTTCGTACAAGCTAGCTCTTTAGAAGCACATATTAGATGTCATAATGAAACCAAAAAGAAGTTCGAATGCAACTATTGCGGCAAGTCTCTCTCAACGAATCGAGCTAGATATGTTCACATTAATACGGTTCACAAGAAGAATCCTGTCATAGATTGTTTGAAGTGCGAAGACAAGTTTTTCACATACGACGGCAGAAACAAGCACATGGTGGCAGCTCATGGGCATAATATGTCGTTCCCGTGCAATATTTGCGATAAAATGTTCGATACTAGGAAGAAATTTATAAAACATAATCAGGTAGTTCATTTAAAGGCGTATTCGCACTCGTGCCAACTTTGCGAAAGGAAGTTCTTTACCGCAACGCATGCGAAAAGGCATATGAAGACTCACACGAATGTATAAAGTCTATCTTGGATGTCAGAATCGACACTAGTTTATTTATTCCCGGACCCGTAGCACGGTGTTTAAAAGCGCTCGACGCGACTTAGTTGAATCACAAGTGCGATATAAAGGCTATGCCACGTAGAGGGAAAGTATCTTAAATATTGTAGATGGAACATTTTACTGAAAGAAGACATTATTTTAATTTAAAAAACAATTTGAACTGCATTCATAGATTTTTTTAAATAGTTACATGGTTGAACCGGGAATCGAACCCGTTTCATGAGAAAAACAATTACCCTGTAGCTTTATCATACCGATCGAAAGGCTTCATCATAAGGATTATTTTTTGCTAAATAACATAGTGTCAGAAATAAAAGGAAGACCATGAATTTTAACATTTTTAATACAAAATTAATCAATTTTTCTCGTGTAGCGGGTTCGATTCCCAATTCAACCATGTAACTACTTAAAAAATCTATGAATGCAGTTTAAATTGTTTTTTTAATTAAAATAATGTCTTCTTTCAGTAAAATGTTCCATCTACAATATTTAAGGCACTTTCCCTCCATGTGGCATAGCTGTGGGACGCCCTGTATAAAGTCTATCTTGGATGTCAGAATCGACACTAATTTATTTATTCCCGGACCCGTAGCACGGTGTTTAAAAGCGCTCAACGCGACTTAGTTAAATCACAAGTGCGATGTATAAGGTCCATCTTGGATGTCAGAATCGACACTAATTTATTTATTCCCGGACCCGTAGCACGGTGTTTAAAAGTGCTCAACGCGACTTACTTGAATCACAAGTGCGATGTATAAAGTCTATCTTGGATGTCAGAATCGACACTAATTTATTTATTCCCGGACCCGTAGCACGGCGTTGAAAAGCGCTCGACGCGACTTAGTTGAATCACAAGTGCGATGTATAAAGTCGATCTTGGATGTCAGAATCGACACTAATTTATATATTCCCGGACCCGTAGCACGGTGTTTAAAAGCGCTTAACGCGACTTAGTTGAATCACAAGTGCGATATATAAAGTCGACCTTGGATGTGAGATTCGACACTAATTTATTTATTCCTGCACCCGTAGGACTGTGCTTAATCGCGCGCGACGCGACTTATTTGAATCACAAGTGTGCGTGACACGTTTTTTTCGCGATTAAACAGTACGTCACGCTTCTCGTACTTTTGTGATTCAAGTCGATTTAACACTGTGCTACGGGTGCAGGTACATTTTTGTTGTACAGTCGACAAGATTCCCGCCTGACCACCTTAAGAGCTAGTTTTGTATGCAGTGGTTTGCGGGATCTTCCGCTAGCCCCGCCTTGCTATTTTTGTCTGCCAATAGTAATTCACGTTCAACTATAAACTTTCACTAATTAAGTCTGATGGACCCGAAAACGCCATAAAAAGTGTCTCATAAACTTTCATTGGTCAACAAAATAAAGCGCAGGGCTAACTGAGATCGCCACATGCAAGCAACAAGGTTTTGAAACTGGACAGGTGGGAATCTTGTCGACTGTACGTGTAAGTTGAATGAACAATTAATTACGTTTACAAAGAAATTTTTTACCAAAATATTATAGCCGATTCTGAAGGCTTTAATTTTAGTTTTAGTGCTGTCAAAACTAAATTTTCTTCATTGCAAAATAGTCCTTAACTGTTAGGGTTAGAAGTTAAATTTGAAAAATTTTAAGTTTTGACAGCACTAAAACTAAAATTAAAGCCTTCAGAATCGGCTTTATTGTTTGTTTTATTTTTTTATTACGGCTTTTCTGGCGACAAGAAAATTGTCTACAAAAATATTACCATGTAAATAGATCTCGGTGCAAAATAAATTGACTAATTAAATGTAATGCATAAAATGACACAATTTTCTTTTAAAAACACAGTTATTATTAAGCTATTTTTACGAATTGCCATAAAATGCATGCTTTTTATTCAATAGTAAGGAAAACAAATGTGCATTTTGCACAGAGACACTCTGTTACCCCCTCGTATGTCTACATAATAATTACTCGGTTACGTTTAAAACACGAGCGTAGCGAAATTTATTGCTCTTACGCCCATGTATCATACTACGTTTTTCAATGCATAGTGTGAGGAAATAAAACAAATATAATCTTGTGAACTTTAAATTATGATTGGCTCAAAATGACTGTATCCATAGCCGTTAAACGGTGAAAAAAAAAGTAAAATATTTATGGTACACAGGAAAGGTTGCAGGTTAGCCTACCATTATAAATAAATGCAAAAAAAAAAATAAAGCCCTAGGGCAAAATAATCGACTTTCTGTTCGGTTTTGATGCATAAAAAGTGGGCCTTTACGAGCACATGCATTGAAAAAAAATATAATGGTGTAGCACGAGTTAACTTATTTGACTAGACTTACTTTACTTTAAGCGTCCTGTCTTTGTCTGTTCAATAAAAAAAGAAAAAGACGACGCTTAAATTTAGTCCTGTCAAATAAGTGACACCGAATCGACACCATTGTTGTTTAAACAATAGTTATTTCCTTTTAGCAAGACCCCCATTATTGCGTCTTTCACAACCCAGACCCTCCCCCCCTAATTTGTAATGACGTCATATAAGCACGGCACTTATAAGCGGTAACAAAAAATATTTCAGATTGTAATTTAAGGCGCTTTATGCTGCGAAAGTGCTGCCTCTATAAAAAAAAAATCTTCATTTACTTTTACTAGAATAATTATTGAAATTTCCCAAGTAAATACGTAGATATAGCAATGAACTATTTTTAAATAGCATAGTTTTCATAGACAACGTCTTTGATGAGCTAAATATTTACTGTGTTACTAACTTAAAGTGTTATCGTGTTACTACAAAACGGTGTTTAACTTTAGACAGTAGTGTTTAAATCTGTTGTTGTCGCCTTTTCTTTCATATTGTAAAAGAGTGACAGCAACAGATTTAAACACTGTCTAAAGTTAAACACCGTTTTGTGGTTACACAGTTAAACTTTTGTTTCATATCGTAAAAAAGTGACAGCAACAGATTTAAACACTTTCTAAAGTTAAACACCGTTTTGTAGTAACACCGTTTAACTTTTGCTAATTGTGTCGATTTGGTGCAACACGTTTTAACAGGACTAAATTTAGTTTAAGTGTTCTGTCTTTTTTTTCTGTATCGAAAAGACAAGACAGGAGGCTTAAAATAAGCTTGGTCCTGTCAAATAAGTTGTGTTACACCAAATCGACATCACTATATTGTCTATTTTACGGATCCTTAACGAAAGTCATCGCGGCAGGGATTAAAGACATTGCAATTTTTTTAAATATTTATCTGAAAACTACACAAGACGCAGTGTAGGACGCCCGCCAGCTCGCTGGACTGACGATCTAAAAAAGATTGCCGATAGTGGCTGGATGAGGATGGCCGAGGATAGAAAAATGTGGCGTGCCCTTGGAGAGGCCTATGTCCAGCAGTGGACTAACTGATGGATTGGATTGTATTACACAAGCACCTAGATAATAAATTTTAATAAAATATTACTTTATGAACACCAAGAAGTGTGTTGAATTTCAAGGTTACCCGATAAATAGAAGTGGGTTGCCATTACTTTAAAATTAACTATCTACCTGTGCCGCAAAAAAAAAACAAAGAACAATCCACGTGGGCTGATTAAAAAAAAAAGAAAAAAAGGTATATAACTTTATTTTCATCAATACAGTGCTTTGGTTTATGACTTGACATTGGCAGAATGAAATCATTATCAGAAGCCAAAAACAAGAAAAAAAAACTTTTTCAGCGGTTGCCAATTGCCAATTGGAGCTGTCAAGACTAGACATGCTGTCTATAGTTTATGGGTTAAAATCTTGACTAAGTCATTCTACTTTATACTAGTAATATCCTTTTGTAAGTTTATTCTTCCACTATGTATCTAACTTCACCATACGAGGCCAACTTTTATTTTATTCATCTTCATACGTATATTACATTTCCATCGATCGATATTTTATATTTATTATTATTCTATTTCTCTCAAGAGGTAATAATTCGTCCCTTCCTTCTTCTTATTGTACTTTTAATATCATAATAGTATCTTTTAATATCACTTGACGCTGGCAAAACTGACCTTTAAAAAAGGAGTCCATACTCGCCATAAAAAAAAAAATACAAACGTCGGGCATTTTCAATTTACCGAACGGCAAATTGCAAAACATACTATTTGCCTGCCGCAGGCATATCGTATCATATCATTTGCGTGGTTTGATTGGTCTTACAACGGCTCTTTCAAGTTTTTGTCTGACAACGGCATGCATTCTTTCCTTCCTTCTTTTCCTCGGCACATGCAAAGAAATATCCCTCAAATCACTGTCCCAATGGACTTTCAAATGAACACTCAAACCATATTTCGTTGAAAATCTCTTTGTACACACCTCGCATTCAAATTCCTTAATTCCAGTATGAGTTAGTGCATGCTTTTTGAGCTCGCAAACCATGAAAAACTTTAACCCGCATTCTCCACACACATGCTTTCTTTCATTCAAATGGTCTTTTCTGACGTGAGCCATATAATATGTGTTCCAATCGAATGTCTTAAAACAATACTCGCAATTGATGATTTGTACTTTTTCTGGATGTTTTTCTAAATTATGCGAATGGCGCGCGTAGTAACTGGCGAATTTTTCATCGCAGAATCTGCAGTGTACTTTCTTTTCGCGTTTATGCACTTGCTCGAAATGTCTTTTCATGTATTTCTCTTTGAGAAATAACTTCCCGCAGATTTTGCAGGGGTATTGCCCATGTTTATGCAGTTGGACGTGTTTTATAAAACGACTGTAAGACAGGAACGGTTCAGCGCATTCATCACAGATATAATTCTTGAAATGCGTGTTCATGTGGGCATCCAACTTGGCGAAATTCAAAGAATTTTCAAAACATAAGACACATTCGTTCGAATTACGCATCAAAATGAATGGTATAAGTCTTTTTTCCGCTATTTGAAGTACAACTTCGTGTGTATTATTTAGATGATTGAAAACTTCGTCCCAATTTAAATCGATACTACATGCTGTGCACTGTAGATTTTCCACGTCTACCTTTAGTGTTTCGTAATCGCAATTCCGTTTCATAATGTTTCCCAATGCTTCGGTCCTTTCTGCCGTGTGTACTGTAGCTGTATGCGTTTTCAATTCATCGGCGTAAATGAATTCTTTGTAGCAATATAAGCAGTGATACTTGTTGTTTTTGGTTTTGAAAGGTATTGCGTTGGTGTAAGTTAGAAATGTCTCGACTTCTTTTTTGAATTTAACGTTGCTGTTGCCGTATTTGTTCGTCTCCAACTTAGCTGATTCTGCTTCTGAAAAACAACACAATGTGAGATTAAGCCAAGGGTTTGCGTCGCACGTAATTTAAGGTCAACTTTCAATACCATAATAGTATTTTGTGCAACTGTCACATAATGTGAGATATTGGGACACGTGGCTTGTTTACGAAAAATGGGAAAACACTCGTCATGATACCTAAGCGGAAGGAATTAGTATGTAGATGCCTGAGACCAATCAGAAAGAGTAGTGTGACTTAAGAAATTAATTGCTTGTGATTGGTTCTCTAGTGGTATTATAATAAATTTGGCCAATCATAGCGCAGGATTTATAATGTAATATATAACATCCGTCTACAAATGTAGGTACTTATAAAAACGCTTTCGCTGTTGTAGTTGCAGTATGGGAGTAGATAAAATATCAGCGGCTATTTTGCGCATTTGGGAGGATGATACAAGTCATCGTTTAGTCGTTTTACATAACAAAGCTGTTTTGTAAAACAACTATGATTTTGTAAAATAGCTGATTATACGATATAATCGGCACTAATCGCTGTCTGTTTATTGTTGTCCATCTACCACAGGGGTCAACTGGCTATCTATAATGGCTTAAGTTGAAGACCCCTGTGTGTGACAGACGGACGGACGGACAGACAGCAGAGGCTTGGTAATATCATAGACTAAGTATTACTACTCATAGACTAGCAGTTCCCATACATAAATTTGTAGATAATATGGCGCTGAAATATTCACTGTTAGTGTTGCCAACTTAGCGCCATCTAGTTTTTCTAAGCAAAGCTATTACAGTCACATGTTTACTTGGTAACAATGAGAGTTAACTTGAAGCCAATTAAACAAATTCGGTCTTACCACAAAACTGTGTTTAACTTTAGACAGTGTTTAAATCTGTTGCTGTCACTCTTTTACAAGATGAAAAAAAAGGTGACAAAGACAGATTTAAACACTGTCTAAAGTTAAACACTGTTTTGTAGTAACACCGATGATGTTTATTTGCAACACTTGGCGACACCTAGTGTCGTAAGGGCGCGTAAAAAATTTGTTACGGCTTGATGTATGGGAGACATGGGAGTTGTCGGTCTATACGTAGTAATACTTAGTCTATGGTAATATGGTCCCGTTTGGACCTCTTCGGGTACGGATTCTAAAAATAAAAAAAATGGAGACCGTTATTTTGTATGGGGACCCACGTGAGTTTCAATTTTTAGGGTTCCGTACCCAAAGGGAAACCAACGGGACCCTATTACTATGACTCCGCTGTTACAGTCATATTAATAGGTTCCCGTTGCTGTTACAGCGGAGTCATAGTAATAGGGTCCCGTTGGGTACGGAACCCTAAAAATTTAAACTCACGTGGGTCCCCATACAAAATACCGGTCTCCATTTTGTACGTATGTCACCAGGCTGTATCTCATGAACCGTGATAGTTAGACAGTTGAAATTTTCACAGATGATGTATTTCTGTTGCCGCTATAACAACAACTACTAAAAAACAGAATGAAATAAATATTCTAGGGGGCTCCCATACAATAGACATGTTTTTTGCCGTTTTTATAGAACCCTTAGTGCGCGAGTCCGACTCGCAATTCTTCCACCAAGTGGGAAGGCAAAGGGAACTAACCCATACAGGCATGTCTAAATAACCCATTTTTTTTTACCACGATGTTGACCATGGTAACATGCAGTGACGTGCACAGAACTTTTTGCTGGAAAAGCAAGCAATTGGTCAATAATAACAATAAAAAAAATATGAAAAAATTTAAATATCACTTTGAAAAAAAGTTTGTATTGGAAATTTTCACTCTAAGGTAGACATTAACACCGATTCGGCGCAACACAATTGACAGGACTAAACTTAATTTAAGTGTCCTGTCCTTTTCTTTCTGTATCGAAAAGACAAAGACGGGACGCTCAAAATAAGGTTAGTCTTGTTAGTTGTGTTGCGCCGAATCGGTACCAATGTCTACCCTGGCGTCATACGTTTTTTTTTTTCAAAGTGTTATTTAAATTTTTTCATATTTTTTTTATTGTTATTCTTGACCAAGCTTGCTTGCTTTTCCAGCAAAAAGTTCTGTGCACGCCACTGGTTACACGTATTCTGTTAAAATTTCGCTGTGACAGACGACAGACTGACCGAGGCTTAATAATAGGGTCCGTAATTATTTTCCGTACTCTGAGGTTGCCGGAATGTTTGTCAGGCGCTACCAATTTAGCGGGGGGATCCCAGCGAATTGGGGGAAATTTTGCGCTGCGCCCATTGGGGCCAGACATAATATTCTCGAACTTTAAATTGTATAAAAGCGATTGGGGGAATTTTGCGCTGCGCCCATTGGGGCCAGACATAATATTCTCAAACTTTAAATTGTATAAAAGCGATTTGAGGGGAATTTTGCGCTGCGCCCATTGGGGCCAGACATAATATTCTCAAACTTTAAATTGTATAAAAGCGATTTGAGGGAATTTTGCGCTGCGCCCATTGGGGCCAGACATAATATTTTCGAACTTTAAATTGTATAAAAGCGATTTGGGGGGAATTTTGCGCTGCGGCCCGACATAGTATGCTCGAACTTTTAAGTTCAGCTAAAATCAATAAATAAAACCTTCTTACCCATTTTTCCTGGATAATTATTGCGAATTTTCTCAATGACAGTCTGCCTTGGTACATTGTAATGTAAAGCCGCTTGACCCAGGCTGAGTACCCCACTTCTGACATCGGCAAGGCATTTCATTAAGCTAGATTCACTGTACTGCTTATATTGACTTTTTCTTCTAGTGCTCTGCTTGTTTTCCGGCGGATCGGCCTCTAAATCGTCAGCTACAATTATCTTTATGTACTCATCATCTGAGAAAAGAAGGGGCTCGATTAAGATTTGCGTCGTTTTTTACCATTTGACTTATTTAGTACTTATATACAGGTTGTTTGGGACATCGATTTTGAACATTTTTGACTGAATGCAAAGTTTTATATTTTTCGAGAAACAGACATTTTTCAGTTTCCTCTACTTAAAATTAGGTAACTGAATAAAAAAAAATGAAACACTATTTATGGGTAATGGCTAAAAATATTTGCTTTATGTTTAATAAACAAAAAGTTTTTTTTTTATAAAAAATAGCTTTGTGTTTATTTTCAATACTTTTTGAACACATTTATATTGTTTTATTGAAGTGTATTAAAAAATAATTTAAAACAAAATCATATTTTTAGCCATACATAGTGTTTTATTCAAATTTCAAGTAAGTAGATAAAACTGAAAAATGTCTATAATTCGAAAACTTTGCACTATAGTACATTCAGTCAGAAATGTTCAAAATCACTTTCTTTATCATCCCTGAAAATATTTACATCGATGTCCCAAACATCCTGTATTTTATTAACATTTTTTACAGCAAGTTTCTAAGTGGCTCGCTTTTGGAGATATTTAAGGTTGAATTAATTTTAAAAAACCTGTATTTTATTAACATTTTTTACAGCAAGTTTCTAAGTGGCTCGCTTTTGGAGATATTTAAGGTTGAATTAATTTAAAAAAATCATAGCAGTCAATCGTTTTGCTAAGTTTATCACAGTATTATTCACCATCTATTTTAGAATTCTTTACGGAAAAACGGAACCCTTGTAGGATCACTTCCAGTGCGTTCGGAGTCACGACATAATCGATTATATAGCGTCTATCGTCATTCCGAGTCACTGTGAGCCCGATAACGATAGCCATACAATGGTCGCTCTGACGTCTTAGTTGACATCTTTAACTCACAATAAATAAATAAACTCACTTTAAATCTCACAAAATAGATATTAACAGAAGGCCGACTCTGGACGCGACGTTGCGAAAACAGACGCACACATGCATAGACGCGTACGTATGATGATCTCGGCAGAATTTCGTATTGGCATTCGACCGACTTTATCCGAGATCGTCGACCGTCGTCTATGTGTGCGTGCGCCTGTTTTCGCTACTTAAGCGGAGTAAAACTTCTGAATATGAATATGAATCTTGAAATATGAACAAGAAAATAATATTTGTTTTAACCAGTTACTAAGATTTTTGACATTTTGATAAGCGGTCTCTATGAACGCAGGTAGGTTATGTGACAAAAAAAGGGGATATGTGGTTAAGGGTTAAAGTAAGTAATTTTACCATCATCAAGAGTTTGTCCATCTTCCATAGTTTCAGTTCCATCGAAAGTGTTTTTAACAACGGTTTCATTGTCCAAGTACTCAACTTCTTGATAATCATCTGCTTCCTTCTCTGATGATGATGATGTTACATCATTCTTAGAGACTGCAGATTCAGCTGTATGGACAGAAAGGACTCGGTCGGTCATCAGTTTCTGTAGCCTTATGTATGTGCCACTAAACAAGAAGCAAGGGCCGATCCAGTGTAGCTAGCATGCTCCAGAGATACAGCTTATATCTATCCTACTTGCGCTCTGACGCATACCTAGGGCTTGAATATCGGACCATTTTTCAATTCCGGAATTGGGTTTTGATATTGAGTATTTCAATTCCGGAATTCCGGAGTTCCGGAGTTACTAAGCAATTTTTAAAAAAAAGTTAAAGTTTGCAAAAATATATATTTATGGATGGTTTTCCGACGGCTAATTGAGTTACTTCATTGGATCGAGGTATTTTCTCGAGGTATCGTACGTAATGCCTTTTTTAGAAACTATTAATATGTGCTAAATTTGATGCCAGTCCATCTATGGTCGGAGCGGAGCGTGATTAAGTAAAAAACATCTAAACTTTCGCATTTATTATATTACAAGCTCTCCGCTCGCTGGGCTTACGCGCATCTTAATGACTTGTATTGTGTTGTGAAAATGAGGTATTTTCCCGTGATAAAATGTAGCCTATATCCGTCTATCTATATCTCTCTCTAGGATACCTACCATCTATCGTGCTGCCAAATTATATCAAAATTTAGGCGTGAAAAGATAAAAAACAGACCGAAAGACAGTTACTTTTGGATTTGTAGTATTAATTTGTATGTATAGATAAATAAATAATATATTATGCATACAGTGGGATCTAAATCGCGCCTCAAGCCGTTTATTTTTTTTTTTTACTCAATATCGAAATATCGGAATTGGTCTCACGAATACCGGTATTACAAACGATATTGAAATCGTTCGGAATTCCGGTATTTTGTCAATTCCGGGATTCCGGAGCTCAAGCCCTACGCATACCGCTTTTGTCATGGTGCGAGAGCGAATATGGTCAAGAGATATGTATCTACGGCGAGTGCTAGACCCCCAGGAATTAACTCACTGTTGGATTTCGTAGTATAATTATACTATTTGTACCATATTTTCATGACATGTAGTATGTAGTATCGTAATGGAACTATACTACGTAAAAATACCATAATTTTATCTTCAGGCCAACCAATTTGTTTTATTGGTTGAGACGTTTTTCTTTTTAACATTTACCCTACAATATAGGGAATTTCTGTGCGTTCTGAATATTTTTAGTAAATTTTTTAAAAATTTCAATAACAAATAGGCTATTTTATTAAATTATGAATATTTTTAGTAATTTTTTTTTAAATTTCACTAACATATAGGCTATTTTTATTTCAATTCAAAACAAAAATCAACGAAAAACGAAAAGTAGTATAATTTTAGCCAAGTAGTATATTTTTAATTCCCATAGACAATAATTTTCCGAGGGTCTAAATCCAACCCTGCTCAGGGGAGCCATTCTGACATGGTTTATCATGAAGTGAAAAAAGTTTTTAGATGCCTTAAGGGTTTGGGCGTAGATAAGGGGCACTATGGGAAAAGTTTTCGCTTGGGCGCTGCGTGAATGCGTCGCCAAAAAGCAAATAATTTTCAAATCCTGTATTGTGCCCCTTTATCGACAGGGGCACAATACAGGATTTGAATTGACTGCTTTAAGTCTCTAGGTGCTTTCGGCAAACCTATCTATACTTTATAGTGGGTGTTAACCCTACAGTAGTCGCGCTGTATATAGAAGCGATTGTGGTCTCGTGGATTACATAATATATGTAGGCCAATTTATAACTAACAAAAAACAAGTTGTATCCTTTTTATTATTTATTATTCAGTCTTCAGTGTTTAAATTGAAGCTTTTTCTTAAAAAAAGTCGTAACAAACAATATACATATATACCTGACCAGTTTACAAAAAAAATAAAAACAAAATTACTTCTTATTTGGTTATAACAATCACACTGTCTGACTTACTTATAGTTATTAGGAATTGTGTAGCTTATTATTATAGCTATACAGCTCCTGTGCCTCAACCGCACTCGACCAATGTCCGTGCAACATTGAGCGTCGAAAGGATCACTTTAACAGATTTAATTTGTTTTAAGGTCTTGTACGTTTGGATTATATATGTAATTCACGTGACCACTCTAGGGTTAAGATGAAGTTGCGGAAGCGGGAAACTGGTAATAGTACTCGTCCATATGAAAAACTTTTACTATGGGCCAGACCGTCGAATCGAGAAAAAAAATCTGCTGTTCCATAGGTACCCGACCAAAATGTGTGAGATAACTGTTTGTTTTCTGGATTTATCCATTTTTGTTTTATGCAAGGAAGTTCGTATGGAGTTCTATTGCCAGTTTCCAGCTTCTGCAATGTCATCTTAACACCCAGTTCACCTATGTTGTGTAAAAGTGCACCCGAATCAAATTGAAATGTGGAGTGAAGTGTATGGAATTTTTGGGTGTTTAGACCTATCCTATATTTGGCAGATATAGCCTATATCTGCCAATAACCATAACATAACCATTATGCCTGATCTTAGAAAAATTTTGTCAGCCTAATAACTTGAGGTTGGGGTGCAGAAAAGGGGGCACTATAGAAAAAAGACTTCGCCCCCTTATCGACACTCCAACCTAACTTGATATCTTGAACTCACATAATTGATGTTCTGCGTTGATCACCTGTTTCTTGAAGTTGAAAGCATCCCGGAGACGTATGATACAACCCTCACATATAAAGTCTTTGCCTTCAATGTTGGGCTCATACTGAAATCAATTTGGTCAAAACTTGAGGTAAGTAGGTAACTGATTGGCAGGCTTCTCAAAAACTTCGAGGATAATCTAGTTAAAATTGGACACGCAGGTAGGTGCATTACCTATATATTAAGGATCAAGTCAAAATAAAGATAAGGATGATGAAAAATCAAATTTTTAAATAAAATCCCAGAAAACATCAAGAGAATGAAAGTTCAATAACCTACAGATAGGGAAAAGCAGTCCGATAACATAATGCCGTAGATTTCGCTGACTGCCATCCATGAATATTTGCCCCAGAGACTCTTGAAGCAACCTTGTCGAAGACAGCATCTGCAGGATCCAAAACTTCCGAAGTATTCTTCTGTATTTTGTGCCATTATTTAGGAATATTCACTCTACACATACAATCCCAAACAAACCACGTTGTTGACAACACAAAATGACGAGCAAAGCACGCATCAGTGCTGCCAATGTAAATTTCTTGATTCCCCGCTTTCCATTGATACATTCCCCAAAACGATTTTAGAACAAAATGCTGTTTCATACAAAATTTCGTTAAATTTTTACAATTATTTTTTCCCACACTTTCTCTTTTAACTTAGACTGCTTCGGTTCGAATTTAATTAGTCAAACAGGCCTTAAAGAAATCTTAAGAAACTGCCCGAAAAATAATCCAAGATAGCAGCAGCTTTATTCTTCTATACTTAACATTGTGTCAGTTGTAGGTCAAGTCACTAAGGCTAGTGAATTACATAAAATATTTTCAACACAATAAAATACAGTCAGCCTTGATTCCCCGATTTTATTCATTCTCAACGCTGACTCCCGATTGCCATAAATCGTGGATTTTCGCCGCAGTTGGTAGCACTGGCAGGGATGTAAACTCCGGCCGTTCATTCGAGAGAATGGTGACGTTTGCAAATGTCAGGGGATAAAACCTTTTTTTACTGTTTTGCATTTCAATATTTTATATTTATCATGATGATTTTAGGGTAGATTGTATATCGTTAAAAGGTCCCATTTGTTAATAAAAAGTATTTTTGTCGTATATATTTTCCACTTCCTAGTACAAAACTTAATGAATCAGCTGACTCAATTTCTACGTAAAAGTTAAAAAAAAAGCGCAAAAAATATTATTTTTGGCGAAAAGTTGTCTATTAGCGATACTGTCAAGTTATTTCTGTCAAATCAGCAATCATAATGCCTGCAGTATGAATCCTCGACTTTTTGAATCGACATTTCAGAAAAAGGTTTATAATATCTGCGGTGTAAGGCAGTGTTGTCGTATTATGAAACTGATATACCTTACCAAATAATAAGATCATATATATATTCTATTCCAGGGTTTTTATTTATAAAAAAGGTTGAAATAATCATGATTAGGATTTATTTCGTCCCATTTGTTGTACCGTTGATATTTTTTTAACGTGCCTTTATTTATTTTTGTCGTGAAGAAGCTCTTGTTGACTTGTAGTATTTTTTCGAGATATCGCCACACTCCATCTGTCATCATTCTCTCGAATTAACGGCAGCAGTTTAGGTATTTCTTTTTCTGTTTCTTTAATCGATTGATTTACAAGTCATGCAACATTAAACAAGACCGCCTTGAAGAGATACACGAAATTATTTTTTTATATAGCAGCTTTTGAAGTTCTGTTACATAACACGGTAACCTGCATAATTATTATGCATATTAACATTTTAATAAGTTCTGTGTTACAGGCTGAAACTAAATTTAAACAACATTTTGGAAATCTTGTATTTTTTATAACATATCGAATTTCCTAATTCACTTATACGACATGCAAACTACCGTTATCTCAGAATAAGGTAAGACCGTTACATATGTATGACCAAAAGGAAGATTGACGAGCGATAAATTTTCGTTTAGTTATTGTAAGTCTGTTCGAGGGAAAGAGGGATAACAAATAGGAGACAAACAGTGAGGCAACTATCCCTTTTACGTCGCAGTCCAGCAGCTTGTTGGACCCCGTAAACAAGCTAAACTTCTTTTAATTTTGTGTGGCCTTCCAATAGACTAATGAACTGCTACCGAAAACATATTATGGAGTCGTGTCGGCAACACTGAAAGAGGGGACTTCGGAACTTGGCAGATTTCAGCTCGGGTTCGTGTGCGCGTTGATGCGTGTCTTGCATTTGGATCGTTTTATCAAAGATTTTTGATATTTGAGGGTTTTTGGGATTCAATTTATAATTATATTATTATAGAAAGTCACTGTGCGTCTTTTTACTTATTACTTGAAATTACCAGAACTATAATGTGCGGAGGTACATTATCGGAATCCTGTTAAAATGGAATGGTTATATAATAAGCTTATAGACCGTTTTTGTTTGACTTAATAAACAAAGGTGGGCTGCGCCCGACATTCAAACTGAACGCAGCCAAGGATTTAGAAGTTGTGTAAAGTTGAATGTCAATCTAAGCAAAAACTAAACGCAATGTCTATTGACAATTGACATTTCATTTTGGTATTTGTAGCTTGCTTGCGGGTTTTGTACATACTTCATTAATTTCATGTTTTTACTCAATTTCAAACACAAAAAGAGCATTATGTATGGTGAAAAGTGAAATTCAAGTCTTCATAACCGTATAAAGTAATGGATACCAGTGTTAAAATCAGTACAAGTAAAAATAACGGGCCCATAATTGACCCAGGACTGTGTCGGTGTTGTCGGTCTATAAAGAAATGCAGGATCCTCACAGTGGAGTACACCTGGATGGAGCAGAAGGAGGTCTATTCGGACATGATCATGGACTGCTTCGGTATTCTTGTGAGTATTTGTTTATGAAATGATCAGCCAGTATCAACAAGGACCAAAGATTCTCACAACACTGGTCGATTTTGTTGATCAATTAACAGTTCTTTCTTTACAGTGCTTTGGTTTATGACGTGACATTGGCGGAATTAAAATTAAATGTGTTAGTCACACACATTATCAGAAGCCATAAACAAGAAAATAATAATAATAATTCTTTCTTTCTGATTTTGTTATTTGTACATAACATACCAGATTCAGAAGCAAACCAACAGGCTTAGTTTTCTATTATGGGCCGCTGATTTAAAACCTTATATATTTTTTCCCATAAAGGTCTCCATTCATTTGATAGTTAGTTTTATATAAAAATACAGCCACATCGTTGTCAAAAAGTTATCGAAAATTTCATGAAAAAAGTAATGGCCTATCATCAGAGCCAAGGGGCCCTTTACCGGATATTTTATTGCATACTTAATCGGAATAAAAAAAGATGTGTTTTTATTTTGAAGTGAAAAAGTGCACGCTTTTATGTAGGACTTAGGGTCCAACGTTAGTAAATTAGCATGATTTTTTTAAATATGTCAGACCTTTTGATTCTAAACTACATTATCACATACATTTTTTTTATGTTATCACTCTAACATGCTAAAAAAATTGTTTTTTTTTTGTATGGAGCATAATTGATTTTATAGCACACTGTGCACGCGCAGCGTGCGTAAAGTCGGCATTTTCCGCACTTGTGCTATAAAAAATTATACGATACGAGAGCGATGAAATGTTTTCTGACGAGTGTGAGTTTGCGGCACGAGCCGAAGGCGAGTGCTGCAATCACACGAGTCGAGAAAAAGTTTCTCGCACGAGTTTCGTATAATTTTTTATAGCACAAGTGCGGAAAATGCCGACTTTACGCACGCTGCGCGTGCACAGTGTGCTATAAAATCAATTATGCTCCATACAAAAAAAAAAATACTATTTGCCAATTTTTTCCTGGTCCCTAGGAATTATATTGGTCTCTAGTTGAAAATTCAACCATATTCGAAATGAATCCTGGTTTTTATTGTAGAAAGTATGGTCCTTAACAATTTATTCTCAGATACCGACTGCATATCAGAAAGGAGAAAGGAGATTTTTGTCATAGAAGTTACTTAAGTATTGATATTTTCAAATGGTCCAAAAATCGACTTATGCACTGGTACGTTCAAATGGCTCAAAAACCGATAATGACAAAAAATACATATCAGTGTGTATGTTTATTATATTATTATGTTTCAATGGTACAGGTCCGCCTTCTACTACTTAGCTACTTACATTGACGGTAGACTTATGTCGGTAGAATAGTGCATGGGTGCCGGCAGAGGTATGCCAAGTGATGCACTTGCACCTTTTAGGGATCTTGAGATCAACAAGGTACCTATAGTTTTTAAGTAAACTTACCGATGGGACCGCTTGAGTTAGAGTTGTGTTATTTGAGCCAGATAGCTGGCACTAATCTACATAAAAAACGCGAAGCTTGGAATTTTTTTGCCGACACCAATTAAATAGAGAAGGATTCAAGATGTGCAGCCTAAGTCATCAGCCCAATATGCAGGATCTACAACTTTTTTACACCACTCTTCAGTCTGAAGCCAGTATTGTATTTTTCTTCTTAGCCACCCTGAACAGAATGTTAAGAGGTCAGAGTCCAAAATACCCTTTCATTATTATGTGACCAGTATTTCAACAGATTGATTGACAACGTTAAAGCTAAAAGAGCTAGGCTAAGAGAGACAAGAGAGGTCTTAATGCTGTTAAGTTATGATTTATTTTATCTATAGAAGTATAATATGTATATTGTATATATAGTCCAGTATATTTAGATTTATATATTGTAATTTTATTTGTATGTTAATATGACTTTATTTTTAGTACACATATGTATAATTACTTATTTTTAATATTATTGTGTCCTCTCCCACTAAGGTTTGCTAGAAGAAATCTCTTTTCAGTGATAAGCTCGCCTCTGTACATTATTTATTTATTGTAAATAATTCTATTTAATGTATCTATGTACAATAAATAATTGATTCCCCTTTCTGCCACTTTGAAACCACCAACTCTTTGTCCCCCAGCTCTCCCACACAGATGACAATGAACGTGACAGCGGCGTGTGCGCTACGTGTGTAGTGCGCCTGCGCGACGCGACCGCCTTCAGACACCAGGTGCTACAGTGTGAGGAACTGTTCCTGCAGGCCAAACATGAGTATAAGGATGACCAGGATCTTGAAGGTAACTTAATAGCTATTATTATAAAGCCAGCATTTGTCCCATGCTAGGGGCACCTAAATATTATTCAATTCATTTATTCAGGAACTATATAAATAGTGGTTGAAATAACATACTCACATAATTAAATTTACAATTAAAAGGAGAATTTTATCAAAAATATAAGATAATAATATAAAACAATTGATTCCTATGTCAAAAATATTGAATTTAAAAATGAAATTATATAATATTATGTTCAATGTCAAGAGATTAAAAGTATTGGCACTCTTTTGGACAAGACAACTTTCAGTCTTGCCGTCAGTCTGCGACTTGGCACAAAGATTAATGAAAGTCATCACTGTCGCTGTGGTGCGAGCGTTGACCAGCTGGGTCATCACTGTCTCTCTTGTCGGCGCAGCGCTGGCCGTTGGTCCCGCCATGGCAACCTCAATGACGTCATTCGGCGGGCCCTTGCGACTGTCAACGTGCCGGCTATTTTAGAGCCAAACGGCATCGCACATGACGATGGTAAGAGGCCCGACGGGATGACGCTCATACCATGGCAGAATGGCCGCTCACTGGTGTGGGACGCGACGTGTGTCGACACGCTCGCTGCGTCTCACGTCCAGTCAACCGCTGTCACGGCTGGTGCTGCGGCGGCAATGGCTGAGCGCAACAAGCGGCGCAAATATGCAGCTCTCGGTGAGGGTTACATGTTTGTGCCGTTTGGGGTCGAGACGTTTGGGCCGTGGGGACCTGATGCTCGGCAACTTTACAAGCAACTTGCATCGCGTCTGGTGGATGCCTCAGGGGACCCAAGGGCCGGAGCTTACCTCGGGCAACGAATTAGCCTTGCCATCCAACGAGGTAACGTCGCCAGTGTCCTGGGTACCCTGCCCGGCGATAGCGATGACTTAAATAATGTCTTTTATTTGTTTTAAATTAATTTATTTTTTAGGCGTTTAGTTTGTTTAAGTTTTAAGTATTTTAGTTTAATAGTTTATTTGTTAATTTATAATCTTAGATTTATAATTTATTATTTTAAATATATCTGTGATACTAAAAATCAGAGATTAAAATTTAAAAACTAATCATAAATCACATAATTTCAAAACATTAAGTCAAATATAAGTAACAAAAAATAAAAATAAAGCTATATAAAATAGTATATCCAAATTCATTTATACAATAACAGCACTTTTCCAAGCGACATGCTTTTAATTTATGTTTAAAGGAATTCACTTTTCAAAGAATTTCACTATTTTTGTTACTTAATATTTAAAATTAATTTTATTGTTTGAGATACACCAGAAACTCTATTCATACGCTTAAGGGTGCATATAAGGTCAGTTGAGCACTTCATTTTGCATCAATCAGAACTGAACTCTATGACGTTTTCTTTTAGTTTAAAATAACGCGCTCTCAGCCGTCGCTGTTACGATCACCAAGAAACATGCGCTCACAAAAAACTGCATTTTTATTCATTAACTCGGCTTCTAGATCATCCTCATTCATCAGCCTAGTTCGTCCACTGCTGGACATAAGCCTTTGCAGGACTTTGCCACTCCCGGCGGTCATCCTGGAAGAATTGCCCATACTCACATACGCTGGGCAGGCGGGTTGGTGAGCGCGGTGTCGGAACCCTCGCACCAGTGACGCCGCTGCCCTTCACCAGTCTGTTCCATATAAGGCCCGGCTATTAGGGATGGATATACCGCCATCCATCGGTCCCAGGCATGGTGGGCCTCCTGGTTTTTTGCCTGTGAGCTGTCCTCTTGCTCTCCCCCGAATTACTTCGAGGGGGTCTCCAAGTAAGATGGTGGTACCTCCACAGTCGAGCCCGGCATTAGCTCTTACAACTTAACTTATTTGACAGGACTAAACTTAATTTGAGCGTTCTGTCTTTTTCTTTCTGTATCGAAAAGACAAAGTCAGAACGCTCAAAATAAGGTTAGTTCTATCAAATTTGTTAAGTTGTGTTGCGCCGAATCGACATCACTGTATAACTTCATAAACAAACTTTTTGAAACTCAATAATATTCGCTCAAAGATTCTATCATATTAGCGTAAACTGACAGGACAGGCGCTTCAGATGATGCTCAAGAATATATACAGTGACTTTAAAGAGAGATAATATAAAATAAATAATAAAGTCATGATTTAGGTGATTTAGACATGGCTGTATGGGGTAAGTTCCCTTTGCTTTCCAAAAGATGGAAGAATTAAAAAAAAAACAGTGGCGGGAAAGAGCTGTTGTTTTTTCTCAGTGAGTAGTACATATTTGGTTGTTTGATTATTTGAATTTGCATTAAGTATTACTGAAAGTTTAATATGTCATCCAGTGATGATGAAATAATACTGTTTCATTTCCTCGCAATCGAAGTGAAAAGCAGAGTGTATAACTCTGGCATAAAACCCATTTTATGCACTTGTTGTACAATCTACTATTTCTCTATAGTGTTACAGAAGAAGGAAGTGCTGGAGCACTTGGAACCAAAGGCTGAGCCCGCAGACGTGACATCGTTAGCTGGCGAAGATCATTGCCAGGATGACATTCACTCACTCGGCTATTCCACTGATGACCACATGGAAACAGGTAAGCTCAAGTATACTACTTACTAAATTTACAGTGACAGTTGATTCATTGAATAAAAATAAATTTAGATTTTTGGCGTTTATGACACTATACCACTAACAGAAGGTTCACTCCATATAACTAGCGAAAACAGGCGCACGCACACATAGCACACATTCATCGCATAGTTTTCATTGGTTTCTGTAAATAAGAAATTCAAAAATGTTGAGTTTAAAAAATTTTGATTCCTAATTTACAGAAACCAATAGAAACTTTGCGAATGCAGTACACATTACATAGGTAATAAGGATATGTTGAATAACTATTGAGTGAATTTTGAATTTAAGTGTTCTGTTTCGATTAATTAGAAAAATACGGGTTTTTCACAATCCGGCTGCGATATTCCTCTTATTTGTTACATTATATCAAGAAATAATTATAGCGGCCAAAATACAACTTTTAGATAAAATTAAATGTACAACAATAGTTCACTATTAAATGTATTTTAAATTATATTATTGTAGCTTCAATATTAGATTTTCCATAAAAGTTAAAATAGAACAATTAAATTGAAAAATTCTAATTTCACTCTATTATAAATACCATATACTATAATATCATTAAAATATGTTTAATCATGTAGTGAACTATTAAAGCCGATTCTGAAGGCTTTAATTTTAGTCTTAGTGCTGTCAAAACTAAATTTTCTTCATTGCAAAATAGTCCTTAACTGTTAGGGTTAGAAGTTAAATAACTTTGGAAAATTTTAAGTTTTGACAGCACTAAAACTAAAATTAAAGCCTTCAGAATCGGCTTTATTATCTAAAAGTTGTATTTTGGCCGTTATATTTATTTCTTAATATTTTGTAACAAACACAGAGATTTATGTAAAAATGTCATAATGTAGTTATGCTGTGTATGTTTGTTCAAGTATACTTGAATATGTATATATATTATATATGTATATATATTTTTTTTATTTAATTTAGTAGTATGATATTTAAGTTAGTGTACACGTATGTATGTCTACTTATTTATAATGATTTTTATTTATCAAAGGGGTTTGCTGGAAGAAATCTCTACTAGGAGATAAGCTCGCATATGTATATGTTATTTCTAAGTGCAATTGTTATTATATTTATGTGTGTACAATAAAGAATAATATTAAGAGATTCGAACCTTAATATGAATAGTTATTCCACTGTTTTCACTTCATTTAAAAACTTCAAAACGGCTGCTGAATAAGCTAGTTTAGAAGAAAGAAAGACGAAAGAAAATATTTATTTCAAACACAGTCTTCAACACAGACAAACACAGACAAAACAATTTTTCAGTCTTCTTGTACGAGTTCCACTATTTTATTTACTTAATTATTGCGACTAGTTTCGTCTATTTGACATCGTCGGGCTGATTGGAGATCCAAACATAAGACATAAGAGATCTCCAATCAGCCCGACGATGTCAAATAGACGAAACTAGACGCAATAATTAAGTAAATAAAATAGTGTAACTCGTACAAGACGACTTTGATTAGTGTTAGAATGAAGTTCCATCAAGGAGTCACACCTTACAGTATAAATTATATTTATTACAGACTGAAATCCATATCTTAGATCGTAACAATATATGCTTAAAAAAAGTATGTTAGTATATCTAAACACAAAAACAGAACACAGAAAAGGTAGCAGAAGTGGCTGTTGCTGACATCACACAACTAAATAGAATGATGCCTACAACAACATCCTCCTGGTGAAGTACTGTGACTCCACGTGAACCCTGTTCCAACATCCTGAGCCTTAACTTCTCTTCACTGGACCAGTTTATGTGTCAGAACGCTGAAGCTGTTCGGCTCTACTTTAAGGAGCTGTCCTGGCTGGGCTGACTGACCAGGGGGAAGTGCACAATATTCACGTTACCGAGAATCAGTGCAGGACTCATCGCCCCCGCTACGAATTTAGAATTTAGAATTTAGAACCCTGTTCCAGAATCTATTTTAATAAAGAAAGAAAATAAATTTATTGGCGCGTTTACAAAACAGAAACTTATAGCTAACACAGTAGAAAAAGGTTTACTTAAGTAGGGAGTAATCTATAGATAAAAATAACAACACGACAAAAGGATGTAGCTCAGCTATGTGCCATCCAAAACATGCTTTGGTTGGCGCTGGT
The DNA here is from genome assembly GCA_934047225.1 of Ypsolopha sequella. Taxonomy (NCBI): domain Eukaryota; kingdom Metazoa; phylum Arthropoda; class Insecta; order Lepidoptera; family Ypsolophidae; genus Ypsolopha; species Ypsolopha sequella. Next base: position 7,281,098 of record OW204011.1, read on the forward strand.
TTTCAGCTACCTCCGTAACAATTGCATGATAATGTATTTACGAGTCGTTAACAATTTTATTAACTAAATTGAAAAATCAATAACAATTGGCAGAAATAGCTTATAATTAAATTAAAGAAAATAAAAACAAAAACCAAAAATGCGTAAAAAGACAACAAGAATAAAAAAAGGCAATTAGTATATACAGATATAGAATTATTAGTAGGGTGTATATAGGGTTGCCAACTTTTTTTAGAAGAAATAAAGTATATCTGATTTCAGGGAAGGTAAATAAAAAGTACGGTCCTTTAGAAAAAAGTATTCTTTATTCAAGGGAGTTCAAAGATTTATTGAAAAATGTCACGGTAGCTGCGGGCGGTAGGAACTAGGAAGGCCAGACTACATACTAATCCTCAAATCCTTTTGTGAAACTGTATTTTTTGTGCTATTTGCATAAACACAAACGCACAACATAAAAATATCATCCACAATGAAGGAAGTCATACATTTTCCCTTGGATTTCTTTACGGCTCTGTTTTTGTTTTCAGTTTACGTCTAATTTTATGTAAAGATTGAAATAAAGTATTTTCACGTACTTTATTGGTATTCAAAAGTATAAAGTACAGGGACCCAAAATAACGTAAGATACTTTATTTTAAAGTATGGTTGGCAACCCTAGGTGTATACAAGGTGACTTTTTGATCATCGTCCAAATTCATACTGGAGGCTTAATAAGTGATCAGTATCTTGGATCAGTAACAATTTTTGTTAAATTCGTAAATTGAAATTTCGGCTTCCCATAGAAATTCAGTTCCACTCCCGAGTGAATCACTATGGGGAGTCGAAACTTCATTTTACGAATTTCACCAAAATTGTTATTGATCCATGATACTGATCACTTACCAAGCCACCAGTACGAATTTGGACGATGATCAAAAATAATATTTTCATATTCCAGCTCCAGAAATAAAATCTCCAAAGCGCGAGGAAGAAAAGCCAGCCACGAACCCTGAAGAGGTAACGTCTTCAACACAACCGGCTCTCAGCGACGATGATGACGATGTTCCTCTCATACTGAAGGCGAAGAAGAAACTCGGAAGGAAGGTCCGCAGCTCGAAGAATGGAAAGATTGCGAAGAAGAAAAAGGTTCTCAAAACTGGTGAGTGTTGAAATATGTCTTATGTCATGGACGAAGTGATCATGTCCGGACAGAAAATGCCCGACATGAGAGAGCAATATGATAAAAATTATTCAAAATATTACTTTTCTTGTCCTTGTCCTTTACGTATTGGAGTATTTATTTTTTTAATTTTTAGTTGGTTCGATTCCCGGGTGAGACAAGCGAATTTTAGAAGATCTTTGAATGCAGTTTTGTTTCTTTTTAAAAATAAAAGAATGTTTCATTTCAGTAAAATAAGCTAACTAAAGGATTTAAGGTAGCTCCCCTCCAGGGCCCTTAAATTTTTTCCACCCTGTATATTGGCATTGGTTAAAATCATAAAATTTACTTTGGTGCTATATTCCGCCAATCGTGAAAATTGGCAAAGAAAACGAGCTGAAATAAAGTTAATTACTCTCATTGCAGAATCGACGAAGAAGAAGGAGCTGAAACTGATCAAGAAACTGACCAAGAAACCAATCGAAAAGAGGGACACGACCGACAGAGACTTGGACTACATGGCCGAAGAGAATCTCTTAACGATCATAGAGAATTCCTACGTCGTCCCCTTCAAGAATAGGAGAAACAATTACTACTGCTACTATTGCAAAGACTACTATCCTAAACCGGAAGATTTAAGAGAACACACAGTCACACACGACACAAAACCCTTCCAATTACTAATGGGCTACAAGAAAATGCCCAAACTGGACATCACTAGAATCGATTGTCGATTGTGCCCAGCGAAAATCGACGACATCGATTCGTTCAAAACCCATATAGATCAAGCACACGGAAAGAAAATTTACTACGAAGCGCCGAACAAGCTTTTACTGTACAAACTGACGTGGAATAACTTGAAGTGTGTGATGTGTACAGATGTATTTGAGGACTTCAACGGTTTGAACACGCATATGGTCGAGCATTTTAGTAACTACACTTGTGACGTATGTGGAATGTGTTTCTTGGAAAAGCCTCGGTTGGACGCGCATTTGAAGCGGCACAAAGACGACGAACGGCACACCTGCGAAATATGCGGCAAGATATTTAAATCTAACCACTACAAGGATATGCATGTGGATATAGTTCATAAGAAGAAGGCTATAATCCGTTGTCCGCGCTGCGATGAGTGTTTCATGTCTTACGCGTTGAAAAATAAACATTTAACTGATGCTCACGGTCAAAAACGGGTGTACCCTTGTAACTTGTGCGACAAAGTCTATAATCGGCAAAAAACTTTAACGGAGCATCAGAGAAGGAACCATCAGAAAGTATTGAAGCATCAATGCGAATATTGTGAGCAAAGGTTCTACTTGCCGTCTCGGTTGAAGGAGCATATAGCGACGCATACAGGGGAGAGAAACTTTCGGTGTGAACATTGCGAAAAGAGCTATCCAAGGCTGAAGTCTTTGCAGTACCATATAAGGACACATACGAATGACAGGCGATATAGGTGTCATATATGTGGACAGGCCTTTATTCAGAATGCGAGCTTGAAGTCTCATATAAAGAGCCATCATCCGGAGTGTGAAATCGAAGGATGCTATTTTTAGTTGAATTTATTCGTAGTGACATAGAAAAAGGATTGCTTCGGTGGTTTGGACACGTAAAGGATGAATGAAAGTAGAGTCTGTCAAAAAATCTATGAAAAATATTTTATTTGTCAGTTTTGACATCTGTCAAAAATTCTACGTGAAAAAGAAAGAACAGTCAAAGAAAAAAGTCGAAAGTCGGTATATAACGAAGGAATCCATGGAAGTGGTCGTTCGGAGAAAAGGACACTCGGTAGATAGGATGTACAGAGAAGTGGACAATCGGGGAATGAACCTAACAGACTGACTGGACATTCCGGTAATAGGACGTAACGACCCGAGAGGGTACAGCTCGACCAGAGGGCCTATTATGTATCTTTAGTTGCCATCTGGACTGGGTGTCTATCATCAAAAACATAGATATAATATCGAATTCCGATTGTCTAAGGATATGTTCGCACTTGAAGTGACGACACAGTTCTTAAATAGTTCAATACCGACTAATGGCAATTTTGAAAGTTCCGTTTTTAGCTATGTTTTTGATGATAGGCACCTAGACCAGTTGGCAACTAAAGATACAGAATAGAGGGGCAGGTCGCCCTAGAAGGACTTATGCTGACCAAATTGGGGACATACTGAAGAAGGGCAAAGTCAAAAGCACCCGGAATAGAAGAGCCTGTATAACTTAATGGAAGAGGTGTGTCAGAATCGTATCAGTTGGGAGTCTGTAGTCTCTGCCTACCCCTCTTAGAGATGGCGTGAGTGTATGTATGTATATATGAAGTGTGGCGGTTAGTGTTCTGCTGTTATAAGGACTCTAAAAAGAAAGTTACAGAGAGCAAAGGAGGTAAGTAACACTTTGATCCTTAAACCATAGACTAAGTATTACTACGTATAGACCGACAACTCTATACATTAAGGCGTAGTAAATTTTTTACGCGCCCTTACGACACTGGGTGTCGCCAAGTGTTGCAAATAAACATAATTTGTTTAATTGGCTGCAAGTAAACTCTCATGGTTACCAAGTAAACATGTGGCTGTAATAGCTTTGCTTAGAAAAACTAGATGGCGCTAAGTTGGCAACACTAACAGTGAATATTTCAGCGCCATCTATTATCGAAGTGGGAATTATTTTTATGTTACGTGACATCGCTGTACCACTAGCGTCACCAATCGGTTTTCGTTAGAGGATTTAGCAACGCCATCTAGATTTCGTTAGAATTTTACACCTTTTTTATAATACTTGATGATGATGTTGAGGTGGGACGCCTGCTGGGCTCATGGGCTGGATGGTCGGCTCTCTATTTGGGACTATTCTATCCAATTCCCATTGCTTGAGCTTTGGTATCCTATTGTCCCAGGGGCGTTCCCTACTCAAATCTACCGCTTCTTTTAAAATAGTAGTAATACTTAGTCTATGCTTAGACCCACAAGCGAGAGATAGATGAGACGTGAAATACTTGGTCAATACATACACCCATGCACTATTTATTAAGAACCCGCTCCGAATCGTACTTCACACATATCTTAAAACCATAATAACTCGCGAAAGTGGAACAATTCAATCAAATAAATTTTAGACTTTCATTTAGACTGTCAATATGAAGTGGTGTATGTCCCTGATTTTTTCACAAACATCGCGTTAAAGACCAGAAAAATATTTAAAATAATGGGTTTTCGTCCTAAAATCGAGTACTTTTACAAGGCTTAGGTAATATACACCACTTGGAAGTATTATCAATATTCTAATTAATTAAAACAGAATAAAAAATAACAAGTAATCGAAGCACAATTAAGGTATTCGGAAATAAATACTATTTCCAACGCAAAGGGCGAGACTCGCTCAGCACAGTTCGAACGGCGTGGGGCAAAGCGTGAGGCGCTTGTTTAGATCAGCCAGACAAATATGCGCTTTATTGTCGCGATACGTCTCGTTTCGCATCGGAGTTGGCGTCGTCCTGCAAGGGTTTTTAAGGATTTTTTATATCATCAATCACTCACCTGTAGATCTTAGGATAAGTGTTTGCGCTGAGCTTGGTTTGCTGTCTGTACTGTGCTTGCTGGGATTCGAGGATGAATCGAAGGGTGGTCTCTGAAAGAACTAAACCCCGCGTTCCGAAATAGAATTATTTCGCTAAAATCGATTACGAATGAATGAGGTGAATGGCTAATAATCCATGAGTGAAGCAAATGCGTTCATTCATTCGTATGACTTTCATGGCTCATGCGACGGAGGTGAGGCGATGTGAGCGTTGAACGGAATGGAATGTCAAAAATTGTTTTCGCTACATTATTTCAGCAGTTCAAATCAGACAAACCATAGTATATGTTTTATTCGGCCATGAGAGAAACAAATAAAAAGTCGTGTGAAACTTTTCGTCGAAAAGGAAAAATTTATATGTATATATATTTTTTCGTCGCTATCTGAGTCTACGTTAAAGAACAGTGCTACAAACTCTTCTTGTTCCATCACGAATCACGGCACTTTGGCGAAATAAAATCAAATAATCGTATTGTATTCTGTGATAAGAGGTTATGGTTAAGATGTATCTTTTTTAATGCGGTCCGAATTATAAGCTATCTTTCACATCGTTTGCTAGCTCACAAATTACGGACCAGTCATCGCTCACACTTTAATTCATTCATAGCTTTTATCTATGTAATTCTATTACGGACCGCAGGGAAAGTCGAGTCCAGAATTAGGCGAACTAACTTGACAGCCGAAAATGTTGCCAGACATAGGAAAAAATAAATAGTGATAGGTTTATGTCGACACAAATATGTCGATATAACCTTGTGCCTTCTATAAATCTGATTCTATTTGTATTTTATCAAGTAATTGTCGTCGAAACTTTCTCACTCATACAAACTTGCCAAATAGGGACGAGCTACAGCAATTTATATTATATAATATGATCTGAAGGATGTACGGTTTAAAGCGCATGTTTACGATACTTACTCCTCAAATTAGGAATAAAGTACAAAAGTAATTAGAACAGGTGGCTTTTGTCGGGCTAGTACGGTACATTTTATGTACCATACATATAGCATTCATCCCTTTCTTTCTGGCAAATATGAAAGTGCGATAGAGACAAACGCTATATATCGTCGGTGATAATTCCAAATCCGTTCTGTGTTCGATTAAAATTAATTGAATGAATACCCTAATAAGTATTGTTGTTAGATTACAATTTGACTGAAAAAATCAAACACATAATGGATTATTATCCTATGTTATAGAAATAAAAGAATTTATGTTAGCCAAATTATTAATTTCAACCAATTTTTATTTTGCTTAGTAAAATTATTAGTTTGATTCCAAACACAATAATACTGATTAACTAGACTTTTTAAACATCGATATTAACAGCACTAGCCAAACTGTGGTAACATTAGTGTAAAATGAACTGTCAAGTTAGTTCGCCTAATTCTGGACTCGACTTATAGGCAAGCCGGTTAAGGGGCTCCACGATGCTAGACATCAGTTTTGTATTGTATTCAGTTCCGTTGATGTAGATTGTAAAAATCTTGAAAAAATATGGCGTGTTTAGGCAATTATTATTTACACTTTATAAATAAATATACTTTCAATCTTCTATTACTTTTAAAAAAAGCATGAATTTCACGGAAAAAGCGATTCAGTTTCCGTGTTTCAAAACCGATTGAAACGAAACCAACACACGCAGATACTAACTAGAAATAAAATAAACTTTTAACAAAAAAATAGTAACCGACTTCAATAGTAACAGCAGTCATTCACTAAAAAGTTAATAATAATTCTATAAAGACCGATGGCACCGAAGCAACACTTTTGCCGACTTCTTTCTTCCTGAAACGTTATGTTATCTAGAAGTCGGCGTTCTTATATTGGTTTTTATGTTGCTGTATCGTAGGAAATACGCCGACTTCTAGATAACATAATGTTTCAGGAAGAAAGAAGTCGGCAAAAGTGTTGCTTCGGTACCATCGGTCTTTATAGAATTATTATTAACTTTTTAGTGAATGACTGCTGTTACTATTGAAGTCGGTTGCTATTTTTTTGTTAAAAGTTTATTTTATTTCACATTTTTTAGTGTTGCTGGGTTAAATTGTGAAATATGGGTAGTTCTTGCAAACGTGGTTTTAATATGAAACGAAGTTTAAGTGAGTATAAGTAGCTATGTTTGAGTAGCTTTCTGCTATCAATCTCGAGTTATGTGCTGTCGTTCGAGTTCTACGGTGATGAAGCCAAGATCGAAGGTCAGGTGGGTACACTGGCAATTTTCAAGCAATGCCCTGCAATGAGCACCATAACACAAACTGATTGCCGCAATCCAAAGTTATGTGCTGTCATCCGTTGAGGAGTTCTAATTATGGTTAATGTCATAATGTACCCACGATTGCAAAATAACTGAAGTTATTAGAGCAAGATAGAGAGTTAAAAAACAAACGCGTTTGAGCAGGACTGAATTTTAGCATAGTGCCGCCCCTTAAGTCAATCTTCGCCCGCGACGTTACAGGGACGTGGAGATGACGACAATGGGAATCGTGTGGGGAGCGGGTGGCAGGGTTGTGTGACAGAGAGAGTGTATCTAATGGTACGAGTATATGCAATGACGATGGCGAGACGATCTCGCATTATTTATTACCGGGTGGTCGGAAGTGCAAGTTTTGTGACCGTATCTATTGAAAAAATTGGTGCCCAACACAGCACCATAGTAAAACCAGAACAGTGGGTTAACTCTCGCCCCGTGCGAGACTTAAATACCTACTGATGTAGGGTTGTCCCTTTTAGCTAATAAAAAATCAATACTTAAATACATATATTATAGATATATATAGGTAAGCACGGGTAGGGCGATGAGAATTCTATGTACATAATTTAGTTGTTCATAAATCAACATGCCAATCTTACAATTTTAGTGGTTTCTATCAAACGCCTTGTGAAATACCTGCTCCAACCTCTCAATATTAATGTCATTTGGTAGTAGTCCACTAACAAATTTCCGAAGACAGTACAATATGTTCGATTGCGAGCTGTCGACATATTTGAAGTGGTCGGTGCGGCATGGTGCGGTGTCTTTTTCGAGAGACTTGACTGAGTGCGACCGCGTCGTGACCCCAACTAGCGCCTACCTTGCACGCTAAGATATTGCTGCTGTGTGCGTGCTGTAGTTCGTTCGTACTAGCACGCACATATATTAGCCGCGCGATGTACCTTTGCTTTAAGATAAACTACTTTTCTGGTTTTACTATGACAGCAAAGACCAATTACACATTAGAGATCTCATCAACCACGGACAAGTGAGAATTTTTCCCACCACTGCCGGGGTGTTGCGGGGTAATGCGGGGAGGGTACTAAGCAAGGAAATAGAGATGGGATAGTATTGAATGACATTTGTAAAGTAGTGAAGTTGCACTGATGTGTTGGTGAACAAGGTTTGTCTTCCTTACGACGTCTAACGGCTTAGTGGTCTGTGGTTTCCAGCCACATTGAATCTTTCCGCGTTAGAGCGGTTTCGCCGCCGTATTGTGAAATACCCGCCTTTAACTAATTAATCGAAACAGCTATGCGGGCACGTACGCATCGATTAGATAAATTTGACAGATAAAATCGACAAATTCCAAACGATAACCCTTATCGCAATGAAATAAGAGTTACATTTTTATTTATCGAATCGAATTCATGCTAGTATCCCAGAACACTTAAATTCAAAATTCACTCAATAGTTATTCAACAAAACCTTATTACCTAGGTATTGTGTATACTGCATTCGCAAAATTTCCATTAGTTTCTGTAAATTAGAATTTCAAATTTTTTTCAATTCTAATTAACGGAAACCAATGGCAAGTTTGCGATAGCAAACCGTTCTTAAATTCAAAATTCATTTAATGGTTATTCAACATTCAACAATTACCTATGTATTGTGTATGCTGCCACCGCAAAGGTTCCATTGGTTTCTGTAAATTAGAATTTCAAAAATGTTGAATGTTTTTTTTTTTTAATTCTAAATTACAGAAACCAATGAAAACTTTGCGGTGTCAACGTACAAAATAAGGTTTTGTTGAATAACTATTGAGTGAATTTTGAATTTAAGTGCTGTTTCGATTAATTAGTAAAAGGCGGGTATTTCACAATCCGGCTGCGAAACTGCTCTTAATAAAGGCGAAAAGTATTTAAAATAGACTTTACAACTACTCGTATTGTAACAATAAAACATCACAACAGATCTCAAATTTTATATTTATTTTAGATATAGCATAATTTTTTTTTTTGTATCATCTTCAAGGAAAAGTATTATTAAATCAAGTGCAAATATGTTATTTTTATTTTCATTATAAGTACGAAATACTTCCATTTATCTTTAGTAGAATTTAATCTCAAATGTAATGTTACAGATTTGATTCATAAAATTTCAATTGATATTACGAGTATTTTTACTACATAAGTATCACTGTAAAGATAAGGTGCTGGAGTACTGATTTAGAATTATTGTAGTTTGTATCTGAAATAAAGAGTTCAATGTATTATTCTTTCTTTCCGAATTTTTATTATTCCTTTCTTTTTTCACCTTGGCCGGTTTTTTTTTTGTTTTCGGAGCTTTTATTACGACCCATAGTTTATAAATTTGGTTCCTCATAATAATTACTGAACATTTTATATAAAACTTGTTTGCAATAACTAGTTTATAATATATATAAACGTATTTTAATGATAATGTATAAGTAATATATTTATTTTTGGGAGTTAAGGCGATATGCGAAAAAAATACGGGTGTTTCTTTTCTGTGTATTTCATGAAATACGCGGAAAATTATAATCAGTTTCTGGTATATGCATTTTGACTATATAATCTAGGGTTTTGAAATTGGAAAACATGTTCGGATAAATTTTCCTCGATAGAAATAATTGGTGAAATGAGGTCTTCAAACACACTTTTTCTCCTCGTTTGACAAATAGGAACCATATACAGAACTCAAACATATTTTATGAGATGTTTTCAATAATATCTAGAGATTTGACATTTGAAATTTTGCTAGCTATTTTAGTTTTTTTAATAAAAATACAAAACCAACTTTTTTCCCTTTTGCCATGAATCCGCCCCTCTCGCACTACGCGATTTTTCGCTTGGAGTGACAGTGACAAAAATAAAATTCGCACAGCCTTTTAAGTTTCTAATATTTTATAGGATTATTTAGTTTTAAATTTAACTTGCTTTTTTGTTATTTAAGTTTTCATAATTAAACACATTGGATTCTCCATAAGAGTGAAGTTAGAACTTGTCACTATAATACGAGGGTGAATCCAAAAGTTCTAAGCCCGACCTACAAAGAGGTATCAAATCTTTGTAAATCTACCGTCATTTGTTAGTATGTTTTTTCGTGATTGATTGTGTGAAGTTGAAGTTCGATACTGCAAGCTATTATTTTTTTGTGATATTTTGTTTAACGCAGTCTGACGGGATTTTTCACAATGGAGAAAATTGAACACCGTGCTGTGATTAAGTACCTCAATAAAAAAGGTCTTTCACCTAAAGAGATTCATGAAGATATGGAAACAACATTAGGGGAATCTGCTCCATCGTATTCCACTGTCAAAAAGTGGGTAGCTGAATTTAAACGCGGTCGGGAGACCATTGAAGATGACCCAAGGAGCGGAAGGCCTTCAACGTCTACCACTAAAGAAAACACTGACAAAATTTGTGATCTCATCCTAGGAGACCGACGATTGACCATTAGTAGGATAGCTGAGATCACAGGCATCAGTTATGGCCGAGTGCAAAACATTATAACTGTAGAATTGGGGTTCCGTAAGGTTTCTGCTCGCTGGGTCCCAAGATTGCTTTCAGCTGACCAAAAACGAGTTCGATTCACAATTTCGCGTGACTGTTTGGAACTTTTTGAGGCAGATGCTGAGGATTTTATGTCTCGTTTTGTTACCATGGATGAAAGCTGGGTTCATCACCATACTCCTGAACCAAAACAGCAATCCAAACAGTGGAAAAGATCTGGCTCACCCACGCCGAAAAAGGCCAAGTGCGTTTTGTCAGCCAACAAAGTCATGGCATCTGTTTTTTGGGATTCGAAGGGAGTTATTTTATTGGATTATTTACCTAAAGGTGAAACTATAAATTCACGCTATTATTGTAACCTATTACGAAAACTTCGCGAAGAAATAAAAGAGAAATGGCCGGGGATGTTGCGTAAGAGAGTTTTGTTTCATCAAGACAATGCACGAGTTCACACTTCGGTTGAAACGATGGCTGTGATCCATGAATGTGGTTACGAGTTGCTGCCCCACCCACCTTATTCGCCTGATTTAGCCCCCTCTGACTATCATCTCTTTCCAAATTTAAAAAACACTCGAGGGGATCTAAATATTCGACTAGAGAAGAAGTGATAGTCGCAGTTAATGACTATTTTGACGACCTTCCGGAATCATTTTTTTTCGAGGGTATAAACAAGTTGCAGGTCAGGTGGAAGAAGTGTGTTGATCTAGATGGAGACTATGTCGAAAAATAAAAATAATTTTGAAGCCACTTTTCTTTCATTTTCACGGTCGGGCTTAGAACTTTTGGATTCACCCTCGTATGATTAAAAACACATTTATGGACTAATTGGTAATACATTGGTATACATTGGTGACATACATAACTATTGGTAATACATTGCTCTTGGCTAAAAGTTGTATTTTGGCCGTTATATTTTTAAAATCCGGGAATCGCTCGGTACAAAGTGCACCACTTAACTTTGTTTTTTTTAAAGAAGTTAAAAGAAAAAAAAGATATTTGTATATGGAAATTAACGCCAATAGCTTGGCTAAAAGTTGTATTATTTTTAAAATCCGGGAATCGCTCGGTACAAAGTGCACAATTTAACTTTGTTTCTCTTCTTAAAGAAGTCAAAAGTAAAAAAAATATTTGTGTATGGAAATTAACGCCAATAGTTCAGTATAAATTAGGGCAGCGAGCGTTCCTTATCGCCGGAGTAAAGGTAAAAATTAACTGTCACCAGTTCCACTACCACCCGACTGAAAAGGAACAGTTCTTGAACAGTTTAGGTAGATCCGCCCCCGCCTGTTATTTAAATTTCTATAAATAAAATAAATGAAAATAAAATAGTTCTTTATTAAGAGGGTACATCGTCAAAATGGACACTTTTGAGGTTATTTATCTGCTGTTCAAAATAAGTCTCAAGTTAAATAAATTAGTATAACAATTTTGAAACCTTTTTCTAGATTTTGGTCTATCAGAAACGCGATTGGAGGAATTTCACTTGATAGAAATAATTATTGAAATGAGGTCTAAACTTACACTTTTTTTTGATATTTTGACAAATTGGGATAGCATACAGACTTCAAAAGTATTTATTTAGATAGGTTTTAACAATACCTAAATTACTGGTTATGGATATTTTCATTGCTATTTTAGTTAATTATGTATTAGTTTAAAACTGACTTTTTGACAATTTTCCTCGATTCCGTCCCTCTCGCACTGCGGGTCTTTCCGCCTGGAGTAACGGGGACCTTTGCACGGACGATATATCACCTTAAGGTAACGAAGACTTATTATTGGAAAACACAATTCAAAAAACATTAAAATACACAATTTAAATAACAAAAATTATAAATCAAAAAAGTTAAAACAAGATTCGATTTATTATAATAAATTAATTAAATTCAAATTCAAATAGTTTATTTTGCAAAGCAGGTCTAGATATATACACTTTTTACACGTCAAATTTAATCTAATAAAGTATGAATAAATATAATTTTAGCTATATTAGCTTTTTATTTGTAGTTTTAAGCAATTATATGATAATAATTTAAAAAATAATAAACTTTATATTTTTTCGATATATTTCGGCCTCACATTATCATATAATTGCTTAATCTAATAAAGAAAATATATGTAATAAAATAATAAATGTACATGAACTAAATTAAAGGTTTATTTAATTTATGTAGCAATATATTTACGATTAAAATGATAGTGATGATTATAATTTTTTATTAGGTAAGCAAGGTTTGACAATCAAGTTGTTGCATTTTGGCTACATTATTTACTGAAATAAAAATATTGGTATGTATTTTCTGAAACATTTATTGTGCAATATTACAAAATAACTATTTAAACTTTTGTAGCCGCTGGCTACAGGAAATGCAGAGCTGATGATAGAGGGTAAATGGAACAATGTGGGTGCGCTGACCTTGCTTTGGAATGTTGTTCTCGATGGGCCGGCAAATGCGCTGTGCAGCGTCCCTCCTTGTTGGGATGATGCAGACGGCGTTTGTGTCAAGAATGTGCAGAATATCTTGGTTGTAGTAACGTGAACACTTCACTGGTATATAACACTGCGAACACAACACTGAGACGTATGCGATATTGTTTGTGGCGTCGCGAATGTGTGTACACGTGTCGCTCTCTAGAGAGTTCGGACGAAACAGAGAGAGTCCAGCGCCCGCGCGCGCCTCGATCCGCGCGCGGCGGGGGGGGGGAGTGGTCATCCGCGCATGCGCACGCGAATCACACGTCATGTTCTAACGTCATGCTGGTAACGTAGTGTAGCGTGAACATCCTGGGGGGGCCGGGGCTGCGGCTCCTCTTGAGCTGAATCCAACGGCAGCCTGGCTATCTTGAACACAGGTCGTCGCAGATTTCCATGAGCTGTGTCCAGATCCACAACTCGTATCACTCCATCCTTGCCAGGTATCGTGCGGAGAATTCTTCCCAACTTCCATTGGAGCGGAGGCAGGTCATCCTCTTTGATGAGGACCAGTTCACCCACTTGAGGAGGGGAAGAAGGGGAGAGCCATTTGGAGCGGGTTTGCAGGGTATGGAGGTAGGATCTGGACCAGAGAGTCCAAAAGCGCTTGAATGAGTTGAAACCGTTTAAGAGCAGATATGGGTCTGTCGTCAAAAGACTGCTCAGGTAGAGCGGTGAGCGGACGACCAATAATGAAATGTCCGGCCGTGAGAGGTTCAAAGTCCGTAGGGTCGGATGAAATTGGGCAGAGGGGTCTTGAATTGAGTACAGCCTCAATTCGAGCCAAAAGAGTAGAGAATTCCTCAAAAGTGAGGTGCTGTTCACCTATCACACGATAAAGTAGTTGCTTGGTGGATTTTACGTTTATTTCGTGCAGTGCGCCGAACCAAGGCCCTTTAGGCGGGTTCAGTAACCAAGTTATGTGCTGATTCGCGAGCTTGTGAGTGATTGCATCATTGTTTGACCTGAGGAAGTTCTGAACTTCAATGAGTTGATTCCTAGCACCTACATAGTTTGTGCCGCAGTCTGAACGAATGAGAACCGGAGTACCGCGACGTGAGATAAAACGTTGCAATGCCGCAAAGAACGCTTCCGTTGAGAGTGCAGAGACTGGTTCCAAATGAACCGCCTTTGTTGCGAGGCAAACGAAAATACAAAAGTACGCTTTTATGAGTTTCGCGTTCCGCAACGTGCTGGATTTAACGAAGAAGTGGCCAGCAAAGTCCGTCGTGACGTGACTAAAAACTGGCTGAGGAGTAACTCTGTCTGCTGGGAGATCAGCCATGAGCGGAGCCTTAGGCTGAGCGCGGCACCGGAAACATCTAATACATTTAAACACGCGGTGTCTAATAATACGACGAGCGGACAGAATCCAGTACTGCTGGCGTAATATGGCGTGTAATGTGTCAGCTCCAGGGTGGCAGTGTATTGTGTGATAGTGATCTATAATGAGATCTACGAGCGGACTTGAACTGGGTAGAATGAGTGGGTGTTGAGCGTCATACCTAATTGACGCGTGAGAGAGACGACCACCGACTCTCAAGAGGCCGTCCTTTATGAAGGGCGAGAGACGCTGGAGCCGAACGGGACAAACCTTATCAGTCTGGATACGATTAATGTCTTCAGCAAACTCATTGTGCTGAACAGAGCGGACCCAGTGCAACAGAGCGTCCCTGCGTTCACTAGCTGTCAACGGACCAGAGCGCCGTGCATCTGGGCTGTGCCGACAATTGAATATGAACCTTTTAATACAAGCCGTCACTCCGACGAGCTTGTCAAGTGAGCTGTAGCGAGTGAGCAAGTCCAGATCGATATCTGGGACTGCTATGTGTGCTGGTACCTTTTTGGGCTTAAGGCCTGGGAGAGCATGATGGCCTAGAGCGGGTGGCATCTTGGGCCAAGTGCAGGTAGGTTCTTTGAGCCAACTGGGTGACCACCAAAGGTCATGAAGTGTTGGGGTGTCAGTGCCCGCTGTTCCTAGATGTTCTGGACGGGAGTTCTGACGGGATAGCTCGAGTAAAATAAACGGAGTGTAATTTTAGGTGCTGTATTTTAAGGACAATAGTGTCGCGTGCGTGTATGTACAAGATCGCAGAGAGAAGAGAATGATTAAACATAAAAATGAATGACTGAATGAATGAAAGCTGATTGAATGAATGAAGACAGATAGAATGATTGATTGAATTATTGAATGAATGAATGAATATAAATTAAACGCGCGCACTTATAAATTAGTCTAAAACCGCACGGCGGCCGGTACCCGTCACGCACCGGCTTGAAGATTGTCTCCAACATGAAGTGAGAGAGACTGGGCAGACATGCCTCTGCTTGCACAGTCAGCAGGGTTGAGATTCGTGGGCACATGCCTCCACGTATGGCTAGTTGAAGTAGCTGTGATCTTAGCCACTCGATTGGCCTCGAAAGTCTGTAATCGGTGAGGTGGGGTATTGAGCCATGCCAACACTATTGTGCTATCTGACCAGCATGTGTGTGTTTGAATGGCTATATGAGCTGACAGTTGGGCTGACACTCGAGTCATGAGCTGAGATAAAAGAGTCGCGGCTGACAACTCCAATTTCGGGATTGAGAGACGAGTCTTTATGGGTGCGACCTTGGACTTGCCAATGATTAGGTGTACATTGACATGTCCAGTGATATTGCGCTCATGAAGGTAGATAGCGGCACCAAAGCCAGCCTCTGATGCGTCCGCGAACCCGTGAAGTGAGTAAGTAGACGTGGGCTTGTACTTACAAATGTGTCGAGGTAAACGGAGGTTTGAGAGCTGAGGAAGATCCTCTGAGATGTGTTGCCACTCTGTGTGGACTTCTTCAGAGATAGGCTCATCCCATCCTATTTTCAGAAGCCAAAGCTTCTGGAGAAGAATCTTTGCGCGGAAGATGACTGGAGTAACCCAGCCATTGGGGTCATAGAGAGACGCTACTGTACTGGATTCTGTCCGCTCGTCGTATTATTAGACACCGCGTGTTTAAATGTATTAGATGTTTCCGGTGCCGCGCTCAGCCTAAGGCTCCGCTCATGGCTGATCTCCCAGCAGACAGAGTTACTCCTCAGCCAGTTTTTAGTCACGTCACGACGGACTTTGCTGGCCACTTCTTCGTTAAATCCAGCACGTTGCGGAACGCGAAACTCATAAAAGCGTACTTTTGTATTTTCGTTTGCCTCGCAACAAAGGCGGTTCATTTGGAACCAGTCTCTGCACTCTCAACGGAAGCGTTCTTTGCGGCATTGCAACGTTTTATCTCACGTCGCGGTACTCCGGTTCTCATTCGTTCAGACTGCGGCACAAACTATGTAGGTGCTAGGAATCAACTCATTGAAGTTCAGAACTTCCTCAGGTCAAACAATGATGCAATCACTCACAAGCTCGCGAATCAGCACATAACTTGGTTACTGAACCCGCCTAAAGGGCCTTGGTTCGGCGCACTGCACGAAATAAACGTAAAATCCACCAAGCAACTACTTTATCGTGTGATAGGTGAACAGCACCTCACTTTTGAGGAATTCTCTACTCTTTTGGCTCGAATTGAGGCTGTACTCAATTCAAGACCCCTCTGCCCAATTTCATCCGACCCTACGGACTTTGAACCTCTCACGGCCGGACATTTCATTATTGGTCGTCCGCTCACCGCTCTACCTGAGCAGTCTTTTGACGACAGACCCATATCTGCTCTTAAACGGTTTCAACTCATTCAAGCGCTCTCTCAGCGCTTTTGGACTCTCTGGTCCAGATCCTACCTCCATACCCTGCAAACCCGCTCCAAATGGCTCTCCCCTTCTTCCCCTCCTCAAGTGGGTGAACTGGTCCTCATCAAAGAGGATGACCTGCCTCCGCTCCAATGGAAGTTGGGAAGAATTCTCCGCACGATACCTGGCAAGGATGGAGTGATACGAGTTGTGGATCTGGACACAGCTCATGGAAATCTGCGACGACCTGTGTTCAAGATAGCCAGGCTGCCGTTGGATTCAGCTCAAGAGGAGCCGCAGCCCCGGCCCCCCCAGGATGTTCACGCTACACTACGTTACCAGCATGACGTTAGAACATGACGTGTGATTCGCGTGCGCATGCGCACCAAAATTTTTCTTGTATTGAAAATGGACTGTAGGGGCTGAAAAGGGGCTGGTTCTAACGGTTCGAAGGGCCAAAAATGGTTCGAAAACGGTCTCGAAGGATCAAAATGTAGACGCTGGCTACAGGAAATGCAGAGCTGATGATAGAGGGTAAATGGAACAATGTGGGTGCGCTGACCTTGCTTTGGAATGTTGTTCTCGATGGGCCGGCAAATGCGCTGTGCAGCGTCCCTCCTTGTTGGGATGATGCAGACGGCGTTTGTGTCAAGAATGTGCAGAATATCTTGGTTGTAGTAACGTGAACACTTCACTGGTATATAACACTGCGAACACAACACTGAGACGTATGCGATATTGTTTGTGGCGTCGCGAATGTGTGTACACGTGTCGCTCTCTAGAGAGTTCGGACGAAACAGAGAGAGTCCAGCGCCCGCGCGCGCCTCGATCCGCGCGCGGCGGGGGGGGGGGGGAGTGGTCATCCGCGCATGCGCACGCGAATCACACGTCATGTTCTAACGTCATGCTGGTAACGTAGTGTAGCGTGAACAACTTTCAAGTTAGCTGCGAAATTTCTAACAATACAAAAACTTCACTTGATTTGGTCGCGGGCCGGAGATGGCCCGCGGGCCGTCGTTTCCCCATCCCTGGTCCACACGGTCGAATTCGAGCAAAGTCACCTTGGTTGGAGGCTGGCTTACAACCGTGTAGCTGGCCTTTAAAGCCGATTTTGAAGGCTTTAATTTTAGTTTTAGCGCTCTCACAACAATATTTTCTTGATTGCAAAATAGTCCTTAAGCGTTAGAAACAAACTAAATCACTTTAGAAAAAATAATAGTTTTGAAATCACTAAAACTAAATCCTTTAGAATCGGCTTTACTATCGCTTTGACACAAGCTATTGAAGTTCAAACGACAAGGAAACAAAATCGTGTCGATAAAGTGAAGAATCATCTTCAAATTAACATTATATCATTGCAGTATAGAAACGCAGAAAGAAAAGTAAATCTGGATGTGAGGAGCTCTGAACCGGGATTCGGACCTGGGACCTCTCGCTTACCGGGCGATTGCTCTACCAGCCCGGTTCAGAGCTCGTCGCACAGTGCCGGATTAGCCTATAAGCAAATTAAGCAATTGCTTGGGGCACTACGTCTTGAGGGGCACCATAAACAGCGACGAAAAAATATTTTTTAGCACATGAAATGGATATTGAAAATCTGCGCGTAATTAAATTGCTTAGAGTAATGAGATGTCATCGCGTGGATTTGCAAATCTTCCGAATGGTCAGGTATTAAAAACGAACGCAAATGCTGCAAGATGCTCGATTCGATATTGAATATAGAGGCAGATGTGCGTATAGAAATTTGACACGATTATTCGTGAATTTGCTGTCCGTGAAAGTCGCAAGTCGCATTTCTTTGAATAATGAAAAAATTGTGTGCTTTGGTTTTTATTATAAATCCACTTATATCTTAAGTACGTACATATTCTAAAAAAGTATAAAAGTATTATATTCCTTGTTCGTATATACATAACTTTTTTGAAAGACCGAAACTGGTTTACTAGTGGAGAGGAGGCCCATAGGCGTGGATTGCTTAAGGTAGAGCCACTGAGTGATGGCGCCTATGACGTTTAAATGCCTACAAAGTATCGTAATTATGTATAAGCAAGTGTGAATTAAAAAATGTAATACTTCATTGTTGATAGTGATGTACTACTTGTTTCGGTTATTATATTTCGATTTGAATGTTGCTTTATTGTGCAATAGAATTCGTATAGAAACAAAGATTTTTTTTTTAAAAAGTTTCTCATGTTTTATAGGTCGTGTTTGAGTTCGCCAAGTTACGCAATAATATTTAATTAAAAACAAAACAATGACGAAGTTAAACTAAACGAAAATAAATGATAGTAAAATACTTTTTTCGATTTAGATATTTAAACATCTCTTGTGGGCCCCGGGGCACTACACCGCATAGCCCTCCGATAGCTACGCCACTGGTTTTGGCACATTTTCCTTTTGTATCATTATGTTGAATGTTGAATGACGTGTCTAATGTTGAGTAAACTCACACTTGATTTTTATTTTTAACCGAAATTTGAAATGTACCTCATCACTAAATGCAGCTGTCATAAGTGCCATCACTCAGTGGCTCTACTTTAGGTTAGGGCATCAAGTGGTCTTAATCCGACACTGTCCTCACATCCAGGTTTACTTTTC
Source organism: Ypsolopha sequella (assembly GCA_934047225.1). Classification (NCBI taxonomy): domain Eukaryota; kingdom Metazoa; phylum Arthropoda; class Insecta; order Lepidoptera; family Ypsolophidae; genus Ypsolopha; species Ypsolopha sequella. The sequence continues at coordinate 7,300,315 of OW204011.1, forward strand.
TTTCTGCGTTTCTATTACTGCAATGATATAATGTTAATTTATATCTCCTTGCGATAGATAAATCGCCAAGTGTACAAATATATACATTTATTTCTATCATAATAATAATTATCTTCAATTAACAACAGAATAAAAACAAACACCTAACTCATACACAATTAAAATAAATTTTTGCATTGTGACTGATGTCAGCTGGGCTTAGGATAGGGCCGAAATATTTTATATAAAGTTATATAAATCAACAATAAAAGACAAAGAAGTCACCAAATTATATTTATTTACATTCTTACATAAGTATACCTACTTACTAAAACTAAAAAGGCATGTGGTAGTTACATGTTCAGACGTTTTGAATAATTATACAAACAAAAATAATTGTAAGATGACGTCACGTGACATGCTGATAATCTCACTTTGATTGCCAATAACTTCGTAATTTTTTGAGATAATTTTGCTACTGTTTTTAGATTTTAAAACGCAATTGATTTTCATAAAAATCTTTTTAATGCAAGTGCTCGTAAAGGCCCACTTTTTATGCATCAAAACCGAACAGAAAGTCGATTATTTTGCCCTAGGGCTTTATTTTTTTTTCAAGGGAAGTTGGCTAACCTGCAACCGTTCCTGTGTACCATAAATGTTATACTCTTTTTTTCCACTGTTTAACGGCTCTGGATACAGTCCTTTTGAGCCAATCATAATTTAAAGTTCACAAGATTATATTTGTTTTATTTCCTCACACTATGCATTGAAAAACGTAGTATGATACAATACACGGGCGTTAGAGCAATAAATTACTCGGTTACGTTTAAAACACTCGCTAGGCTCGTGTTTTAAATCGTCCTAGTAATTTATTACTTTTCGCCCTTGTAGCATAAACTACTATTATGCTATGATACAGGCTCATTATCAAAATCGGAAATGTCAACAATATTATAGTTTTCTTATTATTACTATTATATAATTACTATTACCTTGTCAACATCGTGCCTACCGCGCCCACGGGGTATAGGGGTTGGCGGGCGAGGTCTCGGCGGGGATGCGGATGGTGTGGCGGGAGGGTGAGCGAGCACGACGCGTGTGGCGGACCGAGGCGGATGGCCAGTCGCCGGGGAGGTCGCTCCATAGATAAGGGTAGTATAAACCGATGTATAATGGATCTCTTTTGTAGACTCTATGATATTTTAAATTTGGAATGCCTTGCGCACGGCCCTGCACACTAAGTCGCGTGCTACCTTGTACCCGCCAACCCCTGTACCCTGTGGGCGCGGTAGGCACGAAGTTGACAACCTATAATACAGTGCGCGCCAATCTTTTAGTCGCCTCTGAATGAGTTACGAGTGCAAGCTTGCGCAGGTACAGTTAACGAAACAATAATATCAACGGCTTATTATTAAATGTTTACTATAAGTGGGAAGGTGTACTTATTGTACCTACCTATTTAATTTTTTATTTATTATTTTAATGCAATCTTAACTATATAAAACGCATTAATATAAACACCATTTTCCTACATTGTCGCCTTAAAACGCTATAACGTCCGCGAGGCATAACAACAACAACAAACAAACTAAATCAACAAATAAAGGCAACAAAAACAATAAACTATAACAAACAGATTCAACGATAAACTTAACGAATTATAGATTTCTTTCCTCAAAGGTACTTTTCATGCAACGCGCGCGTGTGTAGTGTACGGATGTAGCACTAACACGTGACTAACACAAACGCATAGTGTTGACACCTGCTGAACGGCGAGCGGGGGGTGTGGTGCGGCACGCAGGCGGATGTGCTCCGCGCCCTCGCTCCTGTAACGTCCCCCTGACACCGTAAAACGGCTAATGCGTCGATTCTTGGGGCTAGCTTCAGAGGCGACTAAAAGATTGGCGCGCACTGTACTTGTCTTTCATTACAATGTCTAAAATTTAAATCAATCACAATGTCAAAATAATCACGGATTGATTGACTGACACTTGATTGATTGATTGACACTTTATTTTGCTAATTTTGCAAAATAAAAGGTTAACTTGCCTTAGCAATTAACTCAAGGCTGGGCTTGCGTTTTTAGGGGAACCCAAAAAAATTAATTTACGAATTTCATAAAACGTGTCATCAAACCTTGATACTGAACACTTACAAAGTCCTCAGTATGAATTTGGCTGCGAAAATTAAATAATAAAACATTAGCTGTGTTACTACAAAACGGTATTTAACTTTAGACAATGTTTAAATCTGTCGTTGTCATCCTTTCTATCATATTGTAAAAGAGTGACAGCAACAGATTTAAACACTGTCTAAAGTTAAACACCGTTTTGTAGTAACACCGTAGGTCTTTTTACATATGAAATTGCTGTTTTCTTTAGAGAATTTGAAGGAAACACAATTTTCAGTACTAACACATTTGCATTTGTGCATTGTTTTTAGGAATGACAAATTCAAATTTTGTCATTTCGTTTATGTAAATGCCACAACATTAAGCTAACAGCAACATTAATAAATTTTTGAAAAGTGTCAACTGTAAAAAATCATTAAGAATCTTATCATGGAAATGAATGGGATTTAGGACGAACAGCGGGTCTACCGCGTAATTCTCATTTTCATCAACATCAACTTGAGATTGAAATTTGTCGTGCGTGCGACGACGCCCGCCTAACATGCCCTCTCTTTTGCAGGCGTTGAATTTCGCATGCATTTGCTTGAAGTTGATACAAATGAGAATTACGCGGTAGAGCCCCTGTTTTGGAACATTTGATTTTTAATACTGAACTGAATATAAAAAAATAATAATACGTATATGTGAAACCTTGAAAATCAACTTTCAAACAAAAAAAACAAATAATTGAAATAGCTATTGAATTACAGGAATTATAAGCTCATGAAACTGTAAGAAAATTTCATCAATTTCATGGGTAAATACCATAGACAATACAGCCCAGAAAGACGTCTATTGTTCAACATCTTGCGTACAAATAATTCTGTCAACAACGGAAACGCGATACTGCAATCCTATTGGCTCTTCCAATCTTACGTTTAGCGCCACAAACTTATCTTTCCCGAAGACGAAGACTCTAACGTAATGAATATAGAAACCATTTTGGTTTGGCCTACCGATACATATAATTTTGGAGTGGCGAATTGTATCTGCTGGTTCAGTCAGATGTGTTGACAGAAATCGGTCGCCTATTATGAGGAGTCTGTAGGCTATATTCGTCTATGGTAAAGACCTATTATATAAAGAGAGAAGATTAAACACCTTGTATACCTTACCCTAAAATATAATTTAGATCAAGAAAACGGTATCATTAGCCACCATCAGTACATTTTCATCGTTCATTTTTTGAAAGGCCGCGTGTAACTCCCAGCTGTCGAATGCTTCGTGTGAATACCTCTTGTTGATATACGCGGTAACCTGAGAGACTGGCAGCGAGCTGGCGCGCTCGGCCCGGAATATCTGCTGCAGCGCCGTCTTGAACTGTGTTAACCTGGGAATAGAGGTGATCTTTGTCATAATTAGTCATCGGATTATATGCACTAACAAAGTGCCAAAATATGCATGCAAATATGCACTAAAAAAGGCCGAAATATGCACTAAAAACTGTTGATATGCACAAAATATGCACAATGCAAAATCAAAAAACCATTTTTATTTTTATATATTTTAATTAAAGACGGTACAAAAACAGCGAAATATACTTAAAATTATGCATAATTATTGTGACAATATACAATTAAGTATTTTTCCAAATTTTCGAGCGCAAATTTGTGACGTATCAATTTGTACGCCGAAAACGACCTCCCTACATCAACTGACGTCATTGGACAAAACGCACGCACAGGTCAGTCAGTTTACTCAGCCACTGCGCTCGCGCCCTACACGTCTTCGTACTGTAACATATAGCTAGGCAATATGTTAGGTTTAGGTAAGGCTAGGTTTTATAGGTAGGTTAAAGGACTATTTGTTCGTGTTTAGTTGGCAATCGATAACCTTTATGGATCGACATACGTCGCATTGACTGAATTATTTCATGTTTTCCAAAAATAAATACAGATCGAGTATAAAAGATCTTTCAGACAAAACACGAGCAAGATACCTCAGAGAGTCCGACTAGTACGGACGTAATTCTCCATAGAAAGATACCTCAGAGAGTTCGATTAGTGCGGATGTGCCTCTCCATCCGTAAATCATTAAAGAAACACAATAAGTGAGTGCTCTACCGAATTTGGAGCTCCCCTCCCTTAATGCTCAATTGTTAACTAGGCTACATAAAAAGAAAAAAGAAAATATAAAGAAGATAAACAAAATATAAAATAGTATAATTGTAACAAAATCCTCACAAGATCCCGAGTGCGCGGTGTGCGCATCACAATTGGCGAAGGCGCCGGGTAATAAATAATAATTGGCATTGCTGGAAGAGCGGTGTATTAACAAGTATAGCGCGAGAAGAGCGATATACCTATCCTGCCGGGTGCAAAAGAAGTGTATCCTGCCGGGTGTCAAAGAGACGATTTTCCACAAGCTTGTGACGTGGATACCAAATAAAAGCTAAGTTTTTGCATATTTATTTAATAAAAAGAAAGATGGAGCGCTTTGATGGCCTCTCCACCGACATAACGGAATTTGAATTCCAATTTAAGAGCCTGGCTGTCATAAAAAAATGGTCAGACGACGAGAAAAAAGTAGCTTTGGGAAGCTACCTCATCGGTCCAGCATTGTCATTCTTCCGACAAAAATTCACGGACGAGAAATCGTACGATGAACTAATGAAAGAACTCAAAGCAGAATTCCCTCCCGTCACTAATTATTTAGAAATTTTTTTTAGAAAAAATCAAGGGCAAGAAGACCTTCTTACATATTTTTACAGCTTGAGCGAAGTGGCCGATAAGGCAAAACTGACTGACGAAGGGATCTTCATCGAAAGATTCTTAAAATCAATTAATAATGGGGAAAAAATGAAATTAGCCACGAGTGTCTTCAACACTAAAAATGATTTAAAGAAAGCCCTATTACAATTAAAAAAGATATACAATGAAAATAATGAACCGCAACCACTCAATCTCCCCATTAAAGTAGAAAGAATCGTGCCTAATGTGTGTCAGACACCTCCTTCACCTAATTTTAATATTCGTCCTCAGCGACAAGAATTTCACCAGGGGGGAAATAATTTCAGACCGCAACAACAATTTGTCCCTCAAAACGTGCAACAGCGGTCTCCATGTACTAATGCCTCCCCATATTTTTTAAGATATCCAAGAAGACAGGAGGCTTATCTAAATGCCAATGAACGAAAGGAAGCATCGGTTTCGTCCGCAAATTATGAAGAAATCCCCAAAAATCAAAATGTGAAGCCCACGAGTCTTCACCATGAACCGTTCATTAAGGTCAGTGTAAATAATTTCAATAACTCAGTGAATTACGCATTGTGCGATAGTGGTGCATCTATCAGCTGCGTGTCTCAACGCCTAGCTTCTTCGTTGGGTAAAGGAATCACCGAAGGCGAAGATTTCTTCATAAGAGCTGTCAATGGTGTTATGTTGGACACTAAAGGGAAAGTGAACCTAAATTTAGTGATAGAGTCTGTTCTGTTTAATCATTCATTCGTCGTGATTGATGGCATACAACAAGATATTATTTTAGGTCAAGATTTCTTCCAAAAATTTCATGCCGTCATGAACTTTAGTAAAAATTTCATAGAATTTGACAATAAATGTCATGCCCAATTTGTAGATACGAAGTCTTTAGAAAACATAGATTCTTTATCAAATTCGATCTCCATAGTTGAAAATAGGTCAGAGATAGAAAAAGGTTCACACTTGTCAAAAAGTGATTATCTATACTTTTGCAACCTCATTGCAAAGAATGAAAACTACTTGTGTAATAACTTTCTTGACCATAAATCTAATGAAAGCCAGCTTGTCAAATTTGATGTCAAACAAAATCAAACATTTAATGAAAATTTAGGATGTCGTGATGAGCTAGGAAAATGTAGTATGGACGAAATCAAAATGCCATTAAATAATGATATTCCCGTGCATAAAGCACCGTATCGAACCTCCCCAAAACGACACGAGATGGTCCAAGAACCAGTAGAAGAAAGGGTAATAAATAGAATTATTGGAGAGTCTAAGAGTGCATGTGCATCACCTGTAGTGTTGGTGCAAAAGGATGATCACGATCCATGGTCAGGAGGCCATGAACTAGACCATGTAGGGTTGACGAAAACTTTAAGAAAATTTAAGGACAGATTTTGTATGAAAAATGTGGAAAAACAAGTCGAAAAGTGTGTGAAGAGTTGTTTGATAGATCAGAAGAGGAAAAAGGTTAATACTGCTTTAACTCATTTACAGCCTGTGAGCGATGACAAAGTATTTGATAAAATCGGTAGTGGTCCATTGGTGTGTTACGCTTACAATACTAGTAAACAATCATCAACTAGAATATCACCTTATACACTCATGTTCGCACGGGAACCCCAACTTCAGTTTGATTTGGACTTGATTATAAATGATAATAATTTTTCAAATAATTTGGCAGATAGGATGGATAGTGTGAATGCGCTTCATCAAAAAGCTCTGCTCAATATACGGAAGGCTCAACTTTATCAAAAAAGGCAATATGATAAGAAAGCCAAACAAATACATTTTCAACATGGTCAATTAGTCATGATCTATGTGCCCAATAGATTAACTGGAATAAGTACAAAATTACGTCGATTATATAAGGGTCCATTCCAGATTGTCAGAAGGGTCTCTGATACGAATTATGTAATAAAGAAAATAGGTATAAATAGATATAGAGACATTGTGCATGTAAATAGATTGAAACCCTTTCATTCACGAGTTTAATTGTTTATATAATTATTTATTTTATTTGTAAAAAGACAACATGTCATGTATATAAATTAGTTTCATTATTATATGACTACTGTATTGTATAGTAATAGATGTATAATTTGTTACATGTGACGATACTGCGAGGACAAAGAGGCATGAAGACTTTATAATTAAATGATGTATCGATAAATATAGTAACAAATTTAAGGCGAGATGTCATCAAAGAAGGTAACAAAAAATTTTATATTTTATTGTATGTTTCGTCAAAGTGATAGTTATAGGCTATTTCCAGAGGAGCTTTACAGATATAAGAGCGGGTCACAAAGCTATAGATAAAATATCTTTATTTATTTACTTAAGGATTTAGGGATCAATAGGAAGACTGGCTGCTCTGTGAGAACTCGCTTTAAGGAAATAATTTCCATTCGCGAGGTATATCGATTTGATATACACCCTCACATTCTAGGTCAGTTCAACCAAATAGGGATTTTTTTTATAAAATTTCAATTTTGCTTAAGTAAATTAACACTTAAGACTCGCAAAAGCTCTCTCAAAGACTCCTCTAGAAACAAAAACTTTGCTTTGTATAAATGAGAAATTAATAACAAATTGATGATGACATCTCATAACAATTGTTGATTTTGATTTTCAACTTAGAAATAATTTCAAAAAAAAATAATTGACACCATCTTTGTGTCGAAAGATTTTTTTTTGCTTGGATGGAGGAATATTAGCTATTCTTAGCAACATTAATTGTCCTCATGATGAATTAAATTTTCATTTTATATTACTAATCATTTATTATTTTGAATTGTATAAAAGCAAAGATAGGTTATGAGATTTACCAGGACTTCAACACTAAAGTAAGACGTCGGTTCATTATCTGAATGAACTTGATCTTTGTTTATTTGAGGTAGCTTTGGATTTTAGAGAGACTAGACTGGATGGGTCGATCTTTTCAGCAGGTTTTGGTCGGCTAAGCTACTTTGTAATCTTTACTTTGAGTTTTGACTCTAACTTAAGATTTTAAGGTATCTGCCTGCAGTGAAGGCCATCCACCCATTGTAATGTCCCTGCACTTGTAGGTAGTTAGGTGATTTTGTAAAGTAAAATTTTGTTTGTATTTTACAAACAAAATTTTTCTCATTAAGGGGGGAGATGTAACATATAGCTAGGCAATATGTTAGGTTTAGGTAAGGCTAGGTTTTATAGGTAGGTTAAAGGACTATTTGTTCGTGTTTAGTTGGCAATCGATAACCTTTATGGATCGACATACGTCGCATTGACTGAATTATTTCATGTTTTCCAAAAATAAATACAGATCGAGTATAAAAGATCTTTCAGACAAAACACGAGCAAGATACCTCAGAGAGTCCGACTAGTACGGACGTAATTCTCCATAGAAAGATACCTCAGAGAGTCCGACTAGTACGGACGTAATTCTCCATAGAAAGATTCCTCAGAGAGTTCGATTAGTGCGGATGTGCCTCTCCATCCGTAAATCATTAAAGAAACACAATAAGTGAGTGCTCTACCGAATTTGGAGCTCCCCTCCCTTAATGCTCAATTGTTAACTAGGCTACATAAAAAGAAAAAAGAAAATATAAAGAAGATAAACAAAATATAAAATAGTATAATTGTAACAAAATCCTCACAAGATCCCGAGTGCGCGGTGTGCGCATCACAGTACCTAGATCCCTATACGTACCTCCTGCTACTAAACGAAATATGCACGATTGGGAAAAAAGGCTAAAATATGCATTCACGACGTAATTAGAGAGTTATATGCAAATGCATAAAATCCGATGTCTAGTCATAATAATAGTCAGTATAATTTCATTATTTCCTAACTTATGTTATGATTCCTCTAGAATCCAGCAAGTAAATAGAAATTTTTCGGAAAAGCAACCAGAAGGTCAAGTTTGACAATGAAAAAAATATGAGAAAATTTAATAAACACTTTGAAAAAAGAAAGTTTGTATGACGCTAGGGTAGGCACTACCTACCCTAGAGTGAACATTTTGATACCAACATTTTTTTCAGTGTTATTAAAAAGTTTTCTTATTTTTTTTTATTGTCAATATTTGACCTTCTAGTTGCTTTTCCGGAAAAAAGTTCTATGCACGCCACTATCCATCCACTTATTCACTCACACACACTTAATTTTCAGTTCATTATAATTTTTATATAAATCTTAACTTTCGTTGCTCAATGTTTTTTTATTAATGTTTTTATTTAAACTTTTATTAAAATTAAATAGTCTGTGACCCTACGATACACGAATACGTATGTTAGGGGGCAGGGAACTTATTTTAAGTACCTTTTATTTTTGGTTATGAACAAATAAAGTTATTATTATTATTATTATTAACGTTAATTAGTTTATATATGAAGTGACTGTTAAAGCAGATGGACTATATGGGTAATACTTTATAAATATTCTCACATATGGGACAGGTAGACAAAGGTATTTTATATATATATTTTTACCTTCATGACATAATTTTCTCCTGTCTTGTATTTTTTATCTCTCTATTCAATGAAATTATAGGCATCCCAAGTAGCATTTTACTCCATTTAAGAGTACACATTTAGTTCCCATGTGTACTTGAAGCATTATTACAGTTCACTCGTGATGTAGAAGCTGCATTATTGCGATTAATTACACCTACACCTGTCTAAGGGACTTATAGAGGTGTAGAGTTATACTTTTATACGATTGTTGGTGTAATAATACTCTAACAACTATCCTTTAGTCAGCCGTCTGACTAAGAGCATTATAGGAGGGTAGAGATACGGCAACCGCTGTTTAACGGCCTACTTGTACGATGTTATGGAGCTAGCATTTTAATAGAACACACGTGGTCATTTATAAAGCCAAAGGCTGTTATGTTTACTTGTTTTAGACTGTTATACAGCTAGTAGCTGTAGTAGGACTTGTTTGTGATCATTAAAATAACCTCTTTTTACTATCTGTACAGAAGTGTTTAAATGGTTCACATGTGCACTGTAGGCTGTTAAAAGGACTACATGTGTTGTCCATTAACATCAATAGCAGTTTATTTGTCCACAAGTACTACTCTTATTTGCTGTAAGCTGAACATGAATGTGAATGTGATATTCTATTACACTTATCCCACGGTATCTCACACGAAAACAAAAAGTGATTTTTGTTAGTTTGTTACAAAATTTGTACTTTAGGTACTCATACTTGTCTTAGTACCTGGGCTAGGCGATTTAACGGACAATAATTATTATTGCGGATCTCTAAAGTTTCAGTATATTGAAAGAATTAAACGATGATACACAATTGACCTGAAATACATCTTAAAGCTGTACATAAGTTCACATTAGAATAAATTTATAGACATTGGCTCTGTAGTGGTACAAATGTGGGACTTCATATAGATAACAGCATTCTAACAGAACACATGTGAACCTATTAAATGCTCACCGCATTAAATTGGAGTTATAACAGTTCACATAGCCGTTTTTCATTTCCACCATGTTGTTCTACGTAACCTAAAATATTTACCAAATAAATCTCTAAAATTATCATGCAGATTTATCACAAAACACGCAGATAGAGCGATTGAGTTTTGGTTTCATGTTATAATTAATTACTGTAGTATAATTATAATGCCAATATAATATCAAAAACTGAAAATTGTAGATTTCCTCTCAGCCAGTTTTAAATATTTTAAAATGAATATCGCGTTTTTTCAGAGGCGCGTGAATATTTTAGCTGTAAATATGTATACATTTCACGATAAAGTTGCATTCCCATGGCATTAACATTATTAAGTATACCGCGTGTTATCATAAATTTTTTATTCTTGATCAGCCGGAGTTAATGTTTCTGATGGCACACACAAAACCAAACCAATGAGGAAATTAATAATAAAATAAAGAAATAATAGGACACATGTGAATTTGAGGCTGTGTATTTAGCCACTTGTTACTCTTTATTACACTCATGTATGTTGTATGGTTCACACTGCGTCCCATATAGTGCCGTAAGTCAGCCTTAAGTCCACATGTTACTACTTAAACTGCTATTATAATGCTATTATACTGCTAATGTACAGCCATAGTGAACTTAAGGCTGTCTAATTTGTGCCCAAACTGGTTCTATAAGAGCATTATAGCAAGCTATACAGCTCTTATACAGCTGACTTACACAGCTTGTGGAGTACATATGAACGACTAGACATCTTATATAGAACCCCGAATGCTACTTGGGATACTTTTTAGTTGTAACTAATATTATGAAAAAAAAAGACATGATCTTGCTAAGTTTCTTGCCCTTCTTCTTAGCAAGACTAACCGAATGGGCGGAGTTAGGCATATATTTATTATATGTATTGCATATATTTATTCCTTATAAGTGTATTTTTTTTAAATTATGCGTATTTCCCCATATTATTATTTATGACATAAAACAATTACCTATACACATATATTATTTAATTACTTATGTTACATTAAAATTGCCTGTAATAAGTGTATCTGTACCTACATTACATAAATAAATATATTTAATTTCAGGTGGAAGTCGTCTGTTGGATAATAACATGTGGCACTTGGTGGGTTAATTGCACTAAGGCTGCGTTCCTAAACGCCGGGGTAAATGCAAAGTTTACTTCATAAAAGTGGAAGAGATAAAACTGAGACGGAATCTATAGGCCAAATTATAAAGTCGAATTCAAATTCAAATTCAAATAGTTTATTCTGCAAAGCAGGTATAGATATATACACTTTTTACACTAAGTTTTTATAGTTAAAAAAAACATTGGTCTTGTAAATCAAAAATAAAAACTTTCTTTAAAAACTTCAAAGAAAAAGAAACTCTTTATCAATAATCTCCAAAATTATAATTTTTTTTAAACTATTCTTTAATATCTTAAAAAATTTTATCTCTTCATTCGTCAAATTTAATCTAATAAAGAAAATATATGTAATAAAATAATAAATGTACATGAACTAAATTAAAGGTTTATTTAATTTATGTAGCAATATATTTACGATTAAAATGATAGGTAAAATATATATTATACAAGGTAAAATCCAATCAGCCGCCCGAACCCATACCTGAGACCCGGCCAGAGACCAGGAACAAGGTTCAATGATCACCAAATTCGCTTAAATTGAACTGACAGAAAAGAGGTGGAAATCATCTGACAGTTGTTGGATAATAACAAGAATACGAGCAAATTATAAAGTCGCTTTATATTGAATTAACATAATATAGCCGTTTCACAAAATTACGCTATCTGTAAGGCGCGCGTTTGTGCATCGTAATTTCTTGGAATTTGGATATACAAACATATACTCACACCGTCTCCCAGAGGAAGGCAGATCCTGACACAGGTTGACAAACTAGAACGTCTTCAAAATTTTTGTACAACATTATTTTTGGTCTTCGCAAGTACGATCACGTTTCTGGATTTCGTTCCCAACCTAATTGGCTTCAGTAAGCAAAATTAGCAGGTCGAAATATGTCAGTACAAATATCGACAATAACGAAATAGAAATAACGTTCATGTCAGAGTGCATTGCAAAGTGGCTGTTACGACGATCGCTGTGTCGCCGGGTAGCGCAAAATAGAGAAAATAATACTTTTCGCATGTGTTAAGTTTGATATTTAAAAGTTTTAAACATCATTGTGTTAGATTTTTGTATTGTTCGTGTGTGTGTATAAGTTTTAACATTGTCTCTTTTGAATTTAAAAAGTTTAAACAATTTATCAGTTTTTCAAAGCATTTGAAAGGTTATTAAAGGTATTTATTTACTCGTTGTAGGTTAAAGCTTTTAAGATTTTAAAACATCACAATTACGGGACATGTGTCAATATGTGTGGTATATTTTTTTCAAAGTTTTGTAATATTCATGTAGAAAGTTTAAAACAATTTAAAAACGTCTGTAAGCGCAGTTTTGATTCTGAAGCCCCTTCAGCGCCGTGATACTCACATCCTGTCTCTATTATTTTCTGTGTTGCACAATCACCTTCCTACCTTAAGATTAATTTTCAATTTCTTCGTGATACTCATGGTTGTTCTTTACGTTCCTCTCACAATCTCCTTTTGGCAACACCATTTCATTAATCATCCTTCTTCACAAATTCCTGTTTAGTCCAAGCTCTTTGGTTGTGGAACAATCTTCCTTTGCCAATAAGGACAGCTCCATCACTGCCTGTCTTCAGGAAATTAGTCAAGGGTTATTACTTGTCACTCTAACTCTTCTGCACCATATTTTGTATTCTGAGCTTTTATATTTTATTGTTTAAATGTATATGTGTAAAATGTATTTATTATGTATAAATTAAATTATATTTCGACTCCTACCGTGGAGTCGTCATCAGTCGAACTGTGAACATCAGTCGAGTGACGACTCCACAGTAGGAGTCGAAATATATCGTATATTAATTGTTTTTATAATTTATATGCTCCATATCTATAATTAATTAAATGCCATACAAAGGTAATAATAAAAAATACATTTATTTAAATTAAATTATGTATTATTATGTATTAAAATAAATATATACGCGTCGGGCGCTTACAACGCATACAGGTACTTGTCTTTACTCTTCAACTTAAATTCATAAAGTGTAGATTTTTCTGCAAGTTTGCATATAAAACCTTTTAAGGGGCTCCACAACGCTAAACATCAATTTTGCATTGGATTCAGTTCCGTCAATGTAGATGGTAAAAATTTGAAAAAAATATGGCATGTTTTTTGACTCGAGACAGTTATTATTTACACTTTATAAATAAACATACTTATAATCTTCTTTTACTTGTATAACTTTAAAAAAAGTATGAATTTCACGAAAAAAGCGATTCAGTTTCCATATTTCAAAACCGATTGAAACGAAACCAACACACGTAGAATACAGACACTTACTAGAGAAAAACATCTTTATTACATTAAAAAAATAAAGTTAATGTCCTAATGTAGCCGTGATTTCGAAATATCTGAAGTTTTGCGTGCGCGGCATCTGATTAGAGCAGGATAAACAGTTCAAAAACAACAGCGTTAGAGCAGGACTGAATTTTAGCATTGTGTAGCCCCTTAATACAGTAAACTAAACAGCTCACTGTGCTATTTCAAAAATCAGATGCAAGAATAAACGCCTAGTCTAGCCTAGTCTCCAGCCAAACCGGAATCACGACGAGTAAGTCACTGATATAGCAACTACCTACTGACGCGTCCTCGGCTCATCGCTTCGCTAACGGCCGACTTCGATTCGGCGTAACACAACTAACCTTTTTTTAGCGTCCTGTCTTTTTCTTTCTTTATCGATAAGACAAGGACAGAACGCTTAAATTTAGTAATCGACACCTATCTCTTGTAAAAGCTTGGAACATTGAGCAGTCTTGCTTCTTGACAAATCAAAATGGCCGGGAAAACTAATATCATAAGCAAGGAAGTGCCTTCCCAAACTACTTTACTACAACAAAAAATGAAGTAAAAAAAAAAACTTGATATATGTATATCAAAAGATCTGATTTTTATTTTAAAAATCCGATATTTTCGAACCCTGAAATCTATACTGTATTTAGCGAGAAGATGCAAAGCGGTCCATTCACCCCTCAGTATTATGATACTTACTTTTAGAAAACGATACTTCCGACATGTATGACTTCTGCTATAAAATGCAACTACACATGATTATCATGGTACGAGGGTCAGAGATCAGCCAGAGACCGGCGGTATCTTTTGTGTCAAGATTCGGGACGGTGTCATTTCCTTTGACACGGCGCCGGTGTCAGTCGGGGGAATTTTTCTTGTCGTTATTTTTAATTTGACTTTGTACACAGTATTTTAGTTTCTAAGGATTAATATTCAAATGCAATATTTATTGTTAAATGAAATGAAATGAATGACTCGCTTTGCATCGTCTCTCTAAACGTAGTATACTCATTATTGTGTAAAGTCCCTTTCAATAGAATCCGGCAATAATGTAAACAAACCAATTTAAACACGATTACTCAGGAATTACTTACATTTGAATATCAATTCTGATCATATTCACATTTCAAGGAACCATACATTGTTCTAACAATCATTTATACACCAACTAACTTCTTTATGATACGTATTTTAATAAAAAATACTCGGATGACGATAATTTCAATAGTTTGTAAAACTGCCATATTATTTTTTTATCATCGAAGTCTTATTTGTCTTTGGAAAGTTAGTGATGTCTTTTCACAAACCTCTTTTGTACTGGCTGAAATGAAAATTTGTAATGGCCGACCGGCCGCAACAGCTGATTTGGTCAGGTATGGGTTTGGCTTGCTTTATTCATTAGGATGTGGATGTGGCTAGCGATGCTGCAACAAAGCCTTTTATAATAACTGTGACCGGTGACACGTCAAGTGATGATGAATCTGACACAAGCGAATGACGCACGGCGCGATTGATTATTGTATGTGTATATTATACTGAATAAATTTTTATTCTATTCTATTAAATTTTCTAACATAATTTAATTAATATTTTTTAAAGAGCCTTGCCCTATGTTTTGAAATATTGCAAAAGCTCTTTTATTAATTTTATTTCTGTACTGAAAGCCCAAAATCTAACAATATAACAATCACTCACTTTGACATCAGTGTAGGTACAACACTATGATCATAGACAACTGTCTAATAATTATCTTGTTTACATTATTGCCGGATTCTATTGAAAGGGACTTTACATAGGGTTGTCCCTGACAGTAGGGATGTCCCTGACAATAGGGATGTCCCTGATACTAGGAAGAAACTCTTGACACTTTTTTACTTTGACATAGTAATGTCCCTGACAGTTTGATGTGTTTTGACATTTGTTGACTTTGATATAGTGGTGTCCTGACATTAGAGATGTCTCTCAGACTATGGATGTCCCTCACACTAGGGATGTGCCTGACAATAGGGTTGTCCGTGACACTAGAGATGTCCTAAAACCAGGGATGTGCATTATTGATGTGTTTAGTAATGAACTAACCTGTACGAAGGGATGGTCTTGGCTGTGGCGGGGTCCGGGGGGGCGTCGTATGAGAACTCGCCGTCCTGTCGAGAATTCGGGGGTTAGATATGACTATTCATAACAGGTGGGGCAAAAGTAATGTCATAATGTGAATAAGCCATAATTTTCGCAAATGGCGTGAACTGTCATTGTGCTTTGACATTTATGTTCTAGACAGATAGAGAATTAGTTGACATCAAGTATGGCTTATATTAGGTCCTTACATATGAAATTGGCATTTTGTATGAAAAATTTGAAAGAAACTGAATTTTCAGTTTTTACTATTGAAGCTGTAAATCTGTGGAATGCCCTTCCTCTCACAATAAGACGAGCTCCATCATTACAGTAATTTTAAACATTTATTTATTTATTAACTACATTACACTGCCAATGCAGCTAACATATACAATATAACATTAAAAAAAAAGGAAAAAAAAATACTATATCATAAGAACAATAGACGTACATTAGTCAAACAACATTATCTTTTTCTTTGATCTTAAAGTTGTATGTATTTATATTTGTTTCTATATTAATACATATTTATTTATATAAAGTTCATATACGTAATTTTTATTATTTATGTACATATACAAGGTGACTTTTTGATTATCGTCCAAATTCATACTGGAAGCTTGGTAAGTGATCAGCATCATAAATTGATAACAATAATTCTGAATTTCGTATAATGAAATTTCGACTTCCCAATGGGGAGTCGAAATTTCATTTTATGAATTTTACAAAAATCGTTATTGGTTGCTGATACTGATCACTTACCAAGGCTCAAGTATGAATTTGGACGATGTTCACAAATTCACCTTGTATATAGTTTATTTAATTTATCAATAAGTGTACACACTGTTTGTTGTTGTTCCGCACTTTTTACGTTCTATTATTTTCTAAAAGTGTCTGTTTTGAGTCGAGTTTTGTGTCATATTATAACCAAGATTACAAGCTATGTGATAAAAGTATAGTCAAGTCAAAGATTTGTATACTAACTGAGTTATCAGCAAAATTCAACTAGGTGAAAAACGGTTATCTAGTGAGTCATCAAGACCGATCGTCAAGTTCGTCAGCGCAGCACCCGGGAGCTGAGCGAGCAGGGAGGGCATTGACCTAACGGCGGTGGTGGCAGCCAACAATCGATCTGCACTACGCAACATACCGACATCTCTGTAGCACAGGTACTCGCTTTGTCAGGCGTCGCTTCTGAGTGCCGTGTCTCGGACGTGAGTGAATATTGCGTAACCATGCCTGCAAACGAAACTCTCGCCTTCATCGCTTTATGCTATGCTTGTCGTGGAATCTTTGATGATGAGGAAGATCAAATTTGTTGTATGGTTGAGGGGTGTAGTAATTTATTTCATGCCGCTTGCGGTAACGCTACTAATGCCTGTGCTGAAGAAAAAGCCATCTGGGCCTGTCCAGAGTGTCGCTGCAAAGTCAGAATCGAAGGAGATTATAGTCGAACACCGGTCGGTGCATCTAAAATCAATGCTACCAACGTTACTCTGAGAAATAGAGCTGCAGTAGCGAGTTCTTTAGAAAGTCAGAGCTTCGAATATTTAGAGGTCATGACTGAAATGAGACTTATTCGCCAAGAAATGTCATCCATGAAAGATATTCTAAGCAAAGCAACCTCAACCTTAACTTTATACACCGAAAAAGTTGATACATTTATCACACTATTGACTGAAAAACAGGTCACCAAACAGGCACCTATTGCATTGTCCAGCCAGAAAACACAAGAAGTGACGGCTACATCTCCTGTAAATAAGCAGTGTTCTTTTGCAGCCATTGTTTCCGCACCAGCAAAAGGTAAAAATACTGGTCCTAAGCCTACCATTACTTCCAAAATATCTGCAGCCTCTCCTGAACCACCTAAAGATAAAGAGCAGACTAGCACACGGGTGGATAACACAGATGGCAATTATGTAAAGAGGACGCCAACCCAGAAGAATCCGGTTAGGCCAATTTCCCTGCGTTGCACTGGTAGTTCAAACACGACCAAAATTACTTTAAAGGCTGCAGAACGTCTAAGATTTCTCCATCTATGGAATATGATGTCTGGTGTTGAAGATGTAAGGAATTATTTGGCGGAGCTGTGTCCCACTGGAACCTTTAAAGTTGAAGAATTAAATTCTAAAGGAGACTATAAGTCATATAAAATTGGGGTTTCAGATGAGAATTACGAGAAATGTTTCTCAGTCAATGCATGGCCCGAAAACGCAAGGGTCAAAGCTTGGATCCCCTTTCGAGGGCCGAGAACCAGCATCGAAGATCAGCAAACATAGTTCTGGTTCTACATCATCAGCTAGCCTGGACTGTGGGGGTGTAGATAGTTTAGACATCATGTACCAAAACGTGAGAGGCTTAAGAACCAAGCTAAAATACTGGCGACAGAATCTTCTAGTTGTTAGTCATGACATCATAGCTGTCACGGAGACCAACCTGAACTCATCGATCGTAGATGCAGAGGTTACTGACGGTGGCTGGACTGTACTTCGGCGCGATCCCCCCACATCATGTGGTGGGGTGCTATTGGCTGCACGTCCTGGTATAGCACTGCATCGACGACGGGATCTCGAAACTGAGCAAGGAGAAGATCTCTGGGCGTCTTTCACGTTAGGTCATTCAATTTATGTTGTCTGTGTAATTTATATTCATCCTAAAGCCTCTGATAATGTTTATATGAAATGGTTTTGTTTGATAGAGGATAAAATATCAAAGATAAGTGGTAATTTAATTGTCTTAGGTGACCTCAATCTAAATAGTGCGTCTCTAAATATTATAAATTACTATGGATTTTTTATTAATGTATGTGGTATGATAGAGAATAATGAGGTGATGAATGAGCATGGTGGTAAGTTGGATGTGGTACTAACGCAGGAGTGTCGGGGTAGGGTGGATGTGAGTGCAGCGCATATTGGTCTGGTTGCCCACACCGATAAATACCACCCTCCGCTGGAAATTGCGATCCCAATAGCTGGGGCACATAAAGCCCACTGTGGTGACAGATTAGAGCCGAGTAACATAAGTCCACAACGTGACTGGAATTTTTCGAAAGGGGATTTTGTGCTCTTTTACAATCTGCTTCGGAAGGCTTCATGGGACAGTGTTTATCAATGTCAAGATGTCGACACCGCCGTGGAATTGTTTTATGACATTATCTATGATATATTTGATGTTACTATACCAAAGAAAATTAGATTCAAGAGTAGCCAGAGAAGGTTTCCTGTGTGGTTTACCGGTGATTTAATTCACGATATAAACCAAAAAGCAGCACTCCATCGAAAATGGAAAAAAACAAAAGACAGAGTGGTGTATGAATCTTTCAGTAAGGTTAGGTCGGCGGTGAAGTCAAAAATCGCGATTAGATATGATGACTATGTGCGTGACGTCGAAACTAATATAAAAGCTGATCCGAGAGCCTTCTGGAAGCACGTAGCGAATCTTAGGTCAAAAGGTGGGTTTGAGCCCAAGGTAACCCATGAAGATACAGAGCATGTTGGTGAAGCAGCAGCGGGTGCTTTTGCAAACTTTTTTTCCGACGTATTTTTGCCTGATTGCCCTACACTAAGCGCGGAAAAGACAAATCGTGCTGATACCAAGCGTACTGCCAATCACGTTGAAATTACAGAAGTGTCAGAGCGTGATGTCGAATTAGCGCTTCGTAAACTAAGACCACGTAGCTCCACAGGACCCGATAACATCCCACCTTACGTGTTAAAAGCATGTGCCGACGTTCTCACAACGCCCATATGTTTTGTATTTAATTTTGCGTTGACTTGTGGCAAATACCCGTCTAGATGGAAGCTCTCTCGCGTGAGCCCTATTCCTAAAACTTCAGACCACTCTCGAGTCGAGGATCATCGCCCGATCGCTATTGTTTGTTCCCTGGGAAAGGTTTTTGAGTCCGTGTTACACAGGAAACTGTGTCCACAAGTTCAGCCATACTTGTCAGATTCGCAGCACGGATTCAGGGGTCGTCGGTCAACCAACTCAAATCTATTGACTCTCGTTGATGCTATATCCGGGCATATGGACAACGGCTCTCAAGTGGACGTAGCCTATCTTGACTTTAAAAAGGCTTTTGATCGAGTAGATAATGACGTCCTACTTGAAAAGCTATGTACCTTTGGGTTTGCTCCGAGACTACTCAGATTGTTTGCCGACTACCTTCGAGATCGGCAGCAGTATGTCAAGTATGGTTGTTACACTTCGAAACCTTACCATACACGATCAGGCGTAAGTCAGGGTTCAATTCTTGGCCCACTTCTTTTTGTCATAATGATAAATGATATAGAGGATGTCCTGGAACACGTATCCAGTCTTCTGTATGCTGATGATCTCAAGTTGATAATCAACATAAGAGAAACGGCCGACTGTAACCTACTACAGAGGGACTTGGATGCTGTGTATCTCTGGAGTGTACAGAACAAGCTGCACTTTAACCCCAGCAAATGCTTTTGTATGTCTTTTACGAGGGCAACACAGAGCCATACAGCAACATATACTCTAGGATCCGAAAACATAGCTCGTGTGAACTCAATAAAAGATCTTGGCGTAACATTTGACACGACTCTTACGTTCCATGAGCACATGAAGAACCTGGCAGCTAATTGCTCCAAAAGGCTAGGTTTCGTTCTTCGCAATGCTAGGGATTTCCAAAATCCTAAAGCAATAGAACTTCTTTACACAGCTTTAGTGAGAAGCAAGATAGAAACAGGGGCCGTCGTCTGGAGCCCTCATGAAGCAAAATACGTGCTCTTGCTGGAGAAAGTGCAGAAAGCGTTCCTCCGTTTTCTCTACAAAAAGAAATATGGGTACTATCCTTTTATGTACCCGACAAAATATCTTTTAGGTATGCTGGGTTTTAATTCACTTGAAGTCCGACGAAACTGTGAGCAACTTGTTACAGTCTGTCATATGTTGCGTGGAGAATCAGACTGTCCACAGCTCACTAGTTTAGTATGTCGTCTCTTTGTGCCAGATAAATATCTCAGGGCTCGCAAGCACGTACTGCTATCGGTACCATCAGTACGCACAGTCGCCCGCAGTCAGTCTCCGTTAGTGCGCACACTATCCTCCCTCAACGCACTGTTGTCGTTAGAACCAGAATGTGATTTGTTTGCTGACAGGTTTACGAGTGTGAGTAATAAATGTCAGGAGTTCTGTGAGCGTCATTTTGTTTAATTACTTATTTATTTTAATTCACTGTATAATTATTTTCTTTTGTGAAATGTATATAAATATTGTGTGAAATGTATAACGTGTTAGTATTATGCTGTAATGTTATATATTTTAATTAAATAAATAATAATAATAATAATAATTAAAGTGTGTAATTTATTCTGTGCACCGCCCTTATACATTTCTATTTTAAAAGTTATTCCATCCAAAGGTTGTCTGGAAGAGATCGCTTTTAGTGATATTATTATGTCAAACGGACACTGGTAGCCGCCAATAGGCGAGCTGCACGCATTGCTCGTACAGCTCGCCGATCGGCGGCTCTCGCCTTGATAATGCCGAAATTGTATCGGTGAAACGGTTGGCATATAGTCAACAACAATCACACGTGTGGGGTGGGTCTCATTATTTCCACTGGTTATTACCATTGACGGTTATTCTGATACTACATGTATCACTATTTCCATTGCGTTTTTAAAATCGCGACGCCGACTTCACGGTCGCTTATCAGACGCCGCAATTTCCTCTACCAATAGATAGTTACTGGCCACTGAGAATGTTTTTGATGGATTAATTGTCAATAAGTCGATAGTGATTGTTTGAAAAATCGGGTATCAAAATTTCCATTCGATGTTTTTCACGTCAATGGCTATTGTGAGCTTCGACCAAAATAAAATAAATGGACGGGCCATAGCGTACAGATTTTTGAAGTCTGTAAAGTGAGCGCCGGCTCTCACTTCATCTCTGTCTCTGTCTGTTAGAAGAGTGACACGTACGCTTATTATTACATGCCATCCAAATAACTGACGAAAAAATACCTTCTTGTGCATTTACAAAGTGCAAAAATCAAAATAAACATAAAAATAAAAATTTGGTATTGAAGTATACAAGGTGTAACAGAAAGGTGTAACCATATTTGAAGAGCTTATTCAGTCAATGGTATAGAACAACTTTTACTATGGAGCCAAACCTGAAATCTCAAAACAAAAAATCCGCCCTTCCATACATTTCGGCCGAGCGGCATTGCATTTTCCTATGAAGCAAGTAATATTTTTTTTCGATATACAGGATTTGTACCATAGTAAAAGTTGTTCTAAACCATTGACTGAATCAGCTCTTCAAATATGGTTACACCTTTCTGTTACACGTTGTATATCCAATTGCTTAGACTCGTTATGAGTGAGGAAACTGTAAAGACAAGGCCCGTCCATTCATTTTATTTTGGTCGAAGATTGTGAGACGGATTTGCATAAATCTGGCAGTATCAGAATTTCCATTCCAATGGAAAATGGAAATAATGAGACCCACCCGACGTGAGTGTTCAAGCCGTATGTAATAATAATGAGACCCACCCGACGTGAGTGTTCAAGCCGTATGTAATAATAATGAGACCCACCCGACGTGAGTGTTCAAGCCGTATGTAATAATAATGAGACCCACCCGACGTGAGTGTTCAAGCCGTATGTAATAATAATGAGACCCACCCGACGTGAGTGTTCAAGCCGTATGTAATAATAATGAGACCCACCCGACGTGAGTGTTCAAGCCGTATGTAATAATAATGAGACCCACCCGACGTGAGTGTTCAAGCCGTATGTAATAATAATGAGACCCACCCGACGTGAGTGTTCAAGCCGTATGTAATAATAATTGAACAACTAACCTTTTTGATCTTGGCGAATTGTTGCACGAGCTCGACGGCGGCTACCGGATCGTCAGTCGTCATTTGGAAGGTGACCCGTGACTTGGAGACGTTGGAGTGAGTGGCCGCGATACGGACCAGCGTTTCCAGGTCACTCAGTGTACGCGACTTCACTGCCGTGGTCTACAATAGAGATGAATATAACCATTAACCAGTGGCTTGCACAGAACTTTTTGCTGGAAAAGCAAGCAATTGGTCAAGAACAACAATAAAAAAATATATGAAAAAATTTAAATATCACTTTAAAAAAAAAAATATTGTATGACGCCAGGGTAGACAATGTCTACCCTAGAGTGAAAATTTCCACTACAAACTTTTTTTTTCAAAGTGATATTTAAATTTTTTCATATTTTTTTTATTGTTATTCTTGACCAATTGCTTGCTTTTCCAGCAAAAAGTTCTGTGCAAGCCACTGCCATTAACCATTAAATAAAACGAATATTGAAAATTAACCGTGATATTCAATAATAGTAGTTTATGCTACAAGGGCGAAAAGGAATAAATTACGAGGACGATTTAAAATACGAGCGTAGCGAGTGTTTTAAACGTAACCGAGTAATTTATTGCTTTTACGCCCGTGTATCATACTACGTTTTTCAATGCATAGTGTGAGGAAATGAAAACAAATATAATCTTGTGAACTTTAAATTATGATTGGCTCAAAAGGATTGTATCCAGAGCCGTTAAACAGTGGAAAAAAAGTATAACATCTATGGTACACAGGAAAAGCTGCAGGTTAGCCAGCCATTGCAAACAAATTAAAAAAAATATAATAATAAAGCCCTAGGGCAAAATAATCGACTTTCTGTTCGGTTTTGATGCATAAAAAGTGGGCCTTTACGAGCACATGCATTGAAAAAAAATTAACATTATCGAATATAAAAATATTACACTATGGCAGAAATAAATTTCTATGTTTGAACACTTGGCGATTTATCCATCGCAAGGAGATATAAATTAACAGCGAGGTCCCGGGTTCGAATCCCGGTTCAGAGCTCCTCATATCCAGATTTACTTTTCTTTCTGCGTTTCTATACTGCAATGATACTTATGATTATTGGTTATTTTTCCTGTAATCTTTACGTAAACACACATATTACCATGATTTTTTCCATATTTTTCGGTCAACCAGTTTCGGAGATAAGGGGGGGGGTACATACACATTTTTGTGGTTTTTTCAAGATTTTTCGAAACCATTGCCAGTAAATATAGTTAAAGTATATATTTTTACAATCAGCTTTTAATATCTACAATTTGATACCCATATTGTATTTTTAGGATAATATTTTTTTATTTTTTCACTCTTGTTTTAGTAATATTTTGAACAATTTAAAATTTTTCATATATTTTTTTACGCCGTGATATGTGGGCAAATTAATGCTATTTTTTTACCAAATTTCATGTCTTTTTTTTAACGGTGCTAAGGTTATGAGACTGTGACATACGGACGGACGGACCATAAAAGTCTCACCATAAAGGTTTCTTTTGTACCTTTTAGTTACTACGGAACCCTAAAAAGTAATTGTGCTCATGTAAATTGCTGACGTATAAATAAAAATAATTAAAATCAATTCGTAGACCATAGCACTAAGAAGTTATTCTGAAGTGATGTTGATTGAAGTAACATTGAATTGAGTTATTAATTATTATCATTGATAGTACACACCATGGACAGATCAAAGGCTGGACTGTCCCCCGTCCCCGCAACAGTCCCCGCGCGCGCGCGCTTGGCTCGCGGCTCGTCATCGTGCGAGGTCACCGCGCTGTCATTCGTGTGCTCGCTGTCTCGCTCGCTCTCTACGCGCGCGAGCTTTTCGTCCTGCTCCTCGCTCAGTTTGTCTTTCGCCAGCTGTTGCAAGCGCTGCTTCAGTTGAGCGATGGTCTCGGTGGAGGCCCTGCGAATAGAGTTCCTCAGGAAGTTTGCTAAAACTATGTATATTTTCGACATTAATCTACTTTTCTCCCCCGCTAGCTCGCAACTTTACTGGACGTCCCATCTTAATGGACCTTCGAGGGAAAGCAGTTTAAATATTGAAATTAAAAAATTTCTCTTATAACTACACTACACTTATATGTATCGAGATATCAGTAACAGTACATACTGCAGCCTCTCTCTGAGCTCCACTACATGCTCCCTCTCCCCCGCGAGCTCGCTGCTGGTCACCGTCAGCTTGTAACTACACTACTTATATGTATAGAGATATCAGTAACAGTACATACTGCAGCCTCTCTCTGAGCTCCACTACATGCTCTCTCTCCGCTGCGAGCTCGCTGCTGGTCACCGTCAGCTTGTAACTACACTACTTATATGTATAGAGATATCAGTAACAGTACATACTGCAGCCTCTCTCTGAGCTCCACTACATGCTCCCTCTCCCCCGCGAGCTCGCTGCTGGTCACCGTCAGCTTGTAACTACACTACTTATATGTATAGAGATATCAGTAACAGTACATACTGCAGCCTCTCTCTGAGCTCCACTACATGCTCCCTCTCCCCCGCGAGCTCGCTGCTGGTCACCGTCAGCTTGTAACTACACTACTTATATGTATAGAGATATCAGTAACAGTACATACTGCAGCCTCTCTCTGAGCTCCACTACGTGCTCTCTCTCCGCTGCGTGCTCGCTGCTGGTCACCGTCAGCTTGTAACTACACTACTTATATGTATAGAGATATCAGTAACAGTACATACTGCAGTCTCTCTCTGAGCTCCACTACATGCTCCCTCTCCCCCGCGAGCTCGCTGCTGGTCACCGTCAGCTTGTAACTACACTACTTATATGTATAGAGATATCAGTAACAGTACATACTGCAGCCTCTCTCTGAGCTCCACTACGTGCTCTCTCTCCGCTGCGTGCTCGCTGCTGGTCACCGTCAGCTTGTAACTACACTACTTATATGTATAGAGATATCAGTAACAGTACATACTGCAGCCTCTCTCTGAGCTCCACTACGTGCTCTCTCTCCGCTGCGAGCTCGCTGCTGGTCACCGTCAGCTTGTAACTACACTACTTATATGTATAGAGATATCAGTAACAGTACATACTGCAGCCTCTCTCTGAGCTCCACTACATGCTCCCTCTCCCCCGCGAGCTCGCTGCTGGTCACCGTCAGCTTGTAACTACACTACTTATATGTATAGAGATATCAGTAACAGTACATACTGCGGCCTCTCTCTGAGCTCCACTACATGCTCTCTCTCCGCTGCGAGCTCGCTGCTGGTCACCGTCAGCTTGTAACTACACTACTTATATGTATAGAGATATCAGTAACAGTACATACTGCAGCCTCTCTCTGAGCTCCACTACATGCTCCCTCTCCCCCGCGAGCTCGCTGCTGGTCACCGTCAGCTTGTAACTACACTACTTATATGTATAGAGATATCAGTAACAGTACATACTGCAGCCTCTCTCTGAGCTCCACTACATGCTCCCTCTCCCCCGCGAGCTCGCTGCTGGTCACCGTCAGCTTGTAACTACACTACTTATATGTATAGAGATATCAGTAACAGTACATACTGCGGCCTCTCTCTGAGCTCCACTACATGCTCCCTCTCCCCCGCGAGCTCGCTGCTGGTCACCGTCAGCTTGTAACTACACTACTTATATGTATAGAGATATCAGTAACAGTACATACTGCAGCCTCTCTCTGAGCTCCACTACATACTCCCTCTCCCCCGCGAGCTCGCTGCTGGTCACCGTCAGCTTGTAACTACACTACTTATATGTATAGAGATATCAGTAACAGTACATACTGCAGCCTCTCTCTGAGCTCCACTACGTGCTCTCTCTCCGCTGCGAGCTCGCTGCTGGTCACCGTCAGCTTGTAACTACACTACTTATATGTATAGAGATATCAGTAACAGTACATACTGCAGCCTCTCTCTGAGCTCCACTACATGCTCCCTCTCCCCCGCGAGCTCGCTGCTGGTCACCGTCAGCTTGTAACTACACTACTTATATGTATAGAGATATCAGTAACAGTACATACTGCAGCCTCTCTCTGAGCTCCACTACATGCTCCCTCTCCCCCGCGAGCTCGCTGCTGGTCACCGTCAGCTTGTAACTACACTACTTATATGTATAGAGATATCAGTAACAGTACATACTGCAGCCTCTCTCTGAGCTCCACTACGTGCTCTCTCTCCGCTGCGTGCTCGCTGCTGGTCACCGTTAGCTTGTAACTACACTACTTATATGTATAGAGATATCAGTAACAGTACATACTGCAGTCTCTCTCTGAGCTCCACTACATGCTCCCTCTCCCCCGCGAGCTCGCTGCTGGTCACCGTCAGCTTGTAACTACACTACTTATATGTATAGAGATATCAGTAACAGTACATACTGCAGCCTCTCTCTGAGCTCCACTACGTGCTCTCTCTCCGCTGCGTGCTCGCTGCTGGTCACCGTCAGCTTGTAACTACACTACTTATATGTATAGAGATATCAGTAACAGTACATACTGCAGCCTCTCTCTGAGCTCCACTACGTGCTCTCTCTCCGCTGCGAGCTCGCTGCTGGTCACCGTCAGCTTGTAACTACACTACTTATATGTATAGAGATATCAGTAACAGTACATACTGCAGCCTCTCTCTGAGCTCCACTACATGCTCCCTCTCCCCCGCGAGCTCGCTGCTGGTCACCGTCAGCTTGTAACTACACTACTTATATGTATAGAGATATCAGTAACAGTACATACTGCAGCCTCTCTCTGAGCTCCACTACATGCTCCCTCTCCCCCGCGAGCTCGCTGCTGGTCACCGTCAGCTTGTAACTACACTACTTATATGTATAGAGATATCAGTAACAGTACATACTGCAGCCTCTCTCTGAGCTCCACTACATGCTCCCTCTCCCCCGCGAGCTCGCTGCTGGTCACCGTCAGCTTGTAACTACACTACTTATATGTATAGAGATATCAGTAACAGTACATACTGCAGCCTCTCTCTGAGCTCCACTACATGCTCTCTCTCCGCTGCGAGCTCGCTGCTGGTCACCGTCAGCTTGTAACTACACTACTTATATGTATAGAGATATCAGTAACAGTACATACTGCAGCCTCTCTCTGAGCTCCACTACATGCTCCCTCTCCCCCGCGAGCTCGCTGCTGGTCACCGTCAGCTTGTAACTACACTACTTATATGTATAGAGATATCAGTAACAGTACATACTGCAGCCTCTCTCTGAGCTCCACTACATACTCCCTCTCCCCCGCGAGCTCGCTGCTGGTCACCGTCAGCTTGTAACTACACTACTTATATGTATAGAGATATCAGTAACAGTACATACTGCAGCCTCTCTCTGAGCTCCACTACATGCTCCCTCTCCCCCGCGAGCTCGCTGCTGGTCACCGTCAGCTTGTAACTACACTACTTATATGTATAGAGATATCAGTAACAGTACATACTGCAGCCTCTCTCTGAGCTCCACTACATGCTCCCTCTCCCCCGCGAGCTCGCTGCTGGTCACCGTCAGCTTGTAACTACACTACTTATATGTATAGAGATATCAGTAACAGTACATACTGCAGCCTCTCTCTGAGCTCCACTACGTGCTCTCTCTCCGCTGCGAGCTCGCTGCTGGTCACCGTCAGCTTGGCTTTGGACTCCCGGAGAGCTCTGCAAGTGTTAATAAACGATATACCAATATAAGTTTGCATTTGATAAGTTTTGTGAAGCAGGCATTTTAAGCTTTTGGACATGTCAACAAGACACTTTTGAATTTATTTGTTTACTTTTATAACCTTCCAATCCAATCCATCAACCAATATCGGTCCACTGCTGGACATAGGCCTCTCCAAGGGCACGCCACATTTTTCTATCCTCGGCCATCCTCATCCAGCCACTACCGGCAATCCTTTTTAGATCGTCAGTCCAGCGAGCTGGCGGGCGTAAACCTTTCTCCCCCATCGGTTGTCGGTTCTTCGGCTGATGTGGCGAGCCCACTGCTACTTCAGCTTGCTTATCTTAGAGGCTATATCGATGACTTTGGTTCTTTGGTTTTAATAACCTTACCTATTTGTTTTTTATATTTTTATTTAAGTAAGTTCACTTTTACTTTGTTACCTATATGGTATCACCTTGTCCCTCGATACTTATTGTTGCGGAGAAAGCGGTGTGGACTGTAAATTTTGATATTTTTATAAGGAGTCGGTAAATAGGATATGTGAGAGGATGAGTGAAAATACTGCGGAGGCTCGAACAACGTCAGCTCCCCGATTGGGCTCACGATCTCACAAAACAGTACTTCACTTTGTCCTTTCTGGTACCGGGAGCCCGTTATTACATTTAAAAACATGAGAACATATGTTGGCTCGTAGGTTTGCTAGGTGTACAAAGGAAGTGAAAGTCATGCACTTCAAGGCATTCTGCCAGTCTTTGTACACCAGTAGTCTGTGGACCGGATATACGCAGGGAGCATACAATGCCCTGCGTGTGCAATATAACAACGCGTTTAGGGTGTTGTTGGGGCTGAGGCGCTTTTGTAGCGCTTCCGGTATGTTCACAGAGGCATATACCGACGGCTTCCATGCCGTATTAAGAAAAAGGTGTGCGTCTCTGTTGGAGCGCGTGCGTTCCAGCTCCAACAGCTTGCTGAGCACGTTTGTAGACAGGTGGGACTCTCCGATTCTACGCCACTGGATTCGACTGCATGTCCGTGTTTAGTGGGGCGTCGAATCACGCTTTTTTACATGAAGCTGTATTAGCATAAGTTACTAACAATAGCATAAGTTGTTTTATTACCAACATGTTTTATATGGATCTTTGATCTGAAATAAATGAATTTGATTTGATTTGATAAACAATGTCTCCGCCATATGCATTCGGATATGTGGTCGCTACGCGGTGAGGCTGTGACGCGGTGCGTGCGCTCATCACGAGTTCATTTGGGGTCTGACCCACTTCGTGGCGTTCTAGCATGCGTGCGAATTTCACTCAGTAGTAAAGACAAGGAACTAGTATTTCGAAAAAGAAATAAGGGAGTGAGAAAGCAACAATGATTCAAAAGCACATATTCTACCAATCATACTGAACCACTTTTTCCCAAGAGACATGCCCGCGTGAACCATTAGTTTAGGAAATATTTGTGTTTCAAACAAAAATGCGTGAACCCTAACGCATCGAGACACGGGCGTTTTTTAAGTCAGCATCGTCCGTGAAACAGCTGTCCACGCGCAGCGTTCTAAAATAGACCTTCCTCCTGTGAGATAAAGTCCTTAAGTTACAGTTGAATATCTTCTTCGCGGTTTGCGCGGGGATTTTTCTTCAGAGAGTTGTTCAGTATGATTGGTAGAGTATGTGGTTTTATTTAACCCTCTGCAAATGACGTGTCCCACTGCCGTGGTAGTCCACCAGACACCACTTTGGCAACTTATATCTTATTAATTTAATTTTAAATACCTACTGCGAAGATTATTTTTGAATGTTTAGGGTGTGTATTTATTTAAAATGAATAAATTATGTTGATATAAAAAAACAATGTCAATTTTAAGAATATTTATTGATATGTCAAAATCAGTCCTCAAAAACTTAAGTTTATACCAAAAGTATATAATATATATATAAAAGAAATACTTGGAGCAGTAACCATTTTTATTCTAAGTGTATGTACATATATTTTGTTTTTTAGTGTATTAAAATTTGTTTCTGTTTTCCATGTATACGCATTGGACTTGTGTCTGTAATGTATCCATGTGTATTAATAAATAAATAAATAAATAATAAATAAATAAAAAAGTACAAATATAAATACAATTACATTTTTTGAAGGAACGTTATACTTTTATCAAAGCTAACACTTATATTAACCAAATAAAAAATAAATTAGCAAATTTTATTGGTTCAATCAAAAGTTACATGCCCTCGGTATCACTTTGTTTTTTGGCAATCTTCACGACCACTCCCGGGTCACTAACAAACGCATGAGAACGCGGTAGGAAGGTACTAAGTGTTCAGTACGGGTGTACTGAGCGTGCACCGGTTCCAGCAAAGTTCGGCAGCTATGTTTGTGAGATGAAGCAGGCGAGGTAGGGGATGATAAAAGAAACGAGAATTAAAGAAACGATAGCCCCCGCCACACCGATCACTCGACTTCTTGCTGTACCGACTCGATACCCGGAGAGAGAGAGAGACGCTCTGATGCTCGTAGGTCTTGCTCTTCTTAGTCCCACGCTACCGCTTATTGCTGTCTCGCTCCAATGCTTCTCGAAGCCCACCGTACCAGGTTGATTCGTCTGCTGCTGCTGAGTGAAGAGAGGCCTCTGGTATCTCGAGTCTTCGGGTTTTCTTTAGCTGATGTCTTCTTCGGCGAGCGGTAGCGGTCGAAATGAGCGTATTAATATCCTAATATCAGCACTTTTAACTCGTGCTAGTTAACGCAATTGTTATTTGTCGACCAATCAGTGTGTGGGATAGCCTATCCTTTATTGACCTACTTCTCTCTTATTTACAATGGACTGTATTATACGAATGTTTACTTATTATTAACTATTTTCAGTTATATGCTTGCTATTTACTGAACCTTTGGGCCGCTACCTAAGCATTTATATTTATTTTGCGACCCAAATGAAACGATAGACACACAACGAATATTTATTTCTTTTATAGCTACTATTTACAAGTTAATATCATCTAATCTTAAAATCATCTAATCAGCGTCGTGTACACTAAGAACGCGGGAGTCATAAGTTGAAAAACGCAATACACGGTTTCGATTTAGCGGTGTCTATCAGACTACCACGTCAGCCGCAAAGGGTTAAAGGTTGCAGACTATTTACCTCTTAAAATAAGACAAGCATCAAAGGAAACAATGTTGAAGTGGTACCTCTTAAGCACAGTGGTGAATGTGGCAATTTTCAGGATGGATGGATACTGGAGTGCTGTGTAGTCACGCAGCATCAGCTCAAGCTCCTCCGTTGTTGCATTCAGCACTTTCTGCAGACTGAACATCACATCAATAAGCTTCTTTATCGCCATGGCACAAATGAGCAAGTTAAAGATTTATCGGTGTTACTACAAAACCGTGTTTAAAGTTAGACAGTGTTGAAATCTAGTAGATGCTAGTGATTGTTGGCACTTGGTGGAGTTTAATACCTATATAAAATATTATAATTAAATAATAATATACAAAAAGTAAAAAATTTAATATATAAGATTTCCTACATAAATATATAAACAAACAAACAAACAAAAA
The DNA here is from genome assembly GCA_934047225.1 of Ypsolopha sequella. Classification (NCBI taxonomy): domain Eukaryota; kingdom Metazoa; phylum Arthropoda; class Insecta; order Lepidoptera; family Ypsolophidae; genus Ypsolopha; species Ypsolopha sequella. The sequence continues at coordinate 7,332,241 of OW204011.1, forward strand.
TCATTTATTTATACCAGAAATAGCTTAACCTAAAAATGTACAATTAATAGAACATAGTTAATAAATCTAACTTTCTTACAAAATATTGGTAGGTATGCACAACAATATACATATATTCACATATGAGTATAGACATTAGTGTAGTATAGGTACTATACATTACAGGTATAATAATATAGTGGATTTTTAAGTACCTACTAGTTGCAAATGTTAAGCCTTGTTAATATGAGCCCTGAGACCTAAGCTAGTTTGAGAACAAACTGTATTTTAGGTCTCAGTTTCTCCCCATTTATGTTTATTGATATTATGTTAGTTAATGATAATAAGATGCAGGTGTACAAAACAGGAAACAATTAATTATTTAGGAATTACAAGAAGTGTTTCTGTGGCTTTGTAATCTAGCTTACTAAGCCATTTTGTACATTCTATATTTAGTGTATGAGTTGTCATATCGTCGATTTTAATAATTTTATTCACAATGTTATATAAATAAGGTCCAAGAAAGAAGAAAAATCGTTGTGCTGATGCTGTTCTACAAAATGGGGTTGTATACACAATGTCATCGCGTCTTTGGGACTTTAGTTTGTGACTGCTGTAATCTGAGCTGCGATGTTGTTTTAGCAGAAGTTTATGAATGAAAAGCTGCCTGACAGTAAGTAGATTGAATTCACTATACAAAGCGAAAGTACAAGTTTTAAACGGCTTGAAAAACAAAACCTTTAGTATAGTTCTTTGTGCTCTTTCTAGGTTTAGTAGATAGGTTTTATCAGCACCCCCCCAAACAAGCACACAACAGCCCAAGATCGACTGGCATAATGATAAATATATCGACCGCAAAAGCTGTAAACCGGCCACGTGTCTAAGGTGTTTAAAGATGTAGATAAGTTTACGTATCCTACAGGTTAAATAGTCTATGTGTGCGTGAAATGTGAGGTGCTGATCAAGACACACACCGAGGTACTTGATGGTGCTAGTGTGCTGCAGACTCGGACAGTCGCAGGATTGTCCTAAGCTGTTATCACACTTATGCACTTTCAGTTGGATAACGTTTGGGTCTGGGAGTGTGCGACTTGTGAGAGTAAAGGAAATGTATTTGCTTTTCTTGACATTTAGGGTAAGAAGATTGTTTTGTAACCAGTTTGAAACTATCTGAAGCCCCAAACCAGCAGAACTCACAACAGACGCCCAGCTAGTGCCAGTAAAGATTATAGCCGTGTCATCAGCAAAGGAAAATATTTTAGCATTTGGTAGGGACTTATTACACAGGTCATTAATATAGCACAAGAACAGCGTAGGGCCAATTACACTACCCTGGGGAATTCCGTATCTGACGTCATTGCGAGAACTAACAAATTCGGATGTAAGTTTAACCATCTGTTTTCGATTTTCAAGATAGTTCTTAAACCACGCATGCGATAATCCTCGGATACCCAGTTTTTCTAGCTTAGCCAGCAGGATGGGAACAGAGACAGTGTCAAATGCCTTGGCAAAATCCAGGAAGACACCGAGACATTTCTTCTTTTTGTCAAGATTATGTATAACTTCCTGGGTTAAGAGTGTCACAGCATCCTCCGTCGATCTATCCTGTCTGAAACCAAATTGTGAGTTAGAGAGAAGGTTATTTGTCTCTAAATATGAAACCAATCTTGTGTTCATTAGTTTTTCCAGGATTTTTGAGATGGACGGAAGAAGCGAGATGGGCCTGTAGTTGTTGACACTGTCCCTGTCACCGTCCTTGAATATTGGGCAGACTACGGCTGTCTTGAAAGCCTCGGGAAAAGAGTCAGTTTCGAAGCTTTTGTTACAAATATAGGTAATAGGGTCAAGCAGGACGTGTTTACACTGCTTTATTATTTTAGACGAAACCGCATCCCAGCCAGGAGCCGAATCAGCTTTGAGAGAAGATATAACGTTGAGAACTTCAGTGTGGTTTGTAGGCAGGAGGGCAAAAGAGTTACAGGTGGATTTCATAGATCTAGTTACACTATTAGCTAATTCAGATTCAGTAGATGCAATATTTCTAAGTATGTTTTGTGCAAGATTTGACCCAATTTGTGAAAAATAGTTGTTTACATGTTCAGCCGATTGTAATTTGTTTTTTTTTAAAGATAAAAGACATGAGCAGTCCTTATTTTTCTGGTTTAGATTACATATACCTTTGATAGTTTGCCACGTTTTTTTTATATCATTTTTACTAGAATCTAGAAGCGATTTCTCGTAAGCACGTTTTAGTTTTTTTAGCAAGTTATTACAGAAGTTTCTATAACGACGGTAAATAAGAGCATCCGTTTTGTTCTGAGGATTTTTTGTGACCTTTTGATGTAGTTTGTTTCTATGCTTTATGCATTTTAACAAACCAGTGGTTATCCATGGCTTGAGTATAGCTTTAGAGCGAGGCGTTGTGTATGTGTAGGTATGTTTTTTTATTGTTTTATTTAAGATTTGTAAAAATAAATTAGTAGATTCGTTAAGATTATCAAGGTTTTTAATTTGGGTCCAATCTGTGTCTTCTAATTCGATTTGAACACCAAGGTAGTCTATTTTAGTATAGGTGTTTTTCTTTTTCTCTTTTTTAAGGCATTTTAACTGAAGTGCAGTCACAACGAGCGAATGGTCTGTAACACTTGTTTCGCACACTACTGTTGTGCTAGGGTTTGTCGACGACATTAAACAATGGTCCAAACAGGTTTGTGAATGAGTGACGTAATTGTGGGCGGGTAGAATTCCATGCGATGCAGTCATATTCAGATATTTTTCAGAGTAACGATCGGTGCTATTTTCAGTGATGTCAATATTAATGTCACCCATAAGAACTATATTTTTAAAAGTTTTCAGCTCTGAAAGTAGTTTGTCTAGTGAGCTTAGAAAGATCGCAGCATTTTTATAAGTTGATGGCCTATAAATTGAAATAATTACACATTCAGTGCCCAGTTTGGCAACCAAGCAACTACCTTCTTGAAAGAAGGGCTCAGTGACTGTTACATTAGGTATTGTATTTTTAATAAAAATTATAACCCCATCATTTTTGTTTGTCGTTGTGGTCGTTAAGTGCGTGTCGTATCCTGGCAAAGATGAATTTTATATATATATATATAATACCTAAATTAATTCCCACTCTCAGAGAGTTAATGCTTAGTACTAGCTGCAGCTTCTGCTGGAGGTTAGATTCTCTTTGCTTACATTTTTACTGACATTGGCCGACGGCAGTTGTCAGTAATGATTTGTCAGATAGACATTTTTGAATTTTTCTGTCTGAATACTGTAGAAATTTAATTTAAAAAATATTTTTTTGCAATACTATAAAGGTTGACAGGTTTCTTGAACATATCCATAATTAATTGAGATATCTATATTTTCAAAATATATTTATTTTTTGTAAGCTGCTATGACATATTTTAAACAAAAACAATGTGACAAAGGAGATGTTAATGAATACGAGGGTGAATCCAAAAGTTCTAAGCCCGACCGTGAAAATGAAAGAAAAGTGGGTTCAAAATTATTTTTATTTTTCGACATAGTCTCCATCTAGATCAACACACTTCTTCCACCTGACCTGCAACTTGTTTATACCCTCGAAAAAAAATGATTCCGGAAGGTCGTCAAAATAGTCATTAACTGCGACTATCACTTCTTCTCTAGTCGAATATTTAGATCCCCCCAAGTGTTTTTTTAAATTTGGAAAGAGATGATAGTCAGAGGGGGCTAAATCAGGCGAATAAGGTGGGTGGGGCAGCAACTCGTAACCACATTCATGGATCACAGCCATCGTTTCAACCGAAGTGTGAACTCGTGCATTGTCTTGATGAAACAAAACTCTCTTACGCAACATCCCCGGCCATTTCTCTTTTATTTCTTCGCGAAGTTTTCGTAATAGATTACAATAATAGCGTGAATTTATAGTTTCACCTTTAGGTAAATAATCCAATAAGATAACTCCCTTCGAATCCCAAAAAACAGATGCCATGACTTTGTTGGCTGACAAAACGCACTTGGCCTTTTTCGGCGTGGGTGAGCCAGATCTTTTCCACTGTTTGGATTGCTGTTTTGGTTCAGGAGTATGGTGATGAACCCAGCTTTCATCCATGGTAAGAAAACGAGACATAAAATCCTCAGCATCTGCCTCAAAAAGTTCCAAACAGTCACGCGAAATTGTGAATCGAACTCGTTTTTGGTCAGCTGAAAGCAATCTTGGGACCCAGCAAGCAGAAACCTTACGGAACGCCAATTCTACAGTTATAATGTTTTGCACTCGGCCATAACTGATGCCTGTGATCTCAGTTATCCTACTAATGGTCAATCGTCGGTCTCCTAGGATGAGATCACAAATTTTGTCGGTGTTTTCTTTAGTGGTAGACGTTGAAGGCCTTCCGCTCCTTGGGTCATCTTCAATGGTCTCCCGACCGCGTTTAAATTCAGCTACCCACTTTTTGACAGTGGAATACGATGGAGCAGATTCCCCTAATGTTATTTCCATATCTTCATGAATCTCTTTAGGTGAAAGACCTTTTTTATTGAGGTACTTAATCACAGCACGGTGTTCAATTTTCTCCATTGTGAAAAATCCCGTCAGACTGCGTTAAACAAAATATCACAAAAAAATAATAGCTTGCAGTATCGAACTTCAACTTCACACAATCAATCACGAAAAAACATACTAACAAATGACGGTAGATTTACAAAGATTTGATACCTCTTTGTAGGTCGGGCTTAGAACTTTTGGATTCACCCTCGTAAGTATGTAAAAAAATAACTTCAGGCATTCAGGGCTAGGGAAATTAATTATTAGAAAAAAAATGCAAAGGTGCACAAAATAAATAACAATTATTAAATACAAAATTCAAAAATATTTATTTTTCAAAAACTATACTAACATAAATTTACATTACAAAGAGAAAATCGCACACATGGTAACATGAACAAGGGTGAGAGAGTATCAAACTTTAAACAATACAAGGTTACAAAATATACATAATTTAAAAAATACAACAAGTGAAATAACATTGACAATGTAGCCGATTCTGAAGGCTTTAGTTTTAGCTTTAGTGCTGTCAAATATAAAATTATTCCAAAGTAATTTAGATTCTGTTCCTAACTTTTAAGGACTATTTCGCAATCAGTAAAATTTAGTTTTAGTACTGTCAAAACTAAATTTTCATCGTTGCAAAATGGTTCATAAGTGTGAAGATCAGAAGCTAAATTACTTTGGAAAAATTTAAGTCTTGACAGCACTAAAACTAAAGTTAAAGCCTTCAGAATCGGCTTTACTGTACTCAAAATAAAATAAATAAAATAGACTAAATAAATAGAAGAAACTAAATATATAGGTACATAATACATTTACTCAGTAATAGTTTCTGTGCGGTTTCTTAGGAAGTGATAGTTAGAATGACCTCAGATTCTTCGTATGACATTTTGAGAAGAGTCTCATAACATTTTAAAAAATTGCTTTGTTCCTTAAAAGTCACGAAACGCCTTTTAGTAGGACTCGTGAGCGTTCACAGGATCTTGTTGAAAAACTTCTGGGTGTTAGGAGGCAGTAGCGTGCATAGAACTTTTTTCCGGAAAAGCAATCAGGTCATGTTTGACAATAAAAAAAAAATCAAAAAATTTAAGTAAATAACACTTTGAAAAAAAAAAAAGTTTATATGACCCGAGGGTTAGACACTGTCTACCCTAGAGTGAACATTAGCATATCAACTTTTTTTTTTCAAAGTTTTATTTGAATATTTTCATATCTTTTTTATTGTCAAACTTGAACTTCTGATTGCTTTTCCAGAAAAAAGTTCTATGCACGCCACTGTTAGGAGGATAGTAATAGATATACCTAACGCTCATAAAGATGTGGGCCGCATTCATAAATAAGGGGTCACAAAACGGGTTCTGATGCCATCTCTGCCGCATGCACTGAAAATTGTATATGCTATCCTGCTGTCGGTTGGAACCTGACGATTGTTAATTTATAAACAGCTATGAGTGACTTACTTGAGTTTGGCCTCCAGCAGCTGCGCAGGCAGCGCTTCGGCATCCTCCAGGGTGGCGTCTGGATTGAAGGTCGGGTACACGCGGAACATGGTCCTTTTAGTTACCGCGTCGCGGCACTGCGGACATGTTGTAGACCTGGGGACGACGAATATTATGTCTAAACTATTGGTGCTTCGTTGTTGATGTTAGGGTGGACTCAGTAGGTATTGCAGGTTTTATTTACCTCTCTATCCACTGCAAGAAGCAGTGTTGGTGAAACAAGTGACCACATTTATTTGCGTAGATATTCTCCGCCTTACCGATGAGGTCACTGCAGATCGTACATACAATGTTCATCTGGAAATAGGAAATTTAACACCTGCTCTCTGATTTAACAAGTGAAGTGAAAATAAGTAAAAACAAAAGCGAAGAGGTTTGATGCAATATTACAAAGGTTGCGTTCCTAAACGCCCGGGTAAATGTAAAATTTTAACTGTCAGAGTGTCAGTCAAAGTGAAATTAACATTTTTGACAAGGTTTAAGCATGGATATGTATTCCGTAAGTTACTTCATGATAGTAGGCTTTTGTTGTAATAAAATAACACATTTTATAGCACACTGTGCGTAAAATGACCGCTTCACGCACGCTGCGCGTGCGTAAAGTCGGCATTTTCCGCACTTGTGCTGTAAAAAATTACCTATACGACTCTCGTGCGAGAAACGTTTTCTGACGAGTGTGAGTTTGCGGCACGAGCCGAAGGCTATTCTTACCGTGAATACATTAAATACAATTTTTTAAAAAAGCTACCGAAAGTACTAAATATTTTATTTAGCGTTGGCAACTTGCGAGACAAGGACACTTTACGACTTTGAAGCTTTCTCACCTGGCTCGGTTTTCTACTTTCGCTTGTGTTAAACTAAAACAAACCTTAAGATTATTAATAGAGTCTAAATTTGTATTGATAATACATTGAAGTGCGCGATCAGTTGTAATACAAAGGTATCCATGATTATACTACTTCCAGTTCCATGATTATTGGTACGCATTACGGGAACACTGTTGACAGATAGTGTTGCCATTATTCGAAAAAAAGTAGGTTCAAGAAATTCATATGTGATTTTTTATGCATTTTTAATTTAGTTTCAAATCGGACACATTTTGAAAAAATGCTTGCTAGAAACAAAAATCACAAAGTGGTACATACCTTTTCCCGTTCATAGTCTTTTCTACAGAAAATATCTTTATAATCTATCAATTTTGCAGTCGGATTCGCATTCGTAATCGTGAACAAAATGGCACCACCTCAAATGTTGTTTTTTTAAACTCTGAGATAATATTATAGCTTCTATAAATTATAGACATAAAATTAAGTGGAATGGCAGCGTGCAGTTTTAGATAAGACGTACCTTACGAGTGCCACTCCTGCTTTGGATTTTAAAACAATTCAAACAATTAATAGGTAATAATTTTGTTCAAATGTAAAGAGATGCACAATTTTTTTTACATCGTGTAATATGTAGCATTTCATGTGTAAAATAGTATTACTTCTACATTGGTACCGATTCGGTGAAGCACATCTTAACTTATATGACAGGACTAAACTTAATTAAACCTTCTGTCCTTGTCTTTTCGATAAAGAAAAAAAAAGTCAGGACGCTTAAAACAAGGTTAGTCTTGTCAAATAAGTTATAGTGCGCGCCAATCTTTTAGTCGCCTCTGATTGAGTTACTAGTGCAAGCTTGCGCAGGTACAGTCAACGAAACAATAATATGAACGGTTGATTATTAAATGTTTACTATAAGTGGGAAGGTGTACTTGTTGTACCTACCTATTTGATATATATTTATTATTTTAGTGCAATCTTAACCGTTTAAATAAAAAAAATTACTATAAACACAAACGGTGTTACTACAAAACGGTGTTTAACTTTAGACAGTGTTTAAATCTGTTGCTGTCACTTTTTTACGATATGAAAGAAAAGGCGACAACAACAGATTTAAACACTGTCTAAAGTTAAACACCGTTTTGTAGTAACACAGCAATTTTCTACATTGTCGCCTTAAAACGCTTTAACGACCGCGAGGCATAACAACAACAATAAACATTAACAAACTAAATCAACAAAACAACAAATAAAGGCAACACAAACAGATTCAACGATTAACTAAACGAATCATGAATTTTTTTCCACGAACATACTTTTCATGCAACGCGCGCGTATGTAATGTACGGACGTAGCACTAACACTAACGCATAGTGTTGACACCTGCTAAATGGCGAGCGGGGGGTGTGGTGTGGCACGCAGGCGGGTGTGCTCCGCGCCCTCGCTCCTGTAACGTCCCCCTGACACCGTAAAACGGCTATTGCGTCGCTTCTTGCGTCTACCTTCAGAGGCGACTAAAAGATTGGCGCGCACTGTAAGACGTGTTATGCCGAATCGATACAATTGTATGAAGAAAGCATAATAATCGTACATTTGTAAAAAAAAAACCAAGTACAGATATCAATTTTTGTAGTAGTATAAAGTACATGTTATAAAATAACTTTTTAGATAATAAAGCCGATTCTGAGGGCTTTAATTTTAGTTTTAAGGCTGACAAACCTAAATTTCCTTCATTACAAGATAGTTCATAAGTGTTAAAAACAGAAGCTAAATTACTTTGTAAAAATTTAAGTTTTGACAGCTCTAAAACTAAAATTAAAGCCATCAGAATCGGCTTTTATACACATATTTGTTTTAGTACTGTATCTCTCTGTACACCAAAGTGGTACTACATCATATAAGAATAGTAAATACATTTAACACATAAGATGAATGAAAGCTGGGATCTGGACTGCATTATATCGTTTTAGCAATAATTACAACTTAAGGGGCCTCAGTAAGCTTAATTAGCAGCTCGATGTGTGTCAGTACAAATATCCACATAAACAACATTAAAATAACGTTCATATCAGAGTGCATTGCAAAGTGGCTGTTACGACGATTGCTGTGTCACTAGCAAAATAGAAAAAATAAACAGTAATTGCAAAAAATAATTTTGAGTAGCTCAAGATAAAACAATGATACTTAAATGTATGTGGTATAATCCTTGGCATAGATCTTACGCACTTAATTCTATGGAAAGTAATAGAAACAACCACATAACACCGTTTTTAATTTAAGGTTGCGTTCCTAAACGCCTGGGTAAATGTAAAATTTAACTTTTAAATTGGTTTATGAATGACTTCGAGCTGTCCGTTTTTAATTGGGTGCAGGGTTGGATTCAGACCCTCGGAAAATTATTGTCTATGGGAGTTAAAAATATACTACTTGGCTAAAATTATACTACGTTTCGTTTTTCGTCGATTTTTGTTTTGAATTCAAATGAAATAGCCTATTTGAAAGTGAAATTTTTAAAAAATTTACTAAAAATAGTCATAATTTAATAAGAGCCTATTTGTTAGTGAAATTTAAAAAAAAAATACTAAAAATATTCATAACGCACAAAAATTCCCTATATTGTAGGGTAAATATTAAAAAGCAAAACATTGGAACCAATAAAACAAGTCGGTTAGCCTGAAGATAAAATTATGGTATTTTTACGTAGTAAATAGTTCCATTACTATACTACATGTCATGAAAATATGGTACAAATTGTATAATTAGGTATACTACGAAATCCAACCCTGCTTGGGTGGTTGTGGAACGGATGACAGCAGGGTTGGATTTTGTAGTATAATTATACTATTTGTACCATATTTTCATGAAATGTAGTATGTAGTATCGTACGTAAAAATACCATAATTTCATCTTCAGGCCGACCGACTTGTTTTATTGGTTGAGACGTTTTATTTTTTAACATTTACCCTACAATATAGGGAATTTGCATCGAATTTATGCCGTCTGACAACATGTTACGTCGAGTCAATGCCAAGGACGAAGTTCCGATCGACGAATTGGCTGAGATAGAGATCCAGTTGCCTTAATTTTATTAAATTATGAATATTTTTAGTAAATTTTTTGAAATTTTCCCTAACAAATAGGCTATTTTATTTAAATTCAAAACAAAAATCGACGAAAAACGAAACGTAGTATAATTTTAGCCAAGTAGTATATTTTTATTTCCCATAGACAATAATTTTCCGAGGGTCTGAATCCAACCCTGGATGACAGTTAATTTTTACCTTTACGCCTGTGTTTAGGAACGGTACCAAGCAGCTTGTTTGTTTACACACTGAAAGCCAATTAAAAAGCATAATCAAGGTTTATATTTATTTATATGTCATTATGAAAAACATAATACTCGAGAGATGCTCGACGAGTTATGATTTAGCTTCACTCTGTTCCTTTCGTTGCTGAACCATTTCTCGAATGTTATCTTCGCTTTCCTTCAAGTTTTTTTCCAGATACTGCTTATTGTTCTCCAGCTCCGATGTCCGTGACGATAACTGTGTTTTGCGGTTCACTAAGTTTAGTTTCACTTCTGTTAGATCAGTAAGAAGGAACATTCTGCCCACGGACTCATAAGTTTTTGCCTCAAGTGGTAAAGTAGCGATTTCACGTTGGGTATTGCCAGCAAGTTGCAAAATACGTTTTAGAACTCCTATTTGTGAATCTATAACTTGAATTTTTTTACTAGTCTCCACCATTTTTGATTGCAGTTCGACGAAACCTCTCTTTAGTTCTAGATCAACAGGTTTAGCCATTTTTGTGGATTTTATAGAATCAGCAAACACAAAGAGGTTATTATTATACGTAGTATCCCTCTATAATTTGTGAGGTTATTTACATATTTATCAGCTGTACGTCACGGTCCGATTCAAATAAAGGATTAAAGTTTAGGTACTATTAATTAAACCCGTTCAAAAACTTTGATTTTTATATAAAATTGCAACTTTTTTATTTTCGGTAATAACTATGAAGTAAACTAAGAAAGACCACTTCTAAATAGTAAAGAATTATTTTCGAAAAAAGGGGTATAAAAGTTAAAAATTTTCGTTAAATTTTGCGTCACTTGACCGTTTGACTTTTCGAGTATGTATAAAAAACTCCGAAAACGCATCCCGTTGCTTTATATCGATATGAGCAGCGACTTCGAGCTGTTCCAAGAGGGTATTAGGTTCATGGTTCCAAGCTGTTCGCTTTCACTCGGGCACTCGGGTGGTTGCGGTTGCGGAACGGGTGACTGACAGCAGTTAATTTTAACCTTTATTTATTCCGGCGTTTAGGAACGCTACCACCTACCAGAGTGAGTTCATGAGTTGAGTTGAGCATAGAACACATTTACCAGGAGTTGAGTGACGGCCTGCCTAATCTGCCGATCCTATCCATTCCATTTCATTTTTGTAATTTGTGTTAGTTGATTGGTTGTGTGTCGTGTAGCAGAGAGTACCTTATTATATATATAAAGTGTAGATTGATCGAGGGCTCATCACATCAGGGCTCCTGAGTACTACCTTGGCCGGGTTTCATTTCAAAGTTGTAGGTACACACAATACGTGCACAATACTTAAATACCAATGGCGAAAACAAACGATGCACAACACAAAAAAGGGCCTGTACTTGACCCAGCTCTCTGCCGATGTTGTAGGACTATAAAGAAATGTCGCCTTTTGACCAAGGAGTACGAATGGCTGGGAAACAAGGAGGTCTACTCGGATATGGTTATGGACTGTTTTGGCTTACTGGTGAGTAGTACTATTCAATATTTTTAATGAAGGTGATGCACAGAACCATAGATAAGAGTAGTATTGCACAGGAACGGGCTCTTATTCTATGAGGCAATTTAGATCTGCCTTTGTTTATTCTTATTACTCTTAGGCCCACTTGCAGCATGTTCTTAATTTGACTTTAACTCGGGTTAAGTTAAAAAATAAAGGGTTAATATTGTAATTGGGTTCGTATTGTAATGAAAATAGTTATAAAAATGACATAAAATTTAAAATCGCATAGCGGATTTTGCAGGCGCAGCGACACTATGATGGCCATCACTTTCTGTGAATACTAAAATACTTCAATTCAATTCGATTGAATATCCTTTATTGCACACGCAAATAAAATGTATTACAAATTTCAGTCATCTTACAGTTTAAGCAAAAGGCGAGCTTATCTCTGAAAGAGATTTCTACCTCAAAACCCTTGGTGATAGAATTGATTAAACAAAAGTGACTATTTCATAAGCACACACAAAGACAAAAACCGTTAAAACCGATTAGTTAAAAAAGAAAAAATAACAAATAAATACTAGTTCATAAATAAACTGTATTGCAAATCAAATCAAATAAATAAATACTAATAAAAAAATACATAAAAATTTATAAATATTATTACAAAACAAAATAATTATGTGTAGCATAATAGTATGTATGAATACTATAATAGTTTGAATATGAATATATTGTATTCATGCTATACTTATAAAATAATTTAATTTTTTTCTTGAAATTCCCAATATTTTTACTATTAGGAATTGTGAGTAATAGAGCCTGATCGACACTACTGTGAAACTACCGTTATATAAAATCAGTTTCAAAGAAAGAAAGAAAATATTTATTTCAGACCGAAATCTATATCTTAGTTAGTAACAATGTAGCCGATTCTGAAGGCTTTAATTTTAGTTTTAGTGATGTCACAAATAAAATTAATACAAAGTAATTTAGATTCTGTTCCTGACTTTCAAGGACTATTTTGCAATGAATGAAATTTAGCACACTAAACACTCAACACTTTGACAGCACTAAAACTAAAATTAAAGCCTGTAGAATCTGCTTTACTATACGCTTAAAAACTATGTTAATATGTTAATCTAAACACAAAAACAAAAAACAGAACACAGAAAAGGTAGCAGAAGTCGCTGTTGCTGACATCACACAATTAAATTGAGTGATGCCTACAATACATCCTCCTGGTGAAGTACTGTGACTCCACGTGAATCCCTGTTCCAGAATCCCAGAACAGGACTGTTCCAACAATCAACAATGCCCTCCAAGATGCTGTTGGAGCTGCCTCTTAAACGACTCATAAGGGAAGCCACACATTTTCGGACTATTGCTGTGAAGCTATCAGTCTGTGCCTCCGCGAACATTCCCGATGCGCTGCAGTATCGTGGCAGCCCCAACAGCACCCTGAACGCATTGTTGTATTGAACCCGGAGGGTACTGAATGGTTTCTGCGTATATCTGGACCACAGTCTGCATGTGTACATGGACTGGCAGCACACCTTAAATAAGTAATTTTAACGGTTAACAGTACAGTATGCAAACCTGCAAGCCAGCATATTGCATCTTACAGCTAGCGCTCTTCGCTCGAGATGTGAGGTGCTTGAATTGACTCACTCTATTCAGAGGCGAGCCGCAGAGAGTGACGGGAGCAACTATGTCATAAGTTTTATTCATTGCCTTAAAGACAAGCAACTTACTCTTCTACGCGTTGTACCTGTGGGACACAGAGTATCTTTCGCAAATGGCCAGTAATGTTCTGAGACCATTGATCGAGGGGCTCAGCAAAGCACGAATTTTTTTTTTGGTATTATATTTCTAAAATCCTTACTTTTACAAATCCCACTATTACCAGAAAACTTATTCTTCCAGCTGTCCCACCTGGACGGTGACGAGAAGGACAACTGCATCTGCGCGACATGCGTGGCGCGCCTGCGCGAGGCCTGCGCGTTTAGGAAGCAGGTGCTCTACTGGGAGGAGGCATTGCTACAGGCCAAGTTGGAGCTGCAGAAGGATGGTAAGTGTTGCAAGCAGAGGATGTTGACTTAATTATTAACTTCCTTTTCAAGGGCTGTGACCCTGTATGTTTAGATATTTATTTAAATACAAGGTGACTTTTTGATCATCGTCCAAATTCATACTGGTGGCATGGTAAGTGATCAGTATCATGGATCAATAACAATTTTGGTGAAATTCGTAAAATGAAATTTCGACTCCCCATAGTGATTCACTCGGAACTGGAAGTGAATTTCTATGGGAAGCCGAAATTTCATTTTAGGAATTTCACAAAAATTGTTATTGATCCAAGATACTAGTCACTTATCAAGCCTCCAGTATGAATTTGGACGATGATGAAAAAGTCACCTTGTATATATATTACTTGAATATGATCACCGCCTACGTCTTCTATTTCTTCCAAAATATCTTTCACCCGAAGGTTATCTGGAAAAATTGCTCTAAACAATATGATCGCCTTGTATTGCCCTTTTCTATTGTTTTCTTTTGGTACACATTTAAGAGTATGTCATACACAAAACCGGACAAGTGCGAGTCGGAATCGCGCACAAAGGGTTCCACCACACAAAACAGGTACTAATGGAATCCTAAAAACATTATGGTAAAATTGGTGAACTTGCAGTAATAAACCACCAAGTTAACTTGACACAATATATACAAGGAGACTTTTTGATCATCGTCCAAATTCATACTGGTGGCTTGGTAAGTGATCAGTATCATGCATCAATAACAATTTTGGTGAAATTCGTAAAATGAAATTTCGACTCCCCATAGAGATTCACTCGGGACTGGAACTGAATTTATATGGGAAGCCGAAATTTCATTTTACGAATTTCACAAAAATTGTTACTGATCCAAGATACTGATCACTTATCAAGCCTCCAGTATGAATTTGGACGATGATCAAAAAGTCACCTTGTATATATATTGCTACATAAATTAAATAAACCTTTAATTTAGTTCATGTACATTTATTATTTTATTACATATATTTTTATTAGATTAAATTTCACGTGTAAAATGTGTATTATATATACCTACTTTGCAAAATAAACTATTTGAATTTGAATTTGTATTTTGTTGTTTGGTTTTGTATTTTGTATTTGTATTTTGTAGTTTGGGACTCTGGACATCATATGAAATGTCGGAACAATCCCGACCATCTGGCAACCCTGCGCGGGGCCCGAGCAAAAGGGTCTTGACAGACAGACGGACAACAAAGTGATCCTAAAAGGGCCCGTTTTTTTTCATTTTTTCTAATACATTGTCACGATTTAAATCCTTGACTAGGTGTCAGTGTTGTTTCCAAGTATGGACTATGAAATGTAAGTCACTGTTCACACTAGACACCCACTTTTCATCGAATATTATTACGTCCAAGTGAAATGGGTGGTGAGCCTAATCGCCGTCTTCGGGCATAAATACCTGAAGTATTCATATTCATATTTTTGTAATTTTTATTTCAAGTAACAAGTAAGAAACTTAAATAACATATAAATAATGATACATTTTTTACAAAACTAACTTAAAATTAAATAAAATATAAAAAGAAAAACAAATACCAACCTGTCTGTCTCATAGCGGGCTCTAGATCAGATAAAATATGTGAGCCAGATCACCGCCATCATCGGGGAGAGTACCCAATAGGCTGGCAATATTCTCTATTGTACACAAAAAGAAACATTATTATTTTCACATTGTACTTAGATGTATCATGTACATAGGCGAGCTTCAAGATGGTCCAAGGTAGTTTTTATAAAAAACGTGTGAGAACCAATAACGACGACAGAAGTATTATTATTTAATTCTGTTACCTTTTTCCACACGTTCCATCAACTTTACATCCGCGAATATTCAGTTTTTCTTAAAAATAAAATGTTTTAACAGTCTAATTTTGCAATTTAAAACTTTCATACATTGGATTACAGAAGTTTTAATTAACAAAATTAGGTTCTAAAAAAGTTTGTAAAAAAACTGATTATTCGCGTGTGTAAAGTTGATGCAACGTGTGGAAAAAGGTAACAGAATTAAATAATAATACTTCTGTCGTCGTTATTGGTTCCCACAAGTAGAGAATATAAAGTATTACTACGTAAAGAAGCGACACTCACCTCCCCGCGCGAGATTATCGTCCCCCGCAAGTTAGTGGCAAATCTGGTGGCACGTAGAGCTCGAGTACCACTCGTTCACTGCGCGCGTATTTTGGTTTTTGTTTTTTTAAAATACTGATTTTTAATTAATGTGGTTGGTTTTTGTGGTGTTTATGGATGCATTGAAAACGGAGCAAAAAATAAAGAACGGAGAATTTTTAAATTTCCTGCCGATGAACTAAAGCAAGGCATTTTCTTTTATGTATTGGTTTAGGACGTTAACTGCAACTCTCAAACAGTTGTCAAACAGTTGGTAAGAATTTCAACATTAAAATCGTTTTTTTTTGTGTGACCGTTTGAGCTGAGCAAATTTCAACATGTCCTAAAAAATATGTATTTGTGCCCAAAGTACGGCGATAGGGCTCACCACCTTGAGCACTCAGTATGAAGTGTCGGGGGTGTGCCACAAGTATGAAGATTGCCTTGGACCATCCACCTTATCTCTAACAAAATATTTAGTATGCAGACTGAACAGAAATTCTGTGCCTGATTTGAGCGGATATGAACTTCTTTCCAGATGAAAAACCAGAGGTAGAAGTGAAAGCAGAACCCGGACATCCAAGTGATGACGATAATGATAATGAGAGCCGCGGAGACCCGTGGCCTGATGATGGACTTCAGAATGGTGAGCTTATATTCAGTGGTTGCGACACAAAATAACCACTTACAGTGGATTTACTCTGCATAACTAGCGAAAACAGGCGCACGCACACATAGACAATGCCAATACGAAATTCTGCTGAGATCATCATACGTACGCGTGTATGAATGCGTGCATCTGTTTTCGCTCCGTCGTTGAGTCGGCCTTCTGGGGATTTAAAAAGGCCAACTTGGGTGAATCATAAAATGATTTGAAAGTAGGATGGAATCAGAGTTTTTTCACGCGTGCAAAAGAGACGGTCACTGGTGCGAGGGTTCCGGCACCGCGCTCACCAACCCACCTGCCCAGCGTGTGTGAGTATGGGCATTTCTTCCAGGATGACCGCCGGGAGTGGCAAAGTCCTGGAAAGGCTTATGTCCAGCAGTGGACGAACTAGGCTGATGGATGGATGTGTACCGGGGTGTTGCGGGGTAACGCGGGGAGGGTACTTGTAATGAAATAAAGATGGGATAGTATGGAATGACATATGTCTATTAGTGAAATTGCACTGATGTGTTAGCAAAAAACGTTTGCCCTCCTGGCGTCTAATGTTTTAGTAGTCTGTGGTAAAGACTGAACGAAGTACTACTTATGATAGAAATAAATTTCTATGTTTGAACACTTGGCGATTTATCCATCGAAAGGAGATATAAATTAACATTATATCATTGCAGTATAGAGGTCCCAGATTCGAATCCCGGTTCAGAGCTCCTCACATCCAGATTTACTTTTTTTTTCTGCGTTTCTATACTGCAATGATATAATGTTAAGTACATAATAAGTTCCTACTGATTTTAGTTTCAGACAGCGAAGACGCGAAAGCATTATCGGAGCTAAAAATTGGAAAAACTGAAACTGCACTTAAAAAGCCTAAATTGAAGAAAGTGGTCACAAGAAAAGTTTCCCAATCCATCGATAAGCAGAAGAAGGATTTGTTGCTGAAAAAGAAACTGCAAAATGAAATGAAAAAGACCAAGTTGAAAATAAACAGGCAGAGACAACTAGATGTACCAGGTATGTTGAAAAGTTGCCTTCTCATTTGATATATAAGGTGGCGCAAAAGTATTGTCATAATGAGCGTTTTTCTGGTTGTTTTTTTTTTCTTAGTTCTTAGCTTTCCTCCGGATGGCGCTGTCCATATCACAATAGATAAAATGTGTTTGTAGCAATCAATGTCAAAGTGGTTTTTCGTTTGTTTGGAATTGGTGCAAATTTTGTCTTTGATTCTGTTGCTAAAGAATACGACAGCGCCATCTAGGAATCATATTATAACACTAAATTTGACATAAGGAAAAACGCTCATGAATTGGCTGCCATTTTTGCAGATGGCGCCAAAAGTCACTGTGTTTTGACAATTATAATTTAGATATCTAGAGAATTAGTTATCAACAAGCCATGGAGCGATACACACCTCAAGAACGTGGAATTATTGTTTTATCCAGATTATTGCGTCCAGATCGCCAGATCTAACGGCACCAGACTTCTTCCTTTGGGGCTTTTTAAAATATTGCGTTTACCATAACAAACCACGAACCTTGCAAGTCTTGAAAGACAACATTGGAGAAGAACTCGCCAATTTGGAGCCAGATATCAAGAAGTTTTGCGAGCAACAATTTAAAATGCCGTAAAACGAGCGCAATTATGCATCAACTCGGGAGGTGGCCATTTGAGCGATATAATTTTTTCCAATTAATGTCATCAATTTTACACTTTCAAATAAACTTTTTATGAAAACAGTGCTCTTTATTTTTTATTTGTAACAAAATGGCAGCCAATTCAAATTATGACATTACTTTTGCGCCACCCATTACAAGGTGAAATTTAATCAACCGCCCGAATTCGTACTGGGGCTGAGTCCTGCACTGATTCTCCGCAATCGTGAATATTGTATACTTCCCCCCGGTCAGTCAGCCAGTTGAACCTTATTTAAATTCAATGCCATTTTATCTGGCTTCCGATAATGTGGACTCCGCACATTAGTTCCGCCAATGTCAAGTTTTTTTTTTTTTTATAGTAAAAAGACGCACAGTGTTTAGTTATTTATCAAAAATATTGCACAGCTTTACAGACTTATCCAATAGGCATAGATTAAATAAAAAGTAAAAAAATAAAATAGTTTTATTGTTCAAAAACACAGCATTTACACAAGTTGCAAGTGCCCCTGTACTAGACCTGAAAGAGCTGATTTACTAGGTGTATTAAATAATGTTAAGGTCTGTTAATTCGAAAACCATTTCAAGAGTTAGGTTTATTAAGCGTATTTTCGAAGTTTTGGTCTAAAAAACCTCATGATGATGAATATTTTTACGAAAAGGCTGCAACTTCCATTTGCTCTCGTGTGACGTCACTTGACTAATGGCTGTTTAGAAATGTGTCCTTTGCTATCAAGATAAATTTATAATAATTTGCTTCAGACCAGACTAATTTGACAGCTAGATGAAAGATGAGTAGACAGACAGAGACAGACCACTTTTTTTATAAGCTATCACACATCAAAATCGGTATAATGTCTAAAATTCTCAAGTGACAAGGCCATCGGACAATTCTTTAAAAAATCATAAAAAAATAATCGTTAATTTATATACCAAAATAATGAAAACTTTGTCCGTAAATTACCTGAAAAAAAATTAAAATTAAAAATTAAGCCGTGTGAATTCACTGTACAATTAAAAAGGTAGCAAAAATTAATAATACAATTATGCATAGGATATTTACAGAAACAACAAAAGTAATCAAGATAAAAATACATATTTTGGTCTAAAGCTTAGAATCTAAGCACATCGTCATTGAGGCTTCACTCTCACAAAATTTCAAGCATTCCCACACCACATCCGTCATTCTGTCAGAGAAAAGATCACACAGTGGTTCTGATACCAAGAGTGCCTTGTTCCTGCCCCTCTATTCTGTATCTTCAGTTGCCAACTAGGCTAGGTGTCTATCATCAAAAACATAGTTAAAAACAGAACTTTCAAAGTTGCCTTTAGTGGGTATTGAACTATTTACGAACTGTGTCGTCACTTCAAGTGCGAACATATCCTTAGACAATCGGAATTCGATAGTTTATATATGTTTTTGACGATAGGCACCCAGTCCAGTTGGCAACTAAAGATACATAATAGGTTCGCAGGATAAAATACTTCCTGGCTTCTCTTTGCAGTATGAAATGATAACATTACAATATGTTTTTGAGAAAAGAATATTGTTTATACTACACCTGCTCGGAAAGTAACTTCTTACTTTTTTGAAAACGATGCAGAAAATACGTCATTACTGTCATACAAATATGCGGACGGAAAAAGTGTATGAAAATTCATTGTTAACGTGCTTGAGCGGGCAGAAAAAGTATATGCAAATCCATTGTTAACGTGCTGTTTTTTTTAAATAACATAAAGAATGAGATTCGATAGTATATCTATGTTTTTGATGATAGACACCCAGTCCAGATGGCAACTAAAGATACATAATAGGCCCTCTGATCACGAGTTTCCAGTATGAGTTTGGGCGGTTGATACGATTTCACTTATACTATAGTATACAGCTGTACAGGTATCATAGACCTTCACTTTTAGATTTTTTCCTCCGAGTTTCTATACTGCAATGATACACGTGAATATACAGACTATAAACTCTTTCATGTACTCCCTTCAAGAGATATTTAATGTTTTTTAACAGGATGCGTGATAATAATAATTTAGTAATAAGAGTTTATTTGAGATTTTCATCCATATTGTTAGTGACAGTTTCTATTGTTAGCTACTATGATTACAATTTGCAAATTATTTCGAATAGGGTTGGATTGACAACTGCGGGTCTACCGCGTAATTCTGATTTTCATCAACATCAACTTGAGATTGAAATTTGACGTGCGTGCGAAAGAGATGGCATGTTAGGCGGGCGTCGTCGCACGCACGTCAAATTTCAATCTCAAGTTGATGTTGATGAAAATTATAATTACGCGGTAGACCCGCTGGACCCGATGTTAGCCTTAATGGCCTGGACCTTAATGAAGGGGTTATAATAATAAACACTTTATTGCACACAAATACAGATTAAAATTAAGAGAAATGCGGGGCCAAGGCGTACTTATTTCTGAAAGAAATTCCTCCCAGTCAACCATAAATGACAGATGAAGAAAAATTATATATTAGGTTATTGAAATTTAAATTAAGTGCATAAAGAGCGATACAAATATGTTTGTAACTACAATACATATAATAGTCTACATACAAGGTGTATACCTAAAAGTATACCTAACGGTCTAAAAACTAAACAAAGAGTACTTTTTTATAGCACAAGTGCGGAAAATGCCGACTTTACGCACGGTGTGCTATAATAATATATAATTATATGTATATAAATATGATCCAATACATAAATACGTACGATACATACATACTAGTAGCTAGAGCTGCTGAGAGGACAAAAATTAATTCTTCAAGTTGAATTTGAAGGAAGCAATTGAGGGAAGACTAAGGGAGTGTGGAAGATCATTCCAAAGACGGACAGCGTCCACTGTAAAAGATCCAGAGTAACGTTCCGTGTAATGAGTTGTAATGGTTGTCAATCCTATTCAGGATCGTGCTCAGGATGCTGTTGGTAGAGGCTCGCACTCGGCGCAGCAGCGAAGTAGCGCGCAGCCTCATGATGCCGAAGTAGTCTGTCATGCGTGCCGAAGCGAACATACCCGACGCGCTTGCTCTGTGCGCCTTGAAATTGCGTTTTGTGTAGTGTTATTTTTGACTAATACGCATGATAACGTTTATATCCATATATCCATCAGCCAGTATTCGTCCACTGCTGGACATAGGCCTCCCCCATATTACGCCACTCTTGGCGGTCCTCAGTCATCCTCATCCAGCCGCCACCCGCAACGTCCTTCAGATCGTCAGTCCAGCGGGCACGAGGGCGGCCTACGCTGCGCTTTGCTGTACGTGGTCTCCATTCCAGTGCCTTACGGACCCAATGGTTATCACGTCGGCAAAAAATATGGCTAGTCCACTACCACGTCAACTTACTGATTCGGCAGGCTATGTCGGTCACCTTCGATCTCTGACGGATATCTTCGTTTCGGATTTGATAACGTTTACCGGTAGTAAATATTGGTAGTATTTCGTTTTGATGCATCATAACGTAGTTATTGAACGAGTGAGCGAAGCAAACGAAGTTCTCCGAGTCTACTTGAACAATCTGGCGTTTGTATGTATGTATGTATGTATGTTTGTTTGTCTGACGATAACTCGAGTTTCGTTGATTGGAACGTAATGAAATTTGGTAGGCGAGTAAATGAGACAAATAATTTTCAAGTTCGAACATGAGACAAATCGCTCAAGATCGAATTGCGAGTTGACAGTTCGGGACGAACTACTAGTCATACTTAGACTACATTGTTTAAAATAGATTATGATATATAAATGAAAAGTATTATAATCTATTTAAAACAATAAAAGGCCAAAAAGACTTAAAAATATTATTTATTACATTTCTAGACTACATTGTGAAATTCGTATTATTATAAATGCGAAAGTGTGTTTGTTGGTTTGTCTTTCTTTCACGCAGCAACGGAGCGGAGATCGTCGTGATTTTTTCTGCGTAGAGATAGTTTATGTGTGGGAAAGTGACTTGGGCTATTCTTTATTCCGGAAAAATGCAAACTAAATCAGCGCAGGCGGGCAAAAGCTAATTTACTAATTTATAAGTAAATTTTAAATATATTAGAGCGGACTAGAAACTGGGTACGTCCGGCCAGCGACCGCAGGTCCGATTGGTGGTGCTCGCGGGCCGGTGTTGGCCCGCGGACCTTAGTTTGGAGACGCCTGGTCTAGATTCAAATTCACATAGTTTATTTTGTAAAGTAGGTATACATAATACAGTTTTGACAAGTCAAATTTAATCTTATAAAATATATTTAATTACATAATAAACGTACATGAACTAAATTAAAGTAAGTAGGTATAAGAACGAAACTCGCCTTGATAACGCCGAAATTGTATCGGTGAAACGGTTGGCATATAGTCAACAACAATCACACGTGAGTGTTTATACCAATAATTTAGTATGTCAGCTCACGCGAGTTTTAATAATATTATAAGTAGGTATATTTTATTTATGCAGCAATACGATCAAATGATATATAAAATCTATAATTATATACAACATACTAATAGGTTACATTTATAAATACATGCCTAACTCCGCCCATTATTCACCCATCTTAGATCACCTAAGGACAATATTTTGAGAGTTTTGTTTTAGTCGTTTATGGAAAGTTTTTGCAAACTCTAACTCACACAAAAGCACATCATCCAGAATAAGTGAAATACCTTAAAAATACCGTTTCGATACACATTTTATAAAAAAGTACAAAACACTAATCAGCTGACTGCCCCATATCCTCGCGTCCCTGTAACCACAAAATAGATACTACCAGAACGCCGACTCCAGAACGCACACTTGCGTAGACGTGTACGTATGATGATCTCGGCAGAATTTCGTATTGGCATACGACCGACTTTGACCGAGATCGTCGTACGTACGTACGCGTGTATGTGTTTTCCCTATAGGTTGTCAACTTCGTGCTTACCGCGCCCACGGGGTACAGGGGTTGGCGGGTACGAGGTAGCACGTGACTTAGTCTGCAGGGCCGTGCGCAAGGCAATGTCATACTTGTGTACTTGGAACACAAGTATGACATTGCCAACTTAAAAATATCATAGTCTACAAAAGCGATCCATTATACATCGGTTTATACTACCCTTATCTATGGAGCGACCTCCCCGGCGACTGGCCATCCGCCTTGGTCCGCCCCACGCGTCGTGCTCGCTCACCCTCCCGCCACACCATCCGCATCCCCGAGACCCCGCCCGCCAACCCCTATACCACAAAATAACCAGTTACAGAATGTTTACTCCGCATAACTAGCGAAAACAGGCGCACGCACACATCGACGCGTACGTACAGTGCGCGCCAATCTTTTAGTCGCCTCTGAAGATAGCCGCAAGAAGCGACGCAACAGCCGTTTTACGGTGTCAGGGGAACGCTCAGAATAAGGAATACAAATAGAAGCCTGGCTAAAATAATACGCGGAGAAAGACACCTATCCTTGATTTTCTTACGAAATTCTAGGGCGTTAGAGAGAGATGGATATGTATTAGTTTTTTCTTAATTAGGTAGGTTGTCACTAGTTCGTTGCTTTGCTAGTGATATAACAATGTCGATTTTTGACTACGATAAATAAACCAAGTCGAAATGAACCACGACCAATCTGCTTACCACACATTATATCGTATCAAAGTGTGAAAAAAAAGAGAATGCAGGAGGCACCGACCTTTTAATAGCAAAGTGGTCTCTGTTTACCCCAGTGGGACACATGTTATATTGTATAAACAAGGAATTAATAAAAGGATATCTTTTGTTTAGCATAATATTTTTTATTAAGTACAAATTACTATATCGTAGGCAGGTAGGTACATAAGTTAAGTCCAAAATTGTGCTTGTTTCTAGTACAAAAAATACTGTAGCTTGTATCAGAGATACAACCGTAAACTATTTAAGTGGAATCTTTTTAAGTCGCCTCTTAACTCAATCAAATAGATGTTCGTTGATGTCGCGTCTTTGTTTAATCAAGGAGGAAGGAATTAATCGCAACAATAGAAATCATAATAATCATAGACTTATAGGATTTGTAATAATAATATTATGTTAATGATGAGCGATGACAGCGCAATTACTACAGAGGTAATTTTTTTTATTTTATTATTTCTATCAAATAAACATCAACTTATCTTGAATAATAACTAATAACAAATAATGAACTATTAAAATACCTAATAACCTGTAATAAGAAATCAAATTATGCGCAGTTCAAGTCAATAAGCATTCCCAAAATTAATTTCACGATAGAACTACCCTGTCAAAGTACTTTTATTGTCAACCACTAAGTACGAAAATGTCTTGATCTGCGGAATTTCTTCGTGAAGTCGATCACGGAAGTAACATACAAATTCTGAACAGGCCTTTCAGAACGATTTGCGTACATAGAATTATGCACTTTTCTACACCACAGACATTCATAGGTACTGGTTCTGTTGCCTAAAATTGAAAAATTATCGAGTTAATATACTATAGTATAGTACAAGCACGTACCTACAAACAAGATTAATAATGCAATTATACATAATTATTTAAAAGTTACCAATGTGTCTGTATCTGGTAAATATACCGTCGATAAAGCATCTGCTTTTAACCGCCTCCATTTTAAATTTTCGTTTGGTCCAAAAGAATCCGGAAAATAGTGTTTTACTATGCTATAGTTATGCGGAGTTAACCTTCTGTAAGTGGTTATTTTTGGCCAAGTGATTGACGTCCGGTTACTATAAATGTTGAAATTGTTTCTGTAGAATAAGTTGTACAGCGCTATTGAAACGGAGAAGCAATCGTAGGTAGGTCGTGTTTAAAACTATGAACACCGATAATTGTGTTCATTAAAATACTAAAGCAGATTCTAAAGGGTGAAAGCTTCTGTGCCTGACAATTTCAAGGACTACTTTGCAATGAAGAAAATTTAGTTTTAACAGCACCAAAACTAAAATTAAAGCCTTCAGAATCGGCTTTAAGTCTCATTAACCAAATTAAAACGAAACAATATGAGAGAGACAGCTACTTTTTCCATTCCTTTCTACCAAGTTTCCTAATTTTACATGAAACTGCGTTTGACACATGAATGAATCTATGATCGACACTATATTGTACAAGAAAAACATTATTAAAACAGAAAAACCGAGTTTCGATTACATAATTTTGTACAAAGGCACTTTAAGTGATTTCTTTCAGCAAACCGTTGGGTGCTAAAGAAATTATACGAAAAGTAAAAGTATGACGTTATTTTCGCGGGGTATTCTGAACGAAACAGTGACCAAAGTATTTGTTTTGTTCTAGACGCTGAGACGTCGAAGAGACGCGACGCCGAGTCCATAGTACAATACACTACTGCTTACCCCTTCCGGGTACCCCGCGGAAATAGCTATCTAATTGAATGTGTCTATTGCCGTACACTGTTTGTGGAACCTAAGAAATTCCGTACACACATGGAGGAAAAGCACACCTCTTTTAAACTGAAGATGAGTTTCGCACACATCAGTTTAACTAGCGACTTCGGAAAGGTAGATATATCTGAACTGCGCTGTCGACTTTGCAAGAAGGATTTCAAAAAGTTGGACGCTATAGCCGAACATCTCAAGTCTGTGCACGATGTGAAACTTTGCACGGACATCACTAAAGGGAATGTTATGCCATATAAATTAGAAAGAATGGCACATCGTTGTGGGATCTGTGATGCCAACTTCTTTTACATCAGGGAGGCCAGTAAACACATGTTTACGCATTTCGGAAGGTTCACTTGTGAGTTATGCGGGAAAACCTTTGCCAAGGAACCTACTTTAGCTGCTCATACGCTGTACAGCCATAATCCTAAGAAAATTTGTACTATTTGTAAGACAGGCTTCGACACGCAAGAAGAGAAGAGGGCACACATTCGTAATTCGAAAGATTGCTATCCATTTTGCTGCTGTGATTGTGGCGAGCGCTTTATCTTGAAGCGACACAAGGAAGCCCATAAAAAACAAATCCACGGCTACATAAAAAGTTGGCCTTGTGGAAAATGCCCTAATGTATTCCCGGATTCCCGAAAATTAAGAGAGCATTTTACCCTATCACATAGTAACCGATACTATGCGTGTCCTCATTGCGATAGGAAGTGTGCTGACAAAAAAAGGTTAGAGGACCATATAATCGGGCACACCAAAGAAGCGATGTTCCCTTGCAATGTGTGCTCTAAATCATTCCCAAGAAAGAGAGCATTGGAGATGCACAAGTGGAACCACATTGAAAAAAAGAGATTCGAGTGTGTTGATTGCGATAAAAAATTCAACCAAAGAGTAAGTTGGAAGACGCATATGAAGAGATACCACCCAGATGTCGATATATAAGAGATACCACCCAGATGTCGATATATAAGAGATACCACCCAGATGTTGATATATAAGAGATACCACCCAGATGTTGATATATAAGAGATACCACTCAGATGTTGATGTATAAGAGATACCACCCAGATGTCGATATATAAGAGATACCACCCAGATGTTGATATATAAGAGATACCACCCAGATGTTGATATATAAGAGATACCACCCAGATGTTGATATATAAGAGATACCACCCAGATGTTGATATATAAGAGATACCACCCAGATGTTGATATATAAGAGATACCACCCAGATGTTGATATATAAGAGATACCACCCAGATGTTGATATATAAGAGATACCACCCAGATGTTGATATATAAGAGATACCACCCAGATGTTGATATATAAGAGATACCACCCAGATATTGATATATAAGAGATACCACCCAGATGTTGATATATAAGAGATACCACCCAGATATTGATATATAAGAGATACCACCCAGATGTTGATATATAAGAGATACCACCCAGATGTTGATATATAAGAGATACCACCCAGATGTTGATATATAAGAGATACCACCCAGATGTTGATATATAAGAGATACCACCCAGATGTTGATATATAAGATACCACCCAGATGTTGATATATAAGAGATACCACCCAGATGTTGATATATAAGAGATACCACCCAGATGTTGATATATAAGAGATACCACCCAGATGTTGATATATAAGATACCACCCAGATGTTGATATATAAGAGATACCACCCAGATGTTGATATATAAGAGATACCACCCAGATGTTGATATATAAGATACCACCCAGATGTTGATATATAAGAGATACCACCCAGATGTTGATATATAAGAGATACCACCCAGATGTTGATATATAAGAGATACCACCCAGATGTTGATATATAAGAGATACCACCCAGATGTTGATATATAAGAGATACCACCCAGATGTTGATATATATAATACCACCCAGATGTTGATATATAAGAGATGCCACCCAGATGTTGATATATAAGATACCACCCAGATGTTGATATATAAGAGATACCACCCAGATGTTGATATATAAGAGATACCACCCAGATGTTGATATATAAGATACCACCCAGATGTTGATATATAAGAGATACCACCCAGATGTTGATATATAAGAGATACCACCCAGATGTTGATATATAAGAGATACCACCCAGATGTTGATATATAAAGTCAAAAAGAGCTGGCGCTGCCGCGGGGGTTGCTAAGTCTATACGTTGATAGTTATTGTACAACTGCTAACTGTGGTCTCGTCTTTGAGTGACTATAGTGATTTCATGCACTTTTTTACAATGTTTTTGTTACACTAACTGTTTTTGCTTTTATTTTTTTAACTTTTTATACTTTAAAACCAATCTAAAACATGTTGAAGTTGAAGTGAAGTGAAGCTATCTCGTATTTTGACATTGACAAGACAAATAGGTCACTGACTCTTTATTTTGTAAATTCTAATATTTTACTATGCATATTTGTAAAATGTGAAGTGCAGTTAAATTATGCAAGTTTCTACAGATATTGCCTAACTTTGCATACGTGTATTTTAAATTCATTCTTTGTAAAGTATGTAGTTGAACTTCATATATTTTGCTTATTTTGATGTAAGTATTTATTTTTATATAATTGCTTGTTTTTTCCCTTTCATCACATGCCGGCAGGTAAGTATTAAATTTAGTAATTTTATTTTATTTTTTGTTATTGTAGGATTAGCGTACTAGGTATTTTTATAATTATTTATTTTATATTTTACATCCATATCTTTAATATATTATGTCTATAAATAGTGATAATGATTCTTTTATGACTGCTGAGTCAAATTCATTAAATTGTTCCTTTGCAAGCACTGACAGCAATATTGTAACTTTGGGTACCATCTTGGAAAATAAAATTTCTGAATTCCCTAAAAATTTTAATGTGTGTCATATAAATGCTGAGAGTATCAACGCTCATTACTCTGATCTTTTAGATACCTTTTCATCTACATATATTCAAGCTGTTCTTGTTTCTGAAACATTGCTCAAGCCTACACTTTCATCCACCGCTTACTCTTTGCCTGGCTTTGTATTGCTGCGCAATGACCGTATCGGTAGGGGTTGGGGTGGCGTTGCTATTTACCTCAGAAGTAACATTCCTTTCAAGATTATTGACAAATCTCCTGCAGCACCTGATTCTCCTGCTGAACACTTATTCTTGGAGGTAGATTTCGGTGTGAAATTGCTTCTTGGAGTAGTGTATTGCCCACCTAATATGGATTACTTTTCGTTACTTGAGGGAGTTCTCGAAAACGTAGTTTCTAATTATGCCCATCACTTGATAATGGGAGATTTTAATACCAATCTTTTAAGTGTCGATTCTCGGTCCCGTAAATTAAATGCTTTAGTTAATTCGGTTAACCTTAAGATCCTTCCTTTAAAGGCCACTCACCATAATAATGCTACCGATGATACATTGCTGGACCTCATTTTTACCTCTGATGAAAGTTTTATTGCTGATCACGGTCAATATCTTGCTCCTGCGTTCTCACACCATGATTTAATTTTTTGCTCATACCGATTACGTAGGCCTAAGATCAAACCGGTTACTCGTCTTCAACGGAATTTTGCTCGGATGGATTTGGATAAACTGCGATCTGATGCGGCGGCTATATTGTGGAGTGACATGCAGAATATGGATAACGTAGATGATAAGGTTTCATATCTCTGCAATAACATTTTGAAGTTGTTCAATAAACACGCTCCTCTCCGTCCTGTCACAATGAAACATCGGCCCACACCGTGGATCAACGACCATATCCGCAAAGCCATGGCATTGAGGGATCGTACTTTTCGGAGATACAAAAGCAATCGATCAGCTGAAAATTGGTCTGCTTATAAAGTTGCAAGAAATCGGTGCAACCAACTTTGTAAAACTTCCAAACGCCGATATATCTCCGAACAGTTGGAACTATCGTCGCCATCAGGTACTTGGAAATTTCTTAAGTCCCTAGGAGTAGGGAAATGTACAAACCACGATGAGAATATTTCCTTGGACTTAAATTTCCTCAACAAACATTTTGCAACTGTTACCCCTCTTTCTTCAGCTTACAAATCAGAAACTTTGCTTTTTTTGCATAATTTACCAGCCCTAAATAAAAAACCTTTCAACTTCGAACCAGTTTGCAGGGAAGAGATCAAAAAAATTATACTATCTTTAAAATCGAACGCCGTCGGCGGCGATGACATAGGTCGCATCATGGTTACATATTTGCTCGATATCCTTATTCCACCCATTACTCACATTGTCAATTTCTCTCTTGTTTCTGGTATATTTCCCGACATGTGGCGCATGGCGCATGTTATTCCACTTGCTAAAGTTCATGATCCTCAATCTCCAACCCAATATCGTCCGATTTCTGTACTTCCGTTTCTGTCCAAAGTCATTGAGTCCCTTGTTCATCGTCAGCTTACACATTACCTATCGACATGTAATCTTTTAAACCCTTTCCAGTCTGGCTTTAGAACTGGGCATAGTACAACTACAGCGCTCCTTAAGGTAACTGAGGATATAAGATTAGGAATGGAGAAAGGAATGGTCACTTCACTGGTTTTAGTGGACTTTAGCAACGCTTTCAATGCTGTCGATCACGATCTCCTACTTGCTTCTCTTGATCGTTTGAATATATCTCTCCCTGCTTTAAATTGGTTTGCTTCCTACCTTCGAGGACGCCGGCAGGCCATTCGCGCTAATCGGACCCTGTCCGATTGGTGTGATTTGAATGCTGGTGTTCCTCAAGGTAGCATTCTCTCCCCCCTGTTATTTTCAATATTTATTAATTTAGCTACTCCACACCTGAATTGCTTTTACCATCTCTATGCTGACGATCTCCAGCTTTATAGGCAGGCAAAAGTTGATGACCTCCACGACTGTATTGACCAACTTAACGTTGATCTACAAAGCCTACAAAGCTGGTCAGAACGATTCGGTATAGCAGTAAACCCAAACAAGTGTCAGGCTATCATCGTTGGAAGTTCACGACAAATTGTAAAAATTGACTTTAACTCGCTACCACAGTTAAAATACAACAGCTGCGAAATCAGCTATTCTTCTACCGTCAATGACCTAGGTTTAGTTATCGATCAGCATATTAATTGGGATGCTCAAATTGAAAAAGTTTCACGAAAATTCTACGCCTCTCTTCATTCCCTTTTAACTCTGAAAAACGTACTACCCACTTCAACTAAAATTTCTCTCGCCAACTCCCTTCTTATACCTATTATTGACTATGCTGATATTTGTTATTTAGATGCTAATGCCAAGCATCTCAATAAACTCGAACGCTTACTTAACACCTGTATCCGTTTCATATTTGGCTTGAGGAAATATGATCACGTTTCAGATTTTCGTGCAAAACTGAACTGGCTTCCAATTCGTGATCGTAGAAACTTGAGAATTGTTTGTCTTCTTTATAGTATAATTAATGATCCAAATTCACCGACATACCTCAAGTCAATGATAAAATTCATGTCTGACAATCATAATAGAATACTTCGATCCTCAAATAATCTTCTCCTTTCAACTCCCCTTCATCATTCTGGATTTCAATCCACTTCTTTTGTTGTAGTTGCTGTGCATCTCTGAAACAAACTTCCCGAATATATCAGAAAAGCCCCCTCTCGTAACTCCTTTAAGTGTTCTGTGTACAGACACTATTTATCTCTCAGATAATTCTTCTAAACAAACATAGGTATGATCAGTCTCTTTCTTATTGCTCGTTCTTCGCAGTCATTATATTTATTTATTTATGTACCCATTTATCACAAATTTTATGTATTTATTCATTATTCTTATTCATTGTTATTTATGTATTCTATAAGTAAGATATATATCTGTATACATAATAAAATTATATATATAAGTACATCATAAGTATTAAATCATATTTAGTTTTTTTTTTAGGTAAGGTTAAGTTACTTTGTCATTGTAGTTTTTAATTTCTCCTGCACGCCTACCAACTACTATTTATATTTCGTGTACCATCTTTGGGTTGACTGGTAGAGAATGCTTTATGCATTAAGTCCGCCATTTTGTACTTTTTTGTGCAATAAAGAATTTATGATGATGATGATGATATAAGAGATACCACCCAGATGTTGATATATAAGAGATACCTACCACCCAGATGTTGATATATAAGAGATGCCACCCAGATGTTGATATATAAGAGATACCACCCAGATGTTGATATATAAGAGATGCCACCCAGATGTTGATATATAAGAGATACCACCCAGATGTTGATATATAAGAGATGCCACCCAGATGTTGATATATAAGAGATACCACCCAGATGTTGATATATAAGAGATGCCACCCAGATGTTGATATATAAGAGATACCACCCAGATGTTGATATATAAGAGATACCACCCAGATGTTGATATATAAGAGATACCACCCAGATGTCGATATATAAGAGATACCACCCAGATGTTGATATATAAGAGATACCACCCAGATGTTGATATATAAGAGATGCCACCCAGATGTTGATATATAAGAGATACCACCCAGATGTCGATATATAAGAGATACCACCCAGATGTTGATATATAAGAGATACCACCCAGATGTTGATATATAAGAGATGCCACCCAGATGTTGATATATAAGAGATACCACCCAGATGTCGATATATAAGAGATACCACCCAGATGTTGATATATAAGAGATGCCACCCAGATGTTGATATATAAGAGATACCACCCAGATGTTGATATATAAGAGATGCCACCCAGATGTTGATATATAAGAGATACCACCCAGATGTTGATATATAAGAGATACCACCCAGATGTTGATATATAAGAGATGCCACCCAGATGTTGATATATAAGAGATACCACCCAGATGTCGATATATAAGAGATACCACCCAGATGTTGATATATAAGAGATGCCACCCAGATGTTGATATATAAGAGATACCACCCAGATGTTGATATATAAGAGATACCACCCAGATGTTGATATATAAGAGATACCACCCAGATGTTGATATATAAGAGATACCACCCAGATGTTGATATATAAGAGATACCACCCAGATGTTGATATATAAGAGATACCACCCAGATGTTGATATATAAGAGATACCACCCAGATGTTGATATATAAGAGATACCACCCAGATGTTGATATATAAGAGATACCACCCAGATGTTGATATATAAGAGATACCACCCAGATGTTGATATATAAGAGATACCACCCAGATGTTGATATATAAGGTGAAATTTAATCAACCCTCCGAATTCATAGTGGAGTTTCGGTTAGTGATCAGGAACAATGTTTAATGATCCTTCAAGGTGAAATTCGAAAAATGAATTTTTTTCCTCCCGTTCTGCCTGTACAAGTGTCGCAACGGTTTATGAGCGCTCGGCGAAAGTGGTAGGGGACTAGCGCATCTGTTCATTCGCGATTAAAAGTACTAAGTGCGATAGAGAAAAAATTACTAGGGTATTCAAGGTCACCGTTCATAAAACGTTGCGGCACTTGTACTAGAAATTGTATTTGAACTAGTCCAATTTTTTATTTGATTATTTCGTGTAATCGTTGAACTTTGTTCCTGATCACCAACCGAGTCTCCAGTATGAATTCGGGTGGTTGATTAATTTTCACCGTGTATAGAACCTATAGGTTTTCGGTTATTAAAAGTATTACAATACCCTAAAAATTTTGGGACTTAACCATATTCAGTGGACAAGTGTTAAAAATATATATATATAAATCTCATGAGTATAGAAAATGTGCCTGAGTAGATTTAATGTACGTTTACACTTGATTGTTTTATGACTTAAGGTTAAACACTTAAACGTCAGTCGCTTGGCGCAAAGTGCATAACTTAACTTTGTTTTTCTTGTTTATAAATTTAAAATTAAAAAGCATTTTGGTCTATGACATTTGACGCCAATAGTTCAATATTAGTGAGGTTTATAAAGCAAGAGTTTGAAATTGCATACGCAATTAGTCACGATCTTCTCAAAACCAACTTAAAATGCCGTTTTAACTTTAGACAAATTCATGACTAATTGTGCATTAAATTTCAAACTCATGCTTTATAAACCTCACTTATACTGAAATATTGGCGTCAACTGCCAGATACCAAATGTTTTTCAACTTTTAACTTCTAAACAAGAAATACAAAGTTAAGTTATGCACATTGCGCTAAGCGACTGACGTTTAACCTTAAAAGATTACATAAATATATTAACATTCTCTATAAAAACTGCTATTTAGTTCAGTTAATATTTCGTGTTAAAAATAATAAATATATTTTTGCAAAACTTTTTACTTATTTATTACATACATATACTCACGCGTGTACCTTTTAGGTACTACGGAACCCTAAAAATAAATACTGTCATATCACGTCTAATTAACATACATAGAAGTGCCATAAGCTTTAAACTATTACATAATATATAAATATTATAAAATACATGTGTCCTTCTTCGTTGAAGGCGCGTAAAACACTATACAAGGTGAATTTGTGAATATCGTCCAAATTCATACTTGAGCCTTGGTAAGTGATCAGCATCATAAACCAATAACGATTTTTGTATTTCAAAAAAGTTGTCATGATGCTGATCACTTACCAAGCTTCCAGTATGAATTTGGAGGATGATTAAAAAGTCATCTTTTGTGTAATAGGTACGGTGAAATAATTCTATCTATACCAGTTTGGGGGTTAAGAACTTCATAGAAGTAATAAGCAATGGAGATGTTTACTGTCTAATTAGTTCCGCATAGAGGGCGCTGTGTGTTTGTGTCTGTTAGCTTGTCAGTTCACATAACAATAATTGTTTTTTTTTTTTATTTTCATTGAAAACTTAAAGCAATGTGTGTTTATGTGGCTTTTTGATGTAAAGGAAAGGAATTTGATCGACAAGGTATCCTTTCATTCCTCGCAGCGTAGCACTTCTATTCTTTAGCTCCTCCTTCAACTGAGTGATACACCAGGTAGAATACATGACGAAAATACCAACATAAAAGGCTTTAGAAAGTCTTTAGAAATGTGGAATGCAATAATGACATCTATCAGCGTCTTTTACAAGAGCGTGATAAGACACAAACACTCAGCGCCCTCTACCGTAAAAGCTTTTGGTTTTCTGTCCCATTATTAAATCAATTATTAGTATTTGAAGTGGATAAGGTTTTGTTGAATAACTATTGAGTGAATTTTGAATTTAAGTGTTCTGTTTAGATTAATTAGAAAAAGGTGGGTTTTCACAATCCGGCTACGAAACCGCTCTTAAGCAAAGACAAGCGACCTAAGACATCTATGGTCGCCTGTAATTCTTTCCTCTTTGATTGAGTAAACAGGCGACTTGAGAAGTATCCACTTAAATTTTACGGTTGTATCTCTGACATAACCCGCTACTTTTTCAATAGCGAACCATTTTAAACTTTTTAACTTTTTTCTAAAACTGACAGTTTAGTATTTTTATTTAATTATTTAAAACATTATTTAGAGTGCATTACAAACTAGAAAATATCAATCAGAAGCAAATCCAAAGACAAGAATTTGAAAAAATTCCTTGGGCCAGGATTCAAACCTGCGACCTCTTGTTATCAAGACAAGCGCGCTACCAATTGCGCCACCGAGGTTCCTACCTAGACCGGCGAATTCTTCCATCATACTTGTCCACTGTTATTTTTGCATCTGCTTGGTATACTAGCTTGTACTGCACACACAGAACGCTCACGAGGGCATTATGTGATTTCACGCCTTGTTCTTAAGAAACAGATGGCGCTGTCGTCGCTACAATATTGTTGCTTCAGACATTTAAGAAATTCACAGTTCTCATTAACTAAGATTATGTTTATTTTGCGAAATCTATCGCTATGAATACTCTAAATATTATTTACTGGCCCGGAGAATTTTTTCAAATTCTTGTTTTTGGATTTGTTTCTGATTGATATTTTCTAGTTTGTAATGCACTCTAAATAATATTTAGAGTATTCATAGCGATGGATTTCGCAAAATAAACATAATCTTATTTAAAACATATTTAATTCTGTATTTAAATATCCTCATATTTTTTTTGGCAAACAACATTCCAATAATTTATATAAAAACGGCTTACCTCAATACGACGTGTTATGATCGGGAAAGCCGACCAGTTTCAGCAGATTTAGATCATAGTAACACGTATTGAGGTGAGCCGTTTTTATATAAATCATGAATTATCCTCAAGTCTCATTTAATATTCCAATACATTATAATTATCTACAAAGAGTTCAAAGAACTGTGAAGATGTTTCTTTTTAAATGTGGGCACATCGCGCCATCTAGTGGAACAATTACAAATAATACAAACTTACGTAGTGTTTGCAACTGAGAAACCGCTAAATTGTTACAACTTAAAAAAAATAAAACATACCAGAATAATTGAATGAAAACAGATTGCCCGACCGGTTTCGCTGGTCAGCATTTTCTAGTGCTTCTAATTACAATTACAACAATTCAGTTTGCTCCATGAATATATTAATTACGTGCGAAATATACGGGGTGCTTGGTAATTCGACCTATTCCTTTAAAGTGGTTATACTAGGGATCATTTCCAACAAAGAATGCCTATCAACTAGGGGTCGAAAATGTTATTTTTTTTTCAAGTAAAACACGTCGATATTTCAAAAATTACAAAATATAAAAGGTGCAACTTAAAACCTTTTGATTCTGAGATTATGGGAATTCAGGGCAAGTATTTTTTTTTATAAATGATCACTCATCTATCATTCATCAGAAATATAATAAATAAGTGCTGAGAGAGGAATAGTTATTTTTACAATTATTTATTTTTGGTTATTAGTCTGAAAGTTTGAAAAATAATATAAAAACCTTCGTAACTCGGAGACCATTCATTTTCGACACCTAGTTGAGAGGACTTAATTCGTTGGAAATGATCTCTAGTATAACCCCTTTCAAGGAATAGGTCGAATTACCAAGCACCCTGTATACATTCCCCTTATCACTTTGTTTGTTAGTTTCATTTGCTGCACGCAATTTATATAACATGGAGCAAACTGAACTGTTATAATTGAAGAGGTGATTCGAAAAAGGGCCCAATTTCAGGAAATCAAATTTTACAGGAGAATAAGAAAACATAATACTTTTTAAATTATTTAGGTTTACCATAATATTGTTTATTATTCTGTTTTAGGATTATAATTTGGACCTTCTAACCATTAAAAGAAAAATGCTCTATGCTTTTTTGTAATAAAAAAACGCCAAAAATGGGCCCCTTCTTCGACAAACTGCCAGTGACGCAAAAACAACAGAAATGTTAAAATGTTTTCTCGGCAGTGCCACTACCACGTAAAAACTGATTTGCCTTAGTTTGTATCAAATACTGTATTAGCTTTTTAGTTTTCCTTGCTTGATTGATAACAGCCCGGAGTACGTACCTTGAAAATGAAGTCATCGAACAGGCAGGCGAGCGATTTTATACTGACATGTATGTACTCACCCGCACTCCCGCCATGTCGCGTACTATAAAAGGGAACTTTTTCGAATAACAGATTTTTCAACTTGAAATTTCAATATAAAATGTTATGATAAACAACCTAAGCAGGAACGACAAAGAAATAATAAAAAATAAAGCAACGATTTTCGTCAAACATTGTCGATTGGGCCATTTTTCGAATCACCTCTTCAATTGTAATTAGATGCACTAGAAAATGCTGATCAGCGAAACCGGTCGGGCATAATAAAATTTTATATTGTATGTGGAAAACTACAAGTGTTTTTAAACATAATGTGTAGTAAATTCCACTAAGTGCAAACACAAGCATTAACTATGGATAAGTAATTGCTGTTACTCTTTACGCCCATAAAAAAAGGAATCAGTTATTCAATTAGCTGCGTTTAAATGTATTGAAATAGATAAGCAGTCACGTACAAACATGATGTATTTAAAATAGTACAGAAAATGTAGTTTTGATTAAATCGAATTTTAACAATATCAAACTGCGGATATGTCATTTCAAAATTTAAAACATCACCTAGAATGAAGCTAAGGCTGTTAGTTCTGAGATTAAAGTATGTTTTTTTTCACGAACGAGTTCAATGACCTTTTTTTGTTTTGTTTTAGACGCTGAGGTCAATCGGAAACGGGACGCCGAGTCCATAGTCCAATATACGACTGCTTATCCGTTCAAACTACTTGGTGGAGATAGTAGTAGAATAGGATGTGTCTATTGCCAAGCGGTGTTTGTAGAACCTAAGGACTTTCGCTCGCACATGAAAGAAGAGCACAAAACTTTTAACGCGAAAAAGAGTTTCGCACACACTAATTTAATTTCTAATTTTGGAAAACTCGATATAACCGACTTGAGTTGCCGACTTTGCAACCAAAGTTTCAAAAAGTTGGACGCTGTAGCCGAACATCTCAAATCTGAGCACGATGTGAAACTTTGCACGGACATCACCAAAGGGAGTTTAATGCCGTATAAGTTAGAAAGAATGTCGCATCGTTGTGGGATCTGTGATGCCAACTTCTTGTACGTCAGAGTGGCCAGTAAGCACATGTTTACGCATTTCGGAAGGTTCACTTGTGAGTTATGCGGGATAACGTATGCCAAAGAGAATTGTTTGGCTTCTCATGTATTACACAGTCATAACTCTAAGAAGTTCATTTGCAATTTATGTAAAACTGGTTTCGACACACGGGAAGAGAGGATAAAACATATTCGTAGCACGGAAAAGTGCTTTCCGTATCGCTGCATTGATTGCGGTGAGCGGTTTTGTTTAAAGCGTTTGAAGTACGCCCATTGTGAAAAAGTCCATGGCAAAAAGAAAACTTGGCCTTGTGGAATTTGCAACGAAATTTTCGTTAAGCAGGATACATTCACAGATCATTTTAACGTAACACATGGCGAAGGTTACCTTTCCTGTCCTCTCTGCAAACTAAAATGTGCTAACAAAAAAAGGTTTGATGATCACATGCTCGTACATAACAAAGACAAGATGTTTTCTTGCACTGTTTGTTTTAAATCATACCCGA
This sequence comes from Ypsolopha sequella, assembly GCA_934047225.1. Taxonomy (NCBI): domain Eukaryota; kingdom Metazoa; phylum Arthropoda; class Insecta; order Lepidoptera; family Ypsolophidae; genus Ypsolopha; species Ypsolopha sequella. Next base: position 7,370,777 of record OW204011.1, read on the forward strand.
GAAAGCAAACTCTACGTCAACATATGTGGATTCACAAGGATCAAAAGAAGTATGAGTGCGTCGATTGCGATAAAAAATTCAACCAAAGAGTAAGTTGGAAAACGCATATGAAGAGATACCACCCGGATGTTGATATTTAGATTCTACATTATTTTTGGCAATACAAGGTAGTTCAATAATACAAGTAATTTTTATATCAGGAGAGTGTGTGATTAAATAAATAAATTATTTATATACGTATTAAAAATGCTCTATTTATTTACTTTACTTTTTAGATCTTTCTTACCACCATAAAATATTTTGCTCCAAAAAACCCTTGACAATAAGCGAAACCGGTTCGGTGTGATTAAATAAATAAATCATGTGGGACGTATTAAAAGTGCTCTATTTATTTACTTTACTTTTTAGATCTTTCTTACCATAAAATATTTTGCTCAAAAAACCCTTGACAATAAGCGAAACCGGTTCGGCGTAGGGCTTCAAAAAAGATATACGAGTATGAATGAATAAATGATGAACACTTTATTGCACAAAAATAAGAAGATAAGATACATATAAACAACAGATAGAAGGCAAGGGGACTTACTCCTATAAGAAATTTCTTCCAGTCAACCTTGGGAAAACAAAAACATTTTTTTAAAGCGAAACTGGTTGGGCGTACGGTTTAAAAAATATATATACAAGTATGAATGAATGAATGAACACTTTATTATGTGTGTATGTATACATGTATAAATATATGTATCATATTTCATATGTTCTTATCTAAAAACTCGACGTTAACAATATTATTACTCCTAACCTTATTCCCCTAAATAATAACATAATTTAATTAAATCATCCTATATCCGTGTTAACTTGTCCACTTCCTAAGTTAAGATCGAGTCATGTACGGACTAATAGTTCTTATGCTCTTGTGTGAAAGACAATTGATAAGTTTGTAACGGCTATTTAACTTTGTATTTTTTGTTATGGTTGAAAAGAGCAACAATGGACGTTTGCTCATATTGTCATAAGTAAGTAAGTATCTATAAAGATGGTACCTACCTAGTTACGTTTGTGTGTATTCCATTATTTTACGAATTTGTCGCAAAGCATTTCGATATCATAAGGCATTATCAATATTTATTTAGACTACCTGTACATCTATATCAAATAAATAAATAAAAAAAATAAAAATAAAAATTGCACAAAAATAAAATGATAAGTTACATATAAAGAACAGATAGAAAGCAAGGGCGGTCTTATTCCTATAAGAAATTTCTTCCAGTCCACCTTGGAAATTTTTTCCAGTCCACCACAATAAAACATTTTTATCACAGAAATTAAAACCTAAATCAGGGCTATAACATAAATTTGTATTTATTCCCTTGAAGCAAGTTCATAATTAAGTATACAGTCTGTATATAGAGTAACATGATCTTGCAGTTTCTTTGATTAGTATTATAAACAAATACCACACAGTGCAATTGTGGAGTTGCCGGTCAGACTATTCTCCATATGCTCTCATGCCCTGCTTTCTCGAACTCCTGCACGTAGGACCACCTTTGGAAGGCTACGGCAAATGCAGTCGACCTGGCCACCTACTGCTATGGATTTCTATAACGTTTAACTAACGACACGAGAAGGAGAAGACGAAGAAGTTTCTTTGATGCATGAGTCTAAAAAAGTATCAATTGTGTCCGTCCGTAAGTCAGAAAGCTCATGCCAGCAGAGGCGGATTATCCTTTAGACCAGCGTTTCTTAACCTTTTACAGCTACGGACCCCTAAGAAACCAAGCGAAATTATCAAGGACCCTCTTAATAATGAAAACAGCAATAAAACTCGGATCATTTATTTTAGTACTACAAACACATAAAAAATACTCTCTTGACCCCCTTTATATATACGCGGATCCGCGGATCACAGGTTAAGAAGCGCTGCTTTACACAAAGCAGGCACCTACGAGTAGGGTTACCAGATGACAGGAATTTTCCTGACATGTCAGGAATTTTGGCCCTCTGTCAGGTAATCAGGAAAAAATGGGATTTGTCAGGAATTTTTATATCAGATGAATAAATTGTTATATTATAAAGTTATTATATTTATTGAATTTTAATATATTTGTAACGAAAACTGTTGAAAATCGCGCTGCCTGCTCATTCGAATGAAACCTTTACAAAAAATGTCAGGAAAATTATTGAATTGTCAGATATTTTGTCAGGAATTCACGTTACCGGATCTGGTAACCCTACCTATGAGCGCGAGGTTTATAATCTACATCTACATAATGCAATATATATTTTTTTTAAAGCCCGTGTCCCCCGCCCCCGCTACGACTGCTTGCCTTGATATAATAAATGGAGAATGATACTGTATGTTCTTACATCGTCAACAAATAGGCCTGATGCACTGCCTACAAGAACACAATAATCTAAGACAGAGTCTTATTTCGGATTTGTACCCCTGAGCGAGTATGATAGGCCGCCCCCTAACTCATTGCTGAAAGAAAAACTAAAATTAAAAGTGATTTGCAAAAACGTAATTATTGTAGTTTTAGTTGAAAAACATAATAAAAGAGTGGAAATAAGAATAAACTCAAGATATATTTCGGGCCCCACTGGACCCGGCATCAGTTGAGAATTGAATGATTTCAATTGATGACGTTTTATTTAATTTGCTCTGGGAATGGATTCATTTATCTGAAACTAGTTAAAATGAGAATAATTACAAAAATAACTTTCATTTGGTTCAGTATATCATACCTTTTTTACTGTTTGAAAACTATCATTCTAAAAGGACGTAAGCGGAATTCTATGGCTTTACGTCACTAACTCCTTTGCCTTGCGCTTTAAAAAGTAAATTGTCAGAGTGCCGGCTGTCATTAATTACAAGACCGCGGTGTTGACAGATAGTCATAGGGCTTAGGAAAAAAAGCTGCGTTTTAGGCAGAAAGCAAGCCGCTTTGTCCAGTAATACTAAGGACCAATATGAATGATTTCATCCGAGGAAATGAAAATTTCATTCACTAGAATTCAAGATGGCGGACGTTTTCCAACATGGCGGCTGCATAATTTAAAAAATTTATAGAATCAAAACGGCTTCACCGATTTTAATTATTAGGGTGTCAATCAATTTGTATTGACATATTGAATAATAAAAAAAATATACGATATAAAAAATTAAAGATGGTAGCTGAATATTAATAAAATTATGAAATTTTCTAAATATTTTTTTCATTCTTATGATAATAACAACTAAATTTTCTATGATATGGTCACATGTTTTTATAATTTAATAAATAATAATAATATTATCTACAAAACTAAAAAAAAATCTTGAAAATCCGATGAGTAGTTTTTAAACTATACGCATTTCAAAAGAACCGCGCGGTTTCGAATGTCATCACTGCACGTGATGTGATGCATCATAAAATCAAAACGAGTGCACCAATTTCAGTAATTTATACATCAGATGATTTGTATTTATATCTTGTAATTTATAAAGTCTTGTGAAAACCGGCCAAGTGCGAGTTGGACTCGCGCACAAAAGGTTTCGTACCAAGTACACAACTGTTTATTTGTTTTGGTCACAAGTTACTAATTTCATTATGAATTGATGTTTCAATGTTTTGATTTCCTACAGTAGGTATGATTTCTCATAATAATAACATACAGGAATTTCGAAATTCCTAACTAGTTTAGTTTTTGAGATAGACTCCGTAATAAAAATGTTCTAAAACTAACAGAAGGCCCCATTTCTTTATTTTTTAAGGTATAAATTAGCATTAAATACATTAATCCTCTGTATCTAAAGCTTCATCCGATGTGGTTGAACTAAAAGAAGAAAAAATTCATATGAAATCAGCCCAGAATGTACCTATATCATCAATTATCATATTTTATAAGTAAAAATTAAAGAGATACCTTCCGTTTTTGCAGCTGCCTTTGCATGTGCTGCATTGCATTGTGCAGGGTAGATCCACCCGTCGACACGAGCAACGCATTGTTTCGCAGCCTTTTTTACAACCGCAATGGTCTAAGTAAGATAACTCATGCCATATCTCCCTGGCTTCAGACCATTGTGGTACCCAACTGTCATCAGATGATTTCCAACCCCAAGAGGATGGAGATGGCACAGCGGCATTGTCGAGAATAACGGAAGTGCCCCATAAGTGTCCCGCTTGATAGGTGGCACGGAGCACGTGTTTTTGTAATGCCGCCGATGTTGGTGGGATGCTTGTTACGAATTTATTCTTGGTAGCAAATAGTTCCTTGCGTACCAAGTTGACCGACGAATGCGCTGTTTGTGAATCGTACAGGTAGCAGGTGAACTTTTCCAGCATAGCCATAATTTCTTTAGGAAGACTTTGTATTGGCTGCGATATTTCTTTTAAAGCTGGTGTAACTTCAGGGTGTGACAACCACGTTTTGAAGCATGACTTCTTTCCTTTTGTATGGAAATAAGAAGTAGTGTCACAGCCTGTAAAGGCGTGAAAGCCACGAAGAGCAGTTGATCTGTCAGGGCCCAAAGTGTTGGCTATTTTATGAATTTCGACATAACGGCGTTTATTTGCCGTCCCGGTCAATAGCCACAATTCTTGCAGGCCACTCTCAGTTAAAGTTTTATAAAATGATATCAATAACACCAAAACATCTGTGTCGGAAGATCTGACCAGAATACGCGTGATTCCCTGTTCTGCCATATCCTTTGCGTGAAGTACGATGCGGCCATCGGCTTCTTCTGCATGCGTTCCTATTGTTTTTCCAGAAATTGCGGTGCGAGGGTAGTCTGAAGAAGTCACTAGATTAGCAACATTTGTCACCACATTAGTAGCATCAAAGTCATTCAGGAGGGCTTGCCTCAGAAACTGAAATCTGGTTTTTAATTTTATTTTTGACCAGATCAAGCTCCCCTAACTAGTGCAAAAAGTAAAATCAAAGAGAATAGACCTTGTATGGAATCATTATCTCCCGAAAAGCCTAAAAAGACAAGAACGAGAAGGAAGAGGAGCTGGAATTCGACGTCAAGTTGTTGCCAATAATATCTTACCTTCTGATTGGTCAGATTTTTTACGAAATGAAAAAAATAAATCAGAGCTTTTTCAGTTTCTGGGGCAAGCCTTCCTGAATGACTTTGATGCTACTAATGTGGTGACAAATGTTGCTAATCTAGTGACTTCTTCAGACTACACTCGCACCGCAATTTCTGGAAAAACAAAAGGAACGCATGCAGAAGAAGCCGATGGCCGCATCGTACTTCACGCAAAGGATATGGCAGAACAGGGAATCACGCGTATTTTGGTCAGATCTTCCGACACAAATGTTTTGGTGTTATTGATATCATTTTATAAAACTTTAACTGAGAGTGGCTTGCAAAAATTGTGGCTATTGACCGGGACGGCAAATAAACGCCGTTATGTCGAAGTTCATAAAATAGCCAACACTTTGGGCCCTGACAGATCAACTGCTCTTCGTGGCTTTCACGCCTTTACAGGCTGTGACACTACTTCTTATTTCCATACATAAGGAAAGAAGTCATGCTTCAAAACGTGGTTGTCACACCCTGAAGTTACACCAGCTTTAAAAGAAATATCGCAGCCAATACAAAGTCTTCCTAAAGAAATTATGGCTATGCTGGAAAAGTTAACCTGCTACCTGTACGATTCACAAACAGCGCATTCGTCGGTCAACTTGGTACGCAAGGAACTATTTGCTACCAAGAATAAATTCGTAACAAGCATCCCACCAACATCGGCGGCATTACAAAAACACGTGCTCCGTGCCACCTATCAAGCGGGACACTTATGGGGCACTTCCGTTATTCTCGACAATGCCGCTGTGCCATCTCCATCCTCTTGGGGTTGGAAATCATCTGATGACAGTTGGGTACCACAATGGTCTGAAGCCAGGGAGATATGGCATGAGTTATCTTACTTAGACCATTGCGGTTGTAAAAAAGGCTGCGAAACAATGCGTTGCTCGTGTCAACGGGTGGGTCTACCCTGCACAATGCAATGCAGCACATGCAAAGGCAGCTGCAAAAACGAAAGGTATCCCTTTAATTTTTACTTATAAAAATACGATAATTGATGATATAGGTACATTCTGGGCTGATTTCATATGAATTTTTTCTTCTTTCAGTTCAACCACATCGGATGAAGCTTTAGATACAGAGGATTAATGTATTTAATGCTAATTTATACCTTAAAAAATAAAGAAATGGGGCCTTCTGTTAGTTTTAGAACATTTTTATTACGGAGTCTATCTCAAAAACTAAACTAGTTAGGAATTTCGAAATTCCTGTATGTTATTATTATGAGAAATCATACCTACTGTAGGAAATCAAAACATTGAAACATCAATTCATAATGAAATTAGTAACTTGTGACCAAAACAAATAAACAGTTGTGTACTTGGTACGAAACCTTTTGTGCGCGAGTCCAATTCGCACTTGGCCGGTTTTCACAAGACTTTATAAATTACAAGATATAAATACAAATCATCTGATGTATAAATTACTGAAATTGGTGCACTCGTTTTGATTTTATGATGCATCACATCACGTGCAGTGATGACATTCGAAACCGCGCGGTTCTTTTGAAATGCGTATAGTTTAAAAACTACTCATCGGATTTTCAAGATTTTTTTTTAGTTTTGTAGATAATATTATCATAATTTATTAAATTATAAAAACATGTGACCATATCATAGAAAATTTGGTTGTTATTATCATAAGAATGAAAAAAATATTTAGAAAATTTCATAATTTTATTAATATTCAGCTACCATCTTTAATTTTTTATATCGTATATTTTTTTTATTATTCAATATGTCAACACAAATTGATTGACACCCTAATAATTAAAATCGGTGAAGCCGTTTTGATTCTATAAATTTTTTAAATTATGCAGCCGCCATGTTGGAAAACGTCCGCCATCTTGAATTCTAGTGAATGAGATTTTCATTTCCTCGGATGAAATCATTCATATTGGTCCTTAGTATTACTGGACAAAGCGGCTTGCTTTCTGCCTAAAATGCAGCTTTTGATACTAATATTGCCGTAAGCCCTTAGAATAAGATACAGGTTTGAATTTTCACCGAATCGTAATATTTTTACATGTTGAAGAAGTTAGACAATAAGGTGGCAGGTCGCCCTGGAGAAAACGTCGCAGATTGAAGGCCAACGAGCGACAGAGATAGAGCCACGAGCTTCGAAAGTAGCGCCATAGTAAAAAAAAGAATAGTAGATCAACTCCCGCGCCGTGCGAGACTTAAGAGCGGTTTCGCAGCCGGATTGTAAAGAATCTTCCTTTTTCTAATTGTTTATTTTAAGTATTATTTATAATTTACTCGTAGTATTATTTAAGTTTCTTATAAAACCTTATTACCTATGTATTGTGTAAGTTGACATCTCAAAGTTTACATTGGTTTCTGTAAATTAGAATATGTATTATCAAAAAATTTTAAAATCAGAATGTTTGTTGATCGGCACCATGTGCAACGGTGTTTACCACTATTTAAAATAATTAATATTTCCTTATCTGTAATACTCTTTATCTATGAATAAAATAGTTGATAGTTATGAAATCAACGTTATTTACTTTACCTAAAATATTAATAATTTTCAGTGTTGTTTCGATTGAATAAATAAAATCTTATGTGTGCTCTATTGTTAAAGTTGTATTGCATTTAGAATTACCCATTAATTGCTTAATTACTTATCCATCCACAATTTCCCTATTGCCAACGGCTAGCTGTTAGAAAATAATAATTAGTATTAACTTCGCCTTTGCACAATGAAGAAAAATAAAAATGAAAAATATTTTATTTTACATAAACAGTTTTACAATTGAAGCAGCATTCAGTGGCTCCCAGACTAGACCATGGAGTGTTTGTACCATGGGTGCCGGTAAACAGATTACAATATAGATGATATACTGTTCGTACAGGTGGCTAACAAAGATATAGTTAAAATAAAAGATCATAGGAAAAGTTGACTTATTAAAACCTAATTAAAAGACTAAAATTAAAACTAAAGCTAAGGTTACAATCAAAGATTGGGAAAACTATAATAATAAAATTAAAATTATAAAAAATAATAGTACTTATAAATATAGATAAAAGACTACATAAATTATATAAAAGGATACATAATTATAAATTCAAAATAATTGTGTATTTTTGTGCAATAAAGGATTATATTTATCTTGCTTGATATATTAGTTAAAAATAATCACAGAATAATTTTGTTTCCAGCCACATCGCCGAAGAAAAAAAAAAAACAGCCCATAGATCACGACCACATGGTCTTTAAGAATACCGAGACTATAGTCAAGAACTCTTATGTGTGTCCGTTTCAAAACAGAGTCAGTAACTACTACTGTTTCTATTGCATGGACCAGTTTATGGATCCTGCTGAACTCAGGGAACATACCTTAACTCACGACCCCAAAGACTTCACAAGTATGACTGATAATAAGAAACCTCCAAAAATCGATATTACAAGAATCGATTGTAGATTGTGCCTGGAGAGAATCGACAACTTAACCGCGTTCAAAGAGCACATCTCTAACGTCCACAAGAAGTTGATTTATACCGATGTATGCAATGAATTCCTCAAATTCAAATTAACGATATCGAATTTAACGTGTGTGGAATGCAATGGCGTTTTTCCGTATTTCGATTCGTTGAAAAAACATATGGCTGACCATTTCGGTACTTACACTTGCGATGCGTGTGGCGCTTGCTTCTTGGAGGAAACGTCGCTGTACAGTCACATCAGGAAACATAAACTGAAGGAGAGTAACGAAGAATCTAGTTTTCCTTGTGAAATCTGCGGTAAAAATCTCAAATCCAAGTATAGTCGGTATTTACATGTGGCAACGGTTCACGAGAAGAAGCCCACAGTAAATTGCTACAAATGCGATGAATGTTTCTTATCGTACGCGCTCAGAAACCGGCATTTGATCGAAGTGCACGGTGACAAGAGGACGTTCCCCTGTCAGCTTTGTGATAAAGTCTATAACAGACGGAAAACGCTCATGGAACATCATCGAAGAAACCATTTGAAAGTTTTCCGGCATCAATGTGACCTGTGCGATCAGAAGTTTTATTTGCCTTCAAGATTGAAGGAGCACATGGTCACTCATACAGGGGAGAGGAATTTTAGATGTGAATATTGTGATAAAAGTTATCCGAGGTTGAAGTCGTTAAAAGAACATATTCGAACGCACACCAATGACAGAAGGTTTAAGTGTGACATTTGTAACTCTAGTTTTACACAGAATGGCAGTTTAAGAAGTCATATGAAGAGTCATCACCAGACTTTCGGGACAGAGGGTGGTTTTAGTTAAAACTCGTGTGTTATACAAGCTCAAGTTTTTTTTTTTTTAAAAAAAGCTATTTATTAAAAAAAATAAAATTATGGATATAGTAATCATTTGCAATATTCCGCTAAATTTTCCTCTAATTGTGTTTAGCGGAATATTCAAATACAGTACTCTCTCGCTAGTCCGCCGCTTGATAATCCGACAACTACTATAATCCGCCCATTGTTTGCAAGTCCATGTCTCTGTAATCATGTTATTACGAAGATTTATTTTGGCAAAAACAAGCCAAATTAGAGCAGTATTTTTCAAAACATGAGTAATCAGTTAATGTGTCAGTTCATTTTTAAATTTTAATACAAATGTACATATGTATTTACCTTCATAAGTACTAATACAAAATTACTACGTTTTTTGTTGTTTTCCTTAATTTGATGTTCCTGTACATTTTAATCCGCCGTTTTAGGTATTCCGCCGGTAGTCTGGATATTTTGGTGGCGGATTAGCGAGAGGGTACTGTAGTTTACTTTGCAAGTAGGTATATATAATACACTTTTTACACGTCAACTTGGTGGGTTAATTGCACTAAGGCTGCGTTCCTAAACGCCGGGGTAAATGCAAAGTTTACTTCGTAAAAGTGAAAGAGATAAAACTGAGACGGAATCTATAGGCCAAATTATAGTCGAATTCAAATTCAAATTCAAATAGTTTATTTTGCAAAGCAGGTATAGATATATACACTTTTTACACAAAGTTTTTATAGTTTAAAAAAACATTGGTCTTGTAAATCAAAAATAAGAACTTTCTTTAAAAACTTCAAAGAAAAAGAAACTCTTTATCAATAATCTCCAAAATTATAATTTTTTTTAAACTATTCTTTGATATCTTGAAATTTTTTATCTCTTCATTCGTCAAACTTAATCTAATAAAGAAAATATATGTAATAAAATAATAAATGTACATGAACTAAATCAAAGGTTTATTTAATTTATGTAGCAATATATTTACGATTAAAATAATAGGTAAAATATATTTTACAAGGTGAAATCCAATCAATTGCCCGAACCCATACCGGAGACCCGACCAGGGACCACGAACAAGGTTCAATGATTACCAACCGAGCCCCAGCACGAATCTAGGCGGCCGACCAAATCCCATCCTATATACTACATACTAATAGGTTACATATATAAATACATGCCTACCTCCGCCCATTCGATTAGATGGGCAAGAAACTTAGCAAGATCGTGCCTTTTTTTATATTGCAAATTATTAATGTATCCATAAGTTGATTATGGACTTCTGAAAAGTAACGACGCCTATTTTAATCAATTATACAAGCTTTTTTTATGCATATAATATAATAATGTTATAACCTTAGATACAAGTGAAGTGAAGTGTTTGTTCTTATTTATTATTGTAATTGTAACCTATTTATTTTTGTTCACATTTTTAGAACAACCTGTAAAAAACCGAAAAAAAAATGAATGTCGTATTTAAGTGTTTTCATTCAACCTCATTTTATTAAAACCTAAGGATCAAGATTTAGACAGTTGAGATGCCTAATCAATAATCATTTGTTTATTATTACATACGGCTTGAACACTCACGTGTGATTGTTGTTGACTATATGCCAACCGTTTCAACGATACAGTTTCGGCATTATCAAGGCGAGTGTCGTTCTTAGCAGAACATGCACTAAGTTCGGATACGACCCACTTCATCTGTTTCGACAAGGCTACAGTATTAGTGAAGGAGAAATATACAATTTCTCGCAAAATACACGAAGCCATCGAGATAAGTCGTAATCCCAACTTCATCAGGGATCATGGTTGGCAGCTGGAACAATTAAAAGAATCAAATGCATCCACCATCCCACCTCCCTCGATGACGCAGCCAACGCTCAGCGCACGAGCAATGCGTGCAGCTCGCCGATCGGCGGCTGCCAGTGCCCGTTTGACAACGACGGTGAACGCCGCGTCGTCGTCCTAAGAACGACACTCGCCTTGATAGTGCCGAAATTGTATCGGTGAAACGGTTGGCATATAGTCAACAGTCACACGTGAGTGTTCAAGCCGTATGTAATAATAATTTAGTATGTCAGCTCACGCGGGTTTTAATAATATTATAATTACCTAATTGTTTATTATATTAACTCTGGAAATATAAGATGACTTTGGTTATATAGCCAACTTCATACTGGAAACTCGGTAAATGGTCCGGACCTTCCATGGTTCGATAACCCTTTTTGCAAAACAAGAAAAATATTATTTATGCCCCTGCTCTACAGCCCCTATACCTGTTTAAGGCCCTATATGCTAGGAAAATGCTGCCATAAAAAAAAAACATTTACTAGAATAACTATTGAAAATCTGCTCAAGGAGCGGTTTTCGAGATTGACCTTGATCAAGCTTTCAGAGGTAAACATAGATGGCGTTACCCTGCTTTCAAGTGTCAAAAAACAAAGATTATTTTTTAATCTGTGGGCAGCAATATTTTGGGGGCTAAAAAATTTCAAGTCAAGTGTCAAACCCAACAACATCCTTCTCTTATTTTGTTGTGTTTATATGGTGTTGTTTTCTACTTGGTGCTTCATTCAACTTTCAACATGGTCACCCCATACATTGTGGCTAATTGTAAAAATATATGAACATACAGTTTCCCTAAGAATTCATTACGGAAAGAACAATGGATCTTAGCAATAATACATGTGAGGCATGGATTATAACAAAAGAATCTAGTGTTGCCCGAAACACATTTATTGACACTTTTAGTACAGGCTGCGCCATCTATCGAGTCGTTCGGTATTACTTTTTCATTTTTAATTTGACTTTGAAAACCCCTCAGTAAATGCGTAGATATAGCAATGAACTATTTTTAAATAGCATAGTTTTTCTAGACAACGTCTGATGAGCTAAAATTTAAATTTATGCCAAAAGCAGCCCCGCCCCATCCATCCATCAGCCTAGTTCGTCCACTGCTGGACATTTCCTTTCACTCCCGGCGGTCATCCTGGAAGAATTGCCCATAATCACACACGCTGGGCAGGCGGGTTGGTGAGCGCGGTGCCGGAACCCTCGCACCAGTGACGCCGTTGCCCGTCACCAGTCTGTTCCATATAAGGGCCGGCTATTAGGGATGGATATACCGCCATCCATCGGTCCCAGGCATGGTGGGCTTCCTGATTTTTGTCTGTGAGCTGCCCTCTTACTCTCCCCCGAATCACTTCGAGGGGGTCTCCGAGTAAGATGGTGGTACCTCCACAGTCGAGCTCGGCATCAGCACTACCACCTGAAGAAAAAACGCAGCCGTTTTTATCAAATATATTTCTATTTCTATTCCTACAGCCCAAGGATTCGCCACTCTGGTAGATCCTTCTGAAAAAAAGCCTCACACGCTGAGCAGGCGGGTTGGTGAGCCTGGTGCCGAAAACAGGCTGTTTCGTACACAGACCATTTTATACCCGTAAAGGAGAATGCTACAAATGTATGGAGAAAAAACCCAGGCCCGTCGCAAACGATATGTATGTTATATTTTTTCTAAAAATGTGGTAAGTATATCTTATATGTGTAATTATCAAAATCGATGGGTAAGTGTACGATATTGCTATTTGTTTCAAGTAGGGGCAACATTTTTAGTTATGATTTTACTATCTTATCCGCACTCTTATATAAATGCGAAAGTGTTTCTGTTGGTTTGTCCTTCTTTCACGCAGCAACGGAGCAACGGATCGACGTGATTGTTTGAATAGAGATAGTATATATCACAGTATAATAACTTGGCGGTGTCCTTGAAATCAATACCTACGGCCGCTCGGTGCCTAAACACGCGCTAGGGCTGCCAACGTATTTGATAATGCTATATTAAATTGTTGCATTATTTAATTTAAACAGCCACACAATGTACAACATATTCTATAATTTCGTGCCAAAATTAAGAATTGTCCGCCGACAGCTCCCGAGATTTTGAAGCGCGTCGTTTCGGGCCGTTTCTATGAATACATAATAAGTACTACTTCCTTTTCTTATAATGTGTCTATATTAACTACATCTATGGATATACCGCCATCAATCGGTCCCAGGCATAGTTCTGTGGTCCCAGGCATAGTGGGCCATCTGGTTGTGCCTGTTTGATATCTGTCCTCTTACTCTACCCTTGCGAGTAAGATGGTGGTACCTCCACAGTCGAACCCAGCATCAGCACTAGGGTTGCCAGATGGTCGGGATTGTCCCGACATTTCATATGATGTCCAGAGTCCCAACAAAATAAAAAATGTCCCGAAAAATAACAAGAAACAACGGTCGACGGGCAGAAAAATATTTTGTTGTAATTACTTTAATTTTAATAATAAAACATAATTGTTTGATACGTAATATTTAATTGTTCCAACCATAATCCCAAAATCCCGACATTTTGAAATTTTGCCAAGTTATTTTAGTTTTCCCATCTGGCAACTCTAATCAGCGCTACCACCATAAGATAGGTGGCGCTGTTAAAATCAACAAAAATAATTCTGCTACTAGATGGCAATAGTAACTTTTTGTGCATAACATTTCAAACTATAAACCCCTAATAATAGCTGATTTTATTATTATAATTAGGTAAAAAGCTAAGAGACTTTTATTTTATTCCATCCCAAAATTTGAACCTTTTCATACATAAATGGATTTTTAAACAAGCCTTATAATTTACTCTCCGTGATTTAATCACTAACGGGAGTTGATGTCAACTGAAAACGAAGACCGCCTTTTGCAAAAAGGTTTCCTCTACTTTTCAAGGTTGATCCCCGAGGGCAACATTCTCGGAAAAAGAGCACCGGGCCTATTATGTATCTTTAGTTGCCATCTGGACTGGGTGCCTATCATCATAAACATAGATCTGAGGATATGTTCGCACTTGAAGTGACGTCACAGTTCGTAATTAGTTCAATACTCACTAAAGGCAATTTTGAAAGTTCCATTTTTAGCTATGCTTTTGATGATAGGCACCTAGTCCAGTCGGCAACTAAAGATACATAATAGAGGGGCAGGACGTCAATGTCACAAATTATTATTATTATTTCTTGTTTTTGGCTTCTGATAACGTATGTGACTAACACATTTAATTTCTCCAGTGTCACGTCATAAACCAAAGCACTGTATTAATGAAAAATAATTTCAAGGAGTTTGGTATCCTAGACTGGACTAAAAAGCTATAGAGACTTGAAATCATTGATGTATCCTTCAAGCCTACTGACCTCCAAACTTCATTTTGATTAATGTTGATTATGGGCATCTTGGCTCTCGTACTTAGAAATACTCGTACTCATAATAAGGAATACAAACTTACACCAGAACCTATTTTGTTTGTTTAAAATGGCATGACCATGGAACATGATCGGTTGGTACCACCATTTTGTAAGTACTTAGTCCTTTTTCTTTATATGCTCCGCAATATTATCCTTTGCCATGTGCAAACTGTCTTTACAAAGTAGCCGTTCCAAAACGATTAGTGAATAGATTCCGTCTCAGTCTTATCTTTTTCACTTTTATGAAATTAAATTTACGTTTAGGAACTCATAAATAAGCAAACAAAAATAAGCTCTTTCTTTCAACAGGACTTTCTATTTCTACTACCTACAAAAATGATTTGTGGCTCAAAAAGACAATGTATCCAGATCCGAAATATTTATTAAAAAAAAGCTCCGCAGCTGGTTTTGACATGTTTTGTTTGGAAGTTTTTTCTGCCGGTTTTACTTTTACATGATCTTTCTGTTAAGTTTTACCGGTTTAATTGAGATAAACTGGATTATTCTTTAAACTGGATTAAGTGAATTAGCCGCAAGTAAGTAAATAACCATTAAGTTTTGAAATTAGTTTGCCACAGACACCGATTTAAAAATTAAATGCAGGCTTAGACTCAAACTTTTCGATAGGTATATTTCGCCGGCTATTACTTTGAAATCTTCATGCATGCATCTGAAGGTTGTTGTGTAGATAAGGGGGCACTGAGGATGAGGAAAATAGGAGCGTGGAGAGGCCAGGTGTAAGGTTACCAGTTCTCAAGATTTGTCCAGGTCCTCTAAAAAGGCCGCTTTGGATGAATCATATTATGATTCTGTTGTAATGCCGTCTCTTTTGCACGCATGAAGAAATTCCGACTCTATCATACTTTCAAATCATTTCATGATTCACCCAAGTTGGCCTTTTTACGTCCCCTGATATGTCAGGATTTTAAGGCACCTGTCTCGATTCTGGCTGGACTTGAAAATATCTGAATTTTTTGGATTATTTAGGTACTAATAACTAGTATAACAAATCTTAAAAAATATTTTATTTTTGTAACAACCAACAACTTTTAGCGATAAGACCACCTATTTGTACTTACCCTTTGTACTCCTATTTTTAAGTTTAATTTATTGCATTATTCTTCTTGTGGTGTGACAATAAAACTATATTGTATTATATTGTCACAATATCGCTGGTGTTTTTTTTTTCAGTATTTCTGTACCATGGAGCAATGGGAGGCACTGGTGGAGAGTTACTCGACAGCCCCAACATTACGAGACTTTACAAAGGCTGTGGAAACAGCTGAAGTCGTCTTGAAAGATGATCTGGCTCCGTTTGAAATGGGTAGGAGTTTTGCATTTTTATCTAACATCACTTTTATCTAACACCATTTTCACAAATTTATGTTTGATGTGATTTATTTATTCCGCTAAAGATTAGTAACATATTTTTGACCGTTTAATTAGTGTAGTTTATCTATTATAAGCTTTAGTCACTGAGCAACTATCCCCAAGAGAAGCAAAGACAAATGGTCTGTTCGAAAAAAAAAACATGCTTGTTTTCGTCTGAACACTTAACGGCTAAGCCTTCACTTATGTATCACTTTCAGTAAGTGGCAGTGAGATGCACATATGTTTATTGAAATCAAATATATATTTATTTAACATAGCAATACAACATTTACAGTGAGTACATAAATTAGGCTTAATGTGACAAGCTGTAGAAACGATTTTTACAACGGACCCTAAACAAAGCAGATTGTAGCTTATTGTATGCAATATCATTCACAAGCTATGTAATTGGCAATTTCTCTCAGGATACGTTTGGCTTTGGTCATGCCTTGTATATAATGATACCAAAGAAGTTAATTTCATAACATTAATGTGTTTGGACTAAACTATATCTGCGTATTGGTCTCTCTTACTCCAGATTATTTCCTTCAAACCTTCCTCGTGGACCCTGTGAATGTCCTGTCGTCGCTGCAAGGTCATTACCATGAAGACAGCTGGTCGCTAGTCAGCCAGCGATGCATGCCACTATTGGTCACACTGACTGAGGCTGACCGCATGGTTCTGTATCAGGAACAAGTGATTAAGGTGAGGATTCTTCTGGTTTTCGCTTCCTCGACAGTCAAATAGTTCCTATAATCCCAACCCATCGAACAACCGGATCAGCGAGACTATTATGAATCGGTTACCAACTGGGGCCTATCATTTAAAATATAGATATGTTATATATTGAGTTCTTGCCTAGATACTCCAAATAATAGACAAAACTAGGAAATTCACACGTTTATTGCCTGAGATCACAATTGATACTAATCTACCCTACACTGAATGACATATAAGAATAAATGTACTGATACCTTACAAAACTATACACAACACTATTTAACTATACTATCGAATTCTGATTATCTAAGGATATGTTTACACTTGAAGTGATGTCACAGTTTGTAAAAAAGCAGTTCAATATTTGAAGGCAATTTTGAAAGTTAAGTTTTTGTCTATGTTTTTCATGATAAGCACCGGTTGGTAACCGATTTAAAGATACACGATAGGCCAGCTAATTACTTATTTTCTGCATCAGTTAAATCGGTTAAGATGTTTCTTGAAAAGTTTTCGCTGTTATGTTTCCTTGGGAAAGTTGGGGTCGAAAACGGCACAATTTTTTTTCTCATTTGTTATTTACATAATTTTATGTTAAAAATTATAACTAAATGACTGTATGAGCTAAAAATATGTTTGGCAAAAGCTATAAATTTTTTAAAATTATTTTACTTTGCTTTTTTTTGTATTTTCTCGCATTTTGGCGGGAAAATTAAAGAGAGCTTTTGGAAAAAATAAAAAATATTCTGCTTGCATAATATATATTTTTATAGTTTTGTGACATAAAGTCAAAAAGAGTTCAGCTTTAAAAAGAATCTAAGAAAAAAAAATTGGGAATGATGTTTTTGTAGCAAATTAAAATTGTTGAGATATTGCTATTAGCATAGACTAAGTATTACTAGACTAGCAGTTCTCGTACATAAGTTTGTAGCCACAAAAATGGTGTAAAATTTTAACGAAATCTAGATGGCGTTGCTAAATCCTCTAACAAACACTATGCTAAAAAAGACAGATTGGTGACGCTAGTGGTACCGCGATGTCACGTAACATAAAAATAATTCCCACTTCGATAATAGATGGCGCTGAAATATCCACTGTTAGTGTTCGCGACTATAGCTACCTATTGATGTACATACTAGGATCAGTCACGTTTATTTTAAGTAAGGAGATAGTTATTTTGTAAATAGTTTTCTAAGCTTATTTTAAGAGCTGTATGTGATTTAATTAAAGTTTCAGCTTGAGAGTATTTTACTTAATCCAAATATATAAAATACATAGGTATAGGTATAATAGATAATTAGTTATTTGCAGTTATTGTAAATAAAATATGTTTTGATAATAAATAATAGCTCAGGTGAGCTCTGCACGGTGTTGCTTTGTTAGTGGGTTCAAAAGCAGTCTATCTCGCTCGCACATCTTCCCTTTCTCTCGCACACTATAAATATCTGCGGATTCCTTAGGAATCGCTCAGTATAAATATAAGCGTGGTTCCGAGCGGAACTCATACCCGTTCTGATCTTCTAACAAGCAACATCAGCAATACTAGCAGACCTCAACTGGCTTTCCAAGGAAACCTGTCTTTCTATTCAATCCCTGAACCAGCATTCGCTCAGTAATTAGTTGTGGGTCAGCGAAGGGGCCCACATTTATGGTCCTTCTACCCGAGGATACTGGATTTGAAAGACACCGAAGTACTGGAGAAAGGCACAGCGCGACGACCAGGCCGCCGACGACTCCTGCACACGTTAGCTGCTCACACGTCCGCACAGCGCTCCACACTATTGAATAATGGAAACCCGAAGCAAGAAGTCTGCCAGCATAATGCCGACAAACTCCGAGTCTACAGATACTACGGACACAAGCGGCGGCACCAGCAACACCACAGACACGAATACTTTAGACAACAGCGGCACTACCAACGTCACTGACACCACTACCACCGCCACGTACGACGCTTCTAAGGCAAACCCGACGGAGAAAGGCGACGAGCAGGTCGCAGACGACTCTTACACACGTCGGCCCCTCACACGTCTGCCCAGCGCTCCGCGTTCCATCGCTTCACACTCCAGCGCCTCACGAAGCCGTCGCAAAGAATTAGCAAAAGCTCGAGAAGAACTTCTACGCAAACAAGTGGAGTTGGCCGCCGCACGCGTCGCCGCCCTAGAAGAATCCTCAGATGAAGAAATCTTTGACGACATCACGATCCGAGAGAAAAACACGTCAGAATGGGTTCAACGAAATATATTAGAGCCGACGATGGAGCCACATAAACAAGATGACGTCACATGCACGCGGGAGGGGCTAACCATTCTGCAGCCAAATGAACGAGAGAGGGCGCCACTACAGTCCAGTGGCGCCATAAGACAGGGAGCGGAAACCACGTACAACGTCGAACAGATTGATACTGCTAACCAGCGAACCGTGCGTCCACCGTCGACGCGCCCGCCACACGACGCGAATACACGCAGAAAAGAGACACACGCGCCCGGGGCATACATCACACAGCCGCCGGCGCGATACTCTGAACAGCAAGCAAGAAACAACTTTAATTACCAAGAACTCGCGAATGCTTTCACACTCGCAGCACGCGCGGTTAATCCCAGTACTTCGTGGCGTAATCAAGAGTTACCATACTTCAACGGTTCGTCAAGCGATTGGCTGCCATTCAAAACAGCCTTTGAAGAGTCTGCTAGTCATCTCACTGAACAAGAAAACCTAGCAAGACTACGCAGAAGCCTGAAAGGAGTCGCACGAGAAACCGCTCAATGTTTGTTCGTCGGTTCTACTACGTCAGAGAAAGTTATGAAACTTTTACAATCAAGATTCGGACGTCCAGATGCATTAGTCATGGCAGAGATTAACAAGCTGCGCACACTTCCACGACTAACAGAAAACCCAAAAGATATCTGCATCTTCACGTCGAAAGTCCTGAATATCACCGCAACGATTCAAGCTCTGAACAAACCCCACTACCTATACAATACAGAGGTAGTACGTAACGTCGTCGACAAGCTACCATCAGCGCTTCGTTATTGCTACTACGACTACGCTGCTGAAGAACCAGAAGATCAGCCAGACCTTATCACACTCTCTAAGTTTCTGGAACGCACTGCCGACCGTTGCGGTGCATTTGCGCCTGCCGAGTTAATTACAAACACAGACCGGCGGGAGCACGCACCAATGAAGAAGCAAATACGCACCTATCATGTTGAAGAACCGACACCCACTATCACACTAGCGGTGTCATGTCCAGTTTGCAACGGCAATCATCGAGCTCCTGAATGCAACACTTTCAAGACTTCAGACTTAACTGCGAGATGGGAGTTAGCTAAAGAACACAAACTATGCTTCCGTTGCCTGAGAGTCCGCAAGTTTCGACACACCTGCAAGTCTAAGAAGTGCAACATCAGCGGATGCGAGTACACACATCACCCGCTACTACACAGTGTCTATCCAACACGACACAAGCCAGAGAAGACGGCCAATACCACTGATTTAGCCACTATCGCCTCAGCCAAAGAGAAAGTCACGACGACGGCACTTCTGAAGATACTTCCGATACAAGTAGCCGGTCCAAAAGGCTCCTACGATACTTTTGCGCTCATGGACGACGGCTCTACATGTACCCTGATTGAAACTGCAATAGCAGACAAGATCGGCGCTACTGGACCACCAGCACCATTTTACATAGAGGGAGTAGCCGGCACAAAAATCGACGCCCATCAAGCAAGACGTGTCAGCTTCAACATCAAGGGGCGCTACTCAGAAAGCTACGATATATCAGCCCGCACCATGGAGAGCCTTCAACTATCGCCACAGACTGTATCACGTGACATCATTCAAGCCAGTTCACACTTACAAGATATTGAGGACCAGCTGGTTTATGAAGACGCAACTCCGAATGTACTGCTTGGACAAGACAACTGGCACCTACTTCTCACACACGACGTGCGACGAGGCGATAGATCTCAACCGGTCGCCTCTCTTACCGACCTCGGCTGGGTACTACACGGCGTGCAAGAAGTTAGAGCGAGACAGCAGATACACAGAGTCAACCACGTGACCATTTCAACAGAAAGCGAACGCTCTATGGAAGATATGATGAAGCAACATTTTGCACTCGAATCTATCGGTGTGGAAGCCAAACGCTCGTTCAATAACGAAGAAAAACGAGCTCTACAAATATTACACGAGAAAACACGGCGATTACCGGCAGGAGGTTTCGAGACAGGACTACTGTGGCGAAAAGACGACCTGTCGCCGCCGAGCAACTACGATACAGCTATGAAAAGACTTGAACTCGTAGAAAAGAAACTCGACCGTGATGAGAATATGAAGAAAAGA
The DNA here is from genome assembly GCA_934047225.1 of Ypsolopha sequella. Lineage (NCBI taxonomy): Eukaryota > Metazoa > Arthropoda > Insecta > Lepidoptera > Ypsolophidae > Ypsolopha > Ypsolopha sequella. The sequence continues at coordinate 7,391,804 of OW204011.1, forward strand.
TACAAGAGTCAGATGCAAACGCTAATTGATAATGACTTCGCCGAACTCGCACCTACTTAGGGTTTGCACTATTCGTTTAATTTTACTATTCGAATAAAATGAATACTTCTAGAGCCAAATATTCGAATATTCGGATATTCGAATATTTTTAAACATTGATTGAAAACAATACAATATCAATTCAAAACAAACAAAAGCAGCTAGACTGTGGTTTGGTTTGATTGCTGCATAATTTTATTCAAATAAAATCAAGTATTTTAATTATTTTTCTTGTTTGTGTTAACACAAGTTAACACAACACAGATGCGTGCGCGCTGTCGCTGGCCGCGTGACTGACTGAGTGAACGAACGAACGAGGCTGAACGAGTAAATGAACACAAGGTGGGGTGGGACTCAGGGGCAGAGTAAGAATAAGACCAAAAACAAAAACTTTATTATTATTCAACTATTCGAATAATTTAAATGAATTATTCGAATTTGAAATTGGAGCGGATATTCGAATAAAATGAATATTCGAATATTCGAATTGCAAACCCTACACCTACTACGAAGCCAGCTAAAGTTTGGTACCTGCCACACTTCGCAGTTATCAATCCACAAAAGCCAGAAAAGCTGAGAATTGTTCATGATGCAGCGGCCCGCACCAAAGGTTCCAGTCTTAACGACATGCTGCTTGCAGGACCTGACCTACTGCAATCACTACCGGGAGTACTCATGCGATTTCGACAAAGCCCGGTAGCAGTGACTGCCGACATCAAAGACATGTTTTTGAAGGTGACCATTAGAGAAGAGGACCGAGATATGCAACGATTTCTATGGAGAGACGATCGCCGCGACGGTACTCCTACTGAATACCGAATGAAGAGCGTCATCTTCGGAGCCACATCGTCACCATGTACGGCGATATACGTCAAAAATAAAAATGCAGAAGACTTCCAAGACACATATCCTGAGGCGGCAACAGCGATAATCAAGAATCATTATGTCGACGACTACCTATCAAGCTTCAACACAGAAGAAGAGGCTATTCGAATATCGTCACAAGTCGCCTACATACACAGTCAAGGGAACTTCCACTTACAACGATGGGCCTCCAACTCCCGACGAGTGCGCGCTGAACTAGCACCCAGTCAAAGAGAAGATGTGGTCCAACTTGACCCCGAGAAAATACTGGGAATGGTGTGGAATACCGAGACCGACACGCTGACATTTAATATCAACCGCCACAAGATTCCTGAGTACATCTTGGAAGGAGAGAAAACACCTACGAAAAGAGAGGCGCTGCGGACAGTAATGTCAATATATGATCCGCTGGGCATCGCCACACCCGTTACTATTCAAGCCAAACGAATTATGCAAGAGACATGGCGCTCGGGTATCGACTGGGACACAAAACTGGGAGATGGATAGAACGAGTTAAACAACTGCCGCAGCTAGCCGTGCCGCGCTGTCACAATCATCTTGCGCGCGCACATGATATACAAATCCATGTCTTTGTGGATGCAAGCTCATCTGCATATGCTGCGGCCATCTACTGGAGAGTAGTCGACGAATACGGCCAAATATACGTCTCTCTCATTGCTGGCAAGGGAAGAGTCGCACCATTAAAGATGATCTCCATCCCAAAACTTGAGCTGCAAGCCGCCGTTTTGGGCTGCCGCCTAGCACAAACCTCCATTGAAGAACATGATCTGAAACCTTCAAGACGATTTTATTGGTCAGACTCACGCACAGTTCTCACATGGCTACGCACCGGCCCTCGAACATACAAGCCTTACGTCGCTCATCGAGTAGCAGAGATCGCAGAGAACACCAAAACAAATGAATGGAAATGGGTACCGACTAAGATGAATGTAGCGGACGACGCCACCCGCGACACGCCACAAAACTTCACTACAGAGCACCGATGGTTTCGTGGACCCGATTTCTTGTACCTACCTGAAGAAGACTGGCCCCGCGAAGAAAATACTGCCACGGTCGAGATCACTGGTGAAGAGCGCGTGCACACTACAATCACACATACACGCTTGTCCGAGGCGCTACCCGACCCGACTCGCTTCTCAAGTTGGTTACGAGTCATGCGCGCCACAGCGCGAGTACTACAATTTATCGACAAGATACGTGTTACACAAAAATGCACGACTACACGCAAACGAACAAAGAAATTAGAGGAGAACGACCCCACTTGGAACAAGACGAAGCCAAAGTCGGGCACGCCAACAACACCGACTGCTACGAGCGCCATACGAAACGATAGAAAACTCATATCTATCGAAGCAAGTGACCTACATCGCGCAGAACAATTATGGGAGCGCTCTCAGCAACAAGACGTCTTCGGTCAAGAGGTCAACGCACTACAAAAAGGGAACCCCCTCCCCTCCGACAGTCGATTATCACAGTTGTCTATCAAACTCGACAGCGACGGCGTCATACGGCTGAAATCGAGAGTAGCGGCAGCCGACAACATTACGCCTTCACAACGCGAGCCGGCCATCATCGACGGAAACCACCTGTGGGCTCGTCTGTACATAAACTGGACACACACACAGCTTCACCACGGCGGTTTCGAAACAACTGCGAACGAAGTACGTCAGCACTACTGGGTACTACGGTTACGTCACGCTGTCCGCAACGAGCTGAAAAAATGTCAATACTGCCGCATACGAAGAGCGAAGCCAGCGCAGCCATCGACAGGCAATCACCCACACAGCCGTGTGGCACACCACCAGAGGCCATTTACATACACGGGACTAGACTATTTTGGCCCTCTACAAGTAACCGTCGGACGTACACGACAGAAGCGCTATGGTGTGTTGTTTACATGTCTAACAACTCGAGCAATACACCTAGAAATCGCCGGAAGCCTGACGACTGACTCCGCTATCATGGCTCTGAGACGCTTCATCAACCGCCGAGGCTGTCCGACCGAACTCTGTTCGGACCAGGGAACGAACCTACGCGGCGCCGATCTAGAGATGCAACGAGCAGCAGAGGAGGCCATGCGAGAGGAGGCGTCGATACGTTTTATCCGGTGGCGCTACGTGCCCCCGAGTGCTCCATTCATGGCTGGGGCCTGGGAACGTCTGGTGAGGAGTGTGAAGACATCACTTCGAGTCATACTGCATGAGCGAGCTCCCAAGGAAGAAGTACTCGCTACACTACTAGTAGAAGTCGAAAACATCGTGAATAGCCGCCCACTCACGCACGTATCCACTGACGCCGAAGATGAAGACGCCCTCACGCCAAACCACTTCATACTTGGTGGACCGTCAAGAGTACCTCAACCTGGCATCTTCACGGAGCAAGACACCGCCGGCCGCAAAGAGTGGAGGATCAGTCAGCGACTCGCCGACATGTACTGGGCGCGCTGGGTACGAGAATACCTACCGGAGTTACAACACCGGCGGGAGCCGTACGCCCGAGGAGCCATCCAGTTGAATGACCTCGTCTTGATAGCAGACGGAACACTCCCACGCAACTCATGGCCGCGCGGCATCATCGTAGCCACCTACCCCGGCCCAGATGGAGAAGTACGCGCAGTCGACGTAAGGACCAACAAGGGGATACTCCGAAGACCAACAAAGAAGCTCGTAATCCTGCCGGTCACGCCAGAAGAAAAATAGTCTACACTATGAGTCGGCGAACACGAGATAATCTTCAGCTACGAGAGCTGCGGCGGGAGAATATGTTCGCGACTATAGCTACCTATTGATGTACATACTAGGATCAGTCACGTTTATTTTAAGTAAGGAGATAGTTATTTTGTAAATAGTTTTCTAAGCTTATTTTAAGAGCTGTATGTGATTTAATTAAAGTTTCAGCTTCAGAGTATTTTACTTAATCCAAATATATAAAATACATAGGTATAGGTATAATAGATAATTAGTTATTTGCAGTTATTGTAAATAAAATATGTTTTGATAATAAATAATAGCTCAGGTGAGCTCTGCACGGTGTTGCTTTGTTAGTGGGTTCAAAAGCAGTCTATCTCGCTCGCACATCTTCCCTTTCTCTCGCACACTATAAATATCTGCGGATTCCTTAGGAATCGCTCAGTATAAATATAAGCGTGGTTCCGAGCGGAACTCATACCCGTTCTGATCTTCTAACAAGCAACATCAGCAATACTAGCAGACCTCAACTGGCTTTCCAAGGAAACCTGTCTTTCTATTCAATCCCTGAACCAGCATTCGCTCAGTAATTAGTTGTGGGTCAGCGAAGGGGCCCACAGTTAGTATTGCCAACTTAGCGCCATCTAGTTTTTCTAAGCAAAGCTATTACAGCCACATGTTTACTCTGTAACCATGAGAGTTTACTTGCAGCCAATTTTAAACAAATTCGGTGTTACTACAAAACGGTGTTTAACTTTAGACAGTGTTTAAATCTGTTGCTGTCACTTTTTAACGATATGAAACAAAAGGCGACAACAACAGATTTAAACACTGTCTAAAGTTAAACACCGTTTTGTAGTAACACAGATTATGTTTATTTGCAACACTTGGCGACACCTAGTACCGTAAGGGCGCGTAAAAAATTTGCTAGGTCTTGATGTATGGGAGTTGTCGGTCTATACGTAGTAATACTTAGTCTATGCTATTAGTTATTAGTGCCGCCTTTGTACCCAATAAAGCTGATTCTGAAGGTTTTAATTTTAGTTTTAGTGCTGTCAAAACTAAATTTTGTTTATTGTAAAATTGTCCTTAAATGCTAGGAACAGAAGCTAAATTACTTTGGAATAATTCTAGTTTTGACAGCACTAAAACCAAAATTAAAGCCTTCAGAAACGGCTACAATGTTTGTTCTGTATGGATGTGTTGTTGAATGTGTGTGAATGTACAAAAAGTGTAATAAATAGAAATAAAATAAAGTAAGAGAGTGTATGAAGTTATACATAAAACGTCATATCCTACAGTTGCTGACCCTCCCGTACGCCACGCACGTCAGAAAGCGCGCGCTGCTGTCCCTACAACAGATCACCCCTCTGGTACAAGGTGACTTGCTGGCGGAGATGTGGCCCGTGTCCGTGGACGCGCTGTGTTACGGAGAAGAACCCGTCACTGTGAGGACAGCAAGGGCTCAGCTTGTGGGTAAGCCATCAGGGACTCAGCATGGGGACTCTTGTAAATTTAATAGAAAAAAAACAATTCCTTAATAAATTTAAAAGTAAAGCTTTTTAAGTCCAGGGACTTTGCAAAATCTACGGAAGCCGATAATGGGCGAATGACTTATACTATCGCAGACATTGATCCAAATAAATGACGCAAGTGCATGAAACTATGAAACCCAAGCGTGTCACTTTGTACAATGAAAACGGTTGACAGCGGTTTGAATTTTGGAAGGAATCGTAACCCCTCGGCCATAGCTTCAGGCTTCTGGCGGCGCTTCTTGCTGCGCTTCCAGGCGGTTTTTGCGACGGGCTTTACCCTGCCACGACACCCGTCGGCGCCTTCCACCGCATCGGATGTATAACGTGCTCGCTCGCTCAAAGTGCTCGACACTAGGTTCGTCCTCGTGCGTTCGGTCACTAGCGTGGCTCCTCGCCTCCCCACACACCGCCGTAGAGAGAGCGCAAGTCACTCAAAGCCGGACAAGATGCGCGGGCGGCGACTCACGGCCAGCCCTATACAACTTCATACATTTGTTCTTTCCGCCGGTGCCGTCGCAAGAAGAACCGCTTGGCGCGCCTCTCGAAGCCTGAAGCTATGGCCGACCGGTTAGACTTAAAGCGATATGCGAAAAAATACGGGTGTTTCTTTTCTGTGTATTTCGTGAAATACACGGAAAATTATCATAAGTTTCTGGTATATGCATCGTGAATATATGTAGAGATTTGAAATTGGAAAACATGGATAAATTTTCCTCGATAGAAATAATTGTTGAAATGAGGTCTTCAAACGCACTTTTTCTCCTCGTTTGACGAATAGGAACAATATACAGAACTCAAACATATTTTATTAGGTGTGTTTCAACAATATCTAGAGATTTGAAATATAAAATTTTACTAGCTATTTTTTTTTTTTTATAAAAATAATAAAACTAACATTTTTATCTTTCGCCCTGAATCCGCCCCTTTGGCACTGCGCGATTTTTCGCTTGGAGTGACAGTGACAAAAAAAATTCGCATAACCTCTTAAGATATAAGAGTCAAAGTTGTAGGAGTCAATATCTGTGAAGGAAGGGCATTGCTCTCCGCTTTTGGCGCGCTTTTTTGGCACGTGAAGTACATACACTCACGTCATCTATATCTATGGATTCTGTGTAAAATTACCATAACCTCTTTCTGGGTATTATTAAGAAGCGCTGGTTTTAATAATGTCTTAGAAATCAGAAGTGAAAAAGTGTTTTTTAAAATAAGACCCGGAATACCCTAACGATGATGTAATTAAACGAAAAACAATCACTGAATAAATAAAGCACACCAATGGCACGATTGCACGCACGTTTAATAAAAACAAAACGAAACAAAATTTCTTGGCTAGGTTCTGGACTCTAAATTAAGATGGCATGAACATATTGACCAACTGTCAAAAAGATTAAGTTCAGCAGTGTTTGCCATACGCAACATAAGAAAACTAACTGACGTTGAAACTGCCAAAACAGTATATTTTAGCTATTTTCATAGCGTTATGTCTTATGGGATATTGTTGTGGGGTAATGCAGCAGATGCAAATCGTGTATTTATTTTACAAAAGAGAGCGGTTCGGGCGTTGCTTAAACTGTCATCACGCCAAAGTCTTAGAGAGATTTTTAGGGAAGTAAATATTATAACAATGCCAAGTCTTTACATATATTGCTGTATTGTGTATTATGTATGCTAGAAAAAATCTCGGAATGTATACTCAGCACAAGGACATTCACAATTATTGGACCAGAAATAGGAATAAATTGATTGCGCCTCACACAAGATTGACTAAAGTTTGTAAAAGCTTTGTTGTAAATAGCATTAAAATGTATAATAAAGTTCCGAAACTCATTCAAGAAAAAAATGAGAAACATTTTAAAAACTGTATAAAATTACTCTTGACGAAAAAGTCCTACTATAGTGTAGATGAATATTTAGATGACAAAGATCCACTTATGGTTGGCTAGAATTGAAAAAAATTGTAAGAATTAAATTTTTATCTATTTTAACAATTTTTGTTTTTCGAATTTATGGTTAATTTTATTTTATTGTTATGACATTTCTATTGAATGTTATTTTTCAATTTTTATTTTTTAATTTTTTTGTGTTTTAGTACGTAAGATTTATTTCAATATTGTATCTTTGACGTGTATAAGTGTGCTTTAACTGCTCCTATATACTTAATAAACGCTTTGACTTTGACTTTGTCGCCTCCGAGCGCTGGCAGCCAAGTGAGCGGCGGTCGAAACCTGCTGCCTGCCATGACTTCGCCCCACCGCCTGACGTCACTGTGGAGGGGCTGGGTAGTGGAGAATTCTCTAAGAAATTTGTATCTTTTCCAGGATCTCAACCGCGAATTGATAAGCCAAGTTATTTGTTACAGGAACGATATGTGAACATCATCCGGAACTGCTAACAAATGAAAAAGAAATCGAAATATGGCGGATGTATTTGGGCATACTGGAGGCTGCCAAAACTACTGTGAGTACAAGATGTCATGTCTACACATGTGACAGTGGGAAATGAGCTTTTAACTATGGTGCGATCTTTTGAATATGATAATTGGGCTCTATTTTTTTTTCGTAATTTTTTGCGTTTCGAAAACCGTTTCGAGGAATGGTTTTTCTTTGCTGCTTCTGGTATACAGATATTAAAATAAACATGGATATTCTTTATTAAATGACAACAAGTGATGTCTTTTATTTGACCTTCAGTGACGTCATCACATTTCAAAATTGTAACATTGGTTTACTTTGATTTCTAGTTTTTAATGCAATCTTATAATAATTAGAGTATTCAAAGCGATAGATTTCGCAATAAAAACATATAATTTCATATAACGTTATTTTTTGTCAAGCAAGAAGTATTTTTATAAAGTTATTATTACTTGAATAATGAAATAATATCACATCAATGTTGACGGCCATTTATTTTCCAGGATCCGCTAAGAAACGGCGTGATTCTCGGCCTAAAAGGGCTATTTAAACATTTCGGCACATCGCTACCGACGGCGGAACTGAATACCTTCTATACAAACCTGGCGAATAAGTATATGCTTGCCGACAACTGCAGGGATGGTACGTGCTGTTGAATTGTTACCCTTATTGCAATGTAAGAAGTGATAAAAGGTTGTGTTACAAGTGTTACTATTTTTTTTTTTTTTACTATTTATTTATTAACATTGCATCAAATTAAGAACCTGATACATACAATGTCATTATAATTTTAAGATTTGTAAAATATGTTAATTATAAGATTGTTTTTCTAATACAATGTAAATTAAACTGAAACTGAAACTGTACATAAACCTAACTTGCCGACGAGCAGAGCAAGGATCGGACGAACGCCGCACCTATGTTTGACTTTTGATGAAAGATTTTTGATTACATACTTTATGATCTGTTCAATTCTACGATATATATATAATATATTATTGAATTGAATGAAACTTGACGATAAAACGTGATTATTGCAATACGTCTAACCTCAATAACTCTTTTTGATGGTAGATGGTAGTGATGGAAGTGTATTGTTACATATACGCATTGAAATCAGCGCCAGTATCCATATTCTCGAAAACGAGCCGAATTTTAAGAGCCATTTAGGAGTCAAAGTGGGTTGGCTTTTAATATCATCTACCGTAACTTGGAGTATATAACAATGTACTTGGGTCTAGGGGCCCAAACTGTGATCCATAGTAACATTTTGTATTGCCGGACACGCTTTTGTAAATTTTCGAACACGCACTGAAAATCGTGTTTTGTGGATCGTAAATAGACTTCTGTACTGAAAAGCCGAATTCTGTACTGGTAGGTAAATAATATTAAAAAACCGACTCAGCGCACCCCGACTCTATACAGTCTTGTGGTTACTACCCCTAGACTCTAGGGCGTAGAGTGTATATAAAAAGCCGGAGGCGCGGAGGGAGGGCAGCCCCCGCCCGCGGTAATAAGCGTAGGCAACCGTGCGAGCCGTAGCGGCTGAGGCTGGCTGCCGTAGGCGCTCAGCAAGCCGAAGCTGCGCAGGTGAGCATGAATGCCTGCACTTATTACCGCGGGCGAAGGGGCTGCAAATCTCGAAGCGCCGTACTGATAGGTTCAAAATGGTTATACAAATGGTTCAAAGATCGACTCTGAAAACCCAATTTAAATTGCTGTGAAAACAAAATCAATATCTGTGAAAATGAAAAATGTATTTATTGCGAAAAAAAGCTTAAAAATAGAAATATTGTTGCTGGAACATCCTATTAAGTATTTAAACAATACCTGTGCCAGGATGCCCCGCACCTCCATTTGTATCATTATAATATATGTACATTACAATTTTACAAAGTAAACGACGAAGAAGGTAAATAGTAATTCTAACTTAATAATATATTATTTTGTAAGCTAAGTGAATGTGTTAGTGCGTGGAAGTTGGATAAGGGAAGTAGTGTGTGTGAGATTGTGGTTTTGAGAGTCGCTCTCTAGCCCTACGAATGTCTTGGGATCAGTATTATAATAATCTAGGGAGCGGCTGCCAATGTTTGTATGATTGGAAGAATAAGTTGTTATTTGTGTCAGGGTGTGTTAGAGTGTGTGTGTGTGTGGGGGGGGGGGATTTGTAAAATTTATTTTATTTATTTAGTGACCTGCATTAGTGCCTCAACTTCACTATAGATCAGATTTCTTACCCACGTAGTGATTGTATTTTTGCAGTTATAAAGTTGTAGTGGATAAATGTTTAATAACCCGTTTACTTTATTGTAAACGAAAACAGATTGATTCCTATATTGGCGTCTTGCAAATTCTGATTTAACTCGGGATTTGTCTACAATGTCTTTTCTCCTTTTTCCATTGACCGGATTATAGGGCAAAGTTTTGTGTTTTTGTAGTAGCAAATGAAGGATATACAGTTTTCGAACGGTAAGTAATTGTGAGACAGAGTACAGTTCCTCAGTTGGAAATCTCAATCGCTTGGAATACATAACCTTAATTAGTGATCTTTGACCTCGCTCTAGCTCCAAAAATTTGTTTTTTGATGCTCCTCCCCATATGGGAATACAGTATGTTAGTATTGATTGTCCCAATGCGATGTATATTTGATTAAGAAGACTTTTGGAGGCAACATACCTCAAGCTTTTAAATGTAAAGATAAGTTTCCTAATTCTATTAGTTGTAACTTCGAGATGTGGATGCCAAGAGAGACGGTTATCTATGACTATTCCTAGGTATTTAGTCCTAGGAACTTGGTCAATTATAGGGCAGCTACAGTCTTTCGTCTGATTGTCGCATTTGTGTATTTTAAGGGTTAGGTTTTTAGGTTGAGAGCGGTTGGTAATACTAAAACATATGTAATTAGTTTTTGAGGTGTTTAAGGTAAGTAAATTTTGTTCTAGCCAAGCAGCCACTCTAGCCATTTGAATCTCCGCAGACTTGTACACCGCTTCCCATGAGCTTTCTGTAAAGACAATTGCTGTGTCGTCAGCGTATGAAAAAATATATCCGTGATTAATTTTTAGATTGCACAAATCATTGATATAAATTAAAAACAATGTTGGACCCAAAACGCTTCCTTGCGGGACTCCAAAGGTCATTTGTAGGTCATTACTAGTATACTCTCCAATTGTGGTTTTTTGTCTTCGGTCTCTTAAATAGTTCTTAATCAGGTCCAGCGGAGTATTTCTTATCCCTATTCTTTCCAATTTACGCACTAGTGTGGGGACCGAGACGGTATCAAATGCTTTTTTTAAATCTATGAAGACCGTGAGACATTTTTTTCCGTCGTCTAGTTGTTCAATAATTTTTGAAGTTAGTTCCCTGGTTGCATCTTGTGTAGATTTTCCTTGTCTGAAACCGTATTGCGAGGATGATAATATGTTAAATTTTTCAAGATACTTAATTAACCTGTTATTTAGTAGTTTTTCTAAAATTTTGGATATTGCTGGTAGAATTGAAATTGGTCTGAAATTGTTGACGTCGTCTCTGTCGCCACTCTTATGGACAGGTGTAATGATAGATTGTTTTAGCACTGATGGGAAGATACCTTTAGAGAAACAGAGATTAGTCAAATGACAGATTACGGGGACAACAAGTTCTTGTGAAAGTTTAAGGAATTTAGTTGGTATGTTGTCACATCCAGGTGCACTATCAGATTTTAATTTCATGAGGACTTGATTTACTTCCAAAGGATCGGTTTCAAAAAGTACAAAAGAAGTTGGTTGAGTATCAAAAGTGAGAGGGGTATTGGTTTGAAGAGTAGGGTTATTAGTCATAATTTGTTCAGCCAGTTCCCGCCCAACATTAGCAAAAAAACTATTAACTAGATTTACTGATTGTTGGGGGTCCTGTACCATATCTAGTAAATCTCTGTTAGTTGTCTGTTTTTGTTTTAAGTTTGTTATGTTTTTAATGTTATTCCAAAGTGATTTAGAGTTTTTAAGAGATTTAGCCAATTCTGTTCTTTCGTATGAGCGTTTTAATTTTTTTATCAAGTTATTGCAATAGTTACGATATCTCTTGTATGTTATTCTTAGTATTTCGTCAGTAGGATTAGTTTTTAGTTTTTTTTGCATGCGGTTTCTATTACTTATACAGCGTAAGATACCAGGAGTAATCCAGGGTTTAATTGTTCGACTACCTTTAGGAAGGGTTTTTATAGTTGTATTTTCTTCTAATGATTCGGTTATTTTCTGAATGAGCACTTCAATTACGGTATCTGGATCATCACAAAAGAGAAGGTTTGATATGTTTTTTCTAGCTAAGCTATCAACGGCCTTGGCAAAGTTGGTGTATTTTTTTGTTTTTGGACAATTGATGATATCTTTTACTTTTGAGAAGCAAAAGAAAACCATTTGGTGATCTGTAACCGTTGTGTTTAGAATCGCTATTTTTGTAGAGGTTTTACTTTTATTCAATTTTAAAATGACATGATCTAAACAGCTCTTCTCTCTCGTTGGGTACAAATGTCCTGGTAAAAGACCATGTTCGGATAACATATTTAGGTAGTGTTGTCTGTTATTTTGTTCAACAGATTTTTCGTTGACTTTAGGTAAAATGTTAATATTTATATCTCCAGTAATTACAATATTTTTACGACTTTTAATACTGTTAAGATGTTTGTGGAGTGAGTCAATAAATGTATTAGCGTTTTTGTTTGAGGGTGATCTGTAAATACCTAGGACGACATAATTAAAGACTTCTATTTGTAAACATGATGCATGTTCTATTTTTATTTCTTTGATTTTAGGCTTAAGATTATTTTTAGCAAATATGACTACTCCATCGTTCTGATTGAGATGTTGAGTAGTAACATAAGATGTGTAATTTTTTATTTGTGGAGTAGGTTTATTGGAATCCAGTTGACCTTCTGTTAATACTAAGATGTCATTGTCAAATTTCAGGCTAGCAAGTGTAACTTGCAGATTATCTATATTTTTATAGATGCTTCTGATATTTTGGGTAATAATTTTCAAATCGTTTTTATTAACTTCAAGGTGTTGATGTAAGTTTTCGATATCGCAGTTTATAGAGTCAGCTATTTCAGCTTCGTCTAATTCTTTTATTGTTTCTAGTGTATTAATCATACTGAGATTTTAAATAGAAAAAATATTTGTTTACAAAAATAAAGTGTTCCGTGGATAAGTTGATTAGGTTTTTATTGTAGGAAATAAACATAAGCGTATGAGACGTTTCGTTGGGGGGCTGCTTCAAAAAATACTGAAAGTTTCTGTTGAGGCATGAATGGGTGAATGGAGTGTGAAGTGTGAGTAAATGTGATAAAGTAGGATGTGTGAGTGTGTGTGTTCTGAATGTGTGAATTACAACTATTATTATTACAAGAACGAGCAAATAGTTCTGGCAAGAGTTAATTACGAAACTTAATAATAAATTTACGGGAGCCAGCCTTAGTCATATTTTAATTTGTAGCTGCTGGATTTGCATCTCGTTGGTTATTAAAATGACAGGAGAATTCTCATTTTTTCTCAAGTAAACTTTGCCGTAAGAAGTCCAGCAAAACTTGTATATTTTAGATTTGACAAGTTCCCTTCCGAGAAAGTACAGACGAGATGATTTGGCTGTAAGATTTTCTGACACGAAAATAGGTGTGTCTTCTGCTGTGCGGAATCCTAAATGTTTTGCACAAATCTTGGTTTTCTGTTGGATGTTGAATGTCTTGCATTTTTTGAGGATTTCATTTTTGATTAGGGTCGAGGAAGATTCTACTATAATAGGAGTATTTTTTTGTCCCTCTTTTTTTTCGCGAATTCTGTATATATCTTTTATGTCTGCCTTGTTTATTTCACAGCCAATACTTATAGATAGACACCTTGCCATTTCAATTAAATCTTCTTTGGTTTCATTTTGTCTCTTTGGGACATTTTTAATTTCAAAGCAGGTTTTCCTCATTCCTTTTTGCATGTCCTCGACTCTATCTTCTAACACAGCAATATATTTCCTATCCTCTTTAGCTTGATATTCTAGCTTCTCTATCTTCTTTTTGTATTCCTCATTTTGAGCTGTTAGGAATGCAATTGCATTTTCAATATTGCGGTTTGATTTTTGAATCTCTGACAGGCTTGGAGCTATTTTTTTAAGCTCATCGCCTTGTGTGGACGTCATTTTTAGGATTAACTCTTTCATTTCTTCTCTAAACTCTGAAAAATCGCTGTTGTTTACTCCCTTTCTTCTGTTGCGAGTGGTAATAAAGTCATTTTGGTTTTGAGGGGTAAGATCAGTATCAGACAATGATTTGTTGATGGGACTAGACATATTTTTAGCTACGAATCCTTTTGCGGCGGGGATGTAGGTAAGTGGACAAAATAATCGGCGTACGAAATATTTGGCCAGCCGCCGCCGCCGTCACAACGTGGCTTTGTAAAACACAAGCACTGAGGCTATAGGTCACTCACACTGGGCGCTGATCGACGATCTTGAACGATTATCCTTTCCGTCCAGTGAATTGAGACCTGCAGCGGGCACTTCGCGAACGTTCACTTTCTCATGGGTCACGTTAACTGGATAGCGATCGACGATTTGGACCAAATAGCCTTTCCGTCTGGTATAACTAGGCCTCCGATTTTTAATAAAATTATATTGCCGTTTACTTTGTTTACACGTCTGAACCGGTCAGCGATCCAAATGAGAGAGGGGGAATCTTCTATTTTAAGCTTGCGCCGCCCCTTGCAGCCTACCGCCCCGGGCCATGGCCCTATTGGCCCTAGGGTAAATACGCCACTGGCCTTAAGGTTGTCATTCTGGTGGTCTATTGCCGACCGGATTTACTATCTGTCTTGTATTGTGTAGAAAGTGTAAATACGAATACGCAAATAAGACCTTTGCCGAAGAGTGGCGAACTGGCGAAGATTCAGACGTGTATTGTTTAACAGTACTTTAACGGGCTCCACAATGCTAAACGTCAGTTTTGCATTGGACTCAGTTCCGTCAATGTAAATGGAAAAAAAATAAAAAAATATGACGTGTTTTTTGACTCAAGACAATTATTGATTACACTTTATAAATAAACATAGTTTCAATCTTCCTTTGATTATATTACTTTAGAAAAAGCATGAATTTCACGAAAAAAGCGATTCAGTTTCCATATTTCAAAACCGATTGAAACGAAACCAACACACACAGATACTTACTAGAAAATAACATCTTTATTACATAAAGAAATTATATTTAATGTCCTAATGTAGCCGTGATTTCTAAATAACTGAAGTTTTGTTTACGCGGCATCTCATTAAAGCAGGATAGACAGTTAAAAAACATAAGCGTTAGAGAAGGACTGAATTTTAGCATTGTGCAACCCGTTAAGCAAGTAAAAATACGGAAATTCTCATTACTTCATGTTTTTAGAATGCTATATTCTGAAAAAGATATAATAGGTCATTTCCTATGAAATTGCCGATATTTTCGTACAGATTCACGAGTTCATAATTTCTGTAATTCAATAGCTATTTCCATTGTTTGTTTTTTGTTTGAAAGTTGATTTCAAGGTTTTACATGTACATACAGTGCGCGCCAATCTTTTAGTCGCCTCTGAATGAGCAACGAGTGCAAGCTTGCGCAGGTATAGTCAAGGAAACAATAATATCAACGGTTGATTATTAAATGTTTACTATAAGTGGGAAGGTGTACTTGTTGTACCTACCTATTTAATTATTATTTTAGTGCAATCTTAACTATATAAATAAAACGCATTAATATAAACACCATTTTCCTACATTGTCACCTTAAAGCGCTATAACGTCCGCGAGGCATAACAACAACAATAAACATTAACAAACTAAATCAACAAAACTTTAGCAAACTAAATCAACAAACTATAACAAAGAGATTCAACGCTAAACTTAACGAATCATGGAATCTTTTCCTCGAAGGTACTTTTCATGCAACGCGCGCGTGTGTAGTATACGGACGTAGCACTAACACTAACGCATAGTATTGACACCTGCTAAATGGCGAGCGGGGGGTGTGGTGCGGCACGCAGGCGGGTGTGCTCCGCGCCCTCGCTCCTGTAACGTCCCCCTGACACCGTAAAACGGCTATTGCGTCGCCTCTTGGGGCTATCTTCAGAGGCGAGTAAAATATTGGCGCGCACTGCATTAAATTTGGTTTTTATTGGCAGTTTGATAACTAAAATTTAATTTTCAAAAACAGTTCGTCCTCAATGCCATCCGCTTCATGATAAGATTCGTAATACTTTTTTACAGCACACACTACAAAATTTTATTAATGTTGCTGTTAGCCTAATTTTGTCTCATTTATACACAAAAGAAATTATAAAATTTGGATAAGTCATTCCTAAAAAAATGCAAAAGTGTTAGTACTGAAAATTGAGCTTCCTTCAAAATCTTCATAGAAAACGACAATTTCATAGGTGACCTATTACTTTTAGCACCCGTTGGTACATGACCGAGAGAGACAGAACTGATAGGGTTGCCAGATGGTCGGGATTCGTCGGGATTGTCCCGACATTTCATAAGATGTCCAGAGTCCCGACAAAATACAAATTATCCCGACAAATAACAAATAACAACGATCGGCGGGCAAAAAAGTATTTTGTTGTAATTACTTTAATTTTAATAATAAAAAATATTTTTTTGATTCTTAATGTTTATTTGTCCCGACCATAATCCCATAATGCCGACTTTTTGAAATTTGCCCAGATATTTTGGTTTTACCATCTGGCAACACTAGAACCAGATGTTCTCTGACTGCTGTAGCCGTTAGAACTTTTTTCTGCTAACTCTGTTAACCTCCCCAGCCTGCCTGCAGCTACTCGCCCAGCACGCCACATTATTCCCGGAGTGTCTATCCCGCGATGCAGCACTCCGTGAACGCCTGTGGGCCAGTGGTTCGCCCGCCGCGTTAGTGAGCGTGTATCTAGCCGCCGCTACTGACCACAACGTACTTGTGAGTGTTTGGTTCCGTTTAACATGAAAACCCTTTCTCTAACTCTGACAAACAAAAACATAAAAACCCTTACACCAGTGACGTTGCTGTCCGTCACCAGTCTGTTTTATAAAAAATAAACTTTTAACAAAAAAATAGCAACCGACTTCAATATTAACAGCAGTCATTCATTAAAAAGTTAATAATAATTCTATAAAGACCGATGGTACCGAAGCAACACTTTTGCCGACTTCTTTCTTCCTGAAACGTTATGTTATCTAGAAGTCGGCGTTCTTATATCGGTTTTTATGTTGCTATATCGTAGGAAATACGCCGACTCTCAGATAACATAATGTTTCAGGAAGAAAGAAGTCGGCAAAAGTGTTGCTTCGGTACCATCGGTCTTTATAGAATTATTATTAACTTTTTAGTGAATGACTGCTGTTAATATTGAAGTCGGTTGCTATTTTTTGTTAAAAGTTTATTTTATTTCACATTTTTTAGTGTTGCTGGGTTAAATTGTAAAATATGGGTAGTTCTTGCAAACGTGGTTTTAATATGAAACGAAGTTCAAGTGAGTATAAGTAGCTATGTTTGAGTAGCTTCCTGCTATCAATCTCGAGTTATGTGCTGTCATTCGTTAAAGAGTTCTACGGTGATGAAGCCAAGATCGAAGGTCAGGTGGGTACACTGGCAATTTTCAAGCAATGCCCTGCAATGAGCACCATAACACAAACTGATTGCCGCAATCCAAAGTTATGTGCTGTCATCCGTTGAGAAGTTCTATGGTGATGAAGCCAGGATCGAAGGTCAGGTGGGTATTCTGGTAATCTCCAAGTAATACCCTTGAATTAGCACCCTAACGCAGTGATTGCCGCAATCTCGAGTTATGTGCTCTGATCCGTTGAGGAGTTCTATGGTGAATATGGTGATGAAGCCAGGATCGAAGGTCAGGTGGAAGAATTATGATTTTCAAGTAATACCTTGTAATCAGCACCCAGGTACAAAGCGATTACTTCAATTTCGAGAGGTATGCTGTCATTTTCTGAGGAGTTCCACTGCCTATCTCTGAAGACCTTCATCAGATCATGACCAAACCCAAAATGGGACCTACCTGGAAGTACACTCTTTCAAACAAAAAAAGAATTGTTCAAATCGGTTCAGAAATGACGGAGTTATGGAGTAACAACGCCAAAAAAAAAAAAAAAACATACAGTCGAATTGAGAACCGTCTCCTTTTTGAAGTCGGTTAAAAAGGCTGGCAATTTTATGACATAGTTTTCATTATTTTGGTATATAAATTAACCATTATTTTTTCATGATTTTTTAAAGAATTGTCCAATTTTAGACATTATACTGATTGTGATGTGTGATTGCTTGTAAAAAAAGTGGTCTGTCTCTGTCTGTCTACTCATCTGTCATCTAGCTGCCAAATTAGTCTAAAGCAAATTATTATAAATTTATCTTGATAGCAAAGGACACATTTCTTAAGTGACGTCACACGAAGGCAAATGGAAGTTGCAGCTTTTTCGTAAAAATATCCATCATCATGAGGTTTTTAGACCACAAGTTCTAAAACACTGCTTATAAAACCTAAATCTCGGAATGGTTTTCGGATTAACACACCTTAACATGATTTAAAATAAAAATAAGATTTTTAGCTATAAATAGTGTTTTATTCTAATTTTAAGTGGACAAAACTGAAAAATGTCTATATCTCGGAAACTACAAAACTTTGCATTATAGTAAATTCAGTCAAAAATATTCAAAATCACTTGAAAATATTTACATCGATGTCCTAAACACCCTGTATATTCAAATTTATGTTTCTTTAATATTTTTATAGTGTGTTTTATATAGAATTTTATTAATATTTTGCTTTGAAATTTGTATAAGTACTTAAATCTTTTCTTTTTTTTGCACATGTGCCCGTAAATGTTTCTTTTTTGTTGTTGTTTCCTCCAGGTTTTGCTGTAACAAATCTCTTTTTAGAAATAAGCGTGCCTATATGTACATATAATTCTATTGTTAATATAATCTGTTTCTACCGCGTAATACTGATTTTCATCAACATCAACTTGGGATTGAAATTTGACGTGCGTGCGACGACGCCCGCCTAACATGCCATCTCTTTTGCACGCACGTCAAATTTCAATCTCAAGTTGATGTTGATGAAAATCAGAACTACGCGGTAGACCCGTAGGTCCTCTTAAAAGGCCGTTTTGTATGAATCACATTATGATTCAGTTCTAATGCCGCCTCTTTTGCACGCGTGAAAAATCTCTGAGTCTATCCTACTTTCAAATCATTTTATGATTCACCGAAGTCGGCCTTTTTAGATCCCCAGTTCTGAATATTTCAGAGCATGGTAACAACGGAGGTCCTGCCACGAACCCAGTCTAAAGTGTCACTGGAGAAAAATGGCGCGTACCGCGTGCTGGCGGCCATCTTGGATAAATATCAACACAAGTTGCAGGACGTGAAACAGCTGTTCGAGAAGTAAGCATAATGACTATTGACTTAACCTTACAAAGTAGTTTTTTTACGTGAAAACGTCTTATACTATAAGACTTTTAGAACAGGATGTCAATTTGGGCAAACTTTTAAATAAATAGTCATGAAATGACATAATAAGAGTATTGCATCGGTTCTTTTATTTATTTTATTTGGCGTATACAATAATTTACAATCAGAAATATGACAATAGATAACACTGGTAAACAGTAGTTTTGTTTTATGACGTTTCATACTTGATTTTGTATGATTCTGCCACGCTGATCCCAAATCTGCTGTCAGTTTTTCTCTAGCAGCTCTAGTTTTTGAAATATTAACATATTACATTTTTAGCGAAAAATACTCGAATTATAAAATGAAAAAAATTGTTTCTCTAACCTTACATGAAAAAAACTTTCTTTTGTAAGATTTTCTCGCATGAATCGAAATTTCAGCCTTGTTTTGAATGCTCCAGCAGTAATCAGCCATCATATTTGCATTCCAACGACCCTGGTATCGCTTTTCCATCGTGCGAATGTCCTGATAAAAGCGTTTTCCTTGTTTTTCGCTTAAAACGCCTAAATTTTCTGGGAAGCGGTCTAATTGGCTGAAGAAAAAGTGCATCTTGATGCTCATGTTACATCCTAGTCTTTGAAAGTGCAACATGAGCTGCTCAATGTGTTGAATGTAGTCTGGAGACTTTTTATTTCCTAAGAAATTTTGCACAACCCAAACAAATTCAATCCATGTCTAGATTACTCTTTATCTGTCATACAGTCAGAAAAATTTTGATCCTTTATTAGTTCCCTGATTTGAGGACCGTCAAAAATACCAGCTTTTATTTTTTCTGTGCTCAATTTCAGGAATATTTTACTGATATATTTAAAACATTCCCCATCCTTGTTGAGAGCATTTACAAATTGTTTTATCAGACCTAATTTTATATGGGTAGGGGGTAATATAATGCGGTCTCTGGCTGCTAGAGGTACATTTATCACATTCATACTACCCGGCACTAAATCCACTCTCGAAGGCCAAACTTTTTTAGTCCAGTGTTCTGTTTTGGCTCGGCTACCCCACAAGCACATAAAACAGGGGTATTTGGTATATCCTCCTTGCTGACCCAAAAGAAAATTGACCATTTTAATATCAAAGCATATCAGCCAGTTATGTTCTAGGTATTTTATTTCCTCCATAACCAAGGGGATATTCCTCTTGAACTTTTGTTGAAATTTGGGATCCATGGCTTACTAAACACTTGTAATGGCGTCCCAAAGAAGTCCAATTAGGCCTTTTTTATAAAGTCAGACGCACTTAAACGACATTCTCGAAACATATATTCACCACAAACAGCACAAAAACTATTTGGATCGTTTAAGCAAGTTCTTCTTAATCTAGACATATCGATTTATTTATAAAATTTAAAAAAAATTTGCACTAAAAAAAATTATTAGTAAGTCGCGTAACGAAATTTTAAGAAGTACCTGTATCACAAAAACTAGAGCTGCTAGAAAAAAACTGAGGGTAGATATGAAATCAGCAAACCCATATTACTAAGAAACAGTTAAGAAACTTCATAAAACAAAAAAAAGTTAAATTTTGTTTACCAGTGTAATAATTACAAAGGTTAGGAGCTAGACTGTCACCCAAAACGCGCACGCACAGCATGCTAACTATTATTAAAAAGAAAATAACTGAATTAAAAGGAAAATTCTAATATTATTCCTGAAATACAGCATAGACAAAAAATATATATACGT
Source organism: Ypsolopha sequella (assembly GCA_934047225.1). Taxonomy (NCBI): domain Eukaryota; kingdom Metazoa; phylum Arthropoda; class Insecta; order Lepidoptera; family Ypsolophidae; genus Ypsolopha; species Ypsolopha sequella. The sequence goes on from OW204011.1 coordinate 7,412,557, forward strand.
ACATACACATATACACATACATAAGTACATCACTAACTTAAAAACAGTAAAATACTTAAAAACTATTTTATGAAATAAGCAGCTTGATTAAGCCTTCTGTGTGATAACAGGCCTGACATAATACCAGGACACTGAGATTTTTTTTTAAATGGCATTGTCCTGAGTCAGACCTTTTTCGCTGCCTCAACACAACATCTCTTGTTTTTATTGTTATTGTGTTACTGATCATTGTGTATGTTAGTGTTGTGTTTGTTAATTTTCTAATCTACTTTATTTTATTTTTACTTGTTATTGCAGCGAATAAATGACTACTTATTCTTATTTTCGCAACATTTTTTAAACTGAATAACTTAAAAATTCCTCTTAAAACTATAGACTCGTGCTGCAGGTCACATATACATAAGTTGATACAATACAAATACAAATACAAAATCTTTATTTATCATTCAAAGCGGTTTAACATAGCTGGGTTAGAGACTCTTTTTAAGTACGTAAATACTTGTATTAGGAGACCCCGCTCTTCCACACAGTTTTTTAGTTTTTATGTAAAGTTAACAATGGTACCGATTCGGTGAAGCACATCTTAACTTATTTGACAGGACTAAACCTAATTTACGCGTTCTGTCCTTGTCTTTTCGATAAAGACAAAAAAAGAGAGGACGCTTAAAATAAGGTTAGTCCTGTCAAATAAGTTAAGATGTGTTATGCCGAATCGATACCATTGACAAGTAAAGTAACTAAACTTATTCTATTACTTTGTAATAAATTAAAGTAACTTAACTTATTCTATTACTTTGTAGTGAGTGTGAGGGTGCGTATGTATGAGGGTGTGTGTGAGAGAGGGTGTGTGTGTTATTTACATGTATACTAATAACAATAAACGATAATTATTTAACTCTTTCCTTCTTTATATATACAAGGTGACTTTTTGATCATCGTCCAAATTCATGGTGGTGGCTTGATAAGTGATCAGTATTCATGGATCAATAACAATTTTTGAGAAATTCGTAAAATTAAATTTTGATTCTCCATAGTGATTCACTCGGGACTGGAAGAGAATTACTATGGGAAGTCGAAATTTCATTTTACGAATTTCACAGAAATTGTTATTGATCCAAGATACTGATCACTTATCAAGCCTCCAGTATGAATTTGGACGATGATCAAAAAGTCACCTTGTATATATAGAAAGAAGTCGATTGTGATAGTGATAGTGAAGTTGATAGTGATGTCATTGTACAGACGTGCGTCGACTCTGTGCACGAGCCTGGACTACAGCCTCCAGTCTAAACTAGACGCCGCGGAGGACGACAAGTGGCAGTTCGACCACGAGCTACTGACTCTCGTGCTGCAGGTCTGATATACAATAAGTTAATAGTGATGTCATTGTACAGACGTGCGTCGACTCTGTGCACGAGCCTGGACTACAGCCTCCAGTCTAAACTAGACGCCGCGGAGGACGACAAGTGGCAGTTCGACCACGAGCTACTGACTCTCGTGCTGCAGGTCTGATATACAATAAGTTAATAGTGATGTCATTGTACAGACGTGCGTCGACTCTGTGCACGAGCCTGGACTACAGCCTCCAGTCTAAACTAGACGCCGCGGAGGACGACAAGTGGCAGTTCGACCACGAGCTACTGACTCTCGAGCTGCAGGTCTGATATACAATAAGTTAATAGTGATGTCATTGTACAGACGTGCGTCGACTCTGTGCACGAGCCTGGACTACAGCCTCCAGTCTAAACTAGACGCCGCGGAGGACGACAAGTGGCAGTTCGACCACGAGCTACTGACTCTCGAGCTGCAGGTCTGATATACAATAAGTTAATAGTGATGTCATTGTACAGACGTGCGTCGACTCTGTGCACGAGCCTGGACTACAGCCTCCAGTCTAAACTAGACGCCGCGGAGGACGACAAGTGGCAGTTCGACCACGAGCTACTGACTCTCGTGCTGCAGGTCAGATATACAATAAGTTAATAGTGATGTCATTGTACAGACGTGCGTCGACTCTGTGCACGAGCCTGGACTACAGCCTCCAGTCTAAACTAGACGCCACGGAGGACGACAAGTGGCAGTTCGACCACGAGCTACTGACTCTCGTGCTGCAGGTCAGATATACAATAAGTTAATAGTGATGTCATTGTACAGACGTGCGTCGACTCTGTGCACGAGCCTGGACTACAGTCTCCAGTCTAAACTAGACGCCACGGAGGACGACAAGTGGCAGTTCGACCACGAGCTACTGACTCTCGTGCTGCAGGTCTGATATACAATAAGTTAATAGTGATGTCATTGTACAGACGTGCGTCGACTCTGTGCACGAGCCTGGACTACAGCCTCCAGTCTAAACTAGACGCCACGGAGGACGACAAGTGGCAGTTCGACCACGAGCTACTGACTCTCGTGCTGCAGGTCAGATATACAATAAGTTAATAGTGATGTCATTGTACAGACGTGCGTCGACTCTGTGCACGAGCCTGGACTACAGTCTCCAGTCTAAACTAGACGCCGCGGAAGACGACAAGTGGCAGTTCGACCACGAGCTACTGACTCTCGTGCTGCAGGTCAGATATACAATAAGTTAATAGTGATGTCATTGTACAGACGCGCGTCGACTCTGTGCACGAGCCTGGACTACAGCCTCCAGTCTAAACTAGACGCCGCGGAGGACGACAAGTGGCAGTTCGACCACGAGCTACTGACTCTCGTGCTGCAGGTCAGATATACAATAAGTTAATAGTGATGTCATTGTACAGACGTGCGTCGACTCTGTGCACGAGCCTGGACTACAGTCTCCAGTCTAAACTAGACGCCGCGGAGGACGACAAGTGGCAGTTCGACCACGAGCTACTGACTCTCGTGCTGCAGGTCTGATATACAATAAGTTAATAGTGATGTCATTGTACAGACGTGCGTCGACTCTGTGCACGAGCCTGGACTACAGCCTCCAGTCTAAACTAGACGCCGCGGAGGACGACAAGTGGCAGTTCGACCACGAGCTACTGACTCTCGTGCTGCAGGTCAGATATACAATAAGTTAATAGTGATGTCATTGTACAGACGTGCGTCGACTCTGTGCACGAGCCTGGACTACAGCCTCCAGTCTAAACTAGACGCCGCGGAGGACGACAAGTGGCAGTTCGACCACGAGCTACTGACTCTCGTGCTGCAGGTCTGATATACAATAAGTTAATAGTGATGTCATTGTACAGACGTGCGTCGACTCTGTGCACGAGCCTGGACTACAGTCTCCAGTCTAAACTAGACGCCGCGGAGGACGACAAGTGGCAGTTCGACCACGAGCTACTGACTCTCGTGCTGCAGGTCAGATATACAATAAGTTGATAGTGATGTCATTGTACAGACGCGCGTCGACTCTGTGCACGAGCCTGGACTACAGCCTCCAGTCTAAACTAGACGCCGCGGAAGACGACAAGTGGCAGTTCGACCACGAGCTACTGACTCTCGTGCTGCAGGTCAGATATACAATAAGTTAATAGTGATGTCATTGTACAGACGCGCGTCGACTCTGTGCACGAGCCTGGACTACAGCCTCCAGTCTAAACTAGACGCCGCGGAGGACGACAAGTGGCAGTTCGACCACGAGCTACTGACTCTCGTGCTGCAGGTCAGATATACAATAAGTTAATAGTGATGTCATTGTACAGACGTGCGTCGACTCTGTGCACGAGCCTGGACTACAGTCTCCAGTCTAAACTAGACGCCGCGGAGGACGACAAGTGGCAGTTCGACCACGAGCTACTGACTCTCGTGCTGCAGGTCAGATATACAATAAGTTGATAGTGATGTCATTGTACAGACGCGCGTCGACTCTGTGCACGAGCCTGGACTACAGCCTCCAGTCTAAACTAGACGCCGCGGAAGACGACAAGTGGCAGTTCGACCACGAGCTACTGACTCTCGTGCTGCAGGTCAGATATACAATAAGTTAATAGTGATGTCATTGTACAGACGCGCGTCGACTCTGTGCACGAGCCTGGACTACAGCCTCCAGTCTAAACTAGACGCCCCGGAGGACGACAAGTGGCAGTTCGACCACGAGCTACTGACTCTCGTGCTGCAGGTCAGATATACAATAAGTTAATAGTGATGTCATTGTACAGACGTGCGTCGACTCTGTGCACGAGCCTGGACTACAGTCTCCAGTCTAAACTAGACGCCGCGGAGGACGACAAGTGGCAGTTCGACCACGAGCTACTTACTCTCGTGCTGCAGGTCTGATATACAATAAGTTAATAGTGATGTCATTGTACAGACGTGCGTCGACTCTGTGCACGAGCCTGGACTACAGCCTCCAGTCTTAGCTAGACGCCGCGGAGGACGACAAGTGGCAGTTCGACCACGAGCTACTGACTCTCGTGCTGCAGGTCTGATATACAATAAGTTAATAGTGATGTCATTGTACAGACGTGCGTCGACTCTGTGCACGAGCCTGGACTACAGTCTCCAGTCTAAACTAGACGCCGCGGAGGACGACAAGTGGCAGTTCGACCACGAGCTACTTACTCTCGTGCTGCAGGTCTGATATACAATAAGTTAATAGTGATGTCATTGTACAGACGTGCGTCGACTCTGTGCACGAGCCTGGACTACAGCCTCCAGTCTTAGCTAGACGCCGCGGAGGACGACAAGTGGCAGTTCGACCACGAGCTACTGACTCTCGTGCTGCAGGTCTGATATACAATAAGTTAATAGTGATGTCATTGTACAGACGCGCATCGACTCTGTGCACGAGCCTGGACTACAGCCTTCAGTCTAAACTAGACGCCGCGGAGGACGACAAGTGGCAGTTCGACCACGAGCTACTGACTCTCGTGCTGCAGGTCTGATATACAATAAGTTAATAGTGATGTCATTGTACAGACGTGCGTCGACTCTGTACACGAGCCTGGGTCTCCAGTCTATACTAGACGCCGCGGAGAGAGAATATCAACATGATGCATAGACACACTTGCACTCGTTTCACAGTTTAAACATTTAAAGTGCATCTTGAAACTTGGATAACATCATGGTGTTATCCAAGTTTCACCAAGTGCCGACAATCGCAAGTATTAATGATATAGTTCAATATCAGTAGAGACAAGGTTTACGTGCTCCTGTTGCCAGGAACAGCCGGCCACCCATCCCCGTTTCCACCATATCATGGTATCAAAGGGGGAAGCCGGGGGAACTTGCCCGGAGTTCGGGCCTTTTTGCTTCTTGTGTCCGCCGACACCTCTTGAGTCCCCCTACACCGGATACTATTTTTGGCCCAAGTCCCAGCCACCCACGATAGGACCCAGATGTAAATTGCCACGAATCACCCAATCATGCCAAGCGTTGCTCAACCGCAGATCGTAACTGATCACACGGCCGCACTACAGGCCCCTATCTGCGTGCGTTAAACTAATGCTAGGGCTACACCTGTGTCTATGCCTATGCGTCTTAATTAAAGGGAGAAAAAGTGGGTCAATTACAGCGTTGCACTCTTCCCCGTGTTTCTTCTATTTTCGATGATCTTTTTGACATAAGCTACTGCATCAACCTTCCTTCAATACGCGCTATCGAGGGCCTAAACAGCAAAACCAAAGTGATCTTTTTGATGATAGGTTGATGGATGTTTATCGCGAATGCTTGGAGTTATACGAGAAGGATGCAAGAAAGAGTAGTGTAACCTAATTGTATTTGTTATTGTGTTATGAGCGTTTTTATCGTTTTTTTTTCATAGTTCTTTGCTTTCCTCCAGATGGCGCTGTCCATGTCACCATAGATAAAATGTGTTTCGTAGCAATCAATGTCAAAGTGGTTTTTCGTTTGTTTGGAATCGGTGCAAATTTTGTCTTTGATTCTGTTGCTAAAGAATACTTTGACGTAAGGAAAAACGCTTATTGTATTTTGAATTATTATAATGTTGTGTATGTACGTTATAATTTAATGTTAATTCAAATAATTGAAATGTATAGCGTATTAGCGTAATCTGTAAAGCTGTACTTTTATGTAAATAATAATAATAAATACATTTTGTAATCGCGTCATATTTATCTCTTAGTTTATTATGCTGCCATAATTAATTCCCGAGCATTGTATTTTATGTTTCATTTCAGGCATCCTGGTGTGTAGAGGCGAACGTGCCGGGCTGTGAGTCGGTGCTGCGTCGTGTGACGTCACTATACCATAGACTACCGACCTCTCATCGCAGGAACCTTGTCATACATACCGTGCTGTCGGCGAGTGACGTCTTAAGGAGGGTGAGTGGTTCAGTCGTTAATTTATACTGTAAGGTGTGACTCCTTGATGGAACTTCATTCTAACACTAATGTTGCGGACAACAAGCCTGAATAACCCGAAAGGAAGCTGGCCAGCGGACCGAGGGACGGAGCGACGAGGTAGAGCAAGAAGACAATATGTTGACTCGCGTCCAGGCTGGCCTACCTCAGGCGTCCTTCCTCTGGCCTCACCTCTCCGCGCTCCGTCGACATCGCGCCTACGTGCACTACACGACAGAGTGGTTTTATGATATAAATATAAGGCCCTATGTTTGTAAATTTATTCACTTCAGTTCACTTCACTACTTCACTTCTACTATTGTTTCTCTAAATAAAAGCTGGAAGTTTTGAATACTGGTTTTAATACAGTCCACTTCGGATCCTGACCTCAACAACTAATCAAAGTCTTCTTGTACGAGTTCCACTATTTTATTTCCTGGAATGTCAATTCCAATCAGCCCGACGATGTCAAATAGACGAAACTAGTCGCAATAATTAAGGAAATAAAATAGTGGAACTCGTACAAGAAGACTTTGATTAGAGTTGGTTCAATCCTAGCTGCTTGGGCTCGCAGCGTGCAGGTTTTAGTGGGCACGTTATTTTTTATTTTTTCAATTGATGTTGCTGTTAGCTTACTGTTGTCTCATTCATAAACAAAAATATATATAAAATTTGGATTTGTCATTCCTAAAAAAATGCAAAAATTTAAAAAATTAAGTTTCCTTCAAATTCTCCATACAAAACGCCAATTTCATTGTAAGGACCTAGTATTTGTATAAGTATGACTGTCTTGCAAAATTTTTCCTTCGCGTGCCAATATTTACTAACGAAATATATGGCGGGCCAAGTTATTGCATCTTTGGCTATATTATTTACTGAAATAAAAATATTGGTACCTATGTATTTTCTGAAACACTAATTTATTGTGCAATATTACAAAATAACAATTGAAATAAAGAAGAAATTGCAAATTGCAATTAAATTAAACTTTCAAGTTAGCTGCGAAATTTCTAACAATACGAAAACTTCACTTGTTTTTTGTTTGATGGTCGCGGGCCGGATTTCAACGCTTCGCGGGCCGGAGATGGCCCGCGGGCCGTAGTTTCCCCATCCCTGGCTTGCTGAACGGTGAGGGTAAACCTGCACGCCCTAAAAAGCGTGTATTTGTCACCGAAGCGCGGCGATAAGACTCCTATCACGTTGGGACGTTTAATTCGTCGGTGAAAAGAGAGTGTTTCGAGTGTTGACATATCCAGTAACAGTTCACATTTGGAAATACTCTAACATTCCATCGGGGGTATAGGTAGATACATACATAATGTATATTTACGATATAAGTTTTTTTTCAAGTAAAAACTTCTTTAGGTGCGTAGAGTGATTTTTGGTAGGGAAATATTTTCTCTGTTAGCGTCACCGACACGCAATGACGCGTTGCACTTGGCCAGCAGTGAAAAGTTTTCACTCTTGTTGGCGGTCCCCATGACTGCCTATGTTTTTTACACGACTGCCCAAAAATAAAATTTTTTTTATTCCGTCATATCTTCTGAATGCTTAAATAAATTTAGATGGATGAACTGTCATTAGAATCTCTATACCATTCTTTATTGTACACACACGGAAATATAAACATAAACAAAATTATAGTGAAATAAGATGCACATTGGCGAGCTTATCTCTAAACAGAGATTTCTGATAATAAAACCATCACAATAGCAAAAAGTAACATAAACGAAGTAATCATACACGTGTACACAGAGAAGAAGAACATACAAAATAAAAATTTATATCAATACTTACTATAAGTACAATATATAAAATATTATAAATATACATAGTGTGTAATTAACTGCATAAACATGAATATATATAATATCTATCTATTCAGATTCTTTTTCTGATCTATTCTTTCAGCTTCACTATCCGGATTGGTACTGGGTATAAAAAGCTTTGATTAATTTAGTGAAGATTCGTAACGCCCTTACTCGACTGATTCGAGAAATGGAACAGGTATTTCGTACTATGTATATGCAATTACCATCAGCGAAAGAGATAGATTGACGAAACAAGACTTTTGAGCGAGCAAGACAGGATATTGCTTGGTCGGCTCGGTTCGTTACAAAAGCCGAGAGAAAGCGAGCTGAGCCGAGCGGTAAAGCCGAGTGTTACTTGTGTCCTTTTGTGCAAATGGCGAAGTGTAAACCAAACAGAAAGTATTTAAAGGAAATTTTCTGGTTTCGGTGTACTTACGAGTGAAATTAATGCCATGAAATTTGTTTTTTGTCCTTCAGTGATTTTTACACCCGATAAATGCACACGAAGGCATATCTGCAGGTTTTTTCTAGATTTTATAGCATAAGTAAAGGTGTTTTCAAATACGTGCACACAAACGCCGCCTGAAATACTACTAAACCTGTATTTGTGGATCCAACCGCGTTGTAGTTATACCGCATCTTCACTAAATTAATCAAAGATAAAAAGTATTAAATAAAAATAAATATTAAAAAACATGACTGCCATAATTTCAATATGACCTTAGTAACGACACCCAGTACAGTTGGGGGACATACAAAACAACACGTATCCAATGTAGAGCTATCCCCTGACTGCACTGGGTGTCGTTACTAAGTTTATTTTGAAATTATGGCAGTCGTGTTTTTAATATTTTTTTCAATGCAAGTGCTCTTAAAGGCCCACTATTTAGCATCAAAACCGAACATAAAGTCGTTTTTTTTGCCTTAGGGCTTTATTATTATTATTTTATAATTTATTTACGAGAAGTTGGCTAACCTGCAATCTTTCCTGTGTACCATAAATGTTATACTTTTTTTTTTTCACTGTTTAACGGCTCTGGATACAGTCCTTTTCAGCCAATCATAATTTAAAGTTCATAATATTATATTTGTTTTATTTCCTCACACTATGCATTGAAAAACGTAGTATGATACATGGGCGTAAGAGCAATAAATTACTCGGTTACCTTTAAAACTACGCTACGCTCGTAAACTACTATTATTATTGTGTCAAATAATTATTGTGCTTTGATTATTGGGATTCACTAGAACACTCAGTTACTCAGTGCTCAGCTTCTTTCCACCTCAGCGCAATTGTTTTATATGCCTAAAACAATGTATGTGTATACACCTGAAAAAGTAAAACATGGAGATCTAGATTTAAGCAACAATAACCGCTAAATGTGCCCAAACCTATGTTTTAACACAATAAATTTCACTTCAAATTTCATTTCATTATTTTTGTAACATAATCTATGTTTACAGGGCATAGTAACCTACCTAATAAGCGAAAGCTGCACTTCTGACCCGGAATCGCCTACTGACAATAATATAAGGAAATACATACAAATATGGCGAGACCTGTTCGACTCACAAAACGGCAAGGATGTCGTGGTGTCGGAGAAGTGTAAACTGGTTTTTGAAGACTTTATCAATTACGTAATTTTTGTTCTGGACGCGTTTTTGGAAGAAAATCTGGATGTCGATTTGCAGGTTAGTTATTTTAACAATTCCATAAGAATAACGAATTCCATATCATGTACAGGTCCTCTAAAAAGGCCGTTTTGCATGAATCACATTATGATTCTGTTCTAATGCCATCTCTTTTGCACGCGTGAAAAAGCTCTGATTCTATCCTACTTTCAAATCATTTTATGATTCACACAAGTCGGCCTTTTTAGATCCGCTAAAGATATAATGCGCATTCAAATCCTCGGCAATCTACGTATTCTCGAAAACGAGCCGAATCGTAAATTGTAAGAGTATCTGAAAACTTGTTGAAGAAAAAATAAGAGACGAATAAGAGTCATTTTAGAACATGAATGAATGAATGAACGAAATTAACGGATCCCAGCGTGGCTTGACCAGACTCGATTAACGAATTAACCCAAGGATTTACACTAAAGTAGGGCCACTGAGTGATGGCACCTATGACAGCTGCATTTAGTGATGAGGTACATTTCAAATTTCGGTTAAAAATAAAAATCAAGTGTCAGTTTACTCAACATTAGACACGTCGTTCAACATTCAACATAATGATACAAAAGAAAAATGTGCCAAAACCAGTGGCGTAGCTATCGGAGGGCTAGGCGGTGTAGTGCTCCGGTGCCCCCAAGCTCAGGGGGCCCCTCAACACCCTCAGCGAAGTTGAATAGAGTTGTTAAAATATCTGAATCGAAAAAAGTATTTTACTATAATTTATTTTCGTTTAGTTGAACTTCGTCATTGTTTTGTTTTTAATTAAATATTATTGCGTAACTTGGCGACCTCAAACACGACCTATAAAAAACGAGAAACTTAAAAAAAAAAAAAAACTTTGTTCTTGACCAGAAAAATATTGAAAATAATGGGTTTTTGCCCCAAAATCAAGTACTTTTACAAAGCTTCGTTAAGTGACTTATGAACATTTAACAAGCAAAGTAAGCACATACACCACTTGGAAGTGTCATCAATATTCTAATTAATTAAAACAGAATAAAAAATAACAAGTAATCGAGGCACAACTAAGGTATTCGGAAATAATTATTATTTCCAACGCAAAGGGCGAGACTCGCTCAGCACAGTTCGAACGGCGTGGGGCAAAGCGTGACATTTAGATCTGACAGTCAAATATGCGCTTTATTGTCGCGATACGTCTCGCTTCGCATCGGATTTCGCGTCGTCCTGCACCGGGTTCTTAAGCGAGTGACGATATGACATACAGTAATACAATTTAAATAATGCTCGTAGAAATCTTCGCCACTCTTCGGCAAAGATCGTATTTCAGTATTCGTATTTCCGCTTTCTGTACAATTAATGACAGCGGTCGGTCACTTAAGTGCGCACCGAGCGTTTGCCTTTGTCTCTGTCTTTTTCTTTACGTGTAAATAGTAAAGAAAATAACCAAACTTTTGCACTTTTTCATTGTTTTTCGTTGTTATTTTCATTATATTGTTCTTAAATAAAAATCTATCGTGTACAAACGCTCCAGTCATCTATAAACTTTATTTTAGTAAATGAATCATTATATCAAATTACTTATTTATATGAAAAAGTATGGAAATAAAAGAAAAAATAACTCTACAAGAGGTAACTTTGCGAATTTATTCTATCGAGCCAACTTTATCAATACTTTTTTACTTTTTTGCCACATTATACTTACACAGTAATATTACACTATTGTTATTAAATTAAATAAAATAAGTAATATGCTCCATGTAAGACCACCTTTATCCATACTCATTACCTGTTTTATCATCACACGATGAGACACGCACACACACACCCTCACCCTCTCTCACACAAACACACCCTAATCACCCGATACTCAACAAACTCATAATAGCAACAAACCTTTGTATTATAAATTCGTCTTTTTTGCGAATAATTTATTAATTTAACCATATTATAATTGTTATGTTCCAATTTTTAATTAGTATGTTTTGTTTAGCATAGTGAAATCCGTTATTGGCACAATAAGATGAATATCATGTTCAAGTAATCTGAATGTACTTGCTGTGGATTTTTGTTTATGAATAAAATAAATAAATAATACCAATATATTTCCCTAGATTTTTATTTAATTGTTTACTACTTCAAACAAGGGTTATAAAAACGTGTTTGTATGTGTAAAAAGCTCGGTGCGCTCTTAAAGAAAGCCAAAATCATATCCATAATAGCGACGACACGACACATGTATTTTACTTTTAATTTCAAATAGATTGCAATTTATTTTTCTAGCAAACCAAACTCAAACTATCGAGCCTCCTATCGTTCTCGTCCTCAATACTGGAGCTAGCGGCCGCCCGCGACTTGGCCTGCGACTACGTCCCCTCCTTACTTCCCCTGCTGTTGGACGCGACACACAAGTTCGGTGTCGACGACAGCGCGGTCACGTTGGTCGCGAGACTAGTTGACATCTCTGAGGAGAACTGCTTGATCGAGGACGGCACACTTCATGAGGACCTAGTGGCCGGGTTGAGGGGGTTTTATGAGGTGAGATTTTTTATTACGATATATTATGATATATAAGGTCTTTCACTGTGACCCGAAACTTTTTTTAAGGATTGTCTAGTGTCCTTTTAACATTCATTTGCGATAGGTTATTTATATTTTGGTTAAAATAGACTTCGGGTTTATTATCCTATTTGTCTTAAACAATGATGCTGAACAACTATTTCAAAGAAACATACCATCTAAAATGCTTAGTTTCTATATATATATATAATTATATATATAATGTATATTATGATGTGTTGAGTGGGTAGGTTTCTGAATTGGAGTGTGGAGATGGGTGGATGATTATTTATCTTTGTTATTGATTGATTATTAATTTTTATATTTATTTATTTATATATATATACTTTTTATTTTTCATGATTATAATTTTTTTTTTCTTTTGTCTCTCATTTGTCTGTCAATCATTCACTTCATTTTATGACATTTTAAAATAATATATAAATTGTATCAAATTCCACTGAAGCCGACTATATGTCGAAATATATCTGGAAACTATTATTTTAATAAGTGTTTTTATATAAATATATAATATAAACTGAATAAAAAAAACAAATAAGTTATCTTCAATATTTAATATTTTAAAATGTTATGGTTTGTAGGATCTGCTGATAGACCGTTGTCGCGACGAGGCGTTACTCTGTGCGTCTTGCTTAGCGTTGATGGAAGCGCCGGCCGCCATCTTGAATGATCATCGGTGCGTCATGATGGCCGCTCAGGTTTGTTTCTTATTGTCAAATCAAATAATTTTTTTCCATATATGGTTACACCTTTCTGTTACAACGTGTAACAGAAATGTGTGACCATATTTATTGTTGGCACTTGGTGGACTTTATAAAACATTGTTTAAAAAAACACTTGTACTTATCTACATATTATAACTTTATTATGCCCGACCGGTTTCGCTATTTGTTTCATTTATTGCACGTCATTTTAGACATGGTTCTAGTATAAATTATTTCTTTGTTAGTTAGGATGTGTAAAAGGCCCTAGAAAATGCTTTACAGCGAAACCGGTCGGGCATAATAAAGTTATAATATGTGGATAAGTAGAAGTGTTTTTAAAACAACATATTTAAAGAGCTTATTCAGTCAATGGTATAGAACTACTTTTACTATGGAACAAACACTGTATATCGAAAAAAAAAATAATTGGCTGTTTCATAGAAAAATGCAATTAATGTATAGAAATATGTATAGAATTACGATCGTTCGATTCCCGATTATTCACCAATGTGTAAAATGACAACAGCTCTCAATGCATTCTTAGAGTCCGAACCGTCTGCTGACGTGTTCTTAGATAATAAAAGTAAATTAATTTGTAAGTTAGTTAGTTATTTTTTGGCTTAAAGTTATTTTTAATATAATGTTAATTTATATCCCGGTCACATTATCTCGAGACCTCGCTGGAATGCGAACCACCCGCCCCCGTTCTCCTTTCACCTCCCCGCGCTCTGTATCTGAGCGCCGACGCGACGTGACGTCATCGACACCAGGTCTCGAGATAATGTGACCGGGTTGTAAATACTATATCTTTTAAATATGCAAGAAAACAATTTTATTCCGTAATACTATTGTACAACCCGGTCACATTATCTCGAGACCTCGCTGGAATGCCGAACCACCCGCCCGTTCTCCTTTCACCTCCCCGCGCTCGCCACGGCGCGTCTATATCTGAGCGCCGATGCGACGTGACGTCATCGACGCCAGGTCTCGAGATAATGTGACCGGGTTGTAACACATTTATTTACATAACGTGACAGATGTCTCATTTGAAATTTGAAAAAGAATCGAGCATAGAGATCTATCAAAATCTAACAATTATTGTAATTGGGTTCACCCGTAATAATTATAAATAAATAAATGACACCACGTGTTTTTGTTTTTCAGGTAATATTCTCAAGGAACGACGTCGAACCGAAGACCCTTTCGAAAGCTTTGAGGAAGTTAGAAAATCTAATACAAAACGATACTAACATAGTCGACGAGGGTTTACTCTCGGACATCGTCACCAGAATAGAAAGAATCCGGACAAGAAAAGACTTCAAAGGGAAAGATGCCAAAATACTTCACAGAGATGTCCTCATGTTTTTGGGTAAATAACTTTTTACCTCTTTTTAGGGTTTCGTAGTCAACAACAAGGAACCCTTACAGTTTCGCTATGTCCGTCTGTCTGTCTGTCTTTTCGCGGCTTAGCTTAGCGACTATTAATATTAGAAAGCTGTAATTTGTCATGGATATACATATTTATCACGCCAATAAAGTGGTACAGTAAAATTTTGGAAAAGATTTTGTTTTAGGGTACCTCCCCTACACGTAAAGTGGGGATGATTTTTTTTTCTCCTCTATCCCCTAGTGTGGGGTGTCTTTGGGTAGGTCATTTAAAAATATGGGGGGTGTGAGAAGAAATATTAAACTTAAAGTAGTCACAATGTAATAGGTCCGTTTTGACATATGTCATCGCAACGTATCTATGGATGTGAACCATGCAAATCGGTAACTATGTCAACCGATTCTCACGAGAAATCGATTCAAAATATTATGAGTTTGTTATCGTTTGAAATATTTTCAAGTTTATTGGTTATAATTTCCAGAATAAACATAATTGCCAAAGTCAACGTGAAACAGTTCAAAAGTAAAGCCTAAAGTCGCAAGAAAAAAACACAAAAAACAAACGGGAGCACAACGACTTCCAATATGGTGATAGAAAGATATTTCGGGTGCTAAAACCAGCTTTTAATTTTTTTCTCTACGAAAAGAATCTGAAATGGAAATTCTTACGTGCCAGTAATATTTTGTAATGTTGTACTTCACTGACCTCAAATTAGATAGAGGTCTGAGCGTTGATAGATATAAAATACTGGCCAGTAAGAAAAATATGTAGGCTTCAAGATGAAAAAATTGCTCCATGCCTTATAAAAAAAAATACTGCCATATTTCTTACCAGCCAATCTGTCTATTGATAGGATGATTTATGGAAAACTGCCTGTAAACCAATTCACTAATAAAAAAAAATGGGACTTTTAACAATAAATGCATGTTTTTTATATATATATTTTTTGTTTTTGTAAACTATAAGCTTAAAAGCTAAGTGGTATGTAACATTATTTAGCACAATTATTATATTATATTTTTGGGTATACGCGACACCGTTACAAATACATGCAAATGTTCAAATCTAAAAAGTTTATATTTGCAAAAAAAAAGGAAATTTAAACTTAGCTTTTTGTGTACTGGTCTCACAAAAGCTAATTACAGATCATTACAATTATTTTACCAATATTAAAACAAGTTAATTATTTTCACGTGGAATCGAATTGAGTCCGTGAAGTTTGGCGATTATCTGGTTACAACACTATTATTAAGAAAAAATTTACTGAGAATGTAACTGTTTTTGAGACATTGTGTAGTAATTCAAAATTGCATTTTATTTTAGAATATGCGTGAAAATAGTACTTGAAATATGTTCCGTGATAATTAAAAAACGTTTATTTATTTTCTTTAAACCCAATAAGTTAATAATTATTTGTTAACCGTTTCATTTATTACATGTAAAGTTATATTCTATGGTCGTTCTTATCTGTCAAAACGGGCCTCTTATTTTGTGGCAACTGTAATAGTGTTAATTTTAGTTAAAGTCAAGTGTCCCCCCCCTGCCAGCGAAACGGTTGTATTTGGAGACGTGAAAAAAATCACGGCATTAGTATACATAACGAAATTAAAAAGAAAACTATCACAGCTAAGTAGGCTTTACAAGTTAATGAGTACAGATCGCGCCAAACTTTTAATGCCCTCTAAACACGGGACGATTCGCATCAGCAGGAACAAAATGTATGGGCCGTTCTTGGGAAGAGCAACTTCCGAGCGGACTAGAAGTGTGGCGCCATCTGTATTATTATAGATAATGGTACGGAACCCTTCGTGTGCGAGTCCGACTCGCACTTGGCCGGTTTTTACATACATTGTTTGTTTGTACACTAACATAGGAATAAGTAAATTGTTACTAACACTTTATGGATGTATGTATGTCCGAAATAAATGATTTATTATTATTATTATTTACTGCCTTTGTAGCCAAAGGTAGAGCTTTCTCCTGCTAATTTAGAGGTCGTGGGTTCAATTCCCGCGATGCACGTTAATTTATCTATTCCATCCTAGTTCGTCCACTGCTGGACATAAGCCTTTCCAGGACTTTGCCAATGCCGGCGGTCATCCTGGAAGAATTGCCCATACTCACACACGCTGGGCAGGCAGGTTGGTGAGCGCGGTGCCGGAACACTCGCACCAGTGACGCCAATGCAATGCACATAGATATAAATAATTAATGAATAAAATACATATTATAATTACACATACTGTTTTCTTTTTATGTATTCCTGATCTTTATTTCGGTTTGCTGGCAGAAATCTCTCATAGAGATAAGCTCGCCGCTGTACACAAATTTTAATGTTTACGTGTGTAATTAAATATTTTGTGTAAAATAAAGAATAATAAGTTTATTTAAGGCCGAATTTTCAATTGACAGATAAAATTTATTCCTATGAATAAACTACGTTGGTTTCGATATTTAAATCGATATAGTTTATTCCTAGGAATTTATAATTTTAAATAATAAACCCTAATTCCTAGGGTTTATTATTTGCAATGCCCTCAATGGGCCATGTTCGAAACTCTGTGATTAAGTAAGGCCTATACAACAACATGAGCAATAAAGATTTTAGATTTAAGGAATACATTTTATCTGGCAATTGAAAAATCGGCCCTTATTCTTGTTAACAGGAAAGTACGGGAGTAAAACGGACCTAAACAACAATGAAAATATGTTGATAACAAATTTGAAAGATGCCCTTAACTTGAATGTACTGAACCATAGCGATGGAAACAATTTGAAGGTAAGCTTGGTCTGTGAATTCGTTCACCTTGACAATATAATATATTAAGGCGATATGCGAAAAAAATACGGGTGTTTCTTTTCTGTGTATTTCATGAAATACACGGAAAATTTTAATAAATTTCTGGTATATGCATTTTGACTATATAATCTAGGGTTTTGAAATTGGAAAACATGTTTAGATAAATTTTCCTCGATAGAAATAATTGTTGAAATGAGGTCTTTAAACACACTTTTTCTCATCGTTTGACGAATAGGAACCATATACAGAACTCAAGCATATTTTATTAAACTGCTGCCGTTAATTCGAGAGAATGATGACAGATGGAGTGTGGCGATATCTCGAAAAAATACTACAACTCAACAAGAGCTTCTTCACGACAAAAATAAATAAAGGCACGTTAAAAAAATATCAACGGTACAACAAATGGGACGAAATAAATCCAAATCATGATTATTTAAACTTTTTTTATAAATAAAAACCCTGGAATAGAATATATATACGATCTTATTATTTGGTAAGGTATATCAGTTTTATAATATGACAACACTGCCTTACACCGCAGATATTATAAACCTTTTTCTGAAATGTCGATTCAAAAAGTCGAGGATTCATACTGCAGGCATTATGATTGCTGATTTGACAGAAATAATTTGACAGTATCGCTAATAGACAACTTTTCGCCAAAAATAATATTTTTTGCGCTTTTTTTTAACTTTTACGTAGAAATTGAGTCAGCTGATTCGTTAAGTTTTGTATTAGGAAGTGGAAAATATATACGACAAAAATACTTTTTATTTACAAATGGGACCTTTTAGGGATATACAATCTACCCTAAAATAATCATGATAAATATAAAATATTGAAATGCAAAACAGTAAAAAAAAGGTTTTATCCCCTGACATTTGCAAACGTCACCATTCTCTCGAATGAACGGCCGGAGTTTAGGTGTGTTTCAACAATATCTAGAGATTTCATATTTGAAATTTTACTTGCTATTTTAGTTTTTTTAATTTATTTTATATATTTATTTATTTATTTAATAACCAAAAAGAAATACATATTTTTCAATAATAAGGTGTATCAGAAACCTGTAAGGGTTTTTACGTACACCGTCATTCCCGTCTTATGCAAGCATATAGAAAATTAGATGTACAGGTAGTCTAAATAAATATTGATAATGCCTTATGATATCGAAATGCTTTGCGACAAATTCGTAAAATAATGGAATACACACAAACGTAACTAGGTAGGTATCTTTATAGATACTTACTTACTTATGACAATATTAGCAAACGTCCATTGTTGCTCTTTTTAACCATGGAGATGGAGATAACAAAAAAAAAAAAAGTTAAATAGCCGTTACAAACTTATCAATTGTCTTTCACACAAGAGCATAAGAACTATTTTAGTCCGTACATAACTCGATCTTAACTAGGAAGTGGACAAGTTAACACGAATATAGGATGATTTAATTAAATTACGTTATTATTTAGGGGAATAAGGTTAGGAGTAATAATATTGTTAACGTCGAGTTTTTAAATAAGAACATATGAAGTAGGATACATATATTATACATTTATACATACACACATATATTATATATACTTTATTATATACTTGCATTATATCCTTTATTTATACTGAAGTTGATAGGTTTTCTATAAAATACTTTTTTAATTTTTGTTTAATATTCGTTGTTTTCATTGATTCTCTTACGTCATAAGGCAAACTATTTATTAATTTAGGTATTATGTACGCGGAAGTTCTTTTTCCATAAAAGTTCCTCGCGGTAGGTATTTTTAGTTTTTTTTGAGTAATACTCCGTGTGCTTATTTTATGTTGTACGTGTTTTTGTACACTTAAATCAAAGAAGTGTTCTTTTAAATGTTCTAATTCAACTCTTATATGTACTGGTAATACTTGAAAGACTTTAAAAAGGCCGTTGGGGTCGTCGCGAAACCGTTCTTTTATTTTTACAGGAGCTATTAGTTTAAGTATTCGGAGCTGTAGTGAATAGATTTTATTTAAATATGTAATGAATGTTGAAAAATATAAAACCAACTTTTTTCCCTTTTGCCCTGAATCCGCCCCTCTCGCACTGCGCGATTTTTCGCTTGGAGTGACAGTGACAAAAATAAAATTCGCATAGTCTCTTAACGATTGTATTTTGTATCTCTTTATTCAATTAAAGTATAGGCTTACTTTTTACATTTAGTTTTTGTAACTAATATTACGAAAAAAGACATGGTCTTGCTAAGTTTCTTGCCCTTCTTCTTACTAAGACTAATCTAATGGGCAGAATTAGGCGTATATTTATTATATGTGTTGCATATATTTGTAATATTATTTATTCCTTATTCCTATATTTTATTCAAGTGTATTTTTTTTATTAAATTTAAGTAAACCCAACCTTTATTATTCCCCTGCGTATTTCCCCACATTATTATTTATTACATAAAACTATTACCTATACTCATAGATTATTTAATTACTTATATTACATTAAAACCGACCTGTAATAAGTGTATCTGTTATACCTACATTACATAAATAAATGTATTTCATATTTCATTTCCGACTCAATGTACAGCGCCATATACAGGGTGTTAAAAGAATGCGACCTTTAAATGAAACCATATAATTAAGTGATCATACAGAACAACTCTCTGAAAAAAAAATACACGCGCAAAACACCAGAGAAGAAGATATTGAACTTAAACTGTAACTTAAAGACTTTATCTCGCAGGAGGAAGGTTTGATTCTAAATTCTAAATTCGTAGCGGGGGTGATGACTCCTGCGGGTCTACCGCGTAGTTCTGATTTTCATCAACATCAACTTGAGATTGAAATTAGACGTGCGTGCGACGACGCCCGCCTAACATGTCATCTCTTTCGCACGCACGTCAAATTTCAATCTCAAGTTGATGAAAATCAGAATTACGCGGTAGACCCACTGCACTGATGCTCCGCAATCGTGAATATTGTGCACTTCCCCCCGGTCAGTCAGCCCAGCCAGGACAGCTCCTTAAAGTAGAGCCGAACAGCTTCAGCATTCTGACACAAACTGGTCCAGTGAAGGGAAGTTTGAGCTCGTCGTGATCCCTGCTTTTAGTCTCATGTCTTCGGTTGCAGAGCAGTGGAGTAGCACATGTTCCACTGAATCGTCCTCTAGAAGGCATCCTCTGCATAGAGGAAGGTGTTTCATGGACGATGCCGCCTTAAAAAACGTCCGTATGTCGTTGTGTTAAGGTTCACCCATTTTTGTTTGATACTGAAATATTTCCTAAACTAATGGTTCCCGCGGTATGTTTGTTGAGAAAAGTGGTTCAGTATGATCAGTAGAATATGTGCTTTAATTTAAAGGTAGCAGTCTTTTTACACCAGTTATTAACGTCGACAAGATTCGCGGCTGTCCAGTTTCAAAACCTTGTTGCTTGCATGTGGCGATCTCAGATAGCTCCGCCTTTTATTTTGTTGACCAATGAAATTTATGAGAGACACTTTTTATGGCATTTTCGGGTCCATCAGGCTTCAATAGTCACTTGTTGGTTGTTGTGTGAATGACTGTTGGCAGGCAAAAACTCACAAGGCGGGGCTAGCGGAAGATACCGCGGACCACTGTACACAAAACTAGCTCTTAAGGTGGACAGTCGGGAATCTTGTCGACTGTACGTTTACAACGCCATATATACGCCATTTATTAATGCAACCAAATTAGAGGTTTGATAAGTTATCAGTATCATGGATTAACACACCTTAACCAGAGAATATAAAGTATTACTACGTAAAGAAGCGACACTCACCTCCCCGCGCGAATTTATTGTCCCCCGCAATTCCCCCGCAAGTTAGTGGCAAATCTGGAGGCAGGCAGAGCTCGAGTACCACTCGTTCGCTGCGCGCGTGTTTTGTTTTGTTTTATTACGATACTGATTTTTAATTAATATGGTTCGTTTTTGTGGTGTTTATGGATGCATTGAAAACGGAACAAAAAATAAGGAACGGAGATTTTTTAAATTTCCTACCGATGAACTAAAGCAAGGCATTTTCTTTTATGTATTGGTTTAAGACGTTAACTGCAACTCTCAAACAGTCGGTAAGAATTTCAACATTAAGTTGAAATTTTAAAAATCGAATGTTTTTGTGTCACCGTTCGAGCTGAGCAAATTTCAACATGTCCTAAAAATGTGTATTTGTGCCCAAAGTACGGCGATATAGGGCTCACCACCCATCACGTTGGGACGTAATATTTGTAGGTGAAACACGGGTGTACCGAGTATGGACTGTGACTTGCATTTTAAAGTTCACACTTGGAACACCTCTAACACCCCTCGAGCATTTGATTCTGGTCGTGACGATGTATATATTTTTAATACAAAAATAATCCTTGGGGAACCAAAACTACGACCTAGGGATTAACCACGCTAAAATTTAGGAAGAGAATCATATAAGTTGCTGAATTATAATGTTGTCCCTCTCGATCGACGACGCTCACACGCTTGCTGCCAGCCCTAGACTAGCTCACGCACACACACAAGCGTGTGCGGACAAGCCAGTGCGCGCGTGAGAGTGTAGGTAAATAACTTGAGCACTCAGTATGAAGTGTCGGGGTTGTGCCTTAACATAATTTAATCTATGCCAATTTGCTTTCCAGATGAATCTAGACCGAGTGCTAGATCTGTCGCTGTTGTACGAAGATCCTAAAGCATTGCACTCCTTACTTCTTATCCTGTGCACTAATTGTAAGTATTGTATGAGAATGCCGGCAAAATATATTGTATACTTTAAGGGTTCCGTACCCCAAGGGTACCAAACGGAACCCTGTTACTAAGCCTCCGCTGTCCGTCTGTCACAGGGGTGTACAGCTTCAGCTGTAATAGATAGCCATTTAAAATATTCACAGAATATATGTTACTATGGCCTCTACCACGGCAAATAATAAAAACAAAAATAAATAGTTTATGCTACAAGGGCGAAAAGGAATAAATTACGAGGACGATTTAAAACACGGTAATCGAGTAATTTATTGCTCTAAAGCCCATGTATCATACCACGTTTTTCAATGCATAGTGTGAGGAAATAAAACAAATATAATCTTGTGAACTTTAAATTATGATTGGCTCAAAAGTACTGTATCCAGAGCCGTTAAACAGTGGAAAAAAAATATAAAATTTATGGTACACAGGAAAGGTTGCAGGTTAGCCAACTTCTCGTAAATAAAAAAATAATAAAGCCCTAGGGCAAAATAATCGACTTTTTGTTCGGTTTTGATGCATAAAAAGTGGGCCTTTACGAGCACTTGCATTGAAAAAATTATATATGAACTAATGCGCTCCTGGTACTTTATCAGTCTTAGAAGAAATCTTTTTTCCGCGCTTTCCACTTTCAATCAACACCATTTTGTCAGCCTTATTTAGAGACGATCCACCATGAAAACTTTAATGTAGCGATGTACATGGATTTAACTAAACGTCTAAACTAATTTCGCGGCAACAAATTACATATCTCGATTTTTTTCCGCTAGCTGGAGGTTTCATTTACCGAGTAATTTTCACGAGAATAAAAGCGGAACAAAGAGTGCTATTTTTTGGTGGAACTGTGTAAACATGTACTACTGTCATTCTGCTGACAGCAACGAGTTACCCCTCGGCCATAGCTTCATGCTTCGAGAGGCGCGCCAAGCGGTTCTTCTTGCGACGGCGCCGGCGGAGAGACCAAGTGTATGAAGTTGTATAGGGCCGGCCATGGGTCGCATCTCGCGCGTCTTGTCCGGCTTCGAGTGACTTACACCCTCCCGACGGATGTGTGCGGGGCGGCGGGGAGCCGCGCCAGTGATCGAACGCATAGGAAGAACCTAGTGTCGAGCGCTTTGAGCGAGCGAGCGCGCTATACATCCGATGCGGTGGAAGGCGCCGACGGGTGTCCTGGCAAGGTAAAGCCCGTCGCAAAAACCGCCTGGAAGCGCAGCAAGAAGCGCCGCCAGAAGCCTGAAGCTGTGGCCGACCGGTTAGAGCACTGTGGGCTCGCGGGAGCGGAGAGTGGCGGCGCGCCTCGGTCGTGACACTGGGCACGTGCAGCAGGTGGTGTTGACGCGCGCGCGCATAGTTGTCCGGCGCGAATAATGACGTTACAACGTTCACGAGCTGCGGGCAGTCTGAGTTCCCGCGCAGCATGCGACATACCATAATGAGGGGTTTTCAAAGTCAAATTAAAAAAGAAATAGTAGTACCGAACGACTCGATAGATGGTGCAGCTTGTACTAAAAGTGTCAATAAATGTGTTTCTGGCAACATTAGATTCATGTATTATTGCTAAGATCTATTGTTCTTTCCATAGTGAATTATTAGGGAAACTGTGTATTCCTATATTTTTACAATTAGCCACAACGCATGGGCTGACCATGTTGAAAGTTGAATGAAACACCAAGTAGAAAACAACGCCATATATACACAACAAAATAAGAATATTTTTATGAAGGGTGTTGTTGGATTTGACACTTGACTTAAATTTTTTAGCCCACAAAATATTGCTGCCCACAGATTAAAAAATAATCTTTGATTTTTGACACTTGAAAGCAGGGTAACGCCATCTATTTTTACCCCTGAAAGCTTGATCAAGGTCAGTCAGGAAAATCGCTCATTAGCAGCTCAACATTACGCCTAAAGAGTTAAACCCAAGTGTACCTAAAAGAAAATGGGTAGGGTAAATGAAAGGATAATATCCATATTTACGCTTGTACCATATATCGAAGAAACGCTTTTTAGGGTTCCGTACCCAAAAGGTAACCAACGGCACCCTATTACTAAGACTCCGCTGTCCGTCTGTCACCAGGCTGCATCTCATGAACCGTGATAGTTAGACGGTTGAAATTTTCACAGATGATGTATTTCTGTTGCCGCTATAACAACAAATACTAAAAAACAGAATAAAATAAATACTTAAGGGGGCTCCCATACAACAGACATATTTTCTTTGCCGTGTTTATAGATAATGGTACGGAACCCTTCGTGCGCGAACTCGCACTTAGCCGGTTTTTGAACTTTTTCTATCAAGAGATTGTACAGTACTGGGCCATTTGAAGGTCGCATCGTGCTTTAAAAAGAGATACTCGGCTAGCTTCGGCTACCTTCGGCTTTGTAGAGCGTCATCTCTGTCACACGAAACACACGACTGACAAGTCAGCGACTAAACGACCGGGTTGACAAGTGTGACAGAGATGACGCTCTACAAAGCCGAAGGTAGCCGAAGCTAGCCGAGTATCTCTTTTTAAAGCGCGATGCGACCTTCAAATGGCCTGTTACTCTATGTCTGTTCGTGTGGGTTTCAAACAATAGCACTCGCTTCAATTTTATTTCTTACAATGTGTTCCAGTGTCAGATAGGCGTGAGCCGCGGGAGCCACAGCAGCGCGCTCTGACAGCTGTCATCCACAAGCTGTCCCGCTGTCATGCGCGCGGTGACGCTGTCAACGTTGATTGTCTGTCGCGTGCTGTCATGTTCTGTGACAGCGACGAGTGCGTGCGCTGTTTTGTTGAGGTTATTTTTTTTTAAATTCACAATGGTTTTTATCCAAAAAGCGTATGACCATACCGGGACGTTAACTTCCTGTAACAAGACTGATTTATTTCAAGATTATGTAATGGGGTCTACTTTTATAAAGGCCACAAATTGGCGCCACTGGCACGGAAGGTATATGTCAAAGGTTTGTTAGGTTAGATTTACATAGAAGTTCGATTTTTTGTTTTGCTTATCCATATAATATTTAAAAAAAAATCCTTCTTAAATGCGAATGAACAATGCCGCAATGATGTGCAGTTCGGTTATGTTCGAAAATGAAAGGAGGACATAAGTTTTGTTTTAGCCCCTCTTTTCTTTAGCTCTAATCTTAATTCATTTACTTTCATTGCACCGTATCTTGAATAATAAACCTGAAACTATGAATTTATCTCGACTAATACACAAATAACTAATAAAAAGCCATAGCTTTCGCCGTTTCGCGGACATTTGACGTTTCTCTATACCTGCTGTCTCAGTGGCGCCACCTGACGTCGATGGTAGCCCTCATTCGCTTCCCCATAACATCAGAGACTGTCCTACACTCGGTATTTTTAAAAACAGAGTGAAAGAGTACTACCTTTCAACTCCATGAGTATCTGTAGATAGCACAATATTTATTTTAACTATTGTTATGTATTTTTATCTTATTTTTTGTAAATATTATGTACAAGGTGACTTTTTGATCATCGTCCAAATTCATACTGGAGGCTTGATAAGTGATCAGTATCTTGGATCAGTAACAATTTTTGTGAAATTCGTAAAATGAAATTTCGGCTTCCCATATAAATTCAGTTCCAGTCCCGAGTGAAACACTATGGGGAGTCGAAATTTCATTTTACGAATTTCACCAAAATTTCTATTGATCCATGATACTGATCACTTACCAAGCCACCAGTATGAATTTGGACGATGATCAAAAAGTCACCTTGTATATAAGTAAATATGTTTATTGTTTAAATAGTTACTTCATTATTATTTATGTGGGTATATTGTTGTTATTTATAATCATAGGGTGTAAGTATATTAACATATTTAGTGTACACGTATGTATGTCTACTTTTTATTATTACTTCTCTTTTTCAATCCGGGTTTGCTGGAAGAAATATCTTTTTAGAGATAAGCTCGCGTATGTGCATGATATATCTAAGAATTTTGTAAAAATAATATGTTTCTTTTGTGTACAGTGGAGACCACATCAAGCTATACACTTGCAGTACGACATTAGCCCCTACAGAGAAGAATATAAGATAGGTACAAAGTCCAATGTGTCTTACTTGATGCGGTCTCCACTGTGCAATAAAGAATATGAATTATAGCCCAAAATCCCACCGTATAATTCTGCATCTGTCTGTTTTTTAATCGTGATGTGGTTTAAATGAAAGATTATGGGGTCATTTTTTTTTGTAATTTTTATGGCCTGGTTGCAAAGACCTTTAAGCCATGTCTTCATTTATTGTGTGTCTTTATGTTATATCCTCTGAGGATCATCTGAAGGGTCTGTCCTGTGGTAGTCGCTGTCCTGTCATGTCAGTCAGTTCGTGCTAAAGTGATAGACCCATAGCACAAACACAATGTAGGGTTAGAAAAAAAAATACGAAAAGTCACAGCCTGCACATTTGTTCCATTGAACAACACACTATACTGGTTACAGAAATTTTAATTCACAATATTCTTTCACTATTTGTACGGACTTTGTCCACACATTTAGATTATCTATTATTTATTAACATTTCTTAAAAATTATTTCCTATTGACATAGTTTACTTAAGTCAAGGTTGCTAACACAGCGCCCACAAGTATTTAGGACAAGTTAGTGCCTTCCGGATGACGATATGACTGCGAGCGACACATTGTTAAGCCTAAAGAATTGTAGAAAAGTGAGTTGGTTTAGTGCCTCTCATCAACATTAACATTATTTATAACATAACATTTTATATTCCTTTTTCTCTTGCAATAACAGTGTAACATTTATATTTAATTAATTAAACATTATTAACATAACAATTAACAATTCATTTCCACTATTATCCTGCCAAGGCAAACTGGACTCCTCGTGGTATCGGTCGGTCGTCGCGTTCGGATCACGAGTACCTTCTGTAAGGGATAACTAGTCCGATATTAGTCCCTACCCTTACATTATTGTTGATCAAAATACTGTGTGGGAGCGTATTCGTTGATTTTGCTCGTCTATAGGGGATGGGACCGCCGATGCCAAATAAAATTCGGGATAACACGATGCAGGTTTATTGTACACCATTCGATCAAGGAAGGAAGTAAGAAGCGACGGTTCACAGGAAATTATACAAAAACATTGCCATAGAGAAAAATTACCATTTCGTTGTTGCTATAATATGCAACAAATACCCAAAACGCAATATTATTTCAACAAAACAAAAAAACGACGCCATCACAGAGGAATTCATTTTGTATGGCGGAATCTCCTTACTTACAGCTTTTAACCCGTACACTTTATCCACAGTACATAACAACGGAGAAGTCGCCCGGCGTCCGGAAGATATTGTCCAACGTGCTGGAGGCACTACTGTTGAAGGACCCGCATTCTGACGTCACAGAGAACTTGCTAAGAGTGGTCTTGGAGCACTGTTCGCTCATGATGGAGAGTCGTAATTGTGAGTCCATCCATCCATCAGCCTAGTTCGTCCACTGCTGGACATAAGCCTTTCCAGGACTTTGCCACACCCTGCGGTCATCCTGGAAGAATTGCCCATACTCACACTCGCTGGGCAGGCGGGTTGGTGAGCGCGGTGCCGGAACCCTCGCACCTGTGACGCCGCTGGCCGTCACCAGTCTGTTCCATATAAGGCCCGGCTATTAACGATGGATATACCGCCATCCATCGGTCCCAGGCATGGTGGGCCTCCTGGTTTTTTGCCTGTGAGCTTACTCTCCCCCGAATTACTTCGAGGGGGTCTCCAAGTAAGATGGTGGTACCTCCACAGTCGAGCCCGCAATCAGCTCTACCACCTGTCTTTTTTATATTGACCTAAAATGAGGCAGATAAATAATTATAGAATTAAATGAGACTTGAGGATAATTCATTATTTATATAAAAACGGCTCACCTCAATACGTGTTATGATCGGGAAAGCCGACCAGTTTCAGCAGATTTAGACTGCCTTCATCTGGGCGAGTGAAGACGTTAACGCGACGACGTTACGCCTCATACTGCGGGCTCCGGCCCGTGGGGCTCGGGATGACATCGATGCAGATGGTATTGGTGGTCGGACCAGTAGGGCGTCCGCACAATTAGTTACTTCAAGGCTTGCGTTATTAATTACCGGAGTGTCACCAAACAACGATAAACATGCGGAACTTATAGTATATTATAGATGAAGGCAGTCTAAATCTGCTGAAACTGGTCGGCTTTCCCGATCAATAACACGTATTGAGGTGATCCGTGTTGTATCCTTTACAACAAAAGCAAAGTAAGAAGCCCGAGGATAATGCTAATTAATTAATAACACTTGCTTAGGCTTCACAAACCATTTATTTATAATTTTATATCTTAGACATCTGTCTGACAACACAACGCTGAATGCAAAGGGGCGAGGGGGGACAGCGTTGCCATATATATAGAATATAAATTACCACAAAGGCGTAATGTTGCCACAATCCGTTTTTATATAAATCAGATAAATAATTGTTGGTGGTTGGTCAGCTTTGGTAGGTAGCAGGTCCCACCATCTCAAATACTCGCAAACCCCACAGTAGTTATGGGTAGAGTAATAGGACAGCTCTCAAACAGGCACAACCTGGTAGCCCACCATGCCTGGGACCGATTGATGGCGGTATATCCATCCACAATTGCTGGCCTTTTTATAAAACAAACTAGTTATTGATACCGGCGTCACCGGTGTGGGGATTTCTTCTGACCAGTTTGGGCATTTCTTCCAGGAAGTCTAGCTAGCATACCAGACCGTATCGAGCTTTTTGAGATTTAGGTATAATAAGGCGTATTTTAGAACCTGTGATCTAAAAAACCTCAAGATGGATATTTTTACGAACAAGCTGCAACTTCCATTTGCCTTCGTGTGACGTCACTTGAGAAATGGCTGTTTAGTGTTAGTTTATGTGTCCTTTGCTATCAAGATAAATTTATAATAATTTGCTTCCGACTAATTTGACAGCTGGATGACAGATGAGTAGACAGACAGAGACAGACCACTTTTTTTATAAGCAATCACACATCACAATCAGTGTAATGTCTAAAATTCTCAAGTGACGTCATATCGGACAATTGTTTAAAAAAATATAGGTTAAATTATATACCAAAATAATGAAAACTATGCCCTACAATGATGTAAACTCTCTGAAAAAAAAAATGAAAAAAAAAACAACATTATATCATTGCAGTATAGAAACGCAGAAAGAAAAGTAAATCTGGATGTGAGGAGCTCTGAACCGAGATGCTCCTCACATCCAGATTTACTTTTCTTTCTGCGTTTCTATACTGCAATGATATAATGTTAATTTATATCTCCTTGCGATGGATAAATTGCCAAGTTTTCAAACATAGAAATTTATTTCTGTCATAGTTTTGAAAAAAAATCTTTTAAAAATTAAGCCAAGGGAATTCTTCGACATGCCGACGAAATTAACATAACACACGCAGTAAAATAAATTAATATTATCATATTTCATTTTTTATTTCAGCTGTTACTAAAAGAGCCGGTTTAGACATCATAGATACAGTAATAGCCGCTCTTAAAGAAAACAGCGCTTTAACCATACAAGTAGTTCCAAATCTCCTGCAATCTATCCTGAAAACTAACGAAAAAGACTTCGAAAGAGCGTACCAGACGACTTCGAACTATTTCCTACAGAAAATGGCTATATTCCAGAGGGAAGCTTTGGAAAAATCAGCGAAGGGTTTACTTGATACTGTATCAAGAGTAACATATGACGAGATAAACATGAAAGGTGCTATAAAGGAATCTATGGTTACTTTGAAAGGCATTTGGGATTTTCTGAAGCTGGATAATGAGCAGTTTTTTGACGTTTTCGTGCAAGTTTTCGGGGATAATGATAATGAGCATGTAAATACTAAATATTTGTTAGTATTGTGTGAAGCTAAACAAGCTTTTAGTTTTGATATGGCTCTATGTAGTAAGATCTTAAGTTTGAAAGAATTCAAAATGATAAAGATTTTAAAAGAGTTGTTAGACGAATCTAAAACGGAGAACAGTTTGATATGTTTCTATTTGGAAGTGATCTACGAAACGCTGTGTCAGTTTGCTGATGTACTTCTGGAAATAAAATACCTGGTAAGTTTAATAAATACTAGATATTTACATATGAAATTGTGTGGACGAACACCGCGTTCCGCATGACGCTAATAGTGCCAACACTACCATCAAACTTCTCAGGCCCATCAAGTCATTCCGAATGGACAATGGCGTCCATCACTGCTCAAACTTATGATCCATTCGGAACGCATTTGAACGCGACATGGACGTTGAAAGCGACATGAATTTGTTTTATGTTACGTGAATACAAAGGGTATACTACTTTACTAGGTCCAAGAAGTGATTTCCTCTAACTTCAACCTTTGAATCATGGTTTAATAATAAACTCTTATGCTCCGAATAAATTATTTTTAAAATTGCCGCCAGCCGGCTGTCACTTTTCATAGATCGCCCACAGTGCAAACGCTCTAAAGCATGGACGATGATAGCACAACATGGCGTCGTTCATGATGTCATCTATGACGTCATAGCGGCCATTGTAGGGCTATCGTTATCGCGCTAAAACTGACTCGGAATGGCCGTTGACGCGATAAAATCGATTATGTCGTCATTCGGAACGCGGTGGAAAACAGGCTGATGGATGGAGTCGTATTGTTTCTTTGAAAATATTGTTCGCCATAATCGGTATGTGGTTTAATTGAGTTTAAAAAGAAAGTAATGATGACGTAAAGTTACACATCTGTCTCCCAGTCTGTCCATCAGCTACGATCCGGTCACACCTCTTTCGCCTCTTCCACATCCATCAATCTAATCGGACAAGATCATCTATTCCAGGTGCTTTTTTCCCCGTCTCCAGTATGTCGCTAATTTGGTCGACATACGTCCTTCTAAAGTGGTCCGGTCGAGCTTTTCCTTCCACTTGTGCAACATATAAAAGTGATGTTCATAGATTTTAATATTTTTTTTGTTTTTTACAGATAACAATTGAGTATTTGAACGCAGCTATAACGCAAACAACACCAAAGTGCGTCAAAAAACTGCACAAACCTATCGATGAATGCATGAACAAGTTTCAAACTATTTGGAAGAACACTCCTCAAGCCATAACGAACAGTTTCAACTCTTGGTGCAAGAAGCAACCGTTTATAAAGATAACTAAATGTATAGAGAAGAAAATCTTCCGATACGATCACGCCTTGGTCTTATACGCGATAAAAAAGATGCTAAAAATCGTAAAATCGAAAAACATACGCCAAAACCTTCCTGAAATTTCGGACTACATAACGAAATGGCCGAGAATTTTACTGAACTTATACGGTTCGAATTACGACGCGGATTCTCTAAAAACCAATATGGCGTATTTGACAGATGTTTTGGCTGTAACTTTGTACTTTTTAAACGAGGACGAAGTCAAAGGAGTCGTTCTAGAATGCCACGACCTTTATGGTGTTACGAATGAGAAAATCGGCTTGAAATTCTGTCGGACGTTTATGAATGCTTTCGCGCCGTACTTTTTGGAAAAACAAACTTTATTGCAAAAGGATTTTGAGCCATGTTGTGGTCTTGTTCATGACGTAATAAAGTATTATGGAAGACAAAGCTGTGATGAGAAAACATGCAAATCTATCATGGATTTGGTTGATAAGGTAATATTTATATTAAAGTAGCGCCATAGAGTGATGGCACCTATGACAGATGCGTTTAGTGATGGGGTACATTTAAAATTTCGGTTAATAATAAAAATCAAGTGTGAGTTTACTCAACATTAGACACGTCATACAACATTCAACATAATAATACAAAAGGCAAATTTGCAACATTTGCTTACAAAGTAGGCATAAAATCTACAAAATGATTGGTTCACAATTATTTGGGAAATAACCCTTTATTTAAAGATTACGATTCAGCCATTAACACTCTCCGTTGAGTTGCCTTAAATTGTCGACCAATTGAGTTTAAAAACGTAAGAAACTTTTGCTATACTCTTCGTTTCTATAACAAGTCTATTGCAAAATAACGGCAACATGAAAATCGAAAAATAATAACCGAAACGGGTAGTACATCACTATCAACAATAAAGTATTACATTGTTTTATTGACACTTACGTTTGGAACAATAGTATCATGATATCTATGGCACTTACTCATAAATAAATACGAAACTTGGTAGGCATTTACACATCATAGTTGCCATCACTAGATGGCGCTACTATAAGATTCATTAGAGTATTATTGTAGCAGATTCTGAAGGCTTTAATTTTAGTTTTAGTGCTGTCAATCATGAAATTATTCTAAAGTAATTTAGATTCTGTTCCTAACTTTTAAGAACTATTTTGCAATGAATGAAATTTAGTTTTGACAGCACTAAAACTAAAATTAAAGCCTTTAGAATCGGCTTCATTATGTACTTAAAAAAAATAACCGTAAATTTTTGTTTATCCTCGCAAATTAGCTGAACTTTTCAGAGATGCGAATATTATTTGACCGAATAATGACTACGAGGTGATGGATTATTTGTTATCATTTCCTAATAAGAAGGTTATTCGCGTACTTGCAAAATTAATTAACATTAACGATATTAAAATGAAAATTTTATTATCGAATTGAATTGAATTGAACTTGAAGCGCAAATAAATGTAAAAATTCGTATAAATAAAGCTGAAGTGAAACTAACACACCACAGAAACATTAAATTTATTTGATTATTGCAAAACGGGTCACTTCAATAATTTTAAACTATTTTTGTTCGGGATAGCCGACCAGTTTCAGCAGATTCAGACTGCCTTCATCAACAAAAGCAGTTGTTGAGGTGAGCCGTTTAGCCATAAACATATAAATTTAATGTTTCTGTGATATGTTATGTGACTTTGTTTTATACTATGTCAATCAATTCTTCAAGGCCGTTTTCGGTCACAGCGACTGTCACTGCTGAGAGCGGTGCTGATGAGCCCTCACGTGGCTGACGTAGCCGATTTTTGCAGTGAACGTGCGACCACATTCACTGCACGTCAGCACCCCTCCAACTATATTATAATTGATGGCCACTGGTGGTCGGGCCTTAAGCTGGTCTCGTTTTGTATCGAGCTCAGCGCGTCTAATCGACTCGAAAGCATACACCTTAGTGTTCACAGCCTGCCTCCAATGTGGTCTTATACTATGTAGTGATGAAGCAACGGAAAATGAGGTCTAATGAACTTTTTTTAAAGCCAACTAAATATTTCAAATAAAGCGTCAACTATCACCATCTAAATTACTAAGTCAGCCACGAATTTTATAACATACCAACAATTTATGTTTTACAGTTTCATATGTTCGTAGGATTGGGCAGATCCATAGACAATACAGCCCAGAAAGACGTCTATTGTTCAACATCTTGTGTACAAATAATTCTGTCAACAATCGAAAAGGGATATTGCAATCCTATTGGCTCTTCCAATCTTACGTATAGCGCCACAAACTTATCTTTCCCGAAGACGAAGACTCTAACGTAATGAATATAGAAGCCATTTAGGTTTGGCCTACCGAAACATATAATTTTGGAGTGGCGAATTGTATCTGCTGGTTCAGTCAGATGTGTTGAATAATATTTCGAAGCCTTTTTTTGGCCTTTTATTGTTTTAAATAGATTAAAATACATAAATAAAAAAGTAATAATTTGTTTCGAAATATATGGCCGTCGTCAGTCGAATGATTAACTGATTTTTCGACAGAAGACGGCCACAATTTGGCCAAAATAACGGCCACAAGTTGGCCAAAATATATTTTGAAACAAATTATTACTTTTTTTAAATAAATTACAATTTGTTACAAATTTAAATGCTTTAAAATAACTACTATGCAAGGTCGTATTTACAGTAGCTTACATCGAAAATATATAGTAGCTAAGAGAGTATTTTTAGACGCGCATTGATGTTGGCTGTCCTAGTAATTCAGAGGAAAATGTAGTTTTTCAGAGGAAAAAAATAAATAAATAGAAGTCGTGTTAAATAACAGCCAATACAATAAATTCCAGCTTTGGCCAACATTAGAAAACCACCTGTCATTGTTGGACCTCCACGCCTTGCTGCTAGATCTATCGCCCATAGACACGACCTCGCTCGGTCTGGGATCGGCGCCGGCACTATGGCTACTGCGCTCCATGACACGGGCGGAAGCGGGACAGAAAGTGAAGCTGATGCAAGTACTGCCGGTCTTGTTGAGAAACGGCGTCGCTGAGGGGAGCAGACAGATGTATAAGTGAGTTGCTTTTGTTAGATCTATCGCCTATAGACACGACCTCGCTCGGTCTAGGATAATCGCCAGCACTATCGCTGCTGCGCTCCATGACACGGGCGGAAGCGGGACAGAAAGCGGAGCTAATGCAGGTACTGCCGGCACAAAATAGATACTACCAGAAGGCCGACTCGATGACGGAGCGAAAACAGACGCACACATGCATAGATGCGTACGTATGATGATCTCGGCAGAATTTCGTATTGGCATTCCCCCGAGTATCTTCGAGATCGTCGTACGTACGCGTCTATGTGTTTCCGCTATAGGTTGTCAACTTCGTGATTACCGCGCCCACAGGGTACAGGGGTTGGCGGGTACGAGATAGCACGCGACTTAGTGTGCAGGGCCGTGCGCAACTTTAAAATATCATAGAGTCTACAAAAGAGATCCATTATACATCGGTTTATACAACCCTTATCTATGGAGCGAACTCCCCGGCGACTGGCCAGTCGCCTTGGTCCGCCCCACGCGTCGTGCTCGCTCACCCTCCCGCCTCACCATCCGCATCCCCTCCGAGACAACGTCCGCCAACCCCTATACCCCGTAGGCGCGGTAGGCTCAAAGTTGACAACCTATAGCGGAAACACATAGACGCGTACGTACGACGATCTCTGTCGAAGTCGTTCGAATGCCAATACGAAATTCTGCAGAGATTATCATACGTACGCGTCTATGCATGTGTGTGTCTGTTTTCGCTCGTTGTATGGAGTCGGCCTTCTGGTAGGATCTATTTTGTAGTATGTATGTCTAGTAGCATGAAGTGTATTATATTTAAATATCAGACTAGAACATTTATATAGAAGATTAATATATGTTATTTGGTTTTCATTTATTGGCGGAACCCTATCGACAGCGACTCACTCGACTTTATACTTATATTTCAGTGAGGCGATAACCGCTTACGCGTCGATCCTGCCGATGCGTCTATCGGAACTGGCAACCAAGGACCCGTCCAACATACTAGCGTTGCTCCAGGCTTTGTCTGCGACGGGGGACAACACGCTGCTCGAGTTACTTGTAACTATTGTTGCACGTTAGTGGTTTTATTTACTTTGAGCGTTGCGTTGAAAATAACATAAATATAGTAACTCATCCATCCATCCGTCCATCAGCCTAGTTCGTCCACTGCTGGACATAAGCCTTTCCAGGACTTTGCCACTCCCGGCGGTCATGCTGGAAGAATTGCCTATACTCACACACGCTGGGCAGGCGGGTTGGTGAGCGCGGTGCCGGAACCCTCGCACCAGTGACGCCGCTGCCTGTCATCTGTTCCATATAAGGCCCGGCTATTAGGGATGGATATACCGCCATCCATCGGTCCCCGGAATGGTGGGCCTCCTGGTTTTTTGCCTGTGAGCTGTCCTCTTACTCTCCCCCGAATTACTTCGAGGGGGTCTCCAAGTAAGATGGTGGTACCTCCACAGTCGAGCCCGGCATCAGCTCTACCACCTGCCAATGCCAATGTGTGTGACACATGCTTAATAGTAGGTACCCAAAATATGTTAAAAACAAACCATCGATAAAGGGGGTGGTCATGAAAACCAACACGCTCACCAAACCAAACAAACCGGACTTGACATCGTGACCGACCACTGATTGACGACAAAGAACACAACATTGCTAAAAAAGATAAATTGACATTAAACTATTGTCGCGTAATGCCATAAATCATATTTATTTGATACTTTTTATTCAAAAATAATGAAAACAATAATAAGTTGTGCGTTTTGGGAAAGTAAACTGACGCAACCACCTTAACCCCTCGGCCACAGCTTCAGGCTTCGAGAGGGGCGCCCAGCGGTTCTTCTTGCGACGGCGCCGGTGAAGAGAACAAATGTCTGAAGTTGTATAGAGCCGGCCATGGGTCGCCGCTCGCGCGTCTTGTCCGGCTACGAGTGACTTGCGCTCTCGCGACGGCGACGGTGTGCGGGGAGACGGGCGGTTGAAATAGTGATCGAGCGCACAGGACGAACCTAGTGTCGAGCGCTTTGAGCGTGCGAGTGCGCTATACATGAAGGCGCCGACGGGTATCGTGGCAGTGCAAAGCCCGTCGCAAAAACCGCCTGGAAGCGCAGCAAGAAGCGCCGCCAGAAGCCTGAAGCTGTGGCTCTGGCATAACGGAGTCTATTGAAGGGTACAGGAAAAAAAGGGGCTCATCGACATATTTGTCCAAATCAAACCAACAATGGCAGTTGATAGATTTTGAACGGGCCTTTAGTATGCCGTGTTCAAAACAAACTAAAAGGGGCTGGTTTCCTGTTATATGGGCATAACAAAAAAACTATAAAAGACTAAAAGGAGCATATTGCGACGTAAACCGGGATAAAAGGGGCGCATTTTATTCGATACTGGCTAAGAAGGGGTACATTGACAACTTACAATCTTAGAACGCGCCCATTGCACCGCCATTTTAGATTTTCTGTCATACTTATAATATAGTCTAAAACCTTTAAATAGCTTTTTCTTGAAATAACATAAATGTCAATTAGCCCTTTCTTTTCCTGTACCCTTCGTATACGAAACTGACTTTACAGAGTTGTTTGTAGGTGATTCGACCCCTGGCTGGTGGGACGGCGCCATACAGTCGTGCATGGCGAGTGTCGCACTGAAACACCCGGACATTCTGCACTCGGTGTACAAAGACGCCTCGTTGACTACATACAATAGACTGCTGTTGCCGGCTTGCAGGTTTGGATTTAATAACATTACTTTTCAATGCAGTATCAGCTTTTTAATATCTACAATTTGATCCTATATTGTATTTTTAGGGTATTTTTTACTTTTCTCACTTTTGTTTTGGAAATATTTTGAACAATTTAAAATTTTTCGAATTTTTTTTACCCCGCGATATATAGGCAAATTAATGCTATTTTTGTGCCAAATTTCAAGTCTTTATCTTTAACGGTGCTAAGGTTATGAGGCTGTTACATACGGACGGACGGACGGACAAAGTAGTCTCACCATAAAGGTTCCTTCATCATTCATTCTAAACAGTTTCATCCACCCAAAGGTTGTCTGGAAGAGATCGCTTTAAGCGATAAGGCCGCCTGTTTGTGCTACATAATAATTTAGTTAAAAATTAAGTATTTATATTTCTGTTCCTTTATATGGTGTACAAATAAAGTTGTATTGTATTGTACCTTTTGTACCGTTTAAGTACTACGGAACCCTGAATACTTTAATTCCAGAGCGGCCCCGCAACCGGCGTGCGAGGAATTCTTCTCGGCCACGATATCGGACGTGCTGTCAACATTATCGCGTCGCTCCAAGAAGATTCACCAGGCGTATTTGATCCAGTGTACACGGGCCTTCTTGTTGGCGCAACTGGCGTTCGAGAAGGTGAGAGACGGTGGCGTATTGGGCCTTTAAGCGTAGCGTACAATAAGCAAAGCGCAGCGTAGGCCGCGCTCGTGCCCGCTGGACTGACGATCTAAAGGACGTTGCGGGTGGCGGCTGGATGAGGATGACTGAGGACCGCCAAGAGTGGTGTAATATTGGGGAGGCCTATGTCCAGCAGTGGACGAATACGGGCTGATGGATGGATGGATGGATGGATGGGCCTTTAAAATTTGCTGCCCCATAAATGAACGAGAAAAAAACAAATATATTTCAATAATTAAAGTAAATTAAACCCTGCAGTGTGTTGATTTGAGCTGCGAATGGTGATAATGTAAAATTCCAAAAGGCCATACAAATATATAAACACCATTTATTCAATATTTAATTTGTTTTTAGACAGTTTTTTTTTTTAATAAAGATATAAAGTCAAAAAGCAATATAAATTAAAAGATAGGTAACTGATAATGAAAGGCCCAAAGCTGTGCTCATGGTGCAGCTTGCGCCCCCCCTCGCAGCCTGCCGCCCCGGGCCATGGCCCTTTTGGCCCTAGGGTAAATACGCCACTGGTGATCGAATGTAAGTCCCGGCAGCGTATTTACATTCCCATATACAGCTTGGAATTTTGGTTTGGCCACCGACTTAGTAAAAAAGTTGGTATCGAAGGTTGTCGAGGGAATCTCTCCATGTTCCCTCCATACAGTGCCACCAGAGTTATACAAGGTGACTTTTTGATCATCGTCCAAATTCATACTGGAGGCTTGATAAGTGATCAGTATCTTGGATCAATAACAATTTTTGTGAAATTCATAAAATGAAATTTCGGCTTGCCATACTAATTGACTTCCAGGCTCGAGTGAATCACTATGGGGAGTCGAAATTTCATTTTACGAATTTCACAATTTTTTTTATTGCTCTATGATACTGATCACTTACCAAGCCACGAGTATGAATTTGGACGATGATCAAAAAGTCACCTTGTATATTATGTTATATATCATGTTATATATTATGTTATATTATATATTATATTCTCATATATTCGCCCGGCGAATCCGTGGGCAGAAGCTAGTGTATATACGAGTATAAACAACAAAAACAAATAGATACGATATACATATTTGGACTACTTCTATGGAGTTGTCATCAGTCGAATACAGTATAAATTAATATGACCGATAAAGAATATAAAAAGGAGGAACAGAGAAACTCTTGGGGAGTAATCTTGGACGAATAAACCAGGGAGTAATTCGTTAGATGGCGTTGCGATGAGGCTCTGATCTTCTTCCTCATAAAATTAATCAATCAATCAATCAATCAAAACGTTTATTTACTTCAGAATTTGGTACATTAAAGATAACAAAATTATAATAATAAATTGATTCACAAATTCGACCACATTGTGGTGTGCAAATATTAATTCCTTAAAATATATTAGTCAATAGTAAATTAATTATATACATTATTATAAAAACATGTCATCATTAATTATTTATTACAATTCATTGATCAAGAAATTTATTTACACTATAATAACATTGATCTAGTAAATATAATTTAAGCCTGTGTTTAAAATTTGGCATACGATATTCTTTGAGATCATTAGGTAATTTATTATACAACTTTATACACATATAAAAAGCATTATTATTGAATAATTTTAAATTAAATTTAGGGGCATACAGTTTATGATGATGACGAACACTCCTGCATCCCTCTTGAGCCCTTGTTTTAAATAGGTAAGAATATTTTTTAACAAATATACAAATTTCCAGGATGTATACACATGGCAAAGGAAGTATACCAAGCTTTTTAAATAATGGCTCACACGGTTCTAAATAATGCGCTCCACAAATAGTCCGGATACATTTTTTTTGTACTTTAAAGGCTTTATCAATGTCTACTGAATTGCCCCACAACACAATACCGTATCTAAGTATCGATCCTACGTAACCAACCATGATAAGCGGTAACAGCTGCTACTTTGGAAATGATCTGTCTGATTCTCCTCAACGCAAACATAAACCTGTTCACACGTTTACATAAACTAAGGTAGGGCCACTGAGTGATGGCACTTATGACAGCTGCATTTAGTGATAAAGTACATTTCAAATTTCGGTCAAAAATAAAAATCAAGTGTGAGTTTACTCAACATTAGACACGTCATTCAACATTTAACATAATGATACAAAAGGAAAATGTGCCAAAACCAGTGGCGTAGCTATCGGAAGGCTATGCGGTGTAGTGCCCCGGGGCCTCCAAGAGATGTTTAAATATCTAAATCGAAAAAAGTATTTTACTATCATTTATTTTCGTTTAGTTTAACTTCGTCATTGTTTTGTTTTTAATTAAATATTATTGCGTAACTTGGCGACCTCAAACACGACCTATTAAAAATGAGAAACTTTTTAAAAAAAAAAAAATTGTTTCTATACGAATTCTATTGCACAATAAAGCAACATTCAAATCGAAAAATAATAACCGAAACAAGTAGTGCATCACTATCAACAATGAAGTATTACATTTTTTAATCCACAATTGCTTATAAATAATTACGATACTTTGTAGGCATTTAAACGTCATAGGCGCCATCACTCGATGGCTCTACTGTAAGTATATGTGCTTTCCAACTCAGGTTTTTGTCTATTTTTATCCCTAAGAAAACTGTGGTGTCCACTTCTTCCAGTTTTTCGCCATTATAAACAATATTTAATTTTGGCCTTTCTGATTGGTAGGTGTGAAATTGTAATAATTTCGTTTTATTAACGTTAATTTTTAGATTGTTTATTTTTAACCAGTCAGTTACATTGTTTAAAGATTCATTTATTTCAGTATCCATTTTAGTTACGTCATTACATTTTACAGCAAAAGTAGTATCGTCAGCAAACAAAATCACTACCTCCCATATTTTATCTCACATTCTTCCTCATAAA
Organism: Ypsolopha sequella; assembly: GCA_934047225.1. Classification (NCBI taxonomy): domain Eukaryota; kingdom Metazoa; phylum Arthropoda; class Insecta; order Lepidoptera; family Ypsolophidae; genus Ypsolopha; species Ypsolopha sequella. The sequence continues at coordinate 7,453,028 of OW204011.1, forward strand.
ACTAAATCACTACCTCCCATATTTTAGCACACATTCTTCCTCATAAAACAAAATCACTACCTCCCATATTTTATCTCACATTCTTCCTCATAAAACTAAATCACTACCTCCCATATTTTAGCACACATTCTTCCTCATAAAACTAAATCACTACCTCCCATATTTTAGCACACATTCTTCCTCATAAAATTAAATCACTACCTCCCATATTTTATCTCACATTCTTCCTCATAAAATTAAATCACTACCTCCCATATTTTAGCACACATTCTTCCTCATAAAATTAAATCACTACCTCCCATATTTTATCTCACATTCTTCCTCATAAAATTAAATCACTACCTCCCATATTTTATCTCACATTCTTCCTCATAAAATTAAATCACTACCTCCCATATTTTATCTCACATTCTTCCTCATAAAATTAAATCACTACCTCCCATATTTTATCTCACATTCTTCCCCATAAAATTAAATCACTACCTCCCCCTCCCATATTTTATCTCACATTCTTCCTCATAAAATTAAATCACTACCTCCCATATTTTAGCACACATTCTTCCTCATAAAATTAAATCACTACCTCCCATATTTTATCTCACATTCTTCCTCATAAAATTAAATCACTACCTCCCATATTTTATCTCACATTCTTCCTCATAAAATTAAATCACTGTAGGAGACATTTTATCTCACATAAAGATCGCAGCATCATCGCAACGCCATCTCTATTATTGTTTTATGTTAAAATTGTATTGCTGTTGAGGTCCTGAATAATAATAAAAAAAAATAATGTTTGTGTTATTTACAGTTGCCACTGACAACGCTAGAGTCGCCATCGTCTCCCCTCTATCGACACATCGAACCGAAGAGAAGCAAAGCTCTTGCGCAGGTAAAATATAACTTTCTCAAACATGTTCGTCAATTGTCGCTTTTCTTTTCAAAAAAGAAGACGGGCAGAGTCTCTGCCGTAATGTTAACACATTATATTCGAGGGGTGGAAGGAAGGGTATTATACGAGACAGGCATTACCCGTTTCCGCCGAGGCATATACAGGTTGGAAAAAATTCAAGGGCCCTGGAGGAGAACTACTTTAAATCCTTGAGTTAGCTCATTTTACTGAAAGGAAACATTCCTTTATTTTTTTAAAGAAACAAAACTGCATTCAAAGATATTCTGAAATTCGCTTGTCTCACCCGGGAATCGAACCAACTAAAAATTAAAAAATAAACCCTCCCTATTTTATTATACGAATCGGTAGGATGATTGTTCCGATAAAATTTGTCTAATAAACATTTGGTCTTACACTCATCTGTTGTACGAGATACCCATGAAATTGAATATTTATAACAAGTTCTTTGTTAACAATACCTAGTACTGTTCACTTGTAACAAGTAAATGACACGTTATAATTTTCTTATCTATCTTACATCCAAAGACATCGTATGAAGTACAAGCTTGCTAATGTTATTTATCTTAAGATTTCAATCAGAAAATCGTTAAATGATAATAATAAATCTATGCACAGCACAATTCCTTCTTGCACTAGGCGTACTGACGAAAAGTTTAAAAAGGGAACGTATTTTTTTGCAATACGGAGCAACAAATTTGAAGTTCGAACGATAACTTTCAACATTTTTAAAATCTATAAAATTATTCGTTCGAATTTCAAATTTTGTTTTGTTTTGCTTTCATGCCGTGCTGTCATTGTGTAATAATGGCGTATCATTATTACTTTACAAGTGAACAGTACTAGGTATTGTTAATAAAGAACTTGTAATAAATATTCAATTTCATGGGTATCTCGTACAACAGATGAGTGTAAGACTAAATGTTTATTAGACAAATTTTATCCTGAATAATCATCCTACCGATTCGTATAGTTAAATAGCAAAGGGTTTATTTTTTTAATTTTTAGTTTGTTCATTTCCCCGGTGAGACAAGCAAATTTTAGAAGTTCTTTGAATGCAGTTTTGTTTCTTTAAAAAAACAAGGGAATGTTTCCTTTCAGTAAAATGAGCTAACTAAAGGATTGGAGGTAGTTCCCCTGCAGGGCCCTTAAATTTTTTCCAACCTGTATATATATAATTACTTATATTACATAAAAACTGACATGTAATAAGTGTATCTGTTATACCTACATTACATAAATAAATAAATTTCATTTCAAATATATTTCATTTCATCATGAACGTGATATTTCAGAAGCTGTGCAAGTTGTGTTGTACGTTGAGAGATGAATGCTGTCCTGATGATGCTGATGAGGAAACCAAAGCAGCATTCCGGTACGTTCTTTACATACACTGACTTCAATACATGACATGACCTCCACTGGACTGGGTGTCCAGTACAAATGACAGCCGTGCCGATTTGAAGTTCCCAGGAACCATTTTTGAATGTAAAAAGCGTCTTCTAATCCGCAAAAATTTTAGTTCCGTGGAAGTTCGTAGCTGTCGCTTTTGTCAGACAAAGCTTCGCTCGGCTCTTTATTTTATTTTAGGTAATAAGGTTTTGTTAAATAACTATTGAGCGAATTCTGAATTTAAGTGTTCTGTTTCGATTAATTAGAAAAAGGCGGGTTTTTCACAATCCGGCTGCGAAACCGCTCTTTAGGGGAAACGATTCGTATCCAACACTTCTTCTTATTTTTGAATTACAGATATGTGATTTATGGCATGGCATTTCGCGATCATAATTTAATGTCAGTTTGGCTTTTTCGGCAAAATTTTGTTATTTTAGGCATTACGTTGTAAATGTATTGGCACACAAACTTCAAACACGCATAAAATACTAACATTTTGCCGGAAAAGCCCAGACACTAAACTATTTTCGTGAAATGCCATAAAATCACATTTATTTAATATCTGTAATTCAAAAATAAGAAGAACCACCTTAATTTGTGCGTTTTGTAAAGGATACGAATCGTTCTCCCTTAACGGTTTTCAGTAGACATATATAAAAATAAGCGTGCATTATCTACTAAATGGTAAAAAAGCGATGTATATTATTAGACACACATTTCCATTCTATTGGACAAACCTTACACGATTACTTCACTTCCTGTTGAATACTAAAATACATGCAAAATCAGTTTAAAAGCACGAAAGAAATTATTATTGAAATTACGTTCCGAAATTGATTTATTTATTACAAAAATCTGACAAAAATAACACATTAAAGTTTTAAAAACAGCTGAATTCTCAATATTTATACTTCATTCCAGGGAGTTTATGCAAGCGAATTTCAACAGCTTCGCCACCATCTTGTGCAAGACTCGACCGAATGTCAAATTCTTCACACAGCTGTTCAACCGTGACCTGTTGACCAAGATAATAGACAAGGAGAAAGTCTACGTGCTTTATATAGAACCGGTTGGGGTGAGTCTGATGTCACTGTAATATGGGAGCGTCCGTAAACCACGTGGTTTCGGGTTGTACTCTTTTGCTCCCCCCCTCCCCTCTTTATACTGTAGCTTTTGCTGGGACCACCCTTCCTCTCCAGCTGGAACGTAGTTTTTACAAAAACATTGGTGCTTTTAAATTTGTTTCTGATTGATTTCTAGTTTGTAATGCATTCTAAAAATAATTGAATACAAAGCGATGGATTTCGCAATAAAAACATATAATCTTAGTTAATGAGAACTGTGAATTTCTTAACTGTCTGATGCAACAGGTATTGTATCGACGGCAGCGCCTTCTGTTCAGAATGAGCCAGGCGTGAAATCACATAACGCCCCTAGGAGCTTTCAGTGTGTGCATTACAAACTAGTATATCAAGCAGTTACAAAAATTGAGTGTACAGATATGATGGAGAAATTCGTCGTTCCAGATACGAACCTCGGTAGCGCAGTCGGTAGCGCGCCTGTCATGTGAGCAGGAGGTCGCAAATTCAAATCCTGGCCCGAGGAATGTTTTCAAAAATATTTGTGCTTTTAAAATTGTTTCTGACAGAATTCTGATAGTATCTACTGCAATGATATAATGTTAATTTATATCTCCTTGCGATGGATAAATCGCCAAGTGTTCCTAGGCGCCAAGTGGCTCACTATAAAGTGGGTATCTATAAATATCATTGCAGTATGGGAAAGCACATCGGTAAATTCACGAGTTGTATTGAGACCTTGATAGCTCAGTGGTTAGAGCAATCGCCCGGCAAGCGAGAGGTACCGGGTTCGAATCCCGGTTCAGAGCTCCTCACATCCAGATTTACTTTTCTTTCTGCGTTTCTATACTGCAATGATATAATGTTAATTTATAACTCCTTGCGATGGATAAATCGCCAAGTGTTCAAACATAGAAATTTATTTCTGTCATAGTAATTGAAACGTAGTTTTTTCAAAAGTATGCCTTTAAATTTAGAGTGCGTCCCTAAACCGCGGCAATAGTTTTTTTAATACAGTGATTTGTAATAGAATAAATAATGAAAAACGTAGCCCATCGAATCATTTTACTATGGTTATAGACTCTCCCAATAGTGCGGTGGGGAGAATAGTGGTGCGGGGTACAGATCTCAATTGGCGGGCTAAATATTGGCTAGATTTTTATAAGCCGAAAACTTAGAGATAGTACTCGTCAATAGAACAATAAATTATAATGTCCCAGCGCACGTCATCGAAGCGTCACGCCGTGCCGGTGCCGGTAGAGTGCGCACACTCGCGCACGCTCACTCTGACGTCATTCACCGCGCGCACGGACGTGTTCCTCACGCGCACGCTCTCCGACAACCCGAGGATACACGATTTCCTGAACACCGATGCCGAGATTCAGGTATGACTATTGTGACTATCCTTATTTTAAGCGTCCTGTCTTTTTCTTTCTTTATCAAGAGATAAGGACAGAACGCTTAATCGACACCAATGTAAATGGTAATTTGTTCAGGGTACGTCATCGAAGCGTCACGCTATGACGGTGCCGAAAAAAATATTTTGAGTAAAATTGTATCCCGAAAAGATAACAAATTTTTGCTTTTGTCTAGACTTCAAAAAATATATGTGGTATTACATGGAATGATTTCAATTTCAATTCATTTTATTCGATACCAATGTAAATTGTGTGAATAATCTAAATGATAGAGTGAATAATAAAATAAAAGTGTATTTATTATTATATTTTTGTTGTAAGTAGCTATTTTTATTATAGACTGTCTTTTAGACATCGTCTGGGACACGACTAGGGAATGCAATCTTGCCCCTAAATGTCAATCTCAGTATTTGCAAGATTAAAAAAAATCAATCTCGCAAAATCTCGGTATTAGCGAGATCTTGTACTAATAAAAATTCTTTCGAAAAAATATTGTTTTAAAACAAGATATCAATCCAATTAAAGGGATGTATTTAAACATACTTATGAAAGTTAATTATATTATTCTACTGACCATACTAAATGCTTTCCCAAAGAAACATACCAGCGCAAATGGAAAAATAAATTCTCCTTTACATAATAACTTTCAGAACCAACTGCAAACGTTGTTGTATGGGCATGTGATTTTTTTTTTTCATTTGCTTTATTATGTTTCTTTGGAAAATTTGTTAAGTGTGAACAGTAGAGTAGAGTATATGATTTTATTTAAAGATAGTGTGTGATAGCCTATATATAGCCCAGCCGCAGGCAAGGTTCATTCTAATTCCATGTTTATAGTCATCAATTTCAACAAAAAGATGTTGATGATTTTATGATGAAAAAAATGCAGTTGTCTTCTCGACCCAGAAAATCCAAAGCTTTATATATTTTGTTTAATTATTCAAGTGTAGTCAATGCACTTCATCTGTAATATGCGCTGCCGCTTGATCTCGCAAATCTTGCGAGATCTCGCACTGATAACGATGCGTGATTGATCTTGCAATATATGTGCGAGATCTCGGTATTTCGACATCTCGGTATACCGAGATTGCATTCCCTAGACACGACTTGACCTGACTCATCTGATCATTCAAATTACTACTTCCATAGCGCTCGTACTTCTATTCATCTTAATTAAAAATAGATATAGATAAAAAATTCCATCCATCCATCCATCACCCCGTATTCGCCCACTACTGTACATAGGCCTCCCCCATATTACGCCACTCTTGGCGGTCCTCAGTCATCCTCATCCAGCCGCCACCCGCAACGTCCTTCAGATCGTCAGTCCAGCGGGCACGAGGGTGGCCTACGCTACGCTTTGCTGTACGTGTTCTCCATTCCAATGCCTTACGGCCCCAACGGTCATCACGTCGGCGACAAATATGGCCAGTCCACTGCCACTTCAACTTACTGATTCGGCAGTAACAATAAAAATTAAAATCATAAATTTCATTGGAAATCGGAGAGGGAAGATTTTTGGGCACCTACAGTACGACAAGGTTCTTTTGGTGTGTGGATGACAAGGTGGCGCAGTTGTGAAACAGGGGTTACGTTTACATTTTGTTAATTTATTATTATTTTTATTTCATATTATTTTATTTGTTTTTATACCATATTCCATAAATATATTAAATATTCACTGATAAGTATTACACTCACATAAATATTATATAATCATATATCTTTACATACTTTGTTTTTTATTTCTTAATTAAGTTACAAAAAATTAAAAGTTCAGCACGTCGCTCTTCCACAGTTCCAGCAGAATGATCAGTGCTGCATTGTGAATCTTTGCAGCAAATACTGAGTCGGAGCCCTTTTACTATTGTAATATGTTCATAATTATGTATCTGTATCATTATTATTATTGTTTTATTTTATTTTTTGTTTAATTAAAACATTAAGTATATAAAAAGTATTTTCGAAATATATTTCGGCCCACTTTGTGGGCCGAAATATATTTCGAAAATACTTTTTATATACTTAATGTTTTAATTAAACAAAAAATAAAATAAAATAAGTGCTCTATGTAGCAGTATATATATATTTATTTCAACTATTATTATTGTTAAAACTTGTTCCGTGTCTTTTATTGCTAATGTTAATATTTAATTGTGTTGAATGTGAATTGTGTACGTATTGTAATAGTGAATAAATGTTTTATCTATCTATCTATCTAATCTATCTATCTATATGCGTTGGTTCCGATTTTGGTCACGACCTAAACACGCGCCAAAAGAGTATGACTACGTATAGACCGACAACGTTACCAAGTCAATATTTGTCTTTAATAGCTTTGCTTAGAAAAACTAGATGGCGCTAAGTTGGCAACACTAACAGTGAATATTTCAGCGCCATCTATTATCGAAGTGGGAATTATTTTTATGTTACGTGACATCGCTGTGCCACTATCGTCACAAATCGGTCTTTTTTAGCATCATGTTCGTTAGAAGATTTAGCAACGCCATCTAGATTTCGTTAGAATTTTACACCTTTTTTGTGGCTACAAACTGATGTATGGGAACTGCTAGTCTATACGTAACAATACTTAGTCTGTGCTCTTAGGCATCATCGTTAGTTATAGCGATACTTTGCATTTGAAGAACCCAGTGAAAACAGTTTCTAAGTCGACAAGGACTTTTCCAATTTTTCTTACTGTATTTTTTTCCGCAGCCTCCTACACAGAGCATGGTTCTACCAGAGAACGAGTTGAACCGACACCCGTGCGTCGCATCCATATGTAGCAGCCTGCTTTACGCGCATGGCCAGGACAAGGAGCAACTCGGCACTTGGATGCCGGCGGCGTTGCGGGAGGGGGAGAGGAACGCTCGGTGGCTGCTTGCTCAGGTTAGTCTTGTAGTTTATCCCACAGCCTCCTACACAGAGCATGGTGTTACCAGAGAACGAGTTGAACTGACACCCGTGCGTCGCATCCATATGTAGCAGCCTGCTTTACGCGCATGGCCAGGACAAGGAGCAACTCGGCACTTGGATGCCGGCGGTGTTGCGGGAGGGTGAGAGGAACGCTCGGTGGCTGCTTGCTCAGGTTAGTCTTGTAGTTTGCCCCACAGCCTCCTACACAGAGCATGGTGTTACCAGAGAACGAGTTGAACCGACACTCGTGCGTCGCGTCCATATGTAGCAGCCTGCTTTACGCGCATGGCCAGGACGAGGCGCAACTCGGTACTTGGATGTTGGTGGCGTTGGTAACTCAGGTTAGTCTTAGTTTTGAAGTGGATACTACTTTGTTTTCCCGCATTTCCCGACATTTTTTTACGAAGGCTAATTTGATTTCTGATTTGATAGATTGCGACGTTTTTAAAGATCAGTTAGTGCTTATTTGATCGGAATAATGGAAGTTTTGGAACTAGCTGTGGCGGCCATTGCTTCCTTTTTAGCCAATCTCGATAAACTTGGAATTGATAGCGATAGATGTTGAAGTAAGATAATAAGGCCCGTGGTTACTTGTCTCTTGGTGAGCGCACGAAATATTATTATTATATCTCCGAGATCGTCGTACGTACGCGTCTATGTGTGCGTGCGCCTGTTTTCGTTAGTTATGCGTTATGGTTAGTTTGTGCTTATATACTTATTGGACACGGTGTAGGTCTCAATATATTTTTAGGGTTCCGTACCCAAAAGTAACTAAGGATCCCATTACTAAGACTCCGCTGTCCGTCTGTCACCAGGCTGTATCTCAAGAACCGTGATAGTTAGACAGTTGAAATTTTCACAGATGAATAAATAAATAAAATAAATATTTAAAGGGGCTCCCATACAACAGACATGTTTTTTTTGCCATTTTTATAGATAATGGTACGGAACCGTTCGTGTACTTGGCCGGTTTTTTTAACCATATAAGCAGGTTTGGACATGTAGAGAGGATGAATGAAAGTAGACTGACGAAAGAAATTTATGGTGCGCAAGTGGAAGGTACAGCTCTTATAAGATTTATGGATGTCTCTGCCTACCCATCTGGGAGACAAGCGTGAGTTTATGAATACAGGATGCTTGGAAATTCTACCTTTTCCTTGAAAAGAGTTACACGAGAGATCACTTCCAACAAACTGAGTTCTGTTAACTAGGGGTCCAAAATGAATGGTCTCCGAGTTACGCAGGTTTTTAAGATATTTTTCAAACCTTTTGAATGGTAACCAAAAACAAATAATTTAAAAATAACTACTCCTCTCTCGGCACTTATTTGTTATTTTTCTGATTAATAATAATAATAATAATAATAAATCGTTTAATTCAGTCAATTATAGACCACAGTTACACAACACATACATTTTACAAATAATATTAAAAATTGTACAATAGAAATCAAAAAAAGCTTAAATTAAGAATAAAATAATAGCTTACTCCAGTATTTTACAATTGGTGCATCCCATCTATCTCCTATCACCTATAATGATAAATGAGTGACCATTTATAAAAAATATACATGCCCTGAATTCCCATAATCTCAGAAATAAAAGGTCTTAAATGGAAAGAAGACCTTCTTTACATTGTAATTTTCGCAATAAGGACGTGTTTTACTTGAAAAAAATTAATCATTTTCGACCCCTAGTTGATAGGCATTATTTGTTGGAAATGATCCCTAGTATAACTCCTTTCAAGGAATAGGTCGAATTAGCAAGTACCTTGTATATGTATGTTTTTTTTATGGTTTTCATGGGCATTTTGGAAACTTGATCAGTAGGGTATTTTCCATTGCAGATAGTAATAAACTGCGCGGCGGATCTCGTCGACGTAGCGTCCGCGTTGGTCCCGAGTCTGCTGACGGTCGCGGCCGAGACGCCGTACGATAATGACCGACGTCAACTGTTGAACGGGCTACATGTCAATGTTGTCAGTATCAAAAAGATATCCTAAATATCCTAGCATAGGTATAGGTTAACCATAAAACAAGTGGCTTTAAAAGCTGTTTTCAATATAGGGCTGCCAAAATATGGAATGATTTGCCACCACCTATACATCTGTGTAAATCAATTAAGAGCTTTAGGGTTAAATACAAAGAATTTTGTATTTATCAACAAATAATTAATGAGCCCAAGTAAAATAAAACTGGATTATTACGCAAAATGTTTTGTTTCCAATTATTTACATAAACATATAGACACCTATTATTATTATGTAGGTACACTTTTCAGTCACGGGCCCATAGGGACCCGGTCATTTGAAAGGCATTCATGGGGCCGAAGCCAACATTGAAGAGGCCTTTGGTACCATTTAATCTAGATGTGAGATGGCTGCATCCATGGGGGCCTCTCCCTCAATGTATCATTGTGATACACTAACGGACAGTCCCCCACAGTTGCCAAACTATTGCCAGGAAGGAAGCGACTTGGAGTGGGCTATGGGGATGGGATGCTAAATGGGCCGGGTAACAGGGCTATGGAGTGAGATAACGGACATCTGCCTCGAAAATCTCTCACAAATTTAAATATGGCAGATGGTGACTTGCTGCTTAATAACTATCCACCAGGATAGCCGTTGTGGGCCCCCTATCAAGCCATTATTATTATTATTATTATTCATTTATTTATTAACTGCTATCTTTTAATTATCGTTAATTATCTTTAAATAACCTTCCTTATTGTAGAAATTTTGTTTTTGTTTTTAACTTTAATATTGCCACCGGCTCTTAGCAATTGTTCACCTATTTTGTATATATAGCATAAGGTCGGTTTTGGAAACGGGCCTCAACTGAAAATCAGCGCAGTGGCTTGCCTCTGCATTATGCTGAGTTGAGGACCTTTTCTACTACCACAGCACTTACATTATTTATTAGTTTTAGTTGTGTTATTATTTTTTTCTTTTTTACTTGTTTAATTGTTAAATGTGTATTTTTTTGTTTTCTTTGTCGTGTAATGCTGTGGAAATGGAATAAAGAAGTTATCTATCTATCTATCTATCTATCTATCTTAAGTTTTAATATTAACTTTAAGTCAGGGTTCAGCAGAATACCAGCGCTGTAGCCTCTACTGCAGCATTAAGCTGAGCTGTAATCCTTTTTTATTTACCACTGTTTTCCTAATGTTATATTTACTCGTTCTCTTTGTTAATATGTATTGTTTGTCTATTTGTATGTATGTATGTTTTTGCTCGTATCTGTGGTATTTTAAAATAAATTACTTTTCTTTCTTTTTTTTCTAATTTATAACAGTCAATTATACGTTGGACACTATAGATTGAGCTGCGTGACAGGTTCCATCATACCATAGAGTTTCACGCTTTTTAATCCAACGTCGTGGTTTTAAGGTTAAACGTCAGTCGCTCGGTGCAAAGTGCACAACTTAAATTTGTTTTTCTTGTCAACAAGTTAAAAGACATTGGTCTGGGGCAATTCACGCCAATAGTTCATTATAAGTTAGATTTATAAATCAATAGTTTGAAATGAAATGCACAAGTAGTCACGATTTTGTCGAAACAAGCTTAGAATGCAATTTTAAGTTTGTTTAGACCAAATAATAGCTAATTGCTCATTAAATTCCAAGCTGTTGATTTATAAACCTAACCTATACTGAAATATTGGCGTGAATTGCCATAGACTAATATCTTTTTCACATTAAACAAACAGAAAAAACGAAGTTAAGTTGTGAATTTTGTACCGAGCGACCGATGTTTAACCTGAAGGTGAGGAATTGGAATATTGGCACTTTTTAGAGTCGATTTGACTACTTTCAACATGAAACTACTGGTTTGATAAATCAAGAAAACATTTTTGAAAGTGAAATGAAAAATTTAAAAGAAGTCTTAATCGACACAGTTTATCAAAGTTTGACAAATAGGAGTGACATACAGAACTCAATGATATTTTATTAGATAGTTTTAAACAATATCTTTAATTATTATTACATACGGCTTGAACACTCACGTGTGATTGTTGTTAACTATATGCCCCGGGCATTATATTTGGTTAACGGGCCCCGTTTGACCACGACGGTGAACGCCGCGTCCTAAGAACGACACTCGCCTTGATAATGCCGAAATTGTAACGGTGAAACGGTTGGCATATAGTCAACAACAATCACACGTGAGTGTTCAAGCCGTATGTAATAATAATTTAGTATGTCAGCTCACGCGAGTTTTAATAATATTATAATATCTTTAATTTTGTAATTGGAAATTTTGCTAGCTATTTTAGTTTTAAAAATGGCCTGAATCCGTCACTCTCTCACTGCGCGTTTTTCCCATTGGAGTGACAGTGACCGTTTAAAACCCAGTTCCGCGCCTTAAGAGCATGTAAATCTATGAACTGACGATATCTGTCATTGGAATCGAGTTTTATTGAAGAACCTACTGTTGGGTACAAATTTATAATAAATATAAGGTCTTTCAGTTTAAATGGAAAGTAATTTAGGAGGTGGTTCAGTATCGTTAATACATCACATTACACTGTAAAGTACTTTTTTATGCGTGAAATTTTTCTTCACTTGTCCATACAAACTGAGTCAGCTAATCGGACCACTTTGTACTGAGAAGTGAAAAAAAGTTCGCGCATAAAAAGTGCTTTGAAGTGTAATGTGATGTATTAACGATACTGAATCACCTCCTAAATTACTTTCCATTTAAATCGAAAGACCTTATATAATGAAAAATATTAAAATTTTCAGCTAAACATAATAGTTTTGTGGGCAGAGCAAACAGACCAAAACACGTTGCAACAAGAAGCCCAAACCCACTTAAACACATCCATACATCTGCTGCTAGACACATGTGTACATCATAAACTGAGGAACTTCGTTTTCAACGCTCTCATCAAAACTTTGAACGGGGTATTGAAGGTGTATGGACAATACGTTACATTGAAATGGGATGTGTTCGAGAATTACTTGAAAGGTATGTTCGTTTATACTACACCTGCTCGGAATGTACCTTCTTAATTTTTTGAAAACAATGCAGAAAATACATCATTGTCATACAAATATGCGGGCGGAAAAAGTGTATGAAAATTAATTGTTAACGTGCTTGAGCGGGCAGAAAAAGTGTATGCAAATCCATTGTTAACGAGCTGTTTTTTTTTAGTAAACATACGCGGCGCACACATAGATTCACCCGTCTTCATACAGCTAAAATAACGCCGTATTTCTATGAAGCTTAGATGTAAAATACCAAACACGTCATCGCACTGTGCCAATGTGTGTAAAGAGCCATGACCAGCGGCCGCACTATGACACAATTAGGTCCGTGTTGATAATGTTTGAAAAAATATACACTGCGACGTTAATATTCTAACTCAATGACAAATCAAATGAATGAATCAAATGTGACACTCTTTATAACCTGCAATGGACAAAATATTGTCTAATTTCAACGCTACTCGCTACAATGCTAAATATCTCATGGTAAGGTTGAAATTTTGAAACTTTTGAAAATAAGCAGGGTAATACTCGTATTGACTCCTCATCCTCGCCGGGTTAAACAAGCATTGTACGTCTAAAAAAAAAAGTTATCTTTTTCAGATACGTCCAACGAAGCTGCTTGTCTTGAAATTCTTTCATCTCTGACAAGAAACAAAGTGTATTTGCCGGAACTGATTCCGATTATGATGACAAAATTTGACTCTAAACAGAATTTAGGCAGAAAACTGTCAAATATGGCGGAGATTCTCGGCCTGGCTTTAGCGGGCTGTCAAGTTCCGGACAGAAATGACATTTTGTCGAAGTTTTGGCGGCTTCTTGACAAGTTGAGATTGTCAAACAATCAGGAATATGTCAAAGTGCTGTTTTATACTCAGAATGGTTGCAAGGAAGCCTGTGATATCCGTAACTTTAGGTAAATATTTTATTTTAGGCCCTTCATTTAACATAAGTATATATATATAAGTGTGTGTATATGTATAATATGTAAGTAAGTTAATAAATAATTTTTCAATGCAAGTGCTCGCAAAGGCCCACTTTTTATGCATCAAAACCGAACAGAAAGTCGATTATTTTGCCGTAGGGCTATATTATGATTATTTTTTTATTTATTTACGAGAAGTTGGCTAACTTGGAACCTTTCCTGTGTACCATAAGTGTTTTACTTTTTTTTTCTCCACTGTTTAGCGGCTTTGGATACAGTCCTTTTGAGCCAATCATAATTTAAAGTTCACAAGATTATATTTGTTTTATTTCCTCATACTATGCATTGAAAAACGTAGTATGATACACGGGCGTAAGAGCAATAAATTACTCGGTAACGTTTAAAACCCTCGCTACTCTCGTGTTTCAAATCGTACTCGTAATTTATTTCTTTTCGCCCTTGTAGCATAAACTACTAATAAGTACTAATGTAGTTGTTTATCATTGAAATAACTTCAAATTTTGCTCTAGCCATTTTTCCCCAAACTCCTATACTTTTATCTTGTACCTCCTGACGGGTTGACTGGGAGAAAATGCTTTAGCATAAAGTCCACCCATTGTACATCTAGAACGTGTGCAATAAATAATTAAATAATAATAATAAAGTAGTTAATTTACCATTCCAAAATCTTGTACCTAATTTCATTGTGCTGCTAATCTGAAAATTATACTTAATTAAATATAATAATGTTTATATATGTGTCAGGTAAATTATTAAAACCGTGAACTTATGATTTCACTGGTTAGGTTAGATCAGGGGTCTTCAAACTTTTTTGCCTAAGGGTCACAATGATTCCTCCACTAAGTCCCGAGGGCCAAGACTATAATAATAATAATACTTTTTCTCGACCTGGCTCACGAGGTTACCGACATGTGGGGCGTGGCATCCACCGAAATAATTCCAGTTGTTTTATCCGCGAACGGGTTAATACCAACCAGTCTCGAAACCAACCTGAGACGGTTGGGGTTCCGCGGCAGTTCGCTTCCAGCGCGGATGTAGAAGGCGGTTCTACTCGATACTGCTCGCATCGTTCGCCGGTTTCTTTCCCTGGGGCTCTGAACCTCGGTCGACTGTGCTTCTGCCGAGGGATGTACCGTCTCTCTCTCTTTAAATTCTTTTGGCCAAGAGGGAGAGACGAGATCAAAAATTCTCGAAATAATAATACTTTAATAATAAGGTTTTGTTGAATAACTATTGAGTGAATTTTGAATTATTGTGTTCTGTTTTGATTAATTAGAAAAAGGCGGTATGTCACAATCCGGCTGCGATACCGCTCTTAAGGCGCTACGGAAAAAAAACGACACTTTAAGGACTTGCATATTTACTTCAGTAAATTATGTATTATTTTGATAAAATAGTATATTATTTCTGGATTCTTTTTCTAGGGATCTGTTAAAACAGAAACGCGATTGGAGAAATTGGGCTCGATAGAAATATTTATTGAAATGAAGTCCTTTTCGACACCAATTCTCCTGGTTTGATAATTTAGAATGACATATAGACTGCAACTATATTTTATTAGATGGGTTTTAACGGTATCTAGGACTTGGTTAAACGAAATTATTATAGCAACTTTAGTACATTTTATATCAATAAAAAACCGACTTTTTGCTACTTTTCTACGAATCCGTCCCTCTCGCACTGAGGGTTTTTTCGCATATGGAGTAACAGGGACGCTAAAACTTTTACATATCGCCTTAAATGCAAATAACTTTTCTTGCAGGCACATAACGGATCTAGCACCAAAAATGGTCCGCGAGCAGAAAACCAAATGCTACGAAATAATATCTTCGTTCATCGCTCGGTGCTCAACTAAAAACGAATACATAACAGACATGTTTGAAAGCATAGACATTTGCGAGTCTATGGTCGGCGACCACACCGCCATTACTCTGAGACTGGTCAAAAATGGTCTACACTTGATGGACGATCGTCTAAAACGGCAGGTTGTGTTTCTAGCGAATGGGTTCTGCTCGAATCCTGTCGTTAAAATCAGGAGGTTGGCGTTTGAGGTGATGCTCAAAGCTTTTGAAGGTATGTACAAATAAAAGAGGCTTACTTTTTACATTTAATTGTATCTAATATTATAAAAAATACCGGCCAAGTGAGAGTCGGACTCGCGCACGAAGAGTTGCGTACCATCTAAAACGCCAAAAAAACATGTCTGTTGTATGGGAGCCCCCTTAAATGTTTATTTTATTCTGTTTTTTAGTATTTGTTGTTATAGCGGCAACAGAAATACATCATCTGTGAAAATTTCAACCGTCTAACTATCACGGTTCATTAGATACAGCCTGGTGACAGACGGACAGACGGACAGCGGAGTCTTAAGTAATAGGGTTACCCTTTGGGTACGGAACACTAAAAAAACATGATCTTGCTAAGTATCTTGCCCTTCTTCTTAGCAAAACTAATCGAATGGGCGGAGTTGGGCATATATTTATTATATGTATTGCATATATTCATAATATTATTTATTCCTTATTCCTATATTTTCCACTATTCAAGTGTATTTTTTTATTAAATTTAAGTAAACCCAACCTTTATTATTTCCTTGTGTATTTCCCCATATTAAAACCATTACCTATACACATAGGTTATTTAATTACTTATATTACATTAAAACTGACCTGTAATAAGTGTATCTGTTATTTATATACTCGTACTTGCGATTGTCGGCACTTGGTGAAACTTGAAACACATCTTGAATTAAAACACTTGTACTTGTAGTTTCACTTTATTTATATTAACTCCCAACCGGTTTCGGATTTTACTCCATTTTCAAGGGAAGATCTTAATTAAAATATTTTACATGACTCCAGGCACTAGCTCTGAGCAACGTAAACCACGTTGCCACCACGTTGCCACGTTGTAATCCACGTTGCTCAGAGCTAGTGCCTGGAGTCATGTAAAATATTTTAATTAAGATCTTCCCTTGAAAATGGAGTAAAATCCGAAACCGGTTGGGAGTTAATATAAATAAAGTGAAACTACAAGTACAAGTGTTTTAATTCAAGATGTTTCTGTTATACCTACATTACATAAATAAATATATTTCATTTCATATTTTATATATTTCAGACTTTAGTTTTTAGGTCAATCAAGTTTTTTGTCCACACTGCTGCTTGTCCCTTTAAATAAGCAACTGCTACGTGTACTTTATTTGCGACATTCGAGAATATTAGATAAACAGGTAATTGAATATCTTTTATCTATTATTCCATTTGTCAATCAAATAAGCCGAAACTTGAGAAGTCTGCTGTTTTCCGTAAAGGAGATCCCTTATCCACCTTCCAGTCCCATCATCAGACACTGGTCACTATGTTTTACCAAAGTACTAATCAAGACCAATCAAATAAGCCCAAACTCGAAGGGTCTGTTGTCCGTTGGTTCGTCGGTGAAAAGCGCGTGTACCAAATGTAATTGAAACTATGATAGATAAAATTTCCATGTTTGAACATTGTGTTTTATAAGCTAAGTTGATCAATGTTATTTAAGTAGCTAGGAGACAGTCAGTTGAATTAATGTTATTAGACGAGTCTTGAAACTGAGTGTACATAAAAACCCCAAAAGGTTTCCGATACACTGTTATGTATACTGTATATATCTTCTTTTTAACAAAAATAAATAAATAAATAACACTTGGCGATTTATCCATCGCAAGGAGATATAAATTAACATTATATCATTGCAGTATAGAAACGCAGAAACAAAAGTAAATCTGGAAGTGAGGAGCATCCCGGTTCAGAGCTCCTCACATCCAGATTTACTTTTCCTTCTGCGTTTCTATACTGCAATGATATAATGTCAAATGTACTCGTATTTCGCAATTCACACTTGGGAACACCTCTAACACCCCTTTTGGGATTCATGCCGTGACAATATGTTATAAAGTAGATATAAGTCATATATTGTATAGTATAAGTTTTATGTTGAAAAAAAAAAGACATGATCTTGCTAAGTTTCTTGCCCTTCTTCTTAGCAAGACTAATCGAATGGGCGGAGGTAGGCATGTATTTATATATGTAACCTATTAGTATGTAGTAGTATTTACCGGGCTCTTAGTCAATCTTTACTTAACTATTGCATCGCAGTCTGGGGCAGCGCTGCCAAAACTTACCTAATTGAGGTCGAAAGGGCACAGCGATCGGTCCTTAAGGTAATGTTTAAAAAACCTTTCCAATATTCTACCAACAAGCTATATGAAGTAAGTGACGTCCTTCGCGTAAGACAACTCTTTATACTTAAAGCTGTTCTTACAGCGCATAAAACACTGTCCCTTTACCAGAATTTGGCACCTTCGAGACGTGAGCCAAGAATCCCGACACGGCCATGTAAAACCAAATTTGCACAACGTTTCCCCCATTTCATCTTTCCTTATTTGTACAATCAAATTAATACTATTTTTAAATTTTCTGGGTTGACTCGCTTTCATGTTAAAAAAATTGTAACAAAGTATCTTCTTTCGTTAAATTATGATAATACTGAAAATTTACTCCATATACCAACGTAGTATGTAACTTTATCGAATTATGTATATTGTCACTATTTTACGTTATGTATTTTATGTATTTTTTTTTACCTGATATATATTTTTATATTATATATTATATATTTTATTTTCTTTTAAAGTTTGTAGTTTAGCATGCAATAAGCAATCTTAGATTTATAATTTGCACACTTTTTTTTTATATAATATCTCAGTGTGTGTACATATTTTCATAAATATAACTTCTTATTTGTTAATAAACTGATGAAGTGTAATAGTAACATCCCAAAAGCGCACTAAACAACAAATAACCAATCCATCGACGTAATTCTGTACAAATTAACATGTGTGTACACTAACAAAGGCCCTCCCGAGACAAGCTCAGCTTAGTTGTGAGGACCGCCAGTCAAGCGTAATTTAGATAAGACAAGCACTGTATTTAGCAATAAGCAACATTTTATATTTTTGTTGTATTTTCTTGTGTGTCATTGTTTTATCTCTGTGTGTAATTATCAATAAAGATTATTATTATTATTATTGTAAGTATATAGGATGGGATTTGGTCGGCCGCCTGGATTCGTGCTGGGGGCTCGGTTGGTGATCATTGAACCTTGTTCCTGGTCCCTGGCCGGGTCTCCGGTGTGGGTTCGCTCGGCTGATTGGATTTCCCCTTGTATAATATATATTTTACCTATCATTATAATCGTAAATATATTGCTACATAAATTAAATAAACCTTTAATTTAGTTCATGTACATTTATTATTTTATTACATATATTTTCTTTATTAGATTAAATTTGACGTGTAAAAAGTGTATATATCTATACCTGCTTTGCAAAATAAACTATTCGAATTTGAATTTGAATTTGTTTTTCAGACATCTTCTCCAGCATCGACACCGAACCGTCATCAAAGCGACGCAAGACCGACACTCCCTCTCCCATACTGCAACTGTATCAATCCGGCGATGTATACAGCCGCACCGTTGTAGAGTCGTTAAGTCTCGGGGGGGTAGACAGAGAGGGGGGAATGCTGGGGGGAGGCGGAGAGGTTATGAGGCTGAGTCACGACTTGTGTGTCAGGTAAGTCTTGTTACACCGCTGTAGCTGACACCGACATCCCCTCTTCCATACTACAACTGTCCCTGCGTTCCGAAATAGAATTATTTCGCTAAAATCGATTACGAATGAATGAGGTGAATGGCTAATAATCCATGAGTGAAGCAAATGCGTTCATTCATTCGGATGACTTTCGTGTCTCATGCGACGGAGGTGAGGCGATGTGAGCGATGAACGGAATGGAATGTCAAAAATTGTTTTCGCTCCATTATTTCAGCAGTTCAGATCAGATGAACCAAGGTATATGTTTTATTCGGTCATGAGAGAAACAAATGAAAAGTCATGTGGAACTCTTCGTCGAAAAGGAAGAATTTATATTTAAATATTTTTTTTTGTCACTATCTGAGTCTACGTTGAAGAACAGTGCTACAAACTCTTCTTGTTCCATCACGAATCATGGCACTTTGACGAAATAAAATAAAATAATCGTATTGTATTCTGTGGTAAGAGGTTATGGTTAAGATGTATGTTTTTTAATGCGGTCCGAATCATAAGCTATCTTTCACATCGTTTGCTAGCTCACAAATTACGGACCAGTCATCGCTCACACTTTAATTCGTTCATAGCTTTTATCGATGTAATTCTATTTCGGACCGCACGGTGTATAAGAGAGGGGGGAATGGCGGGGGAGGTGGGGAGTTTATAAGGCTGAGTCACGACTTATCTGTCAGGTAAGTGTTATTCCTGCTGTAGCTGACACCGACATCCCATCTCTTGCATTGCAACTGTATCAAATTGGCAATATGTGATTATAAACTTTTCGTAAGTAAGAATATTACGTCAATATTTTCTTGACGTCAAGAAATTCAATAGCTATTAGTATCTTAGTCCAAAAAATATTATATACTAGCTTTTGTCCGTGGCTTCGCCCGCGCCGATTTAATTTGCATTTTTTCGGGATGATAAAAGATAATTATAAAAAAAATATTTAAAAAACACGACTGCCATAATTTCAAAATAAACTTAGTAACGACATTTGCATAAAGGGCACAAATTATTATTTTTCAAAACCCCTTTTAATTTACAGGTTTTGAAAATGAAAATGTAATTTTACAATGTTTTAGTTTTACGCCGAGAAAATCGCATGTTATTCAGTTTTTTGTCTCCTGAAAAAGTTTAAAAAGTTCTGGTGTCCCTTTCTGCATTTAGTGATTCATCTATGGACTCCACAGATTCTGCGAATGTTTTCTACTCTGCATTCAACTGCCCAACCGAAAGCTTCACCCTTCGGAGATTCGACCTTCGACCTCGGAGAGCCGACCCTCGACCTCGGACCCTCGACCCTCGTGGGACGCGAACAGACTCCTCTCAGTGTTTATTAAAATGCTGTTCTCAGCGGTGAGGGAGAGTGAGGGATGGAAAATGAAGAGATTGAGAGATGAGCCGCTGGTGATGGAGAGGTGAGTCCGTAGAGCCTGTGATGTTGTCATTTTCATTTATATCTTGAGTTAAAAGCACTTGTACAGTATAGTTTCACTTTATTTATGTTTTCTCCCAACCGGTTTCGGATTTTACTTCATTTTCAAGGGAAGATGTTAATTAAAATACATTTCATTGACTCCAGCCACTAGCTCGTGAGCAACGTAAACAATGATAAATAATTTACAAATGATAATGATAATTTATAATATAATATAATAAATCGCTGTTCAGATTCTCATTTGAGACTTTATATGTCGACGAGAGAGATAGAAAGCGCAGCTCCCTTACACAAGGCATTAAAAACAATTGTAAGACTCCAGCTACATTACAAAACAATAATAACAATAATTTTTTTAAATACCACCAAAGCAATAAGTATAAACAAGTGGAGAATAAAATAAGCGATGGAGATCTTAGGGGAGCTGCGAAACTTTTGTTTTCTAGCGATGGTGTCGCTCCTGACACACCGGATACCCTGCTTGCTCTCCAAGAAAAACACCCATTCCCCCCGGATTCACTTTCCCTTCCTCAAGCTCCACAACCCGATGACCCCACTATTCAGGTGCTAGGTAAGGATGTCCTAGCAGCCGTGATGTCCTTCCGGAATGGATCTACCGGCGGCCTCGACGGCCTTAGCCCGCAGCACTTAAAAGATTTGCTGAGTAGTACGACCGGTGAAGCTGGTAATAAACTTCTGAGTAACATCACGGCCCTTGTTAATCTTATGCTTGCTGGGAAGGTTCATCCTCAGATAGCATCCTTGTTGTACGGGGCAAAGCTATGTGCTTTAATTAAAAAAGATGGCGGTATTAGACCGATAGCTGTTGGCGCAACACTCCGTCGTCTTGTATCAAAGATATGCTGTCGTCACATCCTCCCAAAACTCACTGATTATTTGCAACCAATACAACTGGGTTTCGGTTCTAGAGGAGGATGTGAAGCTGCAGTCCACGCTTTGCGTACGTATATAGAAGGTGATGGGGGTGAGGTGGTCCTTAAAGTCGATATTAAAAATGCGTTTAATTCCGTTGATAGAGGCGCTTTATTGTCGGAAGTGAAGGAAATCCTCCCTGAAATATTTCCCTTTGTGTGGCAATGTTACAGCAATCCAACTAAACTATTTTACAAGAACCACCTTTTATTATCCGCAGCAGGTTGCCAACAAGGGGATCCACTAGGGCCAGCCATTTTTAGCCTCGCCATACATAAGATTATAACATCATTGAAATCTAAACTAAACATCTGGTACCTAGATGATGGAACTCTGGGGGGTGACTCGGACACCGTCCTGCATGATCTCGGGGTTATAAAGGAGGAGTTTAAAAGTATTGGTTTGGCTTTGAATAGCGCCAAATGCGAGCTATTTATCTCTGAAAAGGTATGTGACTCTGGAAGAACCTCAATTATTAACAAATTTAATTCTTTGGCCCCAAACGTTTCAATTATTGATAAATTTTCACTTCGCCTTTTAGGAGTGCCAGTCCTAGAAGACGCGATGCCACAATATTTAGATGACGAAAAAGCAATCTTTTTTGAAACAATTCCTCACCTCTCTAAAATCAGTGCCCATATGGCTTTCCAAATAATTCGATTTTGTTTGTTTGTACCTAGTTTCACATACGCTCTCAGAAGTACCCCAATGTTTAAACTAAAAACACTCCTCTTAAGCATCGATTCCATGGTGCAATCGACTTTGACCCAGATCCTGAACTTGCCTATATCTCACCGAAATTGGCTCCAAGCCTCACTTCCCATTCGTTTTGGAGGTTTAGGTATCAGAAACGTTTCGGATGTGGCTCTACCTGCATTTTTGTCTTCCTGCCACAGCACAGAGACCTTGTATAAGAAACTTATTCATCCTTCCTTGGGTGAAATTGAGGTCTCGTGCTGTGGCGAAGCCAAACAGGCGTGGTTGATTACCTGCCCAGGCGAGGACCTTCCAGAGAATTTGGCAATTCAAAGACAATGGGATGAGCCCCTTTGCCAACTGCGACAAAAAGAGCTACTTGATTCGAGCACCAGTGACAGGGATCGTGCCCGACTTCTTGCTGTGGCAGAGCGAGAGTCGGGCTACTGGCTGCAGGCTCTCCCATCACCCAACCTTGGGACTCTGCTGGACAATTTATCCTTTTCCACGGCCATCGGTTTGCGACTAGGGACTTATTTGACACAGCCTCATCGCTGCCCTTGCGGAGCGGATGTCGATCAGTTTGGGCACCACGGGCTCTCGTGCCAACGCAGTGCTGGCCGTTTTTCGCGACATGCAGCCCTTAATGATATCATCAGAAGAGCTCTTGCCACCGTCAACGTGCCAGCTGTACCTGAACCGTCTGGAATGTCACGTGACGACGGCAGGAGACCTGATGGTATGACTCTGGTTGCTTGGAAGAATGGTAAGCCGCTGGTGTGGGATGCTACATGCGTGGACACACTAGCGGCTTCCCACGTAATCCGAACCAGTAGGGCTGCTGGTGCGGCAGCGGACAGCGCCGAGGACAACAAGCGGCGCAGGTATGCTTTCCTCGGAAACAATTATATATTTGCGCCGTTTGGGGTCGAGACCTTGGGCCCGTGGGGCCCGGAGGCGCAACGAATTTTCAAAGAAATCTCGCTGCGCCTTATCGACACGTCAAGGGACCCTAGGGCTGGCGCGTACCTCGGCCAAAGGCTAAGCCTGGCAATACAACGAGGTAATGTCGCCAGTATCTTGGGGACCCTCCCGCAGGGCAGCGATTTAGACCAAATTTTCAGTTTATGAATAAAATGTCAGGTAAGTTTGGTACTATTATTATTATACATTTTTCTTAATTAGATTTATTTTTTAGGCATTTTAATGTTATAGTAGTTTTAGTTATTTTTTAAGTTTAAAATTTTTAAGTTGTATTATAATATTTAAGATTTTGTATAACAGAAATTTTCATATCTTTTTATATATATTAATTTATATGTATTAAAAAAATCTAAGTAGTTAAAAAAAAAAAAAAAAAAAAAAAAAAAAAATTTATAATTTACAAATATTTACAATTTAACATTGATGGCTTAAATTTGTGGATATATTAATAATTTGCAATATTCCGCTAAACACTGTTACCATGCTATTCAAAATGCAGTCTCAAGCACCGCCCGCCCTCTCGTATAAAACATGCACAAGCAAAGCAAGCAGTACGAGCACAAAATAAAGCAATCTTAAATAACAAGCAAGAAAACTTATCGAATGCTGTCGAGCGGTCGGGCGGACTACACATCCCGAGGATGCCTCGTTTAGAGGCGAAACACGTGTCGATAAGTTTTCTTGCTTGTTATTTAAGATTGCTTTATTTTGAGAATTTTAGACATTTTACTGATTATGATGTGTGATTGCTTATAAAAAAGTGGCCTGTCTCTGTCTGTCGGCGGCAAATTTTTATAAATTTATCTTGATAGCAAAAGACGCATTTCTAAACAGAAATTTCTCAAGTGACGTCATACGAAGGCAAATGGAAGTTGCAGCTTTTTCGTAAAAATATTCATCATCATGAAGTTTTTTGACGACAAGTTTGAAGTATGGCTTATTAAACCTAAATCTCGAAATGTTTTCCGAATTAACACACCTTAACGTAATTAAATTATAGCGAATTATGTCAGAAATATCCTTTTTATTTTGAGTTTTTATAATATCGCATGTGCGAAGAATAATTGAATAAATATTATATTTAAAGCTTTTTTTAGCTTTTAATTATTTTAAACAAATTATAAATATAAATAAAAAACTATTAATTATTATCGAGATATATTTCGATCAACTTGTGGTCGCAGTAGCGTGCACAGAACTTTTTGCTGGAAAAGCAAGCAATTGGTCGAGAATAACAATAAAAAAAAATATGAAAAAATTTAAATAACACTTTGAAAAAAAAAGTTTGTATAGGAAATTTTCACTCTAGGGAAGACATTGTCTACCCTGGCGTCATAAATTTTTTTTTTATCAAAGTGATTTAAATTTTTTCATATTTTTTTTATTGTTGTTCTTGACCAATTGTTTGCTTTTCCAGCAAAAAGTTCTGTGCACGCCACTGTGTGGTCGTCCTCAGTCGAATTACTGATCAATCGACTGACGACGATACAATACAATCATTTATTCTTATATATTAGTGTCCGTTATACATGGTTTGTCAAATAAATTAAATAAAAATGTATATTGAAAACGTAACTTATTATTATATAACATAAAATGAAAATACTATCAAACAAATTGATAGAAGTCGATAAAAATATACAAATAAATAACAAAACCAATAAAAAAAAATCTATTCTGACATTGAACTGGATTTAAATTTTAAACACATATAATATATTCTGTAACGAAATAAAATGGATTTTTCTCAAAAAATCTCTTTACTTTGGTTTTAAATTCTAGTTGCGGTGATATTTACATATGCGATGTCAATTTATGTATTCAATAAATTACCTAAAAGTTTAAAAAATACTATAACTACTACCCAGTTTGTACAACATTTAAAAGATCTATTAATTGCTAAATGTTACTACACCGTCCAAGAATATTTGGACGATAATAGTCTGTCATAAATTAGTTATACAAGCATACAAAACTCATAAAATATATTTATACAATTTCGAAATAAGCCGCCTTTTCTCACAATTATTGCTGTGCCCAACAGGGTGCATAATGATCTATAATGTTTATGTAAAATCTTTAATGTACATTATGCTTGCAATAAACATATTGAGTATTGAGTATCTAGCAATCTGTATAGGTAGTTTGTTATACATCGCAATTTTTGCATATATTCCTTGTTTTTGCGTTTTGGTCAGTCTAGTTCATGGCGTGATTAATTTGTCTTTATTTCTTGTGTTACACCTGTGAATATGTCTCGATAATAATTAAAAGTTTTGTATTTACATTTGTAATCTGTTTAAAATAATCAGAAAGATCCGTAACATTTCAGTGTGTCGACAACTTTGGTTTCTCACAAACTGCTATCGATGAGTCGCAGCTTTCAAGGCACGTTCAGAACTCGCCTCACCGCTGCGAGGACGCACGCGAAGCAGAAGGGTGGTAAGTTATTTGTAACTATTCAGTATGTCTATTTAGATTTTAGAGTGGTAGAGCTGATGCCGGGCTCGACTGTGGAGGTACCACCATCTTACTTGGAGACCCCCTCGAAGTAAAAATTAATTTATGTAAAAAAAGACATGATCTTGCTAAGTTTCTTGCCCGTTCTTCTTAGCAAGACTAATCGAATGGGCGGAGGTAGGCATGTATTTATATATGTAATCTATTACTATGTAGTATATAGGATGAGATTTGGTCGGCCGCCTGGATTCGTGCTGGGGGCTCGGTTGGTGATCATTGAACCTTGTTCCTGGTCCCTGGCCGGGTCTCCGGTTTGGGTTCGGGCGGATGATTGGATTTCCCCTTGTATTATATATATTTTACCTATCATTTTAATCGTATATATATATATTGCTACATAAATTAAATAAACCTTTAATCTAGTCCATGTAAATTTATTATTTTATTACATATCTTTTTATTAGATTAAATTTTACGTGTAAAAAATGCATTATATATATCTACTTTGCAAAATAAACTATTTGAATTTGAATTTAATTCGGGGGAGAGTAAAAGGACAGCTCACAGACATAAAACCAGGAGGCCCACCATGCCTAGGACCGATGGATGGCGGTATATCCATCCCTAATAGCCGGGCCTTATATGGAACAGACTGATGACGGGCAGCGGCGTCACTGTCGCGAGGGTTCCGGAACCAAGCTCACCAACCCGCCTGCCCAGCGTGTGATGACCGCCGGGAGTGGCAAAGTCCTGGAAAGGCTTATGTCCAGCAGTGGACGAACTAGGCTGATGGATGGATGGATGGAGTATGTCAATATTTGCGTTCCTGCGTTCCATGAATATCAGTATACATGACGCTTATTCCAAAAAACTGTAGAAAAAAAAATTGCCAATTAACGAAGGAGATATGCACTTTTTTATTGGTCCTAGAATTCTCTTTATAAATGGTAACCACGGCGTGAAGCGCTAGTATACATCTATCTACTCGGGAGCCCCACTCCTTCGCATCTCCGAGCTCCAGCTCCAGCGGCCAGTGCTCCCAAAACTCGGTTCAACTCAGTTTACGATAGTCGCGGTCGTACCGCCAGTGTTGCCACCTTAGCCCTTTTCGGGCTAGATCTAGCACTTTTTAGTGTAGTTGATCTCGTTTTTTGATTTAGCCCGAAAAGAGCGATCTAGCCCTTTTCGTTATGTGTATATTTATAGTTCTGTGAACCTAATTAAAACTAAAACCAGAAACAAAATGGGGCTAAAAACAATGATATCCATACTACGTATACGATGGGGTTTACAACGACTGAGAGAGTCTTGCTTTTCACACAAGGTGTCAACTGAAATAATAAAAACTGTAGGATTCATTTGAAATTTTCGTTCAAATCCGCAAAAACGCAGATGTCAATCAGCCATCAATTTTTTCTGCTTCAGCAGGTACGATTTTTAACAAATTCAATAACTTAGTTTTAATTAATCTGCTGCATTTTCTGAAATTACTTACTACATTTCAAATAAACAATTTTTAGCACTTTTGATGGCAAAATTTGCTAAATCTAGCCCTTTCTAGCTTGTCCAACTGCTCTTTTTCAAAAACCAAGGTGGCAACACTGCCGCAGTTACGTACGCACGTTGCCGCGTTGACACTATAAGCCGCTTCCGCGCATTTTCGTAAATTGTGGCACGAAATAATAGAATATGTTGTGCATTGTGTGGCTGTTTAAATTAAATATTGCGACAATTTAATATAGCATTATCAAATACGTAAACAGTTAGTTGGCAGCCCTAGCGCGTGTTTAGGCATCGAGCGGCCGTAGGTTTTGATTTCATGGACACCGCCAAGTTAAGGCGCTACGGAAAAAAAATCGACACTTTTAGAACTTGCATATCTTTTGCAGTAAATAATATATGATTTTGATAAAATAGTATATTATTTTTGGAATCTTTTTCTAGGGATCTGTTAGAACAGAAACGTGATTGGAGAAATTCGGCTCGATAGAAATATTGATTGAAATGAGGTCTTTATCGACACCAATTCTCCTGGCTTGATAATTTGGAATGACATATAGACTGCAATTATATTTTATTAGATGGATTGTAACAGTATCTAGGACCTGAAACGAAATTTTGATAGCAACTTTAGTATATTTTATATTAATAAAAAACCGACTTTTTGCTACTTTTCCTCGAATCCGTCCCTCTCGCACTGAGGATTTTTTCGCATATAGAGTAAAAGGGACGCTAAAACTTTTACATATCGCCTTAATCTACTGTCTACTTCATTATACTGTGACGACGTGATCCCCGAAGGAATTTTGGAAGGATCTACGAACACGTGGCAGTTGGCGCTGCTAACAACCCTTCTATATATTTTCAGATGGTGGCTCCAGTTTAAACGTTCAAGTGACATTGGATGAAATACTTGAATCTTTCCTGCAATTCTCCGAGGTACGTATAGATCATCTACTTTTTAGGGTTCCGTAGTCAACAACAAGGAACCCTTATAGTTTCGCCATGGCCGTCTGTCTGTCTGTCCGTGGCTTAGCTTAGAGACTATTAGTACTAGAAAGCTGTAATTTGGCAAAGGTATACATATTTATCACGCCAAAAAAGTGGTACAGTAAAATTTTGAAAAAGATTTTTTTTAGGGTACCTCCCCTACACGTAAAGTGGGGATGATTTTTTTTTCTCGTCTATCCCCTAGTGTGAGGTGTCGTTGGATAGGTAATTTAAAAATATTGGGGGTGTGAGAAGATCATTTTTCAATCCAGGGTTCCGTTTGCGATATATTAAGCTTAAAAGTGTTAATTTTTGTTAGAGTCAAGTGTCCCCCCCCTGCCAGCGAAACGGTTGTATTTGGAGATGTGAAAAAAATCACGGCAGTACTATACATAACGAAATTATCACAACTATCAAACTATCACAGCTAAGTAGGCTTTACAAGTTTTTTTTTATTTTTTTTATTTATTTATTTACTTTAATTAAAACGGCAAACCAATTACAATAATTAAAGTTAACGAGTACAGGTCGCGCCAAACTTTTAGTCCCCTCTAAACACGGGGCGATTCGCATCAGCACGAACAAAATGTATGGGCCGTTCTTGGGAAAAGCAACTTCCGAGCGTACTAGAAGTTTGGCGCGATCTGTATTAGTCGACAAACTTATAAAATGTACTTGGAGAAGAAGTACGCATATTGTGCAGGGCAACTACAGAACCCTACACTGCGCGTGGTCCAACACGCACTTGGCCGGTTTTTTCACTCATAATTCATTGTGTATTATTTTTTTACAATTCACTTAATCTCATGTTTTCATTTATTATTTGTTATTCAAAAATTTAGATAGTAAAACAAAAACTCAGACTACAGACGAGTATATACGAAAATAAAAACTCAATCTTGCGTGATAAAAAACGAAGCCGAAACCGATTGTATATTATTCAAGCTTCGAAAAAGTATCCAAGAGTGAACTCATTCTAAAACAAAAAGTTATTTTTATTTTTAATTTATTTTTAACTGTTAGTTATTCTTAACTGTTATTTATTCTTAATTGCTATTTATTTTTAACTATTAGTTACTGAATAGGTATTTAATTTTTTTCAATATTTGGATGTATCCGCGAAGTACTTTATTAAGAAATGAGACCCTAAAGCTGGGGCTCTACCGCGTAATTCTCATTTGTATCAACTTCAAGCAAATGCATGCGAAATTCAACGCGTGCAAAAGAGATGGCATGTTAGGCGGGCGTCGTCGCACGAACGTCATATTTCAATCTCAAGTTGATGTTGATGAAAATGAGAATTACGCGGTAGACCCGCTGGTTTGGGAATCGGTCCACGTTACTGGACTAATCACTACATAGTATAAAACAAAGTCGCTTCCCGCTGTCTGTCTGTCCCTATGTGTGCTTAGATCTTTAAAACTACGCAACGGACTTTAATGCGGTTTCTTTTAATAGATAGAGTGATTCAAAAGGAAGGTTTATATGTATAATACATGCGTAATATAGTAGAGAAACACTGATTATTTTAGAGGTTTCTAATATGATGTCGTAAATAAACACATTTTTTTTGCGCTTACATTGCAAACGCTGTCTGAACCCTACGTGATAGAACAAAATAATGTATAACAGTATTGTATACACCTTAAGGCGCTACGAAAAAAATTCGACACTTTTAGAACTTCTATATCTACTTCGGTAAATAATGTATAATTTTGATAACATAGTATATTATTTTTGGGATCTTTTTCTAGGGATCTGTTAAAACAGAAACGCAATTGGAGAATTTCGGCTGGATAGAAATATTTATTGAAATGAGGTCTTTATCGACACCAATTCTCCTGGTTTGACAATTTAGAATGACATATGGACTGCAATTATATTTTATTAGATGGGTTTTAACAGTATCTAGGACCTGGTTAAACGAAATTTTGATAGCGTTTTTCGTACATTTTATATTAATAAAAAACCGACTTTTTGCTACTTTTCCACGAATCCGTCCCTCTCGCACTGAGGGTTTTTTCGCATATGGAGTAACAGGGACGCTAAAACTTTTACATATCGCCTTAAAAAGGTCGACAAAAAAGTCCGCGATGATATATGTCTATCTCTTAGAGATAACCCACAATAACAATTTTTTATCCTTTACTTTTTACGAGAAGTAATGGCTTATTTACGAAGCGATTTTAAGCAATACAGCATTAATCCTTAACCGTAGTATATTTAGTATCAGCGTTGCAGCCGTGCGAAGCCGGAAAGGGTCGCTAGTTTTACTTTATTTTAATAAAGACTCGCTAAGGTGAGTACCTCTTTTGTAGGACATGGTATAAGATTTTACAATAAACTTCCAAAGGAGGTCCTTACTTTGTCAGAGAATAAGTTTAAACTGTATATTAAGCAGGGCCTATTGAAAAAGGCATATTATAAAATAAATGAATATTTGGATAATGGTGAAGCATGGTGTTACAGTGATAATGATAGTAAGTTATAATTTAATTAAATAGTATAATTTCTTAACTTATGATTCCTCTAAGGTGTAAACATTAATTGATTACAGACTGTAAAAGGAAAAGGACTATATGAAACAGGTAGAAAAAGATATATATGTTTTTCTTTTTTTCATTAACCTGAATTCCTGCTGTCTTTTATTTTCTTATCCTTTGGTTAAAGTAGATATAAGTCATATATTGTATAGTATAAGTTTTCTGTTGAAAAAAAAGACATGATCTTGCTAAGTTTCTTGCCCTTCTTCTTAGCAAGACTAATCGAATGGGCGGAGGTAGGCATGTATTTATATATGTAACCTATTAGTATGTAGTATATAGGATGGGATTTGGTCGGCCGCCTGGATTCGTGCTGGGGGCTCGGTTGGTGATCATTGAACCTTGTTCCTGGTCCCTGGCCGGGTCTCCGGTATGGGTTTGGGCGGCTCATTGGATTTTACCTTGTATAATATATATTTTACCTATCATTTTAATCGTAAATATATTGCTACATAAATTAAATAAACCTTTAATTTAGTTCATGTACATTTATTATTTTATTACATATATTTTCTTTATTAGATTAAATTTGACGTGTAAAAAGTGTATATATCTATACCTGCTTTGCAAAATAAACTATTTGAATTTGAATTTGAATAAAACTTGCGTTTCAAAATGTGTCCAAGAAGGTTTTAACTAAGTATATTAGGTTATAAAATTAGGTTAGGGTTTTTGATGTCTGACCTTGACTGCGCTTGTATTTTTTTCTCTATCGCACTTAGTAATTTTGTACGTGAATGAATACATGCGCTAGTCCCCTACCGCTTTCGCCGAGTGGTTAATAGGGATGAAACGATACGAGTAAATACAACTACTCGATACTTTTCTTTCGGTACCAAGTACTTTTGGCATCGATACTTTAGAACTGAGTACCAAGTAGTATCGTGAAGTAAGTACTTGTATCGGTACTCGGTCGGTCACTCACTGAGGAGTGTCAAAAAACTCGTGTGCACAAGATCATTTACTCTATGGTAAGGTCTAGTTTATATGTTTGTGTCGCGAACGTATCTATTCTACTGCTCAGTTAATTTGTCAGTGATTTTCGTCATTCATTCGTTAATTCAGTCAGTCATTCATCGTTTGGCGTGCGTTTGTTTGTTGTTTGTTAAAACTGTGACTGAATTTGTAATAGCAATCTTCGACCAAAATAAAATAAATGGACGGGCCATAGCGTACAGATTTTTGAAGTCTGTAAAGTGAGCGCCGGCTCTCACTTCATCTCTGTCTCTGTCTGTTAGAAGAGTGACACGTACGCTTATTATTACATGCCATCCAAATAACTGACGAAAAAATACCTTCTTGTGCATTTACAAAGTGCAAAAAGCAAAATAAACATAAAAATAAAAATTAGGTATTGAAGTATTTATCCAATTGCTTAGACTCGTTATGAGTGAGGAAACTGTAAAGACAAGGCCCGTCCATTCATTTTATTTTGGTCGAAGATAGCAATAGGTACCTAATCAAGTCATTGTAAGTACTTACTGCAGTTCTTATTTGCCTGTAATACTTCCTACGAAAAGACTGTCCGATACAAGTAGGTATCGATACCTCATGAACGATACGGTATCGAGTAAAAGTATCGATACCTAGATGGTATCGTTTCATCCCTAGTGGTTAAAAACCTTGCCGCTACCTGTATAGTCCAGTAAATGAAAGATTTGAGGTCGTATAGGCAGGTTGTCTCTGCCTTGATTTCTTTTTCATAACAAATAAAGCCCATGATGTGCCAAGTGGGATTGGAATACCCAGTCAAAACCAACCACTCCGACCTTCCAAACCGGTTTGATATAGATTTAAACCGGCTTAAGTCGGTTTGAGGCTCAAACTGGTTTAAACCGGATTGATAGATCGAGTTGCTACATCGCTAATAAAAACTATGTATTTTGTAGATAAACCCCGAGGTGGCGAGCGCGCTCTTCACGGAGACGCTAAAATGTCTCCTCAAGCAGAACAGCTCTTTCGAGTTCTCCACGTACTTAGCTGAGCAACTGTGCGAGGTGCTGAAGAGTGAGTGCGGTAACATCACGCCGTGTCTGCTGGGGGCTGCGCGGTTGTGTGTGGAGCGGTGCTGTCTGGTTGACGGGTATGCGTATTTAACTATTTTCAAGGTCTTCTCCGGCCACGTAGGTGAGTCGTGTCCGGTACTGTTGTACGTGGATTGGGCTCGTCCGATATGCTCCGCTCAGTGCCGGATTAAGACTACTTGATGCCCTAAGCAATCCGCGCCTATGGCACACCTATGGGCTCCCTATCCACTGGTAGACCAGCGTCGTTTATTATTGTATTTATTAAAAAAAGATCGATCATTACGTACAATGAGTACTCTTATACTTTTCTTAGAATATGTGCGAAAGAGAAGTGTATTTATAATAAATGGATGGTATCCGATGGAACCACTTAGAAGAGCACTTTGCCCACTTGTCTTCTTCGACGGCCTTTTCAAACGCAGCCACTGCTTCCTCGGCATCCATAAAACGTTTTCCTCGAAGTTTTTCTTTTATTTTCATTAATAACTAAAAATCGCAAGGTGCGAAGTCGGGGCTATACGGCGGGTGACCCTGTAATTCCACGTCTGACGTCGCCAAATAGTTGATCGTTTGCTTGGCGGTGTGCCACGCGGCGTTGTCGTGGTATAGGAGGATCCTACTGCGAGGTCGTTTCTCCCGAACTTTTTCCAAGACAAGTGGCAATTAATTGTTAGTGTACCACTCTGCAATAACTGTTTTTCGATCCTCTAAAACAATTATTGCGTAATGACCTGTCCTTCCGAAGAAGGAGGCCACCATCTTTTTTCCCACGTTTCGACTTCTCTTCACTTTAGTTTGCAACTCCTCGGAAGGAAACACCCACACAGCAGACTGTCTTTTAGTTTCAGGATCGTAACAGTAAATCCAGCTTTCGTCACCCGTAAGTATGTCAAACACAGCATTTGAGTTACCTCCGTTAAATCTTTGAACCATTTTCGACTATTTTGACAGTTAAAGAGGCTAAGAGGACTGTTACAACTTATCTGTCTACATTGGATTACGACGCTACCGAAACATTGCTTCAACACCCCTCATAGATAGCCCTTATTTATTTAGTTATTTATATACATTATATATATACATATACATACTTATTATTACTATCTAACAATATAACTAGTTTTTTAATTGATTTTTAACTTGCTTGTAAAAATAATAACTATATTCATGTATGTACACACAAAAGTTATTTTACTGTCACAAAACCCTGTCAAAACTCGTACTTTAGTCTGGTAATCATATTTCTGGATCCCACGTGACAATCCCGACTTAGTTTGGGGTCCACTGGAAAACGTAGACACTAAATTATCTGTTTTTAATCATTTATTATAACTGTTTTCTTTTTATGTTTAAAAGGATTTAATTTTATAGCATGTTTTAGTGTAAGTTTTCGAGTTTTTATTTGTTGTTGTTGTTTCACGTCACCAATCAACACGATGGAGTTTTTGGGCCTCTGTCAAATTATGGAATATCCACCTGGCACAAAGCTTCCTGACCGCTAAATGTTCGTGGAGGATTTTGTGCACTTGACTCATACCGATGTCTAAGCTTGTCCGAATCTGCTGATAGGTCACTCTTTTGTCAGTCTATAACATACGCCGCACAACACTGATGTTATCTTCGGTAGTCACCGTAGAAGCAGGGTTGGATTCAGACCCTATGAAAATTGTTGTCTATGGGAATTAAAAATATACTACTTGGCTAAAATTATACTAAGTTTCATTTTTGTTTTGAATTGAAGTAAAATAGCCTATTTGTTAGTGAAATTTAAAAAAAAATACTAAAAATATGCATAATTTAATAAAATAGCCTATTTGTTAGGGTCTGTTTCACAATGTACCGATAAAGTTACAGTTAAGCTATTTGTGACTTATTTCTCAGATAAACACCTCACTAGCGTTTCACAATCAGCAGGTAGGGATAACCATAACATAAAGTCTCAGGTAACTTATTGGTCAGATCAAGTGGCAAATAGGACAGTTATCTGATGGATAGATTTGATTTGAGAGCTGGCTGTCAGACACAGTATTTTTTATCGTATTCTTTGTGATTTTCTGATTGAAATTGTGGTGTTTTTGTTGTAAATTAATTAAAAATTGACGTTTTTGATATCATTGAAGACGAGTTTGATGAATTTTTTGATCGCCTGATGGGACCACGCAGGGATTCTGTATTTCGTTATCCTCGAAACAACACAATTAACCATTCTCATGATGAATGTTATCTTTCCCTATTCTTACAATGAAAACACTGCGTATGTGTGCGTTTAACCCGCCCGCTTTATTGTAAGTAGGTTTATATACCTAACTAGGTTTAAGTAATAAATAATATATTTGTTAAAAATGTAGCTACCTACGGATCACCCGATATCTAGACAAACCTTGCAAAGTTTATTGATATCGTAGAATAATGTAATTGTGTTTTCTTTGATTATAATAAATAAATAAAATACAATAAATAAATAAATAAACCTCTTCAACACGACACAATTCAGTTGGTTTGGTTGACGTTTGGTTCCGTTTCAAACAAATTGTTAAACTTATAAAACTATTTTTTTGGTTTATTATTAGGTTTAAACGGACAATGCGCACAGAAATAAAACAAAAATCATAATAAAAACCATTTTAAAATCAATTACTACCTATAAAATAAATTTCAAATTCGATTTCAACATAAAAATTTCAAATAAGTTTTAGGTTTCGTAAAACGAAATGTATGAATGCGACGATGCCAGCTCGCTGTCAAGTAAAGCTTTGGGTAGTTAACCTGCAGATAGAAATATGAGATTGATGATTGTGAAACACAATGTGAGTTATCTAACAGATTTATCTTCCAGATAATTTATGTGTCGAATAACAATCTAGCACTTTATTAGCACATTGTGAAACAGACCCTTAGTGAAATAAAAAAAAATTACCAAAATTATTCATAACGCACAGAATTTCCCTATATTGTAGGGTAAATGTTAAAAAGCAAAACGTCTCAACCAATAAAACAAGTCGGTTGGCCTGAAGATACAATTATGGTATTTCTACGTAGTATAGTTCCATTACGATACTACATACTACATGTCATGAAAATATGGTAAAAATAGTATAATTATACTACAAAATCCAACCCTGCGTAGAAGGCCGTCCCTTATGCAGATCATCGGTGAGATAAGTGCGACCACGTTTAAACTCATTAAACCAGTTGTAAACAGTGGCACGAGATGGGGCTTCATCGTGAAATGCCAATCTAAGTCTATCATTACTTTCTTGTTGACATCGAAAGTCATAAAAAATAATTGCACGAAAATTTCTCGCGGACGTGACACAGACAATTTTCAATTTGCCGCCAAATCGTAAAACAAATGACAAATAAATGAAAAACATACCCAATAATATTGGCAAAGAAATCCATTTTCAACATTTCAACTTACTTTTTTATTATATAGTTTACATGTGGCCAGTTCTAAAAATTTTCAGTGTCGCCCTCGTATCATTGTGAGTTAAATCCCATCAAGTGAAGGATTATGCTGCAAAAAATAATTAATGTTTTAAGTCGCGTGGCTTGCGTAATCCACTGTTGCTAAGCAAAGCGCGCGATGTTGGACATCGTTATAAAATAGCTCGCAACGCGATCGTTTATAGCGTGCGCTATTCGTGAAAACGAAATAGCGCGCTATTTTTATACGCTATACGTTTTAATTCTCACTACTAGTTTCCACATCAAAAATGATATGTCCTGGGACTTACATGTGTCGGAAACCAGCAAGAAAATATAAGAAATAAAATTTGACACCCCAAAAATACTTAGGAAAAAAAGCTTTGTAAGATCTGAATCTGAATCCGCAATAATTGCCTAAATGGAATAGGGTTATTTGGTGAAAGTGAAAGCCAGTGGTCTCGAACGTCATAGAGCAAAATCGGTAGAGTTGCCAGCTAAAATCGGTATATTTGTACCCAAAATCGGTATTTGACAAAAAAATACAGTATTCAATCAAATTATTTATTGAAAACAAAAATTTACAGACTAATTTATAATAATCACTTACAGACTCATTTATAACAATCACTTACAGACTAATTTAGGTATATAATCATTTTTTATACCAATATTCTTTGGCCATAGCCGCGGTCATCTTCGAGTTAATTTCAAAATCATAACAATTAGCTGTATTAAAGAGTCGTTTTGCGTGTAATAGACCAATGATTGATTCAGTAGACAGCCTATTTCGCTGTTTGGTTTTCAAAAGATTAATATGTGAAAATATGCGTTCAACGTTAGCGGATGAATGGGGAAGTGATAAAATATTAAAGATGAAATTAGACAACAAAGGAAACATTTGAGTTTCATCGCCCTTTAAATTCCCTAGCGGGAAGCCCCTTATAACATCGAGTTGTAAGACAACAAGTTGTAGGAACAAGGGTATTCCCCAAAATATATGGAACATTCTGCACTAGGTCCATACTTACTATTGAGGGCTTCCCCGTAACATTAAATTAAACATAAATAAAAAGGGTTGCCAACTGAAAAGTGTAAAATCGGTAGAGAAATCGGGAGAATTTCCATGTATGTCCAGAAATCGTAGAAATTTCGTTATATTTCGGTATTTCGGTAGCACAGAGCCCATATCGGTAGAAATACCGAAAAATCGGTAGGTTCGAGAACACTGGTGAAAGCTCAAATTAAAACACAACTGGAACTGGCTGAATGAGAAAGGGCTTGCTCTTGCTTCCAAAATTAATTTATTAAAGACACTCTAAGGGCTTAAATGTCAATTGACATTCTATTCCTTTCACAAAAATTTATATTAAACTAGTAATATTGCAGTATTGTTGCCTATTCAGTACAGCCAATAACCCCTAACCAAGCGTTGACGAAATAACGATTTCGCGATGCAGCGGGCGTGCAGCGCCATCTAGTTTTTAAATTTTGAACTAAACGTTGCCATCTAAAATATACCTTGAAGACACCCTACTATCTTGTACATTTTGTACGGTTGTGTAAGTTAACTTTTTTAGGGTTCCGTAGTCAATAACAAGTCTGTCTGTCTGTCTGTCCGCGGCTTAGCTTTTAGGCTATTAGTACTAGAAAGCTGTAATTTGGCATGGGTATACATATTTATCACGGCGATAAAGTGGTACAGTAAAATTTTGAAAAAGATTTTTTTTAGGGTACCTCCCCTACACGTAAAGTGGGAATGATTTTTTTTTCTCGTCTATCCCCTAGTGTGGGGTATCGTTAGATAGGTAATACAAAAATATGGGGGGTGTGAGAAGACCATTTTTCGATCCAGGGTTCCGTTTGCGAAATATTAAGCTTAAAAGTGTTAATATTTGTTAGAGTCAAGTGTCTCCCCCCCCTGCCAGCGAAACGGTTGTATTTGGAGACGTGAAAAAAATCACGGCAGTAGTATACATAACGAAATTAAAAGGAAAACTATCACAGCTAAGTAGGCTTTACAAGTTAACGAGTAATAGTCGACCAACCTAAAATGAAAATTGCTTACAAATTCCATTGGAAATTACTTAAACGAAGTTGTTAGTTGTTTAAAACGGGTAGTAAATATAAGGTGTCTCTTATTTATACAACCAAATTCATACTAGAGACTCGGTAAGTGGTCAGCACTAAGGTTCATTGACCTTTTATAGATAATGGTACGGAACCCTTCGTGCGCGAGTCCGACTCGCACTTGGCCGGTTATTTTTTTACTTCGTGTATAAGTTTACTCTAACTGAACATTAAAATATTGAAAAGTGAACATTTTTATTTAGTCAGTTAGATTGAATATCATTACTGTTTATAAGATTTGTTTTATTAATTTCATCGATAGTAATTTTTTATAGAAAAAGATATATATTTTCGGAAAAAAATTTAGTTCGTTTTGTTGTTTTAGTTTTAATATTTGTTAGTCCTAATTTAATTATTAGTCCTAATTTAATTACAATTTAATCGAATATAACTCATGTTGGGATCGTCGTTGGTCGGGACCTTAAGGTTAAACGCCAGTAGCTTAGTGCAAAGTGCATAACTTAACTTTGTTTTTCTTGTTAAGAAATAAAAAATTAAAGGATTTTGGTCTATGGAACTTGACGCCAATAGTTCAGTATTAGTGAGGTTTATAAAGCGAGAGTTTGAAATTGTATACGCAACTAGCGACCCGCCCCGGCTTCGCACCGGTGCAATGCTGATACTAAATATACTACAGAATGTTTTTAACCTCTAAAATGTTTTTATTTATTTTCCTTCTTACATCTATCTTTACAAGTTTGCATTCAAAACGATAGCGTAAACAAAAACAAATCAAGGCTATACATGCACAAAAAAAAGAAAAAAGACAAATTATCAGTGTTTAAGTATTATACAAGGTGTAACAGAAAGGTGTAACCATATTTGAAGAGCTTATTCAGTCAATGGTATAGAACAACTTTTCCTATGGAGTTAAGACTGTACCTGAGCCTAGAGCATGACCAACTCCAGGCTATCTAGGATTCGTTTGAAGAAATTCGGATTCGGACTCTCCTTGTATTGAAAAAAATATATTTGGTTTATTAATCTTTTCTCTAGGGATCTTACGTATAAACAATGTACTAAGATTTATACTTTTGTCAAAAAAAAATGTTTTGCACCCTCTTTTTTTTTGGTTTTCAAACGTTCGCTTAAAGAACGCGGTTAAGAGATCAACTTGACTTTTTTTTTCATAAAATAAGTAATAGAAATATGAAGGTATATCACCTAAATTCAAGACATAGATATTAGAGTATGATTTTTTAATGAATTGTCCGATATGACGTCACTTGACAATTTTAGACATTACACTGATTTATTATACAGATTGTGATGTGTGATTGCTTGTAAAAAAAGCCGGCCAATTGCGAGTCAGACTCGCGTACTAGGTTTCCGTAAATTTAATTTTGTATTTTTTTTCGTGAATTCCTCAACCGCATTATTTTTTCTGTAATCTTTACGTAAACACATATTACCATGATTTTTTTCATATTTTTCGGTCAACCAGTTTTAGAGATAGGGGGGGGGGGGCATTTTTTATACTTTTTGAAGTATTTCTTGAAATACATGCAATTAAATATAGCCAAACTAAATATTTATACCATCAGCTTTTTAATACCTACAATCTGATACCCATATTGTATTTTTATTTAATATTTTTTCAATTTATTTTACTTTTTTTTATATTTATATATTCTTTTTATTTTTATATTTTATTTGTTCTCAACTTTATTTAAATCGCTATAGTTTTCCTGTAATTCGCCAGTTATGATCTATAATCGACATTTTTTTCATATTTTTCAGTCTCCCAGTTTCGCAGATAATACATACATACATATTTTTGTGTTTTTTTAAAGATTTCTCGAATCCAGTGCCAGTAAATATAGTAAAAGTATATATATTTAAAATTAGCTTTTTAATATCTACAATTTTATACCCTTATTGTATTTTAAGGATAATATTTTTCGAGATATATTTCGGCCCACATTCGACTGATGCCGGCCCCAAAGTGGGCCGAAATATACCTCGAAAATATTTAAAATTGATATCTTTTTTGTATTCATAATTAATAAATTGTTTAAATCATGTTTATTGGTTTCAGGTTCAAAGAAACCATAGAGACGCTGAAAGCCACAATGGTTGGGACTGATGATGAATATCTGATAACACTTTTGTATGAAGAGATATTGTTGCGGACTGAGACCAGAGATGTTTTTGTGCTCGGGTCAGTTCTTATCTTATTTTAATTTACTGCCCGGTATTTAGTAGCGGTGGTAGCCAACTGTAGGTGGTAGAGCTGATGCTGGGCTTGACTGTGGAGATACCACCATCTTACTAGCAAACCACCTCGGGGTTTATCCACAAATTACGTCGTTTTTGTACGTCAAACATTTCTGTGAAAATCAATCTACACACTGTACATAGTCCATCCATTCATCCATCAGCCTGGTTCGTCCGCTACTGGACTTTTCAAGATTTCGCCACTGTTGGCAGACCTCCTATAAGAAATGCCCATACTCACAAACGCTGGGCAGGCGGGTTGGTGAGCGCGGTGCCGAAACCCTCGCACCAATGACACCGGTGTCCGTCACCAGTCTGTTTTATGTAAGGGCACACCGCCATCAATGGGTGGTAGAGCTGATACCAGGCTCGACTGTGGAGGTACCACCATCTTACTCGCAAACATCCCCGAATTTATTCGGGGATTCGGGAGAGAGTAAGAGGACATCTCTCAAACAGGCACAACCAGGTAGCCCACCATGCCTGGGACCGATTGATGGCGGTATATCCATCCGTAATAGCCGGGCCTTATATAAAACAGACTGGTGACAGCAGCGGCGTCACTGGTGCGAGGTTTTCGGCGCCGCGCTCACCAACCCGCCTGCCCAGCGTGTGTGAGTGTGGGCATTTCTTCCAGGAGGACCGCCAAGAATATTGGAAAGGCTTGGCTCCAGCAGTGGACGAAGACAGGCTGATAGATGGATGGATGAGACGCCAACCTCTCAATTTTTCATAATTTATGTGTGTACTATTTGTATACTTACCAGTCACTTAAAAGTGAAAAGTGGGTGTACTAGTGTTGTCTGTTCGAAGACAAGGTAGCACCTCTCTCTTACATGTCTTGAGGTCTTGATGTGTGTACAGTATGACAAGATTCAAGAGGTTCCAACGATGTACTTCTTCGCTCGATCGATAGAAATAAACGCATTTCCCGCCTCAGTGTCTATTCATATTTTGCTTTCAATCTCCGAGTGCTAGACAAGACAAGACAAGAAGACAAGACAAGACAAATAAATACTCTTTATTGTGCACCATATAAAAGAAAACTTAAAGTAAGAAATAAGATAAAGATAAATAACAATTGGCGGTCTTAACGGTCTTATCGCTAAAAGCGATTTCTTCAGTGCACTTAGTGCTCTTATGTTTTTGTAAATCTCTTCCAACAAAATGTTCGCATACTTGACAACTACTTTTTTGTTTCACTACCCTCACTTACCTTAACTAATTTGAATGTACCTTTTACCTATAAAACTGTTCACATTTTATTTATAACTGTTCTGTTTATATATAATTGTATGCGTTTTATTGCATCTATGCGTTTGCTACCGCAAGTTACTCACATCGGCTGTAACAGAATACCAGCGCTGTGTCATAGTAAAACCAGAAAAGTAGTTTGTCTTCATGCAAAGGTACATCGCGCGGCCAATATGTGTGCTTGATAGTACGCACGAACTCCAGCACGCACACAACAGCAATATCTTAGCGTGCAAGGTAGGCGCTAGTCGGGGTCACGCCGCGGTCGCGCTCAGTCAAGTCTCTCGAACAAGGCCCAGTGTAAATAAACTGAATATTTACAAACATGATACATACC
Organism: Ypsolopha sequella; assembly: GCA_934047225.1. Classification (NCBI taxonomy): domain Eukaryota; kingdom Metazoa; phylum Arthropoda; class Insecta; order Lepidoptera; family Ypsolophidae; genus Ypsolopha; species Ypsolopha sequella. Next base: position 7,495,244 of record OW204011.1, read on the forward strand.
TATATATCTATAATATCTGTATTTAAGTATTGGTTTTTTATTAGCTACAAAACTAAAAGACAGTAGTAATTTAAGTCTCGCACGAGGCGAGAGTTAACATACTGTTCTGGTTTTACTGTGCATAAATATAGTTTTTATAGATATGTATCATCTCGACACAGCAACATGCTGAGTTGCAGCCCATTTGGTGTTGGTGAAGACACTACATTGATTTATGTTACCTTTTATTTGTTTAATGTTTGTCCTAATGTATTTTAGTTAGTAATATTAGCATTAGTTTATTTATGTGTGTTCAAGTGACGTGCATAGAACTTTTTGCTGGAAAAGCAAACAACTGGTCAAGAACAACAATAAAAAAAAATATGAAAAAATTAAAATATTACTTTGAAAAAAAAAATTTGTATGACGCCAGGGTAGACAATGTATACCCTAGTAGAGTGAAAATTTCCTATACAAATTTTTTTTTTTCAAAGTGATATTTAAATTTTTTCATATTTTTTTATTGTTATTCTTGACCAATTGCTTGCTTTTCCAGCAAAAAGTTCTGTGCACGCCACTTTGCCCTAATGATTTTTATATAACCTTTTAAGTATTAAAATTATGATAATCAAAAATAGCAATGAATATAATAATTCAATAAATTGCTATCTTGTGTTTTTCACTTTCCATCAAATAAATTTCTTTCTTTCTTTCTACTCGTATCGTTGCCGCTTCGAGTGCGTCAGTTGTTTTTGTGATTGCATTAGCATGTGATTGGTTGTAGTCGTTTTTGATTCGGTAAAGTTCGGTTTATACGATGGAAACTTTTGAGTCTTTTTCTTCAGTTTATATTATATATTTATATAAAAACACTTATTAAAATAATAGTTTCCAGATATATTTCGACAAATAGTCGGCTTCAGTGGAATTTGATATAATTTCGTGTTGAAAAGTTTTATTTACTTTTTCCAGAACAACTGAATCTGACTATGGTGCGGATCAAGAAATGGGAGATAGTTCAGAGACATTTACACTTAAAGGTGGGTACTATACAGGGTTACGAGGCGTCGTTACGCGCAAATCTCCATACAAACGCTGTCAACACATTGTGGGGTGTCTATGGAATGTTATTATAATATTTTAGGTTGAGTCCATTAACATTATCTAGATCTATGTTTAAGTCGAACTAAAAATCGTGAAATTTGATTAATATTCTAACAACAAACCTCAAAAATACGTAAATTTAACGGTTTTTTACCAAAAGTGTAACCGAATGTGCTTTTCTAGTTTTAGATGAAATCAAAAAATTAAACCGGGTAAAAAATCGAAAATGTTATCTAGATAATAATAATAATAACCGAAAACAATGTTTGAAAATGCCAAAATGTGGTTTCTCTTGAAACAAGTTTTCACTTTTGCGCCGGCGACGAAATCGCCACGATTGTATTGTCCTCGCAAGTTTCACAGAGCGAGCAAAATGAAACAGCATGACATCTCGCCACGCCCACAACTGAGTTGTTCGCGTCATGACGACCATTCTTAAGATATATATTGACATTTCATTTAACACATAAATTTTGACATTTCATAATATACACTATTTAATTTTACACGCTTGATTTTTGTACTGTAGTACATTACTGCCGCGGTCTGTCATGACTTCGTTGCTGGCTGCGCTTATGATGGCCGAAAGCGCAGCTCCAGGCCTAAACAGTACGGTCAGCATTGCAGCCCTTGATGGACAATCTGGCAGCAAGGGCTGCAATGATGGCCTAGCTTGAAGGCCGAGAGCGTAGCTAAGCTGAGGCCATCATACTCAAGGCCATCATAGCATGGCCAGCAACGCGGTCATTGCGCATCAAGGCTTGTTTAATGCTTTACTCAAAAATGTGGTCATTATTTTGACAACCTTCAAGTTTGTATTTTTCGTTTGACTTCGGTGGCAATCAATTTTAGTTACATGTTTCAAGACCGGTGGTTTTGGAATGTATATGCATAGTATTTCTATACTAACCAATAGCTGAATGGTAAAGGTAAACCCTATCACGTTGAAATAATTTTATTTATAAAAAGGCCTATTCGTTCTTTTGCTATGCAACACTAGATGTCGCTACTTGTATATAATTTTATCATTCTCAAAAATGTTTGTGCACCTGAGTATGTTCTTGCACCTGACCATGTTCTTTCACTAGCGGAGGGTCAGAAGACCTCAATGCTGGAACATAATTTGACAATAATGGATTTCCAGATGAAATTGCTGGTGGCGAAAACTCACCAGCAATGAAATTCCATACAACTTTGCTGGTGCATTTTCAAGTACCGCGGAAACTTGTTGCTGTCTTGTAGCACAGTACAGCCAAAGCGGGCAGATATTTTGAATTCCAAGGTCTTTTGACTGAGGCTATATGTGTCTTCATCCCTGATTACCAGGCCAGTGTAGGAGTCAGGAACTATGTTTTTAGGGTTCCGTACCCATAGGGTAACCAAAGGGACCGTATTACTAAGACTCCGCTGTCCGTCTGTCACCAGGCTGTATCTCATGAACCGTGATAGTTTGACAGTTGAAATTTTCACAGATGATGTATTTCTGTTGCCGCTATAACAACAAATAAAATACAGAATAAAATAAATATTTAAGAGGGCTCCCATACAACAGATACGTTTTTTTTTTGCGGTTTTTGTAGATAATCGTAGTGAACCCTTCGTGCGCGAGTCCGACTCGCACTTGGCCGGTTTTATTTACAATAGCATTTTGTTCAACTATCACAAAATGTGAGTGAGACATTGGGATATGAGTGCTTGTTTTCGAATTCGTTCGTTTCGTAATAGATCTGCACGAGTGTCCCAATGTCTAATTATGTCAAGTTCCACACAATACTACGACCTCGACTACGACACTCTACGACCATCAAAAAACAATTTCACGAAAAATTTGAAAAACAACACTCGTCATGATACAGTCGTGATACTCGTCATGATGGAATTAGTATGTAGATGTCTGAGACCAATCAGAAGCGAGAACAGTACAGAGGGCGTGGCTTAAGAAATTAAGACAGACCGTTATCCTTTGTGGTTGGTTGTCTAGCGGTGTTATAATAAATTTGGCCAATCACAGCGCAGAATTGCGTTGTTATAATGTAATATTATAAAATCAGTCAAATCGGTAGGTACTTTTAAAACCGCTTTTGATTTTCTAATTACTTTATTGCAGTATGGGAGTATATAAAAGGATTTTTATTATTTATTAATTGCAGATTTGGTATCTACGTTCGGTAAACTGAGCAACTGGGATGACGTCACAGTGAACCAGCGGAACAGGATAGAAACTAGCGAGTTGCGGACACTGTGGACCGACCATGACACCTTCAAGACGACTCTGGAACAGTATGAAGGTATAAATATATGGGTAGTAATAAAACGAGTGACTGTAAATTAAAATTTAAAGTGACAAAAATAATTAATTTGGCTTATTGTTTTACTAAGTGAGCGACTGACTCCGAGTAACGAGAAATCAATAGAACAGAAACTTTGAAACATTAATTTGAGTTACTTAAATTACAAAATAAGAAGCTTCATAATATTTGAGCGACCTGATATTTGTTTGAGTGTCAACATTATGTCCTGCATAAAAATGTTGAAAACGGCGACTTAAAAATACAAATTTGGGTTGAGTTGAATAATTCCCATGCGAAAAATTTTCTATTTTAATGGCAATTTAATTTTAAGTAATAAAACTAGGGACGTTGTCTCGCTCCGCTCCGCTTCGGTCGGCTCCTTATTTTATCTTACATGTAAACCTAACACGGTCCTCCTCGCTTTGCTCGTCGTCGCACCTAGATTTTGACTTTTGCTGTAATATTTTCGATTTCATACTTTAAATTCGCCCACTCAGTATGTTTAGTCGCACACTTAGTAATTAAGTCGCTCGCTTTAAACTATTGTATGCAAAATAGATTATTTACAGCCCACTTTTCTAAGCTCGATCTGGATTTTATTATTAATCAATATTCGTGTTCAGTTTAGTTAATTTTTCGCTTACTCAAATTCATACCGCTCAAGTTATTAAAACAGTATTTCATCATCAGTCGCTAAGTTTTTTTTATTCGCTCGTTTTATTATTTCCCTAATTATATTACCAGCTTTTACCCGCCGCGTGGACATGTCTTCAACAAGTGTACTTAACAATATCTGTCATTCTAATCAGACTATATATATGTACGGAGTATCCAAATTCGATAAACTGCTTCGTTCGTCCCAGCTACTGTTGCGCTTAAAAAGAGGGGACGGCTGTTGGTGGCGCCCTTTAAAGGCCCCTTTACGCCTGGAATTTTCTTGAGATTCATACAAAAGGTAAACACTGAATATGAAGTCAACAGGTAATTTTCTTCATATCTACCGACGTCTAACTACGTCTCTATACAGCCCAAAAAGCAAAAGGAGATGGCCAGAATCGGCCTTAACCGCGTACATGAAATAAATTTATACTATAATTTCTTTTAGATTTATTCGTAGCTAGTTTCACTTTCATAATAACACGGACACACATATTAAAATAATATAAGTACTTAATGTCGCAGCCAGTCATGAGGGCGAACACCGAACGAAACGAAAGGGCGCCATCTACCAAATAGTCCACAAACTACGCTTCCAGCGTGCTTTGATAGAGTCATGCGTGACGCAATCGGCAGTCACAGCTTTTTATTTCACGATTCATGCTTTTTTTCTGAATTCTGATAGAGATTACATTACGACTGACATTTGAGCATGACCCTTTTAAATATTTTAGAATCATCGTTAAACATTGTTACAACTATGAACGTTTCTAACGCGCTTAAGTTTATTTTCGCAATGCCATATGAAAATAACCTCAAAATAAAAACGATTTATCATAAAAAGTTATTATAAGATGGTGTCCGTTTTAAATGGATAGTCAAACCGTGTTATTTTGAATTTGTTCTTTATCATTGACCACAATATATTTGTGTACACTCTTAAGGCATTTTGCTTATGGGGAACTGAACGTCTCCTTTTATGAAACACCATCATAATTAATAGCTGTCAGGATATCGTGAATATTGCCTCGTTTTTATGCAAAGTTTAGCAAGTTTTATATTTTTTTTCTTACTGAAATAAAAAAAGAGATGTATACAGACGTCGTTCATGTAAAGAAGACTAAGTTTATACACTTTTCTATAAATAAACAGTTACCGTTTCATGGAAAACAGTTTTTACCTGAAACTATTTCACAAATTCGGCGCTTCTGAATATCTCGCCATCATGAGAGATGGGTCGGATTCCGGTGTGGGAGGAAGTGGAACATACATAAAGATGTGTGCAAAGTTTCATTGAGATCAAAGCCATTAGGAGGTCACAAATACCTAAAGTAAGAGCGGGATGGCCTACCTTAAGAGATTACCATCGAGTCACTGCACGTGTCCCTAGGTGTAAAGTCAACGCCAAAATCCGTGAGACAACTTTGACAGGTCGAAAAGCTCAAATGTTGCCATTTTCCGCTAGTGCTGTCTGCATCGATATCGTAAAATTGACTGACTTGCACTTGGTACGGGTGCGTTTTTTTAGTGGTTAAAACGGTTTTTTTGTGGAAAAAAGCGATAGAACTTGACTTTTCTGATATCTATAAAAATTGCCGTTTTATACAAGGTGAATTTCTGAACATCGTCCAAATTCATACTTGAGCCTTGGTAAGTGATCAGCATCATGAACCAATAACGATTTTTGTAAAATTCATAAAATGAAATTTCGACTCCCCATAGTGATTCACTCAGGACTGGGAGTGAATTACTATGGGAAGTCGAAACTTCATTTTACGAATTTCACAAAAATTGTAATCGATTCATGATACTGATCACTTACCAAGCCTCTAGTATGAATTTGGACGATGATCAAAAAGTCACCTTGTATATAAACAAAAAAACAATAAATTATACACACATATTATATTAGGTATTTACATTTCAAATTGCCGTTTTATAGTTTATAGAGAATTTGAAGGAAACTTAATTTTCGGTACTAATATTTTCGCATTTTTTTTAGGAATGATAAATTCAAATTATGTTATTTCTTTTGTGTATGAATGAAACAACCTTAAGTTAACAGCAACATTAATTTAATTTTTGAAAAGTGTCGGCTGTAAAAAAATATTATTAAGAATCTTATCATGGAAATGGATGTCATTTAGGACGAAATGTTTTTGAAAATTTAATTTTTATAGTGGGACTGAAAATAAAAATAAAATTTAATAAGTAGACGTAAAACCTCAAAAACTAACTTTCAAACAAATAATAATTACTTTATTTTTCCACGCTTTAACTCCGAATAACAGATCAAAAGCATATAAAAAATTACACAAAATATTGCAGGATATTTGGTGAACTTATCTTAAAAACTTTAACAAATATAAAAAAGAAGAAGATTAAAGAAGAAAAAATATAAATTATAATGCTCTAGTACTAAAAACAAAAACATAATAATACTTTAGAGCATAGCCCATAAGGGGCTGAAATAAATAACAATAAAGCTAGCAAACAACATATAACAAATGTAGAATAAAAGATATTTAGCAGATATTATAAAGCGAACACATAAAAGTAAAAAGTAAAGTAAAAATTCCTTTATTTCCATAAAAAGTCTTAACTAAGTACAATTTATACGGCCGTTCTCAAACTAAGCTAAGGCTTGGCACTTGAGAGCCAGGTGACTCGTTTACCAGTATTTATGTACTGTTTGGCTCGACGCCCTTTGTGGTTGGAATAATTACATTTCACATAGGTACCTGAAATTTTTAACTATAAAGGTAAAATTAATATTATACATATCGCCATACCGCGCATAAACCATGTGGTTTTAGTCGGATGGCTTTAAACTCTTAAATATGTAAATAAATTAAACTATGAATAAATAAACTAAAAAAAAAAAAAAAAAGTAAAAGTAAAATTAAATAAAATCTAATATCAACATGCAAGTATTTAAAAACAATTCTAAAAGACAATCTAAATATTTATACTACAAGATAAATAAATTCTGTTTAGTGTGTTTATGTAAGTGGTAGTTAGATATAATTTATACGATTATAAAAGAGGAGAGAAGAGGATAGGGGGGCAAGGAACAGGGAGTGGAATGGGATATAACCTGCCTACTGTTGGTGTTCCAGGAGATTTTCTGTTTCTTCGCAGGAACAAGTTAATAACCATTTTTCCATCAGTTTTTTAACTTCGAATACTGTAAGGGTTTTAGTTTTAGTCTATATATCAATAGATATTTTTATTGTTACTTACTATGGAGACATTTTAAAGGAAAAAACTTCTATGCAGTGAGCAGTCTTTTCAAATAAATAACAAATAATTGAAATTGCTATTGAATTACAGGAATTATGAACTCGAGAATCTGTAAGAAAATTTCGGCAATTTCATATGTAAAGAGCTATTATTTCAGAGCTAGATTGCGAGTGGCTGCACAAGATGCGAGAGTGCTACAGAGAGAGTACGCGCGGCTGCGAACGGTTCAAATGGATCAGAGAGCTGGACCGCTGGCCGAGGAGAGCGTTCTCTCTGTCTGCTGTGAGTATTGTTGACTTACATACATACATACATACATACATATACTCACGCCTGTCTCCCAGAAGGGTAGGCAAAGACTACAGATTTCCATCTGCTACGATTCATCAATCTAGTCGTACAAGCTCTTCTATTCCGGGTACTTTTGACATGGCCCTTCTTCAGTATGTCGCCAATTTGGTGATCATTGAACCTTGTTCCTGGTCCCTGGCCGGGTCTCCGGTATAGGTTCGGGCGGTTGATTGTATAATAAATATTTTACCTATCATTTTAATCGTATATGTATTGCTACATAAATTAAATAAACCATTAATTTAGTTCATGTATATTTATCATTTTATTACATAAATTTTTTTTATTAGATTAAATTTGACGTGTAAAAAGTGTATATATTCATACCTGCTTTGCAAAATAAACTATTTGAGTTTGAATTTGAATTGGTCAGCATACGTCCTTCTAGGGCGGCCTGGTCGAGCTGTCAAGTTTGTTGACTTAATTTGATTTAATGGGGGACACCACGCAAAGGTACGAAACTTCGCTATTCTTCGGCAAAAGTCGTATTTTCTTATGCTTTCTATACAATCCATGACAGATGTTTATATATGTGGCAGATCTGTACAAAATATGAAACCTGATACTGTGCGTATATATGCCAAAATGTCAACTGAAAACTTGGATTTGCGGCTTACAAAGCAAAATCATAGCAAAGGATTTTTTTTTACTATCTTTTAGATCCATAATTATAATAATTTAAAATCGGCATCGACTTATAATTCATATCACAATTGTTTCTTTATTATAGTTAGCTTAGGACCAAACCCTAGCATAGCAGACCATATCGAGCTCGATAGCGTGTGATACAGTGCTATCTCTCACTCTGTTGGTGTACCTCGAGCGGGATAGACATTATATGTTTTATTGCGAAATCCATCGCTATGAATACTCTAATTATTATTAGAGTGCATTACAAACTTGCAATCAATCAGAAACTAATTTATAAGCACAAATATTTTTGAAAAAATTCCTTGGAGCAGGATTTGAACCTGCGACCTCCTGCTTACATGACAGTGAACTGTGAGTTTCTTAACTGCCTGATGCAACAGGTACTGTAGCGACGACTGCGCCTTCTGTTCAGAATCATGTGAAATCACATAACGCCCTCATGAGCGTTCAGTATGTGCATTACAAGCTGGTATATCCGCAGGTTTATTACGTATCTTGCAAATAATAATCAAAATTTTTGTGTCAAAAGTCACTTTCTTAATAAGAAAAGTGACTTTTGACACAACAATAGCGAAATTTTTGTCGATTGCTTACTGTTTGCAAGATACGTAATAAGCCATCGGGTAGTTACAAAAAATTCGATGTACAGGTATAGTGGAAAAATTCGTCGTTCCAGATACGAACCTCGGTAGCGCAGTCGGTAGCGCGCCTGTCATGTTAGCAGGAGGTCGCAGGTTCAAATCCTGGCCCGAGGAATTTTTTCAAAAATATTTGCGCTTTTTAATTTGTTTCTGATTGATTGCTAGTTTGTAATGCACTTTAATAATAATTAGGGATAGACATGTTGTATCGAACGGTTAAAGCTGGATATGGTCTGCTATGTTAGACTCCCAGATCGAGGTGATAGTGCAGCCACTTGTCGTGACCAGGCGCGGGCGCAGCCTATGATTTCTGGGGGTCGTCTTGGCTCAAGTTCGCATTTTTTTATTATTTTAGTGGAATATTTCAAGTTTTTCTACTTTTTGAGTATTTTTGGTTTCAATGCTTTGCAGTTATACCTATCGCAATATCTCGCTGCAGGTGCGGCAATAAAACGAGTGAGTAGAGCGAGGTATATGGCGCGCTCCTTCGCACTCATAGGTCTTAAGGCAACGCGCAGTGATGTAGACGCGCTCGTGTCTTAATGTTATCGACAAGCCTTATAGAAAATAAAAATAAGTAACATAATTTTGCAAATGAACATCTTCATGTAAAAAAAAGGTGTTAATTACATATTATAAGTTAACTTATGACTTTTATCTCGAAAAAAGGAATCAAAAAGGAGCGCGCTATATGACCGCTCTTCTTACACGAAGTTGCGTTTGAGCGCGAGTTACTCGTCTCGTTGTATTTATCGATAACACGTGCTTTACGTGTACATCACTACAGAAAACATGATTTATAACTCAACTTGCAGCGAGATGTTGCGATAAGTATGATAATCTATTCATAATGTTCCTAAGTTGTCAAGTTTTAGGAGATTTTGGAATCGCGTTGATGATTTTGGGGTTGCCCCCCTTCCCTGACAGCTACTGGTCGTGATAAATAGTTATATTTTTGTTTCTCATCGATAGATAACGGAAGCGCTAGAATGGCAACACATAGTTAGCGAGGACGACATGCAGAAATTGCCTTGCGTCATTAAGTCCGCCGATTGCTTGGCCGAATGGGCGGCCAGGTTTATGATTAGGTGAGTATAATAATCACAGTACTTTCACGACTTTGCGAGGAAATAATATCTAAACAACCTGAATACGAAAAACATTAGGCGCGCTGACCAAGCGTGGTTCGGCGTCCCGTATAGTACTCTCTCGCTAATCCGCCACCAAAGAATCCGGACTACCGGCGGATTACCGAAAACGGCGGATTATAATGTACAGGAACAGCAAATTGAGGAAAACAACAAAAAAACATAATAATTTTGTATTAGTACTTATGAAGGTAAATATATAATGTACATTTGTATTAAAATTTCAAAATGAACTGACACATTAACTGATTACTCAGGTTTTGAAAAATACTGCTCTAATTTGGCTTGTTTTTTACCAGAATAAATCTTCGTAATAACATGATTACAGAGAGACATCGACTTGCAAAAAATGGGCGGATTATAGTAGTTGTCGGATTATCAAGCGGCGGACTAGCGAGAGAGTACTGTAGTGCGGTCACTGCACAATGTTAACATTCAGTTCTGCTCTAACGCTTTTGTTTTTGAACTGTCTATCCTGCTCTTATCAGACTGTAATGTGACTGTTTAAATAAAGTGTCAGTGTTTTGGTGTAAATTGTTATAAATTAAATTCTCGTGATAAAAGCTCCGAAAACTAAATTAAAAATGAGGATTTTCAATTTATGAATGTTACTGCTTTAAATACTAATCTACCGAAAACTTATGTGCTAATAAATATACGAAAACTACCAAATGAAATACTGAAAATTATGAAAACTATTGTCAACTATTTTTATCGTAGATCTCCGAATAAAAAATATTCTTTTGTATGTCTTGATTTTTGCTAAAACTAGAGACTTTTCTAACTAACGCTTCGTTCGGCTCCTTATTTTATCTTACATGTAAACCTAACTCGCTCGTCGTCGCACCTATTTTTGACTCTTTGTTCATAAATTCTTTCGGAAGTTCAGTAATTTATTCGTAGGTTCATTATTTAAACCAGGTGGTCGTGAGAAATTTTAGTTTGCTATGTTTAATTTATTTTGTCGGTAGATGTTACCTACACAGTTAAACTAGTATATTTTCGATAACTAATTTTGCCGCTGCTCAGATAGTATAACAGTATGCAGCAGTTCGCTGGGATTTAATTTGTTTTTCGGAGGCTTTATTATTATCCCAAAATTTTCATCCCGAATCCCAGCCCGTAACAATACATTTCATTTTTAGTTTTTATTAAAATTATTAGATAGGAAACAAATACCTGAGAACAATGCCCTGCAAAACTGTTTAAACAGTTTGACTGCAGGATTGAGTCTCGAGGTAACAAATAACTTTACTAAATTAATTTTGATAAAAACACTCGTACTGCTTCACAATATCACTTTTTTATTAGTCCAACTGGTTTCGCCTTACGGCATTATCAAGGAGCTGTATATAATAAATAAACAAAGGAATGCGTAGTTGTTGTTTACATTGCAGATGGTGAATAATGTAAACAACAACTACGCATTCCTTTGTTTATTTATTATATTTAATAGCTCCTTGATAATGCCTTAAGGCGAAACCGGTTGGACTAATAAAACAGTGATATTGTGAAACAGTACAAGTGTTTTTATCAAAATTATGATGATGTTTCACCAAATGCCGACAATCGCAAGTATTAATCATTTACTAAATTAATTTAGCAGTTTTATTTCATATATTTTGTACGTAATAATAAGTTTAATTTCAAGCCTACCAACTTATTTTATATAATATAACAATACGGAACCTTCAGGGCATGAGTCTTACTCGCACTTGACCGGCTTTCTTTCCAGATCCGCGTACATCGCCGCGCTAGCCGAGAGAGCTGACAGCGACTCCACGTCATTGTCCGAGTGGCATAAGCGGAGCCGCGCGCAGGAGTTAGTGTGGTGCGAGGCGGCCAATCAGAGAGGGCTACCAGAGCTTGTCATTCAATGTGTGCAAAGGAATACTGGGTGAGAGGAAATTTTGTAGTATATTGTATCCATCCATCCACCAACCAGCCTGTCTTCGTCCACTCTTGGACATACTTTTAGGCCTTTTATAATATTCTTCTATTGAACAAAAAATCTAGGTAATTGTGTTCAAAATAAAATGTAAAACTAAATACGGTACGAAGAAACAGATTTTTTAATTAAATTTGATTAAAAACCGAAATAATTATTTTTAATCATAAAAAGTGTTTTATTATTTTTTAAATGCAGTTACCTAATTTCAAGAAGACAAAACTGAAAACCTTCTATATCTCAAAAACTAAAAAAAAAAATTGCATAATAGTAAATTCAGTCGGAAATGTTCAAAATCACTTGCTTTATCATCCCTCAAAATATTTACATCGATGTCCCAAACAACCTGTATAAAAGGCCCATCTAAACAAAGTAAACATTTAGTAAACATTATTTCCCTTGCACATGCAAAACCCTTGTCTAAAGCAGCGGCATGGGCGTAGCCACGCTGGTTCAGGGTGAGGCGCTTGCCCCACCCTGGCTCTGACCTGTAAGGTAACCAACCAAACCTAAAAAACTAAGTTATCTAGGTACTTACTACAATACTTAATATCCGTAAGAAAGTTCACACTCGACAGTCGTCAGTCGACACTTAAAAAAATGCGATAAAAAAAAAAAGCGCGCGCGCGATTGACCGCACGCGCGCAGCGGTCGGTCATGAGTACACAAACGCAATACTGAAGTTAGAGGGACATTTTTGGATGGTAGATTTCGTGGTGTAGGTAGGTGTGCCCCACCCTGAGCCCATGGCTGCCTACGCCCATGAGCAGCGGTTCCCAATTTGTTTGGGCTATAGAACCCTAAATAATCGCGTTTCTTTTGGCGGAACCCCAACTCCTATAATGAAAGTTCCTGTAGTCCCATAAAACATGGGGCTCCAGGGGCTTTTGGTAACAATGGGTCTATTGTAGACTGAATTTATGTGTCTTTATGATGTTTCCCATTGCACCAATATAAAATATGAAGTGAAATACAAATAGTCTTTTAGTAGGTAAAACTTGATGTTTGCATTCCTTTTTCGTAATAGTTACAGGTAAGAATGCGCGACACGTATGTCACACGAAAGCTGGGAGATGACTGTCGTCCGCGGGTAGCGGGCTCGATGCGCCGCAGTTAGCTTGCGTAATCAAATTACCTAGGCTACGTTTCAGAACGTGTGATCTTCGTGCGAAATTTCACTCGTTTTTAAGAAAGAGACAGAGCTATATACTAGAAAGAGAAAGAAAGATCTGGTTTCGAAACGCTTGCGAGTGATTCCCGTGAGAAAAGCGTTTTGAAACGGTCTGGAGTGACACACGTCAAGTAAATACATAACCTCAAATCAAAATAAATAAATTAAGTAAAGTACCTAAATACCTATTGCTTTTAATATGGATGGCATTGCAACCTTTGCATTTGCAAGCCATAATCCTGTCGAAGCAGTTTCGAAACATTTTCCCGTATTCGTACGGAAATGTTGAATTCTGTTTTCAAAAATTGTCCGAATCCCGAGAAAACTCCGAAATGACAACTGTCAGGCGAATTTTAACGGTACCCAAACAGAGTTAGAAATCGCACTTGTCAGTGCGATATTCACATTCCCCGAAAGCGTTTCTAAACACTTAGCGCAACTGTCAGGTAACAGTTCGTTTACCCTCGGTTTCACTCGGGTCGATTTTTGAACGATGCAGGGTAAAATTCGCATCGCTCCGAGTGATAATCGCACGTTACGAAACGTACCCATACTGTGTCACTACAGGCTAGTGTAGATCCTCGGGTTTATTCGTTAATCGAGTCGAGAATCGAGAGACATATATAATTATGTTTCTTCACGCCTTTATCTTTCTGCTGCAAATAGCGTTACTGTTTTATTTTGTATTATCAATACACAATTACTTACTAAAGTACGAGTTTATTTATAATCCGACAGTTAGCATAGATGGTTTTTGGCCCTTCTTGCGAATGGGTTCTGTATCCAATAAGCGCCGGCGCTTCGTCGTCGGCTGCCACCTTTCTGCGACAGCGTGTATGATAGTAATCTTTTATATCTTCACGTATTACGTGGAACCCCTGTAACCGCTCTACGGAACCCTAGGGTTCCGTGGAACACCTTTTCGGAACCGCTGGTCTAAAGTCTTGAATATGGCTTACACCTAACAGACTTGTCGGTTGTTCCAGGGACCTGCATGAAAGTGAAACTTTGTCGTGGCTCCAACAGCAAATCCTGGCATTGAGGACCTCCGCTTTGAGACAAGACTGCACCGAGACCCTGCAGAAAGCTGTAAGGAAGGCTGGTTAGTGGATATATATATACAAGGTGACTTTTTGATCATCGTCCAAATTCATACTGGAGGCTTGATAAGTGATCAGTATCTTGGATCAGTAACAATTTTTGTGAAATTCGTATAATGAAATTTCGGCTTCCCATAGAAAGTCAGTTCCAGTCCTGAGTGAATCACTATGGGGAGTCGAAATTTAATTTTACGTATTTCACCAAAATTGTTATTTATGCATGATACTGATCACTTACCAAGCCACCAGTATGAATTTGGACGATGATCAAAAAGTCACCTTGTATATTAATGTTAAACGTCAGTGGCTTAGCGCAAAGTGCATAACTGAACTCTATATTTCTTGTTTAGAAGTTACAAATTGAAAAACATTTTGGTACGTGGTAGTTGACGCCAATAGTTCAGTATAAGTGAGGTTTATATAGCATTAGATATTAAAGAGAACTTATTTGTTTTTTTAAATTCAGTGAACACTATATATTTCTATAAAAACACTTTATTATAATAATCATTTCCAGATATATTTCGACTTGTAAAGTCGGCGTCAGTGAAATTAAGTAAAATTATTAAGTAGGTAGGTTTTTAAATTGAAGTGTGGAGATGGGCAGATGATTATTTATCTTTAATAATGATGTTAAGACCCGGACCGTAATGGGCACCAAGCGACCAAATATAGGACTCCTCCCATGTTCTGAGTTGGATGTCTGTGAATGGTGGTGAAAAAGATTTAATGATTCGTGCGGTGAAGCAGTTATTGAATGTTTTGTTGTGAAATCGTGTGTGCGTTGGGATGGGCAGCGTGTTATAAAGCATGAGTTTGAAATTTAATCGGCATTCTTTGAACTCAAGGCGGCCCGCTTTGACGGCATGCGCCCGCTCCGCAGCTGTCATCTTTCAAACGTGGAGCTTTCTGAGAGGACAGACTTTACAGTTGACTACAATTTCGCTTTAACTAAAAAATACTTCAACGGATTTTGATAGGGTTTTCAAAGTAAAGAGGATTTCTTAAAGAAAATTCCACCGTTTTTTATTTTGCATGATCGCGTTTATGTATATTTTCTCACGGTGGGGCATCGAATTTTAAACGGCTCGAAGGACCATATTTAAGGGTAGGGACTAATATTGGACTAGCTCTCCCTTACAGAATGTACTCGTGATCCGAACGCGACGACCGACCGATACCACGAGTCCAGTTTGCCTTGGCAGGATAATAGTGGAAATGAATTGTTAATTGTTATGTTTAATTAATTAAATATAAATGTTACACTGTTATTGCAAGAGAAAAAGGAATATAAAATGTTATGTTATAAGTAATGTTGATGTTGATGAGAGGCACGAAGCCAACTGACGATTCTACAATTCTTTAGGCTTAACAATGTGTCGCTGGCAGTCATATCGACACCCGGAAGGCACTAACTTGTCCTCAATACTTGTGGGCGCTGTGTTAGCAACCTTGACTTAAGTAAACTATGTCAATAGGAAATAATTATTAAGAAATGTTAATAAATAATAGATAATCTAAATGTGTGGACAAAGTCCGTACATGCTGCCAACGACAAAATAATAATAAAAAAAAACTATAAAATAAATGTGTGGACAAAGTCCGTACATGCTGCCAACGACAAAAATAAAAAAATCTATAAAACAAACGTAAGATGAAATCTTTACATGCTATGAATGACTTAACTATACAATATTACATAGGAAACTTAAAAAAAAAAATTGTCTTAAATTATCTATTGTCCATTTGAAGTAAATTGTCTGTAAAATATATTTATTTAATATAACACTATCACTTCACTCTAATTACTGTCAGTACTAGTTATGAGTCTTATGAGGTCTTTAAATGTTTACTTAATGTTATCTGTTCGCGCACTGCACTAAATATTAAACTGTGGTTTATCAGAGTCTCTCGGTATTGATTTGGTCCCATACTGCATGAGGTCCGCTCTTTGTGGTAGAATACTCATTTGTATGTTTTGGTGTTTTGACCTAGTTTTATAACTTCTCCACTTTACGCACATCCATGTTGCCACTGCTACTAGGATCGTTACTCCAAACAAAGCTCCATATGAAACAATGTATTGATGAAAGTCGTGTCCTGATATGGATTTTAATTTACTCTGCTCCTTTATTTGATTAAGGAGTTTCTGCATCCTTTCAAAGTCTCCTGCATTTCCTTGTTGTATTGAATCTAACTGTGGTGGTTCAATGTTCGTCAAATTGTTTATGTCTTCTAAGTAAGCTGTGGGCATTTGAATTTTCGTGTTGATATAAATATTGTTTTTGTAAATTCCGTTAGTGTATAAAGTAGCTTCTCCATGCTTTATCACACATCCTTGACTCGCTTGAACGATTCCTGCTGCGTGAGCGGATTTGGAATGTATGTGCTCCTGGCATATTACTCTTAAAAGACAATCATTGCAACAAAAATACATCCAGGTGTTTGGACTCTGTAAGCTGACCCATTTATTCTTACAGCTGTTTTTGCTGTAGGTACATGAAGATGTCGCTGCATTTGTGATCATGTCTATCTCACATGGAACTCGGCTATTTTTCATATTAAAGGTAGGTTGCTGAACGTTGCAAATCAAGGAACTTTCAATTTTGATACAATGTTGAATATCTGCTTCTGTTAAGGTCATGTATATTTCTTTTCTTATGTTAATGGCAATGTAATCGGAAGCTATATTGACCGTCAATGTCCTGTTATTTTTTATTATTGGTATGGGAATTGTTCTGTACAACATAAGTTGGTTATCACTTGTTAAGGGGATGTTCATTTCCATTATGAAATAATTGTCTACTATTCTGGACTTGACTGTTAACAACTTATAGATCTCAGCTAGGTAATTTTGTGTATTTTCTATCGGTAATGTCAGATGATTTGGTAACTTTCCGGAAATTAAAGTCAACTCCTGAAGCAATTGATCTTGTGAGATTATTCTTGAATTAATTTGTCCATTATGTATGCTTGTAATGGTGTCCAAAACAAGATATTGAATTTGTCTTAGCTTGGATATTATTATGTTTGCTGACATAGCCATCATGTTAAAGTATGACGTCGTTTCGGAAAGGTTCATTTTGTCTCTTATGTTCTGCAGGAATTTATCAGTTGTAAAAAAATGGTTTCGAATTTGTGTAAATTGTTGATTCATGGTTTCTTCATTTCGCTTGAGAATGTTGTTATGTACTTCTAGTACCGATGTTTGGTTTTTAATTAAGCTCAACAGATGCTGTGAGTTACTCCGCACCATTTCTATGTCTTGCTTATATTGATCCGCAAATCCTTCATCTAATACTCCAAATAGGCTATTGGCAAGGTAGCCTATTCCGTTAATTAGACCTCGTGTTTTTCGTTTAGGTTGTTGATTATGCTGTGTCATTAAAATAAAGTTGTTATGTTTTAATTCCTCGATTTCTTGATTCAAACCTGCTTGTTTTGTGACGTTTTGAAAAATCTTTTGTTAAGGGCGTTGGAATTGTTGACATTGTTGTAAGCTTTTGACAATGGTTTACTGTTTTTGTGTTGCTCGGATTTCCCTTGCATATTACTAGACTCCAAAGATATAAATTTAGTCTCGAGATATGACATAAGCCCTTTTAACATTGGAATTTCTTTCGGATTTTCTACCGATTCCATGTACGCGTTAATGATTTCAGGGGAAAGTTTTTTCAAGAGTATATGCACAATCAATGGATCCCAATTTACAATGTTGGTTAAATTAGCGATAGCTTCCAAGCATTCCATGGTGATATCGTGCATATTTTTAATTTTGGCTGCCGTAGGAATTTGTATACTTGGTTGATTCAGCAAAATGTTAATATGGTACGTCAAAAGGAGCCTTGGGTTGTCGTATCGCCCTTGCAGTTTATTCCAACAAATTTCATAATTATCAGCACTTGTATGCAAACTGCTTACCAGACGTTCCGCCTCTCCTCTTAATTTTGATTTTAAATGTTGCATTTTTTTTTTTTTTTTGCACAGTGGGGATAAACTTATTGCGGTGGATTGATTCAAGAAAGAGGTCTTTGAATGTTGGCCAGTGTTCGTAATCTCCGTAAAAATATGGTAGATTTATTTTCGGGGTTGATTCTTCTTGATGGCTATGGCCCCATATTTTCTTGCTAATATCGGCCTTAGCTTGTTCGTACATGTTTTCTAACCTATTATAGTCATCAGCATATGATTGTATCTCCGTTCCCTCCATCATGTTATCTAACTCCCAAAACACAAGGTCTACATTTTCCCATCGTTGGGTTATTAGTCTGAGTTTGTCCTCTAATTGCCATTTCTCGGATAGCTGGTTAAAATCAATTGTTTGTATTACCCGTTCAAAAGCTCTGACATTAGATCTTTGTTTGTTTAATAACTCCGTTAACTTTATGTTGCCATTAATTTTCGTTTCTCCCTCTACCTGCTCTCCACTTCCTTGCTGTCCAGGAATCGGTGGTGGTGCCCCTCTTTTAGAGAACTCCGATATCATTGTCTTGGTTTTGTTGAATAACTCCATGACCTTTTTATATATATTTTGAACAAAATACTCTTCATCTTCCTTATTCACGGGAAGTTGCAGGATTTTGGTATTATTAAAATCAAATTTCTCCCAAGCTAACTCAAGGCGTTCCAATCTAATTTGCAGATATTCCGCTGTTTTCCTAGATAAAGTATCTTTTTTGAAATTATCATGGATGGAGTTCATTCTATCCAGAATGTTGGCTTGCTCCAAAAGTAGGTCCTTTAAGTTGGCCATATTTATTGTTTAAGATTGACAACAGATGGTGTGTAAAGTAATAAAAAGGAACTAGCTCACCGGGATCAGCTACCAGCTTTTAGCGCTTCCAGAAGCGCCGAGATTTTGCTCAGACAAACCCTTTTTCCTCCTTCACTGCTGCTCCTTGTATTTTCCAACGGACTACTGTTAAATTTCACTGTTATAAATGTTTTATTTTATTAAATGTTAATGTTTACTGTTCACCTTTTTGTACTGTTTATACTGTTCACTGTTTCACCACATCACTGATTGTTTTTTCTCGAAGGACCATATGTAAGGTTTCACTGTTATAAATGTTCTATTTTATTAAATGTTAATGTTTACTGTTTCACCAAATCACTGATTGTTTTGCTCGAAGGACCAAATTTAAGGTTTCACTGTTATAAATGTTCTATTTTATTAAATGTTAATGTTTACTGTTTCACCAAATCACTGATTGTTTTGCTCGAAGGACCAAATTTAAGGTTTCACTGTTATAAATGTTCTATTTTATTAAATGTTAATGTTTACTGTTTCACCAAATCACTGATTGTTTTGCTCGAAGGACCAAATTTAAGGTTTCACTGTTATAAATGTTCTATTTTATTAAATGTTAATGTTTACTGTTTCACCAAATCACTGATTGTTTTGCTCGAAGGACCAAATTTAAGGTTTCACTGTTATAAATGTTCTATTTTATTAAATGTTAATGTTTACTGTTTCACCAAATCACTGATTGTTTTGCTCGAAGGACCAAATTTAAGGTTTCACTGTTATAAATGTTCTATTTTATTAAATGTTAATGTTTACTGTTTCACCAAATCACTGATTGTTTTGCTCGAAGGACCAAATTTAAGGTTTCACTGTTATAAATGTTCTATTTTATTAAATGTTAATGTTTACTGTTTCACCAAATCACTGATTGTTTTGCTCGAAGGACCAAATTTAAGGTTTCACTGTTATAAATGTTCTATTTTATTAAATGTTAATGTTTACTGTTTCACCAAATCACTGATTGTTTTGCTCGAAGGACCAAATTTAAGGTTTCACTGTTATAAATGTTCTATTTTATTAAATGTTAATGTTTACTGTTTCACCAAATCACTGATTGTTTTGCTCGAAGGACCAAATTTAAGGTTTCACTGTTATAAATGTTCTATTTTATTAAATGTTAATGTTTACTGTTTCACCAAATCACTGATTGTTTTGCTCGAAGGACCAAATTTAAGGTTTCACTGTTATAAATGTTCTATTTTATTAAATGTTAATGTTTACTGTTTCACCAAATCACTGATTGTTTTGCTCGAAGGACCAAATTTAAGGTTTCATTGTTATAAATGTTCTATTTTATTAAATGTTAATGTTTACTGTTTCACCAAATCACTGATTGTTTTGCTCGAAGGACCATATTTAAGGGTAGGGACTAATATAGGACTAGCTCTCCTTTACAGAATGTACTCGTGATCCGAACGCGACGACCGACCGATACCACGAGTCCAGTTTGCCTTGGCAGGCTAATAGTGGAAATGAATTGTTGATTGTTATGTTAATATTGTTTAATTAATTAAATATAAATGTTACACTGTTATTGCAAGAGAAAAAGGAATATAAAATGTTATGTTATAAGGAATGTTAATGTTGATGAGTGGCACGAAGCCAACTGACGATTCTACAATTCTTTAGGCTTAACAATGTGTCGCTGGCAGTCATATCGACACCCGGAAGGCACTAACTTGTCCTCAATACTTGTGGGCGCTGTGTTAGCAACCTTGACTTAAGTAAACTATGTCAATAGGAAATAATTATTAAGAAATGTTAATAAATAATAGATAATCTAAATGTGTGGACAAAGTCCGTACAACCAGTGTCACTCCAAGCAGAAAACCGCGCAGTGCGAGAGGAACCGAATCAGGGTGAAAGAAAAAAAAATGCCCTTTTCACCGAAATGTTAATATTTGTAAAACTCTTCTAATAAAATATGTTTGGGTCTGTACATCATAATTGTAAAGGGGTCACTGTCAGTGGCGTGCGATCCATACAGACAAAGAGACACTGTCTACCCTGACAAATACGCATCATTTACGCATTTTTACGCATATCGTAATAAATTTTCTGCTTAAATGTAGCGACACCGACCGCCATCTATTGTCATTAGCGGGAACTGCGAGTCGCTCGCCCACTCGAGTCAAACCCTGCATTACGTGACTCACTGATACACGGGCTCACGCGACAGACTGATTTTATTGAATCAGCGCCATTCTACCCTATAATTACATGACATCCTCTTTCCATAAACAAAAACAAAGTAATTATAATTAATTTGTTAACTAGTATAGGGGAAAAAAAAAAAATCTCTGTAATAAGCTTTCTTCCTATGAGTCTTTTCGCTTAAAACAAGATATTGGCGGAACTAATGTGCGCAGACACGTTTAAAGAAGCCAGATAAAACGGCTAATAATAATAATAATAAATGAACATTAATATTCGTCAAACTATGAGAAAGCTTGTGTTCTAAAACCTCATTTTAATCATTATTTCTATCGAGCGAAAGTTTTCAATCGCGTTTCTGTATTACAGAAATCTGGAATAAGGTTCAATTCAATTCAATTCAAATTTATTTGCACCATAATGTTCGAAATGTCTTATATAACATTTGGTATAGTATCAATTACGGACCCTGTCGGGCACAGCAAAGTAACTTAAAGCTAGTAACACGATTATTGTTATTCTACATAGGTAATTACCTATATACTTATGGGATATAAAGAAACATATCCATCTTATATTTAAGTAAGTAAGTATCATAAACAAGGCATGCATTTGTGCTTAAAATATAGATAAATACAAAAATGTTCCGAAAATGTTATACTAATTTATCAAACTAGTAGCATCTTACTTGAAAGTAGTAAAACGACTCCATCCATCCATCAGCCTAGTTCGTCCACTGCTGGACATCAGCATTTCCAGGACTTTGCCACTCCCGGCGGTCATCTTGGAAGAATTGCCCATACTCACACACGCTGGACAGGCGGGTTAGTGAGCGCGGTGCCGGAACCCTCTCACCAGTAAGGCCCGGCTATTAGGGATGGATATACCGCCATCCATCGGTCCCAGGCATGGTGGGCCTCCTGGTTTTTTGCCTGTGAGCTGTCCTCTTACTCTCCCCCGAATTACTTCGAGGGGTTCTCCAAGTGAGATGGTGGTACCTCCACAGTCGAGCCCGGTATCAGCTCTCTACCACCTTATAAAACGACTCCAAATATTGTCAATTCTTCGCGGCGTCGCCTTCACCTTTTGGCTCGATGAAGCCACGATCGTTGCTCTTAAGGGTCGGTTGCGCCAAACATGCTCTCGCGTTTGGACAATTTAGCATATTAAAACAAAACAAATAAAATTCGTGTAAGTAGTTAAGTTGAACTATTAGATTTGACACAAGTATCACAATCATCGAGAAAAAAAATGGGAAACATCACTAAAATCACGAAAAACGTAATTTGGCGTTGCAAACAAAATAAATTGTTTTTTTTGTTCCAATTTGATTTTTTTTTTGCGTAAAGAGATCAAGGTACCTTATACATATAATATTTTGATACGTTTTTCCTTTCGTTATTTAAAAATAAATACGCAAACATTCAAATTCTTTTTGCGTAATTTTTCTGTACAGGAAAAATGTTTGAGTGTTTCTTTTAAAATAATGAAAGGAAATAAAAAAATAATAAAAATCTGTAAAGGCTACTTTTCATTTCCTTACTCTGTAAAAAAACATTTTATTTTGTAGTTAGATCAGTAGACTGATCATACTAGTTCCAAAGCCAAATAACGTTTTCCGTGATTTTACTGATTTTATCGATTTTTTTTCTCGATGGTTGTGATACTTGTGTCAAATCTGAAAAATGATAATGTAGTTCAAATTCCTAACTACTTAAAAAAAATTTATTTGTTAAAAATATTTTGTTTTAATAAGCTAAATTGTCCAAACGGGAGCATGTTTGGCGCAACCACAAAACTATTAATAGGAATAGAAAGGCCATGAATCAATACGTCAAGACATAACCCACGGGCCTCTCATTTCTTAAATGAACGCGTTAGAACAAACATATTGTAAAAATGGTGTATTGCAGCATGGCAAATTGTTCTAACTCTTACGCAAATAATACATCCAAAGGAATTTCATTTCATTCGTAAGTAGTTTAAACATGTATTTACTGTGATATTTACAGAATAAACCTCGCGGTAAATAAAATTTCAACCTTACCATAAAATATTTAGAATTGTAGCGAGTAGCGTTGAAATTTTGTCTATTGTAGGTTATAAAGGTGTCACACATTGAGTTACAATATTAACGCCGCAATGTATTTTTTTTTCAAACATTATCAACACGGACCTAATTGTGTCAATATTGCGGCCGCTGAGCATGGCTCTTTACACACATTGGCACAGTGCCATGACGTGTTTGGTATTTTACACCTAAGCTTCATAGAAATACGGTGTTATTTTGGCCGTATGAAGACGGATGAATCTATGTGTGCGCCGCGTATGTTTACTAGCTAGGTAATACTACGTTATTCCAAAAAGTGGCGACAGCGGTTCTCGAATAAAATTCGTGTCACACCATCCCCGTGGGCGCAACCGACCCTTAACTTTTATTAAGTTGGCTCAGCGAAACTTCGCTTGCCAATATTTTCGTTTACGATGTCAATAGTGAGTTTGGGATGGTGGCGGGATTAGTGTCTTAATTATACGCGACTTTGTAAATGTCAAAATTAAACAAGTTTTTTGTATATTTCAGACACGTTCACGGCGGAATACGGTGACAGTTCGCCGCCGGACGTTCTCCTCAATATGAACAGACTGAAGCTTCTGCTGCACAGAGATCTAGAAGGTACGTATATCGTCACGACATGTAGTGTCCGAGGGGCTGACAGAGGTGTTCCGGCTATACCTGTATATTTCAGAGACGTTCACAGAGAAATACGGTGATAGTTCGCCGTTAAAATTAGTATAGTTAAGGAAATATAATTTGATCCAATTCGGATTAACTTCGGATAACAATTGAACAATAGAGGCACGTACCGGTAAGTCACGACTCACGCTCACGTCTATCTATAAACTGTGAACAACAAATGTTGAGACTTTTAATTATTTAGAAGTAACTAAAGAGAATTGTAAGAAAAAGGCCCTCACTTTCGCCCAACATTTTTATTTACACACAATTTTTTTATTTACTACCCACACAGAGTTGTAAGTACGAGACAGTAAAAAATATAAAATTTCGAAAACATTCACTAATGGGTTCTGGTATCGTAGCATAGTGTTTAATCGCGCGCGGCGCCACTAGTTCAAATTCAAATGTATTTATTAACAGGACATAAACAAAGATTGGCGTTCTCTAGTCCCCACAGTAGGATTCCCTGGGTGGTGGGGACTAGCTTCCTTTACTCGTCTCTTACATGCATAACTTTGGTGTTCCATGCTGCTAGTTTGCTGATTATACAAAATTATAAAGATACAATAAATTATATAGTTACCATTAATTACATTGAATTTAAAATTATAATAAATTGAAATATGAATTTACATCTAATATGAATTATATTACTTAATTTAAATTAAATTTAAAATGTCAATCAAATTAAAATTTGTCACAAAATTAAGATAACAAAATTAAGATAAAATTAGGATTACAAAATAAATAAAATTAAATTACAGTTTAAGAATTTTAAATTAAGAATTTGAAGCTCACTCTGATACATTTTATTTGGAATAGGGTAGGTGATGAATCACAAGTGCGAGGAGCGTGACGTACCGTTTAATCGCAAAAACATCTTGTCGCGCTCCTCGCACTTGTGATTCAACTAAGTTGCGTCGCGCGCGATTAAACACTATGCTATTACTGCAAGTGTGATGAACACCAGTACTAAACTGTTCGCAAATACCGACGAGAATCACAAGCAAAGGAAGCAACCAATCAGGAGAAATATGGAAAAGGGATCGCTGGCCAGCGCACGTGTTCGAGCTACTTGCTAACTCGCGACCTTGAGATGTCATTACCTCGTCGCACCTCCTCAAGCTTCACCTCTCCGCGCTCCATTTTAATCGTATAAATAGGCACTAGTTAAGAGTTTAGTTTTAAGGATATAAATAGAGCAATTTGATTGAAAAATTACAGTTCACATTTGAAGGGTACGCGGGAAGAAAGATCATTGTCAGTTTTTTTTCTTCAAAATTGAGTAAATAGTGCCATCTCCTAAAATGTCTCGATAACAATGATTGAGCGAAAACAAAAACTTGAAAAAAATAACACAGTCCGCAGAATATCGCTTTTAAAAATAAACCGGACTCAAGAAGCTTTAAACCTAACTTAAAAAAAAGGTCATAACTAGTACAAAAAGTAAATAAAAATGTCTTTTAACTGTGAATATGGGGGGCTATGGGCTGATAGTAAAGTTTGCTTTTGAGAAAAAAAAATTTATTACAATAATTAACTGTGATTACAATAAGCCCACTAAGCAGAGTTCTAAAATAATAACCTAAGCAAGTTTATTTTACTTATTTCAAATTTACCTTCTGTTGACTATAATCCCTCTTCCCGCATTTGGAATCAGTACAAGCAACAAGTCGTCTTATTTACCACCCTACACCCTGCAATAGTAGTGGGCTATACTACATCGAAGGAGCCCATAAAAACCTTTTACTCCGTTTATATTTTTTGTGTAAACACGTGTTCTGTTTTTTTTTTTTAATATTTAATCTTTAACAACTTACTTATATTTAACAACTTACTTATATTTAACAACTTATTAACTTTACTTATTTCTACATATAATCTAAGCTGTACCAAGGGAGTAACCCTGTTCCCTAATCTAAGTAAACTTGAAACTTAGGGTAACAGTGTCAAAAATCCCATGCAAACAAAAAGGTGACAATATATATATATAGGAAATCAAATAAATTAAACTAAATAAAAACAAAACAAAAAGCCTATACTAAAAGTTAAAATAAATGAAAGCGTGTGTTTTAGGGTGTGTGTATATTATCCTACTATAACACAATATAGCCCGTCCAACGAAGACCAAAAATGGCCGAATAGGCAAAATAATTCGTGTAAAGGCTAATTGTAGCACAGTTGTAGAAGAAGGTATCCTAAACTATATACTAAAAGTACTGATGGGTGGAGGGAGGTGGAGCTAAGTGGTGGGGGGAGGTGTAAAGGTCCCGTTTTTCAGTTTTGCGTGAATAACTCGAAAACTGCGGCCTATAGAAAAAAATGACTGAACACTAAATTATTTAACATAAAATTTTCTACAAAAAAGGTAAAATACACTTTTTCGCTGGGATCAATATTTTAGGAGATATTGGGGAGGAGGAAGTTAATTGTGATCAATGATACACATTATTAATGTACTCGTAATAATAGGGAGAACGTTTTGTGTCTGGTACAAAATGCATAATTTTAGGTTGTTTTTTATTTTTGAATCAAAGATGTGATTTAAATGTGATTTACCGCTGCTTTGTGGGCGTAGTATTTCAATATGGTTACCCTCATAAAGAAGTTCATTGATTCTGAGCGTTGTGATGATTGGGACGGCCACTTGGTGTCTGCAACAGATGATCCCATTCTTCCATACAAGTGGGCACTTTCAATACGCGAAATGTGCCCATATCTACGTGCAAGACACGATCCACCTAAAAAACAGCCATCCACAGGCGTATAAGGAGTTTTCTGAAAATTGGTATTTCACCATTAACCGCACAGGTACACCTTGAGATGAAGTTTGGTCGGACATGGGGCTCTACCGCGTAATTCTCATTTGTATCAACTTCAAGCAAATGCATGCGAAATTCAACACGTGCAAAAGAGATGGCATGTTAGGCGGGCGTCGTCGCACGCACGTCAAATTTCAATCTCAAGTTGATGTTGATGAAAATGAGAATTACGCGGTTGACCCACTGGTCATCGAACAAACTCTCATGTGGTCCATAAAAAGTTCAGGTGGTCTGACACGAGGGAGAGGAATAACTGATTCTGTACTCGCCAAATGTACTGCACGTCATTGGATAAGTTCACCGGAGTGGTATTTGCAATTGGAGAGCAGCATGTTGATTTCCGGCTATCCCGGCAACAGAGAGATTCACGAGATCGAGCTAAGATTAGATAAGTGTCCAAAAGCCATCCCCCATTTCATTAGCAGCAAATTCGGTGACATGAGACTAGCTCTATTAAATGGATCCCTCACGAAACATCTTATGCTCTTAGGTTAGAAAAGACTCAGAAAGCATTCTTGAGGTTTCTCTTTAAGAAAAAATATGGATACTATCCTTTTCTATATCCTACTATGTACCTGCTAGGAATGTTAGGATTCAACTCCCTTGAAGTGAGGCGTACATGTGAGTTAATGGTGACCACATGTCGCATATTACGTGACGACACCGATTGCCCAGCGATGGTGGAGCAAGTCTGTAGGCTGTTTGCTCCTAATAAATACACCCGAGCACGATCGCATCGACTACTGTCAGTGCCTACCACCAATACCGTAGCACACCTCGAGTCTCCCTTAATGCGCAGGACTACGAAGCTTATCGCTCTCTTGACCTCAGTGACAGAGTGTGACTTATTTTTTGATTGATGGATGTATTGCGAGAGTGGTTAAGGTTCTGTGAGAAAGAGGCTTCTCTGACTATGTCCCTACATTTAAACTGTTAGATTAATTATTTTGTATTGCCATATGACGAATTTTAATGTTATGTGTAAACTATACCCGGGCGGTCCGATAAGTACTTAGCCTCACCGCCCGATGGCACCACTATCGCAAGAGAAATTTACTATCGTGTAGTTCTCGTAGACGGCTACTGTCGAAATTTCAGCCGAATCGGACTCGTAGTTTTGTTTTCACCGCGTGTGGAAGAGGGCGTGTCCGCGGATTTTAGAAAAATGGAAAAAGAACAATATCGGTCGGTGATTCGATTCTTGTTTTTGGAAGGAAAATCGCGCAGCGAAATCAAAGAACGCTTGGATGCTGTGTACGGTGACTCTTCTCCTTCGATGGCGACCGTCAAAAATTGGTTTAACGAATTTCACCGTGGTCGCACATCGGTTTTTGATGAGCCACGCCCAGGTGCCCCGAAAACGGCTACTACGGAGGATAACGTGACAAAAAATCATGACCTCGTATTGGCAGACCCCCGATTAAAGGTACGCGAGATATCTGAGACAGTAGGCATCTCAAAAGACCGCGTGGGTCATATCCTGCATGAAATTTTGGGCGTGAGAAAGGTGTCAGCGCGATGGGTGCCGCGTTTGCTCATTCCGGACAACAAGCGCAACCGTGAGACAACTTCAGAGCAGTGTTTGACGCTGTTTAAGCGCAATCCGAAGGAGTTTCTGCCTCATGGATCCACTGGTACACGCCAGAGACTAAGGAACAGTCGAAACAGTGGACTTCACCCGGCGAACGAACTCCGAAGAAGGTGAAGACTGTCCTATCGGCCGGAAAGGTGATGGCCACCGTTTTCTGGGATTTCCAAGGTGTAATTTACATCGACTACCTGGAGAAGGGCAAAACGATCACAGGGCTGTACTATGCCGAATTATTGGGCCGATTCGACGCCGAATTGCAGAATAAACGGCCCCATTTGGCGAAGAAAAAAGTGCTCTTCCACCATGATAACGCACCGGCTCACACCTCCGCTCTCGCTACGGCCAAATTTGTTGAATTGGGCCACGAACTGCTGCCCCATCCACCGTATTCTCCAGATTTGGCCCCGTGCGACTTCTATTTATTTCCAAACTTGAAAAAGTCAGTCGCCGGGCAGAAATTTGAGTCGAATGAGGAGGTCATCGCCGCCACGGAGACCTACTTCGCAGACCTCGATAAATCGTATTTTTCAGACGGGTTAAAGAAGTTGGAGCATCGCTGGGTCAAGTGTATCGAGCTAAAAGGAGACTACGTTGAGAAATAAATCGCCACTTTTCCAAAATTTTTGTTTTTTTTTTTGTAGGCTAAGTACTTATCAGACCACCTCGTATATATGTGAATGTTTTTATTGGTATTTGTAAAAACATAGTTATACAGTGCAATGGATATCTATCTGTAATGCTATATAAATAATAAATAATAAATAAATAAATAAATGAAGCAATCTAGAAAGAATGTGGTTTTGTCCCTAGCCAGTATGAACAGTAGCATTAAAATCAAAGGCGAGACAGTTACTGTTAACCCTCTGACAATTTTCCAAAGAACTGTCATAGCAAAAAAGAACAAAGAAGATGTTGTTAAGTTGCACAACCGGCTGGTACCCGGTCTTATCCACCAGTCATGCAGCTTAACAAATAAAGCTAAAAAGTGACCTAGTTATAACCTAACAGTTGGGAGAAGGTTCTGATGAAAACTTCGAGGTACCTTTACAACTAGGTGTATTTAATTTTATAAACACAATATTATATCACGAGTTTGTTGATGTAAATAATTATGCTAAATTGGTACTATAATTCTACGAAGAAACTTCAAAGAACCTTTTGGTTATAAAGTGGTTTGTGGAAGGAACCGCCTTAACTAAAGGTAACAATTCAAATAGATTCCTTCCAACTAAATTATAGTCTTGTTTAACAAATAACCAACACAGATTACAATAAACCTTAAGAAACTTCATACAAAAGTCTTTAGAAGAAAGAAAACTTGTAAACAGGTAAAAGAAACACAAAAAATCTAGCCCCTGAGCTAGTGCCGTACCTAGAGCCGTGAATTCTAATTATATAATATTTGTCGAAAATAAACTTCAAATTAAAGTCATCTGGAACACAGTGAACCAGGGAAATTTACGGAACAATAAAAAAACCAAAATTTTTAGGTTATAAAGTGAAACAGAAAATTTACATAACTAAATGACCTGGAAACATCCCGTCCAAAAGTCCCCTTTTAAATTTTGTGGTTAATATAAAAAACACGACACATACTTGTGAATCGCAACCAAATCTGAACCGGAGTCTGCCACGCGGACCGTCCTTCGGTGAACTCCATCCGGCGATTTCGTCAGCCCCGACCTCGCAAAACAACGCGCTGCTCGACCACGTTTAACCTTCGCGGCTACAAACAATCAGCCGACAGAACAAATAACACACCCTGGAATTAGGAGAAAATAAAACATATTAAAAAAACTTTACTACACGGAAACGAGAAAAAGAAAAAACCGGTGACTCGATTACTAAGAAAAATAATGCGTATGACCCGTCACTAGATCAGATCTCCCTCCTTCCCAGCCGAAAACTTCTTTTTGAACCAGGAGTCTTTCTCACCGGAACAAAGAAATACTTAAACAACCATTTCTAATAATTCACCTGAAATAAAAAACAAATTTTACAGAAACTATTTAACGCAAAATATACACACCAATTTGAGCTCGAAAACAAACCTCCATCACAAAGAAAAAACCATGCGGTGGCAAAACCGCCATGTTTTATCAGTCGGACTAATAACACCCACGATTGGACCGCGCCGACGCCGAGAAAGCAATGCCAAGAACCGGAATCTGGCACAAGCCAACCGAACGACACCCGACTCTGCATGCACTCACACACAAAGCCAATAGCGATGCGTAATCACTGAGAAAACCGCAAATTATAAAATTTGCTATGCTACAATGTGGCAGAGCTTTTGACCTATGAATTAACTCCATTCCCCCTGGCTCTGTTCCTCGAGGGTGGGATGCGAAAAGGGAAGAAGTCATTACTCTACGATGTTTTGTTAGTAGAGAACAACGGAACTCTCAATCTCACCCAAAGCACCAATTTGGTAGATGGTGGTTTTCTTCTACACTGTATGAAGTGGAAACCGTCTTCCAGCATTTCTTCAATTTGCAATCAGTATATTGCCTACGTACAGACACATTACGGTCCAAATTGATTGGTGGTTTTTGATGGTTACAGTGATGTTAATACCAAAAAACGAGCAAAGCAGAAGCGAAGAGGTCTGACAAAAACTTCGGTTGACATTAACTTTAACAAAAGCACGGTCATCACAGTTCAACAGAAGCATTTTCTCGCCAATGAAAGAAACAAAACGAGACTGATTCAGTTTCTCACCGAGAAAATGACAGCAGCATGGATTGAAACAACTGTTGCAACAGGAGATGCTGATGGCACAATTGTGAGGTGCGTGTTAGATAAAGCTGTTGTACATCCAACTGTTAAAATAATTTTGGAGGATGTTGACTTGATAGTCCTCCTTGATAGCCTAGGATTGGTTCCACCAGATACCAAAGTGTACTTTATGAAGCCAGGCTCTGGGAAGGTGGACACCGAATTGTTTTCAGTGCAACAGCTTCAACCGCTCCCATTCTCCAAGACGATTCCTCTTCTACACAGCCTCTCCAGATGCGACACCACGTCGGCGATCTATGCAAAGAGCAAAGTGCGAATTACTAATCTGTTTACAGCGAAGCCAGACCTGACCCAAAGTATCTCAGACAATTTCACTGAGCCCTCAACATTACCTGAGGATATTGAACAGGCTGGCGAGGAGCTGTTTCTAGCGATTTACCAGGCGCTTTCGCAGGAACAAAACCTCAACAACCACCGCTACTCGGCTTTATGAGAGCATCGAATAAGCCGAAATCTGATAAGGACACTCTCCTTCCTACCAGAGGAGCTTCGAAACAGCACTCTTTCAGAGTGTACCTACAGGTAACTGTTCAGATATTATTGTTTAATTTTATTATTGTCGTATACGGTTTTGTTACAAATACAAATATCTATTTGAGCTAAGAGCTAATTTGAGTTTCCTTGTTTGCTGACGATACTCATGTAGGTATAAATGATAGAAGTTTATTAGGTACCGAACAAAATACCAAAGTAATAATGGATAAATTGAAAGAATGGTTCGAAGCTAATGGTATTATTTTGAATAATGACAAAAGTATTATAATGTCCTATAAAACCAGAAAAAATAAAAATGATTTAATTCATGCACAAGAAACTACTTTTTTAGGTTATATTGTAGATTATACATTGACTCATTCTGCCCATATTAATAAAGTCTGCAAAAAACTAGCAAGAGCAAACTACGCTTTACTAAAATTAAAGTCTCTTGTTGACAGAAAAACCCTCATTACTGTATATTATGCCTACATACAATCTATCATAAGTTACGCTATCACAGTATGGGGAAACGGAGTTGATATAAAACGAGTCCTAATTTCTCAAAAAAGGGCAATAAGAATTATAAACGGGCTACTTAAACGGACGTCTGTACGAAGTTATTTTAAGAAGGACAAAATTATGACCGTAATTTCATTATTTATTTACAAATCTTTGATAGAAATTTATTTACAAAAAGACAATTTACCTAAGAGAATGGACATTCACAAATATAATACAAAAAATAAAGAGAAATTAATAACACCAAAAATCAGACTAAAAAAGACGCAAAAACAAGGGAAATATATTAAATTAGTAATGTTTAACAAAATACCGACAGCTGTATCAAAGTTACCGCTCTTGGAATTTAAAACCAAGGTAAAACTTTTCTTGCAGAATAATCCATTCTACTCTATTAATGAATTCATGAATTTAAACATAAAGGCATGTTCATTTCCTAATTAGACATTTAAATTTATTTTTAATTAAGTTTGACATTTTTATTTTTATTTTTAATTTTAATGTTAGCCACACATTTTTAATAATGGATTTCATATGTGTACCGATTGTGTATGTACAATTGTACATATTTTGCATTTAATGTGATATTTATATTAATAATAACTGACAAACCTTTTATAACGGACTTTGTTATATGGTGAATAAATATCTTATATCTTATATCTAAATAATATAATAAGATACAACAATGGCTCGGCAACCCCCTAACACAAACCCGATAGGGTTGGGCCAGAGGAGACGATGGAATCCTTAAACCAACAACCAACGACCCTGTGGCACCTGACTCCATTCTCAACACCATATTTTGACGATGCACGACTGGGTGGGGGGTGCGCTGCGAGTGGGGGGTGCGCTGCGTGTGCCGGAAAGCAGGCTTTGCCTACTCCAGTGTCTGCGGCTTATACTCCGGCTCATGCACAGAGCCCCCATCGAAAACACCGTGGACTATGATAATATTTTAGATTTAGAAGATAATTAGGAAATTTATTTCTTGGAATATACTTAAACAAATGTATTTTCTTTTTATTTTCCGTTTTCCTCCCTCCGTATCTCCTTAAGTATTGATCCTAGCGAAAAATAATGTAGGACTTTTTTGTAGGGAATTTTATATTAATTACTTTAGTCTTACAAATTTTTATGCTATAGGCCGCAGTTTTCCAGTTATTCACTAGAAACTGAAAAAAGGGACCAGCCCCCCTATTCTGTATCTTAGGTTGCCAACTGGACAGGGTGCCTATCGTCAAAAAAATAGATAAAAACTGAACTTTCAAAATTGCCTTTAGTGGGTATTGAACTATTTACGAACTGTGACGTCACTTCAAATGCGAACATATCCTTAGACAATCGAAATTCGATACTATATCTATGTTTTTGATGATAGGCACCCAGTCCAGTTGGCAACTAGAGATACATAATAGGCCCACTGTACACCCCCTCCCCACCCCTTAGCTTCATTCAACCCCACCCATCAGTACTTTTAGTATGTTGTTCAATACATCTTCTTCTACAACTGTGCCAAAATTAGCTTTTACACGAGTTACTTTTCCTATTTTTCTTTCATTGGACGGGCAAATAGATGAACCGTCCCATTCATCACTTAAAATTATATTTCCTGAACTATATTGAATTCTTAGGTCCTTTTATCGAGCACTTAGCATAAAAAACCGGCCAAGTGCGTGTCGGGCCACGTGCAGTGTAGGGTTCCGTAGTTGCCCTGCACAATATGCGGACTTCTTCTCCAAGTACATTTAATAAGTTTGTCGACTAATACAGATCGCGCCAAACTTCTAGTACGCTAGTAGTCCTGCTGATACGAATCGCCCCGGGTTTAGAGGGGACTAAAAGTTTGGCGCGTTCTGCACTCGTTAACTTGTACAGCCTACTTAGCTGTGATAGTTTAGTGTTGTCATAATTTCGTTATGTATACTACTGCCGTGATTTTTTTCACGTCTCGAATATAACCGTTTTTTCGCTGCCGGGGGGGGGGGGGGGGGGGGCACTTTACTGTGTAACAAAAATTAACACTTTTAAGCTTAATATTTCGCAAACGGAACCCTAGATCGAAAAATGGTCTTCTCACACCCCAATATTTTTAAATTACCTATCCAACGACACCTAGTACTAATAGTCTCTAAGCTAAGCCGCGGACAGATAGACAGACGGACATGGCAAAACTATAAGGGTTCCTTGTTGTTGACTACGGAAGCCTAAAAAAGTTAACTTACACAACCGTACAAAATGTACAAGATAGTAGGGTGTCTTCACGGGATATTTAGATGGCAACGTTTAGTTCGAAATTTAAAAACTAGATGGCGCTGCACGCCCGCTACATCGCGATATCGTTATTTCGTCAACGCTTGGTATCTCGTTGATCTGAAGAGATAGCAGATACAACCGCTAGGTTACAGGAATGCAGAGCTGTGACACAGAGATGTGGGTTCACTGACCTGTCACGCTGTGGCGTGAACAATTAAATTTTTGCAAATGGTATTGGATGTCGATTGACATTCAAGCCCATAGAAAGTCTGATTGTTTTTTATGGGTTTACGGCTTTGGATGCAAGTCCTTTCAGGCTCAGCCAGTCTTCACATCACAGTCTTGTTTTAATTTGAGTTTTCACTTTAATTAGTATTTAATATCATCACATCTGTAACATACACTCAGTCACTCACATGTCACTCATCATAATCAAAGAATATGAAAGTTTGAAAATGTTCAAAATATTTCCAAAACTAAAATGAGAAAAATAAAAAATATTATCCATAAAAATAAAATACAATAAGGGTATGAAATTGTAGATATTCAAAAGCTGATTGTAAAAATATATAATTTTTATTATATTTATATTCGTTTAAGTAATTTCCAATGGAATTTGTAAGCAATTTTCATTTTACGTTGGTCGACTATTACTCGTTGACTTGTAAAGCTTACTTAGCTGTGATAGTTTTCCTTTTAATTTCGTTATGTATACTACTGCCGTGATTTTGTTCACGTCTCCAAATACAACCGTTTCGCTGGCAGGGGGGGGGGGGAACACTTGACTCTAACAAAAATAACCCTGGATCGAAAAATGGTCTTCTGACATCCCCATTATTTTAAATTACCTATGCAACGACACCCCACACTAGGGGATAGACGAGAAAAAAAATCATCCCCACTTTACGTGTAGAGGGGTACCCTAAAAAAAATCTTTTTCAATATTTTACTGTACCACTTTATCGGCGTGATAAATATGTATACCCATGCCAAATCACAGCTTTCTAGTACTAATAGTATCTAAGCTAAGCCGCGGACAGACAGAAAGACAGACGGACATGGTGAAACTTGGACATGGGTTCCTTGTTGTTGACTATAATAATATACCACTCACAATAAGGTCGATATCTCATGAAGTTTTGTTCTAATACTAAACCTTATTTATACGAGGGGCATGCCAAAAGAAGTTAGATACTCTTTACTCCTTTTATTGACACTGGCAAGTTATACACCATGTTATAGGCTGGTATTTTTTTCATTTTTTTTATTATTTTTTTTGTTATGGTAAGTACGGACTCCTTTTTTAAAGGTCAGTTTTGCCAGCGTCAAGTGATATTAAAAGAAAAGTATAATAAGAAGAAGGAAGGGACGAGTTATTACTAGAGTTGAAACGGATATCCGGTTACTATCCGGTATCCGGCCTATCCGGCCATATTTTGGGTATCCGGTATCCGGCCGGATAGTAGTCAGTATAGTACTCAACATACAAAAAGTCGTTTAAATCACAAAATAGTTGTATCAATGATTAAATAATCTAAATTGTAATACATAAAGTGAATAAGAATTGAGCTATGGTAGATAAAGACAAGCTTTACATCAATTGTTGGGAATAAACGTTTATGCTTTTCTTCATACATTACACCAGCTTCTTTTGCTCTCACAATATACCGAATGTAACTCAACATGTATCTTTTAATAAAAACACATGGTCATACTGAAATCATACTAAACAACTTTTCCAAAAAAACATACTTGTGGAAATGAAAAAAATACTCATTTTGAAAACCTACTTTAAATTTTAAAAGGGCACTGGCCGGGCAGGTTCAATTTTGTTTTTTCAATATGTTACTTTGGAAAATTTGTTCAGTATGAACAGTATATTACGCGGTTTCATTTAAAGATACCTGTCCATTTATATACAGTATATACCACTCCAAGGAGACAAAAGATACATACTTACAAATTTCGTTAGGATCGGAAATTGTTTCAAACCAGCATTTGTATGATTGTGATACGATCATTTAGAAAAGATCTTCATTTAAAAAATGCATGAATAATCTCGCCCACTTGCACCCGCACGCACCTTGGTGCGTAATATTTAGACTTGCTCAATTAGTGCGAAACGCATATCTTGAGCCGGATATCCGGCTATCCGGCCTAGTGCCTTGCCGGATATCCGGTAACCGGTATCCGGCCAAATCACTATCCGTTTTATCTCTAGTTATTACCTCTTGAGAGAAATAAAATAATAATAAATATAAAATATCGATCGATGGAAACGTAATATACGTATGAAGATGAGTAAAATAAAAGTTGCCCTCGTATGGTGAAGTTAGATACATAGTGGAAGAATAAACTTACAAAAGAATATTACTAAAGTCGAGTCCAGAAATAGGCGAACTAACTTGACAGTTCATTATACACTAATGTTGCCACAGTTTGGCTAGTGCTGTTAATATCGATGTTGAAAAAGTCTAGTTAATCATTATTATTGTGTTTGGAATCAAACTAATAATTTTACTAAGCAAAATAATAATAATAAAAATTAATTAAAATCGAACACATAACGGATTTGGAATTATCATCGACGATATAATAGCGTTTGTCTCTATCGCACTTTCATATTTGCCAGAAAGAAAGGGATGAATTCTATATGTATGGTACATGAAATGTACCGTACTAGCTCGACAGAAACCACCTAAAAGGATCACAATGGCCTGTTGTAATAACATCATTATTTTTGTATTTTATTCCTAATTTGAGGAGTAAGTATCGTTAATATCCGCTTTAAACAGTACATCCTTCAGATCATATTATATCATATAAATTGCTGTAGTTCGTCCCTATTTGGCAAGTATTTATGACTGTGAAAGTTTCGACGACAATTACTTGATAAAATATAAATAGAATCAGATTTAAAGAAGACACAAGGTTATATCGACATATTTGTGTCGACATAAACCTTTCACTATTTATTTTTTCCTATGTCTGGTAAATTTTCGGCTGTCAAGTTAGTTCGCCTAATTCCGGACTCGACTTTAGTATATAGTAAGGTATACTGGTTTAATTATACACTTAGATAAATAAGATGTAGGCTGGTTGTTTATTGATATATCTGAAAATAGAACACACATCATTTCTTTTTACATGGGCATACCTCGATATCGTGCGGCAGTCAAAGATTTCAAAAGTAAACATAAGCCCTTACCGTACAATGACAGCACCAAAATGTTTCCACCTTTAAATGGGTGACGCTTTTTGTTTGGAATCAGTGCTCATCTGAACACAGTGATAGTTGGACGCCTTAAGTGCACTTAAAGTTAATCATTTTAACAACTTTAGAAGTCTGATCAGTTTGCTGACCGTAGGTAGACAGATTGCGCACTCATAAGTGTGCGCGCGTCGGTATTATGTTAACGCTTACATTCAAAAATAATGCAACAGATTTTAGGCGCCAGGGCTCATCTAAACTTTTGAAATCTTTGGCGGTAGTAACGTTATATACCACTCAATACAATTTTTACGTATTTCGGAACGAAGCGAGCGAACCTTAGTTTTAGATGAATATACCACTGCACACTTCATGTTTAACATTTTTCCTTAACAGTTAGTGATACATATTAGCTTTATTTTTTATGAAGAAAACATGTGTTTTATAATAAACAAACAAGTTGACATTATTATGTTACTAATATACAAGTAAAAAGTATGATTAAGTTTGGCGCTTGGAGCTCAAAAAACAAAAAGAGCACTATAAAGGGTTAAGAATCATAAAAAAAACAAGTTTCTAGTTCAACGCAATAAAAAAATACTATAAATAAGATTTAATTGTAAATATATACGAATACTAGCAATACTCATTTTGTAATTTTAAGTTCATCTAGTAATTAGTCATTTAAGATATAGTTAATTAGTTAAATTGTATATATACATTATGATCACCTTCTGTATTTTGTTGTAGATCATAGCAATCATCACAAGGACTTACAGGATACCAAATTCCTCGAAATTACTTTTCACTAATACAGTGCTTTGGTTTATGACGTGACATTGGCGGAATTAAATGTGTTAGGGCCTGTTTCACCACTTCCAGATAAGTGATATCCAGAAGATAAGTTTAAAAATGGAACACATTTTGTATGCGTTATACGTTATGCGTCCGTTTTCCTCCCTCCGTATCTCCTTAAGTATTGATCCTAGCGAAAAATAATGTAGGACTTTTTTGTAGGGAATTTTATATTAATTACTTTAGTCTTACAAATGTTTATGCTATATGCCGCAGTTTTCCAGTTATTCACTAGAAACTGAAAAAAGGGACCTGTACACCCCCTCCCCACCCCTTAGCTTCATTCAACCCCACCCATCAGTACTTTTAGTATGTTGTTCAATACATCTTCTTCTACAACTGTGCCAAAATTAGCTTTTACACGAGTTACTTTTCCTATTTTTCTTTCATTGGACGGGCTAATAGATAAACCGTTCCATTCATCAGTTAAAATTATATTTTCTGAACTATATGGAATTCTTAGGTCCTTTTATCGAGCACTATAAAAACCGGCCAAGTGCGTGTCGGGCCACGCGCAGTGTAGGGTTCCGTAGTTGCCCTGCACAATATGCGGACTTCTTCTCCAAGTACATTTTATAAGTTTGTCGACTAATACAGATCGCGCCAAACTTCTAGTACGCTCGGAAGTTGCTATTCCCAAGAACGGTCCTGCTGATGCGAATCACCCCGTGTTTAGAGGGGACTAAAAGTTTGGCGCGTTCTGCACTCGTTAACTTGTACAGCCTACTTAGCTGTGATAGTTTAGTGTTGTCATAATTTCGTTATGTATACTACTGCCGTGATTTTTTTCACGTCTCGAATATAACCGTTTTTTCGCTGCCGGGGGGGGGGGGGGCACTTTACTGTGTAACAAATATTAACACTTTTAAGCTTAATATTTCGCAAACGGAACCCTAGATCGAAAAATGGTCTTCTCACACCCCAATATTTTTAAATTACCTATCCAACGACACCCCATGACACCCCATACTAAGGGAATCCCTTAGGGATAGACCAGAAAAAAAAATCATTCCCATTTTACGTGTAGGGGAGGCACCCTAAAAAAAAATCTTTTTAAAAATGTTACTGTACCACTTTATCGGCGTGATAAATATGTATACCCATGCCAAATTACAGCTTTCTATTACTAATAGTCTCTAAGCTAAGCCGCGGACAGATAGACAGACGGACATGGCAAAACTATAAGGGTTCCTTGTTGTTGACTACGGAACCCTAAAAAAGTTAACTTACACAACCGTACAAAATGTACAAGATAGTAGGGTGTCTTCACGGGATATTTTAGATGGCAACGTTTAGGTCGAAATTTAAAAACTAGATGGCGCTGCACGCCCGCTACATCGCGGTATCGTTATTTCGCCAACGCTTGGTATATCGTTGATCTGAAGAGATTGCAAATACCGCATGAAATATACTTGTTTATACTTATTTATAATACTTGTTTATTAAATTTTTGCAAATGGTATTGGATGTCGATTGACATTCAAGCCCATAGAAAGTCTAATTGTTTTTTATGGGTTTACGGCTTTGGATGCAAGTCCTTTCAGGCTCAGCCACAGCCAGTCTTCACATCAGTCTTGTTTTAATTTGAGTTTTCACTTTAATTAGTATTTAAACTATTTAATATCATCACATCTGTAACATACACTCAGTCACTCACATGTCACTCATCATAATCAAAGAATATGAAAGTTTGAAAATGTTCAAAATATTTCCAAAACTAAAATGAGAAAAATAAAAAATATTATCCATAAAAATAAAATACAATAAGGGTATGAAATTGTAGATATTCAAAAGCTGATTGTAAAAATATATAATTTTTATTATATTTATATTCGTTTAAGTAATTTCCAATGGAATTTGTAAGCAATTTTCATTTTAGGTTGGTCGACTATTACTCGTTGACTTGTAAAGCCTACTTAGCTGTGATAGTTTTCCTTTTAATTTCGTTATGTATACTACTGCCGTGATTTTGTTCACGTCTCCAAATACAACCGTTTCGCTGGCAGGGGGGGGGGGGGGACACTTGACTCTAACAAAAATAACCCTGGATCGAAAAATGGTCTTCTGACATCCCCATTATTTTAAATTACCTATCCAACGACACCCCATGACACCCCATACTAAGGGAATCCCTTAGGGATAGACGAGAAAGAAAAATCATCCCCATTTTACGTGTAGGGGAGGCACCCTCAAAAAAAATCTTTTTAAAAATTTTACTATACCACTTTATCGGCGTGATAAATATGTATACCCATGCCAAATTACAGCTTTCTAGTACTAATAGTCTCTAAGCTAAACCGCGGACAGATAGACAGACGGACATGGCAAAACTATAAGGGTTCCTTGTTGTTGACTACGGAACCCTAAAAAAGTTAACTTACACAACCGTACAAAATGTACAAGATAGTAGGGTGTATTCACGGGATATTTTAGATGGCAACGTTTAGTTCGAAATTTAAAAACTAGATGGCGCTGCACGCCCGCTACATCGCGATATCGTTATTTCGTCAACGCTTGGTATCTCGTTGATCTATGAAATTACCCTAAAAGAAGCAATATACATAGTACTATTATTTATTATTAAATTAAATTTTTGCAAATGGTATTGGATGTCCATTGACATTCAAGCCCATAGAAGGTCTAATTGTTTTTTATGGGTTTACGGCTTTGGAAGCAAGTAGACCTGTGTCGATCGATCATTTCTTGCGACCCGGGTCGATCGTAGACCTGTGTCGATCGATCATTTCTTGCGACCCGGGTCGATCGTGACCCGTCGATTAGGTGACTCGATCAAAATGATTCGATCGTTTGATCGATCACCCGCAGGTCGGTCACATGACTCACACGTCAAAATATGAGGTTTTATAACGAAAATCTAAATCTGTGTTGTCGTTGGAGAGCTCTACTGACTGATCTCAAATCGATTACTTTGTTGATTGTGTAATTCTAGTAATTTTAAATAAAATACATTCTAGTTTTGAAAGGAAATTAGCTTTATTGTTAATACAAAAATCTTTGAAATGTACCTATATTTGAGGATTACAAATCTATAAATTGTAGTTTAAAAATAAAATTTGAGAGGCTTTCTTTGGTTTAAGCGAACTTCTTTTATCAGTGATCGTCATTCCAGCTTTGGAAAAGATCCTTTCACAGGGAACTGAGGTTGCTGTGACGCATAGTCTGCGCTTCATTAAAATATATAAATGAGGATACAGATGTCGGCGATCATTCCACCATTTTAACGGATCATCTGTTCGCTTGATGAGTGGTTCATTGAGATACTTGTCTAACTCTACAATGCTAGCTGCTGTAGGGTTTCTTACTATCTCGTTTTCGACTTCTTTGTCGAACACCTCCCACATGCTGGAAGTTGAATGTTGTGATTCTGTGTAATTTGTTGCAGGAGTTGATTCTGTCAACGCCGAGTTTTCATTTTGCTTGAACAAAACGCAAAGTTTCTTTTGCACCGATTTCAAACACTGGTCATATTTGTCAGTACTACTAAACGCATGCTTTTTAAAGCGGGGATCTAAAAAAGATGCTTCTGCGGCTAATACGTTTCCTTCTATTTCGCGAAATCTATCATGTAGCTGATCTCGTAGTGTCCTCAATAATTGTACCAATTTATCTGGACCACCTTCAGTTAAATACTTTTCCACGTGCATTTTCATGATTCTTACAAGGACGATTACTTTGGAAATAGAAACTGATTTCTCGGCGCTCATTTCTTCTGTCACCTCGTAAAATATTTTCAAAACTTCAACACATTTCTGTAGTAGCATCCAACCATCAGGTGTGAGGGTGTTCAATCGGGGTTGTTCTATGGCTAATATACTTACTACAGCATCTTTTATTTTCAGTAAGCGTGCGAGCATGTCATATGTCGAGTTCCATCTGGTAACTACGCTCTGTTTGAGTTTAAGAGGAGGCAATTCCATTTGAGCTTGCATAGCTCGCAGTCTGCTGTTGGCTGATGAACTATGTTTGAAATACTGAACTATAGTTTTCACCTGATCTAACTGTTCTTTGATTGCGTTCAAACCATGTTGAACCACAAGGTTCACAGTATGAGCAAAACAAGGAAAGTGTCGCCATGTTGTTAAATGGACGGCCGCTACAATATTGGCAGCATTATCAGTCACCATTCCGGCTATTTTGTGTGAAATGTCCCAGTATGATACTTCACTTGATAAAAAGTTTTGTAGATTTTCTGCAGTGTGTCGTTCATCAAACTGAGTGCACCCTAACAGAAACGATTTAAGCTCAGTATTTTTATCAATGTAATGAGCTGTTAGAGCTACAAAGCTTACATTACTGTTCGATGTCCAGCCATCGGTAGTCAGGCATATCGCATCAGCTTCAGAAATCAGGCGTAATACTTTATCTTTGGTGGATTCGTAAAGTTTTGGTATTAAGCTTGAAGATATAGTTTTCCGAGTGGGCAAAGTGTATGTAGGCAAAATCATATAGAAAAGTACTTTAAACTCCTTTTCTTCTACAATCGCAAATGAGTGATAGCCCTTGACTATAAATTTTACAATTTGTTCATCAAGCTGTTTTGATTTACTTACGGGTAACGGCCTCGTAGACTTGGCATAATTTTGAATTCTGGACTGCACGTGGGCTTGCCTTGTTTGTTTCTCACTTGAAGAAGCAAATCTTGTTTCTCTTGCCGTTGAAGTTGAAGGAACACAATTAACATCTAGCCCTGGATTTGATACAATAGTTTCTGGGTCAGTGCCTGTTTGCACGGGTGTGTCAGGTTCAGGTCGCGGATTTACACATTGGATTGGTTGTTCTCTCATTTCTACAGTCATTGGTTGTTCTATTGACACCGTCCCATGCAATTTTTTTATATGTCGAGTTAAATTTCCGGTGCCACCTCCACTATAGCTGATGACTTTCGAACAGTAATCGCATTTTGCCTTGTCCTTATTTATTATTGAAAAATGCTTCCATATGTGACTTTTCTTTTTTGCTAAATTTGACATTATTGTAATTAATAAACAATATTAAATCCAAGTATCCAAATAGGTAGGTATTAAATTAAAGTAACAAAATAACCACCAGCAGTCCAGCACCACCACAATGTTAGTCAGGTACCTATCTACTTAATATCAAGTTAGTAAGTAAGAATAACGCGTTAAACCATCACCAAATTCATGCAAGTTGCAAAGAAACTTCCAGAAAATAGTTCCACTTCCAGTGTAGGTAAGTACAATGCACACACAATACTCTAAATCCAAGATTTTCTAGATCGACAGCAAAGTTACAGAACGGGTCGCGGGCGCAGGTCGTACTACGGGCAGTAGGTCAGAAGGTCACCGGGTAACTGATTGATCGATCTTTGTTTTTGAGAGCTACGCGACCGAGCCCAAACAATAACAAATTCAAGAAGTCCTGGTAATTAAGCCATTTTCAGTTCAACTCACGCAGACACCTGTCGAACGAAACCCTTATTGCAAGGATTTAAGCCTTATAGTGGCTTGATTGATTTACGGCTGCGCGCCATCATGAGATAAACGACGCACCTGCCTGCATGCGAAACGTATTGTGTGTGAGCGAGAGAGACAAATGTAACAACTCGCTTTTACGCACGGCGCGGCAACGCGTGTCGTGGCAGGTCAAAAATGATCGAATCTTTTTGAGATAGATGATTCGGTCACTCGCGATCATGTTGTGATCGAATCAAAGTGATTCGATCAATCGTGATCGACCCAGGTCTAGTCGATCGTGACCCGTCGATTAGGTGACTCGATCAAAATGATTCGATCGTTTGATCGATCACCCGCAGGTCGGTCACATGACTCACACGTCAAAATATGAGGTTTTATAACGAAAATCTAAATCTGTGTTGTCGTTGGAGAGCTCTACTGACTGATCTCAAATCGATTACTTTGTTGATTGTGTAATTCTAGTAATTTTAAATAAAATACATTCTAGTTTTGAAAGGAAATTAGCTTTATTGTTAATACAAAAATCTTTGAAATGTACCTATATTT
Organism: Ypsolopha sequella; assembly: GCA_934047225.1. Lineage (NCBI taxonomy): Eukaryota > Metazoa > Arthropoda > Insecta > Lepidoptera > Ypsolophidae > Ypsolopha > Ypsolopha sequella. The sequence goes on from OW204011.1 coordinate 7,539,758, forward strand.
GAGGATTACAAATCTATAAATTGTAGTTTAAAAATAAAATTTGAGAGGCTTTCTTTGGTTTAAGCGAACTTCTTTTATCAGTGATCGTCATTCCAGCTTTGGAAAAGATCCTTTCACAGGGAACTGAGGTTGCTGTGACGCATAGTCTGCGCTTCATTAAAATATATAAATGAGGATACAGATGTCGGCGATCATTCCACCATTTTAACGGATCATCTGTTCGCTTGATGAGTGGTTCATTGAGATACTTGTCTAACTCTACAATGCTAGCTGCTGTAGGGTTTCTTACTATCTCGTTTTCGACTTCTTTGTCGAACACCTCCCACATGCTGGAAGTTGAATGTTGTGATTCTGTGTAATTTGTTGCAGGAGTTGATTCTGTCAACGCCGAGTTTTCATTTTGCTTGAACAAAACGCAAAGTTTCTTTTGCACCGATTTCAAACACTGGTCATATTTGTCAGTACTACTAAACGCATGCTTTTTAAAGCGGGGATCTAAAAAAGATGCTTCTGCGGCTAATACGTTTCCTTCTATTTCGCGAAATCTATCATGTAGCTGATCTCGTAGTGTCCTCAATAATTGTACCAATTTATCTGGACCACCTTCAGTTAAATACTTTTCCACGTGCATTTTCATGATTCTTACAAGGACGATTACTTTGGAAATAGAAACTGATTTCTCGGCGCTCATTTCTTCTGTCACCTCGTAAAATATTTTCAAAACTTCAACACATTTCTGTAGTAGCATCCAACCATCAGGTGTGAGGGTGTTCAATCGGGGTTGTTCTATGGCTAATATACTTACTACAGCATCTTTTATTTTCAGTAAGCGTGCGAGCATGTCATATGTCGAGTTCCATCTGGTAACTACGCTCTGTTTGAGTTTAAGAGGAGGCAATTCCATTTGAGCTTGCATAGCTCGCAGTCTGCTGTTGGCTGATGAACTATGTTTGAAATACTGAACTATAGTTTTCACCTGATCTAACTGTTCTTTGATTGCGTTCAAACCATGTTGAACCACAAGGTTCACAGTATGAGCAAAACAAGGAAAGTGTCGCCATGTTGTTAAATGGACGGCCGCTACAATATTGGCAGCATTATCAGTCACCATTCCGGCTATTTTGTGTGAAATGTCCCAGTATGATACTTCACTTGATAAAAAGTTTTGTAGATTTTCTGCAGTGTGTCGTTCATCAAACTGAGTGCACCCTAACAGAAACGATTTAAGCTCAGTATTTTTATCAATGTAATGAGCTGTTAGAGCTACAAAGCTTACATTACTGTTCGATGTCCAGCCATCGGTAGTCAGGCATATCGCATCAGCTTCAGAAATCAGGCGTAATACTTTATCTTTGGTGGATTCGTAAAGTTTTGGTATTAAGCTTGAAGATATAGTTTTCCGAGTGGGCAAAGTGTATGTAGGCAAAATCATATAGAAAAGTACTTTAAACTCCTTTTCTTCTACAATCGCAAATGAGTGATAGCCCTTGACTATAAATTTTACAATTTGTTCATCAAGCTGTTTTGATTTACTTACGGGTAACGGCCTCGTAGACTTGGCATAATTTTGAATTCTGGACTGCACGTGGGCTTGCCTTGTTTGTTTCTCACTTGAAGAAGCAAATCTTGTTTCTCTTGCCGTTGAAGTTGAAGGAACACAATTAACATCTAGCCCTGGATTTGATACAATAGTTTCTGGGTCAGTGCCTGTTTGCACGGGTGTGTCAGGTTCAGGTCGCGGATTTACACATTGGATTGGTTGTTCTCTCATTTCTACAGTCATTGGTTGTTCTATTGACACCGTCCCATGCAATTTTTTTATATGTCGAGTTAAATTTCCGGTGCCACCTCCACTATAGCTGATGACTTTCGAACAGTAATCGCATTTTGCCTTGTCCTTATTTATTATTGAAAAATGCTTCCATATGTGACTTTTCTTTTTTGCTAAATTTGACATTATTGTAATTAATAAACAATATTAAATCCAAGTATCCAAATAGGTAGGTATTAAATTAAAGTAACAAAATAACCACCAGCAGTCCAGCACCACCACAATGTTAGTCAGGTACCTATCTACTTAATATCAAGTTAGTAAGTAAGAATAACGCGTTAAACCATCACCAAATTCATGCAAGTTGCAAAGAAACTTCCAGAAAATAGTTCCACTTCCAGTGTAGGTAAGTACAATGCACACACAATACTCTAAATCCAAGATTTTCTAGATCGACAGCAAAGTTACAGAACGGGTCGCGGGCGCAGGTCGTACTACGGGCAGTAGGTCAGAAGGTCACCGGGTAACTGATTGATCGATCTTTGTTTTTGAGAGCTACGCGACCGAGCCCAAACAATAACAAATTCAAGAAGTCCTGGTAATTAAGCCATTTTCAGTTCAACTCACGCAGACACCTGTCGAACGAAACCCTTATTGCAAGGATTTAAGCCTTATAGTGGCTTGATTGATTTACGGCTGCGCGCCATCATGAGATAAACGACGCACCTGCCTGCATGCGAAACGTATTGTGTGTGAGCGAGAGAGACAAATGTAACAACTCGCTTTTACGCACGGCGCGGCAACGCGTGTCGTGGCAGGTCAAAAATGATCGAATCTTTTTGAGATAGATGATTCGGTCACTCGCGATCATGTTGTGATCGAATCAAAGTGATTCGATCAATCGTGATCGACCCAGGTCTAGAAGCAAGTCCTTTCAGGCTCAGCCAGTCTTCACATCACAGTCTTGTTTTAATTTGAGTTTTCACTTTAATTAGTATTTAATATCATCACATCTGTAACATACACTCAGTCACTCACATGTCACTCATCATAATCGAAGAATATGAAAGTTTGAAAATGTTCAAAATATTTCCAAAACTAAAATGAGAAAAATAAAAAATATTATCCATAAAAATAATAGTAGTTTATGCTACTAGGGCGAAAAGGAACAAATTACGAGGACGATTTAAAACACGAGCGTAGCGAGTGTTTTAAACGTAACCGAGTAATTTATTGCTTTTACGCCCGTGTATCATATTACGTTTTTCAATGCGTAGTGTGAGGAAATGAAAATAAATATAATCTTGTGAACTTTAAATTATAATTGGCTCAAAAGGACTGTATCCAGAGCCGTTAAACAGTGGAAAAAAAAGTATAACATCTATGGTACACAGGAAAGGCTGTAGGTTAGCCAACCATTATAAATAAATTAAAAAAAATAATAATAATAAAGCCCTAGGGCAAAATAATCGACTTTTTGTTCGGTTTTGATGCATAAAAAGTGGGCCTTTACGAGCACATGCATTGAAAAATACAATAAGGGTATGAAATTGTAGATATTCAAAAGCTGATTGTAAAAATATATAATTTTTATTATATTTATATTCGTTTAAGTAATTTCCAATGGAATTTGTAAGCAATTTTCATTTTAGGTTGGTCGACTATTACTCGTTGACTTGTAAAGCCTACTTAGCTGTGATAGTTTTCCTTTTGATTTCGTTATGTATTTTACTGCCGTGATTTTGTTCACGTCTCCAAATACAACCGTTTCGCTGGCAGGGGGGGGAACACTTGACTCTAACAAAAATAACCCTGGATCGAAAAATGGTCTTCTGGCATCCCCATTATTTTAAATTACCTATGCAACGACACCCCACACTAGGAGATAGACGAGAAAAAAAATCATCCCCACTTTACGTGTAGAGGAGGTACCCTAAAAAAAATATTTTTCAATATTTTACTGTACCACTTTATCGGCGTGATAAATATGTATACCCATGCCAAATCACAGCTTTCTAGTACTAATAGTATCTAAGCTAAGTCGCGGACAGACAGAAAGACAGACGGACATGGTGAAATTTGGACATGGGTTCCTTGTTGTTGACTATAATATAGTATAATATTATTATTATACGACTCACAATAAGGTCGATATCTCATGAAGTTTTGTTCTAATACTAAACCTTATTTATACGAGGGGCATGCCAAAAGAAGTTAGATACTCTTTACTCCTTTTATTGACACTGGCAAGTTATACACCATGTTATAGGCTGTTTTATTTTATTTTATTATTATGGTAAGTACGGACTCCTTTTTTAAAGGTCAGTTTTGCCAGCGTCAAGTGATATTAAAAGAAAAGTATAATAAGAAGAAGGAAGGGACGAGTTATTACCTCTTGAGGAGTTGAGAGAAATAAAATAATAATAAATATAAAATATCGATCGATGGAAATGTAATATACGTATGAAGATGAATAAAATAAAAGTTGGCCTCGTATGGTGAAGTTAGATACATAGTGGAAGAATAAACTTACAAAAGAATATTAGTAGTATATAGTAAGGTATACTGTTAAATAAATAAGATATAGGCTGGTTGTTTATTGATATATCTGAAAATAGAACACACATCATTTCTTTTTACATGGGCATACCTCGATATCGTGCGGTAGTCAAAGATTTCAAAAGTAAAGATAAGCCCTTACCGTACTATGACAGCACCAAAATGTTTCCACCTTTAAATGGGTGACGCTCACACGTTTGGAATCAGTGCTCATCTGAACACGGTGATAGTTGGACGCCTTAAGTGCACTTAAAGTTAATCATTTTAACAACTTTAGAAGTCTGATCAGTTTGCTGACCGTAGGTAGACAGATTGCGCACTCATAAGTGTGCGCGCGTCGGCATTATGTTAACGCTTACATTCAAAAACAATGCAACAGATTTTAGGCGCCAGGGCTCATCTAAACTTTTGAAATCTTTGGCGGTAGTAACGTTGTATACCACTCAATGCAATTTTTACGTATTTCGGAACGAAGCGAGCGAACCTTAGTTTTAGATGAATAATTATACTACTGCACACTTCATGTTTAACATTTTTCCTTAACAGTTAGTGATACACATCGAAATAATAAGGGAGGGAAGTATAAACGCGCTTGAAAATTGACGCCACTAAATAATTGCCACGGTGGGCATGTGCTTAGTTATAAGTGCCGCACGTCTAGCAGTCTTGTGACAGCTGTGCTAGAACCAAGTCGTCGAGTTTATACATGTAACGTTTAAAAAAAGCCACAATATGCCTAGTTGCATTGTGAAATGTTGTCTAAGCAACTCCACGAAACATTCCAAGCGTGATGGCATAAGTTTCTATGCATAAATATGAAAATTGACATAATTTTTCAAACATTAGTCAAAAATAAATAACCTAAGAATAATTTAAAAAGAACCACATAAGTTTATAGTCGGTTGTAGCATTTTCGTCCCTATCACGTTATTCTCGTCGATCCGTTGCTCCATTGCTACGTGAAAGAAGGACCAATCAACAAACACACTTTCGCATTTATAGTAGGGGTACGGATAACAGTTTATTTTATTTATTTATTTTATTTATTTAGGAACACCAACAAGAAATACAATAAACTTACTTAAATGGAATAATCTTAAAATGTATACAGCTATTTGTTTTCTTAATTAAAGGCATCCACATCATGCACCAGTTAAGACAATTATGAAAAATTCTTATACTAATAGGAGCATTTACTACTCGTATATTCTATAAAATATGAAATTAAAACTAGGTTAACAAATTTTGTGCGAAGATTTTTTAAAATAACAGGGTAGGTACCTACTTATTTTATGCTTTGTGTTTATTTGTGCGTGTAGTTTTTTTGGCTAAGTATTTACTGACAGAGGACTTGAAGGTGTTGAGCCCGGAGAAAATATCAATATCTGCTTTGGCGTATTTGGAAATAGCATTGTACTGGCGGCAAGATCTCGTTAAAGGAGCGTTGGTACCTAGGTTAGTCTTAGCAAAGGGTATATTAAAAATAATGTAGTTGGATCTTGGTAGCCTTTTAGGGGTATTAAATGACAGCTTACTTAAGACATAAATAAATGACAATACATGACAATAAATGACAATAAATGACATAAATAAATGACAGCTTACTTACTTAAGTTACGGAACCCTTGGGGCACGAGTTCTACTCGCACTTGACCGGTTTTTTTGTTGCTTTCAGATCTAACGAGCGAAAAGACTGAAGAAATCATTGGAGAAATAGATAAACAAAGGGATGACATATTGAATAATCCGTTGTATTCTACAAAATGTCGCCGGATTATGCTCTCTGCTTACGAGATGGCTGTCTGTCATTACGATGACAACTGGCAGCATGCTCAAGGTAATGTTACTTTTAGGGGCGTGTTTATATGTTAGGTCTTTACATATGAAATTGCCGTTTTCTATAGATAATTTGAAGGAAACTAAATCTTCAGTACTAACATTTTTGCATTTTTTTTAGGAATTATAAATCCAAATTATGTAATTTCTTATGTATATGAATGAGATAACATTAAGCTAACAGCAACGTTAATTTAATTTTTGAAAAGTAACAACGCAAATTTTCGTATTGGGACTAGCCGGTCAGTGAAATATCCATTGCACAGGGCGCAGGAGTGTTTGTACTTCGGGCAAGATTAAAGAAAGAAAGAAAGAAATTTATTTGGGGACAAAAATAATACATGGAAAAGCAACATATAGGTACATAATAACTATTAACTTAAAACGAGTGCTTATAATTAACATATTAATCACAATAGTCAAAGATTAGGATGAAGCTATCCCATGCATTCAACGTCACCAAAATGGCCATAACTCAGCATGGTGCTGTGACGCAATAATACATACTTATACAAACATAATGTATGCATACTACGCCACAACGCTGGTATTCTGTTACAGCCAGGTTGAGAGTGATATGCGATTGCGGACGCAAAAGTTTGGTTTGCCATAAGTAGTGCCAATTAAACAAGCACATTTTAATAATTTTTTTGTAAAAGAGTGCAGGATGTATGTACTTATCATGTTAAAGATTTAAATAAGATTTAATTTAAATAATAATAATAATAGATTAACCATTGCGACGGAGTTAACCGCAGCGCGTGCTGTGCATAGACCTTGAAATAGTGTTATAATAATTATATCCTATTATAACGTTACTTTTATACAAGTACGCATTATAACGGGTTGTGAACTTTGATCATATTATAAATAGCATAACGTTAATATTATACGCTTCTGAATTTCAAATAAACTATAGCGGGATAGAAACAGGGCATGTCCCGCTAGCTACCGCGTTCCAGATTGGTGGTGCTCCCGGGCCGTTGTTGGCCCGCGGGCCGTAGTTTGGAGACCCCTGGTTTAGTATGTCATGTATGTTGTCATATATTTTATACTTAAAGTTACGTTGAAAATCCATATCTAACAAGAATGCGGCGGACGTGCCGCCGCCACAATACTTAAAGCAAATACAACCCGCAAGAGTTAACTTGAGACTCGAGCAGAATGCGTGCTCCGCTCCCGACCCCAGCACTTCTTATCGCTCCCGCCATCGACGCGTCACCAGTGTTGACGACTTAGCGACTTTGTCGCTAAATCCAGGGGAATTTCATTCGATTTAGCGACTTGATAAAACAGACGTTGAAATTATTTTTTCGATATCTCAAAACTTTACGAAATTAATGGCAATCAGAGTGAGCTTAACGGCATGTCTCGTGAGGTCATATGACATGATATCATACTAAAGTTAATAAATATCGCTAATTTCGGTAAAAATAGGATGTTTTCAAAAAATTTAAAAGTTTTTTGCTTTGCAATAAGTAATTATTCAGTTACCATAAAAAATATACTGATATTTCACTACAGGAGACAAGCTCATTGCTGAAGTCATCATAGAAATCTTCGCCTCCTATACTTTTCCAGCAAATGCTTACTTCTTGCTCTCAGAAGTAAGGTAATGATTATTTCCAGGACCTGAAGAACGCAACGACATTCTGTTACGGATGTCATCTCACTTAGGGAGGGTGCTGCAACTGGACTGTGACAGTAACGCGGTCGCCATTTTGTCTGTCCTTTTAAACAAAATGGCGGATTGTGAGGATATGTTGGCTGAGGAGGTCGCTGAGAGTTTACTTGAAAAGGTAATTGTAAACTACTGAATCAGTTAAGTATGTAGTTGCATTTGTTGGTAAGAGTTCCAGAATTTCTCAATGGGGATGTTTACTGTCTAATTAGTTCCGCATAGAGGGCACTGTGTGTTTGTGTCTGTTAGCTTGTCAGTTCACATACAAATAATTGAATAATTTATTATTTTCATTGAAAAGTCAAAGCATTGAGTGTTTGTGTGGCTTTTGGATGTAAAGGAAAGGAAACTTGAACGACAATGTCTCCTTTCTTTCCTCACAGCGAAGAACCTCTTTTCTTTAGCTCCTCCTTCAACTGAGCGATACACCAGGTAGAATACATGACGAATACACCAACAAAAAAAGGCACAAGTCTTTAGAAATGTGGAATGCAAAAATAACATCTATCAGCGTCTTTTACAAGAGCGTGATAAGACACAAACATTCAGCGCCCTCTACCGTAAAGGCTTTCGGTTTTCTTTCCCATTGATAGGGAATAAAGGCTGAATTCGCTTATACGCGCCAGCCACTGTAGCGTCTTTTCAATAGTAACCGTTGCAATAACACACTTCCACTTCCAGTTAGAACACCTCAGCGGCAAACTCGATGACGTCATAATCTCGAAGCTGAGGAACTTCAAACATCTGTTCCCCCCCGCCTCACTCCGCAAATATCCGACTACCCGCGCTACATTGATCGCGGAGGCGACCACAGACAAGTATAGTCTCTGTCTACAGTTGGTCTGTGACCCCAAGTATAGTTTGAATACTTATGTGGAAAGTTTGGCCAATTGCTTGAGGGAAAATGGTGAGTTCTGATGAAATTTTATCGTTTTAGGGTTTCTTTGCAAAATGGAAACCTTTACAGAGTCTTTCTGCTGTATAAAATGTGAGCGTTGCGACCCCGATCGGTCGCCGCGTGGCTGTATCGCGTCTCGCGTATATCCCCTCGAGTGGCAATGGTGAAAAGAAACTTTTTGACTAGGCAAGGCAAGACAGGCAAGGAAATGTTTATTCATAAAACCCGGGTAAGCAGTTACATTGCTCCCGAAGTAATAATGCGCATACAAATCTATAGCCGAGCGACCGGACGTACCACGTGACCTTATTGCTTGTGTAGAAAGTGTAAGAAATACGAACTTTGCCGAACAGTGGCGAAGATTTGTATGCGTGTTATTACTTTAGTAGTACTTTACGCAACTACCCCCTACTACTACTTTTGCTTGTACCTCGAATACCGTGCTGATGCCGTACTTATGACAGAATGACTTTTATGGGGCCAATAGGACTGCAGTACCCCGCTTGTTCATACCTCGGCTGGTTGACAGAATTAATTGTACGCTTAAAATTGAACAATGGCCATCTTTGGGATATTTTGTCAATGGTTCGAACGCGCATTCTGCGGAGGGCTTAACAAACTGTAACAAAATATTTATAAATAATTATAACAGCCAAAATACAACTTTTAGCTAAGACAAGTTATTATTAAGAGCGGTTTCGCAGCCAGACTGTGAAAAACCCGCCTTTTTCTAATTAATCGAAACAGAACACTTAAATTCAAATTTCACTCGAAAGTTATTCAACAAAACCTTTTTACCTATGAACATTTTGTGTATGTTGCCATCGCAAAGTTTCCATTGGTTTCTGTAAATTAAAATTTCAATTTTTTTTTTATTCTAAAATTAATTGCTTCAACTTTCCCTCAAGGTTAGGCCATGTAGTTCGATGTAGAGATTTTTATACGCCCTCTCCTCCTCGAGACCTTTTCGTAAATAATAAACGGGCCCTTATTTGAAACTCTATTCTATTCAGATGGCGATGTGTTCGAGGCGGTGTTCGGCAGGATGTTCGCTCTGCTTGACAACCCGCACGGCGGCCCCGCCTACCAAATGCTCAGCAAATACAAAAACTCCTTACTGGAGATAAAGGATTACCGTGAGTACATCTGGAGATGAATATTCCGGGCGTTTCCTTCTTTTGTCCGGTAAAGTTGTGAAGGCACATGTAAATTTTGAAAAAAATATAAAATCGGAAACATGGCATTTAAGGTAATGAAATGGGGTCTACTTTTATAAAGGCCACCAATTGGCGCCACTGGCACGTAAGGTATATGTCAAAGGTTTGTTAGGTTAGATTTACATATGTAGAAGTTCGATTTTTTGTTTTGCTTATCCATATAATATATATATTTTTTTCTTTCTTAAATGCGAATAAACAATGCTGCAATGATGTGCAGTTCCGTTATGTTCGAAAACGAAAGGAGGACTTAAGTTTTGTTTTAGCCCCTCTTTTCTTTAGCTCTAATCTTAATTCATTTACTTTCATTGCACCGTACCTTGAATAATAAACCTGAAACTATGAATTTATCTCGACTAATACACAAATAACTAATAAAAAGCCATAGCTTTCGCCGTTTCGCGGGCATTTGACGTTTATCTATACCTGTCGCCTCAGTGGCGCCACCTGACGTCGATAGTAGCCCTCATTGGCTCTGGGATTTCCCGTAAACGTCAATAACAAGGTAATAAAAGGTAATATATTTTTTAATTTCAACCTTCTCATAGAAGGTAACACGCGCTTCCCACGCAAATGAACCGAAAAATGTAATGTTGCCATATTTTTCCACTTTTGCGAATTTACGCGGATCTTTTTCTATGGGAAAGTTATTTATTACAATCTGTAGGGTATATACATTAAAGATAGGGTATATACATTAAAGATAGGGTATATACATTAAAGATAGGGTATATTCATTAAAGATATACAACGTGTAACAGAAAGGTGTGACCATATTTGAAGATCTTGTTCAGTCAATGGTATAAAACAACTTTTCTTATGGAGCCAAACCTGAAATCTCGAAAAAAAAATCTGCCCTTTCATACATTTCGGCCGAGCGGCAATGCATTTTTTTATGAAACTGTAAATTTTTTTTTTTCGGGATACAGTGTTTCCATAGTAAAAGTTGTTCTATATCATTGACTGAATAACCTCTTCAAATATGGTTACACCTTTCTGTGACACGTTGTATAGAATCTGAGATGTAATTCACATCCATAGAATATAATAAAAAATACGTTTATTCATAAATAAAGTGCACACACATCAAGTCAATACATAGACGTCAGACACTTGAGGAGATGCTCACTTCACAGAACAAAAAAGTCCGTTCGGAAACGCGGCTTGGTCTTTAGGTACTGTACTAAGGCATCAAATCAGTTAACAAGAAAAAAAAAACTTCTTTCGGTAACGTGGCTCGGCCTTCGGCCTCGCCAAAGACACTTTACTATGCTTAGGCATCAATTAAGACATAGAAATAATTTCGTTCGGAATTGCCGCTTAGCCGTGTGCCTTGCACATGGTAATCATCCTTCCATCCATCAGCCTAGTTCGTCCACTGCTGGATATAAGCCTTTTCAGGACTTTGCCACGCCCGGCGGTCATCCTGGAAAAATTGCCCATACTCACACACGCTGGGCAGGCGGGTTGGTGAGCGCGGTGTCAGAACCCTTGTACCAGTGACGCCGCTGCCTGTCACCAGTCTGTTCCTTATAAGGCCTGGCTGTTAGGGATGGATATACCGCCATCCATCAATCCCAGGCATGGTGGGCCTTCTGGTTTTTTGCCTGTGAGCTGTCCTCTTACTCTCCCCCGAATTAGTTCGAGGGGGTCTCCAAGTAAGATGGTGGTACCTCAACAGTCGAGCCCGGCATCAGCTCTACCACCTGTTACGGTACTAATGATACCCTAACTAAACAAAACAAACTGACATTCTTAAGAGGCTATGCGAATTTTAGTTTTGTCACTTTCACTCCAAGCGAAAAATAGCGCAGTGCGAGAGGGGCGGATTCAGGGCAAAAGGGAAAAAAGTTGGTATTATATTTTTATCAAAAAAACTAAAATAGCTAGCAAAATTTCAAATATAAAATCTCTAGATATTGTTAAAACACACCTAATAAAATATGTTTGAGTTCTGTATATGGTTCCTATTCGTCAAACGAGGAGAAAAAGTGTGTTTGAAGACCTCATTTCAATAATTATTTCTATCGAGGAAAATTTATCCAAACATGTTTTCCAATTTCAAAACCTTAGATTATATAGTCAAAATGTATATGCCAGAAATTTATTAAAATTTTCTGTGTATTTCATGAAATACACAGAAAAGAAACACCCGTATTTTTTTCGCATATCGCCTTAACTGAGGACCATTCAATGTCTATTTGTTCTAATGAAGATACTCAACTGATGCCGGGTCCAGAGGGCCTATTATGTATCTCTAGTTGCCTTCTGGACTGGGTGTCTATCATCAAAAACATAGATATACTATCGAATTCCGATTGTCTAAGGGCATGTTAGCACTTGAAGTGACGACACAGTTCGTAAATAGTTCAATACCCACTAAAAGCAATTTTGAAAGTTTAGTTTTTATCTATGTTTTTGACGATAGGCACCCTGTCCAGTTGGCAACTTAAGATACAGAATAGGGGGGCAGGTCGGACCCGAAATATATCTTGAGATAACAGTATTTATATTTAAATTATCATATCTATCAGTACCTATTTATATTAAAACAAAAGCATTATAAATATATGCAATACATATAATAAATAATATTTTCCACGACTTAAGGTAACTAAGTGTGTGCATTTCTTTTCAGAATACACAAAAGAGTACCACATAAAAGCGAAACAGACGATCAAAGATATACTGACATCCCTCTCTAAATGCGGAGTCAAAGTGACGCTCAATCTTGCAGAAATCTGTCCCGCTCTAACACGGCTCACGAATGAGAGGGAAAGGGACGGAGATAGCCTTAAGAAGTTGTTGGGACTGACTCAAGATGTCGTTCGGTTCGAGAAACAGGTAATTACTTATGTGGTGTAATTTTGAAGTGGATACTTATTTTTTCTAATTCCGTATTGGAAGGCATGTTCAGGACCTGTACGTCACTTCCGGAAGAACTTTTTTAACGTAGGATAATTTGATTTCTGATGTATAGGTTATCACGTTTTTTTATCTTTCATTATTTATAAGTTAATGTTTGAATGATCCTAATAATATATATTTTATTAGTATGTATTTTATTATTATTATTATTGTTTTAAATAGATTATAATATATAAATAAAAAAGTATTTAATGGTTTCGAAATATATTTCGGCCAACTTGTGGCCATTGTCAGTCGAATAAGTAAATACATTTTTTCATTTATTTATTAACTTACTTATTATTTACTTATTCGACTGATGACATATGAAATATGTTTCGAAACCAATTAATACATTTTTTTTTAAAGAAAAGGCTTAAAAATATTAATTATTAAGTTATTATTATTATTTATACAAGCAGCTAGAAGCTAATGATGTGTATATCACTGCTTATTACAGAAGAGCCACTGAGTGATGGTGCCTATGACGTTTAAATGCCTACAAAGTATCGTAATTATTTATAAGCAAGGGTGAATTAAAAAATTTAATACTTCATTGTTGATAGTGATGTAATACTTGTTTCGGTTATTATTTTTCGATTTGAATGTTGCTTTATTGTGCAATAGAATTCGTATAGAAACAAAGAATATTTTTTTAAAAAGTTTCTCATTTTTTATAGGTCGTGTTTGAGGTCGCCAAGTTACGCAATAATATTTAATTAAAAACAAAACAATGACGAAGTTAAACTAAACGAAAATAAATGATAGTAAAATACTTTTTTCGGTTTAGATATTTAAACATCTCTTGGGGGCCCCGGGGCACTACACCGCATAGCCCTCCGATAGCTACGCCACTGATTTTGGCACATTTTCCTTTTGTATCATTATGTTGAATGTTAAATGACGTGTCTAATGTTGAGTAAACTCACACTTGATTTTTATTTTTAACCGAAATTTTAAATGTACCTCATCACTAAATGCAGCTGTCATAAGTGCCATCACTCAGTGGCTCTACTTTAAGTCTTTATTTGTTTAAACTTTGTCAAGTCTATTTGTAAAACGGTCCACTGACGTAGCAGTTACAATAGTCTCGGGTATTATCACAAATTATTTATGACCGAAGTACAGCAATAAGCTGACCCCTTATCTCGTCACATACACATGTACGCGCATCGTACACTTGCAAAATGTCACGTACGCAACACGACTTAAAGCTCACATTTCAATGCATTCTTTGAGGTAGTCCGGTGCCGACGCGTTGTAATTTGCGACGGCCTTTATTCTTTAAAACTAGTAAAGAAACGTGAAAATATTTTTTAGTTTCTACAGGTTTTGTTCAGTGTGCCCAGTAGATTATGACGTTTCATTCAAAGACCTGTCAGACATTCTCACACTTACACTCACAGTCTCTTATATACATCACGATATATACACACCCACATTCACCCTTTCACTCATCTGTACACACCCTTACTCACCTCAACATACAGTTGCACGCCTTACTTTAGTTAACTAGATAAATATTGTTTTAGAAAGTACTAGAAATGTATTAATATATATAATATTTTATTTAATTTCTTATTCATTTTATAAGTATAAAAAGTGATACGGATGAGTGAGGTCTCCTATCACAGGTATACCTTTACTTAAAAGGGGACCCCATCCATCCATCCATCCATCAGCCCTTATTCTTCCACTGCTGGACATAGGCCTCCCCAATATCACGCCACTCTTGGCGGTCCTCAGTCATCCTCATCCAGCCGCCACCCGCAACGTCCTTCAGATCGTCAGTCCAGCGGGCACGAGGGTGGCCTACGCTGCGCTTTGCTGTACGTGGTCTCCATTCCAATGCCTTACGGCCCCAACGGTTATCGCGTCGGCGACAAATATGGCCAGTCCACTGCCACTTCAACTTACTGATTCGGCAGGCTATGTCGGTCACCTTCGATCTCTGATGGATCTCTGATCTTCGTCTCGGATTTTATCCATCAGAGTTATCCCAAGCATAGCCCACTCCATATCTCGTTGAGCGACCTTAAATCGGCGGATCAAGCCTTTGGTGAGAGACCACGTCTCAGCGCCGTACGTCATCACTGGAAGGACACACTCGTTGTAAACCTTTAAGCACTTAGCTTAAGTTGTTAGCCTTTAAGCACTGCGGTATTGGCGACGTAAATATGTGACGCAACTTCCCGAATGCTGCCCACCCCAAGCATATTCTTCTGTCAGCCTCGGATTCGAAGTTGTTTTTACACAGCTGGATAGCAAGGGGACCCCAACCACTGTAAAATTATATATGTTTAAGTTACCATAATAAACGATTTTCTATTTTCTATTTCTATTAATATCCGGTATACATATGTATATTTGTAGGTACAAGTGTTCACGTCATCGATACGTCGCCCTTGCGTGTTGGTCGCTCTGTTGACGAGCGGTAAAACGCGGCGGTTCATAGTGAAGCGCGGGGAGCCGCTGCGTTTGGACGCCGCCGCCGCCGCCGCCCAGCGACTGATGAATGAGAGAACCGAATATAGGGCTGGGAGCTACAATGTAAGTTCTTGTCGATTACAGGTCCTTTAAAAAGGCCGCTTTGCATGAATCTGATGTAATGCCGTCTGTTTTGCACGCGTGAAAAAACTCTTGACTCCATTCTACTTTCAAATCATTTTGTGATTCACCCAAGTCGGCCTTTTTAGCTCCCCAGTTTGTGCGATAGGGTAGAAGTCTGCCAAATTTTACCACGGGTAGCGAAGCTGTCGCTTGACATCATTGTTATGAATATTGGTTTATCTTTTAAACAATTCATCGATTAATTAAAAGATCCGAAGATTAAAAGATTTCCGTAAAAAGTATTGCTTTTGTTTTCACTAAAATTTTTGTTTTTACACTGTTTTTATACAATCTATACTATAGCATTAGGAAAGAATATGGATGGTGTAGACATATGTTGAAAAAATTCGTCGTTCCAGATAAGAACCTCGGTGGCACACTCGAAAGCGCCTGTTATGTAAACAGGAGGTCGCCCGTTCGAATCCTGGCCCGAGGAAATTTTTGAAATATTTGTTTACTTGAAATTTATTCTAGTTAATTTTTTCTAGTTTGTAATGCACTTAAAAATATTTAAACCAAGTGTCATTGAACCTCTTTAACACAATCCTGGCAATGATCGCGGACAGGCTTGATTGTCCCTACATACGCCACTGTTGCAACAGGCATGCGATGGGCATGTGTGTGTAGCCGTGGTGAGCAGTTATTCTATACAGGGTGGAAAAAATGAATGGGCCCTGGAGGAGAACTACCTTAAATCCTTTAGTTAGCTCATTTTGCTGAAAAGAAACATTCCTTTATTTTTTAAAAGAAACAAAACTGCATTCAAAGATCTTCTAAAATTCGCTTGTATCACCCAGGAATCGAACCAACTAAAGACTAAAAAATAAACCCTCGCTATTTTATTATACGAATTGGTAGGAATATCGTTCAGGATAAAATTTGTCTAATAAATATTTGGTCTTTGAAATAAAAAAAAGTGAAAACAAGCTTCTAATAAATAAAATTGTTCTTGATACGCCATTATTACACAATGACAGCACGGAATGAAAGCAAAACAAAACTAAATTTGAAATTCGAACGAATAGTTTTATCGATTTTAAAAATGTTATCATTCGAATTTTAAATTTGTTGCACTGCGTTTCAAAAAAAAATAGTTTCCCTTTTTAAACTTTTGGTCAGTACGCCTAGTGCAAGAAGGAATTGTGCTGTGCATAGATTTATAACGATTTTCTTATCGAAGTCTTCAACAAGGTACTTAAGGTAAATAACATTAGCAAGCTTGTACTTCATACGATGTCTTTGGATGTTAGAGAGATAAGAAAATTAAAACGTGTCATTTACTTGTTACAAGTGAACAGTATTTTATTAGGTATTGTTAACAAAGAACTTGTAATAAATATTCAATTTCGTGGGTATCTCGTACAACAGATGAGTGTAAGACCAAATGTTTATTAGACACATTTTATCCTGAACAATAATCCTACCGATTAGTATAATAAAAAAGCGAGGGTTTATTTTTTTCATTTTTAGTTGGTTCGATTCCCGGGTGAGACAAGCGAATTTTAGAAGATCTTTGAATGCAGTTTTGTTTCTTTTAAAAAATAAAGGAATGTTTCCTTTCAGTAAAATGAGCTAACTAAAGGATTTAAGGTAGTTCTCCTCCAGGGCCCATTCATTTTTTCCACCCTGTATATTGTGTGTTTTATTATTATTTTTATTCTTAATTTCTCTCTTTTTCTAAGAGGTAAAAGTGGCACGGACCGAGGCCAAGTGCAGAGTAGTTTACATGAATAGGTATGTGTTCTGGGATGAGTTAGACTGTAGGAATTTTCTTGTGATACGACAGGTGTTCAGAATTACAGCTTTTTGCAGAAGATAAATTGTATGAGTCGGGATATCCAAAGTATTTAAACTAGTCACAAGATTTTTAGGAATAACACCTGTAGTTGATATTACGATAGGGACTATTTTAACAGTGTTTACACGCCATTGTGTTTTAATTTCCATAGCCAGATCTTTGTACTTGCTTATTTTTTCTGTGTGTGTCGATTGCAGATTGTGAGTATTGGGTATCGCTATATCTATCAAGTAAACTGTGTTCTTTTGTTTGTCGTGAATGGTAATGTCCGGTCGGTTAAAATGTACTGTTTTATCTGTTATGATTGTGCATGTGCGGTCCCAGTATATTTTCAAAACGTTATTTTCGAGAATTTTTTCAGGTTTATATTTATAATATGGGGTCTTTTGGTCTACAAATTTATTCTTGTATGCAAAGTGTTGGTGTAAAATAGAAGCAACTTGGTCATGCCGGTGCTTGTAGTCCGTTTGAACTATAGTTTTACAAGCTCCCGTAATATGCTGAATAGTTTCTGAAGCGCTGCTACAGTGTCTGCATAAGTCATTTGATAGATTGCGTTCTTTTATAATATGTTTCCTGTAATTTCTAGTATAAATAACCTGGTCTTGAATAGCGATCATAAATGCCTCCGTCTCCGTAATTATTATTATGATTATTATTAGTACAATTGAATGTTATATTTAATTTAATCTGTTTATGTTTTATTCCAATATGAGTCTTGGTCACTTGAAATAAATGTATTTTATTTTTTATTTATTTAATGGTAGTTTCTCTATGGTTATATGTGTTACTTCCAGGTGACTCCTCTGAGTGAGGACTGCGGCGTCATTGAGTTCCTGGAGGGCCACGTGACACTGCGGAGTCTCATCTCTAACAAGTACGACCTCGATGGTAAGTAACACTCGAATGTGCTTTTTAGGGTTCCGTACCTTTTTGGGCCTTATAAACAAACTATAACAAATATACAATACAGCAAATTGTTTATATTAAGTAGAAGGTATGATTTCATCTTAGAAAATATTTTCATTCTATGTAAAACTATTTTAATGTAATTGCCATAAGTTTTGACAGGTGCATGTAAAAGCCTTAAAAAGCAAAGTAATATTATATTTATGTGCTTACTGACTATGTTGTAAGTTTTCATACCATTGTATTTATCCTGTTAAATAAAGAACCTTGAAAAACAAACAAACAAACCCAAAGGGTAACCAACGGGACCCTATTACTAAGACTCACCAGCCTGCATCTCATGAACCGTGATAGTTAGACAGTTGAAATTTTCGCAGATGATGTATTTCTGTTGCCGCTATAACAACAAATAATAAACAACAGAATAAAATAAATATTTAAGGGGGCTCCCATACAACAGACATGATTATTTCACGTTTTTATAGATAATGGTACACGTGAGTCCGACTCTCACTAGGCCGTTTTTTTTATTGGTACAATCTTAAATCTTAAAAGAGAGCTTCCGCTTTTTGACATCTGACGTCTACCTGGATTAAAACAGACGTTTTGGTGGGTGACGTCACATCCGACACGTAAATAGAGATACCATCTCAATTATTATAACCCCCTCGAAGTAATTCGGGGGAGAGTAAGAGGACAGCTCACAGGCAAAAAACCAGGAGGCCCGCCATGCCTGGGACCGATGGATGATGGTATATCCATCCCTAATAGCCGGGCCTTATATGGAACAGACTGGTGATGGGCAGCGGCGTCACTGGTGCGAGGGTTCCGGCACCGCGCTCACCAACCCGCTTGCCCAGCGTGTGTGAGTATGGGCAATTCTTCCAGGATGACCGCCGGGAGTGGCAAAGTCCTAGAAAGGCTTATGTCCAGCAGTGGACGAACTAGGCAGATGGATCGATGGATGATATAGCAAACCATTGTTAAAAGTGGTCTCAGTTAAAGATGTATTTTGGCCTTTATAATTATTTCTTAATATTTTGTTATAAATCCGGAGAATCGACCCTTAACTGTGAGGTATCCTTCTGTGTACACCCCTTACTGGCCGACGACTTTCCGAAATTCTGCAACTGTCTATAAAACAATTGGCTTTTCCATACTCGTGATACCAGCCGTAAATTCCTAAAATAATCTGATATCACGCTTATGGAAAATCCAATTATTTTGAAGCTACCATAATATCATTAAAATATGTTTATGTTATAGCAAACTATTGTTAAAAGTTGTCTTAGCTAAAATTTGGCCGTTATAATATTTTGTTTCAAATCCGGAGAACCGACCCTTCACAGTTCACTTCACAGCCGCTAACTTAGCTGACATGAACCGTAACTGAATTAATAATGTATTTCCAGAGATGTCGCGCACAGTGCGTCGCGCGGCCGACAGCGAGCTGATCGTGGCCTCCTCCGCGGCCGTGCTGAGCCAGTTTACTGAGCTCCGTGCCAAACTACCTGCGTATGCTCTCAGGTGAGGCTTCCATCAAGGCAAAATAAAAAATAATAAAAAATTGTCCCCGAGTCCCCATACAAAAAATTTCGAAAAAGTAGCATTTTTGACGTTATATGTTTCCACCACAGAACTATTAATAAGGAATCGAAATGCCATTAAAGCCGTGACTGCGATCATTACGTCTAGACATAACCCGCGGGCCTCCCACATCTTAACCGAACGCGTTAGAACAAACATATTGTAAAAATGGTGTATTGCAGCGTGGCAAATTGTTCTAAGTCTTCAAATAACGCAAATAAGACATCCAAAGGAATTTTATTTCACTCGTAAGTAATTTAAACATGTATTTACTGTGTTATTTACAGAATAAAGCTTGCGGTAAATACAATTTCAACCTTGCCAGGAAATATTTAGCGTTGTAGCGAGTAGCGTTGAAATTAGACAATATTTTGTCCATTGCAGGTTTTAAAGAGTGTCACACATTTAGTTAGAATATTAACGCCCAATGTATATATTTTCAAACATTATGAACACGGACCTAACTGTGTCATAGTACGGCCGATGGTCATGGCTTTTAACACACATGTGTAATAGCTTGGCATAGTACCATGACGTGTTTGGTATTTTACATCTTAGCTTCATAGAAATACGATGTTATTTTGGTTGTATGTAGAGGGGTGAATCTATGTGTGCGCCGCGTATGTTTACTAACTAGGTAATACTACGTTATTCCAAAAAGTGGCGACAGCGGTGCTGGTATAAAATTTGTGTCACGCCATCCCCGTGGTTTCAACTCTTACTATCTTAAACATGGTCATATTTGGTCGGGTCGGACTTATACTTTAATAACTCCAATAATTTAGGCTGTGTTTGGTTTGGACATGTAGAGGATGAAAGAAAGTAGAGTGACGAAAGAAATTTATGGTGCGCAATTGGAAGACGTATGCTGACCAAATTGGCGACATACTGAAGAGGGGCAAAGTATCCGGAATAGAGAAGCTTGGTATGACTAGATTGGAATTTGGATGTGGAATGTGGATGTTGAAGAGGTGAAGGAGGTGTGTCAGAATCGTAGCAGATGGAAATTTGTAGTCCCTGCCTACCCCTCTGGGAGATAGGCGTGTGTATATGTATGTAATAGGTCTTTACATATGAAATTGCTGAAATTTTCTTACAAGTTCATGAGTTCATACATCCTGTAATTCAATAGCTATTTCTATTGTTTGTTTTTGTTTGAAATTTGATTTCAAGGTTTTACATCTACGTATTAAATGTTGTTTTTATTGTCAGTTTGATAACCAAAATTTAAAACTTCAAAAACAGTTCGTTCTAAATGAATTTAATATTTAAATTTGTCACAACACAAAGGCTTTGTCATAATGTCCGCAATGTTTTCTTCACTTGGTACATATTTCACCTGTAATAACTTTTTGTAAACAATGTCCTTTATGAAGTGTACCTTAATATCAATGTGTTTTGATCTTTTTGTGTTTTCATAGTTAGAAATCATCTTGATAGCACTGTTATTATCTAGTAACATCACTGTACTACACTGTCCAAATTCACTGCATGCGTCCTATTCATTTCCATGATAAGTTTCTTAATAATTTTCTACAGCTGACACTTTTCAAAAATTGAATTAATGTTGCTGTTTGCTTAATGTTGTCTCATTCATACGCAAAAGAAATTACATAGTTTGGATTGGTCGTTCCTAAAAAATATGCAAAAATGTTAGTACTGAAAATTGAGCTTCCTTAAAATTCATTATAGAAAACGGCAATTTCATATATAATGTAGCATTGCAAATTTTGTAGGGTTGGTTATCACAAAAAGTTACGCGTCGTAGTTTTGCTTGATGTTAAATTGCGGTTTACCCTTTTAATTAGACATGAAGTTGCTCGCGTGTCTGCTGCAATGCCCGAGGTTTTTTCTCGTGCATTTGTCGGCCGGAGCTTTTGCTGTCAACTTGTGTTGAGTGTTTCTTCATTTTATGGCGGATGAAAATGGCGGTTGTGCCAACAGGAGTTGTGTTTTTAATATATTAGGTGGGTTTTGTGTTTAAATTTGGGTTATTCATTTGTGTGGAATAGTTCTATAATATTGTTTTTGTATTTCAGGAAAATTATACATATTCTTTTGGATGGTTTAAAAAGGAATTTTTTTCGTCGGGTTGGTGGGAGTTCTGACTATTGTCAGATCATGGTATGTATTGCTTTCTTTGTATTTTGAGTCACCGGAATTTTGTTCTCATCGTTCCGTGTGGTAAAGGTTTTAATATTGTCTATTCTCTTCTAATTCCAGGGTTTTCAAGATTTTCGAGATTTACCAGATTTTCAAGTTTGAAGTTGTATTGCTTCGTTGGTGATTTATCCAGCTGGCAGAGAAATGACCACCGCGTGGTGTACGCAGTAGCAGTTCCTTTGTCTGCGTGGACGAGGATCGTTGACCTTGAAGGGGGCAGCGGACGGCGTGCCATTTCCTGTGGTGATTATTGGAGAAACTCAAGTATGTGTTGGAATTTTTATTTTTAACCACACACATTTAAGGTACCTAGGACGGTATGTTTTCAGGACACTTAGTTATGTGTCCTATTAGTAACTAAGTGTAAAATTCTTCTTCCTGTTTCACTGAATAACCCAAACTGTAAAATTTAATGTTCCGTAATATTTTTCCTGGTAGAACTGAATGGTGTTCCAGACGATTTAGTTTAAAGAGTATGATCGACAAATAGGTATTATGTTAGATTGGATCTACGGCTCCCCTGAGCTAGATTTTATTTTGGAAATTATTTTCCTTGTTTGTTTACAAGTTTTGTTACTCTTAAAGTTTTTTTAATGTAATTTCACAAGATTCCATGTAAACTAGTTACCTGTGGTTAAGGCGGTAACAATTCCATCTAGTATCACTTAAATGTTTACTTATGTCTTGTCAATACTAATTCCAATGTAATATTACTACCAGATGTTAAGGCGGTACCTGACACAACTATTTAAAGGTACTTAAGGGTTTAGTAATGTCTTGGCAGGATATATGCCAAATGAAGGTCTTGGCCAAAAGCTTGTAACTAAGTATAATTTTTTCGTAACACCTTTGGCTTGTGGAATTGACGTTTGTTTTGATAAAATTAAATACACTTCATTGTAAAGTACCTCGAAGTTTTCTTCAGAACCTTTTACCAACTATTAGGTTACAATTAGGTCACTGTTTAATTTTATTTTGTTCAGTAGTATGACCGGTGGAAAAGACCGGGTACCCACTGGTTGTGCTATCTGACAATAAAGACCTAATATTTGAAAACATTTGTAGACCAAGTTTTCTTCTGCACAGATATCTAATTAATACTTGTGTTGCAAATGCCCACTTCCTGCTGCAATAACGTGCTGTAATCGATGTCACACTTTAAAATAATTTCACAGATCTGCGATTGAAGAGTCGAGCGCAAGCGCACAAGACTTCTTTTACAAGAAGAGTACATTTACCAACAGCCTCGCCGCCATGACAGTGTATCACTGGATTTTGGGTAACATATTTTGAATTATATTTTTTTTGAATTAATTAATTAATTTATTCTTATGGAAACAAACAGTTTTAAAACAAATTATATCAACTTAAAAACTACAAAAAAAATTATACCAATAAAGTTTCCACTGATAGTAAAATACCTTGGACGAATAAACCAGTAAAATACATATCATATTGTTGATTTACATAAATAATAAAATTTACAATATTTTGTTTCTCTTTTTTCTTTTCTCCAAAAATTCTAAATAAATCAATGTAATAAGTAACAATAAAAATAATATAAAATAATGCCAAATGAGCCATACAAGTAGGGTTGCCAACCGTACTTTAAAATAAAGTATAATATGTTATTTTGGGTCCCTGTACTTTATACTTTTGAATACCAATAAAGTACGTGAACATACTTTATTTCAATCTTTACATAAAATTAGACGTAAACTGAAAACAAAAACAGAGCCGTAAAGAAATACAAGGGAAAATGTACGACTTCCTTATTAGCACAAAAATAATATAAATACAAAAAAATAATATAAATAGCACAAAAAATACAGTTTCACAAAAGGATTTGAGGATGTTAGTATGGAGTCTGGCCTTCCTAGTTCCTACCACCTCCAGCTACCGTGACATTTTTTTTAGCACTAAAACTAAAATTACAGCCTTCAGAGTCAGCTTTATTATGTTTTATTTAGCGATACTACGCTTACCTCTCACTAAATGCTGAGGAAGGATCTGCATTCTCTAAAAAGCATGTCAAATCTTTCATGTAATCATGATATTAACTTACTTTTTTATATGAAAACGGCTCACCTAAATACGTGTTATGATCGGGAAAGCTGACCAGTTTCAGCAGATTTAGACTGCCTTCATCGGGGCGAGTGAAGACGTTTACGCGACGACGTTACGCCTCACACTGACTCTGCTGAAACTGGTCGGCTTTCCCGATCATAACACGTATTGAGGTGAGCCGTTTTTATATAAATAATGAATTATCCTCAAGTCTCATTTAATTCTATAATATTAACATACCATTGCAATTTCCATAGGTCTCGGAGACAGACATCTCGAGAATCTGATGTATTCCCCACGAGATGGCGCCGTGGTGGCGGTAGACTGGGCGGCCATCTTGAAACATGGCTTGACGTCATCAGTGCCGGAGCTACCGCCCGCGAGACTGACGCGGCTGTTGCTGGCCGTTACTAATGTGCAAGGTATATTGTCTAGACTTCTATATTCTTTATCAGCAGCGACTTCAAATCTTGATCAGTCAGTTTATATCTGTACATATTTTTTGTCTATTTCATTTTGGAGAATGTTTTCTGACAAAGATAAATAGTTCCAAAAGCGGAAAAAAAGCCATGAGCAAAATGCAACTGAATTAACTGTTCGAGTGGAAGACTCTTTTAAAATACTTTTCTTTAAAAATATCGCTACAATTGAAGTTCTGGGGCAAGGGTTTCTATGTCGGCGTTAAAAGGATTTTGCAAAATCTTAATATCGTTTGCAATTGCATGACAATCTGAAAAAAGTTGCGTGTAATTCAATACTGCAGTATGTTGGTATGATAAACTAGCTAGGTCCTGGGCCCTTGGGACTTAATGGAGGAGTTAGTCTGGCCCTTAGGCTAAAAAGTTTGGCGACCCATGGCTTAGAGTATCAGCAGTGATTGTAGAAACTGCACTTATAGCTAGCAAAGTTTATTTATTTACAAAACACAACTATCACTGGTTTTTGTTTAGAAAACCACTTAAATTCCATAACCTTGTTGTTAAGACCGAAGCTTTTGGTTCAAAATTAGTTCTACTTTCAGTGCTGGAGAGTCGCATACAATCAGTACTGCACAGTTTGCGAAACTCGCGCCATCTGTTGGCAGCTAGTTTAAAGTTGTTGCTGGACGACGGAAGCCCTGACACTAAAGTTAAGGTTAGTACCTATTTTCTCATAATTTTCACAATTTTACTTTGTAGTTTGTTCCATGTGCTGCACCCAACATTTTTTCCGATTTATAAATGCAAAATTTTGGACCACACCAGGCCTTTTCCACTCCGGCAAGGCTAAAAACATTGGCGGCCTGCCCTGGCGCGAAGCACGCAGTGGGTGAAGAAGAGATGTAGTTACGTGATAGAAAGAGACGCCCTGAACGGCACTTTATTGTCGCGAGACGAGAGTACCTTTTTATTTAAATGTCTTTGAACAGTGGATATTTTGTAGTATTTTATTTCTTCTGTAATTACACTGGAAACTAACTAACGTGGGTCGTCTTCGGCCGCCCGAAGGGCGGTCGAAGGTACGGGCCTTGATGTAGGCATCTTTGCCCGAGCTTCAACTCCGCGGGCTTCAACCCGCGGGCCCGGGGGGGGCCGCCAATATGATGGTTGGCGGCATGTCGGAGATCTCGCGTCGTCACGGGCCGCCGGCTGTACGACCGGCAGCTCCACTCCCTTTTCATGACTGCCGGTGGTAACGTCACCGGCAGCCCAGTCCGTCTTCATCACACTGGAAAACGGCGGCCTATAAATACTCTTACTAAGTACTCTATGATTGAACCATAGATGCATGGCAGCCTTCGATCAACAATAACAACTAGATCGCCGATCAGGAACAAAAACAAAGCGATATATTTACACTGGCTGCCTATACTACTAAATACGCGAAAACGTTCTAAACTTTTTGTATATTCAACCTATTCTCAACTTTAAGCGCTTATAATAAGCTGCAGTATTGTTCATGTGGGTATTTACATCTAACATTATGTCACAAGACAGCAAGAAACAGTCGAGTTCGGAACGGTTTATTCAAAATCCAACTTTATTACTTCGTCATTAAAGTACAAAATTATTAGTTCAGAAATATACTTATTGAAGTACGTTCTGAATTTGTTCTTCTGAGCAAATTGAAACCAATGTTTGTGAAGTTGGCGCGTGCGTTGACTTAGAAACATTTTATATTGGAAATATTAATAAAACTACCATGCCATTTACAATACAAAACAGAAACTTATTGATATTTACTTACCGAAAGTATTTTGAATTGAGCAAATTTGGAGCCAATGTTTGTGAAGTTGGCGTAAGCGTTGACTTCGAAACATTTTATATTAAAAATATTATTAAAATACCATGCCGTTTACAGGTTTATAATACAAAACAGAAAATTATTGATGTTTACTTGCCGAAAGTACGATATTCCATCATCACTCCTTATATTTCTCGGGTTATTTCGGCTGTTTTTAAAGCACATGGAGGCATCGCCACACGTGTGCACCTTGGCGCTGTCACTCTGCAAGTGGGCTGTTATTTGTCGGGCCGCTTTTTACGCGCTGACCCGTGATCTAGTTGTATGTTGTTGATCGATGATGGCAGCATATAATTTGAATAAATACTTTGTTTTAGTGATTTATACTTGCGATTTTCGGCACATGACGAAACATAGAAAGCATCTTGATTTTGAACACAAACACTTGTACTAGTTGTTTCATAACATAATTATATTTGTTGCACACTTCCCGTTGTACACTTCCCAACCGGTTTCGGAAATCAATCCATCTTCAGAGGATACAGAATAGTTATTATTTTAATATATATTTGGCTCGTATATTAAATTATGTATATTATGTTGTACTAAATGGGTCGGCCCTTCCAGTTGTAGACCGCTTCAAGTATCTTGGTCATGTCGTGACGGAGGACCTCGGAGATGACTCCGATATTGAAAAAGAACGCAGGGCGTTGGCGGTGAGGAGCAACATGCTGGCCCGCAGGTTCGCTCGATGCACAAAAGATGTTAAAATAACACTATTTAAAGCTTATTGCCAATCGTTCTACTCGAGCGGCCTGTAGGTTAATTACACGCAACGAGCCTACAACGTCCTGCGTGTGCAATACAACAACGCCTTTAGGATGCTGTTGCGGCTGCCGCGATTCTGCAGTGCATCTGGCATGTTTGCGGAGGCGCGTACAGATGATTTCTACGCCATAATGCGCAAGAAAACTGCCTCTATGCTACTCAGACTACGGGGCAGTGGCAACGGCATCCTGAAGACGATTGCGGACCAAATGGATTGTGCCATCCAGAAATTCTGGATGGAAAGATCCATTGGGTTATTTAAATAATCAATTATATACATGTTCCCTTTCTTTTACTAACCTAGTTTTAAGCCTATCACTAACCTACCTATGGATTTTTAATCTGAAAATAAACAGTCATTTATTTATTACAATAATAACTATTCTGTATCCCCTGAAGATGGATTGATTTCCGAAACCGGTTGGGAAGTGTGCAACAAATATAATTATGTTATGAAACAACTAGTACAAGTGTTTGTGTTCAAAATCAAGATACTTTGTTTTAGTCTTACGAGATGATTTTACTCAGTTTTTTGAAAACCAAAAGTTATGCTTTTGCCCAAGGGAACCTACTATTGTAAGACATAAGACATAATTTATTTTCACACCAAAAACCTTTTTGCATACACTCAACAGATCAACAGACATATTTAAACAAACATAATTAAATTATAATTAGAGAAAGGGAACGAGCATTCATCTGCTATAGTGCGTATAATATAGCTTGAGCTCTGTGACGGCTGTCAGCGCTATACATATTTGAGCATGAGAAAGAGAGTTAGAAATACAAATTGTGTAGCGCTGTCCTGCTGTCACAGGGCTCAAGCTATATTATACGCACTATAAGTGTAGGTATCCGCATGGATGTTACCCTGTCTACCAAACTAAGTTGCCTTGTCCGCATGACAGCCAGTGGTCCTACCGATCGATGGATCAGATTTGGCGTAATATAAACAAACAAAAACAACGAATAATTATAATTAAGGTGAAAGCTAAACCAATACTGCCTAAAATCTAAAATAACCACTATAAAACAACTAAACCCTACGGCCTATATAAGGTCTTTCAATTTACCTTAATCATTACATTCCACTGCAAAGCACTTTTTTTTGTGTGAACTTTTTTTCACTTCTCAGTACAAAGTGGTCCGATCAGCTGACTCAGTTTGTATGGACAAGTGAAGAAAAAGTTCGCGCAAAAAATGTACTTTGCAGTGGAATGTGATGTATTAACGATACTGAATCACCTCCTAAATTACTTTCCATTTCATACATAACATTGTGCATGTTTTAGATGGTTATACAACGTGAAATTTAAGTCATTTTGCTAACGAAAACTGGTGATAGTACTCGTCCATATGAATAACTTTTAGTATGGAGAAAACCTTGAAATCGTGAAAAAAAATCAGCTGTTTCATACATTTGGGTCGAGTAGGTATTTAACTTTTCTATGGAACAGCTGATATTTTTTTTACGATTTCAGGGTTGGCTCCATAGTAAAAGTTGTTTATATGAACAATTACTATCACCAGTTTTACGTTAACAAAATGACTTAAATTTCACGCTAGAACGACGCACCTATATTTATCATTTGTCACAAAATACAAAAAAAGGTTTCAACTTTGTTTTGTTTTGCAGATAAATTTTATCGAAGACATCTTCAAAGGCAAGCTCCTTTCTCATCACGTCACCAGACAAGTGATATCCGAAGCCACCGATGTCCAATACACGGAAAACTACATTTCACTGCTGGACCAAACCTTCCAAGATTATCCACAGAAAGACTACTACACTGTTGAAGAGCAGGTGAGAGAAAGTGTTTCTCATCCTGCCCCTCTATTATGTATCTTTGGTTGCCAATGAGGATGCTTACTGTCAAATTAGTTCCGCATAGAGGGCGCTGTGTGTTTGTGTCTGTTAGCTTGTCAGTTCACATACAAATAATTGAATAATTTATTATTTTCATTCAAAAGTTAAAGCAATGGGTGTTTGTGTGACTTTTGGATGTAAAGGAAAGGAAACTTGAACGACAAGGTCTCTTTTCTTTCCTCGCAGCGAAACACCTCTTTTCTTTAGCTCCTCCTTCAACTGAGCGATACACCAGGTAGAATACATGACGAATACACCAACAAAAAAGGCACAAAAGTCTTTAGAAATGTAGAATGCAAAAATAACATCTATCAGCGTCTTTTACAAGAGCGTGATAAGACACAAACACTCAGCGCCCTCGACCGTAAAAGCTTTTGGTTTTCTTTCCCATTGGACTGGGCGCTGTATTTTTTTATTTTTTATTAATTGGGAAGCAAACAGTTTTCTTACCACATAATACAAATAACAATACATTAATCTTAAAACCAAACAAGTTTCCACATAAATCTTGCAAGTAATTAAATGTATGTGCACGGCATTATAACAACGCAACATGTACAATTAAGTTACAAGTTACTCAGTAAAGTTACACAAAACAAATCAAATTAAAGAGGGAAAAAATATAGGTACATAAATTTACGAAATTCAACACAAAGCAAAGCAAATTTAAGAGAAAAATATACATAAATTAAAATTAACACCAACACAAAAGTTAGTATCCTTAAGAAAACATTTAGTAATTTCATCGAAAATCATCAAAATATAGATAAAAACTAAGCTTTCAAAATTGCCTTTATTGTGTATTGAACTATTAACGAACTGTGACGTCACTTCAAGTGCGAACATATCCTTAGACAATCGGAATTTGATAGTATATCTATGTTTTTGATGATAGGCACCCAGTACAGTTGGCAACTAAAGATACATAATAGGTCCTCTGCTAGTCTAGTATAGCAAACCATATCGAGCTCGATAACGCGTGATACAGTGCTCTCACTCTGTTGGTCTACCTCGATAGGGATAGCCATGTTGTATCGGGCGGTTAAAGCTCGAAATAGTCTGCTATGTTAGAGACAGTAATTTAGTAATTATTAAACCACAAACAGTAATAATGGACCTACGTTAGACCTGCACTCGTAGCACAGTGTTTAATCGCGCGCGATGCGTCTTAGTTAAAACACAAGTGGGAGGAGCGTGACACAATGTTTTTGCGATTACACAGTATGTCACGCTCCTTGCACTTGTGATTCAACTAGTGGCGTCGCGCGCGATTAAAGACTATGCTACGCCGCCTGAAGTACGCGCGCGAGCTCGGAAGAATCTTTAGGAACGTTGTTGAATTGTTGGTTTTAATTAAACCGACCGTTGTCGCTTAAGGTGAATACATACATACTCCAACTGCAATAGGCATGATGACTAAAAAATTCTAATTAGTCCGTCGGTTAGATTATCAGAAAATATTGGACCCGTATTTTTTCTTTTCATCTCCCCTATTTGGACATTTTTGCATATTTTTTTAGGAATGACAGATCCAATTTTTTTTTGTTTATAAATTAGACAACATTAAGCTAACAGCAAAATAAATGAAATTTTTGAAAAGTGTCAGCTTTAACAAAATATTACGAATCTTATCACGGAAATGGATAACATTTAGGACGAAATGTTTTTGAGGATTTAATTTTAGGTATCAAACTGAAAATAAAAACAAAATTTAATACGTAGGCGTACCTTGAAATCAACTTTCAAACAAATAATAGAGATAGCTTTTGAATTACAGTAATTATGAACTCTTATTCTTTATTGTACACAAAATATTTAATTACACACGTAAACATTAAAATTAGTGTACAGCGGCGAGCTTATCTCTATGAGAGATTTCTTCCAGTAAACCGAAAAAAAAAGATCATATGTAATCATATGTGTACAAACTTTATACGTACTTTCAAATAATAAACAAAAACATAATAATTTAACTAAACTACAAAACCAAAGTACATACATATAAATAAATAATGAATAAAGTACATATAAAAAAAACCGGTCAAGTGCGAGTCAGACTTGCGTACCTAGGGTTCCGTAATTCGACAGTTTTGAGAAGAATCAGAAGAAAAGTAATTGAAACCTTGCCCGTCTACCAGTTTTGGAGATAAGGGGGGGGGGGGGACATACATATTTTTGAGGTTTTTTTAAGATTTCTCGAAACTAGTGCCAATAAATACAGTAAAAGTATATATTTTTACAATCAGCTTTTTAATATCTACAATTTGATACTCATATTGTGTTTTTAGGTTAATATTTTTTATTTTTCTCACTTTGTTTTGGAAATATTTTGAACAATTTAAAATTTTTCATCTTTTTTTTACACCGTGATATGTGGGCAAATAAATGCTATTTTGTGCCAAATTTCATGTATGTATCTTTCATGGTGCTAAAGTTATGAGGCTGTGACATACGGACGGACAACGTAGTCTCACCATAAGGTTCCTTTTTGTACCTTTTAGGTACTACGGAACCCTAATGAATCTGTAAGAAAATTTCGCCAATTTCGTAGGTAAGCTCCGAATACGTGTTTGACGATAACTGACGTTTGTTCCAGGTGTCAGGTTTGCTGCGACAATGCACGGCACTCGCGATACTGGCTGTCACGAGGAGAGGATGGGAATCCTGGTTGTGAATTATTATTTATTGTCATTTTATAATTGTTTTGCTATGTTATCCTGCGTCTTTTTTTAATAAAATATATTTCTATATTTTGTATTATTCTTTACAATTAGCTCAAATTAAATAATGTTAAGGTGTGTTAATTCAAAAACCATTTTGAGATTATGGTGTATTTTAGAACTTTTTGTCTAAAAAACCTCATGATCACGAATATTTTTAAGAAAAAGCTGCAACTTCCAATTGCCTTTGTATGACGTCATTTGAGAAATGGCTGTTTAGAAATGTTTCCTTTGCTATCAAGATAAATTTATAACAATTTGCTATAAAAATAAAAATAAAGCGGTTGAGAAATTCACGAAAAAAATGACAAAATTAAATTTATCATCCACAATACGAGAACCCTAGGTACGCGAGTCTGACTCGAACTTGGGCGGTTTCAATTTAGTTTTCGGAGCTTTTATTACTACCCTTAATTTTTTACCATAATTATCCGGTTATCCGGATAGTAAAATTCTGCGAATAATTGCATGCCCTAATTCGCTTAGATTATATGTGTCAATTCGAAAACCATTTTGAGATTCAGGTTTAAAAACCGTATTTTAGAACTTGTGGTCAAAAAACCTCATTATGACGAATATTTTTACTAAAAAGCTGCAACTTCCATTTGCCTTCGTGTGACGTCACTTGAGAAATGGCTGTTTAGAAATGTGTTCTTTGCTATCAAGATAAATATATTATTATAATAATTTGCTTCCAACTACTTTGACAGCTAGATGACAGATGGGTAGAAACAGAACACTTTTTTTATAAGCAATCACACATCACAATCAGTATCATGTCTAAAATTCTCAAGTGGCGTTATGTCGGACAATTCTTTAAAAAATCATAAAATAATGGTTAGTTATATATCAAAATAATGAAAACTATGCCCTAAAAGGACGTAAATTCGAATTTTTTTTCGAATCTTAAATATTAACGAGAAAAAGAAGAGGCCGATTAATTTGAAGTTATTGTAGTTATTTAAAAAAGTTTTAATCTCCTTGTAAAAAGATTAATAATTATTGTATTAACTTCAAGAATATGTCTCCTGGGGTACCCAAATTACCATTTTTGAATATGAAGCTGGCCTGCTGTATTAAACAGTGTGGGGGCCGCCGGTAGATCCCATGGCAGTGAGAGATAAAGACACGAAATTTGGCACAAAAGTAGCATTAATTTGCCCACATATCACGGTGTAAAAAAAATATGAAAAATTTGAAATTGTTTAAAATATTTCCAAAACGAAAGTGAGAAAAATAAAATATATAATCCTAAAAATACAATACGGGTAACAAATTAAAGATATTAAAAAGCTGATTGTAAAAATATATACTTTTACTATATTTCCTGGCACTGGTTTCTAGAAATCTTTAAAAAATTCCCCTTATCTCCGAAACTGGTGAACCGAAAATATAAAAAAAATATGATTCTATAATCACAGCTGGCCAATTACATGCAAACTATAGCGATTTAAAAAAAGTTGAGGACAAATGGGAAATAGAAGTAAAATAAATTAAAAAAAATATTTTATTAAAATACGATAGGGGTATTAAGTTGTAGGTATTAAAAATCTGATTGTCTAAATATATAGTTTAGCTATATTTAATTGAATATATTTCGAGAAATCCTTGAAAAGCCATAAAAAATGTATGTCCCTCTCCTCATGTCCTAGTGGAGCGAAAAATATGAAAAAAATCATGGTAATGTGTTTACATAAAGATTACAAGAAAGATAAAGCGGTTGAGAAATTCACGAAAAAAATGAACACTTTTTGAGTCATACTAACTATCCTCAAAGGAAGCCTTTGCTTTTACACCTGGTTTCATTTATTTTTGCAGCCAAATTCATACCGGAGGCTTGGTACGTGATCAGTATTACGGATCAATAACACTTTTTCCTAATTTCGCAAAATCAAATGTTGAGCTTCCATATTAAATGACTCGGGGCTGGGCTTGTGTCTGCAGGAACCAAAAAAAAAATCTTAAGAATTCGATATGTAAAGTACCTAGGTACTTTGTTTTTTATTTTTGTTTTGAATAGCTGGCTATTATAGTTATAGGAATTTTGTCTGTATTTCTTTATGCTAAGCAGTAGCAAATTTTTAATATTTTTTTAATATTTCGTTGTTATGACGTCTTAGAACGGGCTAAATCAACGTTTTTATATAAAGTATGAAGAGATTGATAGATAATGGGTACTTTTGCCTTCTAAGGATGTGTGTATTAAAAACATTTGTGAGTATTTGGGTGTGGTCATCAGATTAAACAAAATAAACACACTCAGCTATCGTGGGTAAGTTGTTTATGTAAATAAGCAGAATTAACCAAATAAAACAACCACCACACAGTACATATCCTGGTGGTTTGTAGTAGCCTGAAGTTAGCTGCAAAATCACGTTTGACAGTCAATTTTCACCACGATTTTTGACGTATGTTGAGAGTCATGACCGAATCGTGGGTGCTTATAGTGGTAAATGGTACTTTATTGTGATCTGATGACCGTAACCTTTGTTTATTGGTGTTGTTAACAAAATGAACAGATTCACGACGCTCGGCTATCGTTTGTAGGTCGGTTACGAAAACAAGCAGAATAAATACCATACATAACCATACGGACTTCATGACCGACAAGCCAGAAATCTTAGAATATTTTAAGCCAGAAATAAATGCTTTGATGATCGGTCACGATGTATACAAGGGTTTGTTTGGTTTGTTTATGTATTCGACGTTCCAACGATAGCTGAGCGTGGTGGATTTCATGACCAACCCAGTGTTATGCGGGTGGCGGCAGCGGTGATCAAACATCAAACTGAAAGCAGCCCTTTTTTACGGCTGTATGGGCTAAGTTCCCTTTGCCTTTTACCTAATGAGAAAAACAAACAACACCAACAACCTTATTCTGAGCCAACAACCGTAGAGCGAGTAAAACTATAGAGCAAGTCACAGCTCACACATACAAAATAAAAATGAAACAAACTTAATAAAGTGATCGTGAGATAGAGTGACATATACTATAATGGAAAAGTGTGACCACACTAACATAAATACTTTCACCGACACAAAACCAGTGACACTGTCCCTTGCTCTATAATTTTACTCGCTCTACGCCAACAACAAACAAAAAATAAGAGGGTGGAAAAAAGGCGCGAAGATGTGATGGCGGCGTTTTATTGAAAAAATATTGCATTTTGGGTGTTTTGATCAACAATAGTGATAGAATATTGTGAATTAAAATTGCCGTAACCAGTGTAATATGTTGTTCAATGAAACAAAAGTGCACACCGTGCCTTTTCATGTGTTTTTTCTAACCCAACATTTTGTTCGTGTTATGTCTATCACTTTAGCACGAACTGACAGGACAGATACTTCAACAGGACAGATACTACAACAGGACAGTTCCTTCAGGTGATCCTCAAGAGAGGATATACAAACACAGAGAAGTAAAGAAACTAAGACCAGGCAGTATATGGGCTTAAGCCTTTAGCCTTTTCCATAAAGGAAAGAAAATTACCAAAAAAAAAGTAACTAACTAACTTCACTGCAGTCAGTGTTCTTTTCCCGCGCGAAGGGATTATTTTCGGTATTTGTCTTTTTTTGTTTGTTTCCGTCCTGCGTTCTTCCCATCCCATTCATAATATACGAAACAAAATGGAAAGTGCAGATGGAAGAATAGAAGAGCGTATTACCGTGAAACAAGAAGCTTCAGGTAAGATTCTGTTAAAACATAACAGTTATCCAGAAGCTGGAGTGTCGATTACTGCGTGAAGCCACTCTAGGATTTGGACGATAACGTTAGTAATAATTGATAAAACTATATACCTACCTAGTGTTGTGGATTAAAATGACCGTATAGATACGTGTGACTTTATTCTAGAATCATAATGGTGAGTTAACGAAAATTCTGGTTAGGGTGTAGAAAAGGGGGCACTATGGGAATAAAGATTTTTGCTTCGCGCCCTTTATCGACACTCCGACCAAAATTTTCCCTCGTTGATGGTTGTATACCAACTAGGTGTTTCGTTTGTCTTTTTGATGATATCTCTGCACTGATTCCTAATAATCATACAACATCGATTATAACTACAGTACAGAAGCTCATTTAATACTCTGTTTAAATAATAGCTTAATTATAGTATTTATACTATAATTTCATGCTTCCAGTGTTGTCATTATAAAATTTCGGGGTTGGATTTAGTATCGTTAAGCAGTTGTATGGGGTTGAAAGTAGTTAAAGCTGGCAGAGGTGGGTTCTCCGATTATATCACTTAACACACTTATTACAAGGTAATGCACATTTATCGATAAATTAATAAAATTTGTTTCTAACCTCAAATCAGGTAAGGCGAAAACGAAAATGGCAATTGACATTGTAGCTGATTCTGAAGGCTTTAATTTTAGTTTTAGTGCTGTCAAGACTTAAATTTTTCCAAAGTAATTTAGCTTCTGTTCTTAACACTTACGAACTATTTTGCAATGATGAAAATTTAGTTTTGACAGCACTAAAACTAAAATTAAAGCCTTCAGAATCGGCTACAATATCTGCCCTAGTTGATGGTATGTGGTGTAAATTATTGTGCAATGTCGATGGAACGGAACGTAAAAAAAACAATTGTTGTTTTATTTTTTTTTACTTAAAATACTGCTCAGAAGGAGGTTAGTGTACCCCCACTTCATGGTTAAAATAGGTCGAATCTGTTCCAAAACCGAATCAGAGCACCCCAACTCTATACAGTCTCGTGGCTACTACTCCTAGAGTGTATATAAAAAGCCGAAGGCGCGAAGGGAGGGCAGGCCCCGCCCGCTGTAACAAAGCTCAGGCACCCGTGTGAGCCGTAGCGGCTGAGGCTGGTCGCCGAAGCCGAAGCTGCGGAGGCGAGCATGGGTGCCTGTGCTCTGGTACGCAAGGGCGAAGGGGCTGCACTTTCCGCAGCGCCGTAGCTGATTCAGAAGTGAATTTGTGACATTAAAGTGACTTCAGTATCGATAGGTTCAAATGGTTCAAAAATCGACTTATGTACTGGTTGGTTTAAAATTAAAAGAAGGGGGGTTTCTGCACTACTTTATAAATATAACCTGAATTTGTTAATTATAACCTCAAAAAAGTAAAAAAAATAATATAAAAAACAGTGCATTACCTTGTAATGGGGGATGTGCTAGGGGGTCACCCCTCCACCGCTACCCCCCCTCTGCCTGCCAAACGATACTAAATTTTAACCAAATTTCGAATTGCCGTAACAAAAGTTTCAAATTACCGTATTTAAAAAAAAAACGAAAGTTGCCTTATTTTTATATTTATTTAAGAACTATTTATTATATTAATAAAGTAAAATGCTTTATTCCATAATAATGTACATGAAAAGCCTGCTGTATAATCTGAAAAAAAGTCATGGAATGCCGTATATTACGGCAATTGCCGTATGAATAACAACACTGCACTATCCATATCTAGAGATAGTACAACAAAATACTATAATTTCATCACAGAGTCTATATTGACTTGCCGGGAATTCAAAAGCGTAGTATATTGTTTTACAAAGTACTATACTTATTTCTGTACTATCCTTTTTTACATACCGAAATCCAACACTGCTCGGAATTCGACGCGGGTAGGCAATCGCTCGAGGGTCGTCAATTTCACGCGCGCGAATCGCTCGAGTGAATATAGGTACATTACAACCCGGTCACATTATCTCGAGACCTGCCCCCCTATTCTGTATCTTTAGTTGCCAACTGAACGAGGTGCCTATCATCAAAAACATAGATAAAAACTGAAATTTCAAATATGCCTTCAGTGTGTATTGAACTATTAACAATCTGTGTCGTCACTTCAAGTGCGAAAATATCCTTAGGACATCGGAATTCAATAGTATATCTATGTTTTTGATGATAGACAGCCAGTCCAGAAGGCAACTAGAGATACATAATAGGCCCTCTGGAGCCGTATTTTTGAATCGTTCGTAATCAATTCACGTGCGAAAATATATACCTGTCTCATCTTGCAAATGACAAGTTCTGATGTGCTACGTGAGATGGGTATATACTTTCGCACGCGAATTGAAAACGAACGATTCAAAAATACGGCTCCTGGCGTCGATGACGTCACGTCGCGTCGGCGCTCAGATATAGACGCGCCGTGGCGAGCGCGGGGAGGTGGAAGGAGAACGGGCGGGTGGTTCGCATTCCAGCGAGGTCTCGAGATAATGTGACCGGGTTGTATGTGCTCTTTTTTGTCCAGCCACATAACACATTTTGTCTACGTTTATTGCTCCAGCTTACAAACATTATTTATTACAAATATGAATAAATATAATTTTAGCTGTATTAGCTTTTTATTTGTAGTTTTAACAATGAGGGGTTTTCAAAGTCAAATTAAAAAAGAAAAAGTAGTACCGAACGACTCGATATATGGTGCAGCTTGTACTAAAAGTGTCAATAAATGTGTTTCTGGCAACACTAGATTCATGTATTATTGCGAAGATCTATTGTTCTTTCCATAGTGAATTCTTAGGGAAACTGTGTATTCCTATATTTTTACAAT
Organism: Ypsolopha sequella; assembly: GCA_934047225.1. Classification (NCBI taxonomy): domain Eukaryota; kingdom Metazoa; phylum Arthropoda; class Insecta; order Lepidoptera; family Ypsolophidae; genus Ypsolopha; species Ypsolopha sequella. Next base: position 7,577,916 of record OW204011.1, read on the forward strand.
TAGCCACAACGCATGGGCTGACCATGTTGAAAGTTGAATGAAACACCAAGTAGAAAACAACACCATATATACACAACAAAATATTTTTGACACCTGAAAGCAGGGTAACGCCATCTATATTTACCTCTGAAAGCTTGATCAAGGTCAGTCTGGAAAACCGCTCATTATATGATAATAATAAAAAAATAAACTTTATATTTTCGATATATTTCGGCCTCATCAGTGAGGCCGTCATCAGTCGAGTGGTTGACAGGTAAAAATGATAAAAAATATATATGAAAACAAGTTGATACAGTCTGAAAAGGTTATGATAGGAACTGGTTATATAAAAAAATAAATAAAAAAAAGATGAAAGCAAGGTGGGTAAAATAAAAAAAAAGAAACAGTTTGGAGGGGAGTACTTGCTGATTGGGTCAGTTGGTCGAGTCTGTCAGTGCTGTTTATTACAAAAATTTATTATTTCCCTGCATATTTCCTTACATTATTATTTATGAAATAAAACTATTACCTATACACAAAGATTATTTAATTACTATATTTTAATATAATTAAAAACTTAACTTAATCTAAATTAAAATCACTAACAAATATAATGCCTTTATTAAATAAAAAATGTTTTTAAGTCGTCGCCGTTGGGGAGGGTACCCAAGACGCTGGCAGCGTTACCTCGTTGGATCGCTAAGCTGATCCTCTGACCAAGGTAAGCTCCGGCCCTTGGGTCACCAGAGGCGGTGACCAGACGTGCCGACAATTCTTTAAAAAGTTGCCGCGCGGCCGGGCCCCATGGTCCAAGGGTTTCAACACCGAACGGCGCAAATTGTAGCCCTCTCCGAGGGCCACATATCTGCGCCGCTTCAGGTTTTCAGCCGACTCCGCAGCCGCGCCAGCCTTAATTACTTAAAAACTGACCTGTACTAAGTGTATCTGTTATACCTACATTACATAAATATATTTAATTTCATTTCACATACTAAGTCTTACTGAAAAGGAGTGCCGCGCCGCTAACCCAGCCAGCCAGGCAGCGGTTCGGGGCTTGTGCTTATGATGTCGGCGTACATAACTCGATCATACTCGATTCTAGCTTATTTAGGAAAGACAAAGACAGGACGCTTAAGGGGCTCCATAATGCTAAACATCAGTTTTGCATTTGATTCAGTTCCGTTATTGTAGATGGTAAAAATTTGAAAAAAAAAATATGGCGTATTTTTTGACTCAAGACAATTATCAATAACACTTTATAAATAAACATACTTTCAATCTTCTTTTAATTATTATACTTTTAAAGAAGCATGAATTTCACGGAAAAAGCGATTCAGTTTCCATATTCCAAAACCGATAGAAACGAAACAGAAACACGCAGATACTTACTAGAAAAAAGAAATTATAGTTAATGTTCTAATGTAGCCGCGATTCCAAAATAACTGAAGTTTTGCGTGCACGACATTTTATTAGAGCAGGATACACAGTTAAAAAACAAAAGCGTTAGAGCAGGACTGAATTTTAGCATTGTGCAGCCCCTTAAAATAAGGTTTGTCTTGTCAATAAGCCCCGAAATCGCTCTTGCGCCTTTTTCCTGCGCTAAAGGATTTTGTGTTATCATAATTTCAACAGAAAATGAATAAAATAACCAAATGGAATAAGGGGATCCGGTTGGTTATTTATTTATTTTCTGTTGGTCTATAATCCAATATAGGCAATCGCATTTTGTTACAAAATTTTCAAAATAAAAGGCAAATATTCAAATGTCGACTTTGACAGTTGACAAGACTGACAATGTAAACAAACATTTCTGAAATTGGAGAATCTTTTCAGGAAAAATTCAACATTTGTTCTGTAAACTAAACAAAAAAATTTATTCGAGGATTGACGACAAAATTTCTAGCATCGGAGAGCCAATCTCAATATTATTGTGAAAATTTTGTAACAAAATGCGATTGCCTATATTGGATTATAGATCAACAGAAAATGAATAAAATAACCAACCGGATCTCCTGGTATCAATAATTATGCTGGAAACACAACAAATATGTTTGACTAGTAACTACCAAATTTATGGATAAATTACAATAAATTAATTTGACTTGAAAAACTCAGTGTAAATTATTTACTAGAACAGGTAACAAATGATAGACATGGAAAGTAATAGGCTACTAAATATTGAAATGCACTTACCTGCACGTCCTACCTAACTATACATAAGGAAATTAGGACAGGGATAGGATAATATACACACACAAATAAAACAGGTAATACATAAAGCGTGTGTAAATACTTTATTCCTTTATTAAAATTTGTAAAACATAGATTTCACAAATTAAGGGTATCCATAAAGACAAAAATATTCTTCGTTGGAAAGATTTGGTTTCTTTCGACAGCTTGGTATTGGGGTTCCTTAGAAGAGAAAACGCTGCCTGAAAACAAACAAAAATTCAGTAGGTTGGAAAATTACTCTACGAAAGCGTAGACACTTTAAAGTTAGTAAGCTACTTGAGAATCACGAGTGTAATTTTGTTGATCTGGTCTAAATTTGGACTGCCACCAGGCAAGCCAAAAAAAGGATAAATCAGGATAAAGATACTGTATAATTTTTTTGGGTATACTAAAAATAACAATACTGAAGTAAAAAAAAGGTACAAAAACACAAGTATATCACAAGGTATTACGTCGGAACTTCGAAAATTAACACGAAAAAATATACCTAGTCTCTATCTTGTTTTAGGATTTTGGTAATCTATTGTAGCTTTAACGACGCTATTGGTTTACGATATTATGGATTCAAAATTGAATGTTACAACCAGTTTATAGGATCCCAGAAACTAGTATTTCGCGGAAGTATTAGTAACTTCTAGCCGAGAGAAAATATAACTTCAAGGCATTAAAAGCAATCGTTATCTAGCTTTACATTAAGGAAGAAAATTATTGATTCAGGGTCTATTAAATGCCAGGCTACAGATATAAAAACCTGATAGGGGTGTCTTCGTGACGTAGATGTTGGAATTCTTCCCACGGAGTAGTCAGTCAAACCGTGACTGTCATGCGCCAACTTCAGAAATAACTTGGGAAACGGACTGTACCAGCATACGTGATCCGTCCCTTCAACCTCCGCTATTACGTAGCACACTCTTCCAGCAAACAAAGAAGCTTACTTCTGATGCGCAACCAAACAGGATAGCCGGGAAAAGGTGGTGTGCGGAAAATGGAAGAAATGGAAAACCCTTAAAAAACCTGAAGGGTCGCTGTAAAGAAATAAAACAACAGCGTCAAGACATGCCTACGAAATCCGGGCAAGAAAATTAACGTATTGGAAACGGGACAAAAGGGATTTTCAGAGAATGAAACTAAAAGTACACAAAACTTACCAGGAAAACAAGAAAAAAAGGCTTCCATGGCTCTAGGGCAAATGTGCTCCGTTTTGTGAATCCATGGGATTTCAAATTTTATATATTAATTTTATATTGCAAATTTTGTATTATTTCAACGACGATACTCTTCGATATGAGAAAAATAACATAAAAACATGACAAAACCTTCTAAATTTTAAAATTTGAAAATTCAGTAAAGAAATCAACGACAAAGAAAGACATAGATGAAAAAGGTTGAATACTTTTGAATATTTGTCTATTATTTTGAACTTCCTGGTTTTAATTTTTTTACAAACCGTTGGTACCATAAATTCAATAATAGAAATTAACAAACTATTTTCGCTTTGTGGCGGCCAATTGAATAGCAAAACCTTTTTTTGCACATATTATTGCGGCTTTCGGTTTACACTATTTTTTATAAATTCTCCTTTTTTGTTAAATAATGAATCCTCACGACTTTGATTTGATTTCGATGGGTGACCCCACCGAAGACCCATCACCCATTCTGCGAAGTTCTTCAGTCCCGCGCGTACTCCACGCTGGGGCGTCCCACCAACAAGAAAACGTCACGGAAACACCTAGGTGCTCCGTTTTGTGAATCCATGGGATTTCAAATTTTATATAGTAATTTTCTATTGCAAATTTTCTATTGCAAATTTTTTATTATTTCAACGACGATACTCTTCGATATCAGAAAAATAACAAAAAAACATGACTAAATCTTCTAAATTTTAAAATTTGAAAATTCAGTAAAGAAATCAACGACAAAGAAAGACTAAAATAGATGAAAAAGGTTGAATACCTGTAGCGAATGCTACAATATTTATACGAAAACACAAAATATAATGATACATCAGTAAAAAATCTTTGTGGTCGGCATCAGTTACATGTATATCAATATTTAAAATAATATAGTCATAACAGGTAAAAATTAATGATTATAAATTATAGGTAAGTATGATAGTGAATATTTTATTTTAATAAAAGACAAGAAGTCAATTATCATTTTATAATATTATTTTTATTGCCACATACTATATATTTTTATCTACTTCTGATTGGTCTCAGGCATCTACACACAACCTATGGGGTCAGGTATCATGACGAGTATCACGACAGTATCATGACGAGTATCACGACAGTATCATGACGTGTGTCCTTTTTCTCATTTTTCGTTAACTTGTTTTTGATGGTCGTAGATATTTAGATACTAGACATACATAATTAGACATTGAAACACTTGTGCAAGTCTGTTACGACTCGTGTCCCAATGTCTCACATTATGTCACAGTTGCACAAAATACATTTTTTTTATGGTAGACTTTTCTATAGAATCACCCTACCACTAAAATGTTCATTGAATATTTGCTGTTTTAGAGATGAATAATTCCCTTAGCAACAATCAATATGAGGAAATGGATTTTGATGACGCCCAAATACTTGTGAAAGAAATAAGAGAAATCATACGGAGAAAAAGGAAGGAGAGACTAAACAGTGTGAAGAAAGAGAGGGACGACGTATATGTAAGTGTAAAGGCATTTTTTAATTTCTTAAATTTAAATCCGAAAACACGTACACTCTGTGTTACTCCTGGGACATGATCGAGCTATAAGCACTGGAATCACTATAAGAATATGATGAATAGATGCACTTGCACTCGTTTCACAGTTAAAAACTGACTTAACCTGACCGGTTTCGTTTTTTTTTTTTATCTAAGGGTTTAGATAAGCTACTTTGGAAGTTTACTGGTAGTACTCTTTACTACATCATTTATTTCACGGAATACTTCCAAAGTAGCTTATCTAAACCCTTGATGATGGTGTAAAACCGAAACCGGTCGGGTTAAATTAGTTTTTAACTGTGAAACGAGTTCAAGTGCATTCATCATGTTTTTATCCAAGTACCGACAATCGCAAGTATTTCACGTATTCAAGTATTTCACGGAATACGTCCAAAATAGCTTATCTAAACCCTTGATGATGGTGTAAAACCGAAACCGGTCGGGTTAAATTAGTTTTTAACTGTGAAACGAGTTCAAGTGCATTCATCATGTTTTTATCCAAGTTTCATCAAGTACAAGTTTCATCATAGTATAAGAATAGGCAGGTAATTAGTTTAATTGTGCTAGATTAATACGGAGTCAAGCACAGTAGAGCCAGACTCAATTATCTGTCTGAATAGATAGGGAACACGTTAATAGTTTCGCAGCCGGATTGTGAAAAGCCAGCCTTTTTCTAAATAAACGAAACAGAACTTCTCTAAATTAGAATTTCAAAACCTGTAAAATAGAATTTCAAAAATGTTGAAATTAAAAAATTTTGAAATATCTAATTTACAGAAACCAATAGAAACTTTGCGACGGTATCATATTTTCCTTTATATCCCATATGTATGTAGGTAATTGAATAAAAATAATTATGTAACTAGCTTTAAGTTACTTTGCTGTACCCGACAAGGTCCGTAATTGATACTATACTGAATGTTATTTAAGGACTTTCGAACATTATGGTGCAAATAAATTTGAATTTGAATCACATACGTACGTCCGATACATAGGTAATAAGCTTTTGTTTGAATAACTATTGAGTGAATTTTCAATTTAAGTTTTCTGTTTCGATCAATTAGAAAAAGGCGGGTTTTTCACAATCCAGCTGCGAACCCGCTCTTAATCGGCTCGGATTCGCTCGGCACTGTATCGTTTATGTACATCGTGGGCCGATCGTAGAATTGGGCAGATCATAAAGTACGTAATCGAAAATCTTTCATCAAAGTACAAAAATAGGTGCGAGACGAGCGGAGCGAGAAGCGTGTTGGGTTTACATGTAACTAAATTTGTTGAGCCGAGCGAAGTGGAGCGGAGCAAGGCGTCCCTCCTAGTTTTAACGGAAATATGATCTGCCCAGGCACATCATGATATGTCAATTCTACGATATGTTGACGACATATTATTATGCATGCATGGTTTAACCTTGCTTACCTAATACATAAACTTTTTAAAGAATTGTCGGCACGCTTGGTCGACGCCTCTGGTGACCCAAAGGCCGGAGCTTACCTCGGTCAGAGGATCAGCTTAGCGATCCAACGAGGTAACGCTGCCAACGTCTTGCAGTGGCGTGCACAGAACTTTTTGCTGGAAAAGCAAGCAATTGGTCAAGGATAACAATAAAAAAAAATAAGAACAAATTTAAATATCACTTTGAAAAAAAAAGTTTGTATAGGAAGTTTTCAGTACCAGCGCCAGCGTCATACAATATTTTTTTTTTCAAAGTGATTTTTCAATTTTTTCATATTTTTTATTATTAATGTTCTTGACCAATTGTTTGATTTTCCAGCAAAAAGTTCTGTGCACGCCACTGGCGTCTTGTGTACCCTCCCCAACGGTGACGACTTAAAAAACATTTTTTATTTAATATAGGCATTATATTTGTTAGTAATTTTAATTTAGATTAAGTTTAGTTTTTAATCACTTACGAATATTAAATTACATAACTAAAGGGGTTAAAATAACAGAAGAAAAATAATCCAAAAAAAATAATTATAAAAAGAAAATTGCCCTGCGGGGGAGTGCCCAAAATACTTGCCACATTACCTCTCTGTATGGCAAGACTCATACGCTGGCCTAGATAAGAGCCAGCTCGCCGATCGCCGCTAGTATCCACAAGCTTTACAGAGAGGTCCGTGACAAGCTGACGCGCCTCCGGACCCCATGTCCCCTTTGTCTCAACCCCAAAAGGCGCAAACATGTAGCTTGAACCTATTGCCACATACGTACATATGTTTTTAATTATATTAAACTATTTAATAAATAAAATAAAATAAATCCCACTAATATTACAAATGCGTAAGGGTGTGTGTGTGAGTTAGTATGTTTGTTACTTCTTCACGTTGAAACAGCTGGGCTAATTTGAATGAAATTTGAAGTGGAGATAGCTTATACCCTGAATTAACAAATCGGCTAAATTTTTTCCCGACAAAAAAATACACTGTTCCCGTAGGAAAAAGGATGACGTAAAACCGAATATCACGCGGGTGGAGCCGCGGGCAAAAGCTTCAGCCGTTAATTCACAGATTACGTGTTATTATGGATATAATATGAATGAATGAATGAATGAATGAACTGACACTTTATTAATATCATTCCCTGCGGTCCGTAATAGAATTACAATGGATCATAAGCCATTCACTTCATACTTTCGTAATCGATTTTAGCGATATAATTCTATTTCGGAACGCAGGGATTATCATGCCCCTTCCCCCTTATGTCCGAAACTCAGAATAAGGATTATTCTGAGGTCCGAAACGAGAGGACTGAAAAATATGAAAAACTTCATGGTAATAGGTGATTATTACGGGAAAAATATAGCGGTTAAGATATTAGGGTTCCTTACTCAGTGGGAACCGCGAACTGTTAGCCAGGCGCTATCATTTTAGCGCCTTGTTTTTGGATGCGAAGTCATTACATTGTTGTTATTTACCATCATATTTTTAGTACCCGTATAGTGTGATGCCTTTTGTGCGCGAGTCCGACTCGCAGTTGCCCAATTTTTTTTCCGAGTGTTGCTTAAAAACTGAATCTATCTACCCCCAGAATGTTACAGAATACAACAACCCGCAGCACAAGATCAACGATGACGTCGAACTGGAACCGAATTTGTCACCTAACTTGGAGCTGATGGCCAACGGTGACCTCGAACAGGAACCGAATTTGTCACCTAACTTGGAGCTGATGGCCAACGGTGACCTCGAACAGGAAACGAATTTGTCACCTAACTTGGAGCTGGTGTTCAACGATGAATTCGAACAGGAACCGAATTTGTCACCTAACTTGGAGCTGATGGCCAACGGTGACCTCGAACAGGAACCGAATTTGTCACCTAACTTAGAGCTGGTGTTCAACGATGAATTCGAACAGGAACCGAATTTGTCACCTAACTTAGAGCTGGTGTTCAACGATGAATTCGAACAGGAACCGAATTTGTTACCTAGCTTAGAGCTGGTGTTCAACGATGAATTCGAACAGGAACCGAATTTGTCACCTAACTTGGAGCTGATGGTCAACGGTGACGTCGAACAGGAACCGAATTTGTCACCTAACTTGGAGCTGATGTTCAACGATGAATTCGAACAGGAACCGAATTTGTCACCTAACTTGGAGCTAATGGTCAACGGTGACGTCGAACAGGAACCGAATTTGTCATCTAACTTGGAGCTGAAGGTCAACGGTGACGTCGAACAGGAACCGAATTTGTCACCTAACTTGGAGCTGATGTTCAACGATGAATTCGAACAGGAACCGAATTTGTCACCTAACTTGGAGCTAATGGTCAACGGTGACGTCGAACAGGAACCGAATTTGTCACCTAACTTGGAGTTGATGGAGAAACAAGCTTGCACTGACACAGGTTAGTTAAAAGAATAGGTTACTTATAATTTTATGGTCAAAACAATTAGTCACACAATGTTTCTTGCATCGCAATGTGCATCGCTAGAATTATGAAGAAAAAAATGCATTTTACGAGTATTCCAAAATGTTGACTTGACAAAATAATACAACTAGGGCCCGGGATTTTTAGTACCGGGTAATTCTGGGGTTGTTAAGCTTTAAAGTGCAATTTTTTTTAGAGTCAAGTGTCCACCCCCTGCCCTCAAAACAGTTGTTTTTGGATATGTGAACAAATTCACGGCAGTAGTACGTATATATAAAAGGAAATTAAAAGAAACCATCACACCTAAATAAGCTTTACAAGTTAACGATTAGTTACGAATAGTCGACCAACTTCGGGCAACTACGAAACCCTAAAACTGCGCATGGCCTGACACGCATTTGGCCGGTCTTTTCACACTTCGATCCCCTAAATTTAGGGGTACAACCCCCAAGTTGACAACACTGGAGCAGCGGGGTGGTTTGAAATGGCTGCTTCTGTAATGTTGCTTCACTTGAAAAATATTGCTTGAGTTTTGGAAAAATTTAATTATACGATCTTTACCCGCTTTTGGTCTTTCTCCCACTCACTTTACCACAAAGTAACTTTTTGTTTGGTGCTTGGGTTACTTAAACTTAGGTACTACTGTATCTATAAAATTTATCATTGAATATTTATTGTTACAGAAATGAATAATTCCCTTAGCAACAATCAATGTGAGGAAATGGATTTTGATGACGCCCAAATACTTGTGAAAGAAATAAGAGAAATCATACGGAGAAAAAGGGAGGAGAGACTAAACAGTGTGAAGAAAGAGAGGGACGATAATATGAATACCAACATTGATGTAAGTGAAAAGGCATTTTTTATTTTCTTAAATTTTAACTCCAAAGGGACGAGGGACACATTTTAACTTACTTTAAGGTCAATGGAAATAACAATAAAAAAATGTGTTTGAGACTAAAAAAATTTAACATACCCATAAATTGATGTTACCACTTTATAAAACCTTAAACATATATTTATATATATACAAGATGACTTTTTGATCATCGTCCAAATTGATACCGCAGGCTTGGTAAGTGATCAGCATCATGAATCAATAACCATTTTTATGAAATTCGTATAATGAAATTTTGAGTTCCCATAGTAATTGACTCTCAGTCCTGAGTGAATCACTATGGGGAGTCAAAATTTCATTTTATGTAATTTACAAAAATTGATATTGGTTCATGATGCTGGTGACTTACCAAGGCTCACGTATGAATTTGGACGATGTTCACAAATTCACCTTGTATATAACATGTCTGCGCTACAAATAATGTTAACGACTACAAAATATTTGAAACTCATAAAAAATAATGCTCTCCACAACAAAATTAATATGTCGCACTATAATCAACCAACAATAGTTATTTGTGCAACAAAGGAGCAAAATCTTTTTTTGTTGCGAGATCTGAGTTTGAATCCCGAGCAAGTGATGGATTCTATAATTGAATCACGAGCGTAACTGAGCGTGGTGAGGGATTCAAAGGCACAAGAAACAAAATCAATTTGCTCTCGTGTGACACATACAACTTTTTACCTCACTAGCGAGAAAATACAAGACGTAAAGACACAATAGGTAATATTCATCAGTGAAAAACGGTGTACTGAGTGTGAACTGAGACTAACTTTTCACTGTTCACATTTGGGAATGCCACTGACACTTGGGGTATCATATCGTGACAATATATGGTCGCTGTTTTAACTAACTGTCATATTTAATTTTTGGGTGATTTGAGTAAGGACCAAGCAAATCTCTGTGGATACAAACGCTTGATAACTTCAGGCGGCTGATAGTGTGTAGGTCTTTGGTCAAGAGCCGCACAGTAAAAGTAAACCGTGATTTAATCATTTCAGCACAACATTGCAAAACATAATGGCGCGCGCCGATCAGGTCCGACCTTTTATATCTGTCGTGGCCATATCGTAGAATTGACCATTTCATGATCTGGTTGGCCATATTGTATTTCTGCTAAAATTGGGAGGGTTGTTGCCTCGCTCCGCTCCGCTTCGCTCGGCGCTCCAAATGTATTTTCATGTAAACCTAACACGCTTCTCCTCGCTTTGCTCGTCGTCGCACCTATTTTTTACTTTTGGAGAAAGATTTTTGATTTCATAATTTACGATCTGCCCAACCAGATCATCAAATGGTCAATTCTTGAAATGGTCAAATTGTTGCCACGCTTGTCCGGTAGGGGCGCTCTGTCGTCTTGTGTTGCTAACACGCTTGTACTGAAAAACTTACTTTATTGAGATACGACAGTTAAAATAGCGACGATATAATTGTTGTTTTTTTTCCGAGTGTTGCTCAAAAACAGAATTTATCTATCCCCAGAATGTTATAGAAGACAACAACCCGCAGCACATGATCAACGGTGACGTCGAAAATGAACCGAATTTGTCACCTAACTTGGAGCTGATGGTCAAAGGTGACGTCGAACAGGAACCGAATTTGTCACCTAACTTGGAGCTGATGGTCAACGGTGACGTCGAAAATGAACCGAATTTGTCACCTAACTTGGAGCTAATGGTCAACGGTGACGTCGAAAATGAACCGAATTTGTCACCTAACTCGGCGCTAATGGTCAACGGTGACGTCGAAAATGAACCGAATTTGTCACCTAACTTGGAGCTGATGGTCAACGGTGACGTCGAAAATGAACCGAATTTGTCACCTAACTTGGAGCTGATGGTCAACGGTGACGTCGAAAATGAACCGAATTTGTCACCTATCTTGGAGCTAATGGTCAACGGTGACGTCGAAAATGAACCGAATTTGTCACCTAACTTGAAGCTGATGGTCAACTGTTACGTCGAACAGGAACCGAATTTGTCACCTAACTTGGAGCTGATGGAGAGACTAGACATCCTGCAACTATCACCCGCTTGTACACACACAGGTTATATTATAGTCGAAACAAATAACGTCACAATGTTTTTAGTTTAATACTTAAGAAAAACATGCTTTCCTAAATATATTAAAAAAAACGCGTCTAATGCTTTAAAGCAATAAATCTAGTGCTTAAGCACTGTCTCTATTGGAAAGTTATCCACTGCTTCTCGTGAAATTTTTTTAGCGACTCCAGATTATTGTGTCATTTAGAGATAGTCAATATACCCATATCTTCTAACATAATGACAATTTGTTAGTCCAGAGTCCAGAGGTAGGTAGGCATGTATTTATATATTTAACCTATTACTATGTAGTATATAGGATGTGATTTGGTCAGCCGCCTAGATTCGTGCTGGGGGCTCGGTTGGTGATCATTGAACCTTGTTCCTGGTCCCTGGCCGGGTCTCCGGTGTGGGTTCGGGTGGTTGATAGGATTTCACCTTGTATAATAATATTTTACCTTTAATTTTAATCGTATATAATATTGCTACATAAATTAAATAAACATTTAATCTATTTCATATACATTTATTATTTATTACATATATTTTTATAAGATTAAAATTTGACTTGTGAAACGTGTATTATATATACCTACTTTGCAAAATAAACTTTTTGAATTTTGAGGATTGAGATCTGGGCTAGCCGAGGGCCAGTCGTAAGTCCGGAACATTGAGTGCAAGCCAAGCTTGGGTAGCGCGTGCCTTATGGCCGGGTGCAGCTCAAAAGTTCATTACATGTTTTTAGAAAAGGTATCCTACGCCATCTCAGACGGTATCTTGATACACCTGCCTCCCTATTCTGTATCTCTGGTTGGCAACTGGACTGGGTGCCTATCATCAAAAACATTGATAAAAACTGAAATTTCAAAATTGCCTTTAGTGGGTATTGAACTATTAACGAACTGTGTCGTCACTTCCAAGTGTGAACATATCCTTACGCAATCGTAATTCGATAGTATATATATGTTTATGATGATAGGCACCCAGTACAGTTGGCAACTAAAGATATATAATATCTGCAGGTGTCGGAGAAAAAAAGTTATTGTCATTTAAAAACTTTTGGAATTTACTTTTCTACTTTTATAAGTTAGAACTTACATAGCAAATAATAATTCCTGGCGATGACGACCTTTTCGAAAGATTGTTTAAAAGAAAAAAAAAACAAGAAAACTTTGGTTAGAATTATGTAGCGTACTTATACAATTTTAATTAGCTAAGCTAAAGTTTTCACCCTTTTTTCACAAAAATGAACTTTTGTCACTCCGTGATAGGACACCCCCCACCAAAGTAGTAATGCTGCGGGTTGATGTCTGCGCTGCCAGCCACTTGAGAGAGAGGTTTCCTTGGAGGCTTCCATGGTGGTCTACAGCTTTAGCCGTTATAGGTAGCCAGTTAAAATTTTCACAGAATACGAATTTTTATCACGGCAAATAATAAAATAAAAAAAAATCTAAAACAAGGTGGGGTCTTCGAAAAATTCGTGTCCCCCGCCCTTATCTCTGAAACGAGATTTTAGTTTGACACTCCGTGTGCTTTTTAAGTGTTCATAGAATTATTTTAACCTTCTAGCTGGCATTACTGAAAAAGTGTAAGCATAAGCATCAATTCGTTTAAAATGTAGTGATTCCCGTGTCTGTTTCAGTACCGCTATGCAAACCTTATTTAGGACTTATGATATTTTTGAAATTAAATTTATAAAAGAGGACGTATCTTTGTCTATTTGATCACTGAACCCTACATAATATTGTTTTAGATCAGCAAGAAAATGTCGGTGATGATCAAAGTGACTCGGATGACGTCACAATACAATCACCTGCGGAACCGATCCATAAAGAAAGAGAACAACCTGAAATGGCGGGAGACCCTACAGACTTCAAACATGTTGTAAGTGCCTACATCGGCTGTCTTACTCCTGTATACAAGGTGTAATCGTTAAGTGTGATCAGGCGATTATTCCGTATTTTAAACTTAATTCATCTACTCCCAGAATGTTATAGAATACAACAACCTCCAGCACGTGATCAACGGTGACGTCGAACAGGAACCGAAATTCTCACCTAACTTGGAGATGATGGAGAGAGAAGACATCCTGCAACTGTTACCCACTTATACACACGCAGGTAATTCAAAACAAAAAAAAAAAAAAACAAAAAGGTCAAAACAAAAAAAAACGTTATTATGGCAATTGTCGTATGAATGCCAACATTCTGCGGAATGGTTTGGAATGGCTATTTCGGGAATGTTGCTTGCTTCACTTGAAAAATATTTCTCGAGTTTGAGAAAATTTAATTTTACGAACTTAACCCACTTTCTATCTTTCCCCCACTCACTTTACCACAAAAAATATTTGGTGCTTGGATGTAAACAAATAGACGAAATACATTTTCGCCTAATACAATAGCCTGAAGATGTTAGTATAACGAAACCGGTCGCTAGTATAATTTAAATATAAAGTGGAGCAGTTACCAAGTAATGTGTTTTATTGACAAGATACTTGAACTTAGTTAGGTATTTATAAAATTTTTCATTGAACATTTGCTGTTACAGAGATGAATAATTCCCTTAGCAACAATCAATATGAGGAAATGGATTTTGATGACGCCCAAATACTTGCTGATGATATTATGGCATTAATTCGTAGAAAACGAAAGGAGAGGGATAGACAGAATAGTTTTAAGGTAGAGAGGGAAGACAATATGAATGCGAACATTGATGTAAGTGAAGAGCCATTTTTTACTTTCTTGAAAAAATTAAAAAATCATTGGTGATCATCAGTTGGTGATCATTGAACCTTGATCCTGGTCCCTGGCCGGGTCTCCGGTATGGGTTCGGGCGCTTGATTGGATTTCACTTGTATAATATATATTTTACCTATCATTTTAATCCCACTATCCCATCCCACTAATCCCATCCCACTATCCCACTATCCCACTTCCCACTATCCCATCCCATCCCATCCCATCCCACTAATTTTATAAATGCGAAAGTTTGGATGGATGTATGGATGTTTGTTACTCCTTCACGCCGTAACTACCGAACCGATTGGTCTGAAAATTTGCACAAATGTAGTTCTAGACCTGGAATAGCACATAGGCTACTTTTTATCCCATAAATCAGTTCCCATGGGATGGCAATGGGGTGTCAAATTTCTTTAGAAAAGTGATGTTTTGCTCCTTCACGCCCCTTACCTACCGATTGGGCTGAAACTTGGCACAAATGTAGTTCTAGACCTGAAATAGGACATAGGCTACTTTTTATCCCATATATCAGTTCCCATGGGATGGCAATGGGGTGACAAATTTCTTTAGAAAAGTGAAGTGTTTTACACAAGCTCAAGCACAAGCTCCTTTAAATTTGCACAAGCGCAAAGTACAAAAAAATGGTATCAAATAAAAAGAAAAACGGTCAAGTGCGAGTCAGACTCGCAAGTCGTCTGTAATTCGACAGTTTTGCGAATATAAAATTTAATTTTGACATTTTTGGAACTTTAACGGTGAGATTCCGTTGTCCTGCCATCCGTATGTCACAGCCTCATAACTTTAGCACCGTTAAAGACAAAGACTGACGGTGTTACTACAAAACGGTGTTTAACTTTAGACAGCGTTTAAATCTGTTGCTGTCACTCTTTTACAATATGAAAGAAAAGGTGACAACAACAGATTTAAACACTGTCTAAAGTTAAACACCGTTTTGTGGTAACACGGTTAGAATTTTGCACAAAAGAGGAAAAAAGAATTTATTCCTAAAACCACAATATGGGTATCAAATTATAAGTATTAAGGAGCTGATTATAAAATTATATAATTTGGCTATATTAAACTGCACCTTTTTCAAGAAATCGTCGAAATACCACAAAAAAAATGTATGTACCCACCCCGATTATAGGTCATAACTGGCCAATTACAGGATAATTAAAGCGTTTTTTTTTAATACAAATGAAAAATAAAAATAAAGTTAAATAAATTTATACATATTTTTTTAATACAATATAGGTATTAAAAAGTCGATTGTAAAAATATATAGTTTTGATAATTTACTTGCATCTATTTCGATAAATCCTCAGAAAACCACAAAAAATGTATGTCCCTTCCCTTATCTCCAAAACTGGTGAACCGAAAAATGTAAAAAAAAAAACCACGGCACGTGCTTACGTAAAGATTACAGAAAAATATAGCGGTTGAGAAATTCACGAAAAAAAAGACCAAATAAAATTTTCTGTTCCCAAAACTGTCGAATTACGAAACCTAGGTACGCGAGTCTGATTCGTACTTGACCGGTTTTTCGTCAAATATAACAGGAATGATTAGCGTACTTACGGCTACAATCTACTACACGGACTCAATGCGGAACTTATTGAAAATCATTTTTGAATTAGTAAATGTGCGACAACAAATTTTATAAGCAATCGTGCTTTTTCCGTTCAGAAACGCTGATACGCCTTTGACCTCGCCAAAGACACTTTATCTGGGGATAAAATATCTAGCCATCCATCAGCCTGTGTTCGTTCACTGCTGGAAATGGGCCTTTCTAAAATTTTGCCACTCTTGGCGCTCCTCCGTCATGCTCATCCAGCCACTACCCGCGAAGTCCGCCGGGCCAGCAGGCACGAGGTCGGTCTAGGCTACGCTTTGCTGCACGTGGTGTCCATTCTAGGCCTTTTGGCTCCAACGGCAATCACGTCGGCGACAAATATGGGCCTACCCACTGCCACTTCAACTTACTGATTCGGCAGATTATGTCGATGACTTTCCGCAGTGCTTAAAGGCAAAAGTATTTAACTGATAAGTTATCTCTTACCAAGGGCTTGATCCACCGACTTAAGGTCGCTTAAGGAGCTATGGAGCGAGCTATGCGTGGGATATCTCTAATGAATAAAATCGAATCAAATAAAAGAAAAAAATAATTTCGTTCGGAAACGCGGCTCGGCCTACGGCCTGAACAAAAACACTTTAGCAAAGGACATTTCAAAGAACAAAAATAGTTTCGTTTGGAAAAGCGGCTCGGACTTCGGCCTCGCCAAAGACCACCAAAGATACTTTAGAAATTAAGATGACATTTTTCAGGGTATTCGGAAAATCATTCCATAAGGACAAAAATATTTTTCGAATTCAGTTGCTTTAAAGTTATAGAGCTGAAATTTTGCTTCTGTTACTAGGGTTGGGTTTAAGGATTTAATATATTTAAGAAAAAAATATTGTGTTTCAAACTGTTAACACACTAACCGAAGTTTAATTCAGAGAAAAAAATTATAATTTCGTTCAGAATTTACCAAAATTTTCAATTATGAATTTACAAATTTTACCTGGGAATCAAATAAGTGATCAAGAAATTGTTTCGTGAGGAAACGTAGCTCGGCCTTCGGCCGCGTCAAAGCCTGAGAATCAAACAAGAGGTCAAGAAATAATTTTAAACTACAAAAAACTAAATCCACGCGGGCGAAGCCGCGGGCAAAAGCTAGTCGTAAATATATTACTTTATAAATTAAATAAACCTTTAATCTAGTTCATGTACATTTATTTTTTTATTACATATATTTTTATTAGATTAAATTTGACGGGTAAAAAGTGTAGTATATACCTACTTTGCAAAATAAACTCTTTGAATTTGAATTTGGATCACTCTGTGTACTCTGTGTTACTCATGGGACATGAGCTATAGGCACTGATATCAGTATTATAATAGGCAGGTGATTAGTTTAATTGTGCTAGAACAACACGGAGTCGAGCAAAGTAAGGCAAGACGCAATAATATGTCTGAAAAAGATACCTTAAAAAATGTGCTAATTAAATTTAATATCAAACCAACATTGATGTAAGTGTAGAGCTATTTTATATTTTCTTAAAAAAAAATAAAAAGAGGTACACTCTGTGTACTCTGTGTTACTCTTGGGACATGAGCTATAGGGACTGATATCAGTATTAGAATAGGCAGGTGATTAGTTTAATTGTGCTAGAACAAAACAGAGTTCATCAAAGTAGAGCAAGACGCAATCATATGTCTGAAAAAGATACCTTAAAAAATGTGCTAATTAAATTTAATATCAAACCAACATTGATGTAAGTGTAGAGCTATTTTAAATATTAAAAAAAAAAAAAAAGAGGTACACTCTGTGTACTCTGTGTTACTCTTGGGACATGAGCATATAGGCACTGATATCAGTATTAAAATAGGCAGGTGATTAGTTTCATTGTGCTAGATCAAAACGGAGTTCATCAAAGTAGAGCAAGACGCAATCATATGTCTGAAAAAGATACCTTAAAAAATGTGCTAATTTAATTTAATATCAAACCAACATTGATGTAAGTGTAGAGCTATTTTATATTTTCCTAAAAAAAATAAAAAGAGGTACACTCTGTGTACTCTGTATTACTCATGGGACATGAGCTATAGGCACTGATATCAGTATTAGAATAGGCAGGTGATTAGTTTAATTGTGCTAGATCAATACGGAGTTCATCAAAGTAGAGCAAAACGCAATCATATGTCTGAAAAAGATACCTTAAAAAATGTGCTCATTAAATTTAATATCAAACCAACATTGATGTAAGTGTAGAGCTACTTTATATTTTCTTAAAAAAAATAAAAATAGGTACACTCTGTGTACTCTGTGTTACTCATGGGACATGAGCTATAGGGACTGATATCAGTATTAGAATAGGCAGGTGATTAGTTTAATAGGCTATTTGACTAATTTCGGACGTAATTTTAAATGATTATTTATAACATAATAAGCACACTTCTTTGATATTTCCGAGAAATTTTACTGTTTTATTAATAAAATAAATATTTAAGTTTACGTTTTAAAAATCGCTCCGAAAACGATGTTTCTGTAATGGCGCTGGTCACGTGACACGCGTGACGTCACACGCTAGTAAACAAGTTCACATAACCTCAACAAAACAGTGCACCTAAGTGAATTCTCATTACAAAATTTATCCGAAATTGACCGAAAAGTGCTTCACAGATCGAATTTAAGACTCAGAAAACATAAAATGCAAACAACAATCAGTCTAGGAATCCATGTTTACTTGCATGTGACGTCACCATGAGTTGCCACCAATCACAGAGCGTTCGCGGCACATTGCCGTCACAGATAAGATATTTTAAAATATTATATTTTATTTCGCGTAATTTGCAAAAAATATGCGTAATTTAGTTAAAATAACGTGAAATATGTCTTTTTTAGGCTATTATCTGATACGATGACCACAATTTGTAATGTATTTTCAATGTTGTCAAATAGCCTATTGTGCTAGATCAAAACGGAGTTCATCAAAGTAGAGCAAGACGCAATCATATGTCTGAAAAAGATACCTTTAAAAATGTGCTTCACTCCGTTTGGATTCACTTGGCTGTGTATCGGTTAAGGTGGATGGTCGGAGCAAATTTAATAAAAATTTTTGGGAACCAATAATGGCGATAAATTCGTTCTGGTCCTCTAAAAAGGCCGTTTAGCATGAATCACATTATGATTCTGTTCTAATGCAGTCTCTTTTGTACGCGTGAAAAAACTCTGACTCTATCCTACTTTCAAATCATTTTATGATTCACCCAAGTCGGCCTTTTTAGGTCCCCTGTTACTTTTTTCTACACGTTCAATTAATTTGAAACTCGCAAATAATAAGTTTTTATACAAACAAATTGTTTTTACAATCTAATTTTGCTATTTAAAACTTTTATACTTTGGATTACGAAAGTTTTGTTTGTAAGAAAACTGATTATTCGCGGGTGTAAAAGTAATGAAATTTATAAAAAAAAGTATCAAAAAAAAATTTACTTCTTTCGTCGTTATTGGTTACCACAAGTTTGTATGAAAGCTGCCTTGTACCATCTACCTTAAGGGTGGAACAATCGCAGATTGTGTATGTTTAGCACAATTATTTGCCCAAACTAGTCACCCAAAACGGAAAATTCTGGGAAAAATATGTGTAATTAATCATAACTTCATTAACGACCGTATTTTTACCTCCAAAATACTATAACCACCTTTTTTCATTCTTTACACAAAATTCGCTCGGATTTAATCCTTCACACAAGAAACCTTTGCTTGTCGTTTAAAGGTCAAATGCTCAAGGTCGTTGGCGATATTTTCAGCTTTAAGCATGGTTTAACTTAACCTAAAAACTTTCGGTCAGATTTGTTGCAATGCAACATACCTAAGACAGTTGTTCGGTACGTACACCGCACAATATCGCTAACTCATTAAGAACCCGGTGCAGGACGACGCCAACTCCTATGCGAAGCGAGACGTATCGCGACAATAAAGCGCATATTTGGCTGGCTGATCTAAACAAGTGCCTCACGCTTTGCCCCATGCCGTTCGAACTGTGCTGAGCGAGTCTCGCCCTTCGCGTTGGAAATAATAATTATTTCCGAATACCTTAATTGTGCCTCGATTACTTGTTATTTTTTTATTTTGTTTTAATTAATTACAATATTGATGATACTTCCAAGTGGTATATGTGCTTACTTTGCTTGTTAAATGTTCATAAGTCACTTAACGAAGCCTTGTAAAAGTACTCGATTTTAGGGCAAAAACCCATTATTTTAAATATTTTTCTGATCTTTAACGCGATGTTTGTGAAAAAATCAGGGACATACACCACTTCATATTGACCGTCTAAATGAAAGCCTAAAGTTTATTTGATTGAATTGTTCCACTTTCGCGAGTTATTATGGTTTTTAGATATGTATGAAGTACTATTCGGAGCGGGTTCTTAAACAGCGCGTCAACTGGCGATTTACCTAATTACCACAGTTTAGTTCAAGTTTGAGCCTACATCACGGCGGACGCGCTCTCACCTCCCATATAAATTATCAATATCAATGCAATTATCAATATAATTTATAGTGGACATCTAGACTTATCATTTAACAACCCCAAGGGATTAAGGAATACACACTACATCATATGGTCCTTCGAGCCGGATGAGGCGCTGTTTGATGAGTTAGCGATATTGTGCGGTGTACGTACCGTACAACAGTTGAGTACAAGTGAACTTAAAAGTTACTTATTATATTTTACTTAAATATATATATACTTATTGACCGCACCTGTTGCCGAGCGCTGAGGTCGTGGGTTCAATCCCCACATGGAATGTAATATTCATCGGTGAAAAGCGGGCGTGCCGAGTGTGGACTGTGACTTACATTTCACAGTTCACATTTGGGAACGCCTCTGACATTCGAGGTTTCATGTCGTGACGGTATATTAATTATTGTTTTTTTTCGAGTGTTGCTTAAGAACCGAATTTATCTACCCCCAGAATTTTATTGATGAATGTTGTTACCCGCAGCACATGATCAACGGTGACGTCGAACAGGAACCGAATTTGTCACATAACTTGGAGCTGAAAGTCAACGGTGACGTCGAACATGAACCAAATTTGTCACCTAACTTGGAGCTGATGGTCAACGGTGACGTCGAACATGAACCGAATTTGTCACCTAATTTGGAGCTGATGGTCAACGGTGACGTCGAACATGAACCGAATTTGTCACCTAACTTGGAGCTGATAGAGAAACAAGCAGGATTATGGAGGGTAATTCTGCAACGATTACCCACTGACACACACACGGGTAAGGCAATATGTATTTATATTTTTGTTATTTATACATATAATAAAAGAGTTGAACCCGGTGTGTCTGTACGTTGAAGAAAAGTAATAAAAATAGAAAGGGGGTGACTAAAGAAGAGTATTAGAACACGAATCAGTGATATTTAGAATTCTTTTCTGTCTGTCTGTCTGTTTGTTCACGCACATATCTGAAACCACTAAATGGATTTGGATGCGGTTATTTTTATTATCATCGTAGTGACCCTGCTCAACATATATGATATAATGGGCGTTAGTTAAATTACGTCCAAGCTGAAAACGGGGCAGATTTGAATTAAGGCGGGTGGGGTCGCGGGCACGGCACTTGTCTACTATAATACTTTACACACTAACATCTAAATTTATTCATTCGGTGAGTAATTGTGCGATTTTAGTTTATAAAGTTCTTCGCAGCGTCGCGGAAGCCGGGAGTATCTAGCGAGGTCGAAGGCCGAGCTGGGCGCGTTCGTCGCGCGCGTGTGTTTATTCGAAAAACATTTCGAGATTTAGGTTTAATAAGTCGTATTTTCGAACTTGTGGTCTAAAAAACCTCATGATGATAAATATTTCGAAGGCTGGCGCGTATTTTGGCCAGAGAATCAGTCTGGCCATTCAAAGAGGAAACGCTGCCAGCCTTCTAGGTACCCTTCCACATGACGGACGGTGGCGATCTAGATAGGATTTTTCATTTAGTTTAGTTTGTTTTTATAAGGTATAGGTTTTATATGGGTTTTAGGTTAGTGTTTTGTTTTAGGTAAGTTTTATTTTGTAAGTAGATTTTTAAGTATTTGATTGTTATTTATGTATTATTTTGTTTGAATAAGCACACATTATAGTATGTGTAATATTGATTTGTTAATATAATGTGTGTAACTAATGTGGGTGGTAACCGGGAAAGTATTTCATTTGTCAAAACTCTCAAATGTCTAGGACATTGGGTCACATGTGATCTTCATGATGGCCTTGATTTGTATAAAGAAAGACGTTTTTTAGTGGTTTGTGCCAATATAGGTCGTAAGTTCCGCAAGGGATCACGCAAATCGAAGTTACTCATGTTATGTTGTGGACTGTATGGTGATTAAAATTTAGATTTATCGAGCGTCGTTATGTCTTTGCTTTGAAATGTGAAAAGTGAGCACCAAAGGAAATTGGAGGGACTTACAGGTAGTTAATGATATTGATGTTCCTGGTTATCTCTGCTGCTGGCTGGGGGCCCCCTGATCAATCCTGGTGCTATGTACACGCATAGTTCACTAAATTATATATTATTTTATAATAATATTTAGACTGTATTACAGCGAGGTTTTAACATAGTGAGATTGGATCGGTGAGTGCATGAGATCCCGTGGAATGAATGGATTGAATGGGAAAGGGAATGAATTGGATTGGTGGTGCTTTTTAAATTTGATAAATGAACCCTGCGGTCCGTAATAGAATTATATCGCTAAAATCGATTACGAAAGTATGAAGTGAATGGATTATGATCCACTGTAATTCTATTACGGACCGCAGGGGAAGTCTTAACAACTCCTTTTTAAAACATAATGGTGTCGATTCGGTGTTCATGACTTAACTTATTTTAAGCGTCCTGTTTTTGTCTTTTCGATACAGAAATATTTAGACAAAACGCTTAAATTAAGTTTAGTCTCGTCAAATAAAAACACGTTACACCAAATCGACACAACTGCCAAACACGCTGCATTTATGGACGATATATTTAAAGGTTAAAAATTGACTTTTAGTCTTTTAAATTATTATAATTATATAGGAAAACAGTTAAATTAAATTTTAGTGACTGATGCCGGGCCCGAATGGCCCGAAATATATCTCACTAAAATTTAATTTAACTGTTTTGCTATATAATTATAATAATATATTTAAAGGAAAACTTCCGAAGATTTAAAGTGCAGTAAATGATGCAATTTCAGCTCAATCCGTTTAGTAGTTACGGCGCAGCGTGAAGGGATAATAAACATAAATTTTCTGTAGAAACTTTAAACCCTATTGCTATTCCATGGGAACAGATTTACGGGGTAAAATGTATCCTGTGTTATTCTAGGTCCAGAGTTAAATTTGTGCAAAGTTTCAGTCCAATCGGTTCAGTAGTTACGGCGTGATGGAGTAACACTTTTCTATAGAAACTTCACACCCCATTGCCATTCCACGGGAACTGATTTATGTGATGAAAAATTGATTGTCCCTTTTTCTGGTCTAAAAGAAACTTTGCAAGTTTCAGTACAATCACTGGAGTAGTTACGGCGTGAAGGAGTAACAAACATCAAATCAAATCAAAATGTATTTATTAAAAACGAAATTAATACAAAGTCATTATAAAATTACAGTTACAAAATTGCGTTATAAATTATCAAATAAAAATAATAACGTGCATTAAAATTATTCACACAACAATCCATCCATCCATCCATCCATCCATCCATCCATCCATCCATCAGCCTAGTTCGTCCACTGCTGGACATAAGCATTTCCAGGACTGCCACTCCCGGCGGTCATCCTGGAAGAATTGCCCATACTCACACACGTTGAGCAGGCGGGTTGGTGAGTGCAGTGCCGGAACCCTCGCATCAGTGACGCAACCCTCGCATCAGTGACACCGCTGCCCGTCACCAGTCTGTTCCATACAAGACCAGGTTATTAGGGATGGATATACCGCCATCTATCGTTCCCAGGCATGGTGGGCCTCCTGGTTTTTTGCCTTTGAGCTGTCCCTTACTCTCCCCCTTCGAGTGGGTCTCCAAGTAAGATGGTGGTACCAGCTCTACCACCTGTAGACCTCTCACAATAAAATCTCAAAAATTGTAATCGACAGTAATTGGCTTAATAGAGCCCTGGAGTCTACGTTAGTAAAAACTGTGTTGCAGTCACATCCATCCATCCAATTTTGCATTTATAATATTAGTGAGATGGCTTGTGTTGTTTATTTCACAATTCCACAACATTTACATTTTTATTCCATGTCCGTCCGGTATTTGTTCACAAAAAATGGTTTGCCTATACTCTATTCCAATATGGGAAATAATGTTTGTAAACAACTTTGTAACCTAAGTGATGAAATATGATGTAAGAAAGCATTTTTATATACATTTTGTTTTAAACTAATAAAAGTGAACTCACGTACATTAATATGTTTAATTGTGCAGCAAAAATTGCAGTTGAACATATAATTCATCACTTTTAGGTTATAAAGTTGTTTACAAACATTATTTGCCATATTAAAATAGAGTATAGGTCAAGTTATTTTTTTCTTGGTATAGATTATCGGACACCTAATATGAAAATTATCGGAAAGAAGAAACCTACATTTCTCGCGGTGAAAGACCAGTTTCTATGTGAACATTGCGGTTTCCAAGTTGAACATCTCTGGATCTTAACCAAACATTTGAAAATACACACAGAAGGTGAGATGTTTGAATTTCGTGTTTTTGACAACCAAACTAAACAAAATAATAGTTTGAAAACACACAGGGGAGACAAGCCATATAAATGTAAGGTTTGTGATTATTGTTGTAAATATCCTGGTAACTTAAAGATCCACATGAAAAAACACAAAGGAGAAAAACCATATAAATGTGAGGTTTGTGACTACCGTACTAATGTCAAGGGCAATTTGACGACGCACATGAGAATACACACAAGAGAAAAGCCATATAAATGTGAGGTTTGTGACTATCGGTGTATTAGCAAGGGTAGTTTGAAGATACACATGAGTGTACACACAGGAGATAAGCCATATAAATGTGAGGTTTGCGACTACCGTTCTAATGCCAAGGGCAGTTTGAAGGTACACAAGAGAATACACACAAGAGAAGAGCCATATAAATGTGAGGTTTGCGACTACCGTTCTAATGCCAAGGGCAGTTTGAAGATACACATGAGAGTACACACAAGAGAAAAGCCATACCAATGTGAGGTTTGCGACTACCGGTGTATTACCAAGAGCAAATTGAAGATACACATGAGTATACACACAGGAGATAAGCCATATAAATGTGACGTTTGCGACTACCGGTGTATTACCAAGAGCAAATTGAATATACACATGAGAGTACACACAGGAGATAAGCCATATAAATGTGAGGTTTGCGACTACCGTTCTAATGCCAAGGGCAATTTGAAGATACACATGAGAGTACACACAAGAGAAAAGCCATACCAATGTGAGGTTTGCGACTACCGGTGTATTACCAAGAGCAGATTGAAGATACACATGAGTATACACACAGGAGATAAGCCATATAAATGTGACGTTTGCGACTACCGGTGTATTACCAAGAGCAAACTGAATATACACATGAGAGTACACACAGGAGATAAGCCATATAAATGTGACGTTTGCGACTACCGTTCTAACGCCAAGGGCAGTTTGAAGGTACACATAAGAATACACACAAGAGAAAAGCCATATAAATGTGAGGTTTGCGACTACCGGTGTATTACCAAGAGCAAATTGAAGATACACATGAGTATACACACAGGAGATAAGCCATACAAATGTGACGTTTGCGACTACCGGTGTATTACCAAGAGCAAATTGAAGATGCACATGAGAGTACACATGAGAATACATACAGGAGATAAGCCATATAAATGTGAGGATTGTGACTACCGATGTATTATCAAGGGCAGTTTGAATATACATATGAGAGTACACACAGGAGATAAGCCATATAAATGTGAGGTTTGTGACTACCGTTCTAATGCCAAGGGCAGTTTGAAGCTACACATGAGAATACACACAAGAGAAAAGCCATATAAATGTGAGGTTTGTGACTACCGGTGTATTACCAAGTGTAAATTGAAGATACACATGAGTATACACACAGGAGAGAAGCAATATAAATGTGAGGTTTGCGACTACAGGTCTATTACCAAGGGCAGTTTGAAGATACACATGAGAGTACACACAGGAGATAAGCCATATAAATGTGGGGTTTGCGACTACCGTTCTAAGGCTAAGGGCAATTGGACGATGCACATGAGAATACACACAGGAGATAAGCCATATAAATGTGAGGTTTGCGACTACCGTTGTGTTGCCAAATGCAGTTTGAAGGCACACATCAGAATACACACAGGAGAAAAGCCATATAAATGTGAGGTTTGTGACTACCGTTGCATTACCAAGTTCAATTTGAAGATACACATGAGAGTACACACAGGACAGAAGCCTTATAAATGCGATACTTGTGGCTATCGGAGTAGTCAAAGTAGTGCCTTGAAAACACACATTAGAAAACACAGAAGAGAAGACTTTTGTATGTGAGGCTTGCGATTACCGGTACAAAATATCCTTTTATTAACATACACATTATAAATGGAGAGAGACCTTATAAATGTGGACTTGTGATTACCAATGTAAACATGCGCCTTCCTTAAAGAAACACGTGAGAACACACCTGAGGGATGGTACGATGTAAGACGTTCGCCAACTGGTGTAAATATGCCTAGCAGCTTGATGCGCTTTGTACCAAATTTTGTAGGTAACGCTGTTGGCAATATGCATAAACTCTCATTAAATTGTCAAGTTTTTTGAAAAAATACTTTTATTTTTTGTTTTATTTATGAACAAAAATCCACAGCAAATACAGTAAATTACATTAAAGTACATTAATTACATTAGATCAGGGGTCGGCAACCTTATGACATAGCAGGGCCACAAATGTTACCATAGGATCAGCGAGGGCCACATATAATAAATAACGCATTAGTCAATTTCGTATCATATTTATTGTAGTTTAAAACACAATTTATTAATAAAATCTAATGCAATTTTTGCGGCTGCATTTGACTTGCATTTTAGACGTGGAAATGTGCAGTATTAGGTCTAAATGTGCATCCGTTAACTGAGAACAATGCTTGTTTTTTCGTTAGTTCAGATTATAAATGTCTGCTCGCACAAATATGTACAACCAACATAGTTATCATGCAGCGATTGGGAACCTTGAGGGCAGCACCGAAGTGGTACACGGGCCGCATGCGGCCCGCGGGCCGCCGGTTGCCGACCCCTGCATTAGATAATAGTGCCAATAACGGATTTCACTATGCTAAACAATAAATATACATAATTTTACACTAGGAACTAACATTATAAACAATTTATAAAAAACAATACTAAGAAAAAGACGCAAGACTCTGTGTTTACTTACTAAACTAGATATTGGTGTCGATTTTATCAGGACCAAACCCGATTCAAGCGCTCCGTCCTCGTCATTTCAATACTGAGAGAAAAAGACAGAACATCTAAACCAAGCCTACCTAGTTCCGCCAAACTTAGCACACCGAATCGACGACATTGTTTGTGAGAATGCTTAGATCACAATAGGCTATTTGACTAATTTCGGACGTAATTTTAAATGATTATTTATAACATAATAAGCACACTTCTTTGGTATTTCCGAGAAATTTTAGTGTTTTATTAATAAAATAAATATTTAAGTTGACGTTTTAAAAATCGCTCCGAAAACGATGTTTCTGTAATGGCGCTGGTCACGTGACACGCGTGACGTCACACGCTAGTAAACAAGTTCACATAACCTCAACAAAACAGTGCACCTAAGTGAATTCTCATTACAAAATTTATCCGAAATTGACCGAAAAGTGCTTCACAGATCGAATTTAACACTCAGAAAACATAAAATGCAAACAACAATCAGTCTAGGAATCCATGTTTACTTGCATGTGACGTCATCATGAGTTGCCACCAATCACAGAGCGTTCGCGGCACATTGCCGTCACAGATAAGATATTTTAAAATATTATATTTTATTTCGCGTAATTTGCAAAAAATATGCGTAATTTAGTTTAAATAACGTGAAATATGTCTTTTTTAGGCTATTATCTGATAGGATGACCACAATTTGTAATGTATTTTCAATGTTGTCAAATAGCCTATTAGGTGTAAGTGAGAATGTGTGGAGTGATAAATGTATTAATTAATGAATTAGTGTTTATTTACGACAAATAACAATGTAAACGCTAGTTGAGCATTTCTCAAAAAATTTGCTACTAATTCAAAAACTTGTCCAAAATGAAAATATCGTAAATATATGTATATAATATAAAAATCTGATAATTTATTATGTTTAGATTGATAATATTGGTATAGCACGTATGTGATTTCACCGTTTCAGTGATAAAATTGTGAAAATCCAATTAGGGGGTGAAAAAAAGCGTCCTATTTTGTTACTACTTATTTGGTGAAAATTGGATAAGTTATTGTAGATATACCAGTAGGAAACATTGTTTCTTTAAATTCATGATTATACTATTAATAATTTCAGCAAAAATATCCCTTTAAATAAAAACATATTTACGAAAACTCTGCAATAATTATTTTTTGTTACCATTGGTACAAACATAAAGGCAAAAGTTTTTATTTTATGAAAACCAAAATTAATTATAGAAAGATAATATTATTTATCCCGACATGTTTCTATTTTTCATTATTAACGATCATTTTTAGGTGTTTTAAGTCAATTAAAACCCAGGAAAATTCAAAATTAATGTTGATTAATTTTGGGACAGTAACAAAATAAGAGTAACAAAATTCCTTTTTTGTTACCTTTTTTGCTACTTTTGTTTGAATTCCTTTTTTGTTACCTAACTTTCCTCTTATACATTACTATGCCAAAGTAACAAAAGAAGAAGTAACGAAACGAGAATAATTTATGTTTTGAAATTTATTCATCACAGTAAAAACAATAACTGTTTTATTTAAATTCAACTCGAATGTAACTTAGAATATTCTCTTTCAAAAACCAACAATGGTTTTATGAGATATTAACAATTTACCTGTAAAATCTGGTAACAAAAACTGAACAGAAATTGAGCAATAGTAGGCACGTGTACACTCTAAGACGCCATCCAGCAGAGAGAGATTGCTCAACAAAATGGCATACTGAAATGTCACGTAGAGTGTTGCCAAAAACTAAAAATATCAACTTATTGGTATATTTCACAAAAGTAATATGCTAAAATTGGTAACAAAAGAGGATGTCACTTTTTGAAACTTTTCTGGGACAAGACTAAAATGTGTTTTTTGAAAAAATAATGCACTAGTCTCTTCTCAAAGATAATATGAAATGAACCCCGACATAATGATTAAGCAATTAAAATCAAAAAATACGTAGGATGCTTTTGAACTTTCCGAAATATTAGCGATCAAAGTATCAGTAAGTCGTATGGGACACGTGACTTTTCATACATTAAAATTTGGGAATGTTTTTTATTTACTTAATTTTAATTAATATATAATTATTTTAGACATTCAGTATTTTTTTTCGTATTCAAAAATAAATAAAGAAAACCACACCGTCTACAGTTAAATACTGTTAGACCATTTTGTACACAATAATGATAAATAACTTTGTGGGACAGCAAAAAAATCAAGTTACGAAAAAAAATGAGAAATGCTCAGAGCAGATGGGATTTGAGGATATGAGCAGAAAAGATTGTGAGTGAACTAACCTTTGTTCTGGATGGTTGCCGGCGAATGCGCCGCGTGGCGTCCCTTCTTGTTGGGCTGATCGAGCTGGTCTTGAGCAGGGATGAGCAGGATGTATTGGTTGGTGGAGTAATGTGAACACGACACTGGTATGAGCGTAGGTAAACGAGATTTATCGGCGTGTCGCGGCGCGAACGGTGTGCACACGTGCGCTTCGATAGACGTCCGCCACGGAAGCGAAAGCAAGCGCCGGCGCACGAGTCCTTTTGGCGCCAGGCGCTGTGGTGCGAGATTACCCATGCGCATGCGCATGCGTCACGCTTATGGCGTGAACATCC
Organism: Ypsolopha sequella; assembly: GCA_934047225.1. Classification (NCBI taxonomy): domain Eukaryota; kingdom Metazoa; phylum Arthropoda; class Insecta; order Lepidoptera; family Ypsolophidae; genus Ypsolopha; species Ypsolopha sequella. The sequence continues at coordinate 7,608,036 of OW204011.1, forward strand.
TGGGGGGGCCGGGGCTGCGACTCCTCTTGAGCTGAATCCAGCGGCAGCCTGGCTGGCTTGAACACAGGTCATCGCAGATTTCCATGGGCTGTGTCCAGATCCACAACTCGGATCACTCCATCCTTGCCAGGTATCGTGCGGAGAATTCTCCCCAACTTCCATTGGAGCGGAGGCAGGTCATCCTCTTTGATGAGGACCAGTTCACCCACTTGAGGAGGGGAAGAAGGAGAGAGCCATTTGGAGCGGGTTTGCAGGGTATGGAGGTAGGATCTGGACCAGAGAGTCCAAAAGCGCTGAGAGAGCGCTTGAATGAGTTGAAAGCGTTTAAGAGCAGATATGGGTCTGTCGTCAAAAGACTGCTCAGGAAGAGCGGTGAGCGGACGACCAATAATGAAATGTCCGGCCGTGAGAGGTTCAAAGTCCGTGGGGTCGGATGAAATTGGGCAGAGGGGTCTTGAGTTGAGTACAGCCTCAATTCGAGCCAAAAGGGTAGAAAATTCCTCAAAAGTGAGGTGCTGTTCACCTATCACGCGATAAAGTAGTTGCTTGGTGGATTTTACGTTTATTTCGTGCAGAGCGCCGAACCAAGGCCCTTTAGGCGGGTTCAGTAACCAAGTTATGTGCTGATTCGCGAGCTTGTGAGTGATTGCATCATTGTTTGACCTGAGGAAGTTCTGAACTTCAATGAGCTGATTCCTAGCACCTACATAGTTTGTGCCGCAGTCTGAGCGAATGAGAACTGGAGTACCGCGACGTGAGATAAAACGTTGCAATGCCGCAAAGAACGCTTCCGTTGTGAGTGCAGAGACTGGTTCCAAATGAACCGCCTTTGTTGCGAGGCAAACGAAAATACAAAAGTACGCCTTTATGAGTTTCGCGTTCCGCAACGTGCTAGATTTAACGAAGAAGTGGCCAGCAAAGTCCGTCGTGACGTGACTAAAAACTGGCTGAGGAGTAACTCTGTCTACTGGAAGATCAGCCATGAGCGGAGCCTTAGGCTGAGCGCGGCACCGGAAACATCTAATACATTTAAACACGCGGTGTCTAATAATACGACGAGTGGACAGAATCCAGTACTGCTGGCGTAATATGGCGTGTAATGTGTCAGCTCCAGGGTGGCAGTGTATTTTGTGATAGTGGTCTATGATGAGATCTACGAGCGGACTTGAGCTGGGTAGAATGAGTGGGTGTTGAGCGTCATACCTAATTGACGCGTGAGAGAGACGACCACCGACCCTCAAGAGGCCGTCCTTTATGAAGGGCGAGTGGCGCTGGAGCCGAACGGGACAAACTTTATCAGTCTGGATACGATTAATGTCTTCAGCAAACTCATTGTGCTGAACAGAGCGGACCCAGTGCAACAGAGCGTCCCTGCGTTCATTAGCTGTCAACGGACCAGAGCGCCGTGCATCTGGGCTGTGCCGACAATTGAATATGAACCTTTGAATACAAGCCGTCACTCCAACGAGCTTGTCAAGTGAGCTGCAGCGAGTGAGCAAGTCCAGATCGATATCTGGGACTGCTATGTGTGCTGGTACCTTTTTGGGCTTAAGGCCTGGGAGAGCATGATAGCCTAGAGCGGGTGGCATCTTGGGCCAAGTGCAGGTAGGTTCTTTGAGCCAACTGGGTGACCACCAAAGGTCATGAAGTGAGAGAGACTGGGCAGACATGCCTCTGCTTGCACAGTCAGCAGGGTTGAGGTTCGTGGGCACATGCCTCCACGTATTGCTAGTTGAAGTAGCTGTGATCTTAGCCACTCGATTGGCCTCGAAAGTCTGTAATCGGTGAGGTGGGGTATTGAGCCATGCCAAAACTATTGTGCTATCTGACCAGCATGTGTGTGTTTGAATGGGTATATGAGCTGACAGTTGGGCTGACACTCGAGTCATGAGCTGAGATAAAAGAGTCGCGGCTGACAACTCCAATTTCGGGATTGAGAGGCGAGTCTTGATGGGTGCGACCTTGGACTTGCCAATGATTAGGTGTACATTGACATGTCCAGTGGTATTGCGCTCATGAAGGTAGATAACGGCACCAAAGCCAGCCTCTGATGCGTCCGCGAACCCGTGAAGTGAGTAAGTAGACGTGGGCTTATACTTACAAATGTGTCGAGGTAAACGAAGGTTTGAGAGCTGAGGAAGATCCTCTGAAATGTGTTGCCACTCTGTGTGGACTTCTTCAGAGATAGGCTCATCCCATCCTATTTTCAGAAGCCAAAGCTTCTGCAGAAGGATCTTTGCGCGGAAGATGACTGGAGTAACCCAGCCATTGGGGTCATAGAGAGACGCTACTGTACTGAGAATGGAGCGCTTTGTGACTTGAGCATGAGTGGGCAGAGAAATGCGATAAGTGAACTCATCAGTTTGAGGAATCCACTGTATTCCCAGAACCTTAATGGAATTGGAGTCGGGACTGAAATCAAAGTCCTTGGGCATGTCGCACTGGTCATCTGGGAACCGTTCAAGGAGCTGAGGCGAGTTGGAGGTCCATTTACTGAGCTGGAAGCCACCTAGGGCGAGTAACTCGATCAGATCGTTTTGGAGCGACTGAGCAGATTCCACAGAATCTGCACCTGAGAGAATGTCGTCCACAAATATTGATTTGCGGAGGACCTGAGCAGCGTGGGGGTAGCGATGACCTTCGTCATCAGCCAATTGGAGTAAAGTGCGGATGGCATGGTATGGGCTGGACCTTAATCCATATGTGACGGTATTAAGGGCATACGTGAGCAGGGGCTGGTCGGGTGAAGACCGCCAGAGAATGAGTTGAAAAGGTCTTTGCTCTGGGTGAATGAGGATATTTCTGAACATCATTCGGATGTCAGTGCTGAAAACTTGTGAGTGGATCCTGAAGGACATGATAATGTCAACAATATCTTGTTGAAGAGCTGGACCTGTATGAAGACAATCATTTAAATTGACGCCGTTTGAGCTTTTACAACTTCCGTCAAAGACGCAGCGTAACTTTTCTGATCCTGGCTTGAATATGCCATGATGTGGGATATAGAAATGGAATTTATGAGCAAAGCTATTGGGGTGACACGGCGACATATGTCCCAATTTTATGTAATCTGACATAAACTCTACGTATTTCGAGCGGAAGGGCGGGTTCGCTAGCAGCTTCTTCTCTAAATTGAGAAACCTGCGTAGCGCAATAGCATGAGTGGAACCTAATGTCGGCGCGTTGTGCAGAAAGGGCAGTGTAACCATATATTGACCTGATGGTTCACGAGTAGTTGTGGTGCGGAAAATGTCCTCACACTGTTCCTCTAATGGGCTGGTATGCTTGTAGGTTTGGGGTTCCTCGGATTCCCAAAACCTCTCAAGACTTTTGTGAATGTCATGAGTGGAACGCTCTGAGTCCGTGTGAGAGCCGACAATGTGAACTGAATTGACCTGATTCGTGGGTGAGGTATGTAAACTTTCGAAAGGTCCTATTAATGTAAAATCGAATATCGTGCCGAAGGCTATGGGCTTGCCAGGGCCGAGCGAAACCTTGGTTCCGTCCAACACTTGACCAAGAACGTCAGATCCTAGTATTAGATCAACCGGAGCTGGTGTGTGATATTCTCGATCAGCAAGAGGAATCGGTGGGTGACCTGTTAACTGAGCGAGATCTGGAACCTTTTCTAACGGTAGTTACCCAGTTACGTTCTTCAATATATGGGCTGTGGCCGTGATCGTAGGTGTGTCACGATGTGTAGGTCGGCATACAATTGTGATTGATGCCTTTGAGTTTTGTGTGTGCTGATTTCCAACTCCTGCGATTTTTAGAGATGTATGTTTAAATGGTAAATTTAAAATTCTGGCCATGCGCTGAGAACAAAGAGTCAGCATACTTCCACAGTCTAACAGGGCTCGTGCTGAGTGAAATTGACCATGTACGTCTGCTATTTTAAGTAAGACGGTTGGCAACAAAATTGGTGGGTTAGTGACGTTCACTACACATTGTGCGGAGTTACAGGAATTCTCTGTTGGAGTTGAAGTCATTGAGTGAAAATGAGCTGAGTGTGTATGTGATGAGTGTGCTGAGTGCTGGTCGTCCTCGCCTTCATAGTGCTCTGTTATTGTAGGTAGTCATTGTTGCCTACCTACCCGAGACCTACTTGGCGATCGCGATTGAGTGGGCGGGTTGGGACGGGACGTGTGTGCCTGTGTAGTATGTGCCGAATGGTGTTGAGGCTCATGCGCTGAGCGCTGTCTGGGCTGCTCACGTAGAGACGGAGGCAGCAAATGAGCAGATGAGCGTGTCGGAGACATGGCCCCATGGCGATGCAGTGAAGTGTGGTGGTCAGTCCGCCCACACTCCTTGCATGCACGTGTAGACCTGCACTCGTTCTCATAATGAGGAACCATACAGCGCTGACAGCGGTTGCGCGCTTGAATAAAGTCCCAACGACCTTGAACTGGCTGGTTGTTGAACTCTGGGCAGGCAATGAGTTTGTGTCCCCTATTCTTGCAGTATGGGCATGGCATACCACCAGTAGGGGAAGAAGGTTGAGCCAAATAATTTTGTTGGCGAGTGGGTGATGGGGATGTTTGGGCCGAGTAAACTGGCGCTGTCGCAAATGCCAAAAATGGTTGACGAATAGGACGGGGGGAGCGATTGTCCTGCCGAGGAGCCATGGGGCGGAACTCTTGATGAGCCTGGTAGGGCTGACGTGGAGTACCTCGAGTGGGCTGAACCAGCTGATTGAGCTGAGTGAGCCTTTCTGAAGGGCCGAGCCGTGCTGAAGAAGGAGCATCCTGTGACGCAAGGGACGACGACTCATTCTCCTTGCAGCGTGCGTGCTCTTCCAAGAACTCAATGAGGTTCTTGAGCGTGGGCAGAGTTGCGCGAGATCCGTACTTCCGCTCGAAAAGAGTGCGGAGCTCGCCTTGTAGTTTTCGCACCACCATGGACACGAAAACATAGTCAGAATCCTTCATGGGCAGATCGAGGTTGCGGAGAGCGCTTTGCGCTGAGATAAGCGGAATTAAAAACGATGTGCGGATATCCGAGCGCATGTGGATGTGCGGAAGGTTCATGATGATGTCCACAAATCGGTCAATGAGTACGCGACGATTGTCGTAACGCTTGGTGAGAATTTCCATGGCTATGGGATAATTCTCGTTGGTAGGGTAGAGGTGTTTCACCATTTTATGTGCCTCACCCTTTAGGGCACCTAACAAATAATGCAGATTGACAGCATCCGAGACTGTAGCCATCTCACTGATGAGGCTCCTAAAAACGGCAATAAACGAGGGCCATTCTTCCACGTTCGAGTGAAACTCCGGAATAGGTATTTTTGGTAGAACACCAACGGGTGTACCTGAGCTGAGGGGTTGCGTCTTGTCCGGAAGAGCTGATTTTTCTTTCAATTTTTCGAATGCCACTAGGATAGCATCATAGTCGCTAAGTGACGACTGAAAATTTTCCGTGTAGGTTGCCTCAGTTTCGTCGGACAGATCCTCATCGTCAAGGATTTCATAATACACATCCTCTAACTTAGCTTTAACGCTTTGTATGTTTGCGTTACGAGTGGTGAAGTCCGCCACAGAATATGTTTTTCTGTCTCCAGCCTCGACCGCCGCACCAATCTCCTTTAACAGAACTATCGCCTTTACGGCCACACGAAAAATCGCGGCTTGTGATTTCGAAGGCATCTTAATCTTGTTAAACTAGGTGGTTGTTTACTAAGATAAAATACGCAACGAGCTTGAGCTGAACTATAAGAGCGAGCGTACAACTGAAATAATTGATGAGATAGATGAATAGAGCTGAGATACTTGCGCGGATGAAGTAACAATGACTATGTTCAAACGGAACACGGAACTCTTAAATAAACACGACAGAGAAAAAAAAAAAAAATTTTTTTTTAAACAACCTTTATATGAGCTGATAAACCAACGTGGAACACCCTATATGTGTACCATAAACAATAAGAGCAGAGATGAGAAGAAAAAAAAATGTTTACTATATTTGTGCTATATGCACCCGGTTAAAGAGCAGGCAATAACACGAAAAAACTGTCCGGCAATCTATTACTGCGACACGAGATTACCGTAACACAAAATATCGAAAAGGGCTGATGAACTTGTTCACTTTTATGTTATTTGCCTTGAAATCATGTGCCGACAATACGCGTTAGTTCTTGCTTACACGATAGTACATTTACAACAAAAACAACTGCAACCGTTTTAGAGCAGAGTCGTGGTAAATTCTATTTATAGAACAAAATACCTACCTACTTCTTTGAGTGCGTAAACAAAACAATGAATGTACCTGGCCGAAATCGGTTCTAAATGAGTGGACAATCTAATGTTGCAAATGAAGCTTTGGTAATACGTAACGTAATAACGTATGTATACGTATGTATGTAACGTACGTAAGTGCACGAAAATAAGCAAATTTATACTCGCACCAAAAAAATATCTCGCAAGATACGAAAACTATCTTTGACAGTGGGTAGATTTACACCTCTTCGCGCGATAGAAAACAAAGTGAAGTGTATTCTAAAAATGTTGTAACACGTTATGAAACTTAAAATGTGAACTATTTACGAGCAGAGTTGAAAATCACTTTGAGAACACTTGAAAAAATTGGGTCGGGAGTTACATGTAAAAAATGGTACCTAACAGTGTTGAGCAAAATGCTGACTTTGAGTTTAATTAATTTTACGTATTGGGTTTATAAGGGCTGATAATTAATCCCTGGGAGTGACGGGGGGGGTTTAATAAAGAAATATAGTGGACTGTAACAAACAATTGGGCTGAATGGATAACCAATTCCAGAACACAAGATAAGGTGTCAAATTAATACCCGGCACCGGGTCTATAAAATTTTGTTATTTGTTTAAACAAAATGGGTGATCCAAAAGGATATAATTATATTATCTGAGCTGAATAATAATAATAAACGGGATGAAAGTGAGTTTATTCTGTGCCGGGGGCGAGGGGGGCCGGTTCTTTACAGATAAATGGAATGTTCTAGGCGGCGCGGACGCAGTAATTACCTACCCGAAATAGGTATTCGATACCACAAAATATTTTTTTGCCGGAAAAAGGGCCGGGGAGGAGGCCAAAATATGTAACCGGGTGAAAATGGACTGTAAAAATCGACGGGGGCTGGTTCAGTAACAACTAAAAATTTTCGAAAACGGACTCGAAGGACCAGAAATGTACACGCTAGTTACATGAAATGCAGAGCAGATGGGATTTGAGGATATGAGCAGAAAAGATTGTGAGTGAACTAACCTTTGTTCTGGATGGTTGCCGGCGAATGCGCCGCGTGGCGTCCCTTCTTGTTGGGCTGATCGAGCTGGTCTTGAGCAGGGATGAGCAGGATGTATTGGTTGGTGGAGTAATGTGAACACGACACTGGTATGAGCGTAGGTAAACGAGATTTATCGGCGTGTCGCGGCGCGAACGGTGTGCACACGTGCGCTTCGATAGACGTCCGCCACGGAAGCGAAAGCAAGCGCCGGCGCACGAGTCCTTTTGGCGCCAGGCGCTGTGGTGCGAGATTACCCATGCGCATGCGCATGCGTCACGCTTGTGGCGTGAACAAACAATTAGCAAAACCCTTAACTATACAGTTTTACTAGTCACCGTACTAGTTTATAAAATAAACTGTTTGACACTTTCTAAATATAATTGTGTAAATTATAAATAGGTTTATACATCATCCATCCATCCATCAGCCTAGTTCGTCCACTGCTGGACATAAGCCTTTCCAGCATAGCTAACATGGCAGGAAGAAAAAGTCCGATAAAACGTTATTTCTTCATTTTGACAAGTAAACCAAGATGGAAGCTTTATTCTTCTTTAGCTAACATGGTGTCAAAATAAAAAAGATTACAGTTAGAGAGATTTTTTTTTAATTTTTATTTCTTCTTTTGCTAACATTGCAAACACACGTTATCGATTTTTTTGACAATTCTTGTAGAGAAAACCCGAAAAGTATATCACCGACCCTAGGACCCGTTGATAAAGCCCGAAATACGAAATAGTAACTTCTTAGAAAGAAAAGTGGGTTGGTTTTTACACCTTGTGCCACTTATTTACTTATAATGAGGTATGGAATCGATCGCGGGCAGTCACTTTTCTAACCCAAGTGCTTTTCTTTTTCTGCGAAAGTAAAGAACACAAGGTACCTACCTAAAGAAGGCAACCAATACACGAGACGGCAATTAGGTAGGTGATAGAGGAGGTTACAATAAAGCTACAGAAGTACAGACCGGTCTACAGAGAGTGCGGCTGCATTGTCAGCACTAAGCAAACCTGTAAGCAGATCCAAAATCATAGCAGATTGCCATGCAAAACTGCAAAACCTGTCAAACATGTGCAAGGTGAAGCTACGCTGGACCAAAGCACACAAGGGGAATCAAGGTAACAAACAAGCAGACTCTTGCTAAACTAGCATCCCAGATGAAGGGAATGACACGGGATATTAACTTGGTGGAAGAGAGAAACTTGGAGAGATGAGAAAACGCACCCTAACTGCGCACAACAGGAAGTGGGCAAAACAAATAGACTGCTGAATGATAATGATACCTACCGCAGTCAAATGGTGAGGTAGCGCAATACTTACCTTGTAAAACTTTAACTGTTATAATTTGTCGAATAAATGATGGTAGGGGATATGGATATAAATGGACAGACAATGGTATCGATTCGGCATAACACGTCTTAACTTATTTGACAGGACTAACCTTATTTTAAGTGTCCTGTCTTTTTCTTTCTTTATCGAAAAGATAAAGACAGAACGCTTAAATTAAGTTTAGTCCTGTCAAATAAGTTAAGATGTGCTTCACCGAATCGGTACCATTATAACCTAAGCAAGCACCTTTTCACTACAGGTGGCACCAATAGGCCACTATGCAGAGGATGCCTTCAAGAGGAAGAGACAGTGGAGCATTCCTATTCCACTGCTCTGCAACTGAAGATACAATACAAAAGACAAGGATAGTGACAAGCTCCACTTTTCCGTTCAGCTCTACTTCAAGGAGCTGCTCTGGTTGAAGTGCACAACACCCACCATCGTGAAGAGTTAGTGCAGGACTTGTACCACTATGAATTTAGAATTTTTCAGCAAAATGTATAGTTTGTGTGAAAATTAAAAAGGTTGTCTGGAAGAGATTGCTTTAAGCGATAAGACCGCCTATTTGTACTTTGTATTCTTTTTCTTTTGTGGTGTGACAATAAAGCTATATTGTATTGTATTAAAGAAAAGGTGAAGAAATGGAAAGTACTTGTGAACGAAACACAATTTGTTGATAAAATACATTGAATGTTGTAATGAACCCGCACACACCCAATATATTGTACTTATTTATTTAATTTAATACAATTTTATGATGAGCATTTGGTTTCTGCACTAGCCAACAAATATTATAACTTGTAATTTAATAGATTATTCTAATATTGAGGGGACTTATTAAATAAAAGTAAATAAATTGTACATAAGCACATTAACTTTATTATTTCTTATCACCATTCACAATATTATATTTCCAAGCATAAAGCATACATTAAAGAAACTATGCTGCTTGTTAAATATCTGAGAATCTTGTATGTTTTGGCAAGCCCAATAATCCTTTTATGTGAATTCTGCTTGATGATGTTTTCTTACCATGGTCAAGCTGCAAACTACAGATTCTCTTCGGCAAGTTTAAACGGCACCCATATGTTTACCTTTTTGAACTAAAAGTATAAAATGTTGCTCCAATTTATAAATACACGGCTTACTAATGACTCACTTATCATCATTTTCATTTCAAACCTAAAAACAATTTATTTAGCATGTTGCGCCATAACTACAATGGTAAGAAAAAAATCATAGGCTTGTTCATTATCCAGGCAGCTTGATGGATACTAAACGAGATGATGCACTAAGATATTGAATACAAGCTGGAAATGGTCTTAATAGTCAAATCCTGTATAACATTTGAGTTCTTCTTTGTTGGTTTCTGGTTTTCAATACAAAACGTCTTTTTAGTGCAATGAAACTGGCTGGTTCTTCGGTCTTGGTTTGGCTGTGAATTAGAAAAGAAATCATTGAATAAGTGAGGTTATAAAATACCTAATTATTTATTGTAGCTGATTCTGAAGGCTTCAATTTTAGTTTTAGTGCTGTCAAAACTAAATTTATTCCAAAGTAATTTAGCTTCTCTTCCTAACATTTAAGGACTATTTTGCAATAAACAAAATATTGTTTTGATGGCACTAAAACTAAAATTAGAGCCTTCAGAATCGGCTTTATTGTTATTGTAGATTAATAAAAATAGGCAGGTTATTTACTTACGTTTCCAGAATCCAGAGGCTGTCTGAGGCTCTGATTGTACAAAATTGTGGTTTCTAAATAAAATTATTGCCTCTTTTATTGGCTATAATCCTTCTTTTTCTTAATTGTTCATCGCTTGGAAACCTGTGTGCTGACTTTCTTGACTAGTACAAAGGCATAACAATTATGCATTTTATGTTGACAAATTAATTTTAGCTTGAAAACAAAACTTGCAAATTGCAAATGCAAAATAAATGTCTTGTGTCGTCATGTCCAATGCTACACTACTATTTTAAAAAGAGTACTGTTTCAAACAAATTACAAATCGCAAGTGCCTTTTTAAATTGATTGTTTAATAATCTAAAGATTGAGAATAATCGATTATTTTTTCGATTTAGTCCAATTTTAGACAAACTATTCTGTGAATGCGATCTAGCGAGATAACATTTTTTCAACACGATTTTTTCTTCTTTTCTTTGCTGTCATGTTCGCAAAAGTAGATAAATCGGGATTTTAGAAATAATCTTGTAGAAATAAAAGTGTCGATAAAATTTTGCCATGTTAGCTATGCAGGATTCATATCGTGAAGATATATTTTTGTTTTTTTTACAAGCATAGTATTCCCAGTGCCGAGTGAATCACTATGGGAAGTGAAGTTGAAATTTCATGTTACGAATTTCACAAAAATTGTTATTGGTCTATGCTATGCTACTGGTCACTTACGTCACTTACGTTATGAATTTGGGTCACCTTGTACAGTGGAGACCACATCAAGCTATACACTTGCAGTACAACATTAGCCCCTACAGAGAATAATATAAGATAGGTACAAAGTCCAATGTGTCTTACTTGATGCAGTCTCCACTGTACATGCGCGAAATACGGCAATAAGGCTCCCACCGTAAAAATGGTCGGTGAAAAGAGGGTGTTACATTTGTTTGGTTTGAGTATAAAAACTAAACGGTCCAAATAAAATGGCGAAGATACTGTGACAACTTTGATTTAATTACTTATTCACTTGCCTATCGTGACAACAGGAATAAACCCGATCCCCAGCAAACCACGACTTATATCCTCACGCCGGGGGCTCGACCATTCCGGAAGTCTTACAAAGTTATTCCTACGGAAGTAGTACAATATTTTCTTAAATCAAACCGGAAACATCAAAACAGGAAGTTACAAATCAAATATAAAAGTGAAACGGAAATGCTAGACATTTTGAAATTTGACTATCCATTCCGGATGTCTTACAAAAATTATTCCAACGGAAGTGACACAATATTTTATTAAATCGAAACGGAAAACATCAAAACAGGAAGCTGCAAATCAAATATAAAACGGAAACGGAAACACAAAATTCGACACTACAATTTTAAATTTGATATTCTGACGGAAATACTATACAATAAAATAGATAAATATATAATAATCTAACAATCGGCCATCCTGGCTCTAAGTTTGTCCTCAAACTTAAACTAATTATAATTAAATTATTATAATAAATTATATTATAGCTAAATATCTGCAGTGGGCCCCTCATCACTGAGTTTATAAAGAAAATCAACCTTAAAACCCCTTGACCGTGACCACCTTCCAGATAACAACATATTTCAGACATATTTTTCACCAAATCCTATCTGCAGTGAGTCCCTCATTATCAAATGAATGGTGTGTTTTGTCCCAAACTTTGACAATCGTAATCACCTTCCAGATAATGTTTTATCTGCAGTGGGCCCCTCACTACAGAGTAAGAGACATATATTGTCTCTAACTATGAAGCCGTGACCACCTTCCAGATACAAACAGTTTCGAATCAGTTCTAATCAAAATCTGCAGTGGACCCCTCATTGCTGAATCAAGAATCATTTTCCTAATTCTGACAATCGTGTCCACCTGCCAGATATAATATTATCAACATCTGCAGTGGGCCCCTCGTTGTAGAATCAAACTTTTTTCGACTCTAACAACCGTGACCACCTTCCAGATTTATAAACATCAAATCAATTCTTAAGACAGCTACAAACATCACAATACGTGAATTCTGTAACATCTTAAACATCATATTTTTACTTTTACTGTTTCATTTAACTTATTTTATGTGTCTTAACACATGCACAACATTTTATCAAATCATAATCAGTTTAAATCAAAATCTGCAATTGAGATCTGCAGTGGACCCCTCATTGCTGAATCAAGAAGCATTTACTCAATTCTGACAATCGTGTCCACCTTCCAGATACAATATTATCAACATCTGCTAGGCCCCTCGGTGTAGAATCAGGCCTCTCTCGACAACAACAACCGTGACCACCAATACAGCAACAAACATCACAATACGTGAATTCTTTGAATTTTTAAACATAATTATATCCACTTTTTTTATATAAATTCAATGGTATTTCTATTCTTTGGAGGCCGATTCATCATCCGAGCTTTCACTATCTTGAATTATAATCCACGGTTGAATACGATCAACAGACCAAACATTACTATAGTGACTTTTTGTTATCGTTGACCCAGGAATACTTGACACCTCATAACGGTCATTTTCAAGGATTTTACTTATCTTAAAGGGACCTGTGTATTTTTGTAACAATTTTCGGCTTTTACCATCATTAGAGGGAGTATTTTTTAATATTTTTACCAAATCACCTACTTTGTATATTTTTGCAGTTTTCCTATTTCTATCAAATCTCTTTTTTTGTTGTGTTTGATCTTTATCAATGTGTTCAACGATTTCTTCTCTTATTTGTTCAATATCCTTGGAATTTTGTCTTGTTTCCACTACCGCATCTTTTAAAATACCTTCTCCTTTACCTAATAACCGTTTTCCAAAAAGTGCTTCAGCCGGTGTTTTACCTATACCTTTATTTAAAGTATTATTCAGGCCCCATTGTATTTTTCCTAATTCTTGATCCCATTTATTTTCTCCTGATTGATCCGTGTATGTTCGAAGCCCATCTAAAATAGTTCGATTGTAGCGTTCGACCTGTCCGTTTGCTCGAGGTGCTGATACCGCGTTGAGTATATGTTTTATCTCAAATTCCGTACAAAATCGTTTGAATTCTGCAGATGTAAAGCATGTGCCTCTGTCAGAAATCAATCGTAGGGGATAACCAAACGTTGAAAAAACATCCTTCAGAACTCTTATTGTTGGTTTTGATTTGGTATCACGTAGTGGCTTTAAAACACAAAACTTTGTAAACCCATCGACGATAACTAAAAGATACTGATTACCAGTAACACCTCTCACAAACGGCCCTAGATGGTCTACATGCACTGTATGAAATGGGATATCTGTTTTAGGAATGTTATGTAAATAACCTTCTTTAGATCCAGCGGGTTCTTTACCAAACGCACAATGTAAACACGATTTTACATATTTCGAGACAAATTTTTTCATTTTTGGAAACCAAAAGTCTTTTTTTATTTTGTCTAAAGTTTTCTCTAATGCAAAATGTCCTATCTCATCATGATTACGTTGGCAAATTTGCCATCTGGCGCTTTTTGGTACTACCCATTTCAACTCTTCTCCAACTTTTCGATACACCCGGTTATTTTTTATAACGAAGTTTTGTTTCATGTCAACTATGTCATTATACTGAGGGTCCTCCAATACGGAACGTATGTGTTGAATTTTCAAGTCTGATAACTGAAGACTTAACAACCAGTCATCCTGAGATATGTGTAATACCCGAGAGAAATGATCATATTTGTCAGAACCATCAGTATATTGATCACTAGGATTTCGACTAAGGGCGTCTACGTGCCGCATAGAACATCCTGGTTTATGTAATATGATACAGTCATATTCTTGCAATGCTACCCACCATCGAGCAATACGAGGTACAAGGTCTCGCTTAACAAACGTGGAACCTAATGCACTACAGTCTGAAATAATCGCAAAAGGTTTGCCTAAGAGATACACCCTAAATCGACCGAGGGATGCTATGACAGCAAGAGTCTCAAGTTCATATGCATGCATTTTTTCTTCATCTGGGGTAGTTTTTCGGCTAAAATATGCAACTGGTTTCAAGTCAGACTTCTCATTCTCTTTTTGAAAGAGTATTCCTGCAATTCCAGATTTGGAAGCATCGCAATGTAACTCTAGAATGTAATCAGGATTATATAAGCTTAGTATTGGCCTTTGAATCAACTTTTCTTTTAATTGTGAAAATGACTCTTTTTGTTCTTTTTCCCATCTCCAGGGAATATTCTGTTTAGTCAAGTCAGTGAGTGGTTTGGCAAGTGTCGCAAATCCATAAATAAATTTTCTAAAATAACTAGCAAGACCGATAAATTGTCTCACCTCATGTACAGATTTTGGGTCTGGGAAAAATTCCACCGCCATTATTTTGGTTTTGCCTGGTCTAATACCATCAGCTGATATTTCAAAGCCTAAGTAGTCTATGGTTGTCTCAAAAAATCTACATTTTTTAATGTTAAGGGTCAATCCAGAGTCTCTTATCAGCTTAAAAGTGGTTTCTAGCCTAGTTAAAGCTTCCTCAAAAGTTTTTCCTGGGATCAAAATATCATCCATGTAAGCAATTGCACATTTATCTGTCACAACCCTAGAATTATCATTATTACGGGTTTTACTTAATATTTTATTGATGGTTCTTTGAAAAACTGCTGGACAATTGGCTAAACCGAAAGGGGCTCTTCGAAATTGGAACAATCCATCGGGTGTAATAAAGGCTGTTAAATGTTTACAATCATCTTTAACTGGAATTTGATAGTAACCACTAGCCATATCTAAGCTAATGAAGTATTTGTTACCACTTAATAGATCAATCTGATCATCTATACGAGGCAGCGGAAACTGATCTCGAATTGTTTTGCGGTTTAACGCACGGTAATCAACACATAATCTATAACCACCGGTCTTTTTTGATACCAAAAGTACTGGGCTCGCATATGACGATTCTGATTCTTCGACTATATTGTTCTCTATTAATTCATTTACTATACCCCTGACTACTTCTTTTTCCGTGTGACTTAATCGATATGGTCGATAAACGACTGGAGTATCATCTTTAAGTTTTATTTCTAGCTCCGCAACATTAGTGCATCCAAGCTCAGAAAGATTCTGTGCAAAACAATCTCTATACTCCGCCACTAAATCAAAGACTTTTTTTTTTTTGTTCTTCTGATAAGGAAGGATTAACGAGAATTTCACTTTGATCGAGTGGAGGTAAGTTGCTTTGAACCGTTAAGCAATGTAAAGATGGCTCTTCAAGGTTTTCGTCTAAATTAATGGGGTAGACTCTTGCAATGGTTAAATCTTTCTGAAGGTAAACAGGTAACTCAGAAAGGCTTACAATACAAAGATCACATTTATTATCTCTAATATTGTATAACCCTTCCTGAATACAGTATTCTATTCCGCAAACATTTCGGTAGCTAGATCTTATGTAGACATCGGCATGCCGTAGTTCAGGGCAGTAACATTTTATCAATCCTACACCTTTAATCTCAGAATCAGACTTGACATACAGCTTGAACTTAGTGACTGGCATATTTTCATCAATTTGGGGTAGTTCTGTATTGATTTCGCGAGAAAAAATTGTAAAAGTATTATTCGTTTTCGTAATTACAACTTGCGGTAATTCAGTAAAATTCTGTCCGACTAGCATAGGTGTATGCAATTGATCGTCCCTGACAATATATGCTGTTATTTCTGCTTCTACTGAATCTATGCGCAAGTTAAACGTCGTTTTTCCCAATGGCTGCACGCTAAAATTAGCTAGCCCACGTATAAGGGGAATTGCATCATTTGTAACTGCTAGGTTTAATTTCGTTACTGTTTCTTCCTTTATCAAGGTGCAATCACTCCCCAAGTCAACAAAGCAGTCAATTTTTTCTTCTTTGTTTACAAAAGCTTGTTTATAATATTTTTTACCAATTAATTTCTCGCTATCTATCAATAGGACCTGCTTATCTGAATTTATATTACTATTTTTTCGCGTGCACTCGCTGCTTTTGTGTCCATACAATTTACATTCTTCGCATTTTATTAAAGGTTTGGTACACTGGTGTAACCTGTGGCCTTTTTCACCACAGTTGAAACAAAATATATCAGAGGTTGCAGATTGTCTTGTTTGTGAATTATTTGTTCGACAGTGTATCGCCTTATGACCTATTTCTTTACATTTGTTGCACACTAAACCGGATTTTCTATTTCTGTTCATTATTTTAACTGAATCTTTTTGATCTTTGCAAACGTCCTTTAAAAATTTCAAGAGGTCTTCAGGCTCTACAAATCGTCCTGACACTGCACCTGAACGTATTGTGCGATCGTCTATCCCATGTATTATACAATCTACGGCACGCTTTCCCGTTATTTCACATGCATTTATTAAAGTCATTTTTTCGTAGAAATACTCATCTAAACTTTCTCCGTACCTTAATCGCCTTTCTAACATGTCTGAAAGTAGTGTGCCGTAGTTGGATTCACATGGGAAAGATTTAAGTAGCAATGATTGCCACTCCTGCCAGCTACGTAACACAGTTGATTGACTCTGATACCACTTTTTAGCATATCCTTTCAATTTTGGAAGTGCGTAATGAATAGTGTGAGTCTCACCCCACCCATAGATTTTGGCACATTCATTTACTTTTGCTAACCATAACTCTATTCGGTGATTTTTTATTGATGGGTCAAATTCGGGTATCATGTTTTCGTTACAATTAATTCTTGATGACGAATCGGTCTTTAACGAGTGGAGAAGTTGTGCAAAATCATTTATATTTATCGACACATTAGAGGGTAATACTGAATTGTTCGACTCACCACTTTGTTGCAAACTCGTAGCAGTTTGTCTAACCTGCTCCTGTGAACTCGTTCCTTGGCTGCTCTGCCCCGGCAACAGGCCGACAGCATGGTCTCGTCCAGTGGCAGGTAGGGGCTGGCTGCAATCTCGTCCGGTCGCAGTCAGTGCTTCGTTGCAGTCTCGTCGGGCCGCAGTCAGTGTCTTATTGCAGTCTCGTCCGGTCGCAGACACTGCCACGTTCCAGTCTCGTCCGGTCGCAGTCACTGTCTCGTTGCAGTCTCGTCCGGTCGCAGTCACTGCCTCGTTGCAGTCTCGTCCCGTCGCAGTCACTGCCTCGTTGCAGTCTCGTCCGGTCGCAGTCACTGCCTCGTTGCAGTCTCGTCCGGTCGCCGTCACTGCCTCGTTGCAGTCTCGTCCGGTCGCAGTCACTGCCTCGTTGAAATGTCGTCCGGTCGCAGCCAATGCTTGGTTGCACTCTCGTCCGGTCGCGGTCTGTAGCTCGTTGCTCACTCGTCCAATCTCAGTTTGTGATGGACGTTCATATCGTCTGGTCGTCGACAGTACATCTTGAGGGTTACTTCGTCTAGCTTCATGATTTCGATTGTACACACATGAAGGTGAACGATCACGTGGTCTCCGGATATTTTCTTTCCTTGATCTTCTCGCATTCTCGTGTTGGCGAGATCGATATTTTGGCGTATCTGAGCGGTCGTAAAAACTTGATGGCGATCTTCTCATTCGTTTTCGTCTTGGACTTCTGTTCCTCTCTCTTGAACGACTTCTTCTTGAACTTTCATGGCTGCCATTACGACTCCTTCGTAATTTGTTTCGTTCATAACGGCGTCTCGAATTGGATCTTGAGCGGGACATAGTGTGGGAGCAGAATCACACCGCTTCTGATAAAAACTAAACGGTCCAAATAAAATGGCGAAGATACTGTGACAACTTTGATTTAATTACTTATTCACTTGCCTATCGTGACAACAGGAATAAACCCGATCCCCAGCAAACCACGACTTATATCCTCACGCCGGGGGCTCGACCATTCCGGAAGTCTTACAAAGTTATTCCTACGGAAGTAGTACAATATTTTCTTAAATCAAACCGGAAACATCAAAACAGGAAGTTACAAATCAAATATAAAAGTGAAACGGAAATGCTAGACATTTTGAAATTTGACTATCCATTCCGGATGTCTTACAAAAATTATTCCAACGGAAGTGACACAATATTTTATTAAATCGAAACGGAAAACATCAAAACAGGAAGCTGCAAATCAAATATAAAACGGAAACGGAAACACAAAATTCGACACTACAATTTTAAATTTGATATTCTGACGGAAATACTATACAATAAAATAGATAAATATATAATAATCTAACAAGTAAAACAATAAAATATTATTTCAAATTTATTCGTTTATACATAATAATTAATATTTATTGAACATAACTATTGAGACCTAAAGATAATGTGGGTAAGACATAGGTAATGGGTACAAACGACATGTCAAGTAATCCCATTATCAGGCAACTACCGGACAGTTATAGTTCTTGCAATTCACGATGACTCATCCGCTCTAATTTTCATCATTATTAAAATAATGAATCTGAAAGTGTGTTTGTGTGTTTATTTGATTATTCCTCTTGAATTTTGTCGATTTTAAAATATAAGTAGCCATAGCGGAAAGTGGCCATACCTAGACTAAACATAGCGGGAAATGGTCAAATCGGGAAATGGTTATACCGGGAAGTGGCCATATCGGGAAGTGGTCATATCGGGAAGTGGTCATATTGGGAATGGACATACAGGGAATTGGTCATATAGAGAAGTGGTCATATAGGGAAGTGGCCATCTCGAACCGAAACGCTATAATTCAAGAAAAACAAGTATTCATTATAATAATGTATAGCTAGATGCACGTCCCTGTAAATAACCCCTAAATATGTCGTCATATCGTAGAATTCAGACCTTCACAATTTGCCTACGCATATCGTAATTTTGTGTTTTGTTCGGCTCTCTAAATGTGTTTACATGTAAACCTGGCACGCTTCTCGCTCCGCTCGTCGTCGCAACTATTTTTTACTTTTTAGTGAAAGATTTTCGGTTTTTTAATTTGCCGGATTCTACGAAATGACACGGCATATGTACGTTGCGTTGCGTTTCAAAAGCTTAGATGAGCCCTGGCACCTAAAATCTATGGCATTGTTTTTAAATGTGAAATGTCACACTTTTGGCTTTATTTGTATTTCTTGAAATGTTAGTGCACTTTAAAAATGCACACGACGGCATGTTGACACCTTTTCTCGTAAAAATTCATTAAGGCGTCCAACTATCACTGTGTTCAGATGAGGACTGATTCCAAACGTGTGAGCGTCACCTATTTAAAGGTGGAAACATTTTGATGATGTCATACTACGGTAAGGGCTTATCTTTACTTTTGAAAACTTTGACCACAAGCAGATAAGTCGTAGACCGCAAGCACTATACCTGAGGGTTGATCATCGGACATGGAAAACACCTCCTAACACCTGAGCTCAACTGCTGAATGTTTTACTCAGTTATCACCCGTTTTGACTCACCAAAAATGGGTCATACATAACACATGTCGCTACCCATTTCTACTGATGAATACAATTTGCAGGGGCAGCTCTTGGAAAGCTTAACATGTTAACCATTAAAAGATCCCGCAAACACTGAAGGAATGGTTTTAAACAGGCTATAAGTCACACAATGAGAAATGGAAAAATCGTGCTGGAAATACAGGCATAGTACTTCTTCTCCATTGTCTCTGCAACTCGTTCGTTCGTAACTATCTACTTTTCGACAAATGTGCGCGAAATAACGTTTATATATCGGTGCTAGCTCATTTTGATACATTATAACAAAATTAATAAATCGAAACGCTATAGTAACACTTAAAATTCGTATTTTTATAACGTTGTAAAGGTCTGCAATCACCTTGATATCATAAGACCAAAGTGTATACCATAAGCATAGGCTAAGTACGAGTATTACTACGTATAGACTAGCGATTCCCATACATCAGTTTGTAGCAACAAAAATGTGTAAAATTCTAACGAAATCTAGATGGCGTTACTAAATCCTCTAACGAGCACGATGCTAAAAAAGACCGATTGGAGACGCTAGTGGCACAGCGATGTCACATAGAGTCCCGTTGATTACCCTTTGGGTACGGAACCCTAAAAAGTCACCAGCAAATTTTTATAAATTTATCTTTAAGGAAGTTGCAGCTTTTTCGTAAAGAATATTTATCATCATGAGTTTTTTAGACCACAAGTTCTAAAATACGGCTTATTAAACCTAAAACCCGAAATGGTTTTCGAATTATCACACCTTAACATAATTTAATCTAAGCGAATTCCTCAGATTTGGATAAAAATCACAAAAAATTACCATAACCCCCAAAAATAATCTCCTTGCTAAAAACAATGTAAGTGAAAAAATGGTACTGGTGCATAGAAAAGTTTCCATCAACCCCTCGGTACAAAGTGCATTACTTAAGTTTGTTTTTCTTCAATTCAATTCAAAGCCGTTTTATCTGGCTTCTTTAAACGTGTCTACGCACATTATTTCCGCCAATATCTTGTTTTTAGCGAAATACTCACAGGAAGCTTTACAGTATTTTTTTTCCCAAACTTGAGTTTTCAAGCGTGAATCTACAAAGATAGAATACAGTACACTTCTACATCTACGAGTACAACAAATACTAAAGAGGTAAGGGGTCAAAATTCACGAAAATTTCTGTATGGAGATTATTACCAGCACGATCTTTCCATTGCGCGCTGTGTGACTTTGTCTCTCATAAGTTATGAGTCATAACGACAACACCAATAAATGTGTAGGAAGAACTATTGACAATATCTTTGCCACAAAAAAAAAGCTTTTCGATCAATTTTCATACATGAAAATGCAATAAAATACGGATTTCTTTTCAAAATTCGTCACGACATCAATAGCTTCAATCCCATCAATATATACAGATTATTTAATATCTATGTACTTAATTATTGTTTTGCAAATTGATTCATTTAAAACCAGTTCGTGCTACTTAATGTAGAAAAATAGTTTATAGATTTGGTTTTCAAAAGATATTCAAATGTAAAGAAGACGTGAACTAAAAAACAAGCAAAAGTTGTAGATTTTTGGGACATTCCTAAAATATTATTTTTCGGTACAATACAAATATACAGTAAACATGTTTTTTTCTCGTATTCAAACTGAACAAACAGGTAACATTAAATAAAACCACAAATTGAAATTATCATACTGAACAAATTTACCGAAGATAAACGCGAGACCACACACACACCTGTTAGACTAGCGTAACAAACCATATCGAGCTCGATAGCGCATGACACAGTGCTCTCTCTCACTCTGTTGATCTACCTCGAGAGGGATAGTCATGTTCTATCTAGCGGTTAAAGGCCGATATGGTCTGCTATGCTAGACCTCCTGAAAAGGTTTATGTGGTGTTAATTGTATCACAGACTAAGTATTACTACGCATAGACTAGCAGTTACTATACATCAGTTTGTAGCCACAAAAAAGGTGTAAAATTCTAACGAAATCTAGATGGCGTTGCTAAATCCTCTAACGAACACGATGCTAAAAAATACCGATTGGTGACGCTAGTGGCAGAGCGATGTCACGTAACATAAAAATAATTCCTACTTCGATAATAGATGGCGCTGAAATATCCACTGTTAGTGTTGTCAACTTAGCGCCATCTAGTTTTTCGAAGCAAAACTATAATAGCCACATGTTTACTTGGTAACCATGAGAGATTACTTGCAGCCAATGAGGGCTACTATCGACGTCAGGTGGCGCCACTGAGGCGACAGGTATAGAGAAACGTCAAATGCCCGCGAAACGGCGAAAGCTATGGCTTTTTGTTAGTTATTTGTGTATTAGTCGACATAAATTCATAGTTTCAGGTTTATTATTTAAGGTACGGTGCAATGAAAGTAAATGAATTAAGATTAGAGCTAAAGAAAAGAGGGACTAAAACAAAACTTAAGTCCTCCTTTCGTTTTGGAACATAACGGAACTGCACATCATTGCGGCATTGTTTATTCGCATTTAAGAAAGAAAAAAATAATTATATTATATGGATAAGCAAAACAAAAAATCGAACTTCTATGTAAATCTAACCTAACAAACCTTTGACATATACCTTACGTGCCAGTGGCGCCAACTGGTGGCCTTTATAAAAGTAGACCCCATTAAACAAATTATGCTTATTTGCAACACTTGGCGACACACGTAAAAAATTTGCTACGCCATGTCGAGTTGTCGGTCTATACGTAGTAATACTTATACTATGATTGTATTTAACAAAAGTTCAATAAAAAATAAATAAATAATGGTGGAAAAATTCGTCGTTCCGAGGAATTTTTTCAAAAATATTTGTGCTTTTAAGTATCTGATTGATTGCAAGTTTGTAATTGCACTCTAAGAATAATTAGAATAAATAAATAAATAATTTTATTTAATAGTACATTACGATACGAGAGCGATGAAACGTTTTCTGACGAGTGTGAGTGTGAGTGTGACGCACGCGCAGCGTAAAGTCGGCATTTTCCGCACTTGTACTATAAAAAATTATACGAAACTCGTGCGAAAAACTTTTTCTCGACTCGTGTGATTGCAGCTCACTTACAAACTCACACTCGTCAGAAAACGTTTCATCGCTCTCGTATCGTAATGTACTATATCATTTACCGACGCCAGCAAAACACCATACCGCACCATATCCGTTTTGATGACTACTACTGTGCTTACACTGGTCGGTATATTCCATGAATTTTTAGGAAAGTCGTTATCTGAAGTAGAAATGAAAACACAACTCCACGTGCTCTGTTCCAACTAAGAAGTTTATAACCAGACTGGAGTGCTAAGCTCTATTGAAACCAGCACGATAAAATAAATGACCTTTAAAACAAGGCTCCCTAAATTGCAGAGTTTTTGCATAAAATATGCATCAATTATGCATTAAAATCATATTAAAAAATTTAAATATATATTTTTTCAGGTCCTCTAAAAAGGCCGTTTTGCATGAATCACATTATGTTTCTGTTCTAATGCCGTCTCTTTTGCACGCGTGAAAAAACTCTGACTCTATCCTACTTTCAAATTATTTTTCAATGCATGTGCTCGTAAAGGCCCACTTTTTATGCATCAAAACCGAACAGAAAGTCGATTATTTTGCCCTAGGGCTTTATTATTACTTTTTTTTTAAATTCATTTACAATGGTTGGCTAACCTGCAGCCTTTCCTGTGTACCATAGACGTTATACTTTTTTTTCCACTGTTTAACGGCTCTGGATACAGTCCTTTTGAGCCAATCATAATTTAAAGTTCAAAAGATTATATTTGTTTTCATTTCCTCACACTATGCATTGAAAAATGTAGTATGATACACGGGCGTAAAAGCAATAAATTACTCGGTTACATTTAAAACACTCGCTACGCTCGTGTTTTAAATCGTCCTCGTAATTTATTCCTTTGCGCCCTTGTAGCATAAACTACTATTATGATTCACCCAAGTCGGCCTTTTTAGATTCCCAGACCTTTATAAAGATAATACAAAGCCAATAATTGGATAATTTTCATTCAATAGACTAGATATTTGAAAATTATGCCATTTGGAATGATTTTTAAATTTTTCTCCAATGCGGCTAGAGTTTTATGTCTAAAATAAATAGTCAAAACAAGAAAACATAGTTTATTAAAATCTGCACAGAAAAAGATAATTCTAAATAATTTATTGTAATTTTAATATTGAAAGCACTCCTTTTGAATCATTTCGCGCGCATTTTTGGCGCACGCGATTTTTAACTTTATTCAAGTCAGTCTCCGGGTTATAATAGCAAAGCCGATGTGCCCCGAAGGAATGCCTTGTCTTAAGTGTCTCTATCTCTAGCTTACACTTGAAAGGTAAAGAATTTGAAGGTAAAATGTTTTTGGCTTGGCCTTGTAGTAAGTAAGCGCTCCAAGTATGGCTATACTTCTTGGTTCGAAAGTTGATTTTGAAAATAATAGAAAAATTATTGGCAGTTACGATACTCATTCAGCGAACGAAAAAACCATAGAAGTCTGATTCGCGCTGAAAAATTACTACACAAACATTGTTTTTTTTTTGAGTGACTTTATATTGTTGTTGGTTTTTTGGCCTTTACAATTTTACCTTAATGAGAGGGAGATAGAGAAAACACAGCCTCAATATTGTTGAACAAAGGATAGTATGCAGAGAGCTTTTAAAGATCGATACACGCCGGATACGTACGCGTGTTGTATGAAACTAGACTGACGCATTGTACACGCAATATAATATAACTTGAGCTGCCATGCGCAAAGTCACGCGTGTATCCGGTGTGTATCGGCCTTTAGCTAGACAAGCGTTCTCTTTCTTTATGAGTCGGCCAATCACGGTTGGCAGTACGGACCAATTTGCCAAGGCCTTTTGCCCTTGTGAGTGTGTGGTACCATTTTTGAATGACACTTTGTCGGAAATGCGTCTTCTATGTTTTTTCATTCGCCGCATTCATTATTTTAGTATATTTTTTTCACGGAGGAAACTGACAGTTTATGATAGTGGAGATTGCGATGTTCAAAAGTTCACGGCAGTGTTCATGAATCACGAACCTGACAGGTGCCTCCTTCGTGCAAAAAAATTTAGCGTTTTTCTCGTTGTTTTTTTTCTTAGTTCTTATTTTTCCTCCAGATGGCGCTGTCCATGTCACCATAGATAAAATGTGTTTTGTAGCAATCATAGCCTCCTTTATTTCTCAAGCCGTGCTATGGAAATCTGGCAACATTGCGCGTGAACCGGTTTACGAAGTTTCATTTTTACCTGTCGCCATTAAAGTTAATACGACCAAGTTACAAATAAGCGAACGTTATGAACTTACCCACCGACTGGTAACCATTTTATTCTATCACATAATATTACGCGACTAATTTATCATTGGCGGTGATGCTACTAGATTTTGTACATGCTTCCAGTAGTGATAAGTTAGTCGGATACTACGTCACTTGATTTTGAACGAGCAGTTTGTTGATATAAAAATCGAAGAATTTAATAGTTTTTCTTTACGAAAAGACGCTTGTGATTGTATCAACTGTTTATGCTATAAAACAAGGTAAGTATTTTACAGTACTTTCAAAGTTGTAATGATAATTTGTAGTTGCAGTTGGTTTACAAGCAAGACAATAACAAAGCGTAACTCTTACCTTTTCTCTGAGCGTAACTCATGTTTTATTTTCAGATGCCATTTCAGATTTCAGATTGCATAGGTGATCCTTATTTTGACCATTTGCAAAGAGGAGGTCTGTCATTGCCTACAGATTCCGTGAAATTTGTATGCTTTCATTTGCATGCCGACTTAAAAACCACTTTCTTTAAGTTGAATGATGTCCGAGGAATGTTAGCATTGCTAACCATTTTGAGCTTAGAATCTGATTCATTTTTTATTGATATAAATGGATGTTGTGGAGCAGGCCACTCATTGAAACCATTATTCTGTACACTTTGTAAAATATTATCCAATATAATTTTAAATAATTTTACAAAAAATGTAAACAATTCACATAATGAAAAGAAAACCCAATGTATTTTTAAATAATTAACAACTTCACAACACAGTATTTGTCCACTTATATCATACTTAGTTGGTTGTGGTTTATCTGAATAATGAAACCGTTTTAATAGTACATTTTAATTCTAGTACGATAGATTGATATTTCGAGTAACAACTGATTTTGACTGAAAAAACAGTCAAGACGAGAAATATCAACATTTGCACGACGTTTTTAATACATCTGCGAAAAATTACATGAAAAAATTATATGCCGCCATTACAAGAGACTTTTTTGTGCCAAGAAAGTTAGTCTGATACAATTTTACCATTGTTTTACCAATGTTACAAAACAAAAGAAATGTCCACTATATAATATCTAGTATAGCACATAATCTAGTATATTTTAAGCAGGTATATTAGAAAAGTAAGTAACACATCTAGCATACCTACCTACTTACATCTTATAATTATGTAAGTACCTATCAATGTTGCAGAAATAAATTATAAAATCTCATATATTTTATTTTATTGTATTAGTGCAATCGTCAAGGTTTCAAACATGAAATAATTTCAAGATCCCACCAACGAGGCAAGATCCCTTTTAAATTAAATTTTCAATTAAATCTGCTGGTGGTCAAAACATACCAACCATAATTAATAAATATAAATAACAATTAATAATAAATAAAAATGCAATGTGACTTTTGTTGATATAACTAATTTCATACTGGAGGCTTGGTTAGTGATTAGTATCATGGACCGATAACACTTTTTGGTATAATCGCAGAATAAAATTATGACCTTACATAGTAGATAACCCTGTCTGGGCTTGCGTTTTTACCTATTTTTTTACGAATTCTCTAAAATAACCTTGATACTGACCACTTACCAAGTCTCCAGTATGAATTTGGCTATATCAACAAAAGTCACCTTGTATAAAGTTATAAATTTTGACCACCAGCCGAGATGTAATCGGTTCACGAAGATCCTAAATGCGACGTTGCCAAACTTCATAGCACGGCTTGAGATAAAGAAGGCTGTGTAGCAATCAATGTCAAAGTGGTTTTTTTGTCTTTGATTCTGTTGCTAAAGAATATGACAGTGCCATCTAGGAATCTTATAAAACACTAAATTTGACATAAGGAAAAACGCTCATTCAAATTACAGACTAAAATAGCAGACTTTAATTTACCAGTTCTCAGGTCTTATGGATAACCATCATTACTAGATCCTTGCTCAGTTAACTAATTCCAGGCAGTTCGAGAAATACATAATTTTATATGGAAGGTTGCAGTACATTAAATCAAGTCCTTATCCCTTTTTCGCAGGAAAAAATGCTTAGAAATATGCTGCGTTCCGATATCGCTAACTGAAGCAAAAGTTTTTAGCGACAGCGTGCGTGGTCCGAAATGTTTCATTATGAATTAAGTCGCCATCTTTAAAAAAAATTAACCCACTGAGTGTCACACGCGCAATTGATGCACCGGAAGATCTTGCACCCTGACCGGTCGGCCACAGCTTCAGGCTCCGAGAGGCGCGCCAAGCGGTTCTTCTTGCGACGGCGCCGGCGGAGAGAACAAATGTATGAAGTTGTATAGGGCCTGCCTTGAGTCGCCGCCCGCGCGTCTTGTCCGGCTTCGAGTGACTAGCGCTCTCTCGACGGCGGGGGAGCGGGGAGCCACGCCAGTGACCGAGCGCACGAGGACGAACCTAGTGTCGAGCGCTATATACATCCGATGCGGTGGAAGGCGCCGACGGGTGTCGTGGCAGGGTAAAGCCCGTCGCAAAAACCGCTTGGAAGCGCAGCAAGAAGCGCCGCCAGAAGCCTGAACCTATGGCCGAGGGGTAAGTGTTAAACGCGCATCAATTGCGCCAAAATACCTTGAAATCGTGATTGGGTGAGTAGATTGAATTTTTGGCTGGACATCCATGTGCGACTTATAATACGGAATCAATTTGCGATTTCTAGTCAGTCTTGACTTGGCACCTGGCATTTTCCTCAATAAAAATAACAAAATATTAATTACAACGTCTTTTATTAATAACTTAATGAACGTCTTAACCCTAAAATGCGAAGAAACAATCTACTACAAACGAGAAGATTGGCACTTTTCAAAGCGTGCTGTGTGCGATTTCGGAACGCAGCTTTGACATATTCAAATATACACAAGATCACAGAAAGAGTAGCTAACTGCTAGCTTAGTTCACGCCGCGGCTTCGCTCTCGTTGTTCACTATCTGGTACGTGATCAGATATTCGGGGTACGCCTGCGAACAATAGGTTACGTTATGTTTATGAAATATGAAATGAAATGTATTTATTTATGTAATATAGGTATAACAGACACACTTATTACATAATTAAATAATCTATGTTTATAGGTAATAGTTTTATGTCATAAATAATAATATGGAGAAATATGCAGGGGTTATAAAGGTTGGGTTTACTTAAAAAATTTAATTTAAAAAAATACTATAAATATAAATAATAGTTGATACATGGACAACATTATCGACTGTCACCTTTATTATACGCAGAACCAGCGACAGCGACATCCTGAGGACATTTTCTAGTAAATTTGACAACCCTATGTTGAAGCATTGGATTGTCAAACTTTGCTTACCAAATAAAAAAATATAATTCGAATCTTGTCCTATATATTTTTTTATATTTGTAGATACATTAAAATTATATGTAAGTTTATGTTAGTTATATGTAATGTAAGTCGAACTTTCTGATTGTAAACCTAAGTTGTATTTGTGTAATATTTATAAAGCCATTGTTTTCCATTTTATACACCAATTTATGTTTAATATAAGTACTAGGCATCCGCTGAAAATCAGCGCCGTGGCCCTGTCATGGCATTAAGCTGAGCGGAGACCTTTTTGGTACATTCTGTGCTAGTTTTAAGTTTTAACTATAATTCTATGTAAATATTATGTACCAAATAAACATGATTTTAAATAATTGTGTGTTTTAATGTATTGTCATGTGTTTTCCAATGGGTCATCGTTTCCTTAATAAAGAACTATTTTATTTTATTTGCTCTCTCCCCGCACCTCATACTTACCCCGGCTCTCAATTAAGTTGTATTCCTATAGTGTATTATTTACTGACCTGCTCCCCTCTATAAACCACGTACTCCGGGAAGCAAAGACCGCCCTGGCTGGGCTTGCCCGCCACGCTGTGGTGGCCGGGCGGCGCGTGCGCCATCTTCATTGCCGATTGTAGCTGGAACGCGCGCCCGAGCGTCACGCGGCAAAGCAGCATTTGTCTGTAAAAAACAGATATTTTACTAAGATTACATGTTTTCATAAAGAAATCCATCGCTTTGAATACTTTAATAATTGGAAGAGCGCAACAAAAACTATAAAAGATAATTTAGAAACCAATTTCATGTAAACAAATATTTTGCCTTGCCTTGATATGAAATAATCTATTTAGTATTTTATAAATATGCATTTTCAAAAGTATTTTTGCTATTATTAGTTCATTTATTTCAAATTTACATATTTACTTATTAAACAACTACAGTTTATTTATTTTTCTTATCATTTTTATGTATTTTATTCTTTACGCTTTTTATTTTATTTTAAGTTTGATATTATTATGTTTTTTTTTTTTTTTTTTTTATTTATTTATCTAATTATCATGTTTTGTACATATTTTTTACTTATAAAAAAGAAAATCACGTAAACCCTTAGTGGGTTTAAATGTGATTTCTGAGCCACTTCTTAGGTACAGTACATAACAAAAAAAAAATACAAGTAAATAATAAAAAACATTTAACTGAGCTAATTAATTGTTCAAGACAATAGATGTCTCTTCATAATTTTTCTTACTTTTTTAGGTTTGATATCTATGTCTTGCAACACTTTACCTGGTATACTATTTAAGATTTCAGGTAGCATGTAGTTCCAAGTGCGCTTTCCATAAATATTGTTGCATTTGGGCAGAACATAAGGAGGTAGATAAGAAAGGTTACGAAAATGTTGCGGCCGCGTTCTCTTTTGAAGACAGTTGACATTATTATATTCTTCACACACAACAGCTAGTTTAATCTTATTGAATACATCAATTACTCTGCAATATTTAAATAATCCTTTCTCATCTTCTCTGAAACGGTTTCTTATGTTGATAGGTACAATGTTTTTTAAGATACTTCGTTGAAGTTTATAAATTTTTTCAATATAGGTTTTATAAGTACGGCCGTAACTACTTAGTCCATAACTAATAATAGAATCCGCCATAGACATATACAGTAATCTCACTGTAGGGAAGGGTAATTTATATTTCAATATTACTAATTTAGCTAGAATAGCTCGTAGTTTTTTACTTATACGTTCTATATGCGGTCCCCATGTAAAATTTTTGTCAATGATTAGTCCTAAGTATGTATGTTTGTCGACTGATTCAAGTGACTCACATTTACAATCAGATTTATTGTTATTCATATGCATACATAGGTGATCGTGGGCAACGATGCGTGGTATAAAGGGTGATTTTAAGTATGGCGAATGAATGTACAACAATTTGGTTTTTTGTGCATTTATAACCAGTCCAACATCGTGTGCCCATTTACATAGCTGATCATAGTTGTATTGCAGAGTATTTTGCGCGACGTTGATATCTTCGTGCGCTGTCAAAATACATGTGTCGTCAGCAAACTGGTACACAGACTGTTATAGTTATTAGTTTTAATTTTAGTAGGATCCAGCAGAATACCAGCGCTGTGGCTTCGGCTGTGGCATTAAGCTGAGCTGGAATCCTTTTTCATAACTACAGACATATGGCTATTTCGTTTTTAATTTGTTTTGTTTTCTGTGGTGTCTGAAATAAAGCTCTTTTCTTTCTTTCTATTTAATGAAAATATAATTTATGGATTTTAAGACAGCACCAACCTATGACAGAGGTAGCAGCTACGGTCCTTGTGTCTGGGACAGCCGCTCCCCCCTCCAAATTCGTACACGTACTGGTTGCTCTTGGACGAATGCTCCGCGAAGTTAATGTATGTTATAATATAAGACAGCACCAACCTATGACAGAGGTAGCAGCTGCGGTCCTTGTGTCTGGGACAGCCGCTCCTCCCTCCAAATCCGTACACGTACTGGTTGCTCTTGGACGAGTGCTCCGCCAAGTAGATATATGTTATAATATAAGGCAGCACCAACCTATGACAGAGGTAGCAGCTGCGGTCCTTGTGTCTGGGACAGCCGGTCCTCCCTCCAAATTCGTACACGTACTGGTTGCTCTTGGACGAGTGCTCCGCGAAGTACATATATGATATAATATAAGGCAGCACCAACCTATGACAGAGGTAGCAGCTGCGGTCCTTGTGTCTGGGACAGCCGCTCCTCCCTCCAAATTCGTACACGTACTGATTGCTCTTGGACGAGTGCTCCGCGAAGTACATGTATGATATAATATAAGGCAGCACCAACCTATGACAGAGGTAGCAGCTGCGGTCCTTGTGTCTGGGACAGCCGCTCCTCCCTCCAAATTCGTACACGTACTGGTTGCTCTTGGACGAGTGCTCCGCGAAGTACATGTATGATATAATATAAGGCAGCACCAACCTATGACAGAGGTAGCAGCTGCGGTCCTTGTGTCTGGGACAGCCGCTCCCCCCTCCAAATCCGTACACGTACTGGTTGCTTTTGGACGAGTGCTCCGCGAAGTAGATGCCGGCGCCGAACATGCCACCTGCAACAATACAATAGTCTTTTATCTACTCCCATACTGCAATAAGGCAATTGCAACATCCAAAGCAGTTTTATAAGTACTTAGATTGTTTATCAGATGTTATAATATTAAATTATAGCACCGCGATTCTGCGCTGCAATTGGACCAATTTATTATAAAATCGCTAGACCCAATCAATAACAGAAACGAGAAATAAGTCCAGATCTCATTTCTTAAGCCACGCCCCCTTTATTCTGATTGGCCTTCAAGCCGCATTACCGACACGACGTACCCGAGGTTAATGATCGTATGTTCTTATTCTTTAATCTTATTATTTATTGTTCACAGAAAACAAACATTTACAAACATACTATAAACAAGTTGACATGTACAAAGGCAAACTTATTTCTATTAAGAGATTTCTTCCAGTCTACCTCTGTGGATAATAGAATATAATTTATATAAAAGTAGACATACCTACGTGTACATAGATAAAAGAACATATAATAATAATAATGTATTTAAATATTATATTATATAATATTATAAATATAATATTGGTACCAATAATGTAAAATTAACCTATTGTATAATATATATATATATATATATATATATATCGGCGCAACAGCAACGGTTCATCGTTTATAAAAGGAGATTATTAATTAAATAACTCTGTTTAATAATGTGATTAGATTAAAACTAGTTCATAAGCCATTAATTAATTAAACTATGATTATTACAATGTAAAATTGACGTAAATTCACATACATTCAATACTTGACTTAAAATTGTAAACACGTGCTCGCACACTATAAATACGGCCGCACAGCCCACGCTCAGACAGACTTGCTCGAGCCGTCGGACAGTGCAGACCTCTCTAATAAGTTGTTGTGCTGTCTGTTGAATAAAACGGAGCTCTGGTAATACTTTCAACGTTTTATTTGAAAATTGAAGATGAGTGATCACCAAGAAAGTATTCGTGACGTCAGTAGTGCTGACGTCACACTTTTTAAAAATACAACCGAGGCTCTTTCTACGTCATATACTATAGAAATAAATACTTATGAATATTAATGAATTATGAAAGATACTCATGACAGTGACAAAAGGTATGTTCTTATTTTTGGTGAAATTTTTAGTTGAAAATATTATAAATAAAGACGATATTTTTGATGGTCGTAGATGATTATTGTGTGCAACTGAACATAATTAGACATTGGGACACTCGAGCAAAACTATTACGAAATGAAAGAAGTGTCCCAATGTATAGCTGCACAAAATACTATTGTAGACAAAAAAAAAACAGATATGAAGAAACAATTTTATAATAGTTAGGGTACAATCGGCGGTCTTATCACTAAAAAGCGATATCTTTCAGATGGAAGAACTCTAAAAATGAGAAAATTAGTTCATATCCTGGCGCGGTCACTAATCAGTACCAACAACCTTGCAACGCCTAAATACACACTCGAAGTCCTCAAGGTCAACTCATGTCATGGCCCCGTCGGTGTACAATAAACTACCAGCTGAAGTGCAAGCCGCAACTACTATCAGCCCCTATATTACGTATATTTGGTTGCCAACTGGACTGGGTGTCTATCATCAAAACCATAGATAAAAACGGAACTTTCAAAATTGCCTTTAGTGGGAACTATTTACGAACTGTGTCGTCACTTCAAGTGCGAATATATCCTTAGACAATCGGAATTCAATAGTATATGTATGTTTTTGATGATAGGCACCCAGTCTAGTTGGCAACTAAAGTTACATAATAGGCCCTCAGTTCGTTAAAGTCTAGGCTGAAATGCTGGCTTCTCGAAATTACCTTGTATAATTGTGAATGAGTTATTGAAAAATTAATGTGTTTTTAAAAATTATGATTATTTGACATTTTATATCTGTTATTATTCTTTGACATTAATTATTCTATATTTGACGTAGGATAATTATAATCCATACATCCATCAGCCTAGTTCGTCCACTGTTGGACATAAACCCTTCCAGGACTTAGCCACTCCCGGCGGTCATCCTGGAAGAATTGCCCATACTCACACACGCTGGGCAGGCGGGTTGGTGAGCGCGGTGCCGGAACCATCGCACCAGTGACGCCGCTGCCCGTCACCAGTCTGTTCCATATAAGGCCCGGTTATTAGGGATGGATATACCGCCATCCATCGGTCCCAGGCATGGTGGACCTCCTGGTCTTTTGCCTGTGAGCTGTCCTCTTACTCTACCCCGAATTTCTTCGAGGGGGTCTCCAAGTAAGATGGTGATACCTCCACAGTCGAGCCCACGTGGGATAATTATAATAATTTTTATATTTTTATCACTAATAAAGTTAATTTTAAAGAATTAATTTATAATTGGTTTTGTATTATTTTTTTAAGACTACTTCTGTAGCTGTATGCAATCATTGTTAAACAATTTAACAATTAATCTTATTTATGAATAAAAATGTCTAATGTCTTATATCGACATAGCCTACCAAATCAGTAAGTTGAAGTGGCAGTGGACTAGCCATATTTGTCGCCGACGTGATAACCGTTGGGGCCGTAAGGCATTGAAATGGAGACCACGTACAGCAAAGCGTAGCGTAGACCACCCTCGTGCCCGCTGGACTGACGATCTGAAGGACGTTGCGGGTGGCGGCTGGATGAGGATGACTGAGGACCGCCAAGAGTGGCGTAATATTGGGGAGGACTATGTCCAGCAGTGGACGAATATGGGCTGATGGGTGGATGGATGGATGGATGTCTTATGTACGTACCGATGTAAGCGTGTCTCTCATCGAAGCCTTTCTGTACGATCGCGTTGATGAACGGCGACCCGTGGAATAACATGCGTTCATTAGCTCCGTTCGCTTCGGCGCCCACCTGCCATTCACAACAAAACATTATGGGCACGGATATAACACTATCTCACATGCAAATTCCCCTCTCCGCCGTATGATCAGTGGTGTGAACTCAGTCCTCAGACATTCTATAGACTCTGACATTTTCAATGATTCATGGAACCAAATTTTGAAGGTTTGCTTTGAATATTGCGGACGTAATAATATTGTAAATATCTCTAGTTGTGTTTAACAACATATTGATTTGTATTATTGTGTTGTTTATTAAATGGATGGATGGCAGAAAATATTGTCAGTGTTTGTGTTTTTGTGAGAGGGACTGTTTCTGCCTTTATGTGTTATTATTATTTATTTTAGTTGATTGTACCGTTTTGTGTTTGTGTTACTATCTTTAATTATTGTAATTGGTTTGTCCGTTTTAATTAAAGTAAACAAATAAATAAATTAATTAATTAATTACTGTAACAGGTTCAACCGCTGTAATTAATTAGTTAAATGAATAAATAAATAATAAACTAGACTTATTATTTTAAATGTCACTATTTTGGAGCTAACTCCGTAAAATGGCGGCGTACTTAGTCAAAAGTTGAAATGGTGGCAATTCACTGATTGGCCGAATAGAAATCTATTTGGCGGTTAAGAGCGGTTTCGCAGCCGGATTGTGAAAAACCCGCCTTTTTCTCATTAATCGAAACAGAATACTTAAATTCAAAATTAACTCCGGCTGCGAATCGCCCTTAAAAAAGTTTTGAAAAGTTTATGACCACGTCATTTGTTTGTGCCCATAAAGGTAACAATTACCAGGTTTAAGGCGCTACGGAAAAAAAATCGACACTTTAAGAACTTGTATGTCTACTTCAGTAAATAATGTTTTATTTTGATAAAATAGTATATTATTTTGGGAAGCTTTTTCTAGGGATCTGTTAAAACAGAAACGCGATTAGAGAAATTCGGCTCGATAGAAATATTTATTGAAATGAGGCCATTTTCAACACCATTTCTCCTGGTTTGACAATATAGAATGACATATGGACTGCAATTATATTTTATTAGATGGGTTTTAACAGTATCTAGGACCTGGTTAAACGAAATTTTGATAGCAACTTAAGTACATTTTATATTAATAAAAAACAGACTTTTTGCTACTTTCCCACGAATCCGTCCCTCTCGCACCGAGGGCTTTTTCGCATATGGAGTAACAGGGACGCTAAAACTTTTACATATCGCCTTAAATAGCCAAACATTGACAATCAGTTTTCATGGAACAGTTCTACGTATATCCGTTTGGATACACTGTTATCCTTTCACCTGATGTGCTCGCAAAATGTAATTTGATATACCCCACTTGAGACGGCGCACGCACGAGTCAAGTGGGGTAATTTATTGGTTTTTATGGCTTTTTTAGTTAATTTCTTATTCATATTATAAGTAAAACAAGTGATACGGAAGAGCGGGGTCTCCTATCACAGGTATACCTTTACTTAAAAGGAGACCCCAACCACTGTAAAATTAGATATGTTTAAGTTACCGTAATAAACGATTTTCTATTTTCTACTTCTAAATTACTTCCAAAATCTCCAGTATGAATTTATCAGTACGTAAGTCCCGTTGTAAGTATAGGTAGCGATAAATGAGTGTGAACAGTACAGCTAGACTCACCTCGCGTCGCCGATGTTGGTACCGCTCCCACAGACGACCGTTAACTATTTTTTGTATCTGTGGACAGATCACACACATTATTGTAATCTTAGATTTAAATTCACATTATATACACCATTTTAGCGTAAAATGTAAACTTGTAAAATGTTCTTATAAAATGGTCAAAAAAGTTGACCGTTGTGGCAACTACGAAACCCTACACTGCGCGTGACCCGACACGCACTTGCCCGGTTTTTTGTATGTTGCTATCGCATAGTTTCCATCGGTTTCCGTAAATCAGAATTCCAAAAATTTTCAATTGAAAAATTTTGAAATTCTTGTTTACAGAATCCAATGGAAACTTTGCAAAGGTAATGAGTTTTTTTTTTAATAACTATTGAGTGAAATTTGAATTTAAGTGTTGTTTCGAAAAAAGGCGGGTATTTCACAATCCGGCTGCGAAACCGCTCTTAAATAAATGTAGTATTTTTTCCTCCCATATATTCAAAAAACGATGATTGGTTCTTCAATAAGTGCGAACAAAGTAGGTCTTTTCTGCAAGAGACTTTCATAGGGCAATAATGAGTTTTGAATTTGGAACATGAATGTTGTTCCTTTTAGTGTTTCGTGACCTAAGAGTTCGAACGAAAATATTGTATAAAAAGTTACTGGCCAGCGCAGCGCTTATCTGGGCAGCGCGGCCAGCTGTATTAAAAAAAAAACGAAGATAAACGCGCGAACTACGTGCTTGATACGAATATCATTCATGGCATAATTTTAATTTTAATATAATTAAATGGTTTCGTCAGATACTGAAAGTGTTACATTAACACCCGAAAATACAAGACGAGACGCATTTAATGTGATAGATAACCTATTACCATGTAAATCCCGAGAAAAATATTTGAAAGCGTATGATAAATTTCCTCATATGGAAAAATGCAAACGGAGCGAAGACTTTTTCGGAATCGGTTTTCTTGGCCTATTTCCAAAAAATTGCCTATTTCAAAGAAATAATTCTTTTCCGAATATCATTGTGTTAATAAATAAGTTTTAGATTTGTATCTAATAGCGCCTTTTATTTCTTTTCCTCATAGATGGGATGAAAAGTAGAGTGTCTCACACGGCCGCAAAATTATTTTTTCTCGGGCGACGTATTTTGAATCCCTTGCTGCGCTCAGGATTCTAATTTAGAATCCTTCGCTCTGTTCTGGATTCAAAATAACGCCCTCGACGTAAAAATATTATTTTGCTCCCTTGAGATACAATCTACTATTTGTCCCTAGTAGTAAGACGTTAGTGATTGGAAAAAAGGTTTCCTAAGGGTGCGAAGTGGCCGACTGTTTGATGTAGGAAGTAGGACAAACCTTCATCAGAAGGCTTCCCTGACGCGAGCGCTACAACTGCTCAACAGGATCCACGATCACACAGACATATTTCTCTGCTCTCTGAGTGAATTCACAAGAACAGCGTTGTATATTATTTGTTATGTATACATTTTTATTGTTGATTGTATTATGGGTTTGTAGTTTAGGGTGAAAATTGTAAATATGTACTACGTCTATTGTTCTTATGCCATAGTAATTTTGTTTCCTTTTTGTTTGATGTTATATTGTATATGTTAGCTGCACTATCGCATTGGCCTAGCTGTTAAGATAGTGTAATGTAGTTAATAAATAAATAACTAAATAAAATAAAAAAATGTATGCGTGCAACGAAAACTTACAAATGCCAGGGAACTGATGCTACGTGTAAAACATTATCGGTGTTACTACAAAACGGTGTTTAACTTTAGACAGTGTTTAAATCTGTTGTTGTCGCCTATTGTTTCGTATTGTAAAAAAGTGACAGCAACAGATTTAAACACTGTCTAAAGTTAAACATCGTTTAAACGCCCTTTTGTAGTAACACAGTATATCTCACCCTGACGACGGTGTAGTGTGTGAAGTTGCCGCCGTTGACGGCGTCCCGGTGCGCGCGCACCGACGCCTGCATCTCCCTCTCTATGATCGCGTACTCGCTCTCACACTCGCCCGCGACCACGTCCAGTAGAGTCGTGCCGCCGTACCAGTCTGCGGATAGAGGTATTGTATAGAGGATTGTATTGTCCTCGCACGTTTCATGGAGCGTGCACCTTATAGCGAAATGAAATAGCATGACACTTGGCCACGCCCACAACTGAGTTGCTCGCGTCACGATGTCTGTTCTTAAAGGTCGATTCTCCCGATTTGTAACAAAATATGAAGTAATAATCATCTATTGTAAATATGATTTTCATAATGTTTTATAAATGTCTAATTTTTGTTTAATGAGCATGTTAAAATGGCATGTGTTTAATATTTGTATGCTTTACTTTAAGTCAATTAAGTTATGTAATATTTCAGTACGATCAATATTTAATATATTCCCAGTTTCGCTCATAAAATTACATCATCCGCAGACCAGACCCCTTCCCCTAATTTCTCGTGTCGTAATATATGGACGGCCCCAAAGTTGTATTTTGGCCGTTGTACTTATTTCTTAATATTTTTTTTACAAATCCAGAGAAACGACCCTTAATTGTCCACAGTTACATGTTCTAGTACAGTCAAGACCACATCAAGCTATACACTTGCAGTACTACATTAGCCCCTATAATGAAGGATATAAAATAAGTACTGTAATATGCACACAGTCTATTCAGGATCTCGTAGGGATTTTGCTGAATTATACCACTTTGTTTTTACTTTAACTTCTTGTATTATTTCATTTTTTATATTATCCACCCTAATTATCACGTGTACATTAAGGGAGGGGAGTTCAAAACCTCGTAGTGCACTCGCTTATCGTGCTGGAGGTATTTTACTTCGTCGAGACTCTGGAAGGAATATTTATAGATGGAGGACCACCTTCACACCGATAAGACTCTCTAAGGAATCTTGCTCGTGTTTTGTCTGAAAGATCTTTTATACTGGATCTGTATTCATTTTTGGAAAACACGAGATAGATCAGTCAATGCGATGTTTGTCGATCCATAAAAGTTATCGATTGCCAACTAAACACGAACAAATAGTCCTTTAACCTACATATAAAACATAGCCTTACCTAAAACTAACATATTTCCTAGCTATATGTTACAGTACAAAGTTTAATGTGTATAGCTTCTTAACCCTTAACTACCTGACGTCGGTCTCTGAGACTCCAGCGGCTTTTGTTTTCCAATATCTTCGGCCAACGTAAGCCATAGGAATATGTGCGTCTATGTACCTTTTTGTCAATGCCTTGCAATAATTTGCAAGCACTTATCAGGTGTATACTTGCGCGAATCCGTTGTAGGTGATTAAAAAAAAATTGCAAGTCGGCATTTTCTCTATGTAAATCTCATGGGTATTTTGCAATTTAGAAGTGATTTTGTTTTGTGTTTATTGTTACTTAATTATTTAAGTAACATTGTATTTTATTGTTTTTAATTAAACCATATGTATCTTGAAATATGTACATTTCAAGGCGTTCGTGGCGCGAATACCAACAAGCAGGCTGCTAACCTTCATGAAGGAGGACTTCTGGCCGAAGGGCGTGGTATACCGGCGTTTTCGCGGTAGAGTACCATCTATACCACCGGACCGGCACAGTGACGTTGTGCCAAAGTGACACTTTAGTAACTTTAAAAATGTATTAATTCTTTTTATGGGCCTTGTTGTTTGAAATAACGCAATTTATTATTATTATTATAAAAATAATATTTGTTTTAGCTAGTTGTCAAGATTTTTTACTTTTTATGAGCGGTCTCCAGGACCGACGTCAGGTAGTTGTGTAACTGAAAAACACGTCAGGTAGTTAAGGGTTAACAGTACAAGAGCCAGCTGCTCTAAGTCCTACACCGACCTGGTTGCTGGTGCAGCGAGTGTGTGGCCGCTTTGATCAGTCGATGTCTGTGTCCGTAGGCGGCGACGCCGATCGCTCTCAGATCTTCGTGTGACATCTCCGAGAGAATATCGACCGTTATTTGTTCACTTTCTAGGACGGGAGCCAGCTGTTCTAGGCCGATGCTGTGTAGGAAAATGTTAACGATAAATTTATTTACATATTACAGCTATTATTACAGGTAATCCTAATACAATAGAGTAAAAAGTCAACCAACTTAATTTAACATAAACAACCTAAATAACAACTAATACATCAATTTTTCAGTAACAAAAAACCCACATAGCAGCCCTTACGAACTCGCTCAGAGAACAGTGGTTAAGGTCAATTTCTGCGACCAGATTTAGTGTGCGCATGGTGCGTGTCAAAGGTGCTTTTCCGAG
This sequence comes from Ypsolopha sequella, assembly GCA_934047225.1. NCBI lineage: Eukaryota > Metazoa > Arthropoda > Insecta > Lepidoptera > Ypsolophidae > Ypsolopha > Ypsolopha sequella. The sequence goes on from OW204011.1 coordinate 7,648,138, forward strand.
CAAATTGGTCCTCCCGTGGGGCACCGCGAAAAGAAGCGGCATCCTGCGCCTGTGCACATATGTAGTCATCCGGTACACACAATTTCACCCTCTTCAAATATTTGTTTATTTGCAAAACGGCTCACCTCAATAAATATTTTTCATCGGGATACCCGACCAGTTTCAGCAGATTCAGACTGCCTTCTTTTGGGCGAGTAAAGAAATAATAAACTAAATCTATTTCAGAAATTTTGTATAGGTAGTATAAATTGATAGTTGCACATTATACTTGCTATGATATTGATATGACATACAATTGACACAAAACTGTACCTGTAAATATCATTCATAAATAAATTGTAGTTGACTTCATTTAATTCTATTAGTATTTTGTATTATTATAATTGTAGATTAAATTATAATTGCAGATTGTAATTATAATTGCAGATTTTTTGAGCACTATACATACTGTAACATCTTTATATTCAACCAAAAATCATACAAATAAATATTTTTGATTTGATTTGATTCAAATTTGTTTCCGCTTGATTCCTAGTTGGTAATGCACTCTAATAATAATTAGAGTATTCAAAGCGATGGATTTCGCAATAAAAATATATAATCTTAAAAAATACGACTTAAATATTGCGTAAAAGAATCTTTTTTTTCTGGTTGCCTACGCATGACCTGCTTATTTTTAACCGACTTCAAAAAGGAGGCGGTTCTCAATTCGACTGTATGTTTTGTAAAATAAATTCATATTGTCGGCCAGTGAGATCACGATTTTCCCGCCCTCTGGCCTTGCCGCCCAGTGCAAGTACACCCTCTAGCTCCCCCTATACACAAACATAATAATAATAAAATTCTTTACTGCACTAAAAAAAAAAAATGTACAGATGGCGAACATAATGCTATCTAGCATTGTCTTCCAGTTAAACTTTGGTGCTGTGGATCGTTATTGGGTAGTGCCGGGAAAGGTATTGTAGAAACAATACTAAATGCCTTAATGACAGAGGCATTAAAATATTCATATAAACAAACGGAGCATAATATCTACATAATAAATAATAAACAAATGTATAATAAAAAATACATACATACATATATACACATACATTAGTACCTAATCATATATTGTATTAATTAAGCTGATCATAAGTTTTCTGTCCACTATGGAAGAGCGGAGTCTCCTACTACAGGTATTATTTTACTTAAAAGGAGGCTCCAACAACCTGTAAATACCTATGATTGTGTAAAGAAATAAATAATTTTGTATTTGTATTTGTATTTTTGTACATATTATGAAAATATAATACGCAATTAAGGTCCTACGCATCCAACACAATAATCGTATTAAGTAATTTTGAACTCAATGATATTGTCAGAAAGTCTACATTAGAACGCTCGCTTCGTGCGCTGCGAGCACGCATAATCAGTGAATTTGCGAGGTTTTTCTGGAATTTCTGAAAAAGTATTTAGAAATAAATAAAAATGGGTCTATAAGTGTCTTTAGTTATCTGTAAAGAAAATTCAGAAAAAGCTTTAATTCTCTCCGTTGAACACCTTTGCTATAAACACATTTATTCGCAATTTGACGAGCTTACTTTGTGATTTTTTTCTATCGAGTGAAGTTAACTCAATTACGTTTTTAGATCAACTTGTGTTTAGAGTATATCCTCTATTGTAACATATATTTAACTTGTATTTGAATGAGATATTGAACTGACAATATTAATTAAACAAAATGCTCATTTTGGAATGGCAGGGCCTTAAGAGACATACCTAGTTAGGAAGGTGTGCAGCGACTCTGAAGTGGACAACGCGGACGCCGGTCTCCCCGCCGCGTCCTCGAGACTGCCGCGCGACCCGGGGGCCCAGTAGTTACTCGGTAACACCTGCAATTAATTCATAAACACTTTATTGTACAGAACAATAACAAATACAACATACAAAGGCATATTAAAAGAAATATTCTTACAGCTATCCTTTGCTTGGTGAAGAAATAGTTGTTACAAATAGACTAGGAAATAAATATGTAAAATTTATATATACAAGGTGACTTTTTGATCATCGTCCAAATTCATACTGCAGGCTTGATAAGTGATCAGTATCTTGGATCAGTAACAATTTTTGTGAAATTCGTAAAATGAAATTTCGGCTTCCCATATAAATTCAGTTCCAGTCCCGAGTGAATCACTATGGGGAGTCGAAATTTCATTTTACGAATTTCACCAAAATTGTTATAAAATATAATGTTACCATTCGGCTTTTCTTTATAAATATTGATATATATAGTGTTTTTTTTGTAAATTATACACATTAATTAATATGGGCAAGATATATTTCGAATCCTTTTGGACTCGGCATCAGTTGCATTGACAATAGATATGACATAATAAATATATAAAAAAAAAAAAAAGATATTGTCTTTTATATTTATTATGTCATATCTATTGTCAATGCAACTGATGCCGAGTCCAAAAGGATTCGAAATATATCTTGCCCATATTAATTAATGTGTATAATTTACAAAAAAAACAAAATTGTTATTGATGCATGATACTGATCACTTACCAAGCTACCAGTATGAATTTTGGACGATGATCAAAAAGTCACCTTGTATATATAAGTACAGCAATACGTGTACTACCTGTCATGGATTGTATAGAAAGCGTCTCAAATCACGATTTTACAGATTATAGTATATTTCATTACGAGTGCGGAAAGCCTGTCATTGCAAAGAGTTCCGACAAATGTCTACCCGAGCCGAGGCGCAGCCGAAGGTGAGGGTTGACAGTCGGAACAAGTTGCAATGACGGTTCCGCACGTGTACTGAACAACTATTTTTAATACAGTTGCGAAAAAATGAAGCAATTTAATAAAATAATAAAAACACAATAAACTCAACTAACTAACCATTTGTTTCTTTAACTATTTGCTTTTTTCTCTTCTCTCCACGCAATAAATTCGTCGTATGTAGATATGTAGCGACTTTTTGACTTTTCCGATAAAATGTTCTCCGAAGCATTTTGTGCAATTATACTGAGTTCAGGTGGTGTTAATTCAAATAAAATATCGTCGAAATTACTCATTTTGTGCAACAAACAACTAAACTCGCAAAGAAAATTTTTGGAAAATGGCGCCAACCGTAAAAGAATATAAGCAGCAGAGATTTTTTTTGTTTTCTTCACCCATTCTGGGTAGGCAAAGGGAACTATGCCCATACAGCCAAGTCTTCAGTAGAATTTTTTGAAAATGAAATTTAATGAGATGAAATGAAATGAAACCTAACCTAACTCATTGAATCAAATCTTTAAATCTGATATTGAAACAAATCAGTAGCTTCTTTTTAGAAATATTTGCATGAATCATAAAAACTTCTATGATTTTTTTTTTAGTAAAAACTTCGTGGTTCATTTTTTCTTTTTAATAGACATTATTTTGACAGTTGGGAAAGAGAACGCACGAGTTCGGAAAAGGTAAAGAAAAAGCTCGAGTATGTAATAGCCCACATCCCGAACGCTATACGTCCCTGCAATACGCCACTTTTTGAGCAACTGTATTAAAAAATACATTTTATTACAGTAGTACCATTTGAATGATGCGTTTAGGAATCTTCGCCTATCTTCGTATTTCCGCTTTCTATACAATCCATGACAGATTGTTCACTTCCGGTCGCCTATAGACAGCCAAAATGAGACCCATAATTGTTTTCGGTTACGATTTTTTGCACAAGTTCCAAAATGACTTTGTATTTTCTCTTAAGTAAGTTTCCAAATAAAGGTTGTATTTAAGCCTTCTATACAATCCATGACAGAATGTTCACTTCCGGTCGCCTATAGACAACAAAATGACACCCATAATTATTTTCGGTTACGATTTTTCGCACAAGTTCTAAAATGATTTTATATTTCCTCTTAAATAAGTTTCCAGATACCTTACTTTTACAATTTATTATTCGGCTCGTTTTCGAGAATACGAACAGTGCCGAATATTTGTATGCGCAAGCGCATTATTCTAAAATCAAAATCACCTCCAAAGATACAGTAATCTTAGGCCCACTTGCAGCATGTTCTTAACTCGACTTTAACCCGAGTTAAGTAAAAAATAGGGGGTTAAGAAAAAGCTCTGTTGCACCAATCAAAATCTCGGGTTAAACTAAGAGAAAGTCATCAGAATTTAACCCGACTCGACTTCAACCCGAGGGTAAAGGATTTTTTCTCGATCATGCTGCAAGTGGGCCTTAGAATGCACAAACTTAGGCCAATTTGCAGCATGATCGGGAAAAAATCCTTAACCCTGGGGTTAACTAACCCAAGGGAAGAGTTAACTAACCCGATATTTCATTAGTCCTATTGCACCATGATAATATCGAAGCGGGTTAGTAAACCCGAGCTAAGCGATTGTTTGACATTTGACATTTATTTAGAATGTTACCATAAAGTAATTAGTTGCAACCAATGAGGTATAGTATCTATATAATGTCATTGGAAACAACACAATGTAAGTCAAACTGGTAACATTACTTCGCTAACCCGCGTTTAACTCGAGGTGAGAGTCGAGTTAAATTATTTAATTTAATTTAATTTATTTATAAACAAAAATCCACAGCATTACAAAAAAGTTCGACATAAAAAATATTGTTTGCAGATACTGCCAATTACAGATTTAACTATGCTTAGCTAACAATGTATTACTAATAACTAGGAACTGGATAATTTTAAATTTTAAGTACAATAATGACAAAATCGCAAGACTCAGTAAAACAATGAAGAAAAGGTGTGTGTTGAATATGAATAAGCGTGACAGGTTTTTACGTGTTAGGTGGAGATAAGTGAGGGTGTGTGAGGGTGAATGTGTGTGTGTGAGATAAAATGTAAACTAAAAAACATTAAGTACCTACCCGCATGATACAAAAATAAATAAAAGCAAAAGTTTGCTCAACAAAAATGGCCGTAAAGATGGGTTTACATGGAATTCAACAAAATGATGACTTTCTCTTAGTTTAACCCTAGTTTAACCCGAGCCCTTTTTCTTAACCCTCTATTTTTTACTTAACCCGAGTTAAAGTCGAGTGAAGAACATGCTGCAAGTGGGCCTTAATAACTTAATAGAAAACTGACTTAAAGTAGGCGAACCCGCTCAGCTTTCATATAAATGCTATAGGTGTTCGTGAAGTCCTGATGGCTTTGATCACAATGAAACTCTGCACACATATTTATATATGTTTCCCTTCCCCCCACACCGCACTCCGACCCATCCCTCATCAAGAGGTGCAAGATGGCGAGATATTCAAAACGCGCCGAATTTGTGAAATGGTTTCAGGTAAAAACATTTCAGGTATGAAACCGTTGCTGTTTATTTACATATCGGTGCTTCTTTTCTGTGTATTTTATGAAATACACGGAAAATTGTAATACATTTCTGGTATATGTATTTTGACAATATAATCTAGGGTTTTGAAATTGGAAAACATGTTTGGATAAATTTTCCTCGATAGAAATAATAGTTGAAATGAGGTCTTCAAACACACTTTTTCACATAATTAAATAATAATACTTCTGTCGTCGTTATTGGTTCTCACAAGTTTTTTATAAAAACTACCTTGAGCCTTAACGACACTCAGCATTGTACAGCGCTGGTATTCTGCCGTCATTGATCGTCGCACAAATCATCGTTTACTTACAGGTACAGTGAGCGGTACTTGCTCCCCGCTGGGCATGGTGACGGGTAGCGAGGGGGGCGCAAGCGGCGGCGGGGCGGGGGGCGCGGGCGGCGCGGGGCATCCCGTTGATGACGTCATTGCGTCCGTCAGCAACGAGCGCACGTCTTCAGCTCCAGCCAGTTCCAGCGCTGTCTGGCCTTCCTGGTTTTTTAGGAACGGGTCGGCACCGTGGGCGAGCTGGAAAATACGTTATTCAAATAGTTCGAATTGAAATAGTTTATTTGTAAAATAGGTGCGTTTAACCATAGACTAAGTATTACAACGTATAGACCGACAACTCCCATACAACAAGGCGTAGCAAATTTTTTACGCGCCCTTACGACACTAGGTGTCGCCAAGTGTTGCAAATAAGCATAATTTGTTTAATTGGCTGCCAGTAACTCTCATGGTTACCAAGTAAACATGTGGCTGTAATAATTTTGCTTAGAAAAACTAGATGGCGCTAAGTTGGCAACACTAACAGTGAATATTACAGCGCCATCTATTATCGAAGTGGGAATTATTTTTATGTTACGTGACATCGTTGTGCCACTAGCGTCACCAATCGGTATTTTTTAACATCGTGTTCGTTAGAGGTTTTAGCAACGCCATCTAGATTACGTTAGGATTTTACACCTTTTTTGTGGCTACAAACTGATGTATGGGAACTTAGTCTATGATATAAGACACATTATACAACATAAATTTAACACGGAAAAATACATTATAAAACAATTAAAATAAGACTTACATACATTTAACAAAACCATACCCGAAAAAATTAATAGGAATAAATAACATTATACAGGATGTCCCACAAGTGGCACCGGACCAGCCTAACATGACCCCAGTAAAAGTTGCACGGTTTTCAAGTTATTAGCAAATTAGTGTTTTTAGTGAATTTTTACTTTTTTTAACATTGTAAGTGCCAGCATTCACTTGGGAAGCTCTCGAAGTTGTTTTTTTTTATTTGTATGGAGTCAAAAATAGTAAATTAGGATCTCAAAAGTGCTCAAATAACGCTTCTGAAATCTTAATACACTATTCTTGACTCCATACACATGAAAAAAAAACTTCGGCAGCTTCCCAAGTGAATGCTGGCACTAACAATGTTAAAAAAAGTAAAAATTCACAAAAATCACTAATTTACCAATAACTTGAAAACCGTGCAACTTTTACTGGGGTCATGTTAGGCTGGTTCGGTGCCTCTTAAGCTGGCCTACCTCCAGTGTCACGGTGGCGTGCCACTTATGGGACACCTGTATATGTGTCGCAGCTATATCGTACAACATCGCTGTTTTTTAATGCGGCTACCTCACGTTTAGCTGGATTTGGAAAAAGTACGCCGCATTGTATGAGCCTTCGCGTCGGTCATAGCGTCTTAGTAACGTGGCGCCCACATACAAACGGGCGCAACGGTTTTGTAAAACAGCGTCAAACTAAACATTGGATTGTATTTTTTTTTTAAACTATGGTCGTCCTTATTTTATCTTACACTAGCGACCCGCCCCGGTTTCGCACGGGTGCAATGCTGTTACTAAATATACTACAGAATGTTTTTATATACAACGTTCACAGCTTTTTTTGTCTATCTCGTAGGGTTCAGCCAGCGTTTGCAATGTAAGCGCAAAAAAATGTGTTTATTTACGACATCACATTAGAAACCTCTGAAATTATCAGCGTTTCTCTACTATATTATGCATGTAATATACATATAAACCTTCCCGTTGAAACACTCTATACAGTGTGTAATCATTAAGAGTGACCAGGCGATTATTCCCTAACTATTACAGATATCAAAAAAAATTAAAGTGATATCGAAAGTACGTTACCTAATCAGTAAAATGACATCAATAACTTTTTGAAAATCAAACGAGAAGTATCCAAAATTTTGACATTAAACGTTACGGAATAATCGCCTGGTCACGCTTAACGATTACATCCTGTATATTTAAAAAAAAACGCATCAAAATCCGTTGCGTAGTTTTAAAGATCTAAGCATACATAGGGACAGACAGACAGCGGGAAGCGACTTTGTTTTATACTATGTAGTGATAGTGAAGTGATGTCAACTTAACACGCTCGTCTTCGCTTCGCTCGACGTCGCACCTATTTTTGACTTTTGGTTGAGACTTTTAAAAAAAAGACACTCGTCCAGTCTATTACGAAACTCCGTTCGTTTCGTAAACAAGCATTTGTGTTCCAATGTCTCGCATTATGTTACAGTTGCACAAAATACTATAAAAGCCACAAAATGTAGTTACCAAAAGAGCACAAAGTTGAGTACGGGCTTTGTGCGCTGCTTCATGTAGCGGTGTGAAGCCCCATCTAAACACAAAACATAGATCTATTAACTCGCAAATCAAATAGGAAGCAAACGATGCAATCAAAATTAAAAGGGCTGGAAAGATTTGTTGGAAAGAAAGAAAGAAAGAAAATAAATTTATTGGCGTGTTTACAAAAAAGAAACTTATAGCTAACACAGTAGAAAAAGGTTTAATTAAGTAGGGAGTAATCTATAGATAAAAATAACAACACGACAAAAGGATGTAGCTCAGCTATGTGCCATCCAAAACATGCTTTGGTTGGCGCTGGTTTTCAGCTACCTCCGTTACAATTGCATGATAATGTATTTACGAGTCGTTAACAATTTTATTAACTAAATTGAAAAATCAATAACAATTGGTCCTTCTGAATTTACGATTGTAGATATTATTTATATGTGTATGTTAATTTTTATAATTTAAACTTCCTACAGACAACCCACTAATCCCACTAATATTATAAATGCGAAAGTTCGGATGGATGGATGTTTGTTACTTCTTCACGCCGTAACTACTTAACCGATTGAGCTGAAACTTAGCACACACGTAGTTCTAGACCTGGAATAGGACATAGGCTACTTTTTATCCCATAAATCAGTTCCCATGGTAACAAAAAATAGTGTCGTTCAGAGACGCGGCTCGGCCTTCAGCCTCTCGAAACATACTATACTAGGGGATTAAATCAGTTATCAAAGACCTCCAAAGACACATTTAAAATATTTACAGATTCGATACGACTATACAAAAATAAATCAACGCGGGCGAAGCCGCGGGCAAATGCTAGTTATTTATATTGACATCATTGATCATTATTTATATTCAAAAACACATATTTTATATGGTTAGATACTTTTATTTTCACTTCTCTTTCCTGTCTTCAAGTGCATGTTGATAAAAATATTACTTGTGGTAAACGTTCTCAGCATTTGTACGGTAAAGTTGTGAATGCCACATGCCCAACAAAAGCAAAGTCATCTAAAAAAAAAACCGGCCAAGTGCGAGTCGCACTCGCGCACGAAGGGTTCCGTACTGATCTATAAAAACGGCAAAAAAATCACGCTTGTTGTATGAGAGCCCCCTTAAATATTTTTTTTCTGTTTTTTTGTATTTGTTGTTATAGCGGCAACATAAATACATCATCTGTGAAAATTTCAACTGTCTAACTATCACGGTTAATGAGATACAGCCTGGTGACAGACGGACAGACGGACAGACAGACGGACAGCGGAGTCTTAGTAAAAGGGGCCCATTGGTTACCCTTTGGGTACGGAACCCTAAAAAGGATTCGCTTATAGTAGCGCTTCAGCCACCTCCAGAGTGTTGTACCCGGCTGAAAGAGTATTTATACTACACCTGCTCGGAAAGTACTTTCTTTCTTTGTTGAAAACGATGCAGAAAATACGTCATTACTGTCATACAAATATGCGGGCGGAAAAAGTGTATGAAAATTCATTGTTAACGTGCTTGAGCGGGCAGAAAAAGTATGTGCAAATCCATTGTCAACGTGCTATTTTTTTTTTTTAAATAACATAAAGAATGAGCAGGTAGCCAAGTGGCCAGTATTATTTTGCGAACTCGCACATAAAATTCGAAAAATGATACTGGCCACTTGCTTTTCCTGCACATAATAAAAAAATAAGAAGGAAATAAAAAGTGACAATCGCACGCGAGTCAGTCGGTTTCTTTTATTGTATCTTGATTAAAAGTAAAATTATACTATTTCCTCGCAGGTGTAGTATAAAGCACTATGTATCACTCGGGAGAAAGTGCGATTCCCAACTCGTGTGTATTGAGGCCCTTGGCTTCGCCTCGGGCCTCAAACTACACCCTCGTTGGTAATCTTCCCCTTTCTTCCCTCGGTGAACAATGTACTATTGTTTGTATGTTGGAGTCACCTGTCAGCCGCGTTAGGCTCAGTCCCTGCCCTCAGCAACAAAGCAGCCAGCTCCAAGTGTCCGTACGACGCCGCGTTGTGCAGCGGCACGAGCCCGCCCTTGTCTCTGGCGGAGACCGCGGCGCCCGCTTCCAGTAGCGCTTCAGCCACCTCCAGGTTGTTGTACCCAGCTGGAAGAAACACGGTTTGTTTGAAATCAAAAATCAAAATCAAAAAGTTTATTCAACTTTAACAGTAGTTTTAAACTTAGAACTAGTGCTAGGAGTCACCTTTTAAGCAAAACATTGCCTGGTCAGGTGACCCCACTCCTTCATAGCTTCACTTCAGACACTTAAATTTTATTAACTAAGTAGTTAGAAACAATAATATTTACTTCAACATTAGTAAGTTTACATTTAGTTACTATTTTGAATTAACATTAACCAATTGAGATGATGACAATATCAGTTGTGAATGAAACAATCATCTGTTTCGAAAAGTAGTTGTCAATCATGCCTATTACTTATTAAATTAAAAGCTTAATAAAAGTAGGTATTTTTTATATTATTTTTAACAAAACAGATGGCAGTATGGCTTAGTTCTTTAGCCTTTCTTTTTTAAGACATAGGTTATATTTTGTTATTGTTACAATAAAGTAGGTTTTAACAATTTTACAATTATAAAATTTTTGATACAATTTTATAATTTACAATTTAGATTGGTAAGTTTTATGAAAATGATTATAATTTTAAATATGTTAAGTTCTGCCGTTTCTAACACATGATATCGGCGTATTAGTAGGTAAGTAGGTATAATGTAAATGTTGGTTAATACCATCACTTAATTAATTAATTTAATTTATTTTGTTTTATCATAGTGTTATGTCTGCGTAGTAGGTAAGTTCGGTAGGTAGGTATATACAGTTAGGTACATACAGGGTTCGAAATTATCAATATAATTACGCTGCGTGATTAGTATCCGATAATTATCCGACATTCATAAATCATAATCATAATTATCTGATTATATATTTATTATCGGATGATTATCACCAGTGTAAGAAATTACTTTGTTATATTGTTTTATAACAAATGCATTATAGTTTGGACAATTCTAACAAAAACAAACAATAATTTAAAAAAAAATTGCACCGAGCCCATAGCCGAGATTGTCTTACCGGCAAGGTGTAAAGGCGTGGAATTTCTCCCGTGGGCGTCTCGACAGTTGACGTTTTGAGGTGTTATAAGTTTCCTGAAACAAATTTACGAAAAATGTACAAGAAATTTGGAACAAATTCAAAACCTCTGTAATCTGTGACCATTTTTCGAGGGGGATTGAATACCTGTCAAACGTATATGGTTTTACGATTGGCCACCTGATATAAATAAATAAATAAAATAAAATAAAAATATTTTATTTCGGACAATTGAATCTATAGAATATTAGTAGACTTAATTATATATGTTATTTTATGATTATTATTATTTATTTATTTAAAAAGTATAACATAACAGTTTAAAAACTAATGCGTTATAAAATATTAAAGCCGATTCTGAAGGCTTTAATTTTAGTTTTAGTTTTAGTACTGTCAAAACTTGAAATTTTCCAAAGTAATTTAGTTTCTCTGCTTAATAATTTGAAGGACTATTTTGCAATGAAGAAAATTTAGTTTTGACAGCACTAAAACTAAAATTAAAGCCTTCAGAATCGGCTACAGTATATCATTAAAATAAGTAAATCTACTAACAATACTTGACTGCTAGCTACAGAGAACAAAATAATTACAAAACAAATTACAAAATAAATTAAAACGACAAAACAATATTAATTTTATCACGCTCGCAAAACGCCAAGCATTCATCATTATCATTATATCATCATTTTATATGATATAATGATAATTATATAAAGCGTCGATGAAATCTAGGATGAAACATGATCGCCCAGAGAGTACTTGTGTACTTTTTTAAATTGTGATTGCCTTGGAAATAATTACTACGAAGTATTCTGAATCAATGAAAATTGCTCATACATTTGAAACTATAAGCACTTCAGCGCAAAATTTGGAACAATTCTTCATTAAGCCTGTGCCAGTATCACCAGCCCACACTAGCTGTAGCGACGTGAGACACTCACCTAGCTCTAGCGACGTCGCCTCGTTTAGCGGCGTCGAGCAGCGCGGCGTCACCTCGCAGCGCGTCAGCCGTGTCAGTATCGCCAGCCCGCACTAGTTGTAGCGACGTGAGACACTCACCTAGCTCTAGCGACGTCGCCTCGTTTAGCGGCGTCGAGCAGCGCGGCGTCACCTCGCAGCGCGTCAGCCGTGTCAGTATCGCCAGCCCGCACTAGTTGTAGCGACGTGAGACACTCACCTAGCTCTAGCGACGTCGCCTCGTTTAGCGGCGTCGAGCAGCGCGGCGTCACCTCGCAGCGCGTCAGCCGTGTCAGTATCGCCAGCCCGCACTAGTTGTAGCGACGTGAGACACTCACCTAGCTCTAGCGACGTCGCCTCGTTTAGCGGCGTCGAGCAGCGCGGCGTCACCTCGCAGCGCGTCAGCCGTGTCAGTATCGCCAGCCCGCACTAGTTGTAGCGACGTGAGACACTCACCTAGCTCTAGCGACGTCGCCTCGTTTAGCGGCGTCGAGCAGCGCGGCGTCACCTCGCAGCGCGTCAGCCGTGTCAGTATCGCCAGCCCGCACTAGTTGTAGCGACGTGAGACACTCACCTAGCTCTAGCGACGTCGCCTCGTTTAGCGGCGTCGAGCAGCGCGGCGTCACCTCGCAGCGCGTCAGCCGTGTCAGTATCGCCAGCCCGCACTAGTTGTAGCGACGTGAGACACTCACCTAGCTCTAGCGACGTCGCCTCGTTTAGCGGCGTCGAGCAGCGCGGCATCACCTCGCAGCGCGTCAGCCGTGTCAGTATCACCAGCCCGTACTAGCTGTAGAGGCGTCAACCCGTCTCGGTTGCGCCGCGTCGGGTCCGCTCCGTGCTGGGGACGAGAATTTATTAGTGTCTGCAGTTTTATACAAAATATTCTAGTAGAAGCCACAAAAAAAAATAACATGAAAAGATCCAGTGCCCGTTTGACAACGACGGTGAACGCCGCGTCGTCGTCCTAAGAACGACACTCGCCTTGATAATGCCGAAATTGTATCGGTGGAACGGTTGGCATATAGTCAACAACAATCACACGTGAGTGCTCAAGCCGTATGTAATAATAATTGTGTATGTCAGCTCTCGCGAGTTTTAATAATATAACATGAAAAGAATTACAACGTTTTACAGAGGTTTAAGGGTATTTTGCAGAAAAAAGCCAGAGATTGCAATCTCTTTTTCTCTTATACTGTCCAACAGCGCCATCTGTTGTTTAATTAACAAGAAGGTTATAATGCGCACGACGCTCTCAAGTAACAATATTTTACGTTAAGGTAGCGTACAGAGGGGCTCCTCTCAACGTTATATTTGTACTAAATATAATGCAAAAATGACAACTGACGTTCGGAGTGTCATTAAAACAATTAGCGTTACAACCCCAATATTAAGAGGATGGCATACCCTAGCAACTTTTTTTATTACCCGTCTAGCACAATAAGTCTAATGGCAAAGACCTTATTTGCTTTTCATAGAGGCGATTATATGTTGGCTCTTTGGCCTCTTGTTCTTGGACGCGTAATACTAGTGGTCACGCAGCGAAACAACCAATTGGTGTGTTTTTAGCTAATACTGAAATATTTTGTAGGAAAAAATTTTGGACTTCGGTAACATCCCTTCATATTTCTATTGCCTATTTTTTTTAAAAAATCAAGTTGATCTCTTAACCGCATTTTTGAAACGAACGTTTGAAAAACAAAAAAAAAATGTGTAGAAAACATTTTTTTTTGACAAAAGTATAACGGTGTTACTGCAAAACAGTGTTTAACTTTAGACAGTGTTTAAATCTGTCGTTGTCACCTTTTTTTTCATATTGTAAAAGAGAGACAGCAACAGATTTAAACACTGTCTAAAGTTTTGTGGTAGGACCGTGTATCTTAGAACATTGTTTATAGGTGGAATCCCTAGATAAAAAATCGATAAATCAAATATATTTTCTTCAATATGAGTAGAGACCTCGTTTCTTCAAATGAACCCTTGAAAACCTGGTGTTGTTGATGTTCTAGCGTCAGGTGCCCCGTTGAAAGCCTAGGGTACTTTAATTAACGCGATTCAGCGTGTGTGAGTATGGGCATTTCTTCCAGAAGGACCACCTAGAGTGGCCAATTCTTGGAGAGGCCTATGTCGAGCAGTGGATTAAACAGGCTGATGGATGGATGATTGAGAAATTAAGCCACGCCCACATTTCTCGTCCTCCAAAGGGTTTCCTAGCGGCAATACCGTTTAACGAGTGTTACAAACTCATTTTTCTTGAAATTGTTAGTTGAAAATATTATAATCACGCGAAGACGATATACAAGGTGTAACAGAAAGGTGCAACCATATTTGAAGAGCTTATTCAGTCAATGGTATAGAAAAACTTTTGCTATGGAGCCAAACCTGAAATCTCAAAAAATAAATCTGCCCTTCCATACAATTCGGCCGAGCGAAATTGCATTTTTCTATGAAACAGTAATTTATTTTTCAATGCATGTGCCCGTAAAGGCCCACTTTTTATGCATCAAAACCGAACAGAAAGTCGATTATTTTGCCCTAGGGCTTTATTATTATTATTTTTTTTAATTTGTTTGCAATGGTTGGCTAACCTGCAGCTTTTCCTGTGTACCATAGATGTTATACTTTTTTTTCCACTGTTTAACGGCTCTGGATACAATCCTTTTGAGCCAATCATAATTTAAAGTTCACAAGATTATATTTGTTTTACACTGTCACACTGTGCATTGAAAAACGTAGTATGATACACGGGCGTAAAAGCAATAAATTACTCGGTTACGTGTAAAACACTCGCTACGCTCGTGTTTTAAATCGTCCTCGTGATTTATTGCTTTTGGCCCTTGTAGCATAAACTACTATTTTCGAGATACATGTTTTGCTCCATAGTAAAAGTTGTTCTATACCAATGACTGAATAAGCTCTTCAAATATGGTTACACCTTTCTGTTACACCTTGTATGCGTTGTCTTTTTTTCTTACTTCTCTACTAATTATTATTATCGTATCAAACTTTCAATTAATTAAAACTCCTTGGTACTCGGTTCCACAAATATAATTATGTTTAATTACCTTTTAAGTTGCTACCGGTTTCGTCGTTTTACGACATCATCAGGCACTGTATTTGAGGTGTTAATAATACATTTTGTAAAACCACGAATTTTATATGTTTACATAAACAGGATTTGTGTTAAACACATACAATTCGTGGTTTTACAAAATGTATTATTAACACCTTACACAGTGCCTGATGATGTCGTAAAACGACGAAACCGGTAGCAAACCTTTAAAAGGTAATTAAACATAATTATATTTGTGGAACCGAGTACCAAGGAGTTTTATTTAATCGCAAGATGTCGTTCCATCAAGAATTAACAACATTCACCGTCAACTATGTATCAAACTTTACCTAAATTAACTATTATTAATTAATATTATTAATTAATATTATAAATTAATTTCCAAACCTCCACGAGAGATCTCTGCTAAAGAGGCCTGTTCACACAGTCACTTACCTTCAGTAGCAACTTGACGATATCCGCCTTCCCTTTGGCCGCGGCCTCGTGCAATGGCGTGAACCGCCACAGGTCGTGCGCATTCACTCCCGCGCCGGCTTGCACCAACAGTTCCGTCACCTCGAAGTGTCCGTACGAGCACGCGTTGTGGAGGGGGACGAGACCGCTGCGGGGAGAGGGGGGCGTTACTATATAGTTCAGTGTTTATACGATAAGCTCTGACAGATGACAATTATAAAAACAATTGAGATGGGAAGTGAATAATCGATCGCAAATTTACAATAAACTAAGTAATTATATTAAGGACACTGCAAACTTAAAATTATTCCAAAAAACCTGAAACCGTATTTGGTGGAAAGACCTTTTTATACTATAAATGAATTCTATAATGATCGATGAAGATCTTATCATTTCCTAATTTTTAATCTAAATTGAGTTTTCTGACAACTAAATTGTTACAATTTTGAATATACTTTTTTTTTTAAGTAGTACATTTTTAAACTTATATTTTATAAAATTTTAATTTATGTCATCTTAATTCCCATAGCTTAATTTTTAAAAGATTTTATTTTTAATTTTTTTCGGAGAATTTACGTCATTTTAGGACATGGTTTTCATTATTTTGCTATATACGAGTATCTTGACCATTATTTTTTTATGATTTTTTAAAGAAGTGTCCGATGACCTTGTCACTTGAAAATTTGAGACATTATACTGATTGTGATGTGTGATTGCTTATAAAAAAGTGGTCTGTCTCTGTCTGTCTACTCATCTGTCATCTAGCTGTCAAATTAGTCTGAAGCAAATTATTATAAATTTATCTTGATAGCAAAGGACACATTTCTAAACAGCCATTAATCAAGTGACGTCACACAAGGGCAAATGGAAGTTGCAGCTTTTTCGTAAAAATATTCATCATCATGAGGTTTTTTAGACCAAAACTTCGAGAATACGGCTTTTTAAACCTAAATCTCGAAATGGTTTTCGAATTAAGACACCTTAAAATAATTGAATCTATGCCAATTTCTTGTTTGTAAATTGTTTGTAATTCTTCTGATAGCTATGATAATTATTATTCTGATTATTACTAAGTAGGTACCTGACATATTTTGAATTTTATTTAATTATTACCTTTTCCTTATACAAATGTTGACATTTAATATATATATTTTTTTCTGTGTACCTATTCTATAAAATGATTTATGTGCCAGGTGTGGCTTTAATCTGGAAATAAATTTTATGATTATGATGAATTCAACCGATTTTTATGCAGAATCGATTATTATTTTGAACATGAGTGTGTTTCAATTATAAAATGTATAGAGCAGGTTATTTTATTTTTTCTGTAGCCTAAGCATGAAAACATCTCCGTATGGTTGAGTTTGAAACTAAATTTAGCTTGCCATACGTAGCTGTTAGTTCCGCTACTGTCTGCTTGGAGCGGTTTCCTAGATTCCACAAGATTTTGACTTATTTTGAAACTCAACGAAAGGGAGATGTTTTCATGCTTAGGCTACGGGTCAGGCTTTTACAAGCCAAACTTCAACTGAATTCGCGTAGCTTAATTAAAAAAAGTTATTTTTTTTTTATTTTTTTTTAGAGAATTTACGCGCTTTTAGATCATAGTTTTCAATATTATGGTATTTAAATTAGTCATTATTTATTTATGATTTTTTTAAAGAATTTCCGGATGTTACGTCACATGACTCCTTTTAGGCCTGATACTGAATGCGGACTTTTGCCTTGCTTGTAAAAAAAAATCTGTCATCCACAGAGTACTGTGGTACACTATATTGCTACATCTGGCAATAAAAAATCAAACAGCAACAACAACGAAACTATGTTGAGTGTTACCAACGTCTGCAAAAAAAAACCCTAAACTGTACTTTGTCAATCACGTGACGTATATTTGGCTGAAATTTAACGCCCTACCATCTCGGTTATTAAATTTTAAAAGGCAAATAAACTAGTAGTTCGCCCCGAACTATGAACTCGCGATTCGATCTTGACCGATTTGGCTCGAACTTAAAAATACAAATTTCATGACGTTCCGATCAACGATACTCGAGTTATGGTCGGACAAACACACAACAATTCATACATACATGCATACATACATAATTATATTTGGTATATCTCATGTATGATTGTCAATATTAATCCATCACAGAAATTGTTGTCATCAAAAATGATATTTATTTTAATAATGCATTACCTCATAACAAATAAAATTAACCGATCAATCTGGGATTTCGTAACAAGACAGCAACACTTACTGCGTTCAGTTATGTTTATACTGTGACCCAGACATGGACTTCATGTTCTGTTCTGTGACTCTGACAGTAATATTTTTTAACTTGATGGCAAGCGACACATTTCTATACAGCCTTCAGTCAAGTGACGTCACACGAAGGTCAAATGAAAGTTGCAAGCTTTTTCGTAAAAATATTCATCATCATGAGGTTTTTCAGAACAAAAGTTCTAAAATACGGCTTATTAAACCTAAATCTCGAAATGGTTTTCGAATTAACACACCTTAACATATTTTAATCTATGCGAATTGGCCAACCGAATGAATTACGCCAGGGCCACAGCTTCAGGCTTCTGGCGGCGCTTCTTGCTGCGCTTCCAGGCGGTTTGTGGGCTTTGCCCTGCCACGACACCGGTCGGCGCCTTCCACCGCACCGGATGTATAGCGCGCTCGCTCGCTCAAAGCGCTCGACACTAGGTTCGTCCTGTGCGCTCGATCACTGGCGCGGCTCTGAGCTATGGCCATCGCGCTGTATGCACATACATTTGTTTCAACCGCCCGCCTCCCCGCACACCGCCGTCGCGAGAGCGCAAGTCACTCGAAGCCGGACAAGACGCGCGAGCGGCGACCTATGGCCGGCCTCTATACAACTTCATACATTTGTTTTCTCAGCCGGCGCCGTCGCAAGAAGAACCGCTTGGCGCGCCTCTCGAAGCCTGAAGCTGTGGCCGAGGGGTTATGCCGAGGACAGAGAGACAACGACTATATTTTGCTATGACAGTTTTTTGGCGAAATCCTAAAAACCGTAAACTTACCCTTTGTCCTTAGCGTGAACATCAGCGCCTCTTTGTAAAAGTAACTGAGCAAGTGGCAGTCTGTTGTACCTGTAAACGAAAAACTTAATTTGTAAAATAATGGCGGTTCATATGGCGGAATGGCATATTGCTGCATAAATTAAATTTTCAATGCAAGTGCTCGTAAAGGCCCACTTTTTATGCATCAAAACCGAACAGAAAGTCGATTATTTTGCCCTAGGGATTTATAATTATATATTTTTTTAATTTATTTACAATGGTTGGCTAACCTGCAGCCTTTTCTGTGTACCATAAATGTAATACTTTTTTTTCCACTGTTTAACGGCTCTGGATACAGTCCTTTTGAGCCAATCATAATTTAAAGTTCACAAGATTATATTTGTTTTATTTCCTCACACTATGCATTGAAAAACGTAGTTATACACGAGCGTAAGAGCAATAAATTACTCGGTTACGTTTAAAACACTCGCTACGCTCGTGTTTTAAATCGTCCTCGTAATTTATTCCTTTTCGCCCTTGTAGCATAAACTATTATTATGTCCTTTAATTTAGTTTTATTTTTATATGTTATCCATCCATCAGCCTGTATTCGTCCACTGCTGGACATAGGCCTCCCTAATATTACGCCACTCTTGGCGGTCCTCAGTCATCCTCATCCAGCCGCCACCCGCAACGTCCTTCAGATCGTCAGTCCAGGGGGCACGAGGGCGGCCTACGCTGCACTTTGCTGTACGTGTTCTCCATTCCGATGCCTTACGGCCCCAACGGTTATCACGTCGGCGACAGATATGGCCAGTCCACTGCCACTTCAACTTACTGATTCGGCAGGATATTTCGGTCACCTTTGATCTCTGATGGATATCTTCGTTTTGGATTTTATCCATTTATATCCAGGATAGGGCCCGAAATATATCTCACATTAACTTGCGTGTTATTTTATTAAGTATATATATAATATATATCCACTCAACGAATTTGGATGCGGTTTTCTTTACTATCACCGTAGTGACCCTGGTCAACATATAAGCTTTAAGGGGTGTTAATGAAATAACGCCCATGCCGAAAACAAGGCAGAGGTTGAATAAACGCGGACGGAGCCGAGGGCGAAAGGCTAATATTTTGTTTTATCACATTTTTTGTTATTTGTATTTCTTTAATAATGCATGTTCATAAAATTTTTAATATTTAGTTTTAATTAAAAAACCAAACTACCCGCTCTACATATAATATTTAGTTAGAACAGGGACAGCTGAAAATCAGCGCTGTGCAGATGTACGCACTCACAGAATTTTGCTGAGCTGCGTCCTTTTTGTCTGTTTAATGTTAAGTTTTTGTGCAATTAGTTGTTTATTGACAAATAAATATATTTTCTTTCTTAATATATGTTTTTGTTTAAATATATATACTGATAGATATGATAATACAAATATAAATTTTTGATACTCGGCTCAATTTTCATGACCATGTGGTGAACCTAGCAGCAAATTGTTTTAGACGGCTAGGGTTCGTTATGCGAAACTGCAGGGACTTGCAAGACCTGAAGACCATTCAGCTTCTCTTCACGTCGCTTGTTAGGACCAAGCTCGAGGCGAGTTCTGTGATATGGAACCCATATGAGAGCACATACACTCTTATAGTAGAAAAGGTGCAAAAAGCTTTCCTACGTTACCTATATAAAAGAAAGTTCGGTTACTACCCTTTTATGTATCCCACCCCTTT
This sequence comes from Ypsolopha sequella, assembly GCA_934047225.1. Taxonomy (NCBI): domain Eukaryota; kingdom Metazoa; phylum Arthropoda; class Insecta; order Lepidoptera; family Ypsolophidae; genus Ypsolopha; species Ypsolopha sequella. The sequence continues at coordinate 7,668,460 of OW204011.1, forward strand.
TCTCCTAGGTACTCTCAATTTGAACTCACTGGACGTCAGGCGCAATACGGACTTATTGGTTCAGGTCCTCTAAAAAGGCCGCTTTGCATGAATCACATTATGATTCTGTTCTAATGCCGTCTCGTTTGCACGCGTGAAAAAACTCTGACTCCATCCTACTTTCAAATCATTTTATGATTCACCCAAGTCAGCCTTTTTAGATCCCCAGGTGTGCCGTATTCTGCGGGGTGACTCTGACTGCCCCAAACTTGTGAATGCTGTAACCTCGCTTTTTGCACCCAAAAATTACAGTCGCGCGCGTAGTCACAAGCTGCTACACGTACCTATCGCTTCCGCGCGCTCTGGAGGGTCTAAACACACTGCTGTCAGCAAATCCAACGTTGGATCTGTTTGCTGATAGTTTGATGAACGTGTTTCGTGAATGTCTGAGGTTATGTGAGAAAGATGCAAAAAAGAGTAGTATTGTGTAATTATTTGTAAATAAATGTTATTTGTAAATTATTTTAGTAGGTATAGCGTATTAGATTTAAGTATCTGTAAAGCTGCACTTTCAATGTATTAAATAAATAAATAAAGTAATTTCAAGATATATTTCGGGTCCGATCTGGACCCGGCATCAGTTGACATATATCTTGAAATTACTTTATATTTGTATTATCGTATCTATTAGTATATTTATATTTAAACAAAAAACATATAAGCTGTTGTAGACTATATTTTTTTTTTTTAATTTCTTAATATATCTCACCCAGCAGCGAAATGCAGCGGCGTGGAGTGCCGCCCGTCGACGTCCCTGCAGTTGACGAGTCTCGGCCGAGAGTCCAGCATGGAGCGCGCTGTCTCTACGTCCCCCGTGCGAGCTGCCTCCAGTAAACGCAGCGCCGCCGCGTTCGTGCACGCGTCTGTTGGACACATTACATTACACGCCTGCCTGGTTCTATTAAATGCTCATAGTGAGCTTCGCGGGAGCACCACAGCACTACCACACCACTCACATTATTTATTAGTTTTAGTTGTGTTATTATTTTTTTTCATTTTTCATTGTTTAAATTGTTAAATGTGTATTTTTTGTTTTCTTTGTCGTGTAATGCTGTGGAAATGGAATAAAGAAGTTATCTATCTATCTATCTATCTATCAAATGGTTCTCCGGAGTCTAACTATAAGTGTATTATGGGCTTAAGTCATGGTGTTTGGTTGTATTAGATGCTCATAGTTGACTTCGCGGTAGCAGATAGTTCTGCGTAGTCCAACCATAAGTGTATTATTGGTCTAAGTGGTGCTCGCCAAGTCTACTATGAGTGTTTTATTAGCAAAAGTACGCGTATAAAATGGGCTCTTTTCCGTGGTTATAAACTTTTACTAGCCTGTTATAGGCCTGGTTTCGGAACCACTACAAGACCATATTTTATCACTTGGGATATACAGAGAAACAAAAATATTTCGAAAATAACTTTTAACTTTAAGTTATCAACAATTTTTTGAACCGCGGACGAACTATTTGTCAAGATATTTTAGCTATAGTGTCTGGAAGCAAAAAATTTATATTAAAATCAATTACCCGCAACCCGACACTACCGAACCCGTATTCCTTACCTTCTCAGTAGTTGGCAGAAAAGCAGGTAATGAAACTCGCTTTAAGACCTGTTATTTAACATTTTATGACGGTAATGCACAACAGGGAAGATGACAGGGTAAACAAAATATTATTCTATTTAGTCCGTCATTTAGATTATCAAAAAATATTGGACACGTATTTTTTCCTTCGTCAATCAAGCAAAAAATGACAGAGATAAAGCGAGTCAAAGTTTAGTCAAAGCTAGTAACGTCACGCCTTTGTAAAAAGTGTTCATAGGCTTGACGTCACGCGGAACTTTAGCGGGCTATATCTTCATCATTTTTTGTTTAATTGTCAAAAGAAAAAATACGTGTCCAATATTTTCTGATAATCTAACTGACGGACTAATTACTCTAATTAGACTTTTTTAGTCATCATGCCTATTATTATGAGAGGTGGTAGAGCTGATGCCGGGCTCGACTGTGGAGGTACCACCATCTTACTTGGAGACCCCCTCGAAGTAATTCGGGGGAGAGTAAGAGGACAGCTCACAGGCAAAAAACCAGGAGGCCCACCATGCCTGGGACCGATGGATGGCGGTATATCCATCCCTAATAGCCGGGCCTTATATGGAACAGACGGGTGACGGGCAGCGCCGTCACTGGTGCGAGGGTTCCGGCACCGTGCTCACCAAGCCACCTGCCCAGCGTGTGTGAGTATGGGCAACTCTTCCAGGATGACCGCTGGGAGTGGCAAAGTCCTGGAAAGGCTTATGTCGAGCAGTGGACGAACTAGGCTGATGGATGCTGCTTATTATAGTCTTACCGTCGTCGGTTCTTTCGCACCGTACGCCAGCAGCAGTCGGCACATCTGTCACAATTACCCGCAACTCGATCCATCCATCCATCCATCCATTAGCCTGGTTCGTCCACTGCTGGACATTGGCCTATCCAAGAATTCGCTACTCTTGGCGGTCTTCCTGGAAGAAATGCCCACACTCACACACGCCGTGCAGGCTGGTTGGTGAGCGCTGTGCCGAAACCCTCGCACCAATGCCGCCGCTGTCCGTCTCCAGTCTGTTTTATACAAGGGCAGGCAATTAGAGATGTATATACCTACCGCCATCAATCGGTCCCAGGCACCTGGTTGATTGTCCTTGTTTGGAAGCTGTCCTGTTACTCTCCCCCGAATTACTTTGCGAGGTTTGCGAGCCCGGCATCAGCTCTACCACCTTATCTTCACAGTAGTTGGCAGAAAAGCACATAAATATTCCTACCGTCGGTGTGTTGATGCGTGTCCGCCCCGCACGCCAGCAGTAGGCGACACGCGGGCGCGCAGTCCCGACGCGCCGCTATGGATAAGGCGCTCTCTCCGCGGTTATCCACCGCGTTCACCTTAGCGCCTGGGAATAGAGGTCAAACGTTACATGATTTAAGAAGAGGCTTTCCACAGCGGCTTTGCTATTATAAGGCAATATGCGAAAAAAATACGAGTGTTTCTTTTCTATGTATTTCATGAAATACACGGAAAATTATAATCAGTTTCTGGTATATGCATTTTGACTATATAATCTAGGGTTTTGAAATTGGAAAATATGTTTGAATAAATTTTCCTCGAAAGAAATAATTGTTAAAATGAGGTCTTCGAACACACTTTTTCTCCTCGTTTGACGAAAAGGAACCATATACAGAACTAAACATATTTTATTAGGTGTGTTTTAACAATATCTAGAGATTTCATATTTGAAATTTTGCTAGCTATTTTAGTTTTTTTATTAAAAATATAAAACCAACTTTTTTCCCTTGTGCCCTGAATCCGCCCCTCTCGCACTGCGCGATTTTTCGCTTGGAGTGACAGTGACAAAAATAAAATTCGCATAGCCTCTTAAAATAAATAGCGCCAAAATGCGCGCGAAATGATTCAGGATGAGTCTAATTTGAAGATAAAAGTTGATTAAAATTGCAATAAATTGTATAGGTGTTAAGTTATTAAGGTGTTAAGGTGTCAGTTAAGTGATACATTGATCAGGGGATCCAAAAAGGCCGACTTGGGTGAATCATAAAATGATTTGAAAGTATGAAATAGTCAGAGTTTTTTCACGCGTGGAAATGAGACGGCATTAGAACAGAATCATAATATGATTCATGCAAATGGCCTTCTAAGAGGACCTGGTATGACTCAGCACATTTATTCTTGAAATTTAGGAAGCCTCGTCTTAAAGCGAAATCCTTCGCTTTGGTTGCTCTAAACATTATTTAGATTGCATTACAAACTAGAAAACATAAATTAGAATAAATTTCACTTGAGACAAACTTCTAAATTCCTCGGTTATTTTATTTTAGTAAATGAATCATAATATCAAATTAGATATAGAAGAAAAAATTATTCGAAAAGAGGCAACTTTGCGAATTTATTCTATCGAGCCAACTTTATCAGATCGTGTTTCCATCGTATATACTGTCTAGTAAACAGGGCGTCCCACGGCTATGCCACATGGAGGGAAAGTATCTTAAATATTGTAGATGGAACATTTTACTGAAAGAAGACATTATTTTAATTTAAAAAACAATTTTAACTGCATTCATAGATTTTTTTAATAGTTACATGGTTGAACCGGGAATCGAACCCGTTACATGAGAAAAATAATTACCTGTAGCTTTATCATTCCGATCTAAAGGCTATAAGGATTATTTTTTGCTAAATAACATAGTGTCAGAAAGAAAAGGAAGATCATGAATTTTAACATTTTTAATACAAAATTAATCAATTCGCGGTTCAACCATGTAACTATTTAAAAATCTATGAATGCAGTTTAAATTGTTTTTAAAATTAAAATAATGTCTTCTTTCAGTAAAATATTCCATCTACAATATTTAAGGTATTTTCCCTCCATGTGGCATAGCCGTAGGATGCCCTGTATATACCCAACAAAATAAAACCAATTTCCTTAGATGTCAATTTAATTGTGTACTACTTCAAACAAGGGTTACAAAAACGTGTTTGTGTGTACAAAAAGCTCGGTGCGCTCTTAACTTCAATGTTTACCTTCAGGAAGAAGAGCTCAAAAAGCGTGTAAAACAACCCCTCGCAGATACAAGTCGTGACGAAATGATTTAATGAAATGAATAATTAAATAATGAATAATGATTATAGAATTAAATGAGATTTGAGGATAATTCATGATTTATATAAAAACGGCTCACCTCAATACGTGTTATAGTCGGGAAAGCCGACCAGTTTCAGTAGATTTAGACTGCCTTCATCTAGGCGAGTGAAGACGTTTACGCTACGACGTCATAAACATGTCATAAATTCGGATACTACACATTTTATGAGATTCGATAAAGCGAAAGTGCTAGTTCGTTAAAATATATTTTCACACCACCTGCTCGACAATGTCCAATTACATATCATGCAACCTCAACGTAAAGTAACGCATTATATCTCAAGGGATATAAAGTTATATGAAAATCCCTAGGGATTAAAGTGATTTAAATTTGGAACGTCAAATTCGTGTGGAAACTCGTGGAAAACAAATGGCCATATGGGATTGTAAAGAGGTTTGTTCGAAAATCGAACTGGCCACCATAAGCAGAATTCAACAAAAAGAAAAAAAGCGTTTACAAAGAATGTGAAACAAAAGACGGTGCTTGGTGCTGTGGTTGTCAGTGAATTTTATTGAATTATTAATGTTGATAAAAATGTCGAGCTTTTTATTGTCTCGCAGAAAGTGTGAAAAGTAGAGTATGCTCCTCTGGAATAAAGCCTGTCTTTGTCTTGGGCAGCTTGAACCCCTCGCTTTACTCAGGACTCTACATAACTCCCTCGCTACGCTCAGGAGTTAACTCTAGAGTCCCTCGTTACGCTCAGGGTTCAATATGCCACCTGTGACGTAAGACACTGCTATATTCCCTTAGTGCATAATCTACTATTGTGCCACGCAAAATTGGCGAATCCATAGAAATAAGCCGACGTCCGAATTTCAATAGAGACAGTGGTTGGGCTTTGCCCGCGGTGTGGAAACCTGTGCTAAAAACAGTTACCGAATCACTCACAGACTTTAGTGAAAGTGACGTAGATACTATAAGTTCCGCGTGTTTATCGTTGTTTGGTGACACTCCGGTAATTAATAACGCGAGCCCTGAAGTAACTAATTGTGCAGACGCCCTACCGGTCCGAATACCAATACCATCTGCATCGATGTCATCCCGAGCCCTGCGGGCCGCATAATATTCTATTGTTTTACTCAAAACAAACAAATGTAACACCCTCTTTTCACCGACCATTTTTACGTTGGGGGCCTTATTGCCGTATTTCACGCATGTACAAGGTGACTCAAATTCATACTGACGTAAGTGACCAGTAGCATAGACCAGCGTTTCTAAACCATTTTTGTCCACGGACCCCTTAAGAAATCAAGCACAATTTTAAGGACGCCCTTAATAAAAAGCAGCAATAAATTTTGGACCATTTATTCTAGATCTACAAATTACAAAAAAATATATACCTTTTCATATGATAATGTAAGGCGTAACGTCGTCGCGTAAACGTCTTCACTCGCCCAGATGAAGGCAGTCTAAATCTGCTGAAACTGGTCGGCTTTCCCGATCATAACACGTATTGAGGTGAGCCGTTTTTATATAAGTAATGATGATATTTATTATCATATCAATGTGTACCGACCGTGTCTCAGTAATAGATCCATGGCGTCGAGATGCGCATGCTCGGTGGCGACGTGTAGCGGCGTCTGTCCTTCTTTGTTCTTCTCGTTCACTCGCGCGCCTTTCCTTATTAGCATCTCCATCACCTGCGGAATAAAGCACATGAGTTTTTTTTCTACTACCTTAAAAATAAGTTCCGTTACATATTCGAAATTTGTTTCGAAAATCGAACTTTCTTATCTGGATCATGTTGCAAATGACTCTCAGGTCAGGACGAAATATTGGTTGAAATTTCATTTCCTACTCGGTTAGGTTCTTTTTGACGTGAGTTTGTGCAAACACTCGAAATTATATTATTTCGCGGCCTTGTAGTTGGCAGAACGATACTGGTCACTTCGCGTCGCCTTACAATTTGGCGGGAAAACATTGAAAACATGTCAAAAGTGATTCTGATTAAGTAACGTTATTATGTTGTTTTTTAGGGTTCCGTACCCAAAGGGTAACCAACGGGACCCTATTACTAAGACTCCGCTGTCCGTCCGTCTGTCCGTCTGTCACCAGGCTGTATCTCATGAACCGTAGACAGTTGAAATTTTCACAGATAATGTATTTCTGATGCCGCTATAACAACAAATACTAAAAAACAGAATAAAATAAATATTTAAGGGGGCTCCCATACAACAGACATGTTTTTTTCTCGTTTTTAGAGATAATGGTACGGAACCCTTCGTGCGCGAGTCCGACTCGCACTTGGCCGTTTTTTTTTATACTTTTGGAGGAAGTAGAAAAAGTATCGTTCGTACCGAGTACGAAATACCATTTCTTATCCTCGGAAGCTTCCTTCTTCGGGTAAAAAAAGCGTAGTTTTGTACTCGGTACGAAATATCCTATTATCTATTCTCATACTACAACAAGGTAATTACAAAAATAATGTATAATAATAACTAAAAATAATGTTTGAAAACGCCCACAGTCTCGCCAAAATCATGTTTCTCCTGAAACAAGTTTTTATATTTGCGCCCGCGACGAAATCGGCACGATTTTATTCTCCTCGCAAGTTTCATGGAGCGTGCACCTTATAGCGAAATGAAACAGCATGACATTTGGCCACGCCCACAACTGAGTTGGTCGCGTCATGATGTCTGTTCTTAAAGAACTCCTGTCTACGGTGTTACCTGTTTCCGCTTATGGTTGTGGCTGGCGGCGGCGGCGTGAAGCGGTCGCTCGCCGTTACTGAGGTGCGGGAAGTTGCTGAGCGTGTCCGGCGCGGGCGGCGGGGACGGCACCGACGTCGTCGACGCTGACGTCGACGGGCTGGGACTCTGCAAACATATCGTTAAGCTTACAATATGTGACCTTACATCCCTATGTGGACAGAGCAGTCATAACTTTCACGTTGAAAGTGGTCGGCGTAGGGAAGTGGTTAGCTACGGTAATCGAAGTTAACGTGCTAAACCAGGGATTGGCAACCTTGTTATATAAAAGGGCCACAAATGTTACCAGGGGATCAGTGAGGGCCGCATATAAAAAATAACGTATTTTACTCAATTTCATATCATATTTATTGTATTTAAAAATATTTTTAATATTGATTAGTAAAAAACTGATGCGATTTTTGCGGCTAACTTTGACTTGCAAGATTGTGTATGTTCGCTTGCATTTTAGTGCGCAGTATCGCGTCTAAATGTGCAACCGTTAACCGAGAACAACGCTAGCTTTTTCGATAGTTTAGAATGGAAAATGTCTGCTCCCATAAAATTAAAACATAGTTATCATGGAGCGGTTGGGAAACCAGCGGGCCGCACCGAATTGGTTTACGGGTCGCTAGTTGATCGTGCTGCGAGCCGGACGCGCTGCAGCAGAGCGCCTTCTTCACGCGGCCGGGCTCGCCGAGCCGCGTCGCCTGCAGCAGGCTGTAGCCGCGGTATTTCACTGTGTACTACCCACAGTACTGACCTGCAGCTGAGTGTGTCGATCGTGCTGCGAGCCGGACGCGCTGCAGCAGAGCGCCTTTTTCACGCGGCCGGGCTCGCCGAGCCGCGCCGCCTGCAGCAGGCTGTAGCCGCGGTACTCCACTGTGTACAACATTGGTATCATTATTTATTTGAATGTGTTGACAACATGCACGTGCCCTGTTCCGTTTTGGCCGCAGCAAAGGATCAAATATACAAATACAAAAGTCTTTATTGTACAAAAAAGTTTACAAAATAATAACGTTTATAAATATATTATATTTCAATACGTGTTATAATCGGGAAAGCCGACCAGTTTCAGCAGATTTAGACTGCCTTCATCTGGGCGAGTGAAGACGTTTACGCGACGAAGTTACGCGTCACACTCACTCGTCCAGATGAAGGCAGTCTAAATCTGCTGAAACTGGTCGGCTTTCCCGATCATAACACGTATTGAGGTGAGCCGTTTTTATATAAATCATTTATTTATTAGTATTAAAACAATTAAAAAAAATACTCGATATATTTCGACCATTGGTATGGGGCCTTCATCAGTCGAATGCAAAAAATATTTCCATATAAATTAGGTATGATAATAAAAAAGTAAAAGTGAAACTTGTAAACAATTTTAGTAACTTTAAAAAAAAAAGTAGGTTTCTCTACAGATTGTGTTGATAAAGAATAGAGAATACTTTTTATATTATCTAATGAGCAGCGTTTTTCCTTATGTCAAATTTAGTGTTAAATAAGATTCCTAGATGGCACTGTCGTATACTTTAGCAACAGAATCAAAGACAAAATTTGCAAAGGTTCCAAACAAACTTAAAACCACTTTGACATTGATTGCTACGAAACATATTTTATCTATGGTGACATGAACAGCAACATCTGGAGGAAAGCTAAGAACTAAGAAATAAAAAACAACACGAAAAACCCTCATTACTGCTCTTCTTGGATGATGGATGATGGTGGTTAGGTGGTTGTGTGATGTTGTTGTTATTACTTGAAATTTTGTGCGGTCTAGTTCGTCGGTCGGGTCATGTCTGTCAGTGCTGTCTGTTGAGTACAGGTCCATAATGAGCACCAAGTGACCAGATATATGACGTCTCCCAGGTTCTTGAGAAGCAGTCGTTGAAGGTAAAGGGTCGGAATATATCGAGTATTAATTTTTTATTGTTTTAATACTAATAAATAATCATACAAAATAATAAAGTTGACTCCGAACCCCAAACTAATACAATTCCCATAGCTTTATTTTTAAAAGATTTATTTTTATATTTTTTTCAGAGAATATACGCCATTTTAGGACATAGTTTTCATTATTTTGGTACAGAAATTAACCATTATTTTTTTATGATATTTTAAAGAATTGTTCGATGACCTTGTCACTTGAGAATTTTAGACATTATACTGATTGTGACGTGTGATTGCTTATAAAAAAAGTGGTCTGTCTCTGTCTGTCTACTCATCTGTCATCTAGCTGTCAAATTAGTCTGAAGCAAATTATTACAAATTTATCTTGATAGCGAAGGACACATTTCTAAACAGCCATTACTCAAGGAACGGCATTAAAATTTTTCAAGTGTACATGTTTTTGGTTTATTTTGCTGGAACTATATATTTAATGTTAGAAATGTATATATGGTCCAGTAGATTTAAATTTATATATTGTTATTTTATTTGTATTTTAATATGACTTTATCTGTAGTACAAGTATGTATGATTACTTATTTTTATTATTATGGTGTCCTCTTGCACTAAGGTTTGCTGGAAGAAATCTCTTTTCAGAGATAAGCTCGCCTCTGTACGTGTATTTAATTGTAAATAATCCAACAAACATCGTTACCAAATAAATGTAAACGGTTAAAGCAAACATGGACTCACTGGCGAGCCTCTCCTGCAGCGCCCGTGTCGGCGCCACGTCTAGCGCCGACTTGCCGTGACAGTTGAGCAGCGTGGGGTCTGCGCCTTCACTCAGCAGCAGCGAACACACCTGCCAATGTACAGAGAGTGTATTTAGTGAAACTGACCACACAAATAACTTTATTTAAGTTACAATTAAGTTTTCATTATTTGTTAAATGCATGTTAGTAAACGAAATTATCTTCTAGTAAACCATATTGTCACGGTCCCCGCAGGACAAGTTAGGCTTAGCGTGGGGACCACTGTTTTATACGCATGTATTGTAAAAATTCGTGTAAGTTAAATAAATATATTTTAATTTTTTTTTTCAATAAACAGGTTGATAATAAACCGTCTAGCTATATCAAAGGAAACTTTTCATATTTGTTTTGTTATTTTACACATATTACCACGATTTTATTCATATTTTTCGGGCCATCAGTTTTGGAGATAAGGGGGGAACATACATTTTTAAGGTTTTTCAAGGATTTCTCGAAATACATGCAATTAAATATAGCCAAACTATATATTTTTACAATCAGCTTTTTAATGCCTACAATTTCATACCCATACTGTATTTTTATTTAAAAAAAATACATATTTTTTATATTTCTTATTTGTGCTCAACTTTTTTAAATCGGTATAGTTTTCCTGTGATCGGCCAGTTATAATCTATAATCGATTTTTTTTTCATATTTTTAAGTCAACTACTTTCGGAGATAAGGGGGGGGAACATACATATTTTAGTGGTTTTTTAAAGATTTCTCGAAACCAGTGCCAGTAAATATAGTAAGAGTATATGTTTTTACAATCAGCTTTTTAATATCTACAATTCGATAACCATATTGTATTTTTAGGATAGTGTTTGTTATTTTTCTCACTTTTGTTTTGGAAATATTTTTAATAATTACAAATTTTTCATTTTTTTTTTACACCGTCATATGTGGGCAAATTAATGCTATTTTTGTGCCAAATTTCATGTTTTTGTCTTTAACTGTGCTAAAGTTATGAGGCTGTGACATACGGACGGACGGACGGACAACGGAGTCTCACCATAAAGGTTCCTTTTGTACCTTTTAGGTACTACGGAACCCTGAAAAGATATCGACCATCAAAGTCGATCGCGCGCGAGTAGGTGAATTGCGGGGACGGCCTTTTGGGGTGTGGGGGGGAATGTTTTTAATTAATGGCTGGGAATCGAAGGCTCGTTGCGGGGAAAGTCCTACGGTCTATTGTCAGTCACATGTCGCGTCGCGTAGGTTAGCCATTTATTCCAAATTTGGGAAATATTAAACGTCAGTTGCTTAACGCAAAGTGCATAACTTAACTTGGTTTTCCTTGTTTAGAACCTAAAAATTGAAAAACCATTTGGTATGTAGCAAAAGACGCCAATAGTTCAGTATTAGTCTAGTGAGGTTTATAAGGCATGAGTTTGAAATGTAATGCACAATTAGTCATGATCTTGTCCAAACAAAGTTAAAACGGCATTTAAAGTTGGTTTTGAAAAGATCATGACTAATTGTGTTTACAATTTTTTATTTTATTTTTATTTATTTATGTATAGAAATCAACAGCGATATATAATAATAGGGATAAAACAAATAACATATAACTTAATATTAAGGCCAATTATAGATTTCAATTTTGGTTAATTTTTACATCAAATAATAGTTCTTAAACAACAAATTACTTAAATTATAAAACAAATACAAAAAAATATTTCGGGAAAAGAATAACAATTCTCTTGCTTTATAAACCTCACTAATACTGAACTATTGGCGTCAATTGCCGCAGACCAAAATGATTTACATTTTTTTATTTCTTACCAAGAAAAACCAAATTAAGTTATGCACTTCGCGCTAAGTGACTGACGTTTAGCCTTAAAGATGAATCAATTTACACCTGGTATACAAGGTTAAATAATATTAGTTGGCGAAACTCAAAACATAGGTAGTACTAGTCTATATGTACTGTTCACGCCACAAGCGTGACGCATGCGGATGGGTAATTTCGCAACACAGCGCCTGGCGCCAACTCGACTCGCGCGCCGGCGCTTGTTCGTTCTCTTCCGCGGCGGACGTCTCCCGAAACGCACGTGTGCACACTCCCGCCGCGACACGCCGATAAATCTCGCGTACCTTGCGCTCATACAAGTGTCGTGTTCACATTACTCCACCAACCAATACATTCTGCTCATCCCTGCTCAAGACCAGCTCGATCAGCCCAACAAGAAGGGACGCCACGCGGCGCATTCGCCGGCCCATCCAGAACCATCCAGAACAATGGTTAGTTCACTCACGTTTCTCTCACACTCTTATCCTGTCTGCTCATATCCTCAAATCCCGTCTGCTCTGCATTTCATGTACTAGCGTGTACATGTACAACTGTTTGTATAGGAGCTAAGCGAAATTCGTAACTTTATTTCACTTCCTCCCATACAAATTGCCCCGATCAGCTGACTGGTCCAGTATGGAAATTCCAACCTTCCCATGGCCATACCAACTCTATTGTTATAAAGCCCAAACGCGGGGGGGGGTATGCACGGCTCTTCGGGATTTAATACCATTCTGGCTACCCTGCTCTCTGCATTGCTTGAACCCCCCTACAAGTTCTTTTTTAATTTATAATAATGTCCCTAACCCGTCTCTCTCACTCTGAAGGAGTGGGAGCGGGCGTTTCAGACGCTGCCGCCTGTTCTGGGGTAAAAACAAATTTTAAGAATTTTTCACAATCCTTATAGAAAATGTTGTTCATATGGACAAGTTCTACATTTGTTTCAAATTTCGCCAACTAATTTAATTTAACCTTGTATACAGAGTAAATATATTTATATATTAGTGAATCTTTTATTTTATTAAAATTTATTTATACATTTAATCTGGTATAGTTCTGTTAATCGACTGCGGCGTATAAAGCACGCGTCTGTGTGTGTTAGTTCGAATCTCAGCGTTTTTACTAAGATTCACTACTGTATAATCTTTTTTTTCATTTTTTATTTTATTAAAATTTATTTATACATTTACTCTGGTATAGTTCTGTTAATCGACTGCGGCGTATAAAGCACGCGGCTGTGTGTGTGAGTTCGAATCTCAGCGTTTTTACTAAGATTCACTACTGTATAATTTTTTTTTTCATTTTTTATTTTATTAAAATTTATTTATACATTTAATCTGGTATAGTTCTGTTAATCGACTGCGGCGTATAAAGCACGCGTCTGTGTGTGTGAGTTCGAATCTCAGCGTTTTTACTAAGATTTACTACTGTATAATTTGTTTTTCATTTTTTATTTTATTAAAATTTATTTATACATTTAATCTGGTATAGTTCTGTTAATCGACTGCGGCGTATAAAGCACGCGTCTGTGTGTGTGAGTTCGAATCTAAGCGTTTTTACTAAGATTCACTACTGTATAAATTTTTTTTTTATTATTTTTTTATTTATTACTTATACATTTACTCTGGTATATTTCTGTTAATCGACTAAGTCAGTATCAAGTAGTCACTGACCTCTAGCCTGGCCTTGCTAGCGGCCTCATGCAGCGGCGTGAACGCCCAGAGATCCGTCGCGTTGACATCGGCGCCGGCGCGCACCAGCAGTTCCGTCACCTCGTAGTGTCCGTACGAGCACGCGTTGTGGAGGGGGACGAGACCGCTGCGGGGAGAGGGGGGCGTTACTATATAGTTCAGTGTTTATACGATAAAATCTGACAGATGACAATTATAAAAACAATTGAGATGGGAAGTGAATAATCGATCGCAAATTCAACCGATTTTTATGCAGAATCGATTATTATTTGGAACATTTTATCGATTTTATATTGTTAATTGAAATATTACGGGGCGGTTACAGTGAGTCCAAACAAAAATATTTAAATCAATTCAAAATCCTTTATGGCACAAACAAAACGTATTATAAGTAACATTATCTTTGAAAGAGATTTCTACCAGCAAAACCTTGGTGATAGGAGCGATTAAATAAAAAGTGTGTACTTCAAATGTGTACACAAAGAAAAAAAAATGTTTCAAACATGAATAAAAAAATTTAAAAAGAATACTACAGTGTAAATTAATATACTATGGCAGCGTTTCTCAAACTTTTTTGTCCACGGACCCCTTAGTAAATCAAGCACAGTTTTAAGGACCCCCTTAATAAAAAAGCAGCAATAAATTTCGGACCATTTATTTTAGTTCTACAAATTACAAAAAAATATACTTTTTCATATAAAATACGTTAACGAGAAGGTTGGTGCTGCTTTTTTACAACTAAATTAGTGATATTTGTGTTTATATTAGTACTGAGTTGTAGTCTCAAATCGGATTCCACTTTTAATCTATTTCTGTATTTGTTTTTAGTATACACAAGAGCAGAGAATGGTCATAGATTAGGCTGCGGACTCCCATACATATGCTCGGGGACCCCCAGGGGTCCGCGGACCACAGATTGAGAAACGCTGGACTATGGTATTTATGTTTTGTAATGCCGTTTTAATTCTAAGGGTCGTGTATTTCGACCGTGTAACTCACCTTATTTATGGTGCGCAAGTGGAAGGTACAGCTCGACCAGGCCGCCCTAGAAGGACGTATGCTGACCAAATTGGCGATGTATTGAATAAGGGCACGAATATATCCGTCAGAGATCGAAGGTGACCGACATAGCCTGCCGAATCAGTAAGTTGAAGTGGCAGTGGACTGGCCATATTTGTCGCCGACGTGATAACCGTAAGGCATTGGAATGGAGACAACGTAAAGCCAAGCGCAGCGTAGGCCGCCCTCGTGCCCGCTGGACTGACGATCTGAAGGACGTTGCGGTTGGCGGCTGGATGAGGATGACTGAGGACCGCCAAGAGTGGCGTAATATTGGGGAGGACTATGTCCAGCAGTGGACGAATACGGGCTCATGGATGGATGGATGACTGTCAAAAGTACCCGGAATAGAAGAGCTTGTATGACTAGATTGATGGATGTGGAAGAGGCGAAAGAGTTGTGTCAGGATCGTAGCAGATGGAAACCTGTAGTCTCTGCCTAGCCCTCTGGGATACAGGCGTGAGTATGTGTATGTAACTCACCCTTTATCTTTAGCATGGACGTCGGCGCCGCGCTGCAATAGCAACCTGACAGCACGGGCTCTATTGTACCTGCAATACATATTTATTTATTTATTTATTATTCTAAATATTATAACATAACAGTAATTACAGACCAAATCGTTACAATATTGTATGTATACATAATTTTATTTTAAGCACTAACTAACATACTTTCTTCTAGCATTCTCTTATGCCGGCGCCAGACATGTGTCCACTTATTGGCACACTCAAGTGGACACACTGTGTGGCACGAGACTTTGTCTATGTGTTCCAAAGTTTGTACACAGATTTGCACTTTGCCGAGCGGTATCGGTTTTTTAGCGCACATCAAAGGAATGTGTTCAAATAAGTGCGTAGCCTGCCACACTATTTGGCCTATTTGCAAAGACCAGTTGCGCGAGCGCTGTTGTATGGAACGGTTGTGTGAGAAACTACGTGTTTGATCGTTCAAAATGGACACACATCCATTCAAGCCTTCTTCTCGGACGTTTCGATATATTTTGTTGCATATGTAAAAAATAATTACATGCACATAAATAATATAAGCACACTGCGTCCACGAAATCGTCGTCCATCTCCTTTGTTGTCTACCAGCATACTGTGGAGAAAAGAGTTTGCGAAGCATGTGTGGCAGGTACGCCAAATGTGTGTACAAAGTCGTCGAAGAAGTGTGCAAATAAGTGGACACATGTCTGGCGCCGGCATTACACACACTCATCACACATCCTATCCCATCTACAAACACATCACACTCTGGTGCTTTAGCGAGCAGGGAGCAGAGCATATCGAGTGCTCGCGCGACGGGTGAGTACCAGTACATGTTGGTACGAGATCTTGTTTCCGCTAATAGCTTGTGACTCCGCGCCCTGAGGTACCTATCAGGTACAAACAGTTTTACCACGTTCTCGACTAGATCAATGGTATCAATCTTGTTTCTTATAATATTAAGTACAAACTTAGCCAAAGCCAAATTCCTTCTAAGCTCCCAGTATAATTATCCTAATATAGCTCCTAATATATATTTATACTACACCTGCTCGGAAAGTACCTTCTTTCTTTGTTGAAAACGATGCAGAAAATACGTCATTACTGTCATACAAATATGCGGGCGGAAAAAGTGTATGAAAATTCATTGTTAACGTGCTTGAGCGAGCAGAAAAAGTATATGCAAATCCATTGTTAACGTGCCGTTTTTTTTTTTAAATAACATAAAGAATGAGCAGGTAGCCAAGTGGCCAGTATTATTTTGCGAACTCGTACATAAAACTCGAAAAATGATACTGGCCACTTGCTTTTCCTGCACATAATAAAAAATAAGAAGGAAATAAAAAGTGACAATCGCACGCGAGACAGTCGGTTTATTTTATTGTATCTTGATTAAAAGTAAAATTATTCTATTTCCTCGCAGGTGTAGTATAAAGCACTATGTATCTCTTGAGAGAAAGTGCGATTCCCAACTCGTGTGTATTGCCTTTCTTCCCTCGGTGAACAATGTACTATTATATATTTATATGTACCAGTGTATGTATTATTGGATGAATGTATTTGATTATAAGTTACCTATTTATGTACTTAATAATATTTTTAGTTAAAATTAATGTTATTTTAATATACCTAGTCATAAAACTGTTTTCTCATCGAAGCACTACCCTTGACAAGTTCTACATCGCCAAAGGTTAACTGGAAGAAAATGCTGCTAACTAGCGTTAAGCTCGCCTATGTATATGTTTTTAATTGTGCAATAAAGAATTTTTAATAATAATAATACATAGCCATTAGGTGTTTGCCAGAAATACAAAGTTATACAAACATTTACTGTAACACAAACATATTTCTTTAAAAAATTGTACATAATTTATTATAAATATGTATGCTTAGTACTAGCTGATTAAAGCGTTTTCTTGTATATTTAATATTGGTAGCTTACCTATGAAATTGGCGAATTTTTTTTATACATTCGTGAGTTCATAATTCCTGTAATTCAATAGCTATTTCAATGATTTGTTTTTTGTTTGAAAGTTGATTTCGAGGTTTTACAACTACGTATTAAATTTTATTTTTATTTTCAGTTTAATAACTAAAATTAAATCTTCAAGAACAGTTCGTCCTAAATGCCATCCATTTCCGTGATAAGATTCTTAATATTTTGTCACAGCTGACACTTTTCAAAAATTTAACTAAGGTTGCTGTTAGCTTAATGTTGTCTCATTTACACACAAAAGAAACAACATAATTTAGATATGTCATTCCTAAAAAAAAAAGGCAAATATGTTAGTGCTGAAAATTGAGTTTCCTTCAAATTCTCTATAGAAAACGGCAATTTTATATGTAAAGACCTAATATTTAACAGACTTCCAGATAATATAAAAGCGTGTACTAAAACTAACTCTGCGTTTATATAAGTCTTAATTTATGTAGATAACGTTTTTGTTCCGAGCGACGCAATTGTTGGTTTTGTTCGTTTTAAACGAGTTCTTGTAACGATTTTAACCCTTAAATGCATGATATTTTATTATTGTACGAAATTGAAAACAGTGATAGAAAAATACCAAAAAAATATGAAAAAATAATAAAAATAATATTTTTTGATTGAAAGTGGGTTTTCACAAGTAAAAACAAGAAAAGAAAAACAAATTTAATTTGCTATGAAAGTTTTCTTTTTATTATTTGGTACTTGTAAAGCTGAACTCTTTGTGACTTTAATATCAAAAAACTATAAAAATATATGCGAGCAGAATATTTATTAGATTTTTTTTTCCAAAAGCTCTCGATTTTACCGCCAAAATGCGAGAAAATACAAAAAAAAAAAAGGAAAATAAATGAATAAATTTTAAATTAAAAAAACATTCAAGGTTGTTGCCAAACATATGTTTAGCTCATACAAGCATATAATTATTTAATTTTAATTTGCTCTATTTAATTGTGCTCTAAGTGAATTCACTAAAATAGCGTTATATACACTGTGTTATAAACATAAGTAGGTTTAGTAAGTTTGATGGAATATGTAGTTAATAGTGTTATTTTGTACATTTATAAGATAACATAAGTCAAACACATCCTATAGCATTAGGTTGCATTCCTGTAATGGTAGGTGTAAGTTGGGAAATAAATAAATTATAATTTTTAACATAAAATTATGTAAATAATAAATAAAAATTCCTTTGTGCCGTTTTCGACCCAAGATGCATTTAAGGGTTAAAGACAGTTTGGCCAGCCATTCAAAAACTATTCTCGCCGGCAACAAATAACAATTACTCTACTGTAATTATGAGTTCAATACACTTATTGTACTTTTCTACCGTACATTTTAACACTTAACTGGTTTCGTTATATTAGCATACGTATTCAAATTCAAATAGTTTATAGTTTATTTTGTAAAGTATATAAATATACAGACTTTTATGAATACTGCTGGTCAAAAGAAAAGACCTCGTGCCACGAAAACTTGTTTTATTCATATTTCACAGATATGATACACTTTAAACGAAGAAAACTTTAACACCGCGATCTAGAAACAAACAGCGCCATCTAGTGTACAAACATGGAACTTCTGACATATACTTCATATTTTTTAACAAAAAAATACTGCAGTAGAAATTAAATAAAAAAGAAAACTTTCGATATATATTTCGACCCACTTGGGATCGTCGTCAGTCAAATATGGAACATATCACAATCATAAAACCATCATTGGTCACTTGGTGCCCACTACGGAGCCGGACTAAACAGACAAAACTAACCAAAAAACACACCCTTCTATACCTTCACTGAGTTTCTAGTATAACATAATAGTAGTTTATGCTACTAGGGCGAAAAGGAATAAATTTTTAAACGTAACCGAGTAATTTATTGCTTTTACGCCCGTGTATCATACTACGTTTTTCAATGCATAGTGTGAGGAAATAAAAATAAATATAATCTTGTGAACTTTAAATTATAATTGGCTCAAAAGGACTGTATCCAGAGCCGTTAAACAGTGGAAAAAAAGTATAACATCTATGGTACACAGGAAAGGCTGCAGGTTAGCCAACCATTGTAAATAAATTAAAAAAAAATAATAATAAAGCCCTAGGGCAAAATAATCGACTTTTTGTTCGGTTTTGATGCATAAAAAGTGGGCCTTTACGAGCACATGCATTGAATATATATATATATATATATATATATATATATATATATATATATATATATATAATACAGATCAGAGCAAAAAGGTAAATTAAATAGGTTAAGAAAACAGGGTAAGTTTGTCATTTTAATGTTAACTGTATTTTGTTTATGATATGTTCCATATTCGACTGACGACGATCTCAAATGGGTCGAAATATATATGGAAAGTTTTCTTTTTTATTTAATTTCTACTACAATATTCATAAAAGTCTGTATATTTATATATAATAAAACAGTTAAAAAAAGCTTTTATTAAGTAAAAATATTTATTATCATTTTGTAAAGTAGGTACACATAATACACTTTTTACGAGTCAAATAGGAGGCGCCGTCTCTAGTACCTAGCTACAGCTCTACTGTCCATGTACAGTACAAAACCAGCGGCGAGGTGCAGCTGCGTGGAGCGTCGTCCGTCGCCGGCGTGCACGTTCACATTGAGCGGCGTCAGCAGTGACGCCAGCAGCGAGTAGGCGCCGGAGCGCGCCGCCTCTAGTACCTAACTACAACTCTACTGTCTATGTACAGACCCAGCGGCGAGGTGCAGCGGCGTGGAGCGTCGTCCGTCACCGGCGTGCACGTTCACATTGAGCGGCGTCAGTAGTGACGCCAGCAGCGAGTCAGCGCCGGAGCATTCCGCCTCTGGTACCTAACTACAGCTCTACTGTCTATATACAGACCCAGCAGCGAGGTGCAGCGGCGTGGAGCGTCGTCCGTCGCCGGCGTGCACGTTCACATTGAGCGGCGTCAGTAGTGACGCCAGCAGCGAGTCAGCGCCGGAGCGCGCCGCCTCTAGTACCTAACTACAACTCTACTGTCTATATACAGACCCAGCAGCGAGGTGCAGCGGCGTGGAGCGTCGTCCGTCACCGGCGTGCACGTTCACATTGAGCGGCGTCAGTAGTGACGCCAGCAGCGAGTCAGCGCCGGAGCGCGCCGCCTCTAGTACCTAACTACAACTCTACTGTCTATATACAGACCCAGCAGCGAGGTGCAGCGGCGTGGAGCGTCGTCCGTCACCGGCGTGCACGTTCACATTGAGCGGCGTCAGTAGTGACGCCAGCAGCGAGTCAGCGCCGGAGCGTGCCGCCTCTAGTACCTAACTACAACTCTACTGTCTATATACAGACCCAGCAGCGAGGTGCAGCGGCGTGGAGCGTCGTCCGTCACCGGCGTGCACGTTCACATTGAGCGGCGTCAGTAGTGACGCCAGCAGCGAGTCAGCGCCGGAGCGCGCCGCCTCTAGTACCTAACTACAACTCTACTGTCTATATACAGACCCAGCGGCGAGGTGCAGCGGCGTGGAGCGTCGTCCGTCGCCGGCGTGCACGTTCACATTGAGCGGCGTCAGTAGTGACGCCAGCAGCGAGTCAGCGCCGGAGCGCGCCGCCTCTAGTACCTAACTACAACTCTACTGTCTATATACAGACCCAGCGGCGAGGTGCAGCGGCGTGGAGCGTCGTCCGTCGGCGGCGTGCACGTTCACATTGAGCGGCGTCAGTAGTGACGCCAGCAGCGAGTCAGCGCCGGAGCGCGCCGCCTCTAGTACCTAACTACAACTCTACTGTCTATATACAGACCCAGCGGCGAGGTGCAGCGGCGTGGAGCGTCGTCCGTCACCGGCGTGCACGTTCACATTGAGCGGCGTCAGTAGTGACGCCAGCAGCGAGTCAGCGCCGGAGCGTGCCGCCTCTAGTACCTCGCCCGCGCAGTACTCGCCTTAAGAAAGAAAGAAAGAAAATACTTATTTCAGACCGAAATCCATATCTTAGTTAGTAACAATATACATATAAGGTCTTTCAATTTAATTTGAAAGTAATTTAGGAGGTGATTCAATATCGTTAATACATCACATTCCACTGCAAAGTACTTTTTTTTTGCGCAAATTTTTTCTTTACTTGTAGATTTACAATTAAGTATTTTTCCAATTTTTTGAGCGCAAATTTGTGACGTTTGTCACCCAGTATCAATTTGTACGCCGAAAACGACCTCTCTATATCAACTGACGTCATTGGATAAAACGCACGCACCGGTCAGTCAGTTTGCGCTCGCGCCCTACACGTCTTCGTACCCAGATCCCTATACTCACCTCCCGCTACTAAACGAAATATGCACGATTGGGGAAAAAAAGGCTAAAATATGCATTAACGCCGTAATTAGAGAGTTATATGCAAATATGCAAATGCATAAAATCCGATGTCTAGTCATTATATTCCAAGATTAGTGAGGGAAGCAGTTGAAATTAAGAAACATAAAAAACTTTCAACCGAGAAGATGGCTTCAAACTATCGAGTACTTGCAATCCAGTGATTGAGTTGTGCAAGAGCAAGGCTCGTAAAACATCGTGATTTCGGAACGGACACCGTCAGTGTAATGTATAGGCCGGTAGATGAAGAAAATTAAGTCGTCGCCGCACGTAACAATAAACGACAGAGACGGAGGGTAGATCGTTACGCTTCCAGTCATCCCGCGACCATGGCAGATGTAACTCGTGTTGCATACGTGACATTTTGCAAGTGTAAAACGCGGGGCGGGGCCCGCCGTTCACTAGTACAAAAAGGTCACGAATCTTAGATAATTCATATAATAATTTATATCTTTTTAAGCTTTGAATCGTTTGGTAACATTTCTTTGAGTTAAGCTCAGTCAAGTTGGTACGCCTGATTTATCCAATCAATAGGAAACCGCCGCAATTTGCCGCTATATAAGTTGAAACATGGAGGAGCGGGGTTCTTTTCAACTGGCAAACGGCGACCATCTTACACGTTAAGACTTGTAATAAAATAAGTTACCGAAATATATTCGTTCTAAGTATCTGTGCTCCTGAGAGTTTAATTTAATACGTTCATAACATTGAGGTAGTCTGGTGCCGATCCGTTGTAATGTGCGACGATCAGTTATGTCGTACTGTAAGCAGCAGATATGTCAAATGTTGACCTTACCAGTGAGGACGGGCCGTGTGGCCGCATCGGCCAAGTCGAGCGGAGTCTTGCCTTCCGTGTTCCTGATGTTTGGATCCGCCCCATGCTGGAGAAGCGCTGAAAATGATTACGAGATGTCATTTAGAACTGGCGCAGTAATAGAAGATTTATCGCGCCAACGGATAACACGAGTGTAAAAACGAAATAACGTCAAACAAGGATGCTTTTCTGCCAACTATTGTAAAGATAAATAAAGAACACTAAAGTCTTAGATTGATTCAAGAGATGGCACTGTGCTAGCAAAGGAGAAATTAATACCACCTGTTAAAGCGATTGGATTACAGAATATTATATCTAGGTTTTGGGATATTTAAAGGAAACTGATTTAAAGATGACATAATAAGCAATTTAAAATTTCCATAGAAAGCTTATTTTTCACATATATCTTGTTAAAATCAGTGTTCTTGTAAAATATATATCTGGAAACCTAGATATTCTGTAATGCAATCGGAATAAACACACCCTGATAAATGTTTCGTTTCCAGACTGTAAAAGGACAGACTGTCGTTTACAGACTGTAAAAGGAAATAGACTATATGAGACAGGTAGGCAAAGATATATATGTTTTTCTTTTTCATTAACCTGAATTCCTGCTGTCTTGTAGGTATTTTCTTATCCCTTGGTTAAAGTAGATATAAGTAATTTGATGTATAGTATAAGTTTATGTTAAAAAAAAGACATGATCTTGCCAAGTTTCTTGCCCGTTCTTCTTAGCAAGACTAATCGAATGGGCGGAGGTAGGCATGTATTTATATATGTAACCTATTATTATGTAGTATATAGGATGGGATTTGGTCGGCCGCCTGGATTCGTGCTGGGGGCTCGGTTGGTGATCATTGAACCTTGTTCCTGGTCCCTGGCCGGGTCTCCGGTATGGGTTCGGGCGGTTGTTTGGATTTCACCTTGTATAATAATATTTTACCTATAATTTTAATCGTATATATATTGCTACATAAATTAAATAAACATTTAATCTAAGTAGTTCATGTACATTTATTATTTTATTACATATATTTTTATAGGATTAAAATTTGACTTGTGAATCGTGTATTATATATATACTTTGCAAAATATACTTTTTGAATTTAAAATTTTTCAAAATGTGTAAGAGCCATCCTAAATGTACCCTTACCTATACACACGTCCAACTTGCCCTTGGCAGCTGCTTCATGTAGCGGCGTGTACCCCCAGTTGTCTCTGGCCGCGGGCGCGGCTCCCCCCCCTAGCAGCGCGCGTACAACATCAGCGTGCCCGAAAGAGCACGCGTTGTGAAGCGGCTGCAGGCCACCGTCGTCGCGCGCCTGCAACGCCGCGCCCGCCGTTATCAGGATCTCGACTACCTCTTTGCGGCCATACCCTGTTTGTGTTTAGAAAGGGATAAATTCAAAATTTGGATATTTATTTATTTATTTACAAATTATATTTAATATAGTAAAAAAGTAAAGTAAAAAAGTTTATTGCCAAAAAAAATACTTAAAACTAAACACATTAAAATTATACACAGGTTAAAATAGAAGAAAAAAAAAGTTTTAAACATTTCTGGCAAATGGTAGCATGCTCAGCAAAGCTGCCAATCTCATAGAAATCGAGCAGCGCTGATTTTCAACATACCCCAGACAGAGGACATAATTTAAGAAAAAAACAAATAAAGGCGCATATGTAAGTTTATGTCTTAGATATTTAGGTTTATATTTTAATCTTGATCTCCCTATTATTTTCTGATTACTATTTACACCTGCACATGTTATTTTGTTCATATTTCTGTTAGCTACCAAGGGTTGCCTGGAAGATATTGCTATTAGCAATAAGTGCCGCCCTTGTACACCAAGTTTAATTGTTTTTTTTTTTGTCTTTAAGTTATTTTTGTAAATGTGCAAAAAGTGTTATAAATAAAAAATAAATAAACAAATATTACTACCTACGTATGTTATATGGATATAATATATATATTGTTTAGTTATGCATGAATATGTAATATTATCAAAATATACAAAGGATACTCGCTCTGTTTTGTTTGTTCGTGAGTCATTTACGCGGGCCCGGACTGAAAATCAGCGCTGTCGGTCTTACTTTCTTAGAGTAAGCATATGCCGAGTCCTTGGCCTTTTTGTCTGCTGCAATACATGACTTCTTCTAGTTTAGTCACATTGTTTTTCTTATTTTTATTTTGTTAAATGTTTCGTTTTTAAGCTTTTATTATGTTATTATGTTGTTGCAGCTAAATAAACAGATTCTATTCCATTCTATAATACTCAGAGAAAAATCTTGTCATAGGAAATTGCAATCAGCCAGCTATCAAAGAGTCCAGTGATTACCTACTACACTACGGGCGCACCGTGAGTAACACTATGTATTGAATAACAAGATGTGACCAATTTGGAGGCGTAGAAAAAAAAACTACATTAAAATAAACTGTGTTGACTGAGCGCAACCGGGAGCATTTTGTACAGTCAGATTTTTTTTTTTTTGGCTTGTGTTTAACTGAACACCAAAATTAATAAATGACCACCATTAAAATTAGTAGATGAACGCCAAGATTAGTAAAGGATCACCACATTTTTAACTCCATTTTGAATGTTTTAAATTGCCAAATTGATTCTTCCGGGCAGATCATATTTTTGTGAATACTAACGACGTCGCCTCGCTCGGATTCTATCTATTTCTTCTGTACACTGCCTCTACACATTTTTTTTTCTTTCATTTAAGAGTTACTCCATCCAAAGTGTACCCTACTTTTACTCTTTGATATTGTCTATTTACTTTAGTTTTGGTGTGCAATAAAGAATATTGTATTGTATTGTCAATTTTATAGAATTCGTAAGTGTTTTGGGGCCGGCTGTGTCAGCCAATTAATGAGTTGTGGTATTAGGGACACTTTTTAAATAAAATATATTGTTCCTGTCTGTTTGATGCTGCAGTGTGTAATGTTATAAAAGATCACTTTCAACCATTCTACAACCACCTAGGTGAAAATGCACAGTACATAAATCTTGCCAGTAATGTAAAATTCACTATGACAGTTTCAATTTTACATTTACCCAGGCGTATTGGAACACTACCAAAAGTTATGTGTAAACATGCCGCTATAAGAGCACACAACGGAAATGAAGGTAACAAACAAGTACTCTCTGACTAAACTAGCATCCCACATGGAAATAATGACACAAGGCACTAACCTGTGTCAACCATCGGCAGAAGCAATCATGGGTGAACAACGAAAACACACTCTGACTGTACATAACAAAACATGGGCAGAACGAAACGACTGCCAGCTGTCAAA
This sequence comes from Ypsolopha sequella, assembly GCA_934047225.1. Taxonomy (NCBI): domain Eukaryota; kingdom Metazoa; phylum Arthropoda; class Insecta; order Lepidoptera; family Ypsolophidae; genus Ypsolopha; species Ypsolopha sequella. The sequence goes on from OW204011.1 coordinate 7,694,044, forward strand.
AGTAATGATACCGCCATTGAATGGTAAGGTAACAAGACACTTATTAAAACTAAAATGGTCTGACCTATGGTGGGTATCATAACTGGACCTGCAATGTAAACAAGCACCTTTTCACCACAGGTGGCACCAATAGCCCTCTATGCAGAGGGTGCCTTCTAGAGGATGAGACAGTGGAACATGTGCTACTCCACTGCTCTGCAACCGAAGACATGAGACTAAAAGCAGGGATCACAATGAGCTCAAACTTCCCTTCACTGGACCAGTTTATGTGTCAGAATGCTGAAGCTGTTCGGCTTTACTTTAAGGAGCTGTCCTGGCTGGGCTGACTGACCGGGGGGAAGTGCACAATATTCACAATTGCGGAGCACCAGTGCAGAACTCATCGCCCCTGCTATGAATTTAGAATGCCGCTATAGTGGTTACAAACAGACTGCAGTTACAATTTGCTGAACTTACATGTTGTAGGCATAGATAATACTAATTTACAACACTTATCACACTAAAAACTTCAAACAGCTTTAGTGCTAATCAATAAATAAAATAACACTACTGAGATAAACTTTCTCTTTATCTAACATTAAGAATTAAATTTGATGCAGATTATGATAATATACAACGTTACATCTTTTTTTATGTAATAAACAAGTTTTTAATCATGTAAATGAAGTAAATAAAAAACAACAACAAAAGTTGAAAAATGACTTTTGAGGCAGAAATTTGTTGCTGAAATTGAGTAACACTACAAGAGATTCGCAAGCACCAACCACTAATTCAGGCGAATTCAGCTAGCGGAACGGACTTATGCAATGTTCAAAATATCATTCATCACAATACACCCAAACCTTTCACCTCCATATTTGGCAAAGTTAATGAATTATGGTAAACAAAAACTGATGAATACCTGCAGCGAAATGTAGAGGTGTGGATTTTCTACCAGCTGTGTCCCTGGCATTCACTGTTTGTGGTGTAATTAACTTTTTTACACGAGCAGCATCACCAGTTTTGCATGCTTCGAACAACTCCCGAAGGGGATCGTTCGGTGGAGGAAGCACGTCCAGTGTCGAACCGAGTATCGAACGACGGCTCGACATCTTATCTACGCGATTCACATTTAGATTTGATTAAAATTGATAGAGGAATAGCTATGCCATTTTCGCCAAAATCAACAAGAAAAAGAAAAACACAGCTGCCAGCCAGCTTTGCTTTGGGTTTTTTTGACAGATGAATAAAAATTATTGCCATTTAATAAAATTGATAGAGCTCACCGATTTTTGTCGATTGAAAACTTTGAAAAGTGACGCAAGTTTGTTTGTACCCTAATTATTTAAAGTACTGCTACCCATCGCTAGATGGCGCTAGCTTTGCCAAAAATACAAATGCACTAGTAACACAAAAAACATATTCCCAAAACCATGCAAAAAAATAATGAAAATATCCAAAAAAGTGTATATAATGTTAATAGTTTATCAGTTATCACTTTATCTATGGCCAACGACGACAAACAAATAACCGTTTTTGGCGAATTGCATTTGGGAATAAAACTTATTAAATAATATTTTTAAGCCTTTTATTGTTTTAAATAGATTATAATATATAAATGAAAAAGTATTAATTGGTTTCGAAATATATTTCGGCCAACTTGTGGCCGTCGTCAGTAGCCTAAGCATGAAAACATCTCCGTATCGTTACGTTTGAAACTAAACTTAGGTTGCCATACGTAGCTGTTAGTTCCGCTACTGTCCACTTGGAGCGGTATCCCAGATTCCATACGATTTTGATGTAGTTTGAAACGCAACTATACGGAGATGTTTTCATGCTTTGGCTACAGTCGAATCAATAAATATGTTGAGATTTTATCTACCTAACATTATACAAACTTATCAACAAGAATTACGCCTAGTAGTGTAGTTTTGCCCCACAAGTGCCGAGGAATATTATTATTTAGTTAAGTTCTCTAATTTAACATGTATTTTTTGTATTTCTATGTACATGTTGTGGCAATAAATACCTTTTTAATTGATTTGATAAAAGTTACTCATTTCCAAGTGGCACAAAATGATTTAAAATTTAAAAAATCCTAGGAACGTACGTATACAAGCACAGGAATAAGCATCAAAATAACTTTATTTACTTATATATTTTTTATTTATTACGATACAGCGCATACGTGAAACATGTCGTGACCTCGCGATGGTTTTGTTATGAGGCGCCTTCGTCCTGAGAAAAATATATTTTTATGAATTAGATGACTGAGGTTTCTTTTTTAAAACGTAGATAGCAAATGAAATAATTATAGCTTCATTTTATATATATATTTTTTAAATTATAGCAATGTATCCTTTAGCCCATATACATAAAGGTACCGTAGCATGTAAAATAAAAAGCGTTTTTCATTTATTTTTAAACTATATATTACAAGGTGCTATATAATAAAATTACTTAAATATAAATAATGCCTATTTTACACGTCTCTTTTGAGTTGAGGTACAAATAACATGAACTCTCCGAAAGAAAGAGAATCTCAAAATCTTAAACCAGTAGCCGTAGCATGAAAACATCTCCCTTTCGTTAAATTTGAAACTAAACTTAGGTTGCCACACGTAGCTGTTAGTTCCGCTACTGTCCGCTTGGAGCGGTTTCCCAGATTCCATACGATTTTGATGTAGTTTGAAACGCAACTATACGGGAGATGTTTTCATGCTTAGGCTACAGGTGTCAATAGAAAGGAAATAATTAATGAAACCGCATTTTCTACTGCTCATACTGAACAACTTAACAAAATAAATAAGACCGCGGAAATAAAATAAAAAACTTGTATATACAAAATTCGCTGTAAATATTAAAATCAGTAAGAAAAAGTAGGGATTGACATTTCTAATATAAAGTTGTACATACATACATACACATCCTCACGCCTGTCTCCCAGAGGGGAGGCAGAGACTACAGATTTCCATTTGCTACGATCCCGACACACCTCTTTCGCTTCTTCCACATCCATCAATCTAATCATACAAGCTTTTCTATTCCGGATACTTTTGACACTGCCCTTCTTTTTACATAACTTATATAGAGTATACAAGGTGACTTTTTGATCATTGTCCAAATTCATACTGGTGGCTTGGTAAGTGATCAGTATCATGGATCAATAACAATTTTGGTGAAATTCGTAAAATTAAATTTCGACTCCCCATAGTGGTTCACTCGGGACTGGAACTGAATTTATATGGGAAGCCGAAATTTCATTTTACGAATTTCACAAAAATTGTTACTGATCCAAGATACTGATCACTTATCAAGCTCCCAGTATGAATTTGGACGATGATCAAAAAGTCACATTGTATAGTTGTACAGTAGAATATTATGGTTTCATAAAAAGATACTTGTTTATTTACAGCTGTAACCTAAACATGAAAACATCTCCGTATAGTTACGTTTGAAACTAAACTTAGGTTGCCATACGTAGCTGTTAGTTCCGCTACTCTCCGCTTGGAGCGGTTTCCCAGATTAAATACGATTTTGATGTAGTTTGAAACGCAACTATACGGGAGATGTTTTCATGCTTAGGCTACTGGTATATTAAGAATTGAGGCTAACTTAACAAAAGTCTTGTGTTCATTTGCTTAAGAATTTTACCAAAATCAATACATTTGGAGTAAAAAAGAATAAAAATTTACAGGAAATGGTTACAAAACATAATTTATTTAGACGAGTCATAATGAGAATTCATTAAGTAACTGTTTTCAGTTAAGATTTTTGACACGAAATCGTCAACAATAATTATAACGCGCAACAACGCCTCAACTAAAAATACTGTACACAAAATGTACTATAATATAAACGTACTATAATAGTTTTAAAATAATCGAATTTTGTATAGCCGTCAATTGAGGTTTTGGAATTTATTGCTAAATTCATGACTTTACTAGAAAATCCAATTATATTGAAGATACAATAATAAAAAACTCAAATACAGTAAGAAGGCGAGTATGAATATTGTGACCGATTCACAGATGGCGCTGTTGCACGTTTTAGAAACGTTCACGCGCTGATATTGCACTGCTTATAGCTAACTCAAACTCGCCTTCTAACAGTGGGACAAGGCTCTCTTCGCGTGTGGACTAAAGTTTCTTTTACCCACGTTTTGCACACTATACAGTACAATCGAAAAACTTTAAATTTTGCTGGTAGGTTCTTAATGCTACCATAGACTTATTACTACGTATAGACTAGCAGTTCCCAAACACCAGTTTGTAGCCACAAAAAAGGTGTAAAATTCTAACGAAATCTAGATGGCGTTGCTAAATCCTCTAACGAACACGATGCTAAAAAAGACCGATTGGTGACGCTAGCGGCACAGCGATGTCACGTAACATAAAAATAATTCCCACTTTGATAATAGATGGCGCAGAAATATTCACTGTTAGTGTTGCCATCTTAGCGCCATCTAGTTTTTTTAAGCAAATCTATTTATTACAGCCACATGTTTACTTGGTAACCATGAGAGTTTACTTGCAGCCAATTAAACAAATTATGCTTATTTGCAGCACTTGGCGACACCTAGTGCCGTAAGGGCGCGTAAAAAATTTGCTACGCCTTGATGTATGAGAGTTGTCGGTCTATACGTAGTAATACTTAGTCTATGATGCTACACAGCCCCCACTAAGAAAGGATTTTGTGAAATTCATATTATAAAGGTTTACTATAATACAGAGTATTGAAGTTTATATCCAAGCACCAATAGAGCCTTTTCGGACTGTAGCTGGGGCGATTGCCGCAGTAGCGACATCTACCGGGATTGTCATAGATTCACAAATGGCGCTGTTGCGCGTTTTCGAAACGTTCACGCGCAGGGGTACTGCACAGCTTATAGCTGACTCAAAACCGCCTTTTAACAGTGCCACAAGGCTCTTTTGGCGCGTGATTTTCTTTTCGCCACGTTTTGCACACACTACAACCTACAAACTTGATATTTGGCTGGCGAATCCTTATGCCACACAGGCACCAAAAATTTAAATTATAAAGGTTTACTATAATACAGTATTGAAGTTTATATCCAAGTGCTAGTGACCTCCATACTATTACCACTGGACAGATGGCTGTCAAATCATTTTCGTGCCTATTTGATTTACGTCATTTTAGCGCTGTAGGCAACCATGAAGCTCCATGGAATTACAATTTTAGTAAGAGAAAATCTCGGATTAGAAGACGCTTTTTGCATTAACCATCAAAAATGGTTTCTGGGAACTTCATTTGTACTGGAAATCCAGTCCAGTAGTATAGAGGTCAGTGCCAAGCGCCAATAGAACCTTATCGCACTGTAGCTGAGGCTGTATTACCGATATACTTCCAGATTGCCGGTCAACCCGTCTAACGCAGTAGCGACATCTACCGGGATATCCACAAACAACCCGAGTCACCCACTAAGTAAGGACGCAACACTCCACGACACAAATTGTAATAAAGTCAGTATCTCTAACGGCGACACACACATCATCATACCATGTTCCGACCGTTGTCCCCCGCTATCCGGTTCACGATCTGGAATAGGAAACAGTCTGTAAGTACCAAGAAGCTTATAAACAAACTGGAGCACTGAATTCTATGTACAGGACCCAGAGCCGCATTATAGGATGTGGAGGCCCCTGGGATTCAAGATCGTTCATATATCCGCTGTTTCCATAAGTGCTCATATGTATTACTATAACAAAAAACAAAACTAAGAATACCCACAATAAGATTATCTTATTGTTATAATTCGTGTTTTTTGGCAATTGTGTGATAAAACTTGTTGAATAACAAGCTTTTTAAATTTTTTACTTGTCACGTCAGTATAGTTCGCCATTTTGACGCTTCGTATACAGTCCACAATTCTTTTTTTTTTTAATAATAATAATAAAATAATAAATAATTTATTGTGGGGGCTCCTCTCTTGTGGAGACCTTGGGGCTGTAGCCCCAGTTGCCCTCCCCTAAATCCGGCCCTGACATGACCAAGCAAAAAAAATGGACCTTGTATTTTTGCAATAGTATAGTATCTTTTTTAAATAGGGTAGCTTTAAGTTCGTACTCTTTCTGCAGCTGGTACACCACCTTTCTCCAACCTTTCATGAGTAATGGAGATAGATATACAATCAAAGGCAATAAAGGTAATTTATTTTAGCGTGCCGATTTCAATAGAGGTCACCACTGCAGTCACTTCTTGGTCAGGAGTGTTCAAGTTCAATTCTTACCCCACTGATGATTGGCAGGTTCAGTAGTGACCCGATGACGGGCACCATCCTCAAAAAGTTTACAGCTGAAGGCAGGAACCCTCTGCAATGAAAAACAGTAAGGAATTCAACAAGTATTATGAAAGGTTAATTTTCGTGATTGGTTTCAGGCCATCTGTTTCCTATTCTCTGATTGGTTTCTCTTTAACTGGTTCAATATTTTTATGTGCATACTAACAGAATAAAGTGGGCAATGCTCAACTCCTGCATTCACAGCCTAATCAAATAAGATAATAATATACCCTTAAACAAGTGGTTTTATACAGGATGCTTGGTAACTCGACCTATTCTTTGAAAGGGGTTATACTAGAGATCATTTCCAACGAATTAAGTCCTATCAACTAGGTGTCGAAAATGAATGGTCTCCGAGTTACGAAGGTTTTTATATTATTATTCAAACTTTCAGACTAATAACCAAAAATAAATAATTTAAAAATAACTATTCCTCTCTCAGCACTTATTTATTATATTTCTGATCAATGATAGACGACTGATCATTTATAAAAAAATACGTGCCCTGAATTCCCATAATCTCAGAATTAAAAGGTCTTAAGTGGAAAGAAGACCTTTTTTATTTTGTAATTTTTGAAATATAGACATGTTTTACTTGAAAAAAAAAAAATATCATTTTCGACCCCTAGTTGATAGGCATTATTTGTTGGAAATGATCCCTAGTATAACCCCTTTAAAGGAATAGGTTGAATTACCAAGCACCCTGTAGTTATAAATAAAGATGTGCCGACTATGACTAGTCGGTTGAAAATAGGCAAGACTAGTCGGCTCAGCCGATCATTGCTTTCAGTGGTATATAAGAAATATAAAATTATTATTCTGGTAAATAAAAATAATAATGGTATATAAAAAATATGTGAAGTAATAAGTTCTTAATTCAGTGTTGTAAAAAGTCGCATTTAGATTATTTTTTTAATTAAATTTATAGTCTTCTTTATTAAAGTCCAATTATTCACAAAAGAAAGTGTTTATATTCCTAGATGTTATTCTCAAAATGTTAATGTTATAGACTTATTCCATAGCAGTATCACTTCGGTGAGAGGTCTTCTTACTGACACATTCTTTGAATAAGAGCTATTTCTTGTGTAGTTAACCTCCTTTTAATCTGTTTATAACTTGTCATGGTTTGATTAAGTATTATTTAGTCTAAGTCTATCTGCGAAAACTTTAATTGACTAGCTAGGAGTTAATTTAAGTTTTTTACTATTGTTATTAATATAGTCGCTAGTTTTCCAAAATAAGTAATAAATAAATAGATTATTTTACAAACTGTAAGGCTATAACTAAAATAAAAATATTACGATCTCATTTGAATCACCCTATTTTAAGCATAGAAATATGTAAAGTAATAGGTCGACTACAAATATGGCTGGATAGTCGGCTTTCCTGACTAGTCGATACATCCCTAGTTATAAGCAAAGATACAGACAGATAGATCTATGCAGAAGGTACCTACCTAAACAGTAACAGAAACCCGTATATCTCCGCAACCATCCCTACAACCGGCCAGCCCAGCAGCACAACGGTGATGCCTCCGAAGAATGCCAGCGACGCCTTCAGCTTGTGCCTTTGAAAGAAGAAGAAGAATGTGCGCTGCAGACCGATCACACACGCCAAACCGCTGATGAACAGGATCTGGGAACATTTAGTGATTAATACGAAGTAAAAAATGTAAAATCAACAATAGATGGGAACTATTTTTTTTTTTTATGTTTATGAATCGAGTCAACAAAGCAGGAAACCTATGGAGTTGTACATTCAACACCTCCAATACCCCATTACAGTAACATGCTGTTGAATTGTTGAATTTTCCATCACCAGAAAATTTACTCTGGATGTGAGACATCTAAACTGGGAATAATCAATAATTATTATTTTATTTTTAAAGTAACTTGAACCTCCACTTGAATCACTTCAATAACTTGAATCACCATTTAAATAAGAAAATAACAGACAAAGGTTGTATTTCCTTACGCTTTCTATACAATAAATTATCGGCTATAGATTACTATGCGTATTAGCGTAATGTGCTATATCTGTGGCAGATCTATAGTATTAGTACAGGAGAGCTTACATTGCCTATCGCCAGCAGCCCTTTGTCGAACAGCAGCAGAACCCCAAGGAACAGGAACGTCATCCCGAATCCCGCCAGCCCCACACCGATCTCTGCAAACACCAATAAGTTTTTATTATTTTGTTGCAATACTCAACAAACAACATTGAATTGTCAATTATATCATTAACAACATTGCAGTGTTGATAAAGAAAGGGGGTGTATGGAGAGATACCATTGGATTTAAAATGGGAATGCAGCAATCTATCTTAACGTATGGACAGAGGCGGATTAGCCATCTGAGCCACACTAGGACATTCAGGACCAGCCGTTCTTTTCTCCAAACTTTTAATTATCACTCTCGCTACTGCCAGCTATGGGCGCAGATTAGCCACCCCTAATATATGGCCGCCCTAGATCCGGGCCTAGTTGGGTTGATGGAAAATCCGCCACTGCATATGGAACCAAATTAACTTCAAATTGGGTAAACAAACATTGGTTATGATTGAATCATCTAGTACAAAATTAACGCGAACTAGTTTGTAGAAGGATACATAAATGAGATGTCAAAAGTGCTTGGTTAATTTTAATAATAAGAAAGTATGCTTAATCAGTAAGATTCTTATAAAAACAACTAGATTTTATTATCTAAGTTTCAAGCAATAGTTGTTGTTGACGAATTTGAAAGAAGTACTCACTTTGAATATCTGTTATTTCTATCATCTTGAAGAGTATCTAGTGAAGCACGATTTTATTATATTTTTAAGTCCATTTATACACAGAAAATAAGTGAATTTATCATTACAACAAACTTATAACCTATTTCTCCACGTCATTTTCAAAATCAAATTGAGAACTGTCAAAATGTGAAAAAAGCGTTCATTTTTTCAGAAATTAAAATGTATAATGTTAGAAAAGACTTCCAACTTTTTATGCACCTGGGTTTAGCTCAAAATGGTTTTTCAATGAGTTAAAAGTTAGAGCTCCTTCGCATGGATCACATAAAGAGCAGGTGGCTTTGCGTTATCGTGGCACAGGTATTTGCTTAAAAAAAACACTTAGCCAATGGCGTGGCGCTTTGAATTCATACGTTGCGGACGTGATTTTACTAATCTACTAGACCCTGAGAGAGTAAGACTTTATACCGGGTGTAATAATGACGTGTTCAGAAAATTAAACCACAGTCATGCTCTACTGATTATACCCACAGATATAGATTGAAGTAGATGGATGACGCAAACTAACCTACCTTGCGTGTCCTTCTAAGCAAAATTCGCTAACTTTGTCTCTGTTATGTTATGTCTTACAATGAGCTCGTCTTCTAAAGTGATATATTCGTATACGAGTATTTTGATGGTAACTGATTAATAAAACTTTTAGAGTTTTTGGTAAATTCCTCTTATTACCGAAGTTAGCGATAGCGATATTTAACACTTTTAGTATTAAATCGTGTCGAATGACGTGACGATACATGCTGTTAAGCTTAATTTGATTGCTAATACTTTCGTCATTTTTAAAATACTGGTAGATATCAAAACCAATATTTTACTACTGTCTTTAGCTTTGTAAACGCAATTCCCATGGATTAATTTTTAGAAGATTTGTATTAATTTTTTTTTTTCACAAAATATACGTTATTTAAGGACATAATTTTCATTATTTTGGTATATAAATTAACCATTATCTTTTTATGATTTTTTAAAGAATTGTCCGATATGACGTCACTTGAGAATTCGAGACATTATACTGATTGTGATGTGTAAGTGCTTGTAAAAAAAAGTGGTCTGTCTGTTGACTCATCTATCATCCAGCTGTCAAATCAATTAGAAGCAAATTATTATAAATTTATCTTGATAGCAAAGGACATATTTCTAAACAGCCATTTCTCAAGTAACGTCACATGAAGGCAAACGGAGGTTGCACCTCTTTCGTAAAAATATTCATCATCATGAGCTGTTTTGGACCAAAAGTTCTAAAATACGGCTCATCAAACCTAAATCTCGAAATGGTTCTTCGAATTATTAACACACTTTAACATAGTTTAATCTAAGCGAATTGATTTTTATAAAAATCTTCAAGTAGGAGACGAGCTCATTACTTAATTCAAAAATTCAAACCGCTGTATTTTCAACCGTTTTCATAGTAAAACTGACACGCTTGGTTTTTATAGAGTTTGACGCAAAAGTTCATCGCCACTATTTTCCATCAAAAACAAAACCGATTCGGTCATGACCCTGCACGATTGTGTAGTGTGCAGCTAACTTCAGACCACTACAAACCACTAATATGGACTTTCAATTCAATTGTCGTTCATGAAGTCGGTTTATTTGGTATCTATGTTTACGTAGCCGACTTACCTGAGCGTTATGAATCTGTTAACTTTGATAACCACACTATCCTTGCGGTCCGAAATAGAATTACAATGGATCATAAGCCATTCACTTCATACTTTCGTAATCGATTTTAGCGATGTAATTATATTTCGGAATGCAATGCAGGGTATATGGCATACAGCTTAGCATACATTTGCAACTTTTTTCATCAGGCAACATCAGCATTCTTTTATTAAGATTGTTGCTAGTAAAAATATACTTTTCTGAATTGTTGGTATTCTCTATACATATTTTCTCGAATAAAAACCTAAAAAACCGTTTTTTCATAGAACTTATAACATTAATTACATTTTTATTAAGAAAATAATAATAATTCTATTTTCTTGTAGCAGAATTTTATAATGAAGGAAAATTTCATAAAATAGCCACACATAAATGCGTAAATTTTAGATGAATTCATAGTAACACTCTTTCTAACCTTCAATCGATGAAGAATCCGCGTCTCAGCCATTTTGTGTGAATTTTAACGAAATCTCTATTAATTTCGTGGAAGAATCTCAACCCGTGTCTTTTTCTGGCCTTAAACTATTCTCTGAAGTTATCTATAAACTCTTACCACTTTAAAATCTGCTATTCAGTTAGCTCTAAGTGCGGTTGGTTATTCGGGTCGTGTAGTGTGTTTTATTAGTTTGTAACTCTACAATGGTTCGTGGAGCCGGGCGCGGTGGTAGAGGGATGCCGGGAGGTCGCGGAGGGATGGGCCGTCCGCCCTTTAACAGGCCGCGGATGATGCTGCGGCCCCCGTTCGACATGATCCTCGCCGAGCCGGCGTTTCCCAGATGCAAGCCCGCGCCGGACGATGCGGCACTCACACAGGTTAGCATACGTTTATATACCGTATTGTGTACTTTACTTATTTATAGCTTTTTTCTAGGTTAAAGATTTTTACAATAATATTGTTTGTTTTATTAGTTCTCTTCTCCTAGATTGTCCTTGACATAAGCCTCTTCCAGGAACCTCCATCTCTCTCTATCCTTTGCCTCTCTAGTCCATGTATTTCCTGCTACTTCTCTTATCTCATCTTTCCATCTCCTTATTTGTCTCCCTCTTTTTCTCTTTCCTTCTCTCGAGTACCATAGTGTTATTCTTTCTGTCCATTTATCTTTGCCTTCTCTGATCATATGTCCTGTCAATTTCCATTTCATTTTCCTTATTGTGCGAGTAATCCCTTCTACTTTAGTTCTTTTTCTAATTTTTGTTAGTTTTACTCTGTCTTTAAGTTTTAGTTGCAGCATACTTCTCTCCATGTTGTGTTGGCATACTTCGAGTTTCTTGATGTTGTTTTTCATTAGTGCCCATCTTCTTCTTCTTCTTCTTCTTCTTCTTCTTGGTGGGCTCGGTTTCCGCAACTAGTCTCTTTTTTGGACCTTTGTGCGTGGAAAAGTGTGGGGCCGTCTATTCTAGCCAGCCCAGCTCACGCCAAAATCCCAAGAGGCGACCTCTGGCGGAGCGTCCTCGGTTCACCGAGGATCTTAGCCCGTTGTGTGCTGACTCCTACGCAATCCACTGTCACGTGGGTCGGCGTTTCTTCGACCTCCATACAAGCTCTGCATAGAGGGCTGTCCGTTAGACCTGTAGTATAGAAGTGTCTGTTAAGGTTACTGTGTCCTGTGATTAGCCCTACCATCATGCGAAGTTATGATCATTAGTGCCCATGTTTGGCAACGGTAGGACATGCATGGTAGTATGCACGAGTTGAATACCTTAAATTAGTCTTTGCTTTGCTAGGGATGTCTTTGCTCTTCATACCTACTTTACTTTACTTCATACCTACTGTGTACTTTATACCTACCCGTTAACATTAGGGATCAGAGTGTCAATAAGAATACAAAGAAATAGTATACAGAGGTAGCATTCCTAAACGGGGTAAAGGTAAAAATGAACTGCAACCACCCGAGTGAAAACGAACAGGTCCTCTAAAAAGGCGATTTTGCATGAATCACATTATGATTCTGTTCTCATGCCGTCTCTTTTGCACGCGTAAAAAACTGACTCTATCCTACTTTCAAATCATTTTATAATTCACCCAAGTCGGCCTTTTTAGATCCCCAGCTCGAAGTCGTTCGTGAACCTTGTCAAAAATGTAAATTTCATGTTGACAGTTAACTTTTACATTTACCCAGGCTTTTAGGAACGCCAACATCTAGTAATTAGTCATTTAGAATATAATTAATTAGTAAAATAGTATACCATTTTCATCACATTCTGTATTCTGTTGTAGATCATAGCATTCATCACAAGGATTTACAGGATACCTAATTCCTCGAAATTATTTTTAATTAATACAGTGCTTTGGTTTATGACGTGACATTGGCGGAATTGAATGTGTTAGTCACACACATCAGAAGCCAAAAAAAAAAGAAAAAATTACAAGAAAGAAAAAAAACTCCACTAGTCTCGCTCCTATTGCCTTCTGTGCTTCCTTACGCTACGACAGTGCTTTGGTTTATGATGTGTCATTGGCGGAATTGAATGTGTTAGTCACACACATTATCAGAAGCCAAAAATTACAAGAAAAAAATACTCCGCTGGTCTCGCACCTATTGCCTTCTGTGCTTCCTTACACTACACCTTAAACACTCTGAGCCCAATATTGAAGATATGCTGTATATGCTGATATCTTTACTATCATTGCCATATAAGCACCTTTTAGATGTGACCGAGTTAGCTAGTTAGCAAAAAACTACAGTCGTCGGGATAATTTTGAGCTCTTTACACTTGTCTAATTAGCATGGCTAACTCAGTGTTAACTCCTTGGCATGATTCATTCTGAGCTTGTGTGTATTTTCTTATTTAGAGTTTTAATTGTGGTGTTTGGCTCCAATGCCTTCAAAAATTCCAAGAGAACCTAACCTCTCATTCTGACAGATCCATACATTAGCCTGCCAATATACCATTATGCAAAATAAAATTGAAAATTCTCAATAAACATTTGCAGGCGCTCCTTAAACGTCATGCAGAGTTGTGCCCCAGTCCAGCAGAGCAGGCATCAGTGCTCAGTCTGGTCACCAAGGTGCAGACGGTGTTAGACAACTTGGTTGTTGCTCCAGGAGACTTTGCTGCTTGTGTGAGTATATTTTACCATTTTTAAGTTGTTTTTGCTATCTCTAAGAAAATACTCCAGTTTTAGATTACATATCTATGTGGCTGACCACACGAAGTGCATTTTGCATTCCAAACAATCAGAACGTCTTGATAATACTGAACTATTGGCGTCAAATGGCACAAAAACAAAGGTAAGTTATGCGCTTTGCCCTAACCTATTGACGTTTAACCTTAATTATGGTATAACTTTACAAACAACTTTATTATGTTACTAGACACAAATGTAGTTCTAGACACAATGTAGTTCTAGACACAAATATAGTTCTAGACACAAATGTAGTTCTAGACTCAAATGTAGTTTTAGTTCTAGTTTATAGGACATAAACTACTTTTTATCCCATAAATCGGTTCCCATGGGAACAAGAAATAGTGTTGTTCAGAGACGCGGCTCGACCTTCAGCTTCGCCAAACATACTAAAACAACTAGGGGATTAAATCAGTTATCAAGGACCACCAAGATACATTAGCAGAGGATTAATTCAGAGAATAAAAAATAGTGTCTATCAGAAAAGCGGCTCGGCCGAACCAAAGACAGAAACGTGTAACCATAGAAACCAATAAAATGGAACCATAGAATGAAAAACATGATTGGTTTGTACTGTTGTCATGTGGCACTAGGCCAGCCGTGATTGGCGGATTCAAACACGCAGTGAATGCTATTTGAGCCATCGCAATACAAAATTGTGTTTAATGCAATTTATCAATTTATCGTGGGTTCATTTTTCAGCTGTAATCAGACTACTATGTTTTTTTCGTTAACTGCTTTTAATTCATAATCTTAAGGTTCGGCATGACAATTGATAATCATTATGACTAGGTACCATTTTATTTTAATTATATTATTGTATATAGAAGAATGGAAACAATAAGTTGGATGGAAAAGAAGAATAATGGTCCTGCAGATTGTAAAAGAGAGTAAGGATGAAGCCCATAGATAATAGAATAGTATCTATGGTGCACGCTAGACCATCTGAGAAGAGCTTGTATCTCTCAATTGATGAATTTCTTTCCATTTCTCATTCAACATTGATATGTTTCAGCAACTAGAGGAGGTGCGACAAGTAGGCTCGTACAAGAAGGGAACGATGATGGCCGGCAAGAATGTGGCGGACATTGTTGTCATCATGAAGACACTACCCACCAAAGAAGCTGTCGAGGGGCTCTCCAATAAAGTAAGTCAAAACAACATCTATCTATACATTAAGATTGTTCATATTTTGAGCTTTCGGAGATATTCTTGTGCTCACCTAAACTTAATTTTTTCCCTTGAAAAAATAATGTAAACCTGCAAATTATTGTTATTTAAACGAAAAAAAAAAACAGTCAAAAAATAATTTTAATTAAAATTTGTTCAGAAAGGCTTGAACTGTTAAAAATAATGTTTTTTATTTAATTTGATACTTGTAAACACAAGAAAAATCACAATTAAAGTATTTTCGAGATATATTTCGGCCCACTTTGGAGCCGGCATCAGTCGAATGAGTGAAAAATTTCATTCATAGCTACTTGGGTGGTTGATGTTTACAGTTGAATCATGTTGTACGGAGTCTTGTTACAACCTACACTTCCAAATATGGATAGATCTCCTGTTACATTCTTGTTATTGATTGGCTTCTTATGGCAATGTTTACATTACTTTAGTTTCATGTTACAATTACATCTCATGTTAATAGGTTTCCAATTATATCTCATACTTCATTATATTTATCTTTAACTATACCTACATACCACACTACATCTCCATCCCCTAAAGAAAAAAAATATGTCTATAAGTATGTATTTTTTTTTAATTATTATAATAATTTTAATTTTATATATACCTATATATTTTTTCACGATACAATTTCGTACGGTTTTTATTAATCAACTTTACCTCAACATACAAATACAAGATACCATTATCTATGGTTTCAACATTAGGATTTAAACAATCATATCTGTTTAGCAAATGTCACAAATGTTATAGCACAATAGATAAGCTGTCCCATTCATCAGTGAAAATTATATTTTCTGAACTATATACTTTGTTCGACAGGTAAACGAGGAGCTTAACAAGCTGATGCGAGCGGAGAGCTTGAAGCCGGTGACATGCGCGTGTCACGAGCGAGGGTTCACTGTGACGGGCGCGGCGGCCGCTGTCCGGCTGCTCGTCACCACGCTGCACCAGAACCTGAGGAAATTGGAGCCCGAGGTGGGTCGACCGATACCTTGTGTAAATTTTCATTTTCTTAAGCATGGCGTCGACTACAGCAGAAACGCGTCGAATCGACGTGAGTCGCATCATTTACTCCTGGTGCGTCCATCTCTGAATCAAATCCAATTGTTAATTCATCGCAACTCGTCCTAAAATTAGGTGGTTTTTGCATCATGGACAGCTCGGATGAAGAAATGTTTTTATTTCGATGAAGAAGAGGAGAATATAAGAAAAAGAAAACGGCGTGCTCCAAAATACTGGGTACACGACATTAATATGATTAAAAAAAAAAAAATTTTATAACGATACAAAAATACGTTTGCGCACTTCCGCTTCTCCGCGTCGACTGAGGCGCGTCGAGTTGAATCGAATTGCTTCGGCGAATAAATTCGGCTGTTGAGCAATGAGCGCTTTTCCTTATTTAGTGTTAAATAAGATTCCTAAATGGCACTGTCGTATTCTTTAGCAACAGAATCAAAGACAAAATTTGCACCGATTCCAAACAAACAAAAAACCACTTTGACATTGATTGCTACAAAACACATTTTATCTATGGTGACATGGACAGCGCCATCTGGAGGAAAGGTAAGAACTAAGAAAAAAAAACAACCAGAAAAACGCTCAAAGGCGGCTTTCTGCGATTCGATTCGACTCGGCTCGGCGGGCCTAGTGGACGCGAGCTTTTACAAATAATTGGAAGGGAAAAATTACTCTGCATAATGATGGGCCTGTAGCAGCCACAACACATCTCTTTTGAATGCAATTTTCTGTTTAAAATGGACTTAACAATGGGGCTATTGCCTCCTCTCTGGTTACAACTACAAGCTTTTATAGTAACACTGTCAAAAGTACTGAATCGTTGCGTCAACAGGTCCACTTGGACTTCAAGCTGATCAGCGGCCACCTGGCGGCGATCCGTCACAGCCGCTGGTTCGAGGAGAACGCGCACCACTCTTCCATCAAGGTGCTGATCCGTTTGCTGCGGGACATGTGCGCGCGGCACGCGGGGCTCGAGCCGCTCTCTCCCTGGATGGTTGACTTGCTAGGTACGTGCATGTATAGGTACCGTCACAGCCGCTGGTTCAAGGAGAACGCGCACCACTCTTCCATCAAGGTGCTGATCCGGCTGCTGCGGGACATGTGCGCGCGGCACGCGGGGCTCGAGC
This sequence comes from Ypsolopha sequella, assembly GCA_934047225.1. Lineage (NCBI taxonomy): Eukaryota > Metazoa > Arthropoda > Insecta > Lepidoptera > Ypsolophidae > Ypsolopha > Ypsolopha sequella. Next base: position 7,711,235 of record OW204011.1, read on the forward strand.
CGCTCTCTCCCTGGATGGTTGACTTGCTAGGTACGTGCATGTATAGGTACCGTCACAGCCGCTGGTTCAAGGAGAACGCGCACCACTCTTCCATCAAGGTGCTGGGGATCTAAAAAGGCCGACTTGGGTGAATTATAAAATGATTTGAAAATAGGATGGAGTTAGAGTTTTTTCACGCGTGCAAAAGAGACGGCATTAGAACGGAATCATAACATGATTCATCTAAAGCGGCCTTTTTAGAGGACCTGGGGATCTAAAAAGGCCGACTTGGGTGAATCGTAAAATGATTTGAAAGTAGGATGGAGTCAAGAGTTTTTTCACGCGTACAAAAGAGACGACATTAGAACGGAATCATAATATGATTCATCCAAAGCGGCCTTTTTAGAGGACCTGATCCGTTTGCTGCGGGACATGTGCGCGCGGCACGCGGGGCTCGAGCCGCTCTCTCCCTGGATGGTCGACCTGCTAGGTACATCCCGCCTGTCCAGTTTCAAAACCTTGCTGCTTGCATGTGGCGATCTCAGTTAGCCCCGCCTTTTATTTTGTTTATGAGAGACACTTTTTATGGCGTTTTCGGTTATCTATTGTTAAGTTCGACCGCTTATTAGCAGTGCATAACGAAACGCTTGAACATCAAAGTATTTTATGTTAATAGCAACTTTACCGCCTAAACAAAATAGTTATTTAAGATACACGTGCGGAAAGTAAGGTTTTATACGAATAAGTGCCTTTACATTGGCACGCATTCGGATAAAAACCTTTTACGCTCAAGTATCTTACAACATTTTTCAATGCATTTTGCGAGGAAATACAACAAAAAAATAAGTATAATATAGAAAGTAATTTTATTTCACCAAAGCCTATTTACAACAAAATGGCGTGCTTTCTTTGCAGAGCGCGCGTTTCATACAGTTTTTTCTTTCTTGAGGCAAAGGTACAGTATACATACAGCCAATAATGTGAAAAATATTTTTGTTTGCGGAAACAAAACACGTATTTTTAAATGAGATAATCAAGAATCTTATGCGTTATGGTGTTTATCATCATTCAATTATTGCTAGAGCGCGCATACTTATAAATAATTGTTTTTTTGTTGGACAGCAAAACCTCCTTGCATCTTTGTAATTTTTAAAATTTTATGACTTGCACCATGCACCACAGAGTCAAAAACTTAAAAAAATTACTTTATTTCACGCGTGAAATAAAGGATTTCAGTACTGTTTTATTTCACGCGTGGAATAAAGAGTCGGTTTCCGCATAATTTTGTTACACAAAAAAGAAAACTTTACGAGCAACTGCATTGAAAAAGTAATTTTTGAAATTGAAAGCGGCAGCCAGGTATTATTTTGTGTGTCAGTTACAGGGTGATTAAATAATGGCTTTCGGATCTTAGTATTATATGGAGTACGCAGGCACTGCAGTGAATCTAAAAAGGCCGACTTGGGTGAATCATTAAATGATTGGAAAGTAAGACGTAGTCAGAGTTTTTGCACGCGTGCAAAAGAGACGGCATTAGAACGGAATCATAATATGATTCATCCAAAGCGGCCATTTTAGAGGACCAGCGGGCCTATTATGTATCTCTAGTTGCAAACTGAACTGGGTGCCTATCATCAAAAATAGATATACTATCAAATTCCGATTGTCTAAGGATATGTTGGCACTTGAAGTGACGACACAGTTCGTAAATAGTTCAATACCCACTAAAGGCAATTTCGTAAGTTCAGTTTTTATCTATGAGTCGCTACCTAGTTTCGACATGGTATACTTCTCTCTGTTTTATTATGGATATATTGGATATTCATAATTTCATTATACACTGTACATTCCAGCGCACCACTGCATCATGAACAACCCTCTGCGCCAGGCTCTGCCCATCAACGTGTCGTTCCGTCGCGCGCTCTCGCTGCTAGCGGGGGGGCTGTTCCTGCCGGGGTGCGCGGGGCTGCCCGACCCGTGCGAGGCGCAACATGCGCGCGCGCACACGCAGCTCGATCTCGCGCACCAGGTACTTATACTCACGTGTCCCTCTGGCACCCGCTCGGGGATATATTTTGTGACTATTTATATATCTTTACTGATAAATTATTGATTAATTGTTTTAACAACTCCTAGTAGATACCGGAATGTTAGTGCTGCGTGCGACAGAGACGACACTCTACGAAGCCGAAACTAGTCGATTTAAACCGATGTATTATTATTTATTTATTTATTTATTCAGAAAAATTTGTATAACATTACAGAATCCTTTTGCGCTATACAAATTAAGAAACTTAAAAAATAATATTAAAAATAACATAACAAAAATTTAAATCGACAAGAAAAACATAACATTCAGGCATCACTCTCACAAAACCCTAAACACTCCTTATAAACGTTCATTAAGCTATCAGCAAACAGATCACTCTGTGGTTCAGCTGACAGCAGTGCGTTCAGGTATCTCCCTGTTTAGCTCGATATGCATTATTTACGTCCCCGCACTGTATGTTGATGATATTAGGGTACCGTACCCGTATTATGAGGTGTACGGAACCATTCGTGCGTGAGTCCGTTTCGCACTTATCCAAATCATTTCGTGTCTCTCAGGACATGGCGTGCGCGACGGCTCAGACGCTGCTCCGCGTGGTAGCTCGCGGCGGACACCGCTACGTACTAGGATTGCAGCCGTTCGAGGGCGGCAAAGACATCTCCGCCGAGATCACGGTGTGGGACGGTGTCGTCGTGTCTCCGCTCGCGCCCGCCTACCTGCCGGGCGACACTCACGACCCCGAGCCTATGGACACAGACGATAAAGGTACATTATCTAAATTAACATTATGTCATTGCAGTATGGAAACGTGGTAACCGTTGGGGCCGTAAGGCATTGGAATGGAGACCACTTAACCCCTAAAATATGTAACAATATCGCACTATTAAGAACTGCTGAAAAATGCTGTAAACCTACACTAAAATTTAAATTAAAAAATCATTTTTTTTCTAGAAAATGAATGCGATTAACAAATTATATTATTAAGTATATATATTAAGATGATTTTATTTATTGTATGTATGTATATATTATGTTTATGTATATGTATATATATTTTAAGTATATATTAAATGTGATGTTAGCCTGTACTGTAAATAGCTACTGTAAGTATGTAAATTGTAAGTTATATTTAAGTTCACTAAGAGCTCATCTGCCAACAAACTGTTTTGCAGTTTGGCAGAATATAAATTTGTAGTAGTTTTAAGTTTTCTGATATATAAATTTCTTTAAAAAAAAGAAAAAAAAAAAAAAAAAACGTACAGCAAAGCGTAGCGTAGGCCGCCCTCGTGCCCACTGGAGTGACGATCTGAAAGACGGTGCGGGTGGCGGCTGAATGAAAATGACTGTGGACCGCCAAGAGTGGCGTAATATTGAGGAGGCATATGTCCAGCAGTGGACGAATACGGGCTGATGGATGGATGGATGGAGTATAGAAACGCAGAAAGAAAAGTAAATCTGCATGTGAGGAGCTCTGAACCGGGATACGAGCTCCTCACATCTATTTTATTTTTATTTTATTTATTTATAAACAAAAGCCAAAGCATTACAAAAAAGTTCGACATAAAAAATATTGTTTGCAGATACTGCCAATTACGGATTTAACCATGCTAAGCTAACAATGTATTACTAATAACTAGGAACTGGATAATTATAAATTTTAAGTACAATAATGACAAAATCGCAAGACTCAGTAAAACAATGAAGAAAAGGTGTGTGTTGAATATGAATAAGCGTGACAGGTTTTTACGTGTTATAGTGCGTATAATATAGCTTGAGCCCTGTGACAGCAGGACAGCGCTACACAATTTGTATTTCTAACTCTCTCATGCTCAAACGTGTATAGCGCTGACAGCTGTCACAGAGCTCAAGCTATAATGTAAGAAGTATAGGTGGAGATAAGTGAGAGAGGGTGTGTGCATGTGTGTGTGTGAGATAAAACCACTTGGTAAAACATAAACTAATAGTAGTTTATGCTACAAGGGCGCAAAGGAATAAATTACGAGGACGATTTAAAACACGAGCGTAGCGAGTGTTTTAAACGTAACCGAATAATTTATTGCTCTTACGCCCGTGTATCATACTACGTTTTTCAATGCATAGTGTGAGGAAATAAAACAAATATAATTTTGTGAACTTTAAATTGTAATTGGCTCAAAAGGACTAGGTATCCAGAGCCGTTAAACAGTGGAAAAAAAGTATGACATTTATGGTACACAAGAAAGGCTGCAGGTTAGCCAACCATTGTAAATAAATTTAAAAAGAAAATAATAATAAAGCCCTAGGGCAAAATAATCGACTTTCTGTTCGGTTTTGATGCATAAAAAGTGGGCCTTTACGAGCACATGCATTGAAAAAAACATTAAGTACCTACCCGCATGATACAAAAATAAATAAAAGCAAAAGTTTGCTCAACAGAAATGGCCCTAAAGGTGGATTTACATGGAATTCAACAAAATGTTAAGGAAAAGATTTACTTTTCTTTCTGCGTTTCTATACTGCAATGATATAATGTTAATTTACATCTCCTCGCGATGGATAAATCGCCAAGTGTTCAAACATAGAAATTAATTTCTGTCACAGTACCTTATCTATGTTGAAGCCTCAGAATAAGGTTATTCTGAGGTTGAAGCACCTGCCACACGGCCCATTTGGATTGTTTTTTTTTTAAATTTCGAGTTGTATTTATTTTCACGAAAGAAGTTCCGCGGATAAAGGTTTTATGATAATTATTTACTCACTTGCTTTTGCCCGCGGCTTTGCCGGCGTTTTTGTGTAGTCCTATAGAATCTGTCAATATTTTTTGGACCATTAATTTTTTTGTGCGTAGTTAACCTGACTGGTTTGGAGTGTTTTTGTACCCAAGAAGGGTACCTGAACAAAGTATATTTGAAATTTTCACAGGTGATGTATTTCTGTTGCCGCTATAACAACAAATACTATAAAACAGAATAAAACAAATATCTTAGTGGGCTCCCTTACAACAGACATGTTTTTTTTGCCGTTTTTATAGATAATGGTACGGAACCCTTCGTGCGCGAATCCGACTCGCACTTTGCCGGTTTTTATTTCGAGCTAGGTTTATTTTCACGAAAGGAGTTCCGCGGATGAAGGCTTTATGGTTATTAATTACTCACTAGCTTTTGCCCGCGGCTTCGCCCTCGTTTATTAAGTTTTTGTGAGTCAATAATTTTTAGTGTGTAATTGACCTGACACTGGTTTGTAGTGTTTTTGTACCCGATGAGTACCTGAAGAAATTTTTTTTTTTTAATAACTGATTTCAGCTCTGGAACTACACTTGTGCAAAATTTCAGGCCAATCGGTTCAGTAGCTACGGCGTTAAGAACGGTATTGTAGCCTGATTGTGAAAAACCCGCCTTTTTCTAATTTATAGAAACACAACACTTAAATTCAGAATTCACTCAATAGTTATTCAACAAAACCTTATTACCTATGTATTGTGTATGCTGCCATCGCAAAGTTTGTAAATTAGAATTTCATATTTGAAAACAAACACTGAACAAATACTGAAAACGCCGATTTATAATGTAGGTAGTTCTAGGGTTACATACTCGAACAATCGACCAACTTTAATTTTGCAGCTTTGTTTCATACGTTTAACTTATTAACACTTAACCACCTACCACCGGTCTCAGAGACCGCAACGGGTTTTGCTTTTCAATTTATTCGGCCAACGTAAGTCGTAGATATCTGTGTGTCTATGTACCTTTTCGTCGATCCCTTGCAACAATTTGCAAGCACTCGTCAGGTGTATACGTGCGCGAATACTTTGCAGGTGATCAAAAAAAGGTCGCGAGTCGGCATTTCCTCTATGTCAGCGTTTCTCAACCTTTTTTGTCCACGGACCCCTTAGGAAATCAAGCACAATTTTAAGGACCCCCTTAACCTTTGGTATGTGTACAAGGGATCGCAAAGACGCCCGCTCCGTGTGGGAAGGTTTGCTTTCGCCGCACCGTATCTGTGTGCAGGTTCGGCGCGGTTAGAGCGCGCGCGAAAGTTTAGACTAATTGTTGAAAATAACAATATATTTGTATAGGAGACTATGTACTCAGCGATTGTTTTTGTTTGCCAGATAACTAATGAATAATGTAGAGCAGACTAGAGCATACTTTAGTACCGCAGGTATATTGTACAGACGGTTGAATAAACCACTTCACTGAATTTGTACCTAGTGTAGGAAATATACATATTTTGGTCATAATTTGGCAATTTTATTTGAGTTTGATTATAATTCCCTGTGAATTAGCATATAAACTAACTGTTTTTATCAAGAAAGTATACTTGCAGAAGGAAAAACATTGAATAAATACACTTTCAATATTGCATGATCACTCACAAATCCGACATTTTGCGGCCACTGGTCATTTCAAACTAGAATATGACGCGAATAACGGTCGATTGATCGAATGTTTATGGTTCGTTCAGTCTCTTTGTATATCATTCTTTACTCTAAAAACCATTTTAAACTATATTTTCATAGTATTACAACCTAAAATCGCATAAAATCGAGCCATATATTTTTTGCACAGCTCTGTGTTTACACATACTCGCACGAGTCTCAGATCTGTGTTTAAACATATTCGAGGGAATCACAGATCTGTGTTTACACAGACTAGAGGTTAATAAAAAAGCAGCAATAAATTTCGGACCATTTATTTTAGTTCTACAAATTGCAAAAATATATTTATGCATATAAAATACGTTAATGAGAAGATTTTTTGGTGGCATTTATTTATAATGTTAAATGATCCATAGATTAGGCTGCGGACCCCCATGCCTATGCTTGGGGATCCCCAGGGGTCCGCGGACCACAGGTTAAGAAACGCTGCTCTATGTAAATCTTTCTTTACCTTATATTGAACTTACAATGTAGAAGTGATTTTGATTTTGTGTGTTATGTTACTCAATGATTTAAGTAACATTGTTCTTTATTGCTTTAAATTACGCAGTATGGATCTTGAAATATGAATATGTATGAAAATTATATTTGTTTTAACTAGGTTTTTGACATTTGATAAGCGGTCTCTTTGACCGCAAGTCAAAAATCAAAAATCAAAATCATTTATTTATAACATATTTAACAGTTTTTGTTGCCGAATTCTCCTTTTAAGCTTTCACCTGTAGTAGGAGAAATCCGCTCTTTCATCTATAGTTGCGACAGAATTATAAATAAGTATTTAAACAAAGCACAAGACATTAAAATGTACCATCGAAGAAAAGCCCGCCGTCCCACTCATCGCCCGCACTGCAATAGTAATAAGAGCGTTAAGTAGGTCAGCGGCAATCTCTACGATGGCACATTAGGTATGTGAAATAACTTGTGAACTTATTAAATAATTATAGTAAGCAACCAATACAATTAACGCGGAATAGCAAACACAGATGCTAATTGCAAAATGCTATTATAAATGCGACTTAAGAATAATATTAAATAGACATCATAAAAGTCTCGTATTTGGATTAACGAGTTACATTGTATATAAGGGACCTGTGAAGGTATACAGGTATATATTGTTAAAAAAAAATAGTTTGAAGATGATGTGATATGTTTTATGAGTGCAAGTAGGTGGTTATGTGACAAAAATAGGAGGTAGGTGGTTAAGGGTTAAATGGTAGGGTGCGAGCGGTTTTTTAAATAAATATATCACGCTTGTCTATCACTTTTTCCGCATTCATCGATTGTGTCATGCATAAATCTTCTATTCCAGGTGGTTTATTAATTTGGTAGGTACAATAATAATAATAATAAATTATTAAATATTATTTATTATTTTCACAGATGAGGACGGCTCAGCGGACGGCGTGGCTGCTTAGAATAAAGTTACTACAAGTATTCCGAAGACGAAAACATTTCCTAAAATTTATTAAAACTATCTAAAATACCTTTGTTGTGTTTTTTTTACAAATAAAAAGATTCAAAAATAACTGATTTTGTAACAAAACTAGAGATTTTACTGCACATCGAACAACTGCACTTTTTAAACCAAAGATTTCAAAAAAGTTTAGACGAGCCCTGGCACCTAAAATCTATCGCATTGTTTTTGAATGCGCACGTTAACATAATGCCGACGCGCACACAGTTATGAGTGTGCAATGTGTCTACCTACGGTCAGTAAACTGATGAGACTACTAAAGTTGTTAAAACGATTAACTTTAAGTGCAATTAAGGCGTCCAACTATCACTGTGTTCAGATGAGAACTGATTCTAAACGTGTGAGCGTCACCCATTTAAAGGTGGAAACATTTTGGTGCTCTCATAGTACGCTAAGGGCTTATCTTTACTTTTGAAATCTTTGTTTTAAACTATCACTTTTTTACGACGGTTTAGAATAACTAACGAAGTCCTGCCCAGCATGTCGGATGCGTTTCTTTCTTCCTTTTTTGGATAAAATGTCGTTGCCAGGGCACAAACTGCATACTTTTGTTGAAATGGAAAAGGAACGCAGCCTAGCTATGCTCCCGCATGTTTGGGGGACCATTGTCTTCTCTTTGAACGGTGTGAAAGATACACTGGAAAAGTGCGAAAACGCTTCGTTATAAGTTGATCGTTTGTTACCGATTATATCGATATGCTGCACAGAATTCATCAATTCGCATCGCTGTAGTTTTTCTCGTGTCGTAGAGGCATTGGCCATTCCATTTAAATATAATTTAAGTTTTGTGATTTCCAAACATTTTATCGCGGTATTTTTGGTGACGCATCGAGTGTGATCAACTGTCAAGTCGACTTTGACATGTGTCATAAGTAGTAGATCCGAGGAGGTTACAAATAAATAAACCTCTTTACACCGATTAATGGGTATTTTATCTGGCTTTATAGTGCGCCTGCAAGTGTACAAATACTATGTCCCGTGGGATTATTGATGATACAAGTATGGGAGTGGTATCAATCTCTTCGTGATGACATGGAGAATCAGTAATTGGATGGTGGATAATGACCACTCGTGTCAGATTGAAGTTATAAGCAAAAAACAAAATGGCCGCCACTCTGCCGTAGATGATACTGGTTTTTCATGTTTATCTCGTAAAATACAGTATTTACGACAAAGTGATCTATCATAAAAGTATTCAGTATTAAATTCTACAAAAAACATGTTCTTACGATATTTTGTAAACGGCTGACCCTTAACAAAGAAATTCTGTTTTTAAGATTCAATTCTCTGAATTAGTACCAAGATATTAAGAAATAACTACAACGGCCATGTTTCAACTTTTAGTTATGAGGAATGTACACTAATAGTTTATTATATGCATAAACGTATTCTGAAAGACATAATGATACCTTCAAAATAATTGGATTTTCTATAAGAGTGAAGTTACTTAGAATTTTTTAATTAAATTTTTCTAACTTCACTTTATGGAAAATACAGTTATTTTTAAGCTACCATAATGTCATTAACAATACGTTTATGCATTAAGTAAACTTTTCGTAGTCATTGTTCTTTGCTAAATGTTGTCTATTGGCCGTTATAATATTACAATTTCGGAGAATCGACCCTTAAATAAGGAATTTATGATTTTATTTTCCAAAAAGTGCAAAGAATGTTGTTTGTATTTTTTATTTGTTAATACCTAGATAAATGCTAAGTTTTCAATTGTATCACATTATCCAAGACATTATTAGACTTCAAAGTAACAAATAACAAATATAGTTTATCAATTACTATCTCCATCATCATAAACCTCGTCTTCACTTTCTATAGCTGATTCATTGCATTCACCTATGTCTTCTGTATCCTTAGAGTTTTGACATACTTCTGGATCACCTTCACATCTACACATTTCTGTGCACTTTAGTCCATACATAAGACAGGTGCATGGTGGACAACAGCGACGTAGGGAGCACGTGCAACTACCAAGCTCTGCCATAAGATCTGGAACACATGGTGAGGTGCACGCGATTGGTTCAAATGTTCCTCCAACGTAAGTCCATCCGAAACTGAGTGGTGATGGTATGACCGGGTTTGGTTGGATATCTTGATTCCATTCAAGGGCCTGAAGATGAGCTCTCAACAGTGCAGGAGTTAGAGCAGCTTTTATCGGTGGAAGATTTTCATTTTGACATTGTTTTTTTTTTGTGAAAAGCCACCATCGCACATCTCCAATCTCAGTCATTGTAGTTTTTGGAATATATCATTGACAAACAAAAGACTCCAAAGCATTTCTGACATCGTCTGGAAGAGTGGGTGTTGTACCAAGCTGGGCTAAGGCTTCTAGTAAATCATCATTGACGGAATTGAATGTTTTCCACCACTTGAGCTTCACTTTACTGGCAAATGACCCAGTGACATCTGAACTAGATAAGGCATGAAGTCCAGGGAGAACAGCAGTCTTGAGTAATCCCAGTGACTTGTGACTTCGGACCACACAGGAAGAAGCAGATACAAAAATTCAGATGTCACTGGGTCATTTGCCAGTAAAGGGAAGCTTAAGTAGTGGAAAACATTCAATTCCGTCAATGAGGATTTACTAGAGGCCTTAGCAAAGCTTGGTACAACACCCACTCTTCCAGATGATGTCAGAAATGCTTTGGAGTCTTTTGTTTGTCAATGATATATTCCAAAAACTACAATGACTGAGATTGGAGATGTGCGATGGTGGCTTTTCACAAAAAAACAATGTCAAGATGAAAATCTTCCACCAACAAAAGCTGCTCTAACTCCTGCACTGTTTAGAGCTCATCTTCAGGCCCTTGAGTGGAATCAAGATATCCAACCAAACCCGGTCATACCATCACCACTCAGTTTCGGATGGACTTACGTTGGAGGAACATTTGAACCATGTGTTCCAGATCTTATGGCAGAGTTTTGTAGTTGCACGTGTTCCCTACGTCGCTGTTGTCCACCATGCACCTGTCTTATGTATGGACTAAAGTGCACAGAAATGTGTAGATGTGAAGGTGATCCAGAAGTATGTGAAAACTCTAAGGATACAGAAGACATAGGTGAAATCAGCTATAGAGAGTGAAGACGAGGTTTATGATGATGGAGATAGTAATTGATAAACTATATTTGTTATTTGTTACTTTGAAGTCTAATAATGTCTTGGATAATGTGATACAATTGAAAACTTAGCATTTATCTAGGTATTAACAAATAAAAAATACAAACAACATTCTTTGCACTTTTTGGAAAATAAAATCATAAATTCCTTATTTAAAGGTCGTTTCTCCGAAATTGTAATATAATAACGGCCAATAGACAACATTTAGGAAAGAACAATGACTACGAAAAGTTTACTTAATGCATAAACGTATTGTTAATGACATTACGGTAGCTTAAAAATAACTGTATTTTCCATAAAGTGAAGTTAGAAAAATTTAATTAAAAAATTCTAAGTAACTTCACTCTTATTGAAAATCCAATTATTTTGAAGGTATCATAATGTCTTTCAGAATACGTTTATGCATATAATAAACTATTGGTGTACATTCCTCATAACTAAAAGTTGAAACATGGCCGTTATAGTTATTTCTTAATATCTTGGTACTAATTCATAGAATTGAATCTTAAAAGCAGAATTTCTATGTTAAGGGTCAGCCGTACACAAAATATTGTAAGAACATGTTTTGTGTAGAATTTAATACTGAATACTTTTATGATAGATCACTTTGTCGTAAATACTGTATTTTACGAGATAAACATAAAAAAACAGTATCATCTACGGCAGAGTGGCGGCCATTTTGTTTTTTGCTTATAACTTCAATCTGACACGAGTGGTCATTGTCCACCATCCAATTACTGATTCTCCATGTCATCACGAAGAGATTGATACCACTCCCATACTTGTATCATCAAGAATCCCACGGATGTACACTTGCAAGCCGACTATTAGAGCGGTTTCGCAGCCGGAATTTGAAAAGCCCGCCTTTTTTATAATTAATCGAAACAACACTTAAATTCAAAATTCACCAATAGTTATTCAACAGAACCTTATTACCTATGTATTGTGTATGTTGTCATTGCAAAGTTTCCATTGGTTTCTGTAAATAAGAATTTAAAATTATAATTTACAGGAACCAAATTTAAATTCAAATAGTTTGTTTTGTAAAGTAGGTATACATAATACACCTTTTACAAGTCAATTTTAATGTTATAAAAATATACATATGTAACAAAATAATAAATGTACATTTGTACAGTGGAGACCACATCAAGCTATACACTTGCAGTGCGAAATTAGCCCCTATAGAGAAGAATATAAGACAGGTATAAAGTCCAATGTGTCTTACTTGATGCGGTCTCCACTGTACATGAACTAAATTAAATGTTTATTTAATATATGTTGCAATATACAACGTGTAGTTAGAGCACCAGGTGGTAGAGTTGATGCCGGGCTCGACTGTGGAGGTACCACCATCTTACTTGGAGACCCCCTCGAAGTAATTAGTAAGGCGGAGGTAGGCATGTATTTATATATGTAAACTATTACTATATATAGGATGGGATTTGGTCGGCCGCCTGGATTCGTGCTGGGGGCTCGGTTGGTGATCATTGAACCTTGTTCCTGGTCCCTGGCCGGGTCTCCGCCCTCCGGTATGGGTTCGGGCGGTTGATTGGATTTCACCTTGTATTTTTTACAATACTTACGATATTTACAATTTTACAATATTTTTTATTTTACCTATAATTTTAATCGTATATATATTGCTACATAAATTAAATAAACATTTAATCTAAGTAGTTCATGTACATTTATTATTTTATTACATATATTTTTATAAGATTAAAATTTGACTTGTGAAACGTGTATTATATATACCTACTTTGCAAAATAAACTTTTTGAATTTTGAAGAAACAATGGTAAAGTTTTAGATTAAAGATAAACTAAATTTTGTCAACTTATTCGTTACGTACCTACGTGCATATGTTGGCAAATCACTTGAATTCGTAAAATTTTCGATTAAACATTTATTCGTGCAAAAATCACTTAAGTGCTCAAAGCGCCAAAAAATCGATTGATTACATTTGATTATATCTTGTTTTAATTTTTATACGTTTATTGAAACAATTAACTTAAATAACAATAAAAAAGACTAAAATAAACACATCTAAAATAAACTAAAACACTTTAAACGATAAACTATATTATAAATAAAAAACTTCGTCCAAATCGCTGCTCTGCGGCAAAATTGATTATGATGGTCGTATATAAAGTATTGTGTGCAACTGAACATAATTAGACATTGGAACACTCGTGCAGATCTATTAGGAGTATATAAACAAGCACTCGTGTCCCAATGTCTCACATTATGTCACAGTTGCACAAAATACCGTTATTTTTGTGTAGTTTAGGCCGGCGCCAGACATGTGTACACTTATTTGAACACTCGAGTGGACACACTGTGTGGCACGAGACTTTGTCTATGTGTTCCAAAGTTTGTACACAGCTTTGCACTTTGCCGAGCGGTATCGGTTTTTTAGCGCACATCAAAGGAATGTGTTCAAATAAGTGCGTAGCCTGCCACACTATTTGCAAAGACCAGTTGCGCGAGCGCTGTTGTACGGAACGGTTGTGTGAGACACTACGAGCTTGATCGTTCAAAATGGACTGGAGTAACGAATGCGTCCTAGAATTTATTGAGTTGCTGCAAGGGGAACCATGTAAATATATTTTTTAGCACATGTAAAAAATAATTACATGCACATAAATAATATAAGCACACTGCGTCCACGAAATCGTCGTCCATCTCCTTTGTTGTCTACCAGCATACTGTGGAGAAAAGAGTTTGCGAAGCATGTGTGGCAGGTGCGCCAAATGTGTGTACAAAGTCGTCGAAGAAGTGTGCAAATAAGTGGACACATGTCTGGCGCCGGCTTTACTCCAAGCCAGGGGGGTGCAAGTGCACCCTCTTGCACCCCCCTCCCTGCGTCGCGTCGTTGTTTTCGTATAATTTACGGATGCTACCTTTCGGCAGTCCTTATTGTGGAATGGTTTACAAATAGGGAGCTTGAAAAACAGTCTTTTCTATGCCTTGGGGTTAAAAAAAATAGTTTTATTTATTGTTGTTGACTATATATAAAGCTACAAAACGGTAACTGACTGACTCACTCATTGACATGGTTGTTTAGTTGGAAAGAGTGTTCTGGGGTGGTAGTGATGTATGTATGGAATGTTGGGTGTCTAATACTGAGTGGGGAAAAAATCAGACATTTGACATTTTTTGACATTTGACATGGTTTTTTGACGTTTTAGTGAGGCGGGTCGTTGTATGGGATTTTGTATGGGAGTTTTGCGAGTGAGTAGGCGAGCCCGAAGGGCGAGCCTACGTACGAGCACGAACGAGCCCGCGAGCGCGAAGCGCGAGAGGGCGATGTTCGTAGTGATGTACCTGGGTACTAGGGATGGGAAAAATTGACATTTTTGACATTATTGACAGAAAGTTCGCCGGAACAAGCCCGCGAGCGCGAAGCGCGAGCGGGCGCAGTTCCTAGGGATGTCCCCGGTCACTAGGGATGGGATTTTTTTTTTCTAAAATTTGTTACAAAAAAATTTCGTTTTGGCCATATCTTCGGAACGGAAGGTGGTACATCCCTAGGGGTCGGACCATAGGGTGACAAAAAAGTTTATTTTTTTTTTCAAATGTCAAAACTTTAACGGCCCGTATCTCCGAGACGGCTTGAGTTAGACCCATGTTGATGGGTGTCGAAGAAAAGGTCTCGCCGAGATCTAGCCCCCCCCGGTGTCAAAACTTTAACGGCCCGTATCTCCCAAACGGCTGGAGCTAGACCCGTGTTCATGGTACTCTAAGAAAAGGGCTCGACGAGATCTTTCTGAAAATAAAATAAAAATAAAAAAAAGTCGAAAAAAAAAAATTTTTTTGCCAAAACTTTGATCGGCCATATCTCCCGAACCGTAAGTCCTAGCGAGTTGCGGTTTCGACTTTAGTGATCTGTCCGTCAAGCGCTACGCGACCGCATAAAAAAATTTGACATTTGACAGAATTTGACATTTTTTTGACAGGTCCAAAAAAGTGCTCCGATTCGCTTGAAACTCGGTATCAAGGGGCAGGTGGGGTCGGTGATTACGAATCCACTGTCAAATTTGACACTTTTTGACAACCGACAGGGATTTTGACACTTTTTCGAAAAAAAAATGGATTGGACATTTTATCGGATCTAATGGCGAGGCCGAAGGCCGAGCCTTCAAGTGTCTTTCTAGCGAGGCCGAAGGCCGAGCTGGCAGCGTTCGGAGTCCGAACATGCGCGTTTTTCGGCCGAGCACGATACCGCGGCTACCAGAGTCATATCTGATGTCATTCTAGGGAGGCCGAAGGCCGAACCGAGTATAAGCGAGGCCGATGAACGAACATACGAGGCCGAAGGCCGAGTATGTGAGTTCATGAGGCCGAGTTCACATTACCCCGGGGGCATTACAATACTGTTTCACTTGGACATATCTCCCAAACCTTTGAGATTGGGCTTAGCGTGATTCGACTACGTTGAATTGGTTCAAGCACATTTCGACCGTTGACAGTTTGGACACTTGACAGATGTCAGAGGAAACATTTCGCGTAAAGGATCCCGGCGAGGCCGAAGGCCGAGCCTACAAGTGTCTTCATAGCGAGGCCGAAAAACGAGCATGTGAGGACGGAGAACGCGCCAGTGAGGCCGAAGGCCGAGCTGGCAGCGTTCGGAATCCGAACATGCGAGTTTTTCGGCCGAGCACGACACCGCGGCCACCAGAGTCATATCTGATGTCATTCTAGGGAGGCCGAAGGCCGACCCCGGAGGACGATTCCGGAGGAATCGTCCGGAGGCCAAACAGTACCAAGCGGCGAGGCCGAAGGCCGAACCGAGTATAAGCGAGGCCGATGAACGAACATACGAGGCCGAAGGCCGAGTATGTGAGTTCATGAGGCCGAGTTCACTTAACCCCGGGGGCAGTACAAGACTGTTTCATTTGGACCTATCTCGAAAACGTTTGAGATTGGGCTTAGCGGGATTCGACTCCGTTGAAAGTTTGTTCAAGCACATTTTGACCGTTAAGATTTTGGACTTTTAACAACTGTCATAGTACACAATAGCAAAATATTTGTCCACTTCAATTGAATCAAAGTTACCACACGTATTTCAACGCGCTATTACGGTTACGACGATGACAATTTTGAAAACTGATCATGACCGATGACTTTTTTCCCACCCGATCATGGCCGATGACATTTCGTGATACAATTGACTTCTGCCCATTACTTGAATGTCGTCTGATAATTTGTTGCAACTCAATTTCAAACGTGTTTTTTACTCGATACCTTGTCCTGTCACGTTAACGAAAAAGTTACAACAACTAAATGCAACAACAAACAACAATGAATAGAGTACAACAAAGAACAATTACAACTCACGCGGGCTGCCTGCAGCCCGCGCACCACGCAAAACACTAGTTAAACCATTTACAATTACTAAGATACAATGAGACCCTGGTTTAAGTTAAAGGTAACCTGAGGTCCAGGGATCCCGCGCTTCCTCCCGGAAGTTTTGTCTGGGTTAAGAGGCTATGCGAATTGTATTTTTGTCACTGTCACTCCAAGCGAAAAATCGCGCTGTGCGAGAGGGGCGGATTCAGGGCAAAAGGGAAAAAAGGTTGTTATATATTTTTATTAAAAAAACTAAAATCGCTAGCAAAATTTCAAATACCAACTCTCTAGATATTGTTAAAACACACCTAATAAAATATGTTTGAGTTCTGTATATGGTTCATATTCGTCAAACGAGGAGAAAAAGTGTGTTTGAAGACTTCATTTCAACAATTATTTCTATCGAGGAAAATTTATCCAAACATGATTTCCAATTTCAAAACCCTAGATTATATAGTCAAAATGCATATACCAGAAACTGATTGTAATTTTTCGTGTATTTCATGAAATACACAGAAAAGAAACACCGGTATTTTTTTCGCATATCGCCTTAAGCGTCCTTTAGCGTCTTTAGCGCCTTAAGCTTCCTTTAGCGTCCCTGTTACTCCATATGCGAAAAAATCCTCAGTGCAAGAGGGACGGATTCGTGGAAAAAAAGCAAAAAGTCGGTTTTATATAAATTTAAAATGTACTAAAGTTGCTATCAAAATTTCGTTTGACGAGGTCCTAGATACCGTTAAAACCCTTCTAATAAAATATAATTGCAGTCCATATGTCATTCCAAATTGTTAAACCAGGAGAATTGTTGTCGAAAAAGACCTTATTTCAATAAATATTTTTATCGAGACGAATTTCTCCAATTGCGTTTCTGTTTTAACAGATCCTTAGAAAAAAATCCAAAAATAATATACAATTTCATCAAAATAATACATCATTTACTTTAGCCTTAAGGCGATATGCGAAAAAAAGTGTTTCTTTTCTGTGTATTTCATGAAATACATGTAAAATTATAATCAGTTTCTGGTATATGCATTTTGACTATATAATGTAGGGATTTGATTTTGGAAAACATGTTTGGATGAAGGTCAGTTGGGTACACTGGCAATTTTCAAACAATGCCCTGCAATCAGCACACTAACACAAACTGATTGCCGCAATCTAAAGTTATGTGCTGTCATCCGTTGAGGAGCTTTATGGTGAAGGCAGGATTGAAGGTCAGGTGAAAGAATGACAATTTTCAAGTAATAAATACCCTGCAATTAACGTCCTAGTACAAAGCGATTAACGCAATCTCGAGAGGTATGCTGTCATTTTCTGAGGAGTTCCACTGCCTATCTCTGAAGACCTTCACCAGATCATGACCAAAACCAAAATGAGACCTACCTGGAAGCACACTTTTCAAAAAAAAAAATTATCATTCAAATCGGTTACAGAAATGACGGAGATACGGAGTACCAACCTCCAGAATTGAGAACCTCCTCGTTTTTTGAAGTCGGTTTAAAAGAGAATGGGATGTTCTGAATGTCTTGTTGTTGGAGTGCGCGGGCGGAACCTTTTCGGACAAAAATAGTATCTAAATTAATTTCTATGTTTGAACACTTGGCGATATATCTATCGCGAGGAGATATAAATTAACATTATATCATTGCAGTATAGAAACGCAGAAAGAAAAGTAAATCTGGATGTGAGGAGCTCGTATCCCGGTTCCGATACTCCATCCATCCATCCATCCATCAGCCCGTATTCGTCCACTGCTAGACATAGTCCTCCCCAATATTACGCCACTCTTGACAGTCCTCAGTCATCCTCATCCAGCCGCCACCCGCAACGTCCTTCAGATCGTCAGTCCAGCGGGCACGAGGGCGGCCTAGAGGGTGGTCTCACATACTAATAGTTATATTTAATATTATAATATTTAATATTAGTTACATTTAATTTTTTCACGTCAGAACCTCAGAATCAGTATTATATTCCTTGCTCGGAATATTCTGAGGTCAGAACAGAACAATGTTACCGTTATATTAAAACTTTATTTCTGAAAAAAAAAAACAGTTGAAATGAGAACCTGTTCCTTTTTTGAAGTCGGTTAATAAAATTCATTATTACCTACATCGAGTCGTAGTTTCTGAAGCAGCGATTGAGCCAACTGGTTCATAGAAAAGGTTTTGTATGTCAATGTAATTTACCTTGTTTTTAGGGTTCCGTACCCGTATTGTGTGGTGGTATCCCCTTGTGCGCGAGTCCGACTCGCACTTAGCCGACATGTTGTAATAAGGGATAAATTTCCATAGACAATAATTGATAAGTGATAGTGTAATATCGGCCTTAGCCATAAAACAAAGTGGCAGATAAGATACCTTTACGAACAGAATCAAATTTCAGTTTATGTTTCATTTTACGCCTGTCCTGCTACACGGCCGGCCGTTCCGATTTATTACCTGAATGATTCAAACAGCTACAAGTCCCAAAACATCGATACACACAGATTTTTCAGTATGGCAGCACTTACCAGCTGAAATTCAGTCCACCGCCCGTGCCCGGGCCGCGCGGTCGTAAGCTCGTTGTGTTATCGATTTTCTAAATCGGACCGTACCCATAAATACGCGCCACACTGTCTGGTGCGATCACAAACACCACTATGAATAAAAAACGCGTTCAAACAAACACAGAAGAGCATAAATGCTAATTAAGCGTACAATCACGATCATTGATATCAAAATCTCTGACTATTTAAGGACTAACAGACAGAGATAGGTATCAAAGAAAAAAGGATAGGCTGTTACACAAAAAAGCTTTTGCGTCGCTTCAAGGATAATTAAAAATGAAATCCTGGCTGGAAATGAGCATGTGTGTTCTATTTTCAAAAATTGAACGCTAGTTTTTGTTTTTTAAATGTGCGGGTTATTTATCGCACTAAGACTAAGAACTGAGACTCGAGTGCGTGGACTCTGTGAACAAGGAGTATCAATGGAGAACATTTCATTGTGATGCAAAGCTACAAGTCAGATTTTCCTGGAATTGTAAGCATAATTTATTGATTTTCTACAGCCTCGCTTGCACCTGCGTTTCCTTTCAATGAATAGTCATTATTTATATCTACATACCTACCTACCTTTCAAACGTCAAATTAAAACATAGATAGTAATTATAGAAAGGTAGAAAGACCCACACATAGATACCAGGACCAATATGTGCATGCACACAAAGGTACGGTACACACACACTAAAAGGTTTACTGCTTTTTAGGGTTCCGTACTCAAAGAGCAAAACGGAACCCTATTAATGTCACTGCTGCGTTCGTCCGTATGTCAAGGGTTTTAAGCTTATCGACGGAATGAGTTGGAGACTGAAATTTGGAAATGGAATGTTGACCAAAAACTCAATATTAAAAATAAATTAAATTATTTTCTATGAGAGGTCCCATATATTATGAAAGAGGAGCAGAATTTTTTTTTGTTACCCTTTTCAGTTGGGTGTCATTTTCTTCAATGCAATGAGTAAAATGCAAATGATTTTGGATTTTTTTGAAAATATAAAAATAAAGAAATGAGGGGTCAGCAAAGTTGTAAGTTTTAGAACATTTTTGTACGGGGTCTATCTCAAAATCTAAACTAGTCACGAATTTGTAATATCTGTATATTAGTTATGTACAGCGGATACCACATCAGGCTATACACTTGCAGTACGACATTAGCCCCTACAGAGAAGAATATAAGATAGGTACAAAGTCCAATATGTCTTACTTGATGCGGTCTCCACTGTACTTACATACTGTATTTTAACAACAAATACTGAAATGCGATTTATACTCAACCCGAAAACGACCAACTTAATTTTGCATTTTTGTTATTCATAAATTTTTTAGGTTATGAGTTTGTAATTTTTGTATAAATTATTTAAGTCAACTTATTTCAATAGTACGGAACTCTCAGAGCGCAAGTTCTGCTCGTACTTCATCGGTTTTTCTTCTTTTCTTTCTTTCTTTAACTAAAACGGCTTCTGGTGAGCTTCCTCTAGCTCCAACAATTCTCAAGAATTTCCCTGAGTCGTACAAAATCCGTTCAATAGTTCACTAGTTATACAGACAGACATACGTGACGTTGCATTTTATTTCTATAGAGAAAATAACACTTATTCACTTCGGTAACTAACGAAAAGGGAACAAAAGTACCTCAATACACACGAGTTGGGAATCGCACTTTCTCCCGAGTGATACATAGTGCTTTATACTACACCCACGAGGAAAATAAAAGACAAATTATATTTAAAAACACTTGTATATAATAATAATAACGTTTATTTCGGATATTGTATCCATATTGTTAGTAACAGTTTTACTTAATTGCTATTGTTAGTACTTATTATATTTACAGTTTTCTAATTTATTTCGCATTGGGTAGGATTGACAACTGCACCCAATGCATAATGAATGGGTTGTCAATCCTATCCACGATCGTGCTCAGGATGCTGTTGGTAGAGGCTTATACGTATCCAGATATAATATAGGTACCTACTTTCCATACCCGTGTCTGGTAAAGTTATTCTCAGCTTTCATTAGACAGACGCTACCTAGTAATTTTACAAATTTAAAATTCAGATAAAACAAAAAAAGCGATTCGCAGGTGATTTTAACGTTTTCAATTTCTTTTGGTAACATCAGTAGGTGACAATTGACATACTAGAGCCTGGTTATAAACTTCTTGGTAGGTAACCTAATTTAATCATATTATGCCAAAAGACAATATCATGCTATATTAAAAAAAAACAGCACGTCAACAATAGATTTGCATATACTTTTTCTGCCCGCTTAAGCACGTTAACAATGGATTTCCATACACTTTTTCTCGTCTACTTACTCGTCCATACGAAAAACATTCCGTGAAAAAAAAAACGAGAAATCGAGAAAAAAATCTATTGTTTCATACATTTGTTCGGGTTGCTGTGTAACTTTTCAATGGAACAGCTGATTTGTTTTTTCGCGATTCGAGGGTGCATTTTTGTGCTCGATTTGTGTACATTTGTGTGCTTTGTGTGTGGTTAGCCACCAAACACGCTGCGACGTAATAATCGTCGGTGAAAAGCGGATGTACCGAGTGTGACTGTGACTTTCATTTCACAGTTCACACTTGGAACTACTCTGAATCCCCCCCCCGGGATTCATGTCATGCATTTTCAAGTTGTGTAGTCGTTAGATAATTTCCTGGGATCCTTATATTATTCTACACACGACAATGATAATTGTATATTTTAATGGTGTTAAAAATATATTATTTTGAGCTTTAAATATGAAATTTAATCAACCGCTTGAATTCATACTGGAGACTCGGTTAGTGATCACTGACCAGGAACAATGTTTCACGACCAGTATGGTGAAATTCGAAAAAAAAAATTTTTGGCTCCTCTACTGCCTTTGTAATTGAACTAGTCCAGTGAATGGGAGCAAAAATTTTTTTTTTACCGTTTCCAATAAGTGATAAATTAACTTCGTTCCTGATCACTAGCCGAGTCTCCAGTGTGAATTCAGGCGGTGGATTAAATTTCACCTTGTATAGAGATTTATGTTCGTAATCACATCAGATAGAGGGTCGAGGAAGATAAAAAAAATGATAAAACTGCCTTGTGGATTTTTTTTTCAAAATGTGTAAATGCAGAAGTTAAATGTATACCACTTTGAGAACTTGCATATCTACTTCAGTAAATAATGTATTATTTTGACAAAATAGTATATTATTTTTGGAATCTTTTTCTAGGGATCTGTTAAAATAGAAACGCGATTGGAGAAATTCGGCTCGATAGAAATATTTATTGAAATGAGGTCTTTTTCGACACCAATTCTCTTGGTTTGACAATTTAGAATGGCATTTAGACTGCAATTATATTTTATTTGATGGGTTTTAACAGTATTTAAGACCTGGTTAAACGAAATTTTGATAGCACCTCTAGTACATTTTATATTAATAAAAAACCGACTTTTTGCTACTTTTCCACGAAACTGTCCCTCTCGCACTTTTATTTTGGTCGAAGTGTTAATCTACATTTTAAATATTTGTTGAAACATCGAATACGATTAGGGTTGCCAGATGTTCGAGATTTGTTGGGATTATTCCGACATTTCATATGATGTCCAGAGTCCCAACTAAATACAAATTGTCCCGACAAATAACAAATGACAACGATCGGCAGGCAAAAAAGTATTTTGTTGTAATGGGCTTAAAAACTGCCTAATGCTCACTACAGATGTCACCACTGTTGTGTGTACTATTGATTTGACAGTTCTCCATAGTATTTTTGTAAACAAATTAATTGTTTTGTGAATAATATCATACAATGACTCTTTGTGCAGCCGTTGATTGCAAAAATACGGGAATTCATTTATTTCCCAAAGAACCTAAACGAAGAAAACTGTGGGAGAAAGCTCTTCGTAGAAAAAATTGGAAGGCTAGTACTTCGTCAAGACTATGTGCTGCCCATTTTCAACCTGAAGATTACTATGGACGCAATTCATATACAGGTGATGAATCTCTACACAAAGTATTGAAGAAAACAGCTGTTCCCTCTATATTTTCATTTTCTAAAGTCAAAACAGTCAAACAAACAACCCAACAACGATCGGAAAGACTGCAACAAAGAAGTATCAAGAAACTTTGTTTTGATAATCCTTGTGTTCAAATACCTGGACCTAGTAGCATTCAGAACCAAAATAAGTGTGAAGTTCAATTTAGAGATGAGCAATTCATAGTACAAAGTGAAATAAAAATACCCGTCAGCCCTACGGCTGAACTGCCAGCGAGTAACGAAACTAGTGCATCAGCTGCATCAAAGAGTACTCAAGTGAACTTTGAATACATTTATGGATCTATAATGAAATATAAAGACAAAGATAGCGTTATCGCTTTCTATACAGGCTTTGAAACATATGCAAAGTTCTATTTTGTATTCTCAACATTAAGTCCCATGGCTCACTTAATTAAATACTATGGAAGTCATGTCCAAAATATTACTATTGAAGATCAGTTTTTCATGACAATGATGAAATTAAGACATAATAAATGCAATTTTGAACTAGCACAATTTTTTCAAACTAGTCCAACAACAGTTTACAACATATTTATAACATGGATCAATTACATGGACCAACTTTGGAAAAAACTAGATATCTGGCCTGAAAAAGAATTAGTGCAATACTATATGCCAGAAAGTTTCAAACAATATGATAAGAACACGCGAGTTATCATTGATGGCACGGAAATAAAAATGCAAAAACCTGGGAACCCTGTATCTCAACAAGCATCATGGAGCAGTTACAAACATAGTAATACACTAAAGGTGCTAGTCGGAGCTACTCCTGGAGGTTTGCTGTCATACTGCTCTCCTGCGTATGCTGGCTCTATTAGTGATAGGCAAACAGTAGAAAGAAGCGACTTGGTAAAAAAATGTGAGCCAGGGGACAGCATTCTTGCAGACAGGGGATACAATATTCAGGACATGTTTATTGGAAAAGATGTTACTTTAAACATCCCTACATTTTTAAAAGGACGAGGTCAAATACCTGGTCTGAAATTACTGAAAGATAGAAAGTTGGCAAGTCAGCGCGTTCATATTGAACGTTTGATAGGGTTGACTAAAACTTACAAAATTCTAAAAGAAGAACTACACCATAATTTTGTACCCCTCGCATCCAAGATATTTTTTGTATGCCTTATGTGTTGCAGTTTTAGAGAATGTATTATGTAATAATTAGAAGAAAGAAAATAAAACTATGTTTATATTTTTAATTTGGTTTTATTACAGAATCATAAAATTTATACATATATTTATTAAAAATCGCTGGTTGCAAATGTTCTTCATAAAAAAGATGTTAATTTTAGGACCATTTCCTTAATGATTTCTTCATCTCTCTCAATATATATAACTACCATATCTAGAAATGTATATATAACTAAATTACAGTATTTGCGATTTGTGCAAAATAATTGCCCTTGAATTTGGGTATAGTAATTGTGTTTTTTTTTTTAGTTTTTTTTGGCTTTCTAATATCATGCCACTCTCATCCATTTTTAGCAAAACTATGTATAGAAGTTTCTTCATTTGCGCTTTGCATTGCGCATGAAAGTACACATGTTGTTGTTTTAACACAACACGAAGAGTAACCAAGCTTCTACTTTCATACAGAAGTCTCCCTTTGGCCGGTACTTGAAACCTGAAACAACATACCTACATATTATTTAATCTTAATATTATAAGAGTGCCTTTGATTATTTAATAAATTATTTAATAAATAATCAAAGTAGAGTGAATTATCAACAAGAAATCAGTCTAGAACAAATTCAAATGCACAAATATTATGAAAAACTTTCTTGGGCCAGGATTAGAACCTAATCTAAATAATAGTAAAAGCACAAAAGACGAACAATCATGATTTAATGTTTTTTTACCTTTCTGCAAACTCTTTGATGTGGCGTTTCGACAGCGCTGGAAGATTGGTGCTAGCATTGACATCCCTGAACTCATCCAAGACAGGAATAACAGGAATCTCATCTTCAAGTTCGTCTTCAACTCCGACAAGGTTATTCCTGTCATACGCCTCTATTCTGACAAAAAAATCGGGCTTTACAACAAAAAACGTAACATAACCTTTAAAGTATAACAATACTTGTTATCAAGTTACCTTTCAATTAAAGCTGCTTTTTTACCAATGGTAGACGCTTTCCTTTTTCTAAGCTCGCCTTTTAGTTGAGCTACACTACAAGTCGAGTACATTTTTTTCGTTAATCTGTTAAATAAACGCGAGACCAAACAACAACATTTATACAATATGGCGGTTCTTAGGAACACTCAACAGTGCTGCCACCTACAATGAGCTTTCAGTTTTTAACCTCATTACTTTAATGTTAATAATAAAAAAGGATTTTTTGGTTAGTAATATTTATTAGGTAAGGTGAGTACCTCTTTCGTAGGACATGGTATAAGATTTTACAATAAACTTCCAAAAGAGGTCCTTACTTTGTCAGAGAATAAGTTTAAACAGTATATTAAGCAGGGCCTACTGAAAAAGGCATATTATAAAATAAATGAATATTTGGATGATGGTGAAGCATGGTGTTATAGTGATACTGATTTTAATGATAGTAGGTAATAATTTAATTAATTAATATAATTTCCTAACTTTTGATTCCTCTTAAGAGTTAACATTAATTAATTACAGACTGTAAAAGGAAATAGACTATATGAGACAGGTAGGCAAAGATATATATGTTTTTCTTTTTTCATTAACCTGAATTCCTGCTGTCTTGTATTTTCTTATCCCTTGGTTAAAGTAGATATAAGTAATTCAATGTATAGTTTAAGTTTATGTTAAAAAAAAAGACATGATCTTGCCAAGTTTCTTGCCCGTTCTTCTTAGCAAGACTAATCGAATGGGCGGAGGTAGGCATGTATTTATATATGTAACCTATTACTATGTAGTATATAGGATGGGATTTGGTCGGCCGCCTGGATTCGTGCTGGGGGCTCGGTTGGTGATCATTGAACCTTGTTCCTGGTCCCTGGCCGGGTCTCCGGTATGGGTTCGGGCGGTTGATTGGATTTCACCTTGTATAATAATATTTTACCTATAATTTTAATTGTATATATATTGCTACATAAATTAAATAAACATTTAATCTAAGTAGTTCATGTACATTTATTATTTTATTACATATATTTTTATAAGATTAAAATTTGACTTGTGAAACGTGTATTATATATACCTACTTTGCAAAATAAACTTTTTGAATTTTGAATTTGAATTTGAATTTTGAATTGAATTTTGAAGTCCCGTCCACAATCCCAAAATCCCGACTTTTTGAATTTTGCCCAGATATTTTGTATTTCTCATCTGGCAACCCTAAATAAGATCCCCAGTGAGTTTCTTTTCTCACTGAAACAGGCAAAGATGCCTTTTACGGTCCATTTCCATCTTTTATTCAAATAAAGCACCTTAGGAGCGACATGAAAATTGAAAAATTCCATGCATTATTTAAAAAGAACACCGAAAAGGTCACACGAAAAAAGGTTCTCAAAATAAAACTAGGTCCCAACTGGCAAAGCCCGTATCATCAGCTTGAAATTTACTACATTTCAAAGTACCTACTAAGTTTTATTAGGTACAGATGTAAATAGGTTACTGTCTTTAACATTTTACACTATTTAAAAAACCGGCCAAGTGCGAGTCAGACTCGCGTTCCGTATTGTGGATGATAAATTTAATGTAATAATTTTTTTTTCGTGAATTTCTGAATCGCTATATTTTTCCTGTAATCTTTACGTTAACACATATTACCATAATTTTTTTCATATTTTTCGGTCCATTAGTTTTGGAAATAAGGGGGGGACATACATTCTTTTATTGTTTTTCAAGGATTTCTCGAAATAGATGCAATTAAATATAGCCAAACTATATATTTTTACAATCTACAATTTGATACCCATATTGTATTTTATATAAAAAATATTTCTCATTTGTGCTCTACTTTTTTTAAATCCTGTAATTGGCCAATTAATTCAAATTCAAATTTATTTGCACCATAATGTTTGAAAGGTCCTAAATAACATTTATACTATCAATTATGGACCCTGTCGGGCACAGCAAAGTAACTTAAAGCTAGTAACATCAATCTTATATTTAAGTAAGTATCATAAACAAGGCTTTATTGTGCTGTGAATACAATTTCTTTTATATCTATAAATCTTAATATTCTAGTTATTTAAGTATTCTTCAATTGTGTAGGGACATTTTTGTATTAAATATGTTTTTAGTTTGTTATTATAAATTATAAGTTGTAGTTTTTGGTTCATTTTTTATATAATTTGGTAGTTTGTTAAATAGTCTTATGATCTATAATATACATTTTTTTCATTGTTTTCGGTCGACCAGTTTCGGAGATTTTTTATTTATATATTACTTATTATTTTATTTATATAAATAATGTTTAATGATCATAATTGTTTTATATTAATTTTCTACGAGTTTTACTTTTAATTTTAATTTTATTGACATTTTGTTTTATTTTATTGACATGCTGTTTGTGACATTTTTGTATTTTTCTTTTCTGTCTAATGTGATGTTGTGTTTTTTATTTTTATTTTTATGGAACCCAGTTCTGAAATAAACGATTTTAATTTAATTTTAATTTAATTACATTCTTCTTTATAACACGTATTTTTATCAGATCCCTATCTTTTGTACAAAGAAAGAAAAATGTTTATATAGGTATATTACTGTTTCAAAAACTGTTTTTTACTACCTACGACCTCCTCCTAATGCACTGTTGCCAAACAAATGCTTACAAAAAATGACGTAAAAAGTACAGAAAAGCTTTGCGCTCATACTTATTTTATTTCAAGGGGCAGGTAGCCGCCAACGACCTTGAGTCGACATGTGTCGGTACAAATATAAGGAATGTAAGACCTACTCTTCTTTTATAATAGTAGTTTATGCTACAAAGGAATAAATTACGAGGACGATTTAAAACACGAGCGTAGGTAATTTATTGCTCTTACGCCCATGTATCATACTACGTTTTTCAATGCATAGTGTGAGGAAATAAAACAAATATAATTTTGTGAACTTTAAATTGTAATTGGCTCAAAAGGACTAGGTATCCAGAGCCGTTAAACAGTGGAAAAAAAGTATGACATTTATGGTACACAGGAAAGGCTGCAGGCACAAATTATAGAGGGATAGCTGCAGGTTAGCCAACCATTGTTAATAAATTTAAAAAAAAAAAATAAAACCCTAGGGCAAAATAATCGACTTTCTGTTCGGTTTTGATGCATAAAAAGTGGGCCTTTACGAGCACATGCATTGAAAATAAATTTATAATATTTTTAAAAAATAAGGCTTATTACTCTGTAAACGATTATCTAATTGAATGATGTAATGATATCTTGACATTGAATTTAATAATAATATACAGTGTAATTTGTTCATTAATGTAAATTATGTGTATTTTTGTAATTTACTACATTACTAATGTGTATTGTAAATGTGATCCCTTGATTTTATTGTTATTGTGTATTATTTAAATTTTATTGTACGTGTGGAATATTTTTGTGACGTTATATGTATATTATCATAGACAAAAGTATTTCGTCCATGATATTATTGAATAATAAATTAATATGAATATGAATATGAATATCGACAGAAACTATATTGAAATAACGTTCATAACAGAGCGCACTGCATTACGACGTCGCCGGGTCTCCGGATAGCGCAAAATAGGGAAAAATAATACTTTTCATATGAACGCGACGGACGTAAAAAATAAATCTAAGCAATATTTTCCTTGTATTTTAGTGCAAAAACCATTGAACCAAAATTTTAAAGAAATAACCAATTTTATTTTATTTTAGTCTAAAAACAGCTTGACTTTGCAAAATATTTTCATGCTGTTTCTTATACGCGAGAATATTTTTTCTGAAATGAAGTTGTTCCTTATTGTTTAACTAACAATATATATTTTTCATAATTTTTGAACAACCCGTTTGAGAAATATAATTTTATCAATAGAATCATATTCGGATCTCTGGGAAGAAGTGCCTTAAAAGGCGAAGTTATGTTATAAAGAACCAACCCTTATTGGAAACCGCATTCTGTAACCCTCCATACGCTTAAATAATAAGACGAAAGTCCAAATTTATTTAAAAAAAAATTATCAAAAATATTGGGATTCGACTGACGACGATCCCAAGTGGGTCGAAATATATATCGAAAGTTTTCTTTTTTATTATTTTTTTACTTTAATATCCATAAAAGTTCATAAATATCCATAACTTTTACTATGGAACAAATCCTGTACCTTGAAAAAAAATTTAACTGTTTCATAGAAAAATGCAATGCCACTCGGCCAAAATATATGGAAGGGCAGTTTTTTTTTTGAGATTCCGAGGTAGGCTCCATAGTAAAAGTTGTTCTATACCATTGACTGAATAAGCTCTTCAAATATGGTTACACCTTTTTGTTACACGTTGTATATAAAGACATTCTAATGTACATTTAGTATCAGCATTGCACCCATGCGAAGCCGGGGCGGGTCGCTAGTAAATAATAAGACGAAAGTCTAAATTTATTTACGAAATAATAAAAAGCGGTGCAAAAACTGCCTTATCTCGGTCGTGTACGTGTAAATGAGCCATTAGTTACAACACCCGGACATGTCATTAAAAGTTTTGTTCCACGACTCGACACATCGCCGCGACATGCTTTAATAATTACTATACTTTTAACTATCATTATTTACGTCACTTTATTTTGGGTAGAATTTAAAGGAGGGAATATAAATTTCAAAAATACTGAATATAGCGCAAAGATTTCAAAAGTTTCGATGAGCCCTGGCACCTGAAATCTATTGCATTGTTTTTGAATGTGTGCGTTAACATAATGTCGACGCGCGCACAATATGAGTGCGCAATCTGTCTACCTACGGTCAGCAAACTGATCAGACTACTAAAGTCGCAAAAATTCAAAACTTTAAGTGCGCTTAATGCGTTCAACTATCACTGTGTTCAGATGAGCACTGATTCCAAACGTGTGAGCGTCAAAACATTTTGGTGCTGTCATAGTACGGTAAGGGCTTATCTTTACTTTTGAAATCTTTGATGGGCATTAGGTTGGTACATGCTCTAAGGCAGGGTTTCTTAAAGTGGTCCTCCAGTTTTGGAGATAAGGGGGGGGACATACATTGTTTCAAGGTTTTTTAAGGATTTCTCGAAATATATGCAATGACCCAAGGGCTAGGGCACCTTAGCCATCTAACGAGGGTATGCTTCCAGCCTCCCGATATCGGCGGCAGTGATTTAGAAAAATTAAAATGTATGCAATTTAATTAGTATGTTTTTCATTTAAGGTCATTAGATTTTAGATTTTTCTCATTTTAGTTAGATTTAATTTAATTTTCTGTTTTCAAGAAATAAACTTATTACACTAATATTAGTTAAATTATAAATTATATAATTAAATTACACTAAACTAAATGCACAATGTAAATAAATTAAAACACAACTTTTTTTTTTCCCAAATTAGGCTTAAAGTGGTTGGTAAAAATGCAATGTCTTAAACAGCTGAGGACACTAAATAGTACATTACGATACGAGAGCGATGAAAAGTTTCTCGCACGAGTTTCGTATAATTTTTTAAAGCACAAGTGCGGAAAATGCCGACTTTACGCACGCGCAGCGTGCGTAAAGCGGTCATTTTACGCACGGTGTGCTATAAAAGTTATTAATCTACATCTTAGCTGCTACAGTTTTACACTAGATAATAAAAGATTTTCCATGACGGAACCTTAAAAATAATAAAACAAAATGATTAAACCAAATTAAATGCCCAAGCCAAATCTGCCAAAACAAATGACAATGCGGTATGGAATTCAATTAGAATTTGAATTTTTCCAACGTTTTCACAAGTTCATAAAATAAAATAGAACGGCGCAGCGTGGCAACCAGCCAGGACGAATTGGCTGCCTGGCTTGATTCCTATGTTAACCTAAAGAGGTTGCATGTTTTTAAATGGTTTGAATACTAAATTCGACGCTTTTAGTACAGGAAGTAATGAGAAAACGATGTGGCGAAACCGACGCACAGTGCCAGAATTTCATCTAGCGGGGCGAAATTATTTTTCATAATGAATGGGAGCTCATTCATGGATTGTTGTAAAGTTATAAATAAAGTTCACTGTAATAGGTTATTTGTTGCATTAATTGCATAATAGTAGTTTATGCTACTAGGGCGAAAAGGAATAAATGACGAGGACGATTTGGTAACCGAGTAATTTATTGCTCTTACGCCCGTGTATCATACTACGTTTTTCAATGCATAGTGTGAGGAAATAAAACAAAATATAATCTTGTGAACTTTTAATTATGATTGGCTCAAAAGGATTGTATATTGAGCCGTTAAACAGTGGAAAAAAAAAGTATAACATCTATGGTACACAGGAAAGGCTGCAGGTTGGCCAACCATTGCAAATAAAAAAAAAAAAAAAAAAAAAAGCCCTAGGGCAAAATAATCGACTTTCTGTTCGGTTTTGATGCATAAAAAGAGGGCCTTTACGAACACATGCATTGAAAAATTACTATTATTAATAATTTAAACCTTTGAAAGAGTGAACAATAACTGTTAACTATTTAACATTTATTTATTTATTTATTTATAACACTTTTTGCACATTTACACAAATAACTCAAAAGAGAAATGAAACAATTAAACATGGTGTATAAAGGCGGCACTTATTGCTAATAGCAATATATTTCAGGCAACCATTGGTAGCTAACAGAAAGATGGACAAATTAACATTTATTTATAATCTTATTCAAATTAAGTTATATTTATGGGAAAAATCTTGTCTTCTAGGAACATGTCTTTAATCTTTACCCACTTCTTAAAATAAAGGATAAAACGTTAATAATATATTTTTTATTTTGGAAACAGACCTATAGTTTGGCCAGCACATTGAGGCACTTTACCAAACACGGCAATGGGAAAATGTCCAGTCTCCTGCAGTATAGTCTAGAAAGTGCCTTTACTAGTAAACCAGTGTTTTCACGTCAAAAAAATAGCAGCGGTAGCTCAGGAGTAGAACGCTGGCCTCTCAATCTTGAGATCCAGGTTCGATCCCCGGTCGGGTATGCACCAATGAGTATTTCGGAATT
This sequence comes from Ypsolopha sequella, assembly GCA_934047225.1. Lineage (NCBI taxonomy): Eukaryota > Metazoa > Arthropoda > Insecta > Lepidoptera > Ypsolophidae > Ypsolopha > Ypsolopha sequella. The sequence continues at coordinate 7,743,331 of OW204011.1, forward strand.
TATGTGCATAGTATTTTTTCTCAGTGACCACTTGCTGAACGGTAAAGGAAAACATCGTTAGGAAATCTCCATGGATACAGCGTGTATTTGTGCCCGAAGTACGGTGATAGGGCACACCACCAACACCTTCTCTATATCAGGCCTTACAACTGAAATGGCTTTTAGTGATGACGTCATCACTAGTGGTACATGCTATTTTACTATAGGATTTTCAACAACAAATTTTTCATTCCCATTTTATTTTTAAGCACCGTATTTATTCATAAGAATTAAGAAACTTATTACTTTTGAATTGTTTACATAATTTATGTACTTATTTGTTTTTATAGTTCTTACTTTTTTTTTTATAATTTTTTTTAATTTTTTTATTATTACACATTATAACTTTAAATATATACAATAAATAAAAGAAAATTATAACTTGAAATATATTTCGGCCCTTAGTGGGCCGTCATCAGTCAAGTATGACGGCCCACTAAGGGCCGAAATATATTTCAAGTTATAATTTTCTTTTATTTATTGTATATATTTAAAGTTATATTGTGTAATTATAAATAAAAAGCTAATTAAGGCATACTATGTGACGGAATAAGGCCGGCAGGCGTGATGGGCACGTGCCCGTCTTTATCCATATTTCCGAAGAAGGGTTGGTAATTTAGCAGAAATGATCACTCGCCAATGTAGATAAGGAGTTTTTATAATCAAATAGGAAAGTTTCTAATTGAATAACAATAAGATGGCTTGAATAATAAGAGATTGAAATGCGGTGCTCTCACAGAAGCGTGCGGTCGCTCAAACGACTCCAACCAGTCTGCCACTTTCCCACTGACAGCTATCAAACGCAACTGACAACGTCAACTCAACGGATACCATCGTTGCGATGACCGATGCCAAACTACACGGTAACTTAACATCGCTAACAGCCGACCGCAACGTCATCTTTGATTCCACCCAGGTACTAAACCTGACATTTCAATCAGTGACGTAATTAACTAACTACAGTTGCCACAAAATAAGAGGCCCGTTTTGACAGATAAGAACGACCATAGAATATAACTTTACATGTAATAAATGAAACGGTTAACAAATAATTATTAACTTATTGGGTTTAAAGAAAATAAATAAACGTTTTTTAATTATCGCGGAACATATTTCAAGTACTATTTTCACGCATATCCCAAAATAAAATGCAATTTTGAATTACTACACAATGTCTCAAAAACAGTTACATTCTCAGTCAATTTTTTCTTAATAATAGTGTTGTAACCAGATAATCGCCTAATTTCACGGACTCAATTCGATTCCACATGAAAATAATTAGCTTGTTTTAATATTAATAAAATAATTGTAATGATCTGTAATTAGCTTTTGTGAGACCAGTACGCAAAAAGCCAAGTTTAAATTTCCTTTTTTTTTTGCAAATATAAACTTTTTAGATTTGAACATTTGCATGTATTTGTAACGGTGTCGCGTATACCGAAAAATATAATATAATAATTGTGCTAAATAATGTTACATACCACTTAGCTTTCAAACTTATAGTTTTCAAAAACAAAAAATATATATATAAAAAACATGCATTTATTGCTTAAAGTCCCATTTTTTTTATTAATGAATTGTTTTACAGGCAGTTTTCCATAAATCATCCTATCAATAGACAGATTGGCTGGTAAGAAATATGGCAGTATTTTTTTTTATAAGGCATGGAGCAATTTGTTCATCTTGAAGCCTACATATTTTTCTTACTGGCCAGTATTTTATATCTATCAATGCTCAGACCTCTATCTTATTTGAGGTCAGTGAAGTACAACATTACAAAATATTACTGGCACGTAAGAATTCCATTTCAGATTCTTATCGTAGAGAAAAAAAAATTAAAAGCTAGTTTTAGCACCCAAAATATCTTTCTATCACCATATTGGAAGTCGTTGTGCTCCCGTTTGTTTTTAGTGTTTTTTTCTTGTGACTTTAGGCTTTACTTTTGTACTGTTTATATTTTCTTTCACGTTGACTTTGGCAATTATGTTTATTCTGGAAATTATAACCAATAAACTTGAAAATATTTCAAACGATAACAAACTCATAATATTTTGAATCGATTTCTCGTGAGAATCGGTTGACATAGTTACCGATTTGCATGGTTCACATCCATAGATACGTTGCGATGACATATGTCAAAACGGACCTATTACATTGTGACTACTTTAATTGAAAAGAATTGAATGAATTTGCCCGCTGCTCCGACATATATATATTTATTAAAGTACTTACTTTTTTTTGTATTAATTATTTATTAAATTTTAAAAAAGTTGTGAAATTGCTTTCTATTTTTCATCCGGTCTGAAACGTCAAATAAAATAAAAATCAATAAATCTGCCAAACTCCCCTAAAGAAATGTCTTCCTTGTACCACTAGTAATGACGTCACATTTGAGTTGTCAGGCCTGTACAGAATGTACACTGACAGTAGGTGTTGACACCACCCACCCGTCACCCTAGGCGGGCCTAGTCGCCCTTATGGGAAGTACGCCTCTGGGTCTGCGTGCTTCAGAAGGCACGTAAATATTTGTGGCTGAAGCATGGCGATATTGCCATCATGCGGGTAGGTCATGGGAATGTGATAAGTGTCGGAGAAATGCAGTCTGCAGTTTCGCAGTCCGTACTTGGAATCACCTCTTATTTTTTTAAACATAAATGAAAATGAAAATGATGAAAATGAAATGAAAAAATGTTTAATGAAAAATAAATGTTACAGTTGTTGGTTCCTGGCTCCCAAGCTAGAATTCTCTGTCCAATGGGTAGCCAGGCTTCTTTCGTACAGTAAGTAGGTTTTGCTACGTATGCTTATGACTAGTTTAAAATAAGCCTAATTAACAATATATTAATAACACCAATCAAAAAATATTAGTGCGGGTAGGTACCTACTCATTAACGCGAGTTATTATCACTTAACTCTGTTTTATAAGCGCCTACTCACATCTCCTGTTGAAAACAACTAAACATCTCGTCTAATTTCATAACAACAAAAATATTTTAAGTTATGAGTTATGGATACATGCACAATATTGTTGTAAATAATCTACGTTTTCATTAAATGGTTTTTCAAGTGTAAGTATGAATTACGGGAGTTGACCGTCGGCGAGGGTTTTTAAAAAGAAAGTCGGAAGAGAATTTACTTAAATGTGTAATCGATGTGTGATTACAAGGCTTATGATATCTATCTTACATTAAACTTATATCTTAGTGATCCCGATGATCAGAGTATGACCTCCCGCTGTCGCGATGTTAGCATGAAGGCGGCGTCTTGGATGGTGAAATACCCTTTTAATACGTCGGTCGATGATGCGTCAGCAACTCGAAAGGTTGCACAATCTGCTTGGTGGTGTGATGGCTGTTGGAGTCGGTAGGGACATAGTCCTCGACGTAACATATGTGACCTAGACTTTGAATTTATATAAACAGTAAATGCTGTCCAAAATTTAGTAAAAACAACAAATTGACTAAACACTTAAACAATTAAAGCAACATAATTTAAAACACCATAATGTCAAATATACTTACAAATACAAAATAATCTCAAGATATATTTCGGGTCCGATCTGGACCCGGCCGGCATAAGTTGAGTCTTAATTAAAATAAATATACATTGACATATGTAATAATAAAAGCACATGACATGACGGGTCATGACATAATAACATATAAAACCTAGACTTTCGTAATTTTTTCCAACATTTAATTTCCATCCAAAGGTTATCTTTAAGAAATCACTATAAGTGATAAGACCGCCAATTGTTACCCTCTTTTTTAAGTTTGTTCTTTTACCTGTCTTTATTTATTTCGTTGTACAATGAAGAGTATTTGTCTTGTCTTGTCTCTGTCTGTCACTCCCTCGGGTATTCATGTCGTGACAAAGTATTTGTGTACGCCAAGCATGTTGTCTACAATAACGTCTTGTTTTTGTGATATAAATAGCATACTAGTTTTGTTTCATGCTCAGTTTTATATTTAGAATTGAGTTTTATAGCTCGAGGGGTAATGCGTGGCTTGTGTGCGTAGCTAATGTCGTTGTACGCGGTTGTCTTTGCTCTTCCAGTATGATCAGTAGCGCGTGTATTTTTGTGTTTTAGCTTGTTTAAAGGTAGTAATAAGGGGCAGGTAGTCACAAAAAACCTTGAGTCGTTAAACCTATCGTTATTTTCGGTTGACGCTGGAAGTGGCGCCTTAAGGCGATATGTAAAAAAATAGAGGTGCTTCTTTTTTGTGTATTTCATGAAATACACGGAAAATTTTAATACATTTCTGGTATATGCATTTTGACTATAATCTAAGGTTTTGAAATTGGAAAATATCTTTGGATAAATTTTCCTCGATAGAAATAATTGTTGAAATTCAAACACACTTTTTCTCCTCGTTTGACGAATAGGAACCATATACAGAACTCAAACATATTTTATTAGGTGTGTTTCAACAATATCTAGAGATGTTATATTTGAAATTTTGCTAGCTATTTTAGTTTTTTTATAACAATTATAAAACTATAATTTTTCGCTTTCTCCTTGAATCCGCCCCCCTCGCACAGAGCGTGTTTTCGCTTGGAGTGACAGTGGCAAAAGTAAAATTCGCAAATATCTTTGTCGAGACTGCAAGCGCTGTTGTCTGTTTATTCTGACAATTTGTTACTGAGATTGCTTCAAGGGTGGATCCAGGATTAGATTTGGGGGGGGGGGGGGTGCATTCTGACAAGATTTATCACTAAGCAAAAAAAAAAGTTTTTGCAGTTTCGCAGCCGGATTGTGAAAAACCCGCCTTCTTTCTAATTAATCGAAACAGAAAACCAAACTCAAAATTCACTCAATAGTTATTCAAGAAAATCTTATTTATTACCTATATATTGTGTATGCTGCCATCGCAAAGTTTCCATTGGTTTCTGTAAATAAGAATTTTAAAATTTTCGAATTTCAAAGATTATATGTACTTAAAAGAATCTAAAAAAAATAATATACTGTTAGTTTAACTATAAAAAAAACTTAATTTAAGGAAATTTATTCTCGCGTATGGGGGGAAGGCGGTGTTGTTTGTACCCCCAAACCCACACCCTCGCCACGGCCGTGGCCACGCGCGAATGCACATCGTGAATAAAAACAAGGTTATTGAAATCAATATAATAATGTTACAGTGAGCTTTTTATTTATTTTAATTATTTGGACATATAATAAAAATAAAACATGATAAAAGAAATATTTACGATACATATTTCGGCCCATATTTCCGACTGATACCGGCCCCGAAGTCAAAAATTCAAAATTCAAAAAGTTTATTTTGCAAAGTAGGTATATATAATACACGTTTCACAAGTCAAATTTTAATCTTATAAAAATATATGTAATAAAATAATAAATGTACATGAACTACTTAAATTAAATGTTTATTTAATTTATGTAGCAATGTATATACGATTAAAATTATAGGTAAAATATTATTATACAAGGTGAAATCCAATCAACCGCCCGAACCCATACCGGAGACCCGGCCAGGGACCAGGAAAAAGGTTCAATGACCACCAACCCAGCCCCCAGTGGGCCTAAATATATGTCAAAAATATAGTATAAAAAATGTTGTGGTACGAGTATTACAGGCTTGAGGCGACTCATGTATTAACACTATGTGTAAGAATTGGGTATAATAATATTAACATTAATCGCTTACATTTTGGGTCGTTATTATTGAAACACATTCACAAAGTACGTCTACACAATGTTGCCCCAAAAGATCTGTCAATACTTCAAGTGTTAATTGCAACTAGCAATTAGCATCTGTGTTTGCTATCCCGTGTTAATTGTATTGGTTGCTTACTATAATTATTTAATAAGTTCACAAGTTATTTCACATAATGTGTCATCGTGGAGTTTGCCGCTGACTTACCTAAGACTGCACCTGAGCCTAGAGCATGACCAACTCCAGTCTATCTAGGATTCGTTTGAGGAAATTCGGACTCTCCTTGTATCGAAAAAAATACATTTGGTTTATTAATCGTTTCTCTAGGGATCTTACGTATAAACAACGTACTAAGATTTATACATTTGTCAAAAAAAGAATGTCTTGCAACCTCTTTTTTTTTGATATTCAAACGTTCGCTTCAAGAACGCGGTTAAAAGATCAACTTGATTTTTTTTCATAAAATAGGTAATAGACATATGAAGGTATATCACCTAAATTCAATATTTTTTCCCCTAAAAAATATTTCAGTATTAGCTAAAAAAAAACACACCAATTTGTTGTTTCGCTGCGTGATCACTAGTATTACGCGTCTAAGAAAAAGAGGCCAAAGAGCCAACATATAATCGCCTCTATGAAAAGCAAATAAGGTCTTTGCCATTAGACTTATTGTGCTGGACGGGTAATAAAAAAAGTTGCTAGAGTATGCCATCTTATTAACGCACTTATTGCAGTGCGGGTGATGAGTGGGACGGCGGGCTTTTCTTTGACGGTACATTTTAAAGTCTTGCTTTGTTAAATAAATATTTATTTATAATTCTGTCGCAACTATGGATAAAAGAACGAATTTCTCCTACTACAGGTGAAAACTTAAAAGGAGAATTTGACAACTAAAACTGTTACAAATGTTATAAATAAATGATTTTGATTGATTTTTTTGAAGCGTAGAACTTAGAACCGACTGAAATTGGTTGCTTACTATAATTATTTAATAAGTTCACAAGTTATTTCACATAATTTGCCATCGTGGAGATTGACGCTGACCTACTTAAGACTGTACCTGAACCTAGAGCATGACCAACTCCAGTCTATCTAGGATTCGTTTGAGGAAATTCGGACTCTCCTTGTATCGAAAAAAATATATTTGGTTTATTAATTATTAAAAACCCAATTATTAAAAACAAAACGGGGGATACTTCTGACTTGGCCAACTACAGACCAATATCTCTAGCTTCTGTGATCGCTAAGGTACTGGACAGTCTGCTTGATAGACATTTGAATAAGCATATTTGTCTTAATGATGCGCAGTTCGGATTTCGCTCAGGTCTCTCTACGGAGAATGCTATCTTTTGTCTCAAGCAGACTGTTCAGTACTATACAGCCAGGAAAACCCCTGTGTTTGCATGTTTTTTAGATCTGTCTAAAGCATTTGATCTCGTATCGTATGATGTGTTATGGGACAAACTAAGAAGAGAGACCACTGTACCATATGAGATAATATGTCTGTTTAAACATTGGTATAACAACCAGAGAAACAAAGTTAAATGGGGAGGAGCCTTCTCAGATGAATATGGGTTGGAATGCGGGGTGAGGCAGGGAGGGCTGTCCTCTCCCCGTCTTTTTAACCTGTATATCAATAAGCTGCTCGATGAGCTCAGCGGCACCAGCATCGGCTGTCATGTGGACGGAGTTAGCGTCAATAACATAAGCTACGCTGATGATATGGTGCTGCTGAGTCCATGGGTCAGCGCGCTGAGGAGGCTTCTTTCCATATGTCAGTCGTATGTTGAGGCGCATGGTCTAAAGTATAACGCAAAAAAGAGCGAGTTTTTAATATTTAAGGCAGGGCCTAAAACATATAAAATTGTGCCTGAAGTCAAGCTCTGCGGTTCCTCGTTGTCCAGGGTCACGCACTTCAAATACTTGGGGCACTGGGTTCGAGAGGACCTCAGTGATTGTAATGATATAGAGAGGGAGCGCAGGTCTCTGGCTGTCCGATGTAATATGCTTGCCCGCAGATTTGCACGGTGTACGAATCAGGTAAAGGTGACGCTCTTCAAAGCATATTGCCAGTCCTTTTACACGTGTAGTCTGTGGGTGGACTACACGCGTCGGGCATATAGCGACCTGCGGGTCCAGTATAATAATGCTTTCAGGATATTGTTGGGGTTGCCGCGATATTGCAGCGCCTCTTTCATGTTCGCGGAAGCACACACAGATGGTTTCGCTGCAATCATGCGTAAGTACTGTGCGTCGCTGCTCAGTCGAATACGAGCCAGCCCCAATAGTATCCTGAGGGTGTTATCTGATAGGTGGGACTCTCCCCTTTTTAAAAAGTGGATGGAGCTCCACAATTAATAATTTAATTTGATTGGATTTGATTTAATTTAATTTAATTTTATTTAATTTTATTTGATTTAATTTATACTCGCCTGTTCTCTTACTAACACTAGTCCATAAGTTATTTTGTATTACTAACACTTTATGGACCCTGTCTTAAATAAATTATTTTATGATTATTATTATTATTAATCTTTTCTCTAGGGATCTTACGTATAAACAACGTACTAAGATTTACACATTTGTCAAAAAAAATAATGTTTTGCACCCTCTTTTTTTTGGTTTTCAAACGCTTCAAGAACGCGGTTAAGAGATCAACTTGATTTTTTTTTCATAAAATAGGTAATAGACATATGAAGGTATATCACCTAAATTCAATATTTTTTTCCCTACAAAATATTTCAGTATTAGCTAAAAACACACCAATTTGTTGTTTCGCTGCGTGATCACTAGTATTACGCGTCCAAGAAAAAGAGGCCAACGAGCCAACATATAATCGCCTCTATGAAAAGCGAATAAGGTCTTTGCCATTAGACTTTGTGCTGGACGGGTAATAAAATAAGTTGCTAGAGTATGCCATCTTCTTAACGCACTTATTACTATTGCAGTGCGGGTGATGAGTGGGACGGCGGGCTTTTCTTTGACGGTACATTTTAAAGTCTTGCTTTGTTAAATAAATATTTATTTATAATTCTGTCGCAACTACGGATGTAAGAGCGAATTTCTCCTACTACAGGTGAAAACTTAAAAGGAGAATTCGACAACTAAAACTGTTACATATGTTATAAATAAATGATTTTGATTGATTTTTTTGAAGCGTAGAACTTAGAACCGACTGAAATTGGTTGCTTACTAAAATTATTTAATAAGTTCACAAGTTATTTCACATAATTTGCCATCGTGGAGATTACCGCTGACCACTTATTACTATTGCAGTGCGGGTGATGAGTGGGACGGCGGGCTTTTCTTCTGCTTTGTTTAAATATTTATTTATAATTCTGTTGCAACTATGGATAATAGAACGAATTTTTCCTACTACAGGTGAAAACTTAAAAGGAGAATTCGACAACTAAAACTGTTACATATGTTATAAATAAATGATTTTGATTGATTTTTTTGAAGCGTAGAACTTAGAACCGACTGAAATTGGTTGCTTACTAAAATTATTTAATAAGTTCACAAGTTATTTCACATAATTTGCCATCGTGGAGATTACCGCTGACCACTTATTACTATTGCAGTGCGGGTGATGAGTGGGACGGCGGGCTTTTCTTCTGCTTTGTTTAAATATTTATTTATAATTCTGTTGCAACTATGGATAAAAGAACGAATTTCTCCTACTACAGGTGAAAACTTAAAAGGAGAATTCGACAGCTAAAACTGTTACATATGGTAAAAATAAATGATTTTGATTGATTTTTTGAAGCGTAGAACTTAGAACCGACTGATTCCTTTGTAAATTGGAACCCTCAATAGTTATTTGAAAATGCGAAGATGCAAAATTCATCTAATAGGTAACGTATTCAAAAAAAAAAAAAAAAAACGATAGCTAAACAGCATATTATCAAACTATATATACTCACGTTATTGTCTTCTTAACCTAGTCATCAGTGTTTTAGATATAATAGGTATATCGTCGTAGCCTGATTGTAGAATTTCCATATATGATTTGATAATCAAATAATTTACGAAACAAAATGTAAAAAATAGGTGCGACAACGAGCAAAGTGAGGAAGAGCTGGTGATCATAAATTCGGGAGCTGAGCAAAGCGGAGGCGACATCTGTAGTTCTTTACATGATATGGCTAATCAAATTATTATATGGACAGTTCTATGATCAGGTTACGTCAGATAAATGCAAAATGCTCAGAAATACAGTGTTTACATTCGAATAGAAACTTTCATAATATGGCTAATAAAATTACCATATTATTTTTACTGTTTTTTTCTATACAAGATTAAAGCTTAACACGGTCACTCAAAACTTTAACTGTTAATAGTAAACGGTTTACTCACTTAAACGTCACAAACTTTCGGCAAAGTTCCATCTCTCATGGTCACGAGATGACTCTTCAAAAATTTGGGAATATATAAAAAGTAAACACAGTCAAGTCTCGTCCTCCTAATAATGTTTTTTCTAGCTTCAGTCGCTTAGCGCAAAGTGTATTTCTGTTTAGAAGTTAAAATATGAAAAAGATTTTGGTATGTAGCAGTTGGCGCCAATACTTTAGTATTAGTGAGGTTTAAAAAGAATAAGTTTGAAATTTAATGCACAATTAGTCATGATCTTGACGAAACAAAGTTAAAACAGCATTTAAAGTTGGTTTTGAGAAGATCATGACTAATTGTGTATACAATTTCAAACTCTTGCTTTGTAAATCTCACTAATACTGAACTATTGGCGTTAAATGCCACAGACCAAAATGCTTTTAAAATTTATATATCTAAACAAGAAAAACAAGTTAAGTGATGCACTTTGCGCTAAGCTACAGACGTTTAACTGCGGACATATCTTTTTGGGACACATTGTACAACGACATTTATTTGAACATTTCATGTGAACTGAACCTACATTTTATTACTCTAACTGGAATGACCTTCCACGCACGGAAGGTCACACACAAACCCTCACCACAAAATAACCACTTACAGAATGTTTACTCCGCATAACTAGCGAAAACAGGCGCACGCACACATAGACGCGTACGTACGACGATCTCGGAGATACTCGGGTGAATGCCAATACAAAATTCTGCCGAGATCATCATACATATAGTACGTTTTAAATACCAAGGCCCCATTGCACTTTAGACGGTCATTAGGCGTTAACAATAGGATTAGTCATAACAAAAGATAAAGTACGTTTCAAATACCAAGGCCCTATTGCACTAGAAACTTAACAAGGGGGCTCACCTTTTGTTATCTAATTTGGAGCACTTCAAATTGGCACGCGTATCTGGCCAGGTATCTTTTGTTATCACTAATCCTATTGTTAACGCCTAATGACCGTTTAAAGTGCAATGGGGCCTTGGTATTTGAAACGTACCATACGCGTCTATGCATGTGTGCGTCTGTTTTCGCTCCGTCGTCGAGTCTGCCTTCTGGTAGTATATCTATGTTGTGCCCTCACATACAAACGCTTTGAGACAAAAGCAACCGTCTTCGGTGAACAATGTTGCATCAACGCAGACTAAATGAACAAAAATTAAACGACATCACGACATAAATCCTCAAAGGAGTGTTAGAGTTAAGGCGAATGGATACGTCAACTGCAATTTGGGCCTGTCTTTGAAGGCCTACTCCTCCCACACGGGCGTTGCAAAAATTTTCATAAAAATATATATAATACTAGTGTTTTGCGTGGTGCGCGGGCTGCAGGCAGCCCGCGTGTGTGGTAAACGCTATTGTTACTTATTGTTACTGGTTGTTATTAATTTGTTGTAACTTTTTCGTTTACGTGACAGGATTCAGGAGGTTTGGAGCTTGAAACACATTTGGAAGCTGAAATTGAAGTGTAACTAATTATCAAACGACATTCAAGTAATGGGCAGAAGTCAATTGTATCACGAAATGTCATCGGTCATGATCGGGTGGGAAAAAAAGTCATCGGTCATGATCAGTTTTCAAAATTATCATCGTCGTAACCGCAATAGCGCGTTGAAATACGTGTGGTAACTTTGATTCAATTGAAATGGACTGATATTTTGCTATTGTGTACTCTGACAGTTGTCAAAGGTCCAAAATGTACACGGTCGAAATGTGCTGGAACCAACTTTCAACGGAGTCGAATCCCGCTAAGCCCAATCTCAAACGTTTGCGAGATAGATCCAATAGAAACAGTCTTGTAATGCCCTCGGGGTTAAGTGAACTCGGCCTCATGAACTCACATACTCGGCCTTCGGCCTCGTATGTTCGTTCATCGGCCTCGCTTATACTCGGTTCGGCCTTCGGCCTCCCTAGGATGACATCAGATATGTCTCTGGTAGCCGCGGTGTCGTGCTCGGCCTTCGGCCTCGCCAGGATCCTTTACGCGAAATGTTTCCTCTGACAGCTGTCAAGTGTCCAAACTGTCAACGGTCGAAATGTGCTTGAACCAATTTAACGTAGTCGAATCCCGCTAAGCCCAATCTCAAACGTTTGGGAGACATGTCCAAGTCTTCGGCCTCGTATGTTCGTTCATCGGCCTCGCTTATACCCGGTTCGGCCTTCGGCCTCGCCGCTTGGTACTGTTTGGCCTCCGGACGATTCCTCGGCCTTCGGCCTCCCTAGTATGACATCAGATATGACTCTGGTGGCCGCGGTGTCGTGCTCGGCCGAAAAACTCGCATGTTCGGACTCCGAACGCTGCCAGCTCGGCCTTCGGCCTCGCTGGCGCGTTCTCCGTTCTCACATGCTCGTTTTTCGGCCTCGCTGGAAAGGTACTTGTGGGCTCGGCCTTCGGCCTCGCCATTAGATCCGAAGAAATGTCCGATCAATTTTTTTTCGAAAAAGTGTCAAAATCCCTGCCGGTTGTCAAAAAGTGTCAAATTTGACAGTGGATTCGTAATCAGCGACCCCATTTACTCCTGGATACCGAGTTTCAAGCGAATCGGAGCACTTTTTTGGACCTGTCAAAAAAATGTCAAATTCTGTCAAATGTCAAATTTTTTTATGCGGTCGGGTAGCGCTCGGCGGACAGATCACTAAAGTCGAAACCGCAACTCGCTAGGACTTACGGTTCGGGAGATATGGCCAACAAAAGTTTTCGTAAAAAAAAATTTTTTTTTTCGACTTTTTTTTTATTATTTTATTTTCAGAAAGATCTCGCCGAGCCCTTTTCTTAGAGTACCATGAACATGGGTCTAGCTCCAGCCGTTTGGGAGATACGGGCCGTTAAAGTTTTGACACCGGGGGGGGGCTAGATCTCGGCGAGACCTTTTCTTAGACACCCATCAACATGGGTCTAACTCAAGCCGTCTCGGAGATACGGGCCGTTAAAGTTCTGACATTTAAAAAAAAAAAAAAACTTTTTTGTCACCCTATTGTCCGACCCCTAGGGATGTACCACCTTCCGTTCCGAAGATATGGCCAAAACAAATTTTTTTTGTAACAAATTTTAGAAAAAAAAAAAAATCCCATCCCTAGTGACCGGGGACATCCCTAGGAACTGCGCCCGCTCGCGCTTCGCGCTCGCGGGCTTGTTCCGGCGAACTTTTTGTCAATAATGTCAAAAATGACAATTTTTCCCATCCCTAGTACCCAGGTACATCACTACGAACTTCGCCCGCTCGCGCTTCGCGCTCGCGTGCTCGTTCGTAGGCTCGCCCTTCGGGCTCGCCCACTCGCTCGCAAAACTCCCATACAACGACCCGCCTCACTAAAATGTCAAAAAACCATGTCAAATGTCAAAAAATGTCAAATGTCTGATTTTTTCCCCACTCAGTATTAGACACCCGACATTCCATACATACAACACTATAATGTCAGAACACTCTTTCCAACTAAACAACCATGTCAATGAGTGAGTCAGTCAGTTACCGTTTTGTAGCTTTATATATAGTCAATCAACAACAACAACAACAATAAATATACATTATAGAGTCAAAAATAAATTTTAAGTTTCATAAATTGTTTTTCTATTGTAAGTTTTGACAAAAAAAATCGAAAGTAGTCGAAAGTTTCACATGATTAACACAAGAATTCTCTTACTCCTTCCAAACGCCTAAAGCGATTTTAAACATTATTTCACCAAATTATAGGAAATTTTTAGATCTAAAAAATTCAAGTTCTACATTTTTTTTTTCGTTCATGGCGTCCATGTGAAAAGTATTATTTTCTCCTATTTTGCGCTAGCCGGAGACGCAGTGGTTGTCGTAACAGCCACTTTTCAAGGCACGCTGAAATTAACATTATTTTAATGTCGTTTCCGTTGATATTTGTACCGACACACATCGAGTTGCTTATTTAGCGTGGTCATACGCCTTAAAGTCCACACTCGTACATCCAAGTTTCATCGAATGTTCCAACCTGAAGGGTGGTGAGTCCAGCACGCACACTGAAAATAATTGTGGCCACAGGTATATTATAGATTCAATGTCTGTGATTTGGCCCTACGGTAATAATTATACTAAATTATAAGATATCATCATCCATTAACCTAGTTCATCCACTGCTGGACATAAGCCTTTCCAGGACTTTGCCACTCCCGGCGGTCATCCTGGAAGAATTGCCCATACTCACACACGCTGGGCAGGCGGGTTGGTGAGCGCGGTGCCGGGACCCTCGCACCAGTGACGCCGCTGCCCGTCACCAGTCTGTTCCATATAAGGCCTGGCTATTAGGGATGGATATACCGCTATCCATCGGTCCCAGGCATGGTGGGCCTCCTGGTTTTTTGCATGTGAGCTGTCCTCTTACTCTCCCCCGAATTACTTCGAGGTGGTCTCCAAGTAAGATGGTGGTACCTCCACAGTCGAGCCCGGCATCAGCTCTACCACCTAAAATACAAGATATAACATAAGATAAATAAAAAAATTAAATTTTTTTTATGCAGGCGAATATAAAAGAAAACCCTGACCTATATTGTTTTTATAGCCAGTCTTCAGTCTAGACTCGGTAACATAACTAGTAAATTATCATAGCCCTTTCCATATAATAGGTCTTTACATATGAAATTGCCGAAATTCTCTTACAGATGCATGAGTTCATAATTCCTGTATTTAAACAGCTATTTAATTTTTTATATATATGTTTTATTCCACATAAATATAAACACTTAAATGGTTTTAGTCGCTATATTTCGACCCTTTAGTGGGGCCGTCATCAGGCGAATAGGAAAAAATATTATATGACATATATGTATAGGTATTTGAAGTAAGAAAACCGCTGACATCTATTGATATAAAAATATAAAAAAGTATACTACAAATCATGAACCAGACTTTTTGAGGGAGAATTTTGTCAGCCGGCGCTAGGTGGCGTTATCATACAGAGTGCTCCGATTCTGAATATTTTGTTATATAAAAAATTAAACTGTAAATTTGGATTTGTCAGTCAGTCAAGTCAGTCAGTTAGTCAGTCAGTCAGTCAGTCAGTGTTGTTTGTTCAGTCCAGGTCCATAATGAGCTCCAAGTGACCATATTCAACAGCTATTTCAATTATTTGTTTTTTGTTTGAATGTTGATTTGAAGGTTTTACGTATTAAATTTTGATTTATTCTCAGTTTGATTATAAAAACTAAATCTTCAAAAACAGTTCGTCCTAAATGCCATCCATTTCCACGATAACATCCGTAATAATTATTTACAGCAGACAGTTTTCAAAAATTTAATGAATGTTGCTGTTAGCCTTATGTTGTCTCATTCATACACAACAGAAATAACATAATTTAGATTCATCATTACTCAAAAAAAAATGCAGAAATATAGTACTAAAAATTGAGTTTCCTTTTAAAGGTTTACTTATTAACAGATACAAAAATTTTTTACTACTTTAAAACTAAATAATGCTAAGAAAATAAAAGAAAAAGCCCTAAAACCTTATACTAATTAAAATATTATACTAAATATTTTAGTATTTTATTATTAATTTTGTATAAATTTATTATAATTTTTTTTATTTTTTTATTGAAATTTTGAAATTTTCTTCATGTCTTATGTCTTCTTTTTCTGTGTTGTGTGTGATTGTGACTGTAAATAAACGATTTTCTATTCTATTCTATTCTATTTTATGAATAAAACATTATACTAAATAAAAAATATTATCTAAACCTTTGCCGTCGGGTGTGGTGCCCAAGAGGCTGGCAGCATTACTCCGCTGGATTGCCAGACTGATCCTCTGGCCGAGGTATGCCCTAGCCCTTGGGTCACCAGAGGCGTCGATCAAACGTGCCGAAAGTTCTTTGAAAAGCCGACGTGCGCTTTTTTTTTTCAAGTTTTTTTTAAATTCTCTATAGAAAACGGCAATTTCATATGTAAAGACCTAATATATTTTGTGAGTTGTATTTAACTGTTTTGTTTAATTTTATAAGTATACAATTTGCAATCCCAAGTTAGATAAGTAGGTCTCCAACCAAACCCATCATTTATTTCAAGGGTGAGACGTGAAGATTTTAGTAGTGAGGTGGTCTAGGAACTGCCTGCGGATCCGGAATACGGCTCCAACCATGGGCGTAGCCAGGGGGAGGGTGTTGGGGGTTCAAACCCCTACCGAAAAGTTTAAAATATTACAACCCTTGCCCTGCTTTGACGTTTTCCAGGTGAAGTGCCACTTATGCTAGCAGCTGCTAGAAGCGTTTTGCGGTTGCAAACAATTTTTTATAAACATAATATAGCCGATTCTAAAGGCTTTAATTTTAATTTTAGTGCTGTCAAAAATAAATTTCTTTCATTGCAAAATAGTCCTTAAAAGTTAGGAACAGAACCTAAATTACTTTCGAAAAATTTTATATTTGACAGCACTAAAACTAAAACTAAAGCCTTCAGAATCGGCTACAATGTATATTCATTTTATTTCATGCATTTTTTGTCATTATATTTTCTTGAACCCCCGAAATTTAGTTGATAAAGATAGTTGATACATCATTCGATTTAGTAATATTTTTAGATACCTAGCTAGAGGTTTCTAGACCATGAAAGGAGACGGTCAAATCCCCATAAGCAGAATGCCTTAAGAGTGTACACAAATATATTGTGGTCAATGATAAAGAACAAATTCAAAATAACACGGTTTGACTATCCATTTAAAACGGACACCATCTTATAATAACTTTTTATGATAAATAGTTTTTATTTTGAGGTTATTTTCATATGGCATTGCGAAAATAAACTTAAGCGCGTTTGAAACGTTCATAGTTGTAACAATGTTTCACGATGATTCTGATATATTTAAAAGGGTCATGCTCAAATGTAATCTCTATCAGAATCCAGAAGAAAAGCATGAATCGTGAAATAAAAAGCTGTGACTGCCGATTGCGTCACGCATGACTCTATCAAAGCACGCTGGAAGCGTAGTTTGTGGACTATTTGGTAGATGGCGCCCTTTCGTTTCGTTCGGTGTTCGCTCTCATGACTGGCTGCGATATTAAGTACTTATATTATTTTAATATGTGTGTCCGTGTTATTATGAAAGTGAAACTAGCTATGAATAAATCTAACAGAAATTATAGTATAAATTTATTTCATGTACGCGGTTAAGGCCGATTCTGGCCATCTCGTTTAGGCTGTAGTTTTGGGATAAACGGGATCCGCGCCTCCGCGCAAGCAACTCTGTGGGGCGATCTTTTCTTTTCTTTCATATTCTTTATTGTACACAAAAAAATATAATATTTACACATTGAGCTAAAAAAAAGTAATACGTCCAAATGAAAGTAGTTTTTGAAAAGAAACTACTTTATCTGGTCACTCAAATATATTCTTCACTAGTTAGGAACAACAGTTCACCACGAAGTCAAGCAGGAAAAAGAGGGCCCGCTACCTCTTCCACCGATTTTTATATCACTCCTCCGTTCTCCAAAAATGCCGGGAAGAGCTAGTCGGCCAATCAGATTGAAGAGCCAATCTGAGACGTCCACCAGTGACAGCACGGTGTTGCTAGTATAAAAATATACTAAAATAATCGAAGAAACGATTTTAAAACTCGATCATCATGACATTCGGCCATCGGACACCGTGCTACCTCCTGGTGCACGGAGCAATTAACATACAACACTTGAAACAATTACACTACACTCAATTAATATACAACAACACTTCAATTACTCCTATTTCTAATAAAATATGAACTAAGATAATTACAATGTGTTCACTTTGATTTTCAACATTTATGATGGGTAAAGTTATGATTACACTGAATTATTTATATTTATATCAAGTCTTAGCTAGGATACATTTAGCTAGCTGATTTATCTCTGTTTAATTTACTTACTGAACTATGAAATTAACATATTTGTATATTTTTGCAAAAAGATGTTTTCTGTTACATTGTTTTGAGATAATTCCATTAATAATATTTATCAATCATGACATGACTTTCGGTCATTCTAAAATTTTAATTATTAGGATACTACTAAAATTTAATTTAATCACTAACGTGTTCATCAGCTGAGACATCACCTTGACTACTTCTGCTTGAACTACTATTATCGACTTCTAAAGATTTGACATTTATCCAAGGTCTCATGCGATCAGCTGCGATTACGGTATCATACACTTTCTTACTTGTCTTAAATCCAGGAACATTGCTTATTCTATATCTGTCATTACCTAGGCACTTAATAACTTTGTACGGTCCAATAAACTTCGACAAAAGCTTTGTACTTTTACCATCATTGTGGTAATTATTTCTCAAAATTTTTACTAAGTCACCTTCATTGTAAATATGTGCAGATTTGTGTGTCGCGTCATGTCTTAATTTTTGTTTTTCCTGTGCAGCATTTATGTTTTTACTTACGGATTCTCTTATAATCTCATGGTTTGAATCGCCTTCATTAGTAACCAAGTCTAACTTGTTTGAAAGATTATCACGTGATCTAACACCGAACAGAGCCTGTGTCGCCGTTTTTTGCGTAGTTACATTTATAGTGTTATTTATTCCCCATTGTATTCTACCCAGACACTTATCCCAGTCACGCTCACTCTTTCCTGAATTATGTGTGGATAATGCATTGAGGATAGTTTGATTGAAGCGTTCTGCCTGTCCATTTGCCCTGGGACAAGCGACTGCGTTAAGAATATGCTTAATGCCATAACTATTACAAAATGACTTAAAAGCTCCTGACGTAAAAGATGTTCCACGATCGGATATTATCCTGACTGGCAAACCAAAATCAAAGAAAATGCTTTCCAACACTTTGATGGTGGTTTTTGTCTTGGTATTTTTGACAGGTTTTACAAAAACATATTTAGTAAATCCATCTACAATGGTAAGTATATAACAATTGCTATTTTTGCTTTTAACAAATGGTCCAAGATGGTCAATGGAACGGTATGGAACGGTACACTTACTTTCTCTATTGGATAAAGATGCCCAGCTTTTGTTTTGGAAGCATTATCTTTATTGTAAGCACATTCTATGCATGCGGCAACATACTTTTTTACATAGCGTCGTAATTTTGGGAACCAAAACTGATTACAGATTTTATCTAATGTTTTCGCAATACCAGGATGACCTATATCGTCATGATTTGCTCGGCAAATCTGCCACCTAGCACCACGTGGGACTTCAAGACATAATTTGTCATCTACCCTTTTATAAACGCTGTTATTCTTAATCGCAAAATTTTTCTTGATTTCTTTTGTTGTTTCATCATTATCTGGACTCAAAATTTTATAGATTCGGGAGACTTCAGGGTCAGCTAATTGCAAGGTAAGTAACCAATTTTCTTTTACTATATTATAAACAGTCAAAGTGGAATTATCTAAGTCTTCAGATGGTTGTTTTGTATTACGACTCAGTGCATCTACATGCATCATACTTTTCCCTGGGCGATGTTCTATATCAAAGGTAAAGTCGCTTATTTGTAGCCACCACCTAGCAATACGAGGTATCAAGTCACGTTTTGTAAGAGTAGTTCTCAAAGCACTGCAGTCAGTATAAACCTTGAACTGTACGCCTAGCAGATAAATTCTAAACTTTTTTACGGAGCACACCACCGCAAGTGTTTCCAACTCATAAGAGTGTAAATATTTTTCCTCGGGTGTTGTTTGTCTGCTAAAATAAGCAACAGGTTTAAGCACTCTTGGGTTTTCCTGCCATTGCATTAGGATGCCACCTATTCCCAAAGAACTGGCGTCTGTGTGTAGTTCAGTTTCCAACTTATGGTTATACAGTGCAAGAATAGGTCTTTCAATAAGTTTCTCTTTAAGACACATAAACGATTGTGCTTCTGTATCTCGCCATTGCCAGACGACATCCTTTTTTAATAAATTTGTCAATGGCCTTGCAATTTCACCAAATCCCTTGACAAATTTACGAAAATAGCTAGACAAGCCTAAAAATTGACGCACTTCATGAATGTTCTTGGGCACTGGGAATTCTTTTACGGCCAATATTTTTGCCTCACTTGGTTTGATGCCATTAACTGAGATTTCATAACCAAGATAATTTAAGGACTCGTCGAAGAAGCGGCATTTAGACAATTTGAGAGTTAAGCCAAATTCTCTGAGCAATTTCAAAATTTCTTCAAGACGATTGAAACCGTCATCTATAGTTTTTGAGGGGATTAGGAGATCATCTAAATATGCCAACGCTGAATGGAATCTTCTTTGGCCTAACATTTTGTTCATCATGCGTTGGAACACAGATGGGGCGTTAGCCAATCCAAATGGCATCCTCTTAAATTCGTAATGGCCGTCGGGTGTGACAAAGCCAGTCAGGTGTCTACTTTTCTCTGCCATTTGGACTTGATAATATCCAGAAGCAAGGTCTAGAGTAGTGAAGAACTTATTTCCACTTAAGTTTGTAAGTTGGTCATCAATCAATGGCAAAGGAAACTTATCTTTCACAGTTTTGTTATTAAGGGCCCTGAAATCTACACACAGGCGCGGCTCTCCAGTCTTCTTTTTTACCATCAGAATGGGGCTTGCATAATTTGAACAAGATTCTTGTATTATATCGTTTTCTAAAAGTTCATCAATGACCTGTTTGACTTGTTCGCGTTCTGAGTATGAAAGCCTATAAGGTCTGTATACGACAGGTTTATCATCTGTCAAGTCAATTTGCATTTCTACGTGTTTTGTACAACCTATCTCACTCAAGTTTGTTGCGAAGCAGTCGCGGTAAGACTGTAGTAATTGATGTAATTTATCTAAATTTTCATTATCAACATTGCTGCCAACACAAATATCAGACCTTTTTAAAGGTTCTATTGTCGAAATATCTGTACAAATTCTATTTGTATGGAAAACTTGCTTCTCAACAAATTTGAGTGCTCTCGCAATCACGAACTGACTATCCAATTCTATGGGCTTGTGGGTCATGTTTGTAACCACCAAGTGACCTTGCCCGTTTTGGATCCGATATGCACCGCGATGTAAGTGATACTCTCTTCCCGGTTCATTACAGTAATACCCTTCAATATATATATCACCCGTAAAGTTCTTTTCGGGGGCATAAACAGGAACTAGTTCGGTTCGCACCATAGTCACCGGTTCTAATGTCATTAAATCAATTCTATCATTTGAACCTTCCACTGTCCTAAAAGATGGGTTGCTATAGAACAGCAAGGTGTCACTGTCTTTTAGGACCGTGACAGCAGGAAGCTCCGTAAAATTTTGTCCTACCAAAACTGAAGTTTGAAGCAAATCATCATGCACAACGAGGATTTCAAGAGACATTTCAACCTCATCAATTTTTATGCTGGCAAATGTTTTGTATAAAGGACATATGCTAGAGTTCCCAAAGCCTTTAACTATGGGGAGGTCGCCAGAAAACTTAGTTAGATTTAACTTTCGAGCATCAGTCTCACGCATCAAGGTGCATTCGCTTCCAAAATCAACGTAGGCAACAGACTCTTGGCTATTTATTGTTATAGGCTTATAATATTTGTCATTAGGATTATTTGTTGAAACCTTAAGGGTTTTCTTAGTCTTATCATGTTCTTTATCTTCTACTCGAAAATTCAAGCGGTCAGTTGCTCTACAACGGTCACTATCATGTCCTACCCTAGAACATTTCGTACATTTAACTAATGGTTTAGGACATTTAGAAAAGGGATGTCCTTTGGCTCGACAATTGAAGCAAATTACTCCAGATTCACCATGATTTGGTGATGAGCTGAACGAAACATTAGCTGATCGATTCCTAAAAATTCGGTCACGCCTCTTCTGCATATTATTTGTCATTGTCTCAGAAGAACTTTGTGAATTAAGGAAATTAAGCATATCCTCTGGTTCCTCACACTTTAGTGCCTGTGCACTATTACGCAAGGACTTGTCACTGATTCCGTGAATAATACAATCCACAGCCTTTCTTCCTATAATCTGACATCTGTTTAATAAAGTCAACTTGTCATAGTAATATTCGCGCAGATTTTCATCATTTCGTGAAACACGGGCCAACATTTCTTCCAAAAGCTTTCCGTAGTTTTCCTCACTAGGGAATGCTTTTGTAAGTTTCATTTGCCACTCACTCCAGGTAAAAACCACTGTCGGTAGAGCTTCAAACCACGTCTTAGCGTAACCTACTAATTTTTGTAGGGCAAAATGAATAGTCTGTGTATCGTTCCATTTGTATATGGTGGCACATTCGTTCACCTTTCGTAACCAACATTCTATATTCTGAGTCCTAAGTGATGGATCAAACTCAGGTATAACATTGTTCAGTTGATTATTATTTACAGCGGAAGATGACTTACTTGAATCCCCTTTCAAAGCCTTCAGAGCCTCTAGCAGTTCATCAGCCATCACAGGCCGTGAGGTGCTTCGTGACTTGCGGTATCTAGATCGCCTTCTACAGCAGCTGTTGCTGCTGCTGCTGCTGCTAGAAGTGCTCGACGAGCTTGGCGTCTCCCTTCGTCGACGTCGCTCTTTAGGCTCCCGCCCTTGCTTGCGCTTTGTCTTATCAGGACTCATTGCTTTGAGTCACTACAATATTCAATTAAATATTAAAATCCGATTTTCAATTAATTCATTTTTGAAACGTACTCATGTATTATAAAATACTGGATGAAAATAATTTTCTAATACTAAAGAAGTGTTCAAATTACTAGAATAAAGCCGCTTTTAAGGCTATTTTATATGGCGTTTATCAGTGGAGTAATTAAATAAAAATATACAAAGGGGCCTACTTAGCCGTAATCCTCATTTAGAATTAGAGTATTGGCAACTTAATAATTTAACAAGAAGGAGGTTTTATCTGCTTTCATCTGTTAAGTACTCACAAAAATCCACGAAAGGCATACATAGCCGAAAGTAAGCACACATAGCTCACATCACACAATTCAAAGAACAGGCATACATAGCCTGTGGTAAGCATACATAGCTTACATTCTTCAAATATCAAGACAAGCATACATAGCTTGTCAGTAAGATCAAGACAAGCATACATAGCTTGTCAGTAAGCATACATAGCTCACATTGTTCAGAGAACAAGCTTATAGAGCCTGCAAGTAATTGTACATAGTTCACACTATTCAAAGAACAAGCATACATAGCTTGTAGTAAGCATACGTAGCTTACAATCTTCAAATATTAGGTACAAGCATACATAGCCTGTAATTAAGCATAATAGCTCGCACTATTCAAAGAACAAGCATACATAGCCTGCAAGTAAGCGTACATAGCTCACACTATTCAAATAACAAGCATACATAGCCTGCAAGTAAGCGTACATAGCTCACACTATTCAAAGAACAAGCATACATAGCCTGCAAGTAAGCATACATAGCTCACACTATTCAGAAAACAAGCATACATAGCCTGCAAGTAAGCGTACATAGCTCACACTATTCAAAGAACAAGCATACATAGCCTGCAAGTAAGCATACATAGCTCACACTATTCAAAGAACAAGCATACATAGCCTGCAAGTAAGCGTACATAGCTCACACTATTCAAATAACAAGCATACATAGCCTGCAAGTAAGCGTACATAGCTCACACTATTCAAAGAACAAGCATACATAGCCTGCAAGTAAGCATACATAGCTCACACTATTCAAAGAACAAGCATACACAGCCTGCAAGTAAGCATACATAGCTCACACTATTCAGAAAACAAGCATACATAAATTGTGAGTAATCGTACATAACTCACATTATTGAAATGATAGTACCTAACTCACATTATTCAACCAGCTTGAAAAGTTTTTCAGAATTTAAATTCATTTCATAGAACTATTAGTTATCTTTTACTTTTTAAGTACCGTCAGATACAATTATTATTTCAGTGAATACGGCCAATGATTACACTGTCGGAGAGTTGCCCCGACCAAATGAATCACTAGCTAATCACTTCTCTGAGCATCAAAAGTGATAATTTACCCAAGAACTCAATATCAAAGAGTAGCCTTGACCAATTGATTCAAAGGTAAATTTCGTGATCACACCAAACAAGCACTACCAAAGTGTTGCCTTGGCCAAGTACTAGCTTAGAAATGCTCAAACACCGTCTATCAACGGTTACATTGTCGAAGAGTGGCCTCGACCAAATGAACCAGGGATAAACAGTTGTAAACGAGAAAATGTGTCTGTACTCCCAAGAGTTCAATATCGAAGAGTCGCCTCGATCAATTGTCTCAGAGGAATCCAGCCACTTACGACGTATTCGCATAACATTTGTATCTGATATTTAGATTAAACAAATAAATACAAAAAGAAAAACGTGGCAAGCAAGATAGACTGTTTTATATCTTTGAAGTAACCTCAAAATGAAATGAAAAATATATCGTACCTTATTATTTTTGGGTCCTTTTGTCACTTCTGATATGAAAAGAAACTACTTTATCTGGTCACTCAAATATATTCTTCACTAGTTAGGAACAACAGTTCACCACGAAGTCAAGCAGGAAAAAGAGGGCCCGCTACCTCTTCCACCGATTTTTATATCACTCCTCCGTTCTCCAAAAATGCCGGGAAGAGCTAGTCGGCCAATCAGATTGAAGAGCCAATCCGAGACGTCCACCAGTGACAGCACGGTGTTGCTAGTATAAAAATATACTAAAATAATCGTAGAAACGATTTTAAAACTCGATCATCATGACATTTTAATATTACCTAACTGATTGCGTTTACATACTGCTAGCTAGTATATTTCGCTAGTATTTTATATTCTACTAAGTGATCGAAGAATGGGGAAGGCGTGTCCTTGTGTGACCCTGGATCCGCCCCCGTCGATGGTGGTCAAATAAATCCACTCGAACTTAGTGAAATATTACGAGCTATAACTTTGGTAAATTATTCTTTTCTCTTACGTAGAATGTATTTTTCCTTTACGCAGATCCCATAAATAAATTGCAAATGGCGCCCGCCTTCTTTCCTATTCTTGTTTTTCTCTCTTGTAATAAATAATTCCTTTTAAGGTGGTTAAACCTACACAATTTCATACGATTTTATAATTGGATACATGCCCTAATTACTTCAAAACAGACTTCTCAAATATGGCTATAAAAATCAACAAAAAATCTAGTTTCCGCATATGCAATAATATTATTCGGATATTGTTTAATTATTACGCCATTAATAAATCAAAAGTATTTAAAATTTGCAAGATTTTTGTGTGTATTGATGAGAGTAGTGTGTTTTCGCCGGTTCTGGACCACTGAGTAATTAGTTAATGAGATGTGTCAACATTTGCCAAAATAAAACTCAAGTTAATTGACTATTCACTTAATACTGGTTAATGTGCATGTAATTTATTAATGGGATCATTATTTATGTCTCATTCTAAACATGAAATTTTATAAAATGTGGATTTACCTCCCATTCCTAAAAAAATGTTAGTACCTACTGAATATCAAGTTTTCTTCAAATTCTCCATACAAACGCCAAAGTTATTATTTTATTATATGTTTAAAATGAATCAATTATTGTATGGTTTGTTTTGAAGATATCTCCAGATGAATGTTACTACACGATATAAAAATTGATTTACTTTGGTCCAGTGACTGACGTCAATCATATATGCAGAAGTAACGTCTAAAACAATGTTCAGGTCACGTTTAGGTTTACTAAATTAGTATAGACCATTGATGTAATAAAATTGTTCTGAGGTATAGACATAGTAAAACTGATAGTAGTTAGATTTCAGGTAAAATGATTTTTGGAAAGATGAAAACATAATTGTTTCATCTCATTACTTTTCTGTTGATGATGAAATAAGTAACGTGAAAGTTTTGTTATAGTCATTCCAAAGTTATTATTCACTTAATACTGGTTTATGTGCATGCATGTAATTTATTAATGAGATCATTATTTATCTGTTGATAATGAAATAAGTAACACGAAAGTTGATTCGGAGTAAACCCCTCATTAAAGATGCTTAGCAGAGTGGTTGCAGCAAATGACTTTTTGAACCTATAAATACCAAAACAAATATTCAAAATGTATCTATTACGCTATCATAACTTAAGGAGTGAGCATTATGGAGGAGCCAAGTGACGAGTTAGTGTTAGTAGAAGAACAAAATTCTATGCAAATACAACAAGATGTCTTTACTGAGACTTGGGAAGAGGATTTATATGAAATGTGTGACATAATCGAAAACTACGATCTCTCTGATAGTGAGTTTTCTTTAAGCTTACTTCATCAAGATGGTCAAACTAAGAAGCGTTCTCACAACAATTCAACTGAAGATATGTGTAGTGTGAAACGATTCAAAGTTTCGGAAACTCACGTAGTGCCGTCAACAAGTGCCACGATTGATTCGAGTGACTTTAATTTCCTGTTGGTTTCCTTCAAAAACTGTCGAAATATTCTCCAACTTTATTTATAAAATGAATCAATTTAATAGTTCACATGCTTTTTATTGTAAATTAAATACAATAAAAAAAAATATCGTGTAATCTACCCAAACAACTCCAAGCATTTTGAAAATAACTGAACATTATAAACGTGACTTATTTACTTCAACCTGTGAATCGGAGTTGGTGGCCGCGTGCGAGGAATGGGAAAGTGTTAATCAAGAAGGACGAGGTGCTGATACAAGTCAGTCAACAAGTGTAAATGAGGAAGCGCCGTCAACTTCATCCGAGAGGCTGAGTCACACTCCTTCAAACTTGCTTGCAGATAATAGTGACGAGTTAGTGTTAGTAGAAGAACAAAATTCTATGCAAATACAACAAGATGTCTTTACTGAGACTTGGGAAGAGGATTTATATGAAGTGTGTGACATAATCGAAAACTACGATCTCTCTGATAGTGAGTTTTCTTTAAGCTTACTTCATCAAGATGGTCAAACTAAGAAGCGTTCTCACAACAATTCAACTGAAGATACGTGTAGTGTGAAACGATTCAAAGTTTCGGAAACTCACGTAGTGCCGTCAACAAGTGCACAATAAAAAAAATATGAAAAAATTTAAATATCACTTTGAAAAAAAAAAATTGTATGGCGCCAGGGTAGACATAAAAGGAAGATTAATCAAAAGCCTGATACTAATATCGATGCGTTTTTCGATAAAAAGGTGCCAATAAAGATCAAGAGAGGAATCAGTTCGAATGTTGGGAAACCTAAAGAAAATGGTATACAGTACATAGCATTAACAGAAGAAGACAATGCTACGCATCTTATAAAAATTGAGTTATTTGATTTACATAAGATCCGTGATATTCCACATGAAGAACAATGGAAACATGCTGAAGTTCGAGTAAAATATGTTAGTAAAACCCCTGACGATGAAATTAAACGAATGAGTGAAAGTATTGTATACAAAATTACGAAGTTTATAGCTGATAACTCTAAATGTAAGAGCTATTTTATTGATTTTGGAAAGATGAAAAAATAATCGTTTCACTTCCTTACTTTTGTAAAATACGTTACAACTTATATTTTTATATTGCTCACATATAAGGTTTATTAAGTTAAAATAAAACAACTTGGATTTATCTTAGAAGTTGATCTTGAATATCCCATTGAAAAACATGATCTACACTCTGATTTACCCTTGTCCTGAGCTCATAAAAACTTCAAATAATGCAGGTGAAAGATTGATCACAAGTCTTAATCCAAAATCAAAGTACGTGATTCACTACGTTAACTTAATACAATGTCTAGAACATGGATTAATTTTAACAAAAGTGCATCGTGTATTGCAATTCAACCAGAAACCTTGGTTAAGATAATATATAGACTTAAACACTAAATATCGTTCCCAGGCTACTTCTGCTTTTGATAAAGACTTCTATAAATTAATGAATAATTCTGTTTACGGTAAGACGATGGAAAATGTTGAAAAGAGGGTTAATGTCAAACTTGTAACACATTGGGAGAACAACGGTAAAAAAATGGGTGCGTCAAGTCTGTCAAGCAGACCGGAATATCAAAACCGACCTGTGTTTTCGAAAAATTTGATTGCGGTCCAATTAAAAAAAAACAAAACATGTCTATAACAAACCAATTTATCTCGCATTTTGTATTCTAGACTTATCCAAAACACTCATGTACCAATTTCATTACGACTACATGAAAATAAAATACGGTCAAAATGTAAAACTAATGTAAAATACGTTACAACTAATATTTTTTATACTGCTCACATATAATGTTTATTAAGTCAAAATAAAACAACTCATATCACATAACATAATCTTTTATTTATAATATCATCAAATCAATCTGTTATAATAGTAGTTTAACATAAAATCGTTTAATATGGTATTATCATGATCGAACAGATTAATAAAATAGTCCAAAGAATACCTTTCCATTTTAAAATAAATAAATAACAAAGCATATTCCCCCACATACTGAAGTTAAAATACTTTGAAGAATCTTAGTGCTATGTATCCAATTATCCATTGCTTACAATTTCTATTTAAAAATGATAAATGACTTCCTGTTGGTTTCCTTCCAAAACTGTCGAAATATTCTCCATCTTTATTTATAAAATGAATCAATTTAATAGTTCACATGCTTTTTATTGTATAATTTTATTTATTAAGATTGTATATTTGACATATCTGGTTATAACTATTTATAACACAACGAATATAACATTGCACTATAATATACGAGTACGAATACAACAATTATTTTTTCACAACAAAAAAAGAAATTATAACTTTTGAGAATGTTTTATAGACTTGTCAATTCAAGCGATACTCTCAGGAGAGAGATATCACAAATTAAATACAATAAAAAAAAATATCGTGTAATCTACCCAAACAACTCCAAGCATTTTGAAAATAACTGAACATTATAAACAGATTAATAAAATAGTCTAAAGAATACCTTTCCATTTTAAAATAAATAAATAACAAAGCATATTCCCCCACATACTGAAGTTAAAATACTTTGAAGAATCTTAGTGCTATGTATCCAATTATCCATTGCTTACAATTTCTATTTAAAAATGATAAATGACTTCCTGTTGGTTTCCTTCCAAAACTGTCGAAATATTCTCCATCTTTATTTATAAAATGAATCAATTTAATAGTTCACATGCTTTTTATTGTATAATTTTATTTATTAAGATTGTATATTTGACATATCTGGTTATAACTATTTATAACACAACGAATATAACATTGCACTATAATATACGAGTACGAATACAACAATTATTTTTTCACAACAAAAAAAGAAATTATAGCTTTTGAGAATGTTTTATAGACTTGTCAATTCAAGCGATACTCTCAGGAGAGAGATATCACAAATTAAATACAATAAAAAAAAATATCGTGTAATCTACCCAAACAACTCCAAGCATTTTAAAAATAACTGAACATAACACATGAAAAAAGTTATAATTCAAAAAATATTTCACTTAACTATACACGAGAACTTCACTAAATAATACATTTTTATTTATGATATATAATTATGTTACTTAAGCATCATTATAAATTTATCCTAAAGTGCCCCCATAAAGTGTCCGTAGAATTCGATATCAAATACCTTTTAGAATCATCAGATGACAATGTATTTTTTTTTATCTTGCAAATAACAAATTTGGTATCACTCAAGCAAATAAAAAGGTTCCCGGTTTATTTAAAGATGAACATGAAGGTGAAATTTTATTGGAGTTTGTAGGATTGCAATCGAAATTGTACTGCATAAAAACTGAAAGTCAAGAAATAAAAAAAGCAAAAGGTACAAAAAAGTGTATCACGAAAAACCTAGAGTTTTCAGATTATGATAACGTCTTATTACGTGGCAAGGAACTCAGAAAGACAAACGTACATTTCAAGTCAATAAAACATCAGTTATTTTTACAGGAGCTTAACAAGGTGGTATTATCACGCAGGGACAACAAAACATTTATTTTAAAAGATAATATATCAACACTATCTTGGGGCCATCATTTACTATTTTGAGCAGTACTTTTCAAAATGGATGCAGGGTTTTTGAGAGATGTGATGGTATCAAAACATACATACATTCACAGAAATGGTACTAAAATTACAACAGGACTATATGCTGAATCAGATTTTAAAATTTTTGTTAAAGTAAAGAAGAACACAGATGTATTATTTCTATCGTTTGTTGAATGGCAGATGATATCCGATGATTTGTATAAATATTATGTTGGTGAAATTTATAATCTTAAGTCGTTTACATACTTATTTTGTGAAAAACGATGTTCTTTAACTTTTATAAATTTTATTTTCATAGCTCTATATGAATATCTATTATGTATAACAAAAAAGAGTTCAGAAACTCCAAAACGATTATGAAGTTGTTTTAAACTTTATAAATAAAATAACAAAATATTTGAAAACAAATTGTATCTCAAATAACAATGTATTAAAAAGTATACTAGCATTTAATGTAGACTCAAACTCTATTGTAGAATTAGAACTTATAACTAACTGTTTAGATTACTTTTACATTTTTACTATTACATAAGTGAAAAATAATTTTTGATACCTATTAATAAACTGATTATTATAAAATTGTTATATTTTTTATTTATTTCTCCTGCATCTAACATTTTTTTGTCTTCGATGTACTATTAGTTGCAGGTGTGAACTTGATCAGCACATATCATGTTTTCATTTATGCTAAACGATAACAATCTTGATGTTCTCACATAGTCAGCATTTTTTATATTAAACAAGTCTCAGCCTGTGTGAAACCTACACCACACAGTTTTGCAATGTAAGTTGATTTTTTGTTTCGAGGCCAGCAAACATATACAAGAAAGTGGTGAAAATATTAACTAAAGTGTACTTAAGTGTAAAGTGTAAGTAAGAGTTATGAATAAATAAAACATTTGATTGATAAAAATTATATCTTTTTATTTATTATATGAACTAATTAATTCTAAACCTGATAAAACAATAATATAAAAATCTACTTGAAAATAGAAAATTTATCAATATGGTTGTCATAATACCATTTCTTAATACAACATACATTTCGAAGAGCACATTCATTTTCATGAAAAATACAATTCATTTTTTTGTTAGTGTTTACATAGTTTTTAAACAATTTTAAAAAACTTGGACATCCCTTATCACCCATATTTATAACAGTACAGCTGTTACAGATTTTATTTAACCATTTAATTTTTTCTAAACCTTTAACAATTACGTTTTTATTTTCTAAAATAGGCACTATTACTATTTTAAAATCCTTATAATCCATATATCCTTGTGACCAAATGATACCCCTGTTTCTTTCTATCCAGGCAACTTGCTTCTTTTCTCCTTTTGTTAAACATTGGAAAGGAAACGGAGGTTTTATCAAAAATACTTGGTTTCGGTCATTAGTTATCAATGCGAACTCCTTTAAAATAAACTCATTTTGATAATCTTTAAATCCTTGAATATCAACAAAAATGCAATGAGTGTTCATGATATTTTTTTAATGATGTTGCTTAGTGGTTTGTGTTCAAATATACAGTCGTTCAGTATAAGACAAAAGGCAGCTGTTTGGTTTGGTAATTCACGATCATTCTCTATCTCAACACGTACATCAACCGATCCTGACTTCAGATACTCATTTTGACGAGAGCAATCAATACTATTAGTTGCAGGTGTGAACTTGATCAGCACATATCATGTTTTCATTTATGCTAAACGATAACAATCTTGATGTTCTCACATAGTCAGCATTTTTTATATTAAACAAGTCTCAGCCTGTGTGAAACCTACACCACACAGTTTTGCAATGTAAGTTGATTTTTTGTTTCCCTGACTGGAACGCTTCATTTGATCGTCATAATTACTGAAAGTCGCAGGCTTTACATTACGTTAGAAAAATGTCTTCGGTGAGTAATTTTGTATAACTTATATAGGGTTTTATATTCAATGCCTATAAATTATATAAATATTTTTTTTTTCTTTGTGGGCAGAACTCGCTACATATTTGATTACAATCAATGATAGAACACCAAAATATGTGGTGAAGCTTGAAATTTGTGACTTCGTTGCAACAGATACTGATATAACAGCACGAAAACTTCTAAAACTTCAACACGTTTTGTACGAAGATGGAGACAGCGTTTTGAATAGTGCACAACAGCTAATTATATGATCAATTTGCTAAATTCCAACAGTCGTACTATGGTCGTTGACCTGAACCGTTGTTAAGGTTGGAAGAATTTAAGGATATAGCTCCGCTGTTTGTTATTGATTGCTCTCGTCAAAATGAGTATCTGAAGTCAGGATCGGTTGATGTACGTGTTGAGATAGAGAATGATCGTGAATTACCAAACCAAACAGCTGCCTTTTGTCTTATACTGAACGACTGTATATTTGAACACAAACCACTAAGCAACATCATTAAAAAAATATCATGAACACTCATTGCATTTTTGTTGATATTCAAGGATTTAAAGATTATCAAAATGAGTTTATTTTAAAGGAGTTCGCATTGATAACTAATGACCGAAACCAAGTATTTTTGATAAAACCTCCGTTTCCTTTCCAATGTTTAACAAAAGGAGAAAAGAAGCAAGTTGCCTGGATAGAAAGAAACAGGGGTATCATTTGGTCACAAGGATATATGGATTATAAGGATTTTAAAATAGTAATAGTGCCTATTTTAGAAAATAAAAACGTAATTGTTAAAGGTTTAGAAAAAATTAAATGGTTAAATAAAATCTGTAACAGCTGTACTGTTATAAATATGGGTGATAAGGGATGTCCAAGTTTTTTAAAATTGTTTAAAAACTATGTAAACACTAACAAAAAAATGAATTGTATTTTTCATGAAAATGAATGTGCTCTTCGAAATGTATGTTGTATTAAGAAATGGTATTATGACAACCATATTGATAAATTTTCTATTTTCAAGTAGATTTTTATATTATTGTTTTATCAGGTTTAGAATTAATTAGTTCATATAATAAATAAAAAGATATAATTTTTATCAATCAAATGTTTTATTTATTCATAACTCTTACTTACACTTTACACTTAAGTACACTTTAGTTAATATTTTCACCACTTTCTTGTATATGTTTGCTGGCCTCGAAACAAAAAATCAACTTACATTGCAAAACTGTGTGGTGTAGGTTTCACACAGGCTGAGACTTGTTTAATATAAAAAATGCTGACTATGTGAGAACATCAAGATTGTTATCGTTTAGCATAAATGAAAACATGATATGTGCTGATCAAGTTCACACCTGCAACTAATAGTACATCGAAGACAAAAAAATGTTAGATGCAGGAGAAATAAATAAAAAATATAACAATTTTATAATAATCAGTTTATTAATAGGTATCAAAAATTATTTTTCACTTATGTAATAGTAAAAATGTAAAAGTAATCTAAACAGTTAGTTATAAGTTCTAATTCTACAATAGAGTTTGAGTCTACATTAAATGCTAGTATACTTTTTAATACATTGTTATTTGAGATACAATTTGTTTTCAAATATTTTGTTATTTTATTTATAAAGTTTAAAACAACTTCATAATCGTTTTGGAGTTTCTGAACTCTTTTTTGTTATACATAATAGATATTCATATAGAGCTATGAAAATAAAATTTATAAAAGTTAAAGAACATCGTTTTTCACAAAATAAGTATGTAAACGACTTAAGATTATAAATTTCACCAACATAATATTTATACAAATCATCGGATATCATCTGCCATTCAACAAACGATAGAAATAATACATCTGTGTTCTTCTTTACTTTAACAAAAATTTTAAAATCTGATTCAGCATATAGTCCTGTTGTAATTTTAGTACCATTTCTGTGAATGTATGTATGTTTTGATACCATCACATCTCTCAAAAACCCTGCATCCATTTTGAAAAGTACTGCTCAAAATAGTAAATGATGGCCCCAAGATAGTGTTGATATATTATCTTTTAAAATAAATGTTTTGTTGTCCCTGCGTGATAATACCACCTTGTTAAGCTCCTGTAAAAATAACTGATGTTTTATTGACTTGAAATGTACGTTTGTCTTTCTGAGTTCCTTGCCACGTAATAAGACGTTATCATAATCTGAAAACTCTAGGTTTTTCGTGATACACTTTTTTGTACCTTTTGCTTTTTTTATTTCTTGACTTTCAGTTTTTATGCAGTACAATTTCGATTGCAATCCTACAAACTCCAATAAAATTTCACCTTCATGTTCATCTTTAAATAAACCGGGAACCTTTTTATTTGCTTGAGTGATACCAAATTTGTTATTTGCAAGATAAAAAAAAATACATTGTCATCTGATGATTCTAAAAGGTATTTGATATCGAATTCTACGGACACTTTATGGGGGCACTTTAGGATAAATTTATAATGATGCTTAAGTAACATAATTATATATCATAAATAAAAATGTATTATTTAGTGAAGTTCTCGTGTATAGTTAAGTGAAATATTTTTTGAATTATAACTTTTTTCATGTGTTATGTTCAGTTATTTTTAAAATGCTTGGAGTTGTTTGGGTAGATTACACGATATTTTTTTTTATTGTATTTAATTTGTGATATCTCTCTCCTGAGAGTATCGCTTGAATTGACAAGTCTATAAAACATTCTCAAAAGCTATAATTTCTTTTTTTGTTGTGAAAAAATAATTGTTGTATTCGTACTCGTATATTATAGTGCAATGTTATATTCGTTGTGTTATAAATAGTTATAACCAGATATGTCAAATATACAATCTTAATAAATAAAATTATACAATAAAAAGCATGTGAACTATTAAATTGATTCATTTTATAAATAAAGATGGAGAATATTTCGACAGTTTTGGAAGGAAACCAACAGGAAGTCATTTATCATTTTTAAATAGAAATTGTAAGCAATGGATAATTGGATACATAGCACTAAGATTCTTCAAAGTATTTTAACTTCAGTATGTGGGGGAATATGCTTTGTTATTTATTTATTTTAAAATGGAAAGGTATTCTTTAGACTATTTTATTAATCTGTTTATAATGTTCAGTTATTTTCAAAATGCTTGGAGTTGTTTGGGTAGATTACACGATATTTTTTTTTATTGTATTTAATTTGTGATATCTCTCTCCTGAGAGTATCGCTTGAATTGACAAGTCTATAAAACATTCTCAAAAGTTATAATTTCTTTTTTTGTTGTGAAAAAATAATTGTTGTATTCGTACTCGTATATTATAGTGCAATGTTATATTCGTTGTGTTATAAATAGTTATAACCAGATATGTCAAATATACAATCTTAATAAATAAAATTATACAATAAAAAGCATGTGAACTATTAAATTGATTCATTTTATAAATAAAGATGGAGAATATTTCGACAGTTTTGGAAGGAAACCAACAGGAAGTCATTTATCATTTTTAAATAGAAATTGTAAGCAATGGATAATTGGATACATAGCACTAAGATTCTTCAAAGTATTTTAACTTCAGTATGTGGGGGAATATGCTTTGTTATTTATTTATTTTAAAATGGAAAGGTATTCTTTGGACTATTTTATTAATCTGTTCGATCATGATAATACCATATTAAACGATTTTATGTTAAACTACTATTATAACAGATTGATTTGATGATATTATAAATAAAAGATTATGTTATGTGATATGAGTTGTTTTATTTTGACTTAATAAACATTATATGTGAGCAGTATAAAAAATATTAGTTGTAACGTATTTTACATTAGTTTTACATTTTGACCGTATTTTATTTTCATGTAGTCGTAATGAAATTGGTACATGAGTGTTTTGGATAAGTCTAGAATACAAAATGCGAGATAAATTGGTTTGTTATAGACATGTTTTGTTTTTTTTTAATTGGACCGCAATCAAATTTTTCGAAAACACAGGTCGGTTTTGATATTCCGGTCTGCTTGACAGACTTGACGCACCCATTTTTTTACCGTTGTTCTCCCAATGTGTTACAAGTTTGACATTAACCCTCTTTTCAACATTTTCCATCGTCTTACCGTAAACAGAATTATTCATTAATTTATAGAAGTCTTTATCAAAAGCAGAAGTAGCCTGGGAACGATATTTAGTGTTTAAGTCTATATATTATCTTAACCAAGGTTTCTGGTTGAATTGCAATACACGATGCACTTTTGTTAAAATTAATCCATGTTCTAGACATTGTATTAAGTTAACGTAGTGAATCACGTACTTTGATTTTGGATTAAGACTTGTGATCAATCTTTCACCTGCATTATTTGAAGTTTTTATGAGCTCAGGACAAGGGTAAATCAGAGTGTAGATCATGTTTTTCAATGGGATATTCAAGATCAACTTCTAAGATAAATCCAAGTTGTTTTATTTTAACTTAATAAACCTTATATGTGAGCAATATAAAAATATAAGTTGTAACGTATTTTACAAAAGTAAGGAAGTGAAACGATTATTTTTTCATCTTTCCAAAATCAATAAAATAGCTCTTACATTTAGAGTTATCAGCTATAAACTTCGTAATTTTGTATACAATACTTTCACTCATTCGTTTAATTTCATCGTCAGGGGTTTTACTAACATATTTTACTCGAACTTCAGCATGTTTCCATTGTTCTTCATGTGGAATATCACGGATCTTATGTAAATCAAATAACTCAATTTTTATAAGATGCGTAGCATTGTCTTCTTCTGTTAATGCTATGTACTGTATACCATTTTCTTTAGGTTTCCCAACATTCGAACTGATTCCTCTCTTGATCTTTATTGGCACCTTTTTATCGAAAAACGCATCGATATTAGTATCAGGCTTTTGATTAATCTTCCTTTTATGTCTACCCTGGCGCCATACAATTTTTTTTTTTCAAAGTGATATTTAAATTTTTTCATATTTTTTTTATTGTGCACTTGTTGACGGCACTACGTGAGTTTCCGAAACTTTGAATCGTTTCACACTACACGTATCTTCAGTTGAATTGTTGTGAGAACGCTTCTTAGTTTGACCATCTTGATGAAGTAAGCTTAAAGAAAACTCACTATCAGAGAGATCGTAGTTTTCGATTATGTCACACATTTCATATAAATCCTCTTCCCAAGTCTCAGTAAAGACATCTTGTTGTATTTGCATAGAATTTTGTTCTTCTACTAACACTAACTCGTCACTTGGCTCCTCCATAATGCTCACTCCTTAAGTTATGATAGCGTAATAGATACATTTTGAATATTTGTTTTGGTATTTATAGGTTCAAAAAGTCATTTGCTGCAACCACTCTGCTAAGCATCTTTAATGAGGGGTTTACTCCGAATCAACTTTCGTGTTACTTATTTCATTATCAACAGATAAATAATGATCTCATTAATAAATTACATGCATGCACATAAACCAGTATTAAGTGAATAATAACTTTGGAATGACTATAACAAAACTTTCACGTTACTTATTTCATCATCAACAGAAAAGTAATGAGATGAAACAATTATGTTTTCATCTTTCCAAAAATCATTTTACCTGAAATCTAACTACTATCAGTTTTACTATGTCTATACCTCAGAACAATTTTATTACATCAATGGTCTATACTAATTTAGTAAACCTAAAAGTGACCTGAACATTGTTTTAGACGTTACTTCTGCATATATGATTGACGTCAGTCACTGGACCAAAGTAAATCAATTTTTATATCGTGTAGTAACATTCATCTGGAGATATCTTCAAAACAAACCATACAATAATTGATTCATTTTAAACATATAATAAAATAATAACTTTGGCGTTTGTATGGAGAATTTGAAGAAAACTTGATATTCAGTAGGTACTAACATTTTTTTAGGAATGGGAGGTAAATCCACATTTTATAAAATTTCATGTTTAGAATGAGACATAAATAATGATCCCATTAATAAATTACATGCACATTAACCAGTATTAAGTGAATAGTCAATTAACTTGAGTTTTATTTTGGCAAATGTTGACACATCTCATTAACTAATTACTCAGTGGTCCAGAACCGGCGAAAACACACTACTGATGAGACTTACGCACACATAGAAGTCCATGATAGGTGTACAAATACGTTTCATTCATAAAACTTTGTTCCGATTGTAGCACAAAACAATAACTTACAATATTGTTAAATATATTAACGATATAAAACATAATATAAACGTGAATTAGAAGACGGTCAAGAGATAACGGCCACTTTTATTATTTATTTGTTAATGAGGGTAATTATGATGACGATGACTATTAATGTTATTTAATAATTAGCAATCATTAATCAATAATTATTACTTTTCACGCGAAGGAAAATGTTTCCCCATCCCTGGACTAGACCATACTTAGTGTTTATATTTTAACACTACATACTTTTGCGCGACCCATTACTTAGTACATATTGTGTAAAAGGTACACTTTGTAATTTTATTGCTCATCTTCATAAAGATACACAATTTATGCAACAGCTATCACTTTTAGCACCCATTCTTTATAATATTTTATTTTAAGATCTGTGCTCTTATCGGTAGAGCTCTCTCTGTTCACTTCTGCACTCCGCATTTTCTTTAACTTCTTGATACGACACGACATTTACTTTTCCTTTCACCTGATCCATGAATTTTCTCCTAGAAAGAAAGAAAGAAAGAAAAGAAAGAAAATGAGGTTTATTGTCAAACATACCAAATATTAATATTAACAGAAACATTCTTAAGGTGACACGTAAAATTTTTAGCGTCCCTGTTACTCCATATGCGAAAAAACCCTCAGTGTGAGTAGGACGGATTCGTGGATAAGTAGCAAAAAGTCGGTTTTTTGTTAATATAAAATGTACTAAGCTATTTTGTCAAAAAGATTTTCAAGGAGACTACAAATACACAGTATCCACATGTTGAATGCAATTTCACAATGAAATTACTTAGGATTTCAGAAGTATAGGAAAAAATAAAACAATTTAGAGGTCTTTTCGGAATTAAATTCTATCGAGAAAATTTCATCCAATCGCGTTTTCCTTCGGTAAGAATCTTAATCAAATACTCAATAAATATTTACCCAAAAATGACATACGTAGATGACGTTATAGTGGAGTAAATGGATTCGAAAAAACCCCATTTTCTTTTTGGTATCGCCTTAAGGCGTTTGATCCCTTCAAATACTGCCAGATGGGTACTTTCTAAAGCCTACTCCTCGGACCTGGACCAAATGGCTTGAAAAAAATATATATGAATTATTAACTCTTAAAAAATATTTGCAACATATTTTGGTTTCGTACAACCAAAACTTCTATATTAAAAAAAAAACAACTGTATGATGTTTTTTTGGCTTGAATTCCCTACTCCTCCTAATCTGCTGTGACGTTTGGAAATATTTACAGGCCAAAAAATTAAGAATATGTTGAACTTTAAATGCAACATATCTCAAGTAAATCCAGTAACTTTTTCCATTAAAAATATTGAAATATGTAAGATTTCAAGGTCAAAGGCTAAGAGGTGCTCTGCGCGGGCGCAGGCATCAGTCATGCAGTGGCGTTCAGACGGGGAGGCTGTGTCACTCGTTGCCACGTACCGACCCTGGCGGTATTTGACAAAATGGTCATGCGCTCAGCAAATGCTGTTGGACCATAGGTAGGTTCTCAAAACATACATACTGGTCCGAACAGGGCCTTCCCCCTTTTTTTTCCCCTCCATCTTTCCTTCAATTATGCTTTTAAAAAAATTATCATGTCGCAACAGATGTCCCAACATCTTTCCCCTTCTTCGTTCTTTGCTGTTCGTTTGTATGTTATTTACATATGCTTTTTTTTCGTTTTATTACCATTTAAAAAACACAGTTAACACAATACAGTTACGCCAACAAACTGTACAACAGTTTGTTGGCGTGTCGCGCTCATTACACTGGTTGTATTACAAGTTAATAATAATAATAAAGCCTTTATTTGAAACAAAATATACATATACATTGACGAATAATTATAAACTTGTCTAAAAAACACTAAGCATATATGATAGTTAACAAAATAAAATTATATTATTTATTGAATTGAATTAAATTAAATAAAAAAACATAAATTCCACAAACACACATTTCCATTGATCATTTGTCACATTCATTTAGGTCCTAGTTAGGACATGGTAGGCCTCTCATTGTTGCCAGTGAGGTTTGGTCTTGGTCACCCTCGCTGACCAGGCTTATTTTTCCCCTCCATCTTTCCTTCAATTATGCTTTTAATAAAATTATCATGTCGCATCAGATGTCCCAACATCTATCCCCGTCTTCGTTCTTTGCGGTTCGTTCGTATGTTATTTACATATGCTTTTTTTTTTGTTTTTTTTTTTTGTTTTATTACCATTTAAAAAACACAGTTAGCACAATACAGTTACGCCAAACTGTACAACAGTTTGTTGGCGTGTCGCGCTCATTACACTGGTTGTATTACAAGTTACTATTTCTTAATTATGTTATAAATAAATACAAGTTATGCATACAGCCTCCTGCAGATAGACATCTCTCCGCAAGCGACCGCAGTAAATACCTACTTATTGAATTGATTGAATTACGGAACCCTAAAATCTTTAACGTAGTTAACTTAAAGTAAAGCACATAAAACCTCGTCATTGTACAGCGACAGCCGGTAAAAACAAAATTTAGTACATAAACAGACTCTAAATGTGGGTAGAATGAAAACATTTGGCGTTTGTTGGCGCCCAACGGGGGCACAAATTGTGTAAAAAGTATTTTACAGTTTTCGCGTTAACGACACGTAAAACCAAACGGCTCTGTGTTGCAAGATGAGATCTGAGTAGTTAAAAGGTCTTTGTAGCTTGCTATCCTCTGAAAAAAAATGCAAAAACATGTGAAGGTGCTACTTTGCAGCTGTTTTGTAAAACAACCGTAAAATTTTCAAGTAGAAAATGGTGCTTTGAAAAGTTAGGAAAAAAAAAGCTTCTTATGCCGCCTCATTACTCAACCACAGATGAAGGTATCAATGGTGACACATTCGCTTACAAGGTAATATCAAAATTTATAATATTCCGATCATCCATCCATCCATCCATCAGCCTAGTTCGTCCACTGCTGGACATAAGCCTTTCCAGGACTTTGCCACTCCCGGCGGTCATCCTGGAAGAATTGCCCATACTCACACACGCTGGGCAGGAGGGTTGGTGAGCTCGGTGCCGGAACCCTCGCACCAGTGACACCGCTGCCCGTCACCAGTCTGTTCCATATAAGGCCCGGCTATTAGGGATGGATATACCGCCATCCGTCGGTCCCAGGCATGGTGGGCCTCCTGGTTTTTTGCCTGTGAGCTGTCCTCTTACTCTCGAGCCCGGCATCAGCTTTCGTGTAAAATCTGAAGTACAGTATGCTTTTGGCGAACGCGTACTATAAGATGAATAATATGAGCATCTCTTAATCCAGGCACTTCATAAATGGTAATATTTGGCAGAAATCCAGTTTCCCGCCAAAACGCGGCGTCCTTTGAGTTACGATCGAATAAATTATTCCCGCGGCCATTTTGAAAATTCCCACCCGTGCTTTGAAGCAAGAGTGATACAGTTTGTTGATTTATTTACTTTTATGTCTGTTTGAGTGTTTTCAAGGAAATTGGGTGATGACTTGATGAGTGTTTAGTTTATTTGCTTCTTTATGAGGTGTGGAGTTGTTTGTGTGAGATTATTTATGAGGTTCATACGTTGATATAAATTTATTACCTATGTTATTGTTTTTAAACATTATTTTATTAGTATATCGACAATGTCCAATTACATATCAGGCAACCTTCTGGTAAGTAACTTCAGGTAAAGTAACGCATTATATCTCAAGGGATATAAAGTTACTTATATGAAAATCCCTATGGATTAAAGTGATTTAAATTTGGAACGTCAAATTCGTGTGGAAACTCGTGGAAAACAAATGCCCATATGGGATTGTAAAGAGGTTTGTTCAAAAATCGAACTGGCCACCATAAGCTGAATTCAACAAAAAGAAAAAAAGCGTTTACAAAGAATGTGAAACAAAAGACGGTGTTTGGTGCTGTGATTGTCAGTGAATTTTATTGAATTATTAATGTTGATAAAAAATGTCGAGCTTTTTATTGTCTCGCAGAGGGTGTGAAAAGTAGAGTATGCTCCTCTGGAATAAAGCCTGTCTTTGTCTTGGGCAGCTTGAACCCCTCGCTTTACTCAGGACACTATATAACTCCCTCGCTACGCTCAGGAGTTAACTCTAGAGTCCCTCGTTACGCTCAGGGTTCAATATGCCGCCCGTAACGTAAGACACTGCTTTATTCCCTTAATGCATACTAATAATGACACAAATGTGTTATCGGTATCCTACGGCATATGCTATTTTCTGCATGCAATCTACAAACCTGTTTTCATGTGTATTCCCGGTCGGATGGACGCAACATGTGCAGACTCACTTTTCCCATCTGGGGTTGCCAGATGGAAAAATAAAAAAGGAGAACAAATCAGTCCTACTAAGCAAAATAAGTAGGAGTTAAGAAAAAACCGGCCAAGTGCGAGTCGGACTCGCGCACAAAGGGTTCCGTACCATTATCTATAAAAACGGCAAAAAAACATGTCTGTTGTATGGGACCCCCTTAAATATTTATTTCATTCTGTTTTTAGTATTTGTTGTTATAGCGGCAACAGAAATACATCATGTGTGAAAATGTCAATTGTCTAACTATCACGGTTCATGAGATACAGCCTGGTGACAGACGGACATATAGACGGACAGCGGAGTCTTAGTAATAGGGTCCCGTTGGTTAGCCTTTGGGTACGGAACCCTAAAAAGGAGGACATACTTAAATAAAACGATACAAATATTTTTTCATATTTTATTTGTTAGACATTTATTCAAGCCGATATTTG
Source organism: Ypsolopha sequella (assembly GCA_934047225.1). Taxonomy (NCBI): domain Eukaryota; kingdom Metazoa; phylum Arthropoda; class Insecta; order Lepidoptera; family Ypsolophidae; genus Ypsolopha; species Ypsolopha sequella. Next base: position 7,786,189 of record OW204011.1, read on the forward strand.
TATGTCTCGTTATGCGTGCAGCGCAAGTACATTGGGTGAATGTGACAGAAATACCGCAACTCCACGCGAGAGAAAAAGAGAATGAACAGTGCCGTGTGGGCTAAGTGATGTCGGTATGGTGTGTGCATAATTTGAAAAAGTTTATATAGTTTTATTTTTAGGCAAGTTTTTCTTCTAGGGTTTTGCATTTTATTATATTATTTTAACATATTAATTGGTAAGTAATTTCAATTTAGATTAACTTTTGATAGGTGAGGGAGGACGGGAGGACCACTTTGTACTGAGAAGTGAAAAAAAAGTTCGCGCAAAAAAAAGTGCTTTGCAGTGGAATGTGATGTATTAACGATACTGAATCACCTCCTAAATTACTTTCCATTAAATTGAAAGACCTTATATATGAAATTGGCGTTTTGTATGGGGAATCTGAAGGAAACTCAATTTTCAGTAATACATTTTTGCATTTTTTTTTGGAATGACAAATCCAAATTTTATAATTTCTTTTGTGTATGAATGACACAACATTAACCTAACAGCAACATTAATTTAACTATTGAAAAGTGTCAGCTTTAAAAAATGATTACGAATCTTATCATGGAAATGGATGGCATTTAGGACGAACTGTTTTTGAATATTTAATTTTAGTCATCAATCTGAAAATAAAAACAAAATTTAATACGTAGATGTAAAACCTTGATATCAACTTTCAAACAAAAAAATAAATAATGGAAATAGCTATTTAATTGCAGGAATTATGAACTCATGAATCTGTAAGAAAATTTCGCCAATTCCATAGGGTAAGCATCCAATATTATTTTAGTTTTAGCTTTAAAGTTCAATTATTAAAAAAAAAAACATCGTTTAAATACAAACGCCAACTGATTTGCAGATCGGCTGTAAATCTTCGTCGGTATACAATTTACTAAAATCTTGAAATCTGTTATTCATATTATTTTTTACTCGGTATCTACCGGGCTATATTACTAAATATGTAAGTATTTATTAAGGCGATACCAAAAAAAAACGTTTTTTTTTTCCAAAACCATTTACTCCACTATAATGTCATCTATATTTCATTTTTGGGTAAATGTTTATTGAGTGTTTGATTAAGATTCTCACTGAAGGAAAACGCGATTGGATGAAATTTTCTCGATATAATTTAATTCTGAAAAGACCTCTAAATTGTTTTATTTTTTCCTGTAATTCTGAAACCCTAACTAATTTCATTGTGAAATTACATTCAAAATGTGGATATTATGTATTTGTAAAGTCTCCTTGAAAATCTTTTTGACAAAATAGCTTAGTACATTTTATATTAATAAAAAAACCGACTTTTTGCTACTTTTCCACGAATCCGTCCCACTCGCACTGAGGGTTTTTCTCATATGGAGTAACAGGGACGTTAAAACTTTTAGAATGAGAGAAACTAATACAGAAACCTACTCACTCGAATCCTATAATATTTCTCCCAAACGCCCACTAGACAATCCAGATAATATCCCATTTGTCTCATTGTTCACCACAACATCCAGAAAAGCAACGATGCAGTGTGTAATAAACTCCAAAAACATTTAGGCGGGAAACAGTAACGCTTTACGCCACATCCAAAATGGCGGCGTGCCAGATTTTATTCGTAACGGAAGAGTTTTCCCGATTAAATTAGTGTCGGCCCGTTTAATATTATTTATTGTGTACTCGAGATGTTTACCGAAATTCCTGTTGTCAGTCCGGGCTTATTTCTGGACCGGTTTAGTCTCGTAACATCCACGAATAACTTCAATAAAGTTTCCCAGGAATAGTTACTCTGAAATGTGATCGTGGAACTCTATGTTGTGTTGTAACACTTCTCTCTAGAGATAAAAAAAAACTCAACCTTTTGACAGATACATCTTTGTGGCCCACTATCCGGAGCGTGAAATTCCATCTGTCAAAGACAATTCTATCAATCAATCAAGTACCTATTGCAAATTTGGAGAGATACTGACGGTATTATCTGTAATACAGGGACCCAAAGATTTCAAAAGTAAAGATAAGCCCTTACCGTACTATGACAGCACCAGAATATTTCCACCTTTAAATAGGTGACGCTCACACGTTTGGAATCAGTCCTCATCTGAACACAGTGATAGTTGGACGCCTTAAGTGGACTTAAAGTTAATCATTTTAACAACTTTAGTAGTCTGATCAGTTTGCTGACAGGTAGACAGATTGCGCTCTCATAAGTGTGCGCGCGTCGGCATTATGTTAACGCATGCATTTAAAAACAATGCAATAGATTTAAGGTGCCAGGGCTCATGTAAACTTTTGAAATCTTTGCAGGGACCAGAATAATGTAAAATTTTAGGGTTCTGTCAAAATAGTTTAACTGAAACCTCGGTGTCTGTACTGTTTCTAAAACGACGGTATGGAAATGAAGCGCAATGTCAGAAGATTACAGATACACTGGTAAAACGGTACAATGTGTACATGACATCGTTTTTTAGAGTTCTGTACCCAAAGGGCAAAACGGATTAATTCAATCTCACTCTGCTGTCTTGTCTGTCCGTCCGTAAGTTACGGTGAAAAGAGAGTATACGAGTCTTGAATGTTTCAGTTACAGTCCATACTCTGAAATACCTCTAACAACCTTCAGGGATGTATGTCGTGGCGACTCTTGACGGAATTTTTTTAAATTTTTAACTCCGTCTTTTATATTGTTTCAGAACCGGTTTCCTGCCTTCGCAACATACCTATATAACTTTCGACTTTATAATCACATTTTTACTGAACAACTCGTATTAAAAAACAAAGTTCACTAAAACAAACAAACGTCAATTCACATCGCGCCAAAACCGAAAACCGTATTCCTTTCATGATACAAGACTGGCTGGAAACAGTGTCGTAGAAAAAAAAATGTGCCCTTTAAAGTGAGCGTGTAAAAATACCCATTCAAAATGGCGACGCCACCCGACTCTCCAGTGGAGGAGCATGCGTACGAACTGGAACCAAGTCGGGCGCCCAAACCGATTCCTGTTGCGCTGGAGGAGCTCTGCAGACAAACCAAGTTCACCAAGCAGGAGATTCGAGTCATGTACAGGGGATTTAAAACGGTAAGTGACTGAGCAAAAAAGTATGCAAGGTGTAATGTAAGATTCCTGAAACATGCCTCTAGGGTTGTTACACGTTTGATCATTGTATCGATAAAATTCGTCAAGTGTGAGTTAAGTTGAATGCAGTTATCAGATGTATATGAAGGAAAGTGAAAAAAAAACATCTAGGTAGAGATAATATTTATATTCTTCACTTTATTATGTACATATCAATTTCCGAAGCACCATCACCATTATCACTACTGGAATCGTTTGTATTAATAACTAACTCAAAGTCTTTATCTATAAAATACTGTCCACTTTAATGTCTCTGTTGCAATCGTCCCATATTTTGGCTTTAGTTTTATTCACTAACATTTTCCAGTTATTTTTGGTTACGTGATTGCACGCTCCTTCTAATAATTGCATCATTTTCGCTGTGGAAAATGGAGGTTCACTATTATGGCGTGCCGCATGTCCTTTGACCTGTTCTTTGATCATATCAATTCGATGGCGTTATACTCGCAATGATACGGCGGTAAACGAAGTACTCGGTGCCCATGTTGCAGTGCTAGTTCATCAATGACGTATCGTTTTAGTGTCGATCTGTGAATATTCATCAATCTAATCAAATCTCCTTTCAACATAGACATACTTGCGTTACGTCTACACCTTTTTTTGAAGCCATGCAACGAGATGGGCTTTTTTCTCAGAGTTTGATAGTGGCTTGTCAACTAACATGGAGTGATAAGGTGCATTATCCATAATAATAACTGATGGCTCAGAAAGGCTAGTCAGCATATCAGTGAACCATTGGGTAAACTTCTCACCATCCATTTCTTCATGTTAATCACCTTATTTACATTAATGCACATCATCATAAAACATAAACAATATTTTTGGCTATACGAACTTCTTAAGGTGTATCGATATATTGTCTGTGATATTATGGACACTCACTATTCTGTCACACGCAATAAGTAAATATGTAATTTTTTCATATGGTTGACCTCAGAATAAGGAATACAAATAGAAGCCTGACTAAAATAAGAACTGGGCATTAGCCATTGTACTCATCTAACGTAAATTACTCCTGTGTACGAGTGAATGAAACGACGAACCGCACTTACTTTATATTTTTTCCTGGTGTGTCACTAGATTGAACCAAACAAATGTCAGATGGATGTAATTTGGATGTATTTTAAAAATTATAATACCATCAAATTAAATATGTCTCATCATTGTATCGTTGTGTTGTAATATCGTACGTTGCGTGCATCACATCTTAATTTGGTGGCATCGAAATGTCTATTGCATTTTGCGAAAGTTTACAGCTTCACCGAGAGAAATTAAATATTTTGGTGCTCTTCCTCTCAAAATTCGTGAAAGTGTGATTTATTATTGTTTGTGTTGATTGTTTTTTTAACATTGTAATAAAATGTCTTGTGCGATTGAAGGCTGTAAATCGCATACAGGAAGAAAAGAAAACAACAATGAAGCAATATCATTTCATCGGTGAGTTCTGATAGTTTTTATGTTAATAAGTTGCAGGATCATACCTAAAACTCAGTAAAAATAATAGTAGTTCTTGTAAATCATACTCGTGTTCAATTCTACACCGATATTTGCCTGTTTTATATAGATTTTCTGCCGACTACGAGAGGTTATGTTTTTTCGTATAGTGATGTACTAAAGTCCGTGTGGCAAACTATCGAACATTGGTTCCCGCGGCAGCCGTGCATAAAGGATAATAGATTAATGAGAGGTTTTCTTTTTGAGTATTAAAAAAAAAACATAGTTTCCCAGAACTCTGTAGATGGTGTTGAACTGACTACGTTGCTAGGTGCCAAAGCCAAAACGATTGAAAAAAAACATTGCGTCACGTCACGTCACGTCACATACGCTCGTTGGTTGATGACATGTGTGCTGAGCATATTATGTGCGAATGCTTTGTTATGGTCCGTCCAGGTTTAAAATGTACCATGGCTTGTACTAATTGCGCTTTACGACTTTCATCTTTAGGAAAAAGATGTATGCCTCCATTTTTATACAAATCCACAAGGCACAGACTTCTCTTCTTTTTCTCTTGGGACATTTTCTTTCTGGCTTAGAAAACTCATAAAAAGACTGCTAATTATTTTTTTCTTTTTCCTTGTTGTTATTATTTATTTATTTTCAAAATGTCATTGTGATGTGATGTGACAATGACATTAATTACTTTTTTATGTACGTTTCGTTTTACGATCTCCAAATTACATCCAAGTGCAATAATCAAAAAATTATGTGACGTTCCGTTCCTTGCAGTAACTTACCAAGTTCAGCGCCATCTATCCAGCGACTAGGGAAGAGTAAAAAAAAAAGAAAAGAAAATCCCTCATTGCAGCGCGAGTTAAAAGAAAAATAATGCCGAATAAATATCGCTATATTTTTTGTTACAGATTTCCAAAAAGAGAAGAATTAAAAAGTGAATGGCTTAGACGAATAATTTGACCAAATTGGGCAATTAAAAAAAGCGGTCATATTTGTTCGAAACACTTTACGTCGGATTCTTTTAGACCAAACGAAAATTTAAAATGGAGACTTTTAAAAGCAGATGCCTTACCAACATTATATTTACCAGATACAGACACATTGGTAACCTTTAAATAATTATGTATAATTGCATTATCAATCTTGTTTGTAGGTACGTGCTTGTACTATACTATAGTATATTAACTCGATAATTTTTCAATTTTAGGCAACAGAACCAGTACCTATGGATGTCTGTGGTTTAGAAAAGTGCATACTTCTATGTTCGCAATTCGTTCTGAAAGGCCTGTTCGTTCACGTTACTGCCGTGATCGACTTCACGAAGAAATTCCGCAGATCAAGACATTTTCGTACTTAGTGGTTGACAATAAAAGTACTTTGACAGGGTAGTTCTATCGTGAAATGAATTTTGGGAATGCTTATTGACTTGAACTGCGCATAATTTGATTTCTTATTACAGGTTATTAGGTATTTTAATCGTTCATTATTTGTTATTAGTTTTTATTCAAGATAAGTTGATGTTTATTTGATAGAAATAAAAAAAAATGAAATTACCTCTGTAGTGATTGCGCTGTCATCGCTCATCATTGACATAATATTATTATTACGAATCCTATAAGTCTATGATTATTATGATTTCTATTGTTGCGATTAATTCCTTCTTCCTTGATTGAACAAAGACGCGACATCAACGAACATCTATTTGATTGAGTTAAGAGGCGACTTAAAAAGTATCCACTTAAATAGTTTACGGTTGTATCTCTGATACAAGCTACAGCATTTTTTGTACTAGAAACAAGCACAATTTTGGACTTATCTTATGTACCTACCTGCCTACGATATAGTAATTTGTACTTAATAAAAAATATTATGCTAAACGAAAGATATCCTTTTATTAATTCCTTATTTACACAATATAACATGTGTCCCACTGGGGTAGACAGAGACCACTTTGCTATTAATTCTCTTGGCCTCTTTCCAAAGCAAGAGGATGTCACCAGAAAGGTCGGTGTCTCCTGCATTCTCTTTTTTTTCACACTTTGATACGATATGATGTGTGGTAAGGAGATTGGTCGCGGTTCATTTCGATTTGGTTTATTTATCGTAGTCAAAAATCGACATTGTTACATCACTAGCAAAGCAACTAACTAGTGACAACCTACCTAATTAAGAAAAAACTAATACATATCCATCTCTCTCTAACGCACTAAAATGTCGTAAGAAAATCAAGGATAGGTGTCTTTCTCCGCGTATTATTTTAGCCAGGTTTCTATTTGTATTCCTTATTCTGAGTGGTTGACATTGTCATTATTCAGAAACTTCATAGTTGCGCAATGTGTCAGGATTGACTTCATAGCCGCGTTCTACTATAGTTAAGCAATTATAAAATTTGGTGCGCCACAAAAAAACAGCATTTAAATAATTTGGTCAGTATACAAAGATTTTGTTTGCAATAAAAAAAATCAGGCAGCAATCTTTGTTCCGCAAATTGTTTTGATAATGGTCAAAATTTGAAATCATAAATAGGCAGCTTACAATAACATGGGTGACTGTGCTTTGTTACGCAAGGGCGAAGGGGCTGCACTTTCCGCAACGCCGAAGCAATTGCAAAATGAAAAATTAATTTTTTGCTTACCCTCTAAGTGCTTACCAAAAATTTATTAAACAGAAGCAGCTCATTGCAGCTTATATAATTAATATGCTGTACAAAAATAATTACAGCCATCCAGAACGGCATAAATTGCTGATTGATTTTGAAATGTTTGCTGGCCATGAGTTGATGATCAATTAGCTATTTCTGCTCACAGATTATTATTTTTCTGCTCACAAAAATACCAATACTGTGCTAACCATTTAAATAACACCCTAAAAAAAGTACAAGTCACAAGTGGTTGCTTGACAACGTCGGTGAAACCCACGTCCTCGTCCTATAAACGATACCTACCTACTTGCCTTGAATTTATTCTTTTAGGGCTAGACAAAGAGTTCCTCAGCTATACAACCTTGAATGCTCCCACAGAACACTTTCAATGAGGTTTGTTTTGTAGCTAACAGATATTTCGTAAAATTGACAACAGCTACGATCCTTGCCTGAGCTTATAAAAAGAAAAAAAAAACCGCGCTTTTTTCTAATTTTTCATGAAATGAGCGTTTTTCCTTATGTCAAATTTAGTGTTAAATAAGATTCCTAGATGGCACTGTCGTATTCTTTAGCAGCAGAATCAAAGACAAAATTGCACCGATTCCAAACAAACTTTGACATTGATTGCTACGAAACCATTGAATACGAAACACATTTTATCTATGGTGACATGGACAGCGCCATCTGGAGGAAACCTAAGTTCTAAGAAAAAAAACAACGAGAAAAACGCTCATTGAAAGATGGTCATTGAAGTAATTAAGTATACCATTATTTTCATATCTTACAACAGCAGAACAGGGGCGTGCCTAGAATTTTTTGTTGGAAAAGCATTGAGAATGTCAAGTATGACTAAGAAAAAAAAAACACTTTAAAAAAATATTTTTGGAAATATCTGCTTCTAGGGCAAGCCGGGCTTGACAAATTATTCATATTCTCATACAAAGTTTTTTTTTCTAAGTGGTAATATAATTTTTTTTTTTTTACTGTGTATACTTGACATTCTCATTGCTTTTTCAGTAAACAGTTTTAAGCACGTTACTGGACGTCTATATCGGCTTTTCTCTATTGAGACCCGAATTTCAATCTTGCCGCATTAGTGAGTTTTTCGGAATTTTTCTGCATTATATTTTGTACACTTACCACCTATTATACAAGGTGACTTTTTGATCATCGTCCAAATTCATACTAGAGGCTTAGTAAGTGATCAGCATAACGAATCGATAACAATTTTTGTGAAATTCGTATAATTTACTCCCAGTCCTGAGTGAATCACTAAGGGGAGTCGAAATTTCATTTTATGAATTTTACAAAAATCGTTATTGGTTAATGATGCTGATCACTTACCAAGGCTCAAGTATGAATTTGGACGATGTTCACAAATTCACCTTGTATAACAGATTACAGTCAAATTTCTTAAACTAACACAACAACCGTATGGACAAGGCTGCTTTCCAAAACGTATACACACAACATGAACAGTTAAAAGACGAAAAATAACTTAACTATCATACTCGTATAAATTAAAGATAACTACAAAACAAAACATAAAATTGATGTTACACAAAATTAACAAAAATAAACAAAAATTATAAGCTTTACTCTTCATCAAAATAAAGGGAGCGTAATGTTTCGTGTGAGCACTTGCTGACAGTGAAGTAAAGTCCATCAGCCTAGCTCGTCCACTGCTGGACATAAGCCTTTCCAGGACTTTGCCACTCCCGGCGGTCATCCTGGAAGAATTGCCCATACTCACACACGCTGGGCAGGCGGGTTGGTGAGCGGTGCGGGAACCCTCGCACCTGTGACGCTGCTGCCCGTCACCAGTCTGTTCCATATAAGGCCCGGCTATTAGGGATGGATATACCGCCATCCGTCGGTCCCAGTCATGGTGGGCCTCCTGGTTTTTTGCCTGTGAGCTGTCCTCTTACTCTCCCCTGAATTACTTCGAGGGGGTCTCCAAGTAAAATGGTGGTACGTCCACAGTCGAGCCCGGCATCAGCTCTACCACCTTAAGAAGTGTATATTTGTGTTGAAGTACGGCGATAAAGCTGACAGGGGGTGTCACGTTGGAACGTAAAAAAAGTTGGTGAAAAGATGGTGTACGAGTGTTAACTGTTGCAGTAATAGTTCACACTCGGTGTACGGACTTTGTCCACACATTTAGATTATCTTAACATTTCTTAATAATTATTTCCTATTGACATAGTTTACTTAAGTCAAGGTTGTTAACACAACGCCCCCAAGTATTGAGGACAAGTTAGTGCCCTCCGTATGACGATATGACTGCCAGCGATACATTGTTAAGCCTAAAATATTGTTGAAACGTCAGTTGGTTTCGTGCCACTCATGAACATTAACATTCCTTATAACATAACATTTTATATTCCTTTATCTCTTGTAATAAAATAACAGTGTAACATTTATATTTAATTAATTAAACATTATTAACACAACAATTAACAATTCATTTCCATTATTAGATATCCTGCCAAGGCACCCTGGAATCGTGGTATCGGTCGGTCGTCGCGTTCGGATCACGAGTACCTTCTGTAAGGGAGAGCTAGTCCGATATTAGTCCCTACCCTTATACTCGGAGACACCTCGGACACCTCCCTATGTCGTGAAGGTATATTTATTACAACGAACGTATAGGAAGGTTTTTTGTAAGGATGGACTTTCATCGTGTCAATCAAGCAGCTATCTCCAGAGAGTGCATTGTAATAAGCGTTCCGATTGTCAATATCGTGTTGAAATGACTTTTCATTGCGACATTCACATGTTAGATCGGGAGTTGATGGAGTTTTCTGCAGAGCGTTTTTAGTATATAACTTTAGACTCTCGCGTTTCGTACACATTATAATATATATTATCGGTTCTACCGCGATTTTTTACGAAAAGGGGACACCCGACGTTTCGAGACAGTTGAATGTCTCGTGGTCTACGGGAAACTGGCAAGTATGCCAGTCATTTATTCAGTTTACATTATATATTCCTATAAAAATTATTTTATATTATTTTATATTTATCAATATAAAATTATATGGATAAAAATATAATTCATTATATTATTTATTTATTTAACCTTTTTTCGTGTTTTTGGATGTAAACGTACGTAAATTCAACCTAAAAAGGAGGAAAGCGTAGAGGAAGTAAATTTAATTAACCTTTAACTTATACTTTAAAATGTGTCTCTTATTTTCTAGTATTTACTTCTGTGTCTTTTCCATGAAATAAATAAATAAAATAAATAAAAAACCATTGTATGCTCCCGGTCTGCCTCGTGACCCCGAGTGAGCGACGCGCGTGTGACGGTAGAGAGAGACGGAAGCGTTCATTTACCGGCACAAGCTGTCATGGCTGTGTCATCCGACGCGATAAAATACCCTTTTGTTTTTCAAGCAAGGGAAAAAGATTGATGAAAGTTTTTATGTAGCGTCAACTTTTGCTGTCGTATTATAAAGTTTAAATAAAGTTCCAATGTTTATGGTTACTGTAACAATAAAAGAAAGAACGCCTCCAAAGAAGTTTTCAGTTAAAGTAGTTCCATCGGCCAGGCTCGGAATAAATGTGACAGCAAACTATTGAAAATAAAAAAAAGATCTTTTGATGTCCAAAGATTTCGGGGGCGGATAAAACACCAAAACCCTCCTGTATACGGTTTTGTTATCGGCCTTGATAAGACGAAAATTCTACAATCTACGGGGATTTTTCCACGGAGTTCATTTTATTTTTTAAACGAACATGGCAACCATAAATATTTACAGACGTAAAAGTGCGTCCACATTTTTGTGTGGGTTCGTGAAGTGTGCAATCGTGAAACTCGCAGTGAGCGTTTTTCTTTTTGTCAAATTTAGTGTTAAATAAGATTCATAGATGGCACTGCCAAATACTTTAGCAACAGAATCAAAGACAAAATTTGCACGGATTCCAAACAAACCAAAAACCACTTTGACATTGATTGCTAAGGAACCTTAGAATAAGGAATCCTTATTCTAAGACACCGACATCTAGCGGAAAGTAAAGAACGAATAAAAAATAAACTGGCCAAGTGCGAGTCGGACTCGAAGGGTTCCGTACCATTATCTATAAAAACGGAAAAAAAAACACGTTTGTTGTATGGGAGCCCCCTTAAATATTTATTTTATTCTGTTTTTTAGTACTTGTTGTTATAGCGGCAACAGAAATACATCATCTGTGAAAATTTCAACTGTCTAACTATCACGGTTCATGAGATACAGCCTGGTGACAGACGGACAGACAGACGGACAGTGGAGTCTTAGTAATAGGGTCCCGTTATTTACCCTTTGGGTACGAAACCCTAAAAAAAAACAACGAGAAAAACACTCATTGAACTTAAGAGGCTATGCGAATTTTATTTTTGTCACTGTCACTCTAAGCGAAAAATCGCGCAGTGCGAGAGGGGCGGATTCAGGGCAAAAGGGAAAAAAGTTGGTTTTATATTTTTATTAAAAAAACTAAAATAGCTAGCAAAATTTCAAATACAAAATCTCTAGATATTGTTAAAACACACCTAATAAAATATGTTTGAGTTCTGTATATGGTTCCTATTCGTAAAAGGAGGAGAAAAAGTGTGTTTGAAGACCTCATTTCAACAATAATTTCTATCGAGGAAAATTTATCCAAACATGTTTTCCAATTTCAAAACCCTAGATTATATAGTCAAAATGCATATACCAGAAACTGATTATAATTTTCCGCGTATTTCATGAAATACACAGAAAAGGAACACCCGTATTTTTTTCGCATATCGCCTTAATGATTGTACTGAAACATATATAAGATCTGGCTTCAGGGGACGTTTCAAGAACGTGGCTGCAAAGATCTGGAACACGGAACTATTAATAAGGAATAGAAATGCACCGATTTGATTAATACGTCAAGACATATGTACCTAAAATTGCTTTAATTAATTCTATGTCATATCTTAAATCTTAATCATAATAATAATAACATTGTTAATTAAATAATAATAATAATATTGTAAATTAAATAATCATAATTTTAATTGTTACTTTACTTTAGCTATTCTGTACTAGGAATTTATTAATTGTATAACTGGTGGACAACTATTATTGGCTTTATTTAATGTATTTATTATTTATTCTTATATTGTTGACTTAATCATAAGCTGTTGTGGTCCCAAAATAAAATTTGAATTTGAATTTGAATTTGAATAACCCGCGGTCCTCTCATTTCTCAACCGAACGCGTTAGAACAAACATATTGTAAAAATGGTGTATTGCAGCGTGGCAAATTGTTCTGACTATTCGAATAACGCAAACAAGACATCCAAAGGAATTTCATTTCACTCGTAAGTAATTTAAACATACTCGTATATTTACTGAGATATTTACAGAATAAACCTTGCGGTAAATAAAATTTCAAACCTTACCATGAAATATTTAGCGTTGTAGCGAGTAGCGTTGAAATTAGACAATATTTTGTCCATTGCAGGTTATAAAGAGTGTCACACATTGAGTTAGAATATTAACGCATTCAAACATTATCAACACGGACCTAACTGTGCCATAGTACGGCCGTTGGTCATGGCTTTTAACACATATGTGTAAATGTGTAATAGCTTGACACAGCGTCATGTTGTGTTTGGTATTTTACATCTAAGCTTAATAGAAATGCGGTGTTATTTTGGGTGTATGAAGACGGGTGAATCTATATGCGCGCCGCGTATGTTTACTAACTAGGTAATACTACGTTATTCCAAAAAGTGGCAATCCGGCTGCGAAATACTATGAAGCTAACAGACTCGTAGTAACTAACTCGTAGCTTGTGTGGTACGACGTAGGACCTTCTGTTTGCTACGAAATGTAGCAACTAATATTTAATCTGATACTATGAAGCTAACATACACACAATGTAGGACAAACTCGTAGCTCGTGTGCTACGACGTAGGACCTTCTGTTTGCTACGAAGTGTAGCAACTAATATTTAATCTGATACCATGAAGCTAACATACACACAATGTAGGACAAACTCGTAGCTCGTGTGCTACGACGTAGGACCTTCTGTTTGCTACGAAGTGTAGCAACTAATATTTAATCTGATACCATGAAGCTAACATACACACAATGTAGGACAAACTCGTAGCTCGTGTGCTACGACGTAGGACCTTCTGTTTGCTACGAAGTGTAGCAACTAATATTTAATCTGATACTATGAAGCTAACATACACACAATGTAGGACAAATGCGTAGCTCGTGTGCTACGACGTAGGACCTTCTGTTTGCTACGAAGTGTAGCAACTAATATTTAATCTGATACCATGAAGCTAACATACACACAATGTAGGACAAACTCGTAGCTCGTGTGCTACGACGTAGGACCTACTGTTTGCTACGACGTGTAGCAACTAATATTTAATCTGATACTATGAAGCTAACATACACACAATGTAGGACAAATGCGTAGCTCGTGTGCTACGACGTAGGGCCTTCGGTTTCCTACGACGTGTAGCAACTAATATTTAATCTGATACTAAGAAGCTAACATACACACAATGTAGGACAAACTCGTAGCTCGTGTGCTATGACGTAGGACCTTCTGTTTGCTACGACGTGTAGCAACTTATATTTAATCTGATACTATGAAGCTAACATACACACAATGTAGGACAAACTCGTAGCTCGTGGGCTATGACGTAGGACCTTCTGTTTGCTACGACGTGTAGCAACTAATATTTAATCTGATACTATGAAGCTAACATACACACAATGTAGGACAAACTAGTAGCTCGTGTGCTACGACGTAGGACCTTCTGTTGCTACGACGTGTAGCAACTAACATTTAAGAGTGATTTCGTAGCCAATTTATGAAAAACCCGCCTTTTTATTCAAAATTTACTTAATAGTAATTCAACAAAGCCTAATTACCTATGTATTGTGTATGCTGCCATAGCAAAGTTTCCATTGGATTATGTAAATTAGAATATATATTTTTTTTAATATGATGAATTTTTCAGTCCAAGCCCACGTAGGTAACGCACATGAATATTAATACATATAAGTAATAAAACAGCAGAACCCGGCCTGTCTTTACATTGAAGAAAAGTAATAAAAACAGAAAGGAGTTTACTAAAGAGGTGTAACACAAATTAGCGATTTTTAGAATTATTTTCTGTCCGTGTGTCTGTTACCAAGAGCCGCGGACAGACAGACATACGGACGGACATGGCGAAGCTATAAGGTTTCCTTTTTGACTACAGAACAATTCATTAAAAATATATATCTATAGAGTGAAAAAACTGGCTTTTCAATGCAGGAAAAACATAGGTATGGAAAAACATATATCAGGAGGTAATTTTCAAAAGTGGTCAAATCAAATTTAAGTAATTTTATAGTACAGCCACGTTTGTAACCTTAGTTGTAATTTTTTTCACAAAAGTTTTTAAAAAGGGGCAATTTTTAAAAGTTCATTCCATTTAAACTAATAAAGAGAAAACAAATTTTTAAACGCAGGTTCATCACTAAGTTCTCTAAGTTTAAAAAACGCATTTTTCAGATTTTTGAGATGACCACTCTTGAAAATTACCTTCTGACATGTACTGTACTTATTTAAGTATTACATTGATTGATCAATCAATCAGGTATGTAGTTTACATTACATATTTTATGCAAAAGCTCATGAAATTTATAAAGCTTACATAGGACCGTCAATATCAACTCTAGTTTCTGAAAGGAGGAATATATTCCATTCAACTGTTAATTTATTTTTTCGCGAAATGCCATACATCACATTTATTTAATATCTGTAACTCGAAAATAAGAAGAACCATCCTAAGTAATATAAACACTTAATACTAAATTATAAATAATTATATGATAATAATAAAAAAAATAATAAACTTTATATTTTTTCGATATATTTCGGCCTCATCAGTGAGGCCGTCATCAGTCGAGTGGTTGACAGGTAAAAATGATAAAAAATATTAAAAAATATATATGAAAACAAGTTGATACAGTCTGAAAAGGTTATGATAGGAACTATTTACATAAAAAAAAAAAAAAATGAAATAAAGGTGGTAAAATAAAAAAAGAAACAGTTTGGAGGGGAGTACTTGTTGATTGGGTCAGTTGGTCGGGTCTGTCAGTGCTGTCTGTTGAGTCCGGGTCCATAATGTGCGCCAAGTGACCAGATAGAAGCTTAGGTTGATAGAAATTTCTTCGATATCCGGTCCCGCAATCAAGTGGAGTAACACCGCGTGTTGAATGCGTGTTATCAACGCAGGATTCACACTAACGACGAAAAACAGAACCGAACTTCCACATCTTTCCAGTTATCTCTTTTCAGCTTTGTACCAAGAAGTCTAGAACCTGGTGACCTCTCCCATTTGCCGACACTTCTTTATAGAACTTAGGACCTGGGAGACATCATATATCTGGTCACTTGGCGCACATTATGGACCCGGACTCAACAGACAGCACTGACAGACTCGACCAACTGACCCAATCAACAAGTACTCCCCTCCAAACTGTTTCTTTTTTTATTTTACCACCTTTCTTCCATCATTTTTTTTTTATGTAAATAGTTCCTATCATAACCTTTTCAGACTGTACCAACTTGTTTTCATATATATTTTTTATCATTTTTACCTGTCAACCACTCGACTGATGACGGCCTCACTGATGAGGCCGAAATATATCGAAAAAATATAAAGTTTATTATTTTTTTAATTATTATCATATAATTACTTAAAACTACAAATAAAAAGCTAATATAGCTAAAATTATATTTATTCATAAATTATAAATAATATTATAAGAGTGCAATACAAACTAGAAAAGATCAATCCGAAACAAACACAAAGACAAGAATGTGAAAAAAAGTATTCATAGCGATGGATTTCGCAAAATAAACATAATCTAATAAATAATACTTAAAATATACAAAGTTACATGCTACGAGTATAAATGTGTATGGACGTGTAAATGTTCACCGGTGATAGACTTGTTTGTGTTTATTTGGGCCGACGGCGTTTTGGCACACGTTTTAATAGAAACCAACGCAATTAGTTAACTGTCTGGACCTTTATTGACAAGCAATAGAGGGGATTTTACTTGATATAGTTGTCCAATGTCTCTCGGTTGATTGATGTGTAGTACAATGGCTCTGGTAGAGCGTTTCAGCCTTGTTAAGCGAAAATTGGTAAATGTTTCCACCTGCAGCGGTTGCTGCCTTTATATCAACTAGTATTTTGCACGAAGTAATGATGATGTCTCCTGGCCGTTTTTCGGTCATAGTGACTGATCAAGGCTCAGAACTTCGCTGGTGAGCTCTCCAATGCCTGACATAGCCTATTTTGGCATTGAAAGTGCGATTGCACAGGCTACATGTCAAAAGCCCATTTACATAATTATATGGGATGGCCACAGTCCACAGATGGTCTTGCGTCGATCTCATCACGGTTGGCGTCGAGAACAGCTTTACGTTCTTTTTCAAACTCAATCTTCTTTTAAACAGTGAGCCTCCATCCAGAACGGTCTTGGGCTAAATCCTCCCAGCAGGAAGTAACAAGCTTATACCTAAAAGGTACAAAAGAAACCTTTATGGTGAGACTCCGTTGTCCGTCCGTCCGGACTGATACTGAGATGTAAATTAAATGTGTTTTACGACGTGTTCCAGACATTTTGTTTATAATAACTGCACTTCGTTAAATACATTTTCAATTTTAAATTCTTTGTTGTCATGATTTTAGACATTCAGCATAAGATTTTGCAATTATTTGAGTGATTTTTAGCTTTAAGGAGATCAACCAATCATTAAGCTATCAGTTTACGCCAAATTTCAGGCCAAAAAACAAGTTTTTTTTTTGCGTTTTTTATTTGCCAAATTTCGCAATTTTATAAATAAAACAAAGAATGTTGATTTTTATCGAAAATGGCAGATTTGCGACCCCCAAGTCATGGGGGTCAAATCACTCCAAATTAATCATAGTTCCTTCCCCTGCGAGGAATTTCCAGTCACCTTAATCGATATTTTTTTCATATTTTTCGGTTAGCCAGTTTCAGAGGTAAAGGATGGTGGGACCAAAATAATACAATTTTTTGTACCAAATTTCATCTCTTTATCTTTAACGGTGCTAAAGTTATGAGGCTGTGACATACATACGGACGGACGGACAACGGAGTCTCACCATAAAGGTTCCTTTTGTACCTTTTAGGTACTGCGGAACCCTAAAAAGGTTATGATAAATTTATTTTCACGAAAGAAGTCCCCTGTCAGAATACTCTTATTATTCTTTCCTGAAGTCGATCATGGGAGTGACCTGTAAGTTCTGAATTGTGCCCCATGGCTCCATACGAGGCGCAAACAATTAAGGCGATATGTAAAAGTTTTAGCGTCCCTTTTACTCCATATGCGATAAAACCTACAGTGTGAGAGGGGCGGATTCGAGGGAAAGTAAAAAAAAAACATGTCATTTCAATTTGTCAAACCAGGAGCATTGCTGTCGAAAAAGACCTCAATAAGTATTTGTATCGAGCCGAATTTCTCCAATCACGTTTCTGGTTAACAGATCCCTAGAAAAAGATTCCAAAAACAATATACCTACAATTTTATCAAAATAATAATTTCTTTACTGAAAGTTCTAAACAAGTTCTAAAAGTGTCGATTTTTTTCCGTAGCGCCTTAAGCATTCGCTTTAAAAAGCTATTTTCTTGTTTAAAACTAAACAGAGTTAATACACTGCAATGAACGTTTATATCGCAATTTTCAGACAAGTTTGTTTTGACGTCGTCGTCTTAAATAATGTCGGACGCAAGTCTAACGACCGACCGCTGCTGTTTGGATCCAGAAATACCTGCAAATATACTTACAATGTATGCTGCTCCACATGCAAGGGGTTACCAGATACAATTTTGTGAATTCCTGACAAAATCCCTGATAATACGCTTCATATACATATACATTTTGTCATTGAAAAGTTCTGTCTATGGCGCGTTTTGACTTTTTGTTGCCTTTACATTTTGCTCATTGCACATTTTGACGCTAGCAGATTTGTGCGTTTTCAAATTCTGTCTATAGCGCGTTTTGACTTTTTGTTGCCTTTACATTTTGCTCATTGCACATTTTGACGCTAGAAGATTTGTGCGTTTTCAAGTTTTGACAATAGTCCCAACTGAAAGTTTTGACGGTTGCACATTTTGTCGTTTGATTCTTTGGACCGTCAGTGCATTTTGGCATAGTATCTTTAAGGACCCGGCGCGTAAATACATGCCTAACTATGCCATAACGAAATAGATAACACAGCTAAGACTCACTATTATTTATGCGAGAAGAACTCGACGTTTCGGTCAACTTAAGAGTGACCTTCATCAGGCTTCGCGAGGTGCTCCGGCGCGTGCGACACCTTCATGAGGACTGACACCACCGCGCCCGCGCCCCCAAACTATGCCAGTTTGATTAGTCTTGCTAAGGACAAGAAACTTTGCAAGGTCATGTCTTTATTCCATCCATCCATCAGCCCGTATTCGCCCACTGCTGGACATAGACCTCCCCAATATTACGCCACTCTTGGCGGTCCTCAGTCGTCCTCATCCAGCCGCCACCCGCAACGTCCTTCAGATCGTTGGTCCAGCGGTCTTCATTTTATTTTAGTTTAGTTTTATTTTAGTCTTAGTAAAGAGAATAGAGATTACAGGACAAAAGAAATTGGGTTAATCAGACCAAAATGTTTAATAAATCTACTTTAAAAAAAAACGTCTTTTTCCTGACGATATTTTTACATATCTTATGCGAAAGCGGATTATTGTGGAGGCAGCATTGAAACATTGAAACAAAAACAATGTAACTCAACAAATATTTACTTATATTTTATGCCAGTTTTGTCCTTTGTACCATACTAGTTACCTATTTCATTTTAACTAATCATTTATTGTTTCCCTTTTATACATTTCTGACCAATTCTATTTTATAATAATTACCTGAACAAAGGCAAAAATTCCTGACATGTCAGGAAAACTTCCGTCCTCTGGGAACCCTACATGCAAGCGATCATTAGCGATTGCATTGGGCGTTTTGACACTTTGTAAACGTGGGCTTTCACACTAGTTTAATATTTTAACGCTACAGGATGTTTTTGCATATGTATAGTTTTGTATACATATCGCAGGCAAATAGAAAATTCGGTATTTTACAAACGGCGTCGTCGTCAGTTTCTAAACGGTCGCTATTTTGCTATTTGACTATTCTTGACTTCAATGTTTCTCTATAAACTCGTAAATAATAAAGTTGATTGCCAAGCATTCCTCCAAAACCTATCATTTAAGATTCCCAGGCCCTCGTCTCGTAAAAATTCATTTAACTTCTATACCTATACCTGCCGTACTAACTACTCAAAAACTCGCTATATGAATCGTACTCCTAATTCTTATAATAAACTTTTCAGTGACATCGACATTTTCTCCGAAAGTATATATATACTCATATAAAAATAAGGTTTTGCAAAATTTATCAAATGCATAATTCACGCACATAATTCACGTTAAAAGTTCTTTCCTTTTTAATTATTCCTTTAGTAGATTCTAATCTTCTTATGTAATGTTTTTGTAATGAGTTTGTAATGAGTTTTCAAAAATAATTGTTTTCTGTACATGGTTCTTTAGGTTTGTTTGTGTTATTTGTAAGTGTTCATACTTCGTGTTGTAACTGTTTGTAACCTGAATAAAAATAAAATAAAATATAAATAAAAATTCTTCGTCATATGTGTAGTACTCGTAAAATTCGGCATTTTATAAGTTGCCTCGACATATGGTAATTCTGTTAGAACTATTGGGGGTCGCCTCGCTCCGCTTTGCTTCGCTCGGCTCTCAATATGTACTTATATGTAAACCTAACACGCTCCTCCTCGCTACGTTGCTTCGTTTCGTTGTTTGTGCTTTAATGCGTGTGACCACGCTAAATAAGCAAGTCGATGTGTGTCGGTACAAATATCAACGGAAACGACATTGAAATAACGTTCATTTCAGCGTGCCTTGAAAAGTGGCTGTTACGACAACCACTGCGTCTCCGGCTAGCGCAAAATAGGAGAAAATAATACTTTTCACATGGACGCCATGAACGGAAAAAAAATGTTGAACTTCAATTTTTTAGATCTAAAAATTTCCTATAATTTGGTGAAATAATGATTAAAATCGCTTTAGGCGTTTGGAAGGAGTAAGAGAATTCTTGTGTTAATCATGTGAAACTTTCGATGACTTTCGATTTTTTTGTCAAAACTTACAATAGAAAAACAGTTTATGAAACTTAAAATTGATTTTTGACTCTATAATGCCTATCATATATTTTTATGAAAGTTTTTGGGCCACCCGTGTGGGAGGAATAGGCCTTCAAAGACAGGTCCAAATTGCACTTGGCGTATCCATTCGCCTTAAGAGCGGTTTTTTTTATAGTATTTATATTTTCAAAATCATAACCTAGTTACATTAGAGCACAATCAACAAAAACCCATAGGGTTTATCAGTGATTGCGCAGTTCGGTACTTATATTAAATTATAGTAGCAATAGGTAAGCATATCACAACCATAGCTGGGTGGTGATCGCGGTCGGTCTGCACACACAACACGCTTCCGCCTGCCCGTGTGTGAGGGCCGTCCGTGATCCACATACATACAAAAAACAGACAAAAATTGAGTGCTTACCTGTAAAGACTTGACGCTAATCTAGGTTGGTATGTTTTGTTTACATGAGATAACAATTTAACAATAAAATGTCTCGCAGCCGGATTGTGAAAAACCCGCCTTCTTTTAGTTAATCTAAACACAAAATTCACCAAACCCTTATTACCTTGGTATTGTGTATGTTGCCATCGCAAAGTTTCCGTTGGTAACTATCTGTAAATTAGAATTTCAAAATTATTGAAAAACTGGCTGTACATTTTCCATGTTTTTCGTTGTTATTTTCATCACATTGTTCTTAAATAAAAAACTATCGTGTAGAAACGCTCCAGTTATCTATGAACTATATTTTAGTAAATGAATCATCGTGTCAAATTACTTATTTATATAGAAAGGAGGGAAAAAAAGGAAAAAATTATTCGAAAAGAGGTAACTTTGCGAATTTATTCTATCAAGCCAACTTTATCAAATCGTGTTTCCATCGTGTATACCGACTAGTATATATTTATATACCCAATAATACCAATATATTTTTCTAGATTTTAATTTAATTGTTAACTACTTCAAACAAGGGTTATAAAAATGTGTTTGTATGTGTAAAAAGCTCGGTGCGGTCTTAAGGTCATTTGGTCTTAGTACCATTTCTTATCTTAGCTCATTTGGTACCATTAGTTTTGCATTCGATACACGTTAGCGACTGCGTAACATATTTTGTATGAGAAATTCTTGTTCCTCTCGTGAACCGCTACTGCTTTTACAATTTTTGCATATAAATATTTTACACAGTCACTAACATCGAGTCCAAAATTCATGGTAAACCCACTCACATTCGCAAATTGTCTCGTTTTAAAAACAACTTTTTCCAAAGTAAACACGTTTTTGTACCCAAAATGAAGGGTGCCTCCAGTTTCATCCCGTAAAAATTTTGTGGCGTCAAGTGTTCAGGTTTTAACCCGCGAGAAAATGATTAAATTTTTAATAATATAAAATTAACATTTCAACCCAACATATCTCCCAGTTTCAACCCTCACTATGAAAGAAAGAAAGAAAAAATATTTATTTCGGGTAATCAATCGGTCGAGCTTACTAACTATTTACAAATTATACAATACAAGTAAACCCACGGTGGGGTGTACTACAACTATGTTATTTTTAAAACAATTACCCGAAAATGGAAATAGACTCAGCTATATGCCATCTGAAACAATTTTCAGATAACGCTGATTTTCAGCTATTCCCATGCCACTAATGTTTTTTATATTTGATATAAGTTTTTTGTATTATACATAAAAATAAGAGATAATTGTGCACGTAGCAGATATCACTCATAAATAAGTTGAGTAAAACAAAAAAACAATAACACAATTTTTAGACCAAAATTATAGCAATTAATGATTACATTAAAGGGAGCTTTTGTATGGTCAGCAAAAAAATATTACATATTTTTTTAAACCTATAATCTGATTGTGAGCTATTTTAATAACATCAAACTATTTTCTATTCAGTTTATATTATATATTTATATAAAAACACTTATTAAAATAATAATTTCCAGATATATTTCGACATACAGTCGGTGTCTGTGGAATTTGATACAATTTATATATTATTTTAAAATTATTTTCTACTAGTTATTATTTGGAATAAAATAAAATAATATTTATTTATGTAATGTAGGTATAACAGATACACTTATTACAGGTCAGTTTTTATGTAATATAAGTAATTAATCTATGAGTATAGGTAACAGTTTTATGTCATAAATAATAACATGGGGAAATATGAAGGGGAATAATAAAGGTTGGGTTTCCTTAATTTTAATAAAAATTATTTCATATTAAATTAAATTGCATTGAATTAAATAAATTTGGGAATAAATGGCTTTAATATTGTTTAATTTGACGATATGCCTAATAAAACCTTATAAAACCAACGAATATCAAGTTTATGATTGTTTTATCCCAATCAAAATTTCAA
This sequence comes from Ypsolopha sequella, assembly GCA_934047225.1. Classification (NCBI taxonomy): domain Eukaryota; kingdom Metazoa; phylum Arthropoda; class Insecta; order Lepidoptera; family Ypsolophidae; genus Ypsolopha; species Ypsolopha sequella. The sequence goes on from OW204011.1 coordinate 7,809,051, forward strand.
AATGCGGGTGGCGGCTGGATGAGGATGACTAGGACCGCCAAGAGTTGCGTATTATTGGTGAGGCCTATGTCCAGCAGTGGACGAATACGGGCTGATAGATGGAATCAAAATTTCAAAATGCTAATAGAATTTTTTGGGCTACGTACTTCAAAATGAAAAAACGGAACTCTTATAGGTTAACTTTGTTGTACGTCTGTCTGTCCGTCTATCAAGACCCTTTTGCTCAGGCCCCGTATGATATATCAAGATGAAATTGATACCTCCTTTGGCCCCTCCGTGCTGTAAAAAAATAAGGCTTCTATACGTTATTATTGTTATTAAAAATTATTGTTGTTATAACTCGCGGGTGAACATATCGGGTCGAACCCAGAAGCACCCAAAACAAACATTCAAAAACGTTTCTGAACAGACGGAACCCTCGTAACAAACATCGCGTCCCTGAATATTTAAACTTTTGCCTTTGCTGATCGTGTACAATGGTGGAAAATACGCTGTCCCACTTATCAATTTAAGTGCCATTTCATTTACTATAAAATTATAAGTCCCAAAACTATTGAATGGTTTGGTAAAACTATGTACACGAAAACTAATTGTACGCGGGAAAAAGCTAGTATGAAATAAAAGACTCCCTTCTCTTCGAAACAACATACTATCTCGGAAATTCTGCTATTATCACCATGGAAGATAATCATACCTAAAACTGGGTCAATAATGCAACATTTCACAAAAGCACAAAAAAAAAATTCTGCGATAAATTTTCAAGACAATTGCATAAATCGGCAAACCTGGCTGTAAAAGCTGAACAGCTGTGCCTATGATGGATGGGGTCAATTCTGCTGTGACATTCTATTATTTCCACCTCGCTTTGCTTTGACTAAGTTATGTATGAGTTAGTAGTTACGTGTTGCATGATTTCGCCGTATTACATAACAGAACCGCTTTAGATTAGTTTAGGTAGATTGCAATAGCAAACTGTGATTGATGATCTTGACGAATCTATAACGAATCTATATAATCGAATAACGTCTATTTATGAAAACATCAGTTCAATGATATTTCTAGACATTACACCGCGGATTTTTAATAATTATTCTAGGAAGTAAGAAATATATATTTTTTTAAAGAGCGGGTTTGCAGCCGGATTGTGAAAAACCCGCCTTTTTATAATTAATCGAAACAGAGCACTTGAATTCAAAATTCATTCAATAGTTATTCAACAAAACCTTATTACCTATTGTAGCATTGCAAATTTTGTAGGGTTGTTTATCACAAAAAGTTACGCGGCGAAGTTTGGCTTGATGGTAAATTGCGTTTTACCCTCTTTTATAGACTTGAAGATAATCGCGCGACTGCCGCGATGCCGAGAGTTTCTCGTTCATTTGTCGGACGGAGAGTGACCAGTATACTCGTGTTGGTTGTTTCTTTATTTGATGGTGTTCAACGGCGAATGAAAATGGCGGAGGTGCCAACAGGAGTAGTGTTTTTGATATATTAGGTGGGTTTTTTTGTGTTTAAATTTGGTTAATTATTCATTTGTGTGGAATAGTTTTATAATTTTGTTTTTGTATTTCAGGAAGATTATTTTTGGACATTTTAGAAAAAGGAATTTTTTCGTCGGGTTGGTGGGAGTTCTGATATTCGTCAGATCATGGGTGTTTTGTTTTCAAGATCTTCGTGTTCACAAGATCTTCTTGTTCCGAGTTTACCAGTTTCGTGATTTACCAGCTGGCAGAGTAATGACCGCCGCGTGGTGTACGCAGTAAGCAGTTCCTTTTGTCTGCGTGGACGTGGATCGTTGACCTTGAAGGAGGCAGCGGACGGCGTGTCATTTCCGTGGAGTTTAATGGAATAATACAAGTAGGTGTTGGAATTTTTTACTTTTATCCACACACAATGGAGATACCTAGGACGTTATTGTTTTCTGGACACTTAGTTATGTGTCCTATTAGTATTCAAGGTTAAATTCTTCTTCCTGTTTCACCGAATAACCCAAACTGTAAAATTTAATGTTCAGTAATATTTTTTCTTTCCTGGTAGAACTGATTGGTGTACCAGACGATTTGGTTTAAGAGTATGTTCGACAAAAATTATTGTTTGTAGGATCTACGGCTCCCCTGAGCTAGATTTTATTTAGAAAATTATTACCCTTGTTTGTTTACAAGTTTTGTTACTTTTAAAGTTTTTTTTATTTAATGTAATTTTCACAAGATTCCATGTAATCTAGTTACCTGTGGATAAGGCGGTAACAATTCCACCTAGTTATCACCTAAATGTTTATTTATGTCTTGGCAATACTAATTCCAATGTAATATTACTACCAGATGTTAAGGCGGTACCTAACACAACTATTTTAAGGTACTTAAGGTCTTAGTAATGTCTTGGCAGGAACTTGCCAAATGAAGGTCTTGGCTAAACACTTGTAACTAAGATAAATTTTTCCGTTAACACCTTTCCTTAACTTGTGAATGTTAGATTTTAGTTTTGATAAAATTAAATAAACTTAATTGTATAGTACCTCGAAGTTTTCTTCAGAACCTTTTAACAACTATTAGGTTACAATTAGGTCACTGTTTAGTTTTATTTTGTTCAGTGGTACGACCGGTGGAAAGACCGGGTACCCGCTGGTCGTGCCACTGAAAAAAATAAAACTAAACAGTGACCTAATTGTAACCTAATAGTTGTTAGGCGGTACCTAACACAACTATTTTAAGGTACTTAAGGTCTTAGTAATGTCTTGGCAGGAACTTGCCAAATGAAGGTCTTGGCTAAACACTTGTAACTAAGATAAATTTTTCCGTTAACACCTTTCCTTAACTTGTGAATGTTAGATTTTAGTTTTGATAAAATTAAATAAACTTAATTGTATAGTACCTCGAAGTTTTCTTCAGAACCTTTTAACAACTATTAGGTTACAATTAGGTCACTGTTTAGTTTTATCTTGTCCAGTTGCACGACTGGTGGATAGACCGGGTACCCTCCGGTTGTGTACCTGACAATGGCGCCCTTACGTTTTTAAATAATAATATTTGTCGAAGGGTTATTTGGTGAAACAGGGTTTTTTTTTTGTTGTTACTCGGTTTTTTTTTTGTATGTGTAACATAATTTTTTTGTGTACTGTGTATTTTGGTTTAGTGTGTGCTTTTGCACATATAAGGAAGCTTAAGTGCTAATTTTTTTTTTGTGAGTAACAACTTAAGGTGTATTTACACTTTTTTTTTTTTTGGTACCAAAAAATTTTTTTTAATGGTTTTTTAATTTTTTTTAGTTTACACTGAGTTGTGTTTGTGGTTGTATGAATTCTTTTTTGCACTCAGTGATTTTGGTACCAAATTTATTTGAGAAGAATTTTTTAACACTTGTAAGAAACAGGAAGCAGATTTTTTTAAAATGGATACTAAAGTAGTATTGTTTTTGGTCCTCTTCAAGGATGAATTAATTTACGAGTTGACTATTCGCGCCGACACGCCATCATCCACGGTTTTAGGTCTTTGGACGCTGTTAAGGAAGCCAGTTTTGTGTGTTTTGGTTGTTGATACCTCGGCATTTTATTTTGTTTTAATTTTATGGTGGTTTAATTGGAGTTTTGTTTTTTTTGTTTATGTATGGAGCTTCAAAACAGTGATTGTGGTTTATTTTACACTAATCTTTGGATTGAGCTTCGTGCATGAGGTTGTAATTTTACAATTCTCGAGTTTTGGGGTTATGTTTTTTAATTTATTTTATTGGGGTTAGTTTGTGGTTCAGCTCGCTGCTCGAGTTGTTCCGGGTTTTGTTTTACTTGCTTTTAGGCAAGAGCCGAGGTATCGGGCAGGTTTATTTGTTTGTTTTGTTTTTTTTAACCGTCATATAATAAACATGGGGGTAATTTTTTTTTCTTTTTAGTAATGTTTTTTTAGTTACTCAAATTTTTGTTTTTTGTTTGTTTTGGGGGATTTTCTTCAACTAAAATTGAGTAATCGTTTTTATTTTATGACGTTTTTGTCAGGGTTTTGGTTAGTTTCACGGACTCACGTGTTAGTGAGATTCGTGTTTTGTTTAAAATTTATTCCCCCTGCTGGATTTGTTAGTGACGCGACTTTTATTCGTAATGATCCCGTTTTTCCACTTTTGTTTCATTCGCGAGCCCGGGTGGGAGTTGAGTTTGATTTCATGGCCAGTGTTTTAGTGTCCCAACAATATATTTGGGGGGATACCTAATTTTGTTTGAAAGGTTACTGACGAACAGCATTGTCTGGCTCGTTAAGAAGTTTGGATGTTATGTTTAAATGGATAGAATGCAGAGAGGTATGGAAGTAAGGTTGGTGATGTATGCTAGGATACACTGGGCCGGTTTTGTTAGAAATCAAATTTCGACAGTGACCTACTCCAGCTCAAAGAGGTCTCGGTTTTTTTTTGGTGTGGGCCATTACAAACTTTTGTCCGCTGCCGTTTGGTGGTATAGGCACAGATTATATAGTAGTTACTACGTAACAGATACTTCTCTTCCTTGTAAAACAAAAATACCTACCAGAATTGCACGCTACGCTATAGCTACACTATCTACGGTCAGGAAATACATGCAAAAATGCGTCTAAGGGGCTCGACTTAGCGTTGATAATACTAAGTACAGCGCGCGGTATAGCGGCGTCGGCGCGACACGTCCGCCGTGCGTTTTCGATAGGGTCGACACGACCGACGAGTCGAAAAGAAAAAAAGTTTTGGTAGGCAAGTTCTTTTATTTAATTTACAAAATATTGATTGATGTACAGATCAATCAATATTTTGTAAATTAAATAAAATTTAATTTACCGTTTACAGCTCGTTCACAGTTTATTTACCTCTTGGCTGATCGAAAATGATTCTTAAGTATTGGACATAGAACAGCTGTCAGAGGTAAAATAACTGTGAACGGATACTTTCTTTTTCGCTTCGGATTGTGGTAAACATTTAGTTTAAATTAATACTTTCAAAATTATAATGATTAACGGTTTTCCGTATACCAACTAAAAAATATATTATCTTAATTAAACGTAGGTAATTGAGTTCTGTTCCACACACACCACGCGTGCACGACGCGACGCGCGACGCCGGGTGGCAGCCCACTGGCGGGAAATCACTCCGGTTATGCCTAATTATTATTACCAATCGCGGCAGCTACGCTCGAGTGACGGGGCCCTGGTATAGGGTAGCCGTGGTTTTTTTTTGGAAGAGGGCGATAATCCCTGGACGGCTGGGAGTTACTCGTTTGAGTCTCCTGGTGTTTTTTTCCTCTCACTGGAGTGGCTTGTTTGTGCCGGTAAGTTCGATTAAGTTCGTTGATTCCGGTGATACAGGTCATGTTGATGGTGAGGGGCCGAGGCGGAACTCTTGAATGATTTCATTTGTTTTATTTTTATAGTTGGGGGGTAGCATTTCGTCATTACGAATACTAGCGCACTACTTTTGTTGTTCCTGCTGGAAGGGTTACTTTTGTTTGGTTTTGTTTTTATTGTCGTGGGTTCGACTTTGTTTTGGGTTTTGACGGATGTTTGTTTCTCTTGTTTTATGTTTGTCTTTGGTTTTTATTTGGTTTTGTTTGTAGGTGTGCTGTTTTCAGGCACCTACTTTAGTTATTAGGTTTTTGTTTTGTGTTGGTTTTTTTTTATAAAATCATCAGGGGGGGTTAATTTGTTGTTTTTTTCTTTTGGGTTTTAAAAAAAAATTTTTAGTTTTTGTTGTGGATTTACGCTGAGGGCAGCGATCGGTGCTCTAGGCGCACCTCTTATGCTTCGGGAGGGGGTATTGTAGCATTGCAAATTTTGTAGGGTTGTTTATCACAAAAAGTTACGCGGCGAAGTTTGGCTTGATGGTAAATTGCGTTTTACCCTCTTTTATAGACTTGAAGATAATCGCGCGACTGCCGCGATGCCGAGAGTTTCTCGTTCATTTGTCGGACGGAGAGTGACCAGTATACTCGTGTTGGTTGTTTCTTTATTTGATGGTGTTCAACGGCGAATGAAAATGGCGGAGGTGCCAACAGGAGTAGTGTTTTTGATATATTAGGTGGGTTTTTTTGTGTTTAAATTTGGTTAATTATTCATTTGTGTGGAATAGTTTTATAATTTTGTTTTTGTATTTCAGGAAGATTATTTTTGGACATTTTAGAAAAAGGAATTTTTTCGTCGGGTTGGTGGGAGTTCTGATATTCGTCAGATCATGGGTGTTTTGTTTTCAAGATCTTCGTGTTCACAAGATCTTCTTGTTCCGAGTTTACCAGTTTCGTGATTTACCAGCTGGCAGAGTAATGACCGCCGCGTGGTGTACGCAGTAAGCAGTTCCTTTTGTCTGCGTGGACGTGGATCGTTGACCTTGAAGGAGGCAGCGGATGGCGTGTCATTTCCGTGGAGTTTAATGGAATAATACAAGTAGGTGTTGGAATTTTTTACTTTTATCCACACACAATGGAGATACCTAGGACGTTATTGTTTTCTGGACACTTAGTTATGTGTCCTATTAGTATTCAAGGTTAAATTCTTCTTCCTGTTTCACCGAATAACCCAAACTGTAAAATTTAATGTTCAGTAATATTTTTTCTTTCCTGGTAGAACTGATTGGTGTACCAGACGATTTGGTTTAAGAGTATGTTCGACAAAAATTATTGTTTGTAGGATCTACGGCTCCCCTGAGCTAGATTTTATTTAGAAAATTATTACCCTTGTTTGTTTACAAGTTTTGTTACTTTTAAAGTTTTTTTTATTTAATGTAATTTTCACAAGATTCCATGTAATCTAGTTACCTGTGGATAAGGCGGTAACAATTCCACCTAGTTATCACCTAAATGTTTATTTATGTCTTGGCAATACTAATTCCAATGTAATATTACTACCAGATGTTAAGGCGGTACCTAACACAACTATTTTAAGGTACTTAAGGTCTTAGTAATGTCTTGGCAGGAACTTGCCAAATGAAGGTCTTGGCTAAACACTTGTAACTAAGATAAATTTTTCCGTTAACACCTTTCCTTAACTTGTGAATGTTAGATTTTAGTTTTGATAAAATTAAATAAACTTAATTGTATAGTACCTCGAAGTTTTCTTCAGAACCTTTTAACAACTATTAGGTTACAATTAGGTCACTGTTTAGTTTTATTTTGTTCAGTGGCACGACCAGCGGATACCCGGTCTTTCCACCGGTCGTACCACTGAACAAAATAAAACTAAACAGTGACCTAATTGTAACCTAATAGTTGTTAAAAGGTTCTGAAGAAAACTTCGAGGTACTATACAATTAAGTTTATTTAATTTTATCAAAACTAAAATCTAACATTCACAAGTTAAGGAAAGGTGTTAACGGAAAAATTTATCTTAGTTACAAGTGTTTAGCCAAGACCTTCATTTGGCAAGTTCCTGCCAAGACATTACTAAGACCTTAAGTACCTTAAAATAGTTGTGTTAGGTACCGCCTAACAACTATTAGGTTACAATTAGGTCACTGTTTAGTTTTATTTTTTTCAGTGGCACGACCAGCGGGTACCCGGTCTTTCCACCGGTCGTACCACTGAACAAAATAAAACTAAACAGTGACCTAATTGTAACCTAATAGTTGTTAAAAGGTTCTGAAGAAAACTTCGAGGTACTATACAATTAAGTTTATTTAATTTTATCAAAACTAAAATCTAACATTCACAAGTTAAGGAAAGGTGTTAACGGAAAAATTTATCTTAGTTACAAGTGTTTAGCCAAGACCTTCATTTGGCAAGTTCCTGCCAAGACATTACTAAGACCTTAAGTACCTTAAAATAGTTGTGTTAGGTACCGCCTTAACATCTGGTAGTAATATTACATTGGAATTAGTATTGCCAAGACATAAATAAACATTTAGGTGATAACTAGGTGGAATTGTTACCGCCTTATCCACAGGTAACTAGATTACATGGAATCTTGTGAAAATTACATTAAATAAAAAAAACTTTTAAAGTAACAAAACTTGTAAACAAACAAGGGTAATAATTTTCTAAATAAAATCTAGCTCAGGGGAGCCGTAGATCCTACAAACAATAATTTTTGTCGAACATACTCTTAAACCAAATCGTCTGGTACACCAATCAGTTCTACCAGGAAAGAAAAAATATTACTGAACATTAAATTTTACAGTTTGGGTTATTCGGTGAAACAGGAAGAAGAATTTAACCTTGAATACTAATAGGACACATAACTAAGTGTCCAGAAAACAATACCGTCCTAGGTATCTCCATTGTGTGTGGATAAAAGTAAAAAATTCCAACACCTACTTGTATTATTCCATTAAACTCCACGGAAATGACACGCCGTCCGCTGCCTCCTTCAAGGTCAACGATCCACGTCCACGCAGACAAAAGGAACTGCTTACTGCGTACACCACGCGGCGGTCATTACTCTGCCAGCTGGTAAATTACGAAACTGGTAAACTCGGAACAAGAAGATCTTGTAAACACGAAGATCTTGAAAACAAAACACCCATGATCTGACGAATATCAGAACTCCCACCAACCCGACGAAAAAATTCCTTTTTCTAAAATGTCCGAAAATAATCTTCCTGAAATACAAAAACAAAATTATAAAACTATTCCACACAAATGAATAATTAACCAAATTTAAACACAAAAAAACCCACCTAATATATCAAAAACACTACTCCTGTTGGCACCTCCGCCATTTTCATTCGCCGTTGAACACCATCAAATAAAGAAACAACCAACACGAGTATACTGGTCACTCTCCGTCCGACAAATGAACGAGAAACTCTCGGCATCGCGGCAGTCGCGCGATTATCTTCAAGTCTATAAAAGAGGGTAAAACGCAATTTACCATCAAGCCAAACTTCGCCGCGTAACTTTTTGTGATAAACAACCCTACAAAATTTGCAATGCTACAATACCTGGCGCCCAACGTGGGGCGCCCATTGTGTATGTTGACATCGCAAAGTTTACATTGGTTTCTGTAAATTAGAATTTCAAAAATTTTTAATTTGATCAATTTTGATATTCCAATTTACAGAAACCAATCGAAACTTTGCGATGGCAGCATACACAATACATAGGTAAGGTTTTGTTGAATAACTTATGAATGAATTTTTATTTAAGTGTTTTGTTTCGATTTATTAGAAAAAGTCGGGTTTTTCACAATCCTGCTGCGAAACTTCTCTGAACTAAAATATGTCGGATTGCAATAGAATAACTTTTTTCAATCTACATTCCAAAGTAAATTATTCATCCTACACTCCAAAGTAGTTTTAAAGATCTAAGCATACATAGGGACAGACAAACAGCGGGAAGCGACTGTGTTTTATACTATGTAGTTATTCTATTTGTCACCAATTTTAACGCCTATGACGCTGGCAATAAATAAAAAAATGTAGAGGCCACCCTGCGGGTACTTCGTGCGCTACCCCTAAGTTTATTTACAATATTAGGCGCACTCAAACCCGCAAGATGGCATTGCTATACAGAATAGGGAGGCTGCGATCGATAAATTCGGCTCGATAAAAATATTTATTGAAATTAGATCTTTTTCGACACAATTTCTCCTGGTTTGACAATTTGGAATGGCATATGGTCTGCTAGTATATTTTATTAGATGGGTTTTAACATTATAATCTAGGACCGTTGCCAACTGGACTGGGTGCCTATCATCAAAGACATAGATAAAAACTGAACTTTCAAAGTTGCCTTTAGTGGGTATTGAACTATTTACGAACTCTGACATCACTTCAAGTGCGAACATATCCTTAGACAACTGGAATTCGATAGTATATACGAGGGGCATGCCAAAAGAAATTAGATACTCAAAAATTATAAAATTTATTCTTTATTACAAGTATCGATCTTTTCGAAGTATTCACCCTGAGCACGTATACACTTTTCCATACGTCTGAACTAATTGGAAAATACCAATGACCACTCTTCTTTAGACACCTCAGAAATCTCGAAAATATAGGCAGCCAGTGCATCTTCTTTGCTTTCAAACTTCTTCCCCTATATTTTTTCTTTGATTTTTGGAAACAGGTAAAATCACAAGGTGCTAGGTCAGGGGAATATGGTGAGTGAGGGAGGATTGACGCATTTTTTGAGTCGAAAAAGTCAAGTGTTTTGGCAGACGTGTGCGACGCCGCATTGTCGTGGTGCCTGAGAAGGCGTCGGATTCCTGACTTCGGTCGCTTGTCACACCAAGCTGATGTTACTGTTGGAGCACAAACTGTCACATACCATTCGGAGTTCATCGTTCTTTGATTCTTTAGCACTACAGTAGCAATATGATCCGTTTTGCTGAAAAACGAGGCGACCATTTGTTTCTGTGTGCTTCGTGCACGGCGACATTTCGTTGGAGTTGGCTCATCTTCAAAGCACCATACAGTCGAATGTCACTTTGTTTCGGGATCATAGTTATAAAGCCATGTTTCATCACCAGTCAGTATATCATACACATTTTTTTTCTCACCACCGTCGAATTTATCTATCATGAATAGGCACCAATCCACCCGACGGTCTTTCTGCTCATCGGTAAGTTTGTGCGGCACCCATCTCAAACAACATTTACGGAGAGAAAGGTGGTCGTGAATTATGGTTTTTATTGCTGCTGATCCAATTCCCTGTTCTCGCTCCAGCTCTACATACATAATTCGTTGGTTTTCGCGAATAAGTTTTTCAACTGCACGACCGTTTTCTTTTGTGACCGCGGTTGGCAGCCAACCTGTTTTCGCTTCATCTTTGAGACATCCCTGTCCTCTTTTAAATTCAGCAAACCAATTAAATACTGTTGTTCGTGAGCAACCAGACTCACCAAAAGTAGTAGCCAAAAGTTCAAAACATTCTTGAGGCTTAAAACTTTTTTATAGTCATAATAAATCATAGCGCGACAATCACTTCGACTGAGCTCTATTGCTGCAAGCGAATTCCCGCCAGATTCTCGGAAAAATGATGCTCATCCAAATAAAAAAAAAAAGAAATGATGTGCGTTCTATTTTCAGATATATCAACAAACAACCAGCCTATAAGATGATGTATAACTTGCCAGTGTCAATCAAAGGAGTAAAGAGTATCTAACTTCTTTTGGCATGCCCCTCGTATATGTTATTGGTGATAGGCACCCAGTACTGTTGGCAACTAGAGATACATAATAGGCCCTCTGTCTGAAGTTTTTTTTTTTGTAGTTCTGAAGATATTGTTCAGGTCATACATTTTCAAGCCCATCTGCGGTTATTACTGTGCCACCAGTATTAATAAGGCTGGAATGTATCACCTTGTATGAAAATCGTTTCTTCGTTGAACCCTCATTACGATGCCAGTTGGGAATGTCTATTTTTGGCGGGAACGGTGCCCGTTCTCTGGCCTAGTGACCTTTTGCCTCATAGACGGAATGCAGACCTACGGCTATCCTTCTCCGTCTTATAGATTACGCTATCGTTATATCAATTTCACTGATTAGCTAAAATTCGATTCAATTCAATATTTTTATTTCAGACAAATGTCCATAGGGTATTAGGTAACAGTAACTTAATTGGTAGGTGTTAGTAGGTACAATAGTAGTTTATGATACAAGGGCGCAAAGGAATAAATTACGAGGACGATTTAAAACACGAACGTAGCGAGTGTTTTAAACGTAACCAAGTAACATCTATAATGTACATTATGCCTGCAATAAAAATATTGAGTAGGTATTGAGTCTTGAAGTCCGTAATTGTACCCAAAGAAGGGTGACAGGGCTCAGCAGTACTCAGCACCCATCATGCCGGGACAATTGTTATTTACTCTTTATAAATTAACATTCTTTCAATCTTCTTTAAAGCATGAATTTCACGAAAATAGCGATTCAGTTTCCATATTTCAAAACCGATTGAAACGAAACCAACACACGCAGATTAGACTGAGAGCTAGCGACCAAATCGGTCATGTGGCTTCAGCTGTATTGAAACTCCGTTAGCTACTTCCCTGAACAACCTTTTCCGATAATCTTCGTGCTGGCAGGCCGCGAACGGTGGGTGCGGGTGTAGTAGGATGGGGAAAAAAAAGAAAAAAAATGTGGGCTCAGCGACTTTAATTTTTTTTTCAAACAGTTGCTCTGTACTCCCTGTGCATCCAAAAAAATTTTTAAATTGATCGGGTGGTGGGAAGGGGTTGCCAGCGTTAATTAGAAGTACCAAAATAATAATAATTTTCATGTGGGTTCAGATTGATATCTAATATAATTTAGGTACCTTCGGTACCTTACAGTGGCGTGCCTGGAACTTTTTTATTATTTTTATATTTTTTTACTCGTCATACTTGACATTGTCATTGCTTTTTAACCGACTTTAAAAAAGGAGGAGATACTCAATTCGACTATATTTTCCAGCAAATTTTCCAGGCACGCCGCTGGTTCGCTTAATTATTTTATATATCTCCGGAAACTTTAAATGACGGCTGATGCCGGCGAACGCGTCATCGCGCTCACGGCTCACGGCAGCTTGGTACTTTTAATTAACGCTGGCAACCCCTTCCCACCACCCGAGCGATTAAAAAATTTTTTTGGGTGCACAGAGCAACTGTTTGAAAAAAAAATTAAAGTCGCTGAACCCACTTTTTTTTTTAAATTTTTTTCCCCACCACACTACACCGGCACCCACCGCTCGCGGCCTGCCAGCACGAAGATTATCGGAAAAGGTTGTTCAGGGAAGTAGCTAACGGAGTTTCAATACAGCTGAAGCCACATGACCGATTTGGTCGCTAGCTCTTAGACTAGATACTTACTAGCAAAAACCATCTTTATTACATAAAGAAATGTCCTAATGTAGCCGCGATTTCGAAATAACTGAAGTTTTGCGCACGCGGCATCTAAAAAGAGCAGGATAGACAGTTAAAAAAACTAAAGCGTTAGAGCAGGACTAAATTTTAGCATTCCGCAGCCTCTTAAATGAATAAATGGTAGATGAGCTATGCAGTTCACTAAAGAAATTAACTTTTAGTTTAGTTTTAAAGGTATTCAGAGTACGACAGTTTTGAAATAACACGTGGCTTCAAAATGGGATTGATTAAACTATGTACCTAGTCTCAACACCGAAACGGTGGAATAAACAAACTCATTACTCAAATTAAATAGGTTGTTAACACGCCATTTTGCGTGAGAACAGCCTATGTGGCTTTTATCAAATATATCTTGAAATCTATACTTCGTTGGTTTCTAATGCCAAAAAGAAATTAAATTCTCGACAACAGTACACATAAAGTTCATTTTTAAGATTAACTTGACCCACCCTTGTTTCACCGACGACAATTTATTACGTCCCAAACGTGATGGGTGGTGTGAGCCCTATTGCTGTACTTCTGGCACACATTTTCCAAAGCACGCAGACTGAAGCCGCCGATGACCTTGAGTCGACCTGTGTTATTACAAATATCGACGTCGCTGGGTCTCCGGATAGCGCAAAATAGGGGAAAATAATACTTTTCACATTGACGCGATGGATGGGAAAAAAAATCCATCAATCATTGTTCTAAGCAATATTTTCTTTGTATTTTAGTGCAAGAACCATACAAATAACATAAGTGGTTTCAAAGAAATAACCAATTTTTGTCTAAAAACAGCTTGACTTTCAACAATATGTATTATATTAAATGTCAATGTCTATTTATTTTAATTCTATCAGTATATTTATATTAATAAAGCACATTAAAAGCTGTTGTAGTGTATTTAATTTAAAAAATATTTATTTTATTATAATTCGCATTCGTATTATCATTGGAAGATTATTAATTTTTTTGCTCCTATTTTCTGACAGACATCAAATCGACACTGTGACAGTGTGCAGCGCTGGTTTTCAGTAATAAGATTAAGGAATCCGTACAAGTATCTATCAGTATTTTTAACAGGATTATAATTTGTTGACAAGGGCTTTCTCTGATACTTAACTAGATTTAACATTGTTCCGTTTACAATGTATTGAAAGAAAGAAACATATTTATTACTGCAACAGCTTTACAGATACAGTTTACACTTAATATAACCAACTTACAATTACTTACAAACTTCAATCAAAAAGTTTAGTTTTTAAGAAAGTAGTTTATCCTTTTTTTAATTTTTATTTTATTATTCTCATTGTCATCTTGTAAATATCATCTGTCATCCTGTCACCATTATTACTCCAACTGATGTTTTGTTTTTTGAGTGTCAAAGATTACAGTACTCTTTATACGACTCACTCCCTTCACAAATCCCTCGTCCCATCAACTTCAACTTTTTACTGACTTTTGTAAATAGTCCTCTTATATATACGTTGTGTAAATTTATAAAATTAAATAATATTAAATTATAAAAAGAATTAATTCTTAGAGTAATAATCTTAATATATATATATATATATATATATATTCTTAATTATTTGGTATTCATTACTGTTACCTAAGTATATTAATATTTATTTATTTTGTTGTAAGTACTCATAGATGTAGAAGTTTACTATATTCTATGTTTGTAGTTTCAAGCTTGAAAATTCAAGTATAGGGAAAAAAAAAAAAAAAAAATCTCTGTAATAAGCTTTCTTCCTATGAGTCTTTTCGCTTAAAACAAGATATTGGCGGAACTAATGTGCGCAGACACGTTTAAAGAAGCCAGATAAAACGCCTAATGATAATAATAATAATAATAATACTCCATATTACATACTTCCATATTACAAATACTCACCGGTGCCAGTACTAGAAAACGACCGCGCCAAACTCTACTGGGATCGGTCTGTCATCACGGATAGGACTATTCTCACGAATAAACCTGACATCGTGTTGATGGACCGGGTGCAGTCTCGGGTGTCTTTGGTGGATATCACAATCCCACACGATGAGAACCTCGTGAAAGCCGAAACCGAGAAGAGGAGGAAGTATCTCGACCTGGCTCACGAGGTTACCGACATGTGGGGCGTGGCATCCACCGAAATAATCCCAGTTGTTTTATCCGCGAACGGGTTAATACCAACCAGTCTTGAAAACAACCTGAGACGGCTGGGATTCCGTGGCAGTTCGCTTCCAGCGCGGATGCAGAAGGCGGTTCTGCTCGATACTGCTCGCATCGTTCGCCGGTTTCTTTCCCTGGGGCTCTGAACCTTGGTCGACTGTGCTTCTGCCGAGGGATGTACCGTCTCTCTCTCTTTAAATTCTTTTGGCCAAGAGGGAGAGACGAGATCAAAAATTCTCGAAATAATAATAATACTCCAACTGATGCCGGGCCCAGTGGGGACCGAAATATATCTTTGACTCTATTGTGTTATCATGTTATCATATTATAATTGTACGTACATTATCATTGTTCACGTTACTCAGAGCCTGTGCCTGGAGTCAATGAAATGTATTTTAATTAAGGCGATTACTGTCGCCAAATTAGCTCGATGTTTGTCTCTATGAATATCGACGGAAACGACATTGAAATAACGTTCAAATCAGTGCACAATGCGTGGTGGCTGTTACGACGCTCGCTGCGTCCTTGAAAGGGCAAAATAGGAGAAAATAATACTTTTCACATGGGTGTCATTGTTCGATTGAATAATTCTATGTTATATTTATAGCTATCAAATTTATCTATTTATCAAAGCATAAATGAATCAAATCACCTAAGCCGCTTAGGAGCAGTAGGAAATTCAAGCCAAAAAACACCATTCAGTTGAAACAATTTTTTATATAGAAGTTTTGGTGGTACGAAAAAGAAAAATGTTGCATATGTTGTCCTAGAGTTGATAATCCATAATACATTTTTTCAATATTTTTGGTTTGGCCATAAAAAAGGAGTAGGTTTTAGAAAGTACCCATTTGGCGGTATTAAGGGCCTTAACATCTTCCCTTGAAAATGGTGTGAAATCCGAAACCGGTTGAGGAAACATAAATAAAGTGAAACTACTGTACAAGTGTTTTTAACTCAAGATTTAAAATAATATTTATTCGATTAGCATAAATGATATACTAAAATGACCGAATTATTGTGTTTGTTCCAGGAATGTCCTGAGGGGGTGGTGCAAGAAGACTCCTTCAAGGACATCTACGCGAAGTTTTTTCCCCATGGCAGTAAGTATATTGTATCAGTAATTACTCGTATCTCTTCTCTCTATTTATTTGTCTATATTTATATCTACAGAACAAGTAGATAGTAAGCCGATTCTAGAGGCTTTAATTTTAGTTTTAGTGCTGTCAAAACTTGAATTTTTCCAAAGTAATTTAGCTTCTATTGCGATGAAAATTTAGTTTTGACAGCACTAAAACTAAAATTAAAGCCTTCAGAATCGGCTATAATATATGCTCAACTGACATCTGGTCAGATTTTTGTATTGTCCAATCATATTGGGAATCGATGATGCGCGCGCAGGTTTGCTGCGACGCTGGTGGCGCGTCAAAAGTAGTACATGGTGAAAAGGATAGGTACAATAATTTGAGATCGTTAATATTTGTTCTTATTAAGTTAGCGTTACCAGTGCTCTTAATCAAAGACTGGTTTAGAAAAATTTACAAAAGAAAAATGGGCAAACATTTTGACAACAGACATTGCAAATACGGATGAGATAAAGAAGGTCCAGACCGCCTTAAAACAAAATAGATACATACAGAAGGCCAGCTTCATACAACAAGGGAAAACAGGCTCACGCACACATATACCTTTGTTGAAGAATAGTAAAACCAGAACAGTAGGTCACCTCCCGGGCCTATTGTTGAGGGGTTTTCCATTCTCTTTTAGTTTTGTAGCTTATAAAAAATCAGTACAATACATGCATATAAAATAATTTTCAATGCAAATGCTCGTAAAGACCTACTTTTTATGCATGAAAACCGAACAGAAAGTCGATTATTTTGCCCTAGGGCTTTATTTTTTTATTTTTTTACGAGAAATTGGATAACCTGCAACCTTTCCTGTGTACCATAAATGTTATACTTTTTTTTCCACTGTTTAACGGCTCGGGATACAGTCCTTTTGAGCCAATCATTATTTAAAGTTCACAAGATTATATTTGTTTTATTTCATCACACTATGCATTGAAAAACGTAGTATGATACACGGGCGTAAGAGCAATAAATTACTCGATTACGTTTAAAACACCCGCTACGCTCGTGTTTTAAATCGTCCTCGTAATTTATTCCTTTTCGCCCTTGTAGCATAAACTACTATTATCATGTTTGTAAATACATAGTAATATTCAGTTTTTACCCGTGTTGATAGCGCTGGAATAGTTCCGCAAGCCCCAGTGCCGGTATTTCTTTGAACTCAAAACGGCCCATTTTGGCGCTCGTGCTCACTCCGTGGCGGCAGTTTTCACATAATAACCTAGCGCCTATATGGCATCTTCAGATTTTGCTGTTGTGTGCGTGCTGTAGTTCGTGCTGGCACGCACGCATATTAGCCGCGCAAGGTACCTCTCTATGAAGATAAACTACTTTTCCGGTTTTACCATATTTTTTTTTTTTTTTTTTTTTTTTTTTATATTAATCCTGTTTCCCCCAATTTTAATTTTTCAGGGACCTTGTTTTTTTTTTTTTTTTTTTTATTAATTAATTATTATTATATTTATTTGCATCATTATACTTTTACATTGTTTATTATGTTACTTAAATTTTTATTGAATATTTTATTGCATCTATTTTATTTATCTTTAATTTTATCTAATAAAATTTTTACTGTTATTATAATTAATCAATGACATTTTTTATTTTATTTTTATTTATTAGCGTATAAAAATATATATTTATTTTCTTTTCTGGGGCACTGCCCGCTGCTTTACGTCTTGTTTGTTTGTGCCACTGCTTTCATGACGTCGATGCAGTATTCGGCAAACCATGTTTTACATGTTTTACCATATTAAGGTCGGTCGAATGCCAATACGAAATTGTTCCGAGATCGTCGCGTCGTACATACGTGGCTATGTGTGGGTGCACCTGTTTTTGCTGTTGTATGAATCTGGCCTTCTGTATCTATCTATTTTGTGGCCTAAGACACGCAACCTCAAACCAATACACATCAATACTCGAAAATAACATAATTTTCGAAATAATATAATATGTTGCACCGCATCAGTTGAAGGGAAGTTACCATACATATACTCACGCCTGTCTCCCAGAGGGGTAGGCTACGATCCTGACACACCTCTGTCGCCTCTTCCACATCCATCAATCTAGTCATACAAGCACTTGGATTCCGGGTACTTTTAACATTGCCCTTCTGCAGTACGTCGCCAATTTGGTCAGCATACGTCCTTCTAGGGCAGCATGCACGCGTAGCACAGTGTTTAATCACGCGCGACGCCACTTAGTTGAATCACAAGTGCGAGGAGCGTGACACGATGTTTTTGCGATTAAACAGTTTGATACGCTCTTTGCACCTGTGATTGAACTAATTCGCGACGCGCGCGATTAAACACTATGCTATCGGGCGTACAGTGGGTCTACCGCGTAACTCTCATTTGTATCAACTTCAAGCAAATGCATGCGAAATTCAACGCGTGCAAAAGAGATGGCATGTTAGGCGGGCGTCGTCGCACGCACGTCAAATTTCAATCTCAAGTTGATGTTGATGAAAATGAGAATTACGCGGTAGACCCGCTGGTCGTGCTGTACCTTCGACTTGCGCACCATAAATTTCTTTCGTCGTTCTACTTTCATTTTAAGTCAGGAATAGCGAAACTTTTTCCTTCGCGTGCCAATATTTACTAACGAAATATATGGCGGGCCAAGTTGTTGCAGTTTTGGCTTTATTATTTACTGAAATAAAAATATTTGTATAAATTTTCTAAAACACATTGTGCAATATTACAAAGTAACTATTGTAATAAGGAAGAAATTGCAAATTGCAATTAAATTAAACTTTCGAGTTAGCTGCGAAATTTCTAACAATACGAAAACTTCACTTGACTTTTGTTTGGGTCGCGGGTAGGGTTGCCAACTTTTTTTAGAAGAAATAAAGTATATCTGATTTCAGGGAAGGTAAATAAAAAGTACGGTCCTTTATAGAAAAGTATCCTTTATTCAAGGGGGTTAATTTTTTTTTTAAATATGTCGTTGTCGAGGCAGCGGAAGGTAGGAACTAGGAAGGTCAGGCTTGTAATCCTTTTTTGAAACTGTATTTTTTGTGCTCTTTGCACAAACACAAACGCACAACTCATACATTTTCCCTCGGATTTCTTTACGGCTGTGTATTCGCTGGCTGGTATTTTCAGTTTATGTCTAACTTTACGTAAACATTAAAATAAAGTATTTTCACGTACTTTATTGTGAATTTATTAACAGAAACATAAAAACTTAAATAACATGAAATAAAACTAAAATTAAACCTTACAAATTTACATATAAAACTAAAATGTCTCCTAAAGTAAAATTAAACTCAGTAAAAAATGTTGGCCAGATCGCCGCCCTTGTGGCAGGGTTCCCAGAATGCTGGCAGCATTTCCTCTTTATTGGTATTCAAAAGTATAAAGTACAGACACCCAAAATAACGTAAGATACTTTTCAATGCATGTGCTCGTAAAGGCCCACTTTTTATGCATCAAAACCGAACAGAAAGTCGATTATTTTGCCCTAGGGCTTTATTATTATTATTTTTTTTAATTTATTTACAATGGTTGGCTAACCTGCAGCCTTTCTTGTGTACCATAAATGTCATACTTTTTTTCCACTGTTTAACGGCTCTGGATACCTAGTCCTTTTGAGCCAATTACAATTTAAAGTTCACAAAATTATATTTGTTTTATTTCCTCACACTATGCATTGAAAAACGTAGTATGATACACGGGCGTAAGAGCAATAAATTACTCGGTTACGTTTAAAACAAATTAAAAATTTCAACGTTTAAAATCGTCCTCGTAATTTATTCCTTTGCGCCCTTGTAGCATAAACTACTATTATTTTAAAGTACGGTTGGCAACCCTAGTCGTGGGCCAGAGATAGCCCGCGGGCTGTAGTTTCCCCATCCCTGTTCTAAGTTATCATCCTGTCTTAAGGGGCTATACCGTGAAAATTGACACTTTTTGAAGTTATTTATCTGCTCTTTTAATGAAGTTCCAAGTAAAATAAATTAGTATAACAATTTTGGAACCTTTTACTAGATTTTGGTCTATCAGAAACGCGATAGGAGGAATTTCATTCGATAGAAATAATTATTGAAATCAGGTCTAAATTTACACTTTTTTTGATATTCTGACAAATTAGGATAGCATACAGGCTTGAAAAACATTTATTTAGATGGGTTTTAACTACACCTAAATTACTGGTTATGGAATTTTTTTGTAGCTATTTTAGTTAATTTTGCATTAATTTAAAACCGACTTTTTGACAATTTTCCCCGATTCCGTCCCTTTCGCACTGCGGGTCTTTCTGCCTGGAGTAACGGGGACCTTTGCTAGCACGGTATATCACCTTAATAACTTGTTTATTTTTCAGACTCAGCCCTCTACGCCCATTATGTGTTCAAAGCTTTCGACGTGAACTGCAGTGGAGCAATCAGTTTTCGGGTGAGTCCACACTAGAGATGTCAATAATGGTTGAAATTGTTTATTGGTTAATTGATAAAAATAATATCGATAATTTCATTGGTTGAAAATATTCGTTAATATTTTTTATTGACTGCGGCCATTTAATAAAAAATAATAACGAATATTTTCAACCAATAAATAAGAATAAAAAATAAATAAAATAGCTTTATTGTTCAAAAACAAAGCATTAACACAAGTTGCAAGGGCCCCTGTACTAGACCTGAAAGACCTGATTTACTGGGTACAAATACTCTATAAATTTTTTACTCCCACACACCTATCGAAATGGTTCCAAGTAGGTTATTTTGCAAAACAACTTCACGATCTTCACATTTAACGGAAAATATCAACAACAACGCGACGATGCGTCTTTATTTTTCAAGTAACACAACAAAACTAACATAATAATCAACCAATAACCAATCGAAACATGTGTTAAAAATATAAAATATAAATATCTGCCGGAGAATTTGATGATTGAATTTTGTTTATTGAATATTATGGTTAGTTTTTCAATATTCGTTAAATTTAATGGTTAATGTTTATATTCATCATCTCTAGTCCACACATATGACCGCATCTGTAGTTTGTTGGTTCAAACGTCTCGACCACTGACCCGGAGGTTGCGGGTTCAAATTCTGATTGGGCTCTTTATGTTCGGTCCACTTGCTTCCAAAGGCACATTAAGCTCGGTTTCTAAATCAAAATCAGAATCAGAAATCTTTATTTGTATAAACATAGGTAAATGGTTGTTATAACATGAAATTATGTTTTATGAAAGAAAGTTTTTTTTTTTAATTAGATTAAATTGTCATATATGAATTGTATTAATATCTATTATACAATTATTGTCTGAAATCATCGTTTCACATATAGAAAACAAACACATCAATTAGGTAAGTACAGTGCAGACCGCATCAAGTAAGACACATTGGACTTTGTACCTATCTTATATTCTTCTCTGTAGGGGCTAATGTCGGACTGCAAGTGTATAGCTTGATGTGGTCTCCACTGTTCATGATAAAATCTTAAGCTAAAAAAAATTAACGGCCTGAGGTTTCAAATTTGTATCAGTTATAAACTCCTTTACTGTATAATATGTTTTCTTATTCATTAATTTATTTCCATAAACGCCAATTAAAGTGTTTTAATTATTTTATCAAGATAATATTTACTCAATAAAGTGCACAAAATTATATTAAGTAATTTATTTGCCAGTGAAACGTTGGGCTTTTGTAATCGGACTTAAGAGCCGTGTAGCACGCAGATTGTGAAAAACCCACCTTTTTCTAATGGTTCTAATGGTTTTTGGTTTCTGTAAATTAGAATTATTAGAATCAATTATGTTATTCATTTATTAGTACATAGGTAATAAGGTTTTGTTGAATAACTAATGAATTTTGAAATAAGTGTTCTGTTTCGATGCATTTTTTACGGTTTTTCACAATCCAACTGCGAAACCGCTCTTAATGTACATTTACATGAAAAATTTTGAAATTCTAATTTGCAGAGACCAATGGAAACTTTGCGATGGCAACATACACAATACATAGGTAATAAGGTTTTGTTGAATAACTATTGAGTGAATTTTGAATTTATTGTGTTTGTGTATTTTCGATTGATTAGAAAAAGGCGGGTTTTTCACAAACCGGCTATGAAACCGCTCTTAAGGCGATTACCATCGCCAAATTAGCAGCTCGATATTTGTCACTACAAATATCAACGGAAACGACATTGAAATAACGTTCATATCAGCGTGCAATGCATAATGGCTGTTACGACGCTCGCTGCGTCCTTGAGAGGGCGAAATAGGAGAAAATTATACTTTTCACTTGGACGTGATTACTCGATTGAATAATCTTATGTTATGTTTATATCTATAAAATTTATCTATTTATCAAAGCATAGATGAATTCAATCGGCCAAGCAACTCAGGAGCAGTAGGGAATTTGAGGTCAAAAAACACCATTCAGTAAAACAAAAAATTCATGTAGAAGTTTTGGTGGTATGAAAAAGAAAACTGTTGCATATGTTGTCTAAGAGTTGATTATTCATAATACATTTTTTCATTATTTTTGGTTTGGCTATAAACGAGGAGTAGGCTTTAGAAAGTACCCATTTGGCAATAGTAAGGGCCTTAACAGTGGAGTGGGCGCGTAGGCTTCAGGTGTAGAACAGGGTACATTATTGGTGCCCCTTTCTCAAACGCGTCACACTACAGTTGTGTACTTCTGTGTATTCCTAAACTTTTTTCACAATCCGGTTGCGAATCCGCTCTTAAGTTTCTTGAACGATTGCCAAGAAATAAAATTTTATCCTCCTGATATATCGACTCGGTAATGCAGCACTGAATTTTCGTAACACCCAGCATGAAATATGGGTCGGCTATAAACATAAAATTCATAAAGAATAGTTTGATATGTTTTATTTTATTTACTTTATTGCTGGAAGTTTGTTTGAAATTTTATGATGGGTATATCAAGCAGTTTATTGTTTGGATACTTTACTCACAGTTTGTTTACAGCAGTTCGTTGAAGAAATACATTGGTGATTTTAATTTAACGGCGCAATAGTTGATTTATTGAGCGGAAAAGTATATGTTACTCCAAATCACGACACCAGAGGTTAAGGGGCTCCACAATGCTAAACATCAGTTTGGTATTGGATTCAGTTCTGTCAATGTAGATGGTAAAAATTTGAAAAAAATATGGCGTGTTTTGTGACTCAAGACAATTATTAATTACACTTTATAAATAAACATACTTTCAATCTTCTATTACTTATATTACTTTTAAAAAAGCATGAATTTCACGAAAGAAGCGATTCAGTTTCCGTGTTTCAAAACCGATTGAAACGAAACCAACACACGCAGATACTAACGAGAAAAAACTATATTTATTACATAAAGAAAGTATGGTTAATTTCACATAAAAAACAAAAAAAAAACGGGATTTGAAATTTTTCCCCGGGACAAATGAAATACATGTATTTTACGTTCTTATTTTTATGTGCTTTTATTGGTAGTTATATTTTAAATAAGAACGTTAAGTTTTAATATATATTTGTTTGATTTCTCATATTTGTAAAATTCAATGCAGTTTTAATCATAGTTGCAAACGGTCATTAATTCGCTCTTTATCAAATCCGGGGTACTTTTGTTGCGCACGTCAAACGGCGTCAGTCCATTTCAATGCCATCTGCGAAAAAATCCTCTCTACAAAGCAATTGGAACTAGGGATACTGAAGATAAATTATATAATTAGAAAAATGTTAGGGATTTCATTCCTGGAAAACCTTCTTCTTCCACTTCTCAATAGCACCTATACTTTGGTCATCAAACAATGTTGCAATTTCCAGGGTTTTTTTAATAATTTGAAAGATATTGAAATAATTCGGTCATCCGCGACGCGGTGCCTAATATTAATCAAATACTAATAATTGAAATACGGGACAGAGTCTGTCCCGGCGGGACGTTTAAAATTATGCCTGAAATACGGGACGTCCCGGGAAATACGGGACGTCTGGCAACCCTAAAACCCACAGTGATTCATTTATCTGTAAATAAAATCTTTTTTAAACCTCATTTTTATTAATTTTAGAGTTGAGAGATTTTCTCTCGTTTAGTTGGTTGTTTCTCTATAAAATTTGTTTGAACAAATCAAACTAGCTAGAATTCAGGGTTTCCCAAACTATGGGTCGCGACCCACTGGACAAAAGGAAAACCGATAGGAAATGTTTAAGGCGTATTAGCACGCTAAATAAGCAACTCGATGTGTGTCGGTACAAATATCAACGGAAACGACATTGAAACAATGTTCATTTCAGCGCGTCTTGAAAAGTGGCTGTTACGACAACCACTGCGTCTCCGGCTAGCGCGAAATAGGAGAAAATAATACTTTTCACATGGACGCCATGAACGAAAAAAAAATTTTTAACTTAAATTTTTTAGATCTAAAAATTTCCTATAATTTGGTGAAAAAATAATTAAAATCGCTTTAGGCGTTTGGAAGGAGTAAGAGAATTATTGTGTTAATCATGTGAAATTTTCGATGACTTTCGATTTTTGTTGTCAAAACTAACAATAGAAAAACAGTTTATGAAACTTAAAATTTATTTTTGACTCTATAATGCCTATCATATATTTTTATGAAAGTTTTTGGACCACCCGTGTGGGAGGAGTAGGCCTTTAAAGACAGGTCCAAATTGCAGTTGGCGTAATCATTCGCCTTAATACTTTTCGTTCGTAACATACGAGTAGGTACCTTGTTCCTACGAGCAAAGTTTTATTTTATGCTCTTGTTATGATCGTAGAGTTTCATGGGTCCCAGCCAATGTTCTTTGCGACTTAGAATAATATAGCAGTTTGAATAAATAGCCTTCTATGGGATTCTTGTGGAAAGGTCTTTATTTTAAGAAAATTGTTTCTTTTTAGGGTTCCGTACCCAAAGGTCAAAACGGAGTCTATTAAGATCGCCCTGTCCGTCTGTATGTCACAAGTCTAGCTTATTGTCGAATTCGCATAAATTAAATTATGTTAAGGTGTGTCAATTCGAAAACTGTTACGAGATTTTTTTTTGAATAGTCGTATTTTAGAAAAAATCTCATGATGATTAATATTTTCACGAAAAAGCTGCAACATCCATTTGCTTTCGTGTGATATCACTTGAGAAATGGCTGTTTAGAAATGTGTCTTTTGCTATCAAGATAAATTTATAATAATTTGCTGATTTGACAGATGGATGACAGATGAGTAGACAGACCATTTTTTTTTATAAACACTTGAAGCAATGACACATCATAATCAGTATAATTTCTAAAATTCTCAAGTGTCATCATATCCGACAATCATTAAAAAAAAAAACATAAAAAATAATGGTTGATTTTTAAACCAAAATAATGAAAACCATGTTATAAAATGGCGTATATTCTCTGAAAAAAAACAAAAAAAAAACTTTGGAAATTAAACTATGGGAATTAGGAAAATTAGATTGAGCGAAACATTTTGTTTGTAAAAAAAAATATTATTCGCGAGTATAAAATTAATTGAACGTATATAAAAAAGTAACAGAACGAATTTATAATACTTCTGTAGTCGTTATTGGTACCCAAAAGTTTCCATGAAAATTGCTTTGGATACCTTGAGAGAAATATCAGTAAGAGGAATTTTCGGAAGGCGATTACCGTCACAAATTTAGCAGCTGGATGTTTGTCGGTACGAATATCGACGGAAACGACATTGAAATAACGTTCTTATCAGCGCGCAATGCATAGTGGCTGTTACGACGCTCGCTGCGTCCTTTATAGAGCAATATAAAATAACACTTTTCTCATTGAGGTGATCGTTCGATTGAATAATCCTGTGTTATGTTTATAGCTATCAGGTTTATCTATTTATCAAACCATAATAGTAGTTTATGCTACAAGGGCGAAAAGGAAAAAATTACGAGGACGACTTAAAACACGAGCGTAGCGAGTGTTTTAAACGTAACCGAGTAATTTATTGCTTTTACGCCCGTGTATCATACTACGTTTTTCAATGCATAGTGTGAGGAAATGAAAATAAATATAATCTTGTGAACTTTAAATTATAATTGGCTCAAAAGGACTGTATCCAGAGCCGTTAAACAGTGGAAAAAAAAGTATAACATCTATGGTACACAAGAAAGGCTGCAGGTTAGCCAACCATTGTAAATAAATTAAAAAAAAAATAATAATAAAGCCCTAGGGCAAAATAATCGACTTTTTGTTCGGTTTTGATGCATAAAAAGTGGGCCTTTACGAGCACTTGCATTGAAAATGAATTAAATCGATGAAGCCGCTTAGGAGCAGTAGGGAATTCAAGCCAAAAAACACCATTCGGTTGAATTATTTTTTTCACATAGAAGTTTAGGTGGTATGAAAAAGAATAATAAAAACCGGCCAAGTGCGTGTTGGGCCACGCGCAGTGTAGGGTTTCGTAGTTGCCCTGCACAATATGCGGACTTCTTCTCTGAGTACATTTTATAAGTTTGTCGACTAATACAAATCGCGCCACACTTCTAGTACGCTCAGAAGTTGGTCTTCCCAAGAACGGGATCCATGCATTTTGTTCCTCTTGGATCGAAAAATGGTCTTCTCACATCCCCAATATTTTTAAATTACCTATCCAACGACACCCCATACTAGGGGATAGAAGAGAAAAAAAAAATTATCCCCACTGTACGTGTAGGGGAGGTAAAATAATTTTTTTTTTCAAAATTTTACTGTACCACTTTATCGGCGTGATAAAATTGCCAAATTACTAGTCTCTAAGCTAAGCCGCAGACAGACAGACGGACATGGCGAAACTATAAGGGATCCTTGTTGTTGACTACGGAACCCTAAAAATGTTGTTCTTGAGTTGATAATTCATAACAAATTTTTTGGATATTTTGGCCATCGGCGAGGAGTAGGCTTTAGAAAGTACCAATTTGCCCCACCCACTAAGCCCCTTAGACCATTCCAAAGATAGAAGGAAGCTTTGCTCTATCTCCGATCTAGATCGTATCTATTCAAATTCAAATTCAAATTCAAATAGTTTATTTTGCAAAGCAGGTATAGATATATACACTTTTTACACGTCAAATTTAATCTAATAAAGAAAATATATGTAATAGAATAATAAATGTACATGAACTAAATTAAAGGTTTATTTAATTTATGTAGCAATATATTTACGATTAAAATGATAGGTAAAATATATATTATACAAGGTAAAATCCAATCAGCCGCCCGAACCCATACCGGAGACCCGGCCAGGGACCAGGAACAAGGTTCAATGATCACCAACCGAGCCCCCAGCACGAATCCAGGCGGCCGACCAAATCCCATCCTATATACTACATACTAATAGGTTACATATATAAATACATGCCTACCTCCGCCCATTCGATTAGTCTTGCTAAGAAGAAGGGCAAGAAACTTAGCAAGATCATGTCTTTTTTTCAACATAAAACTTATACTATACAATATATGACTTATATCTACTTTAACCAAGGGATAAGAAAATACAAGACAGTAGGAATTCAGGTTAATGAAAAAAAGAAAAACATATATATCTTTGTCTACCTGTCTCATATAGTCCTTTTCCTTTTACAGTCTGTAATCAATTAATGTTTACACCTTAGAGGAATCATAAGTTAAGAAATTATACTATTTAATTAAATTATAACTTACTACGAGTATCATTATCACTGTAACACCATGCTTCACCATCATCCAAATATTCATTTATTTTATAATATGCCTTTTTCAATAGGCCCTGCTTAATATACAGTTTAAACTTATTCTCTGACAAAGTAAGGACCTCCTTTGGAAGTTTATTGTAAAATCTTATACCATGTCCTACAAAAGAGGTACTCACCTTAGCGAGTCTGATTTTTGGAAAAGCCAGTTTATGCTTATTTCTGGTCTCCTTACAATGTTGCTTACCAAGCCTTGGGAAAGACTCAACATTTTTTCTGACATATCTAAGGACTTGGTAAATATATTCACAAGGAACCGTTAATATATTAATTTCTTTGAACTTTTGTCTTAATGAATCCCGGTGCTTCATATTATAAATAGCCCGAATTGCTCTCTTCTGCAAAACAAAGACTGCGTCTGTATCCGCGGCTCTACCCCATAACAGCATGCCGTATGACATAATGCTGTGAAAGTAACTAAAATAGACTAGTCTAGCAGTATCTACATCAGTAATTTGTCTTATGCGTCTAACAGCGTATGCGGCCGAACTAAGTCTACCACATAGGGCTTCTATGTGGGGACCCCACTGAAGACGAGAGTCTACCGTAATGCCTAAAAACTTTGTTTCGTTAACTAACTCCAGCTTGGACCCCTGCAAAAGCAAATTACCATCCACTTGAATTACATTTGGTAACGTAAATTTTATACACTTTGTCTTTTTTGCGTTTAAAACTAAATTATTTACAGTAAACCAATCAAGCACCAGTGATAAAGTTGTATTCGCGCCGTCAAGGATATCTTTACGTCTATTAACTTTAAAAATAAGTGACGTGTCGTCTGCGAATAATACTATCTTCGTTAAGTCTTTAACTAAATATGGAAGGTCATTTATGTAAATTAAAAACAGCAAGGGCCCTAATATGGAACCCTGCGGGACACCCATTTTAACTAATGCTCCACTTGATTTTACCCCGTTAATGTCTACCTTTTGAATACGATCACTAAGATATGACTTCAATAACGCCAAAGATTTGCCCCTCACTCCGTAGTGATCCAATTTACATAAGAGTGTTTCATGATTAACGCAATCAAAGGCTTTCGAGAGGTCACAAAATACACCAAATGCATCTTGCTTTTCTTCCCAAGCATCAAAAATGTGCTTAACTAAAGCAACTCCTGCATCTGTGGTTGACATCCCTCTAGTGAATCCATATTGTTCACAGTGAAGTAACTTATTTAAATTAAAATGAAATAACAATTGATTAAAAACTATTTTTTCAAAAACCTTACTCAATACCGGTAAAACTGACACAGGTCTATAGTTTGAAGGGTCCCCGTGGTCGCCTGATTTAAAAAGGGGGATCAATTTACTAAACTTCATTAAGTCAGGAAAGATACCATCATCTACACATTTATTAAAAATTAATGCCAAATAAGGAGCTATTAAATCAATAACAGAACTTATAACTTTCACAGATAGGCCCCATAAGTCCTCGGTTTTTTTCAAGTTAAGCGATTTAAATGCTTTAATTACAGTTAATGAATTAATATGTTTAAAAGCAAATACAGAAAGACACTGAGGTACGTGATCTATTAAAAGATCCTGCGCAAGCCCAGGGCTTGAATTTAAATCTTTAGTTGTTAAGGAAGGAATTTCAGTAAAGAATTGTTCAAAGGCATTCGCAACTTCTTTATCTCCTGTAACGACTTCATTGTTAATACTTAACTTAAGTTCGTTATCTCGTTTCTTACTTTTCCCAGTTTCAGTATTTATGATGTTCCATACTGTTTTTACTTTGTTATCGGACCTTTTAAGTTTTTTATTCAAGTAGATACTTTTTGCTTTTAAACACACCAATTTAAAGATGCGTGAGTAATTTTTCACGAATTCAGTAAATTTAACATTATTATTGTAGGACTTTATGTCGTATAATTCGTATAAATGATTTCTGCTTTTATAAATACCTGGTGTCGCCCAGTCACTGAAGGTGATTTTACTTTTGTTAGAAAGTTTTTGCATCTTAAACGTATTTTCGAACTCTTTAGAGACTATGTTGAAAAGGTCTGTAAAGAGAGCGTTTGGATCGTCTTGGAGAAGATTAAAATGTGCTAATTTAACTTCTAGATTTGCTTTGAAACAATCTACTTTGAGAGTTGTAATAGGTCTGCAAAAGACTTCTTTGGGCAGTTGTTTTACGCTTTGTTTAATGGTTATAGTTTGGCCACTGTGATCGGACTGCAAGCGGTTGATTACTTTATTGTCTGAATACTCACAATCACAGAATATATTGTCGAGGCATGACGCAGTATCCCGAGTAATTCGAGTAGGTTCTAAGAACACATTAGACAAATTAAATGATTTGAATAAATGTAATAATTTTGAGCGCATAATCGATTTTTCTAGTAAATCTACGTTAAAATCTCCACATATAATAACTTTTTTCTTTGTATCAAATAATAATTTTAAAACCTCTTCCATTGCTTTTTCAAAAATGTTGTAATCTTGTCCTGAGGGTCGGTAAACACAGAGAATAATATATGTACTCATTTCTATGCAAGCTAATTCTAGTTGATGTTCTACAGAAAGTTTTACAATGTCTTTTCTTTCCTTTGCTTTTATACTATTTTTTACAAGAATCATGGAGCCACCTTTTTGTATTTTTAATCTATTGTAGCAACTAAGAACACTAAAATTATTAACATTAAAATGCATATTATGTTCATGTAGATGATGTTCGGTTACACACAAAATATCTGTTTTTGATTCCTCTAAGAACAACTCGATTGAAAGTATTTTGCTGAGAAAGCCGCCTTGTATGTTTTGATGTACCAGCTTTAATACAGGCGGCTTTCCCATTGTCTTCAATTCTAAAAAGAATTTTTTACAATTTTGTTAGTACTTGTACTAACCGTGTCAATAGGGACAAAATTATGTAAATAATTAACATTACAAATACCATCAATTATAATTATAATGAAGAGCTCAAGTTGTGACCTAAAGCCCTCTGAGTCTAAAGTCTAGTCGACGTCTCTTACAGTGGTGGATCCAGAAACATGTTATGGGGGGGGGGGTGAGTGTTATTCTTATTTTTATTCTTTATTGTACAGATTAAAATGTAGTTATCTCTGAAAGATAACTACAGGTATCTAGCAGGTGGTAGAGCTGATGCCGGGCTCGACTGTGGAGGTGCCACCTTCTTACTTGGAGAACCCGCCTCGAAGTAATTCGGGGGAGAGTAAGAGGACAGCTCACAGGCAAAAAACCAGGAGGCCCACCATGCCTGGGACCGATGGATTGCGGTATATCCATTACTAATAGCCGGGCCTTATATGGAACAGACTGGTGACGGGCAGCGGCGTCACTGGTGCGAGGGTTCCGGCACCGTGCTCACCAACCCGCCTGCCCAGCGTGTGTGAGTATGGGCAATTATTCCAGGATGACCGCCGGGAGTGGCAAAGTCCTGGAAAGGCTTATGTCCAGCAGTGGACGAACTAGGCTGATGTATGGATGGATGGATATCTCTAAAAAGAGATTTCTTCCAGTCTACCACTGGGCATAGTAGAATATATTTTATATAAAAGTAAACATACATACGTGTACATAGACTAAAGAATAAATAATAATTTATACAACGTGTAAAAGAAATGTGTAGCCATATTTGAAGAGCTTATTCAGCTAATGATATAGAACAACTTTTACTATGGAACAAATCCTGTAAGTATTTCGAAAAATAAATACTAATCTAAACTAAATAATCTAAGCTAATATACAGGATGTCAAGATGAAATTGCGAAAGCCGGAAACTGGTGATAGTACTCGTCCATATGAACAACTTGTACTATGAAGCTAACCCTCGAATCGCGTAAAAAAACCAGCTGTTCCATAGAAAAGTTACGTAGCTTCCCGACCAAAATGTATGAGAACTGTTTTCCCGATTTCTCAATTTATTTCACGAGATGGACGGTCACTATCGCCAGTTTTTAGCTTCAGCAACTTCATATTAACACCTTGTATACCTATGTCATAAATTCATAACATAATACATAGTATAAAAGAAATGTGTGAATCTTATAACGTATATTTAGGGAGGGGGGGGGGGGTGCTTCAGCCCCCTAGCCCCCCTGGATCCGATACTGGTCTTTTACAAGATGCTTCTCGTAGATAGAAATATATCTTCAAGATTAGCTGAGACTATAGGATGATGAAGAAGATGGTTTGCTGGAGGAGGAATACAGACGAGTACAAAAGTAATCAGATTATGAGATTTATAGCCTGTTGCAAATAATTTATAAGGTTGAGTACATTATTACTGGCTAGAGAATTGCTAATTGGCCTCCTTTTCAACTTTGACATCTGATTTTGAATATGCTATAGTTTCATTGAAACCGCTGTACCACGCCTTAGGCACCCACCGCGCGGCGAGCCGGGGGAAAAACAGGAAAAAGTAGCACAAGTCACATGAGATCGATATTTGTGTCGGTTCATTGTAATACGATTTAACTTATTTGACAGAACTACACTCAATTTAAGCGTTCTGTCTTTTTCTTTCTGTATCGAAAAGACAAAGATAGGACGCTCAAAATAAGGTTAGTCCTGCCGAATCGACACCACTGTCAAAATCTGTTACGATATCGGTTTAAAATATTTTCAAGCTATAAATTAAACAGGTGGTAGAGCTGATGCCGTTCTCGACTGTGGAGGTACCACCATCTTACTTGGAAACCCCCTCGATGTAATTCGGTGGAGAGTAAGAGGACAGCTCATGGCAAATAACCAGGAGGCCCAACATGCCTGAGACGAAAGGATGGTGGTATCCATCCATAATAGCCGGGCCATATATGGAACAGACTGGTGACGGGCAGCGGCGTCACTGGTGCGAGGGTTCCGGCACCGCGCTCACTTACCCGCCTGCCCAGCGTGTGTGAGTATGGGCAATTCTCCCAGAATGACCGCCGGGAGTGGCAAAGTCCTGGAAAGGCTTATGTCCAACAGTGGACGAACTAGGCTGATGGATGGATGGATGGATAAATGAAATTAAATTGAAACTACTTGCATTTGAAGTTGTACATCTGACCTTATACGGAACCTAAATAATGGAACCCAGCACAGCCGATAAAATAAACGAAATGTTTATTCAAACCGAGACCACGATAACAATCTACCGCACAGGTAGCGCCAACTACTGCAGTTCTGAGCCATTCTGTGGCCGCTCTCAGGGTATTTTAGAGGTAAAACTTTCCTCGTAAAATCGAGACTAACGCCCCGGCCACGCTGCGGGCGACGCGCGACGCGCGGCAGCGGCGCAGCGAGCGGTAGTGGTGAGCACTTATTTACCCTAGGGCTAATAGGCCCATGGCCCGTGGTGGCAGGCTGTGAGGAGCGGCGCAAGCTGCACCTCGCGCTCAGCTTTGGGTGCCTTCACTACACAGTATAAAACAAAGTCGCTTCCCGCTGTCTTTCTGTCCCTATGTATGCTTAGATCTTTAAAACAACACAACGGATTTTGATGCGATTTTTTTTAATAGATAGATTGATTCAAGAGGAAGGTTTATATGTATAATACATGCATACTATAGTAGAGAAACACTGATAATGTTAGAAGTTAAAGACATTCTGTAGTATATTTAGTATCAGCATTGGTCCATAGTCGAGGAATACACGGAAGAACACAGCGGTAGTGTGACGCGTTTGAGAAAGGGGCTGTAGCCCATGCGCCCACTCTAGTGTTAAGACCGGTTTCGTAGCCGGTTTGTGAAAAACCCGCCTTTTTCTAATCATTCGAAAATACACAAACACAATAAATTCAAAATTCACTCAATAGTTATTCAACAAAACCTTATTACCTACGTATTGTGTATGTTGCCATCGCCAAGTTTCCATTGGTTTCTGTAAATTAGAATTTCAAAAATTTTGAATTTCTTCTTTACAGAAAAACCAATGGAAACTTTACGATGTTTCGATTAATTATAAAAGGGCGGGTTTTTCACAATCCAGCTGCGAAACCACTATTAATGCACTACGGAAAAAAATCTACACTTTTAGAACTTGCGTATTTACTTCAGTAAATAATAAAATAGTATATAATTTCTAGGGACCTGAAATGCGATTGGAGAAATTCGGCTCGATACAAATATTTATTGAAATGAGGTCTTTTTCGACACCAATTCTCCTGGTTTGACAATTTGGAATGACATATGGACTGCATATTATATTTTTTTAGATGGGTTTTAACGATATCTAGGGCCTGCCCCCCTATTCTGTATCTTAGGTTGCCAACTGGACAGGGTGCCTATCGTCAAAAACATAGATAAAAACTGAACTTTCAAAATTGCCTTTAGAGGGTATTTAACTATTGACGAACTGTGACGTCACTTCAAATGCGAACATATCCTTAGACAATCGGAATTCGATATTATATATATGTTTTTGATGATAGGCACCGAGTCCAGTTGGCAACTAGAGATACATAATAGGCCCTCTGGTTAAACGATATTTTGATAGCAACTTTAGTACATTTTATATTAATAAAAAACAGACTTTTTGCTACTTTTCCTCGAATCCGTCCCTATCACACTGAGGGTTTTTTCGCATATTGAGTAAAAGGAACGCTAAAACTTTTACATATCGCCTTAACGTACCTAGAAGTATTCTAGGACGCAATTAACCATTTTTTTAAATGATTTTTTAAAGAATTGTCCGATGACCTTGTCACTTGAGAATTTTAGACATAATACTGATGTGATGTGTGATTGCTTGTAAAAAAAGTGGTCTGTCTCTGACTGTCTACTCATCTATCATCCAGCTGTCAAATTAGTCGGAAGCAAATTATTATAAATTTATCGTGATAGCAAAGGACACATTTCTAAACAGCCAATACTCAAGTGACGTCACACGAAAGCAAATGGAAGTTGCAGCCTTTTCGTAAAAATATTCATCATCATGAGGTTTTTTGGACCAAAACTTCTAAAATACGGCTTATTAAACCTAAATCTCGAAATGGTCTTCGAATTAATACACCTTAACATAATTTAATCTATGCCAATAGCCGCTCGCCGCTGCCGCGCGCCGCCCGCGGCGTGACGTAGCCGCCGTGTAGCGTGACGTAGCCGCCGTGTAGCGTTGGAAAGTACGATAAATAATGGAAGTGGAAGGTGAAACTCTAAAGCACTATGGTAAAGTTTCGAGTAAAAGTAAACATTTCGTGCAAATGATTAATTAATACTGTAATTTATATGAAATGATGAAAGAACAAAAATCAGGGTTTTGATAAGCCTAACAACCCAAACCCAGAAAAACACTGGAAAGTGTTTATGTATGTTTGAACACGGTTTTATTGTGAGGTATTATGGGCCATACCCATACCGTGGGCCGAAATATATCGTGTTTAAATATGTTTTATTGTTTTTTTTTCTTTTAATATACAGGTTGTTAAGATGAAGTTGCGGAAGCTCAAAACATTTTTTTTTTCAAAATTTTACCGTACCACTTTACCGGCGTGATATGTATAATTATAATATAAATATAAATATAAATACAAATATGTATACCCGTGTAAAATTACAGCTGTCTAGTACTAATAGTCTCTAAGCTAAGCCGCGGACAGACAGACAGACAGACAGACAGACGGACATAGCGAAACTATAAGGGTTTATTTATTTATTATAATTATTACGGGTAAACCCAATTACTTACAATAATTAGTAGATTTTATATTAAAACATGAAATTTAAAATAATATAAAATAAACATAAAATTTAAAATAACTTTAAGCCCAAAAATAATAAATTAACTTACAAACTAATTTACTTTTACTATCGAAGAACACGTCAGCAGACGGTCAGGACTCTAAGAATGCATTGAGAGCTGTTGTCATTTTACACATTGGTGAACAAGCGTGAGCGTACGTGCGGCTGGTGGGCACGGCAAACAACTTGCGCTCCCGACACGATCGCCATTGCACGTAATTAGCCGGTGCAAACAGCCGTAAAAAGTGTCAGCTGTATGATTTTTGTGGGTATGATTTTTTTTTTCTCGTCTATCCCCTAGTGTGAAGTGTCGTTGGATAGGTAATTTAAAAATATTGGGGGTGTAAGAAGACCATTTTTCGATCCAGGGTTCCGTTTGCGAAATATTAAGCTTAAAAGTGTTAATTTTTGTTAGAGTCAAGTGTCCCCCCCCCTGCCAGCGAAACGGTTGTATTTGGAGACGTGAAAAAAATCACGGTTGTAGTATACATAACGAAATTAAAAGGAAAACTATCACAGCTAAGTAGGCTTTACAAGTTTTCGAGTACAGATCGCACCAAACTTTTAGTCCCATACGGGGCGATTCGCATCAGCAGGAACAAAATGTATGGGCCGTTCTTGGGAAGAGCAACTTCCGAGCGTACTAGAAGTTTGGCGCGATCTGTATTATTATAGATTATGGTACGGAACCCTTCGTGCGCGAGTCCGGCTCGCACTCGTCCAGTTTTATTTTTAGTATCTGGAAAACAATGATTGAGCAAAAAAAAAATCTAGAAAAGATTAACACAGACCCAGAATATTCGCTTTTAAAAATATACCGGATTCAAGAAGCTTAAAAACCGAACTTAAAAAGGGTCATAATTAGAGCAAAAGTAAAAAAAAATTGTCTATGAATATGAAGCTATGGGCTGATAGTAAAGTTTGCTTTTGAAGAAAAGAAAAACGGTGATTACAATACTTAACTTTGATTACAATAATTGCCCACTAAGAGTTCTTATATAATGACGTAAGCAAGTTTTTTCTACTTATTTCAAAACTACCTTCTGTTGACTATAATGATCCCTCTTCCCCTTGCCGTTCATATGTAATAAGGTTTTGTTAAAGAACTATTGACTAAATTTTGAATAAAAGTGTTCTGTTTCGATGAATTAAAAAAATTAAGGGTTAATTAAAGGTTTTGTTAAAATAACTATTGAGTGAATTTTGAATTTAAGTGTTCTGTTTCACTTAATTAGAAAAAGGCGGGTTTTTCACAAAAACGATGCGTAAAATGTTTATATGAGAATTTGCACAGCGCCCCTAGCGGTTTACCTGGGGAGCCAGAATTTTTGTGAGGCAATAATACTTGAAATTTGTTTCTGGTTCATGTTTTCTAGTTTGTAATGGACTCTAATAATATTTGGAATAAAAAATAGTTTTCCTTCAGCGTGAATTGTCTTTGATATAGACCTTAAGATGACTTCTCCTCTTCCAGGAGTTGCTGGTGACGCTGTCGACCCTGCTCCGCGGGTCGGTGTACGAGCGACTGCGCTGGGCCTTCCGTCTGTATGACGTGGACGGAGACGGGGCTATCACCAGGTGATGATTAACGTCTTCCAGGAGTTGCTGGTGACGCTGTCGACCCTGCTCCGCGGGTCGGTGTACGAGCGACTGCGCTGGGCCTTCCGTCTGTATGACGTGGACGGAGACGGGGCTATCACCAGGTGATGATTAACGTCTTCCAGGAGTTGCTGGTGACGCTGTCGACCCTGCTCCGCGGGTTGTTGTACAAGCAATTGCGCTGGGCCTTTCGTCTGTATGACGTGGACGGAGACGGGGCTATCACCAGGTGATGATTAACGTCTTCCAGGAGTTGCTGGTGACGCTGTCGACCCTGCTCCACGGATCGGTGTACGAGCGACTACGCTGGGCCTTCCGTCTGTACGACGTGGACGGAGACGGGGCCATCACCAGGTGATGATTAACGTCTTCCAGGATTTGCTGGTGACGATGTCGACCCTGCTCCGCGGGCCGGTGTACGAGCGCCTGCGCTGGGCCTTCCGTCTGTACGACTTGGATGGAGACGGGGCCATCACCAGGTAATGATTAACGTTTAACGGATGATTTCTTGATTTAAAGCCTAAATTGCACGGTTTAGAGTAAATGGTAGATCACCAGTGATAAAAGTATTCAGTTACAAAATTTGTAATAAAGGGGAGAGTCGACCGGACAATGCATGTGGTAAAATAGACTACAGGGGAGGGATCTAAAAAGGCCAACTTGGGTGAATCAGAAAATGATTTGAAAGTAGGATGGAGTCAAGAATTTTTTCACGCGTGCAAAAGAGACTGCATTAGAACGGACTCATAATATGATTCATCCAAACCGACCTTTTTAGAGGACCTGTTAAAAGAATTTAGTACTAAACTCCTCGTTTTTTCGAGCTAAAATCGTAAAGCACAATGTATTCTCCGTCGCCGTTGAAGTAGACGTTCGGAGACGGGATGCGGTAATATTTAAATCGAGAATGAAAGACCTCTTTGTCTTGCGTAATTTAATAAAAGATTTACTCAGCTAGGCGTCAGGGTCGAAAAACGAAAAAGAGAGAGAAAACAGATATACAACGTGTAACAGAAAGGTGTAACCATATTTGAAGAGCTTATTCAGTCAGTGGTATAGAACAACTTTTACTATGGAACAAATCTTGCATCTCGAAAAAAATATATAACTGTTTCATAGAAAAATGCAATGCCGCTCGGCCGAAATGTATGGAAGGCCAGATTTTTTTTATGAGTCTTCAGGTTTGGTTCCATAGTAAAAGATGTTCTATATCATTGACTGAATAAGCTCTTCAGATATGGTTACACCTTTCTGTTACACGTTGTATACATATAATACAGATATATACATAATACATAATTACAGATATATAAAGGTTGGTGACAGCACCATCTGCTTGTATAAATGGGACTTCTAGGATGACCGCCGGGAGTGGTAAAGTCCTGGAAAGGCTTATGTCCAGCAGTGGATGAACTAGGCTGATGGATGACACAGCTTGCTATGCTTTTTGTCAAAAATTTACAATATTTATCTCAATTGTGTAATTCTCATTTCAGGGCTGAGCTGGGTGAAGTGGTGCTGGCAGTTCACGAGCTGCTGGGTCGGAGAGCGCCGCCGGGATCACCTCAAGGTCGCGTCGACGAGGCCAAGGCCACCGAACAGGTCAGGGGACAGGTACAGGAATTTTTGAATAGGGAACTTTAGTAGGTAGACTGTTAGATAGACTACTGTAGATACTGTAGATAGACCATAGGTAATTACCATTAGGCAGACTGAAAGCATTCGTAAATAGACTGAAAGAATTACTAGATAAACCAGTGTCACTACAAGTTAGGCCAAAGACACTATCAGATAGATCGGAAGCACTATTCATTGCCCGGAAGGACTAGTAAATAGACGATATGCACCAGTAGATCGACCAGACGCACTAATAGATGGACCGGAAGCATTATTCAGTAGACCGGAAGGACTGGTAAATAGACGATATGCACCAGTAGATCGACCAGACGCACTATTAGATAGACCGGAAGCATTATTCAGGACACCGGAAGGACTAGTGAATAGACGATATGCACCCGTAGATCGATTAGATGCACTATTAGATAGACCGGAAGCATTATTCAATAGACCGGAAGGACTAGTAAATAGACGATACGCACCAGTAGATCGATCAGATGCACAGCTATTAGATACAACAGGAAGCTCTATTTAGTAGACCGGAAAGACTAGTAAATAGACGATACGTACCAGTAGATCGACCGAAGCACTATTAAATAGACCGGAAGCACTATTCAGTAGGCCGGAAGGACTGGTAAATAGACAATATGCACCAGTAGATCGACCAGAAGCACTATTAAATAGACCGGTAGCACTATTCAGCAGACCGGAAGGACTAGTAAATAGACGATACGCACCAGTAGATCGACCAGAAGCACTATTAAATAGACCGGTAGCACTATTCAGCAGACCGGAAGGACTAGTAAATAGACAATATGCACCAGTAGATCGACCAGAAGCACTGTTAAATAGACCGGTAGCACTATTCAGCAGACCGGAAGGACTAGTAAATAGACGATACGCACCAGTAGAACGACCAGAAGCACTATTAAATAGACCGGTAGCACTATTCAGTAGACCGGAAGGACTAGTAAATTGACGATATGCACCAGTAGATCGACCAGAAGCATTATTAAATAGACCGGTAGCACTATTCAGTAGACCGGAAGGACTAGTAAATAGACGATACGCACCAGTAGATCGACCAGAAGCACTATTGAATAGACCGGTAGCACTATTCAGTAGACCGGAAGGACTAGTAAATTGACGATATGCACCAGTAGATCGACCAGAAGCACTATTAAATAGACCGGTAGCACTATTCAGTAGACCGGAAGGACTAGTAAATAGACGATACGCACCAGTAGATCGACCAGAAGCACTATTGAATAGACCGGTAGCACTATTCAGTAGACCGGAAGGACTAGTAAATTGACGATATGCACCAGTAGATCGACCAGAAGCACTATTAAATAGACCGGTAGCACTATTCAGCAGACCGGAAGGACTAGTAAATAGACGATACGCACCAGTAGATCGACCAGAAGCACTATTAAATAGACCGGTAGCACTATTCAGTAGACCGGAAGGACTAGTAAATTGACGATATGCACCAGTAGATCGACCAGAAGCACTATTAAATAGACCGGTAGCACTATTCAGTAGACCGGAAGGACTAGTAAATAGACGATACGCACCAGTAGATCGACCAGAAGCACTATTGAATAGACCGGTAGCACTATTCAGTAGACCGGAAGGACTAGTAAATTGACGATATGCACCAGTAGATCGACCAGAAGCACTATTAAATAGACCGGTAGCACTATTCAGTAGACCGGAAGGACTAGTAAATAGACGATACGCACCAGTAGATCGACCAGAAGCACTATTGAATAGACCGGTAGCACTATTCAGTAGACCGGAAGGACTAGTAAATTGACGATATGCACCAGTAGATCGACCAGAAGCACTATTAAATAGACCGGTAGCACTATTCAGTAGACCGGAAGGACTAGTAAATTGACGATACGCACCAGTAGATCGACCAGAAGCACTATTGAATAGACCGGTAGCACTATTCAGTAGACCGGAAGGACTAGTAAATTGACGATATGCACCAGTAGATCGACCAGAAGCACTATTGAATAGACCGGTAGCACTATTCAGTAGACCGGAAGGACTAGTAAATTGACGATACGCACCAGTAGATCGACCAGAAGCACTATTGAATAGACCGGTAGCACTATTCAGTAGACCGGAAGGACTAGTAAATTGACGATATGCACCAGTAGATCGACCAGAAGCACTATTAAATAGACCGGTAGCACTATTCAGTAGACCGGAAGGACTAGTAAATTGACGATACGCACCAGTAGATCGACCAGAAGCACTATTGAATAGACCGGTAGCACTATTCAGTAGACCGGAAGGACTAGTAAATTGACGATATGCACCAGTAGATCGACCAGAAGCACTATTGAATAGACCGGTAGCACTATTCAGTAGACCGGAAGGACTAGTAAATTGACGATATGCACCAGTAGATCGACCAGAAGCACTATTAAATAGACCGGTAGCACTATTCAGTAGACCGGAAGGACTAGTAAATTGACGATACGCACCAGTAGATCGACCAGAAGCACTATTGAATAGACCGGTAGCACTATTCAGTAGACCGGAAGGACTAGTAAATAGACGATATGCACCAGTAGATCGACCAGAAGCACTATTAAATAGACCGGTAGCACTATTCAGTAGACCGGAAGGACTAGTAAATTGACAATACGAATTAGTATAAATTACAAAGATCGGAAGCACTATAAGATAGACTGGAAGCACTCGTAGATAGACCAGATGCACTATTAGATAGACGGAGACACTATCAGATATATCGGAAGCACTATTTGAAAGCTTCCGTTTGGGCTATCTAATAGTGTTCCTGGCTAAGTATATAATTGTTAAACTATTAGGTATAAAAAAAAATGCGTCGTTATTGTATATACCTACCCCTCCTCCAAAATATATTCCAAAACCACTAAAATTTCACCTGTTATTTGCGGGCATCGTCTACAGAGGCGGATTATTTGCCGATAGCGCCCTAGGCAAAGTACCACATCGGCGCCCATTCTGGCGGCCATGTCAATATGAAATTACATTTATTTTGCAAATTAATTTATTAGATAATAATAATATAAATTAATATTTTACTTAAAGCAGGTTTTCTCAAAGTACGCGAACCCCCAGGGGTTCGCCAGTTGATCGTAGGGGATCAGTGATAAGATTTACGTTATGGCGGCTGACTGGTTAGCTCGCGCGAGCAATACAAAAATTGAGCAAAGTTCCTCCGAAAATCGACTCACTTTGCGACAAGAAACAAACCCACCTATCACATAAACTTTTTATAAAACATATTTTTATCGTTAACATATTTTTCATTCCACCCAAAGGTTGCCTCGAAGATATTGCTATTAGCAACAAGTGCCGCCTTTGTACACAATGGCTGTCTTTTATGTGTAAATGTGTTGTAAATTATGTTTGTAAAGGTACAAAAAGTGTAATAAATACAAAATAAATTAACTAATTAACAACATTACTTTGTGACTGTATTAGCTTTTATTTTAACTAATTAACAACATTACTTTGTGACTGTATTTATTACCTTTTATATTTAAATAAAAATCCTTCTATGGCAAGTTTGTTTTAAAGGGGTTCGCAGTCGACTGGGAAACTTTATAGGGGTACGTGGGGCTACAAGTTTGAGAAACCCTGACCTAAAGGATAATCCTCCTCTCACAGGTAGACCGAGTGTTCAGGAAGCTGGACCTGAACCAGGATGGAGTGATCACCATCGAGGAGTTCCTCGAGTCGTGCCTCAAAGACGACGTGATCACTCGCTCGCTGCAGATGTTCGACACAGTGCTATGACGTCAGACAGAGAACGAACAGCGCACCGCGACCAGGTTCGTCTTGTACTCGAACCGGTTTCACCTTTTTGTCCCTGTTATACGATTAAACCCTCAGTGCGAGATGTGCACTTGTACGAGGGACACATTGTATATGTTTTATAACAAAGTCAATCGCTTTGGATTCTCTAAATATTATTAGAAGGCATTACAAACTAGAAAAGATTTCAAAGTATTTATTTTGGGCGGCAGCTCAGGCGGTAAAACGCTGGCCTCTCAATCTTGAGATCCAGGTTCGATCCCCGGTCGAGCATGCACCAATGAGTTTTTCGGAATTTATGTGCAGTATTTGTTCTTACTTACCACTTGCTGAACGGTGAAGGAACACATCGTGAGGAAACCTGTATGCCCTAAAAATCGTGAGGAAGAAGAGGGGGGTTCGGAGGGATGGAGGTAGGGTGCAGGTTGACTCCGCCTTTCCACTAATCACAGAGCACACAGAACATATGCCACCAATCGCAATCGCCACCTTTTGTGACGTTATGACACCATTGATCGTAACATGGCTCCATTCATAACTGGCGTATCCTAAGTCTATGACTTATACGAATGATTTGCACAAATACAAATAAATTAGTATTGAGCTTACTAAGAGAGTACTAAACTTGTTTACAGGACTGTAGTAAAGCGCGCTCGGCCAGCCTTCCGCATCGTCCGCCATTACTGCCACTGCGCCCGTGCCCCCGAGACGGAAGGCTTCCTCCACACCATGGCGGCCGCTCTAGGACGCCTGCGCGCGCAACAGTACGCGCGGTACGTCGCTGCGTTCGGGAACTTCTACGATGGTATCGTCAAACCGAAAGTCAAGACCGTTCTGTTTTTCAATTTTTAGACTTTTTAAAAATATCTTCGTTATTTGAATTGGATGCATTGTTATGTAGAAGGAGGGAACCGTAATTGTAGGTAGATTCAATTACTTAATAATTTTGGAAACCATTATTAGACCGAACCAGTTGCGAAAACAGAATGTGAAGGTCCCAGTTCACAATGAGCCATGCTCGGTAACGAGAGGCCAACGTTATTTGGTACAGAGGGTACTGGCGTTCACTGGTTATAGGGATGAAACGATACCATCTGGTATCGATACTTTTACTCGATACCGTATCGTTCATGAGGTATCGATACTTACTCGGTATCGAATGAAAAGTATCGATACCTACTTGTATCGGACAGTCTTTTCGTATGAAGAATCAGGCAAATAAGAACAGCAGTAAACAGTTTTAATAAACAACAAACAAACGAGTGACGCACGCCAAACGATGAATGACTGACTGAATTAACGAATGAATGACGAAAATCACTGACAGATTAACTGAGCAGTAGAAAAGATACGTTCGCGACACAAACATTTAAACTAGACCTTACCATAGAGTAAATAATCTTGTGCACACGAGTTTTTTGACACTCCTCAGTGAGTGACCGACCGAGTACCGATACAAGTACTTACTTCACGATACTACTTCTTACTCAGTTCTAAAGTATCGATGCCAAAAGTACTTGGTATCGAAAGAAAAGTATCGAGTATTTACTTTTATTTACTCGTATCGTTTCATCCCTAACTGGTCAGCAATGGCTTGTCTGTGTGAGCATTCACCGCGGTAGCGGTCGCTGGGCCACACTTCAAAGGAATCGTGGCGTGCAGTGGCTTGCTTGTTCACACAATGGCCTGTCATTCAATCAGTCTCGCTCACACGCACGTTGACTGTGAGTACATGTCTGTATTGCGTTAGAGAAATTCAATCATAATTCTAATAATTTATGCGCACATAAATAATATTTGTTAACTGAATATATAACTAAATCGCAGCGTACACAACTATCTCGACGTCTATCTTCATCGATCGTCATTCAGTGAATGGGGGATTGACCATTTGTCCCTG
The DNA here is from genome assembly GCA_934047225.1 of Ypsolopha sequella. Classification (NCBI taxonomy): domain Eukaryota; kingdom Metazoa; phylum Arthropoda; class Insecta; order Lepidoptera; family Ypsolophidae; genus Ypsolopha; species Ypsolopha sequella. The sequence goes on from OW204011.1 coordinate 7,853,401, forward strand.
CGGCGGTCCGAAATAGAATTACAATGGATCATAAGCCATTCACTTCATACTTGCGTAGGCGATTTTAGCGATATAATTCTATTTCGGAACGCAGGGTGTGTGAAGAGCGGCACCGTGCCTACCGTGGCGCATGGTTGAGTTTGGGCGAGTATGGCCCATTGTGCACTGGGGGCTTTAGGAACAATCGTTGTTAATTGGACTTGAATTGTAAAATTCTTGGATTCTAATCAAATAAATTAACCGAGTGTAGTAAAAACTTTCTAGTAGTTTACTAACTTAAACAGATTAAAAATTAATGTTGTGAAGCCCCAGTAAATTGCAGTGGGTTTTTTATAATATCCCCGAAAGTAATACCTAATAATTAGGTATTATACATTTTTTTTGTGTTGACAGTTTAGTAGAAATTCGCTGCAGTTTAATTGTGATTAGACATTAATGTTACATGTAGCATGTAGCCATATGCTTACTTACTCATTAGTTATTTTTGATCATGATTATACAAGATGCTTGGTAATTCGACCTATTCCTTTAAAGGGGTTATACTAAGGATCATTTCCAACAAATAATGCCTATCAACTAGGGGTCGAAAACACGTCGATATTTCAAAAGTTACAAAATAAAAAAGGTTTTCTTTCCACTTAAGACCTTTTAATTCTGAGATTATGGGAATTCAGGGCACGTATTTTTTTTATAAATGATCACTCATCTATCGTTGATCAGAAATATAGTAAATAAGTGCTGAGAGAGGAATAGTTAGTTTTAAATTATTTATTTTTGGTTATTAGTCTAAAAGTTTGAAAAATATTATAAAAACCTTCGTAACTCGGAGACCATTCATTTTCGACACCTAGTTGATAGGACTTAATTCGTTGGAAATGATCTCTAGTATAACCCCTTACAAGGAATAGGTCGAATTATCAAGCATTCTGTATATAAATATTTAACACATACTGACGAGAAACGCAAAATTGTAGAGTGCAAGATTTTATTCAACAACCCACATGTTTTGCTATGTGCACTGACTAAAGAATTGAAGATGTTGAACTTTTATCCTATTTACAAAATTTATATACTTAATATGTATTTAAAACTAAAGTAACAGGGTAAAAAAGCCGCTCCTTGAAAACTCTTGGATATCGCTTATTTTAAACAGAGGTTTACAACAAAAATTTTGGATACGCAACTTAATACTAACAGTGATATTTTTCGATAAAATGACTCGTTTTTAAGAATTTTAATTTTGCTTTTACCAGTATGTATGTCGTTGGCAAATTGTAGAGTCAGGCAGATCGTAAACTATCAATATTTCAATCAAATATTTCACCAAAAGTCGAAAATAGGTGCAACGACGAGCGGGTCGATGATAGTGTTGGGTTTACATGTAAATACAATTTATTGAAAAAGGCGTTACTTTGCGGAAGTCCATTATGAATTTGTGGATATAATAATAATTTGCAATATTCCGCCAAACACTCTTACCATGCTATTCAAAATGCAGACTCAAGCGCCGCCCGCCCTCCCGCATAAAACATGCACAAGCAAAGCAAGCATTACGAGCACAAAATAAATGTCATTTGCTGTCGAGGGGTGTATTATCTATATTATCTATGCTGTCGAGCGGTCGGGCGGACAACACATTCCGAGTATGCCTCGTTTAGAGGCGAAACACGTGTCGATAAGTTTTCTTGCTTGTTATTTAAGATTGCTTTATTTTGTGCTCGTACTGCTTGCTTTGCTTGTGCATGTTTTATGCGGGAGGGCGGTCGGTGTTTGAGTCTGCATTTTGAATAGCATGGTAAGAGTGTTTAGCGGAATATTGCAAATTATTAATATATCCACAAATTTACATGCAAATGTTGGGGAGACGACTGAATCGGATGGGATCGACATGACCTTCCTAGTTTTAATGGAAACATGATATGCCTAGGCAGATGATGATATGCCGACGACATATAAATCCCTATTTAAGATTATTCTTCCTATTTAAAACGAATAGTTAAAGCCAGAAGATTGTGGAAACATTTATTTACCATAGGAATTGTTTAAAGATATTTGCATAATTTTTTACACTTTATTATGTATAATTTAGGTTTTCAGACCATTTTATAACTTAATCAATAAGTTACAACTCTAAGCAATCACAAGCAAATATTCTACATCATATCAACGTTAATAGTTAATTTTTGTTTGATTGTGTGTGTGTGTGTAAAGATAGGCCAATCCCTTGGTAGCCATAGGAAAACCGCTAGGTATTTGTGACGTTTTGATAGGTGTCCAAGGGTGTATCAATCCAGGCGATGGAATAAAATTATGGACATTTTAATAATATTCGTAAAAACAAATGAATTTTCCATAAAAGAAAAGCTATAGCGCGATGTAATCGACTACAGCACCATCCTTTTAGTAAGTAAACTTCACTAAAGTACATACATGCAGTCTTCTAGACAATAGGTTTGATCTTAAAGAAGCTTTGTGCACATTTTTTGATAGAATACTTACATGTTTGCTCCTATTAACCTGAATTTTACAATAATACAACCGGAAATAAAAAAAAATAGAAGAAACGTTTCAGAAACATAGAAACAGTAAAAGCTATGTCGGTCGCCATACTAAACTGTGTTCAACACAATTTTCGTGGATTTTTTAGCGCCAATCAGACTTCTATGTTTTTTTTTTGTTCTCTGGATTGAATACAGTCAAAATTAGTACCTAAATCTTTTATATATTTTTGCTGTGTTTTTCGAAAAAGTAAGATCATACGGACGTTAACATAGCGAATGAAAAAACAGGTTAAGAAATATACAAAAATTAGCCTGGAAATGACGTCACAAACACCTATGGTTTTTATACGCAGTGACGAGTTCAGTCGCGCGCACAGGCCGCTCTTAAGCTTTGATAGGGCTCGTCCACGGAGCAATTAACAAGAGAAGTTGGTATATGAATGGAGCCATGTTACGATCAATGGTGTCATAACGCTACAAAAGAGGGCGATTGCGATTGGTGACATATTATGCTCTATGATTGGTGGAACGGCGGAGACAACCTTCCCCGTACCTCTGCCTTCCACCCCGCGTAGTGTCACACAATTTTCCCTAGAGAAATGAACTATCGGCAACTTCTTAATTGCTCCATGGCCTCGCGTCTCGGCCATTTCTCGCTCCTAGGTAGATAATTTAAGTATATTTGCATTTATAGGGGATATAGCTGTAATAGCCGTAGAATGAAGGTTTTACCAGAAATTGGCATAGGCAGGCTTAAAAATATGCTTTTCAAAGTATGATTTGATATTAAATTGTCATTTAGGATTTGAATATACTTTAGATAATAATAATTATTATTGTTAAAACGAGACTCCCTAGATTTTTGTTTCAAATAATAATTGCAGCTGTTTTTAGTTCTAGATATTGATTGTAGAATATTAATAATGTATCTTATGAATTATAGTTAATTATCGTTAATTATTATGATAAAAGTGATTTTTGACTGATTTGACTTTATAAAAAGGCAGTAGGCAGGCTAACTCTAGGTTCCTCTTTCATAAATATACTAGACGTGCATTTTGAATTAGAATTCTTATCATAATACCTATAATATGGGAATGGATGACGATAAGGAATGAGTTTTAACCATATACCTACTTTGAATTTATGCAACAATATCAACTGATAGAAATAAATTTCTATGTCAAACATGGCAATTTCTTTCTATCATAGTTTTGGTAAGAGTAATGTTTATTCTTCACAACCGATGCTGTAAGGTGATGGTAGGGCATAATGGTCTTTGACTAGCTTTGAATACACTAGCGTCCTCTAGGCGCCAAGTGGCTCACTGTAAAAAGTGGGTATCTATAAAAATATCATTGCAGTATGAGAAAGCACATCGGTAAATTCACGAGTTGTATTGAGACCTGGATAGCTCAGTTGGTAGAGTAATCGCCCGGTAAGCAAGAGGTCCCGGGTTCGAATCCCGGTTTAGAGCTCCTCACATCCAGATTTACTTTTATTCCTGCGTTTCTATACTGCAATGATATAATGTTAAACAATATCAACCCCAAATAATCGATAGGTACAAATAATTGTGAATGCAAAACACTTTTGTGTCTGTTTGCTTCATTATAAACACGTATCAATAGACATTGGGATTAAACATGGCACCTGTAGTGGCATCTTCTTAGGTATCATCTTATACTTTACTCACTATCTTCGTCTATGGCAAATTCCCATAGCTTAATTTGTAAAAGAATTTTCATTTATTTTTTTCAGAGAAATTACGCCATTTTAGGACGTAGTTTTCATTATTTTGGTACTTGTTTAAATTAACCATTATTATTTAATTTTTTTTAAAGAATTGTCCGAAATGACGTCACTTGATAATTTTAGACATTGGTATCGATTCGGCATAACACGTCTTAACTTATTTGACAGAACTAACCTTATTTTAAGCGTCCTGTCTTTTTCTTTCTTTATCGAAAAGACAAGGACAGAACGCTTAAATTAAGTTTAGTCCTGTTAAATAAGTTAAGATGTGCTTCACTGAAGCGGACATTGGTACCATTATACTGATTGTAATGTGTGATTGTTTATAAAAAAGTGGTCTGTCTTTGTCTGTCTACTCATCTGTCATCCATCTGTCAAATCAGTCGGAAGCAAATTATTATAAATTTATCTTTATAGCAAAGGAAACATTTCTAAACAGCCATTTCTCAAGTGAAGTCACACGAAGGCAAATGGAAGTTGCAGCTTTTTCGTAAAAATATTATTCATCATGAGGTTTTTTAGACCACAAGTTCGAAAATACGGCTTATTAAACCTAAATCTCGAAATGGTTTTCGAATTGCCACACCTTAACTTGATTTAATCTAAGCGAAATATTATAAAAAACAATAGCAGTCAATGATGTCTATTTTCAATCGATCACAGCCCTTATTGTAATGTAAATACATCAAAGTTATGATCGAAGGTGTATGCCGTGTAGAGAGGGATGATCTATGTTAACGGTAGGTATAGCCAGAGTCGGCAGCCATTTTCAATCCCAAGTTCTATTGATACAAGTTTATATACATTTTTAAGAATCTTAATATTATTTAATTTTGACATCCAGGGAACAAGATTGTTTTCTATATTTACCTACTCTACTACATGTTGAATAAATATTTTACTGAAAGGTACTTATACTGATTCGTCTATGAAGTTAATTGTCTCGTTTAACGCACAAGCATTGCCGCAGCGATGAACTGTGCAACGCGTTGCGGCGATCGATGGATGTGTATTAAACGACCAATTTTACTTGTCAAAATGACAGATAACATATTACAGAGCCAAACTAAAATGGCTTCTATATTCACTGTGCGACAGTCTTCACCACCGGAACAGATACGTTTGTGGCTCTGTATATGAATACGATGCAGAGAGCATCGGAAAATATTTGCGATGCTCGATGCTTGCGTCGATGCTTCTCAAAGTTATGCAAAATGGTCGTTTATGTATAACTCTTTGCAACCACTTCCACACTTCATCGCTGCGGCACTGCGTGTGCGTTAAACGCGACAATTAGACAATGTTGTTGTGAAATTCGAACACCATTATTGTTGTTTCCTATTGTTCTGTGGTAATGTTGTTATTTAATTTGTTGTATTTAAAAAAAGAGTTTTAAAACTGTGTTTTACTGATACCCTATTTGTAATACTGATGTGGCTCGGTAAGATTTTTTCATTTTATTCTTTATTCTATAGAATCATTAAAGGGTGTGGTCATTAGATTAAACAAAATAAATACACTCAGCTGTCGCGGGTAAGTTGGTTATGTAATTAAGCAGAATAAACCAGATAATCCAACCACCATAGAACACACCTATATAGTGGCCTGAAGTTAGCTGCACATTTACGTTTGACAGCCAATTTTTCCCCACGATTTCTGACGTTTGTTGAGGTTCATGACCGAATCGTAGGTTTTTATAGTGGAAAATAGTAGTTTGTTGTGATCTGATGACCGTACTCATAATATTTCCAAGCATTTAAGCGTCTATTCTCCGGATTAGAAACAAAATATAAAGAAATAATTATAACGGCCAAAACACAACTTTTAGCTAAAAAATACCATAAAACTTTGATGCATAAACATATTTTTAAAAACGTTCTTTTTTTTAGCTAAAAGTTGTATTTATTATTGTTATTATTAGTATTTTTTATTATTATTATTATTATTAGTTGTTATTATTTCTTAATATTTTATTACAAATCCGTAGGAATGCCTCGTATTTTCTCGATGACAAATCGATTGGTGATACCAAAAAAAAATAACCATCACTTATATATCAAAGCCCACTAAGATTATAAGTAAGGGTGCTCAAACAAAAAAACCGGCCAAGTGCGAGTCGGACTCGCGCACGAAGGGTTCCGTACCATTATCTATGAAACGGCAAAAAAACTTGTCTGTTGTATGGGAGCCCCCTTAAATATTTATTTCATTCTGTTTTTTAGTATTTGTTGTTATAGCGGCAACAGAAATACATCATCTGTGAAAATTTCAACTGTCTAACTATCACGGTTCATGAGATACAGCCTGGTGATAGACGGATAGTCTTAGTAATAGGGTCCCGTTGGTTACCCTTTGTGTACAGAACCCTTTGTTTGAGCACCTTTATAACTAAAGTTACTCGAATATAATACTAGTGGGCATTGACATATCATTCTGGTATCACAATCGATCTGTCATCGAGAAAATAAGTGCTTGGAAATAGCACCTATAGCATTTATTAAGACAATGCTTTTATCCTACATCCAATACCTTAAACTTGACTCGTGATTGTCTCGAATAAAATTATTTTTGGATATCCTGATCTTTTTGGATGCAATAATCCAAATAATAAAAGGCTCGAAGGCCAATGTGAGATGAGATTATATACCCTTATTAAGACGTAACTTTAACTTTAAAAACTGTAAATAGTTATTATTTTATCGCTGTTCGTCCAGACGTCCATGTTAAATCCGATAGTAAAACAGTTCTTCATGTTTGAAATGTTTTTTATTTGCCTAACCCATCCATCCATCAGTCTGTCTTCGGCAGTGTTGCCACCGTAGCCCTTTCCGGGCTAGATCTAGCACTTTTTGCTGTAGTTGAACTCTTTTTTTGAAGATTTAGCCCGCAAAGAGCAATCTAGCCCTTTTCGTGATATATATATTTTAGTTCGGTGAACCTAATTAAAACTAAAACCAGAAACAAAATGGGGCTAAAAACAATGACAACCATACTATAATATACGATGGGGTTTAAAACGACTAAGAGAATCTTGTTGTTCACACAAGGTGCCAATTAAAATAATAAAAAACTGTAGGATTTATTTGAAATATTCGTTAAAATCCGCAAAAAACGCAGATGTCAAGCAGCCATCAACTTTTTCTGCTTCAGCAGATACGATTTTGGATGATTCCGACGAAGATTCCGATTTTCAACAATTTAATAACTCAGTTTTAATTACTTTATTGCATTTTCTGAAATTACTTAATAGTTTCCGCCATTTTAAGTATTTTTTGCACTATTGATGGCACTTTCTAGCTTGTCCAACTGCTCTTTTTCAAAAACCAAGGTGGCAACATTGCCACTGCTGGACATAGGCCTTTCCAAGATTTTGCCACTCTGGTGATTCTCTTCCCAGGTAGCAAATCTTCGTCATTAAGACGTACATTTACAGAAATATTCTTTGTAAAATTTTTTGTTCTAAATAATATTTGTCTGCTTAAATACAATTTCCTGGAAGAATGGGAGGTCGCAGGTATGGGACGCCATATGCGTTGATACGGTGGCGGCGTCCTATCTCCAAGCGACCTCAGTCAGGGTGGGCGCGGCTGCGCCATAGCGCGGAGGGCCCCAAGAGGCGCCGATATGTGGCCCTAGGGGAAGGCCACATATTTGTACCTTTCGCCGTGGAGACCCTCGGGCCATGGCGACCAGAAGCACGACGATTCTTTATGGAGGTCTCGTCGCGGGTGATTGAAACCTCCGGTAACCTAAGGGCTGGGGCATACTTTGCACAACGGATTAGCCTCGCGCAACGCCCAGCCTCTTGGGTATTTTTCCTAACGATGGCGGCGATCTGGCCAGCATATTTTATTTAACTTAATTTTTAATAGGTGCCGAGCATTTCCTTTTTTTACTTTTATTTGTTAGTAATATTTATATTTATTTATATACGTATTTCGTTGGTGTCTGATAAAAAAATATTTTCTTTTTTTTCATAGTTTATGAAAAGATATAAAACATTGCTTTCTTCGTGTATTGCATTAGGGTCAAATATGGATTAGCACAATGTAATATTATATTTAACAAAAAAACGAGTTTGATAACATTTCGTCGATAAGTAGGTACGTTCTGGGAGGGCTGCGCGGGGCAGCTTTCCGCTCTGTTGCGAGCGGTTGGAGGATCGGCGGAACTTTTCCCGATAAGATATTATGGTACAATTTTCTTTGTGTTTGTGGACTTGTCTTTTGTGTGGTGGTGGTTCCCTTTTATCCTCATTTATATTTGTTATTTTTATACTTTCTCTTAGCTAGGCGACCCTCGCAGAAGATTTATTTATGGGCCATAGGCCTCTTTAAATCTGAAGCTCACAAATTGAAATTGCGTTCTTATGTACACTAATAAATCTTATGTTACAATACAAACATTCATAATTATTTAATTTGTTCTAGTAAGCAAACATGTAAATCTTTAAATAAAATAAATAAATAAAATAAAAATTCAAAAACAAAAAATAATTTTCCGGTCTTAGATTTGAACCCGCAAATATCGGATTACATTCGATTATACGCTAAGGCGATTTTCACTAAACCTCTCACAGCGCGTAGCGTGATGATGATACATAAGTACCCAAATCCCAAGTTACAAGTGCGTACAGACAGACATACGTTGCATTTTATATGTATAGAGAAGAAGATATTTGCCTATTTAACTACAACGATGGCTAGGTATGTAATGCTAACTAAAATGTTTCTTTTTTTAATACAAATTTAAGGTAAAAAATTTCTTAAACGCCTTGGTTTATGTAAAATTTAAACTGTCAGTCTCGTTTCAAGTAGCGTTCTTAAACGCCTTGGTAAATGTTAAATTTAAACTGTCAGTCTCGGACCGATGCGATGGTCCAAGGTCAAAGTTAATTTTACATTTCTGACAATATTTGTGTAGGCACTGTACGTTTTCACGTGGTTGTGTTGTGGAACGGTTGCAGTTAAATTTTACATTTTTCCGGGCGCTTAGGAACGCAACCTTAGTGTAAAGTTGCATTGTTTGACTCCATGAAATTCAACGGAACACTCCTAAACGTAAACGCTATTTGACACTGACACCATTCAGTCAATCAATCAACGTTTCTTTCCGCATTTCGGAACGCGGTTTCATTTGTTTTGATTACTTTTGATGCAGCCCGAGGCGAAGAATTTTATTAATTATCCAACAAAAAAAGTGTAGGTACAACACAACATATCAATAAAATGTCGCAAAGTAATCGCGTTAAGCGACAATATCCAACAGCCAAGCAAAAGTGCCGTCTAGTACAGTTGTTAAAGGATGACCTGGAACTAAGATCTGGGCGTTTTTCGGCTACACTTACGATGCAAGTCGCTGCAGGACGTTGGAATGCGATCGCTGAAGAACTGAACACTATACCTGGTGCTAAGAAATCGGGCATGGGATGGCGCAAGGTACCTAATTCGAACCAGAATCAATGCTCTCTTATTCACACAGTCCTCTATGTCACACAGGGACGTACAGTACTCCCAAAGTAATAATGCGCATACAAATCTTCGCCACTGTTCGGCAAAGTTCGTATTTCCTTACACTTTGTATACAATCAATAAGGTCACGTGGTATATCCGGTCGCTCGGCTATAGATTTGTATGCACATTATTACTTTGGGAGCACTGTGTGGTACGGAGGTAAAACCCTCACTGTCAGGATCGTGGGAGATGGAAATCTTTGCTCTCTACCTACTTCTACTGGAGACAGGCGTGAGTATATGTGTGTATGTAGATTAATCCCGTCTAAATGGCCACAAAGAGCTATCACAAAAATGTGGCATCTTTCTCTGGCTTGTGCGTTGTGTTGACACAGCAACAAGTAATTGCATTAATGTCTAACATGTGCTGTAGTTATATTTTTTCCTACCAGTTAAGCCAACTAAAACTGATCTCAATTTTTGTGCAACCACATTTAACCTATTTAGCTAGAGGTCCTGAAAAAGCCAAAATTTTACACAGGGTAAATTTTCAATTCTCTATTTTCAGACTTGGACTGATATGAAATCAAATGGTAAAAAGAAGTTCGCCCCAAAAAAGATGAAAAAGCAGAGTACAGACGACGAGCCCTTACTAGAATCTATTGCTGATCGTTGGGTAAGTACTTAACTGGCTTATAAATTCACATGTTTTATGTCTTGGATTCCAAAAACATTCAAACACAAATGATTGTGTTTGATTGTCTATCTTCTCAGGACTATAAAAACCATAAAATTCTAGAACTGTCAGTATTCCTGAAGATGGAAGCAAAATTTGTCACTAAAAAAGTCAACTTAAGTTTTGGAGCTGTCAAAACATACATTTTTTCTGATGTGGAATTGTGTAAGAAATGTATAACGTAAAACATATATATGATTTTAATTGTCAAACTGACTAAGCGAATAGGAGTTCGAAAATTGAAACCAAATTCAAAATTCAAATTCAAATAGTTTATTTTTTAAAGTAGGTATATAAAATACACATTTCACAAGTCAAAATTTAATCTTATAAAAAAAATATATGTAATAAAATAATAAATGTACATGAACTAGATTAAAAGTTTATTTAATTTATGTAGCAAAATATATACAATTAAAATTATAGATAAAATATATATTATAGGTGAAATCCATGCAACTGCCCGAACCCACACTGGAGACCCGGCCAGGGACCAGGAACAAGGTTCAATGATCACCAACCGAGCCCCCAGCACGAATCTAGGCGTCCGACCAAATCCCATCCTATACTAAACTGCTGCCGTTAATTCGAGAGAATGATGACAGATGGAGTGTGGCGATGTCTCGAAAAAATACTACAAGTCAACAAGAGCTTCTTCACGACAAAAATAAATAAAGGCACGTTAAAAAAATATCAACGGTACAACAAATGGGACAAAATAAATCCAAATCATGATAATTTAAACTTTTTTTATAAATAAAAACCCTGGAATAGAAAATATATACGATCTTATTATTTGGTAAGGTATATCAGTTTTATAATACGACAACACTGCCTTACACCGCAGATATTATAAACCTTTTTCTGAAATGTCGATTCAAAAAGTCGAGGATTCATACTGCAGGCATTATGATTGCTGATTTGACAGAAATAATGAGCAGAAGGAAATTTTAGTTATAGCACGAGCTCTTTGAAAGGTGACATTTATTTATACAGTCAAACTACCATATTGGCAAGTAATAATTAATAAATCAGCAACACGGATCTTAATACTTTTTGCTAATTTTGCCAAATAAAATGTTGACTTCCTATAGTAACTGACTCGGAGCTGGACTCGGGAAAACGATAAAAACAAATTAACGAGTTTCACAAAAAGGGTAATAGAACATTGATCACTTAGTTACAGAGTCTTAATTCAATATGATTTCCGCTACATAAATAAAATGACAACCTCTATATAAGGTTCTTAAATTCAAGTGAATACAGTATCGCTAATAGACAACTTTTCGCCAAAAATAATATTTTTTGCGCTTTTTTTTAACTTTTCCGTAGAAATTGAGTCAGCTGATTCATTAAGTTTTGTACTAGGACGTGGAAAATATATACGACAAAAATACTTTTTATTAACAAATGGGACCTTTTAACGATATACAATCTACCCTAAAATCATTATGATAAATATAAAATATTGAAATGCAAAACAGTAAAAAAAAGGTTTTAACCCCTGACATTTGCAAACGTCACCATTCTCTCGAATGAACGGCCGGAGTTTAATAAGGTTACATATATAAATACATGCCTATCTCCGCCCATTCGATTAGTCTTGCTAACAAGAACGGGCAAGAAACTTAGCAAGATCATGTCTTTTTTTTCAACATAAAACTTATACTATACAATATATGACTTATATCTACTTTAACCAAGGCATAAGAAAATACAAGACAGCAGGAATTCAGGTTAATGAAAAAAAGAAAAACATATATATCTTTGCCTACCTGTCTCATATAGTCTATTTCCTTTTACAGTCTGTAATTAATTAATGTTAACTCTTTAGAGGAATCACAAGTTAGGTAATTATACTAATTAATTAAACTATAACCTACCATATGTTTTAAGCTGTCAAATGAATATGATCTTCTTACACAATTGCACCCCTGTTCTTAACAATTAAGGACTATTTTGCAATGAAGAAAATTTAGTTTTGATAGCACTTGAACTAAAATTAAAGCCTTTAGAATCCACTGTAGTGTTATATCATATTGGGCATTCCCGGAGTACAATTTTTTTACCTTCTTCAAAATTAGATAATTATGCGCAATTTTAAATTTTGTGGCAGACATTTTGAATAAAATGTAACATGACTGAATAGTGTTATACCCATAGATTATATTTAAATACAATTAACACTTTTGTGACAGAATTTATGACCCAACTCTACCTAGTTTCTATTTACATATTTCTAATTTATTATATTACTCAAAATGTGAAAAAAATTATAGTAATAATTATATCAAATAGAGCAGTGGTTAAATGGGCATAATAACATAATACCAGGGGTTGCCAACTTGATTAGACCCAAGATCTACTGTTTACAGACGAAACCCTGTGTGATCTACCAATTACATACTTCTTGAAATTTTAAATGAAACAGTAGACAATTATGTAGTATTTCTAATTTTATTATGAGGGAAAACACTTTTTTTCCCTTGCCACGATCGACTGGACTAATAGCAGAGATCAACAGGTCGATCGCGATCAAATGTTGGCCACCCCTGCTTTATACAGTAGAGTGTTAATTATAGAGATATGGGTGTTGCAAAAACCGATTTATTTGGATAAGTAATCGAACTGTATACTTTTCTTTGCCAATTTACCAATAAAAACCATATCTAAAATACAATATAAACCTCTTCTATGACATTGGAAGTATAAATCAAAGTTATTTAGTATCTACAGACAGCCTAGTAAAACAAAATTATGTGATATATAATAATATGGAATAGATATATAGATTTAATGCTTTCGACTCGGATTTGGTTATTTATTAAATTTTAATTTATTAAAGGGGGCTGCCAGATACAATATATCTCTATTTATTTATTTACCAAAAAGCTTACACTATTTTATTACATGCTTAAGGTAACTTACTTAATTACGAACTAAAATTAGTGTCCATGTATAGTGATGAGAATAACTGTGGATCCCACGCTAAGTCTAACTTGTCCGGTGGAATCCAAGACTGATTATTAAAATTAATTAATTAATCCGAGGTTTAAAAACAAGAAGGAAGATATTTAACACTTAGAATAATTACAATACAAAAAATACGATGTACGATTTAAGTCGTATTCATACGATTATTTGCGAGTATTTACGATTGGATTTTTTCAAAATTTGCATTGATTGGTGTACGATTGTTTTAGCCTCCAATTTACAACACATACAATCAACATTTTCAAAATTTTGTTGGTTTTCTATGGGTATACTAAAAACAGTTCAGGAAAGATATTCCTCGAAACGGTTTTCGAATCGTGAATATTGGCGAGAAAAAGAACATGCCATTTGCGACCGTAGTGGGGGGGGGGGGGGGAACGAGCACGTACGAGCAAGTGCCGGCAGTTCGGTTAACCGCGGTCGTTCAGATGACCGACGCGCGGTTCGGGTAATCGACGCTCTACTATAGTAACTAGTTAAGTATCGTAAAAGTGCTCAGGACGGTTACTGACTCCCAACTTAACCTGTTTCTCATCCCAAATATAAGTATCTCTGTTTATATGTTATTTATTTAGTTTAAACTATATATTTCTATAAAAACACATTATTATAATAATCATTTCCAGATATATTTCGACTTGTAAAGTCGGCGTCAGTGGAATTAGTTAAAACAAAAATAATATGTTAAAATGTTATAAAATTAAAAAAAATTAACAGACAAATGAAAAAAAAAGTGTATATGTAATGTATGAAGTAGGTAGGTTTTTAAATAGAAGTGTGGAGATGGGTAGATGATTATTTATCTTTGTCTGTTAAGACCCGGACCGTAATGGGCACCAAGCGACCAAATATACGACTCCTCCCATGTTCTGAGTTGGATGTCTGTGAGGGGTGGTGAAAAAGATTTAATGATTCGTGCGGTGAAGCAGTTATTGAATGTCTTGTTGTGTAATCGTGTGTGCGTTGGGATGGGTAGCGTGTTGTTTGTAATGGAGTCCGATGTATGTCTGTGTTGGTTGAGTCTGATGTGAAGATTGTTTTTTGTTTCCCCGATGTAAAAAGCAGGATATATGTTTATATGTTATCATTTCTAAAAATTTGTTTTTTTTTTTTGTTCAGAGCAGCTCCCATTACGACGACCCACTATTAAATGGAGAGGAGGCCGACAACATAATCAAAGTGAAAATAGAACCAACGAAACCAGCAGAATGCGATAGTCCAGAACCTATACAGGAATTTGTTACAAGTTAGTGTTAATGCCAGGGCACAGTATAAGGAAAAGGAAGCAGTATTATAGTGCGCGCCAATCTTTCAGTCGCCTCTGATTAGTCTGATTGAGTTACGAGTGCAAGCTTGCGCAGGTACAGTCAAGGAAACAATAATATGAACGGTTGATTATTAAATGTTTACTATAAGTGGGAAGGTGTACTTGTTGTACCTACCTATTTAATATACAAGGTGACTTTTTGATCTTCGTCCAAATTCATACTGGTGGCTTGGTAAGTGATCAGTATCATGGATCAATAACAATTTTTGTGAAATTCGTAAAATGAAATTTTGACTCCCCATAGTGATTCACTCGGGACTGGAAGTGAATTTCTATGGGAAGCCAAAATTTCATTATACGAATTTCACAAAAAATTTTATTGATCCAAGATACTGATCACTTATCAAGCCTCCAGTATGAATTTGGACGATGATCAAAAAGTCACCTTGTATATTTATTATTTTAGTGCAATCTTAACTGTTTAAATAAAACAAATTAATATAAACACCATTTCCCTACATAGTCGCCTTAAACGCTATAACGTCCGCGAGGCATAACAACAACAATAAACTTTAACAAACTAAATCAACAAAACAACAAATAAAGGCAACACAAACAGATTCAACGATTAACTTAACGAATCATACATTTTTTTTCACGAACGTACTTTTCATGCAATGCGCGCGTGTGTAGTGTACGGACGTAGCACTAACACTAACGCACAGTGTTGACACCTGCTAAATGGCGAGCGGGGGGTGTGGTGCGGCACGCAGGCGGTTGTGCTCCGCGCCCTCGCTCCTGTAACGTCCCCCTGACACCGTAAAACGGCTACTGCGTCGCCTCTTGCGGCTATCTTCAGAGGCGACTAAAAGATTGGCGCGCACTGTACGACTGGGGAGTGTCCTTGAAATAAATACCTACGGCCGCTCGATACGCAGACACGCACTAGGGCTGCCCCGTGGCCAGTGACTGTTTGTTGCGTTACGTTTTTGTCAGTATTTAACCATTACACCACAATTTGTCAAGGTTGATTTCAGTGTATAAATCGTTAAAAGGGAACAAAAATACGAAAGACGTGTGTCAGGATCGTAATTGATGGTAGTCTACAATTTCTTCAAGACTTTTAGGAATTTTCCAGATATTTATTCAGTAGTTGAGGCAATTCAAATTTTAAATGCAACAAATAAAATAAAAGAGGTGTGTTCGGATCGTAGCAGATGGTAGCTTACAATCCTTTTAAGGCTTCCTAGAATAGTGTTACCTTGCCAGCTGAGTTGGTAATTTAAAAAACGTTAATCCTGGTTCCGATAGAGGTGTATTGAAACATCCGTACACTGAACAATTAGCGTGATAGCTACGTGCCATAATTTACGTTAAAAACTCGTAAATGCGCGGGAGCGCCTCAAAGTTTTAGCGTGCGTACGTGACTGAGGCACAACTGCGACTGCCGCCCCCCGAAGCCCCCGAGATTTCGAAGCGCGTCGTTTCGGGCCGTTTCTATGAAGACGTAATACTGCTTCCTTTTCCTTATACTGTGGCCAGGGGATCTACCGCGTAACTCGACTCGGTGGCGTTCGTAATGAGTTTCATTTTGACGTTTGAATGCCAGGGCTACGTTCAGATTAATCGTCAGGCGAATCTATCTCTTTTGCACGCATTGATTTTGTACAATATGTTATCCTGCTGTCAGATTCAGGCGTTGGTAGTGAAGTTAATGAATGTACCATCGGACTTACACGCGATAGACCCGCTGGACAGAACATAATATCGTCACGACATGAATCCCCGTGGGGGTGTCAGAGTTGAATCCGAGAATGGACTGTGAAATGCAAGTCGCTAACAACACCATCCCACGTTTTGCTGATGATTATTGCGTCCCAGACTCCCAGCGTGATGACTGGGGAGCCCTATCGCTTTTTTTTGGTTATACATATATGTAATTAATAGATATGTAAAAGTTTTAGCATCCCTGTTACTCCATATGCGAGAAAACCCTCAGTGCGAGAAGGACGGATTCGAGGAAACGTAGCAAAAAGTCGGTTTTTTATTAATATAAAATGTACTAAAGTTGCTATCAAAATTTCGTGTAACCAGCCCCCCTATTCTGTATCTTTGGTTGCCAACTGGACCGGGTGCCTATCATCAAAAAGAAAGATAAAAACTGAACTTTCAAAATTGCCTTTAGTGGGTATTGAACTATTTACGAACTATGTCGTCATTTCAAGTGCGAACATATCATTAGACAATCGGAATTCGATAGTATATCTATGTTTTTGATGATAGGCACCCAGTCTAGTTAGCAACTCGAGAATCACAGAATAGAGGGGCAGGTCCTAGATACTGTTAAAACCATGGATGTATACCTAAACTGGATTGTGCACTGAAGGATGTTACGCGTAGAAAAATAGACTCTATTTCATACAGTTAAAAGTTATTTTATTATGACATAATCAACTAGAGAAAACGTGCCGAGCGGGACAACACACAGTCGATGCCCGTGTCCTACTCGCACAGTTGCCATCACGAAAAAAACAAATTGCGATGGTAGGCTTGAGTTTTTCACGATTTAGTTTTTCAACGACTTATAGTATTTAGCTTTTAGTAAATACTTGTTCATGACATTTCTTTTTTTTTAACCGACTTGAAAAAAAGAGGAGGATCTCAATTCGACTGTATTTTTTTTGGGGTATGTTATTCCTTATCTCCGTTAATTCTGAACTGAATTGAATGATTCTTTTTTTGTTTGGAAGAATTTTCTTCAAGGTAGGTCCCATTTTAAGATTGACCATGATCTGATGAAAGTTTTCAGAGATAGGCAGTGGAACGCCTCAGAAAGTAACAGCGTACCACTTGATATTAAGGAAATCGCTTTGTACTACGATGTTAATCGCAGAGTATTACTTGGAAATTGTCAATCTTCCACCTGACCTTCGATCCTGGTCTTATTAAGTCATTACCATAGAACTCTTTAACGAATGAGAGCACTTAACTCGAGATTGCGGCAATCACTTTGGTAGGGTGCTGATTGTCGGGCATTTCTTGGAAATTATCACAATACCCACCTGACCTTCCATCCTGGCTTCACCACCATAGAACTCCTTAACGAAAGACAGCATACCACTCAAGATTAAGGCAATCGCTTTGTATTAGGATAGTGATTGCCGAGTACTACTTGTAAATTGTAATTTCTCCACCTGAACTTTGATCTTGGCCTCATTACCATAGAACTCCTCAACGGGTGACAGCACATAACTTGAGATTACGGCAATCAGTTTGTATTAGGGTGCTGATTACAGGGTATTTATTAAATATAACCAATTATTACTTGTCCTTCGTTCTATATCAACAGCGCGTTTACAAGAACTATCCACATTACACAATTTGACCCGTCAACACTAAAAAATGTAAAATAATAAACTTTTAACAAAAAATAGTAACCGACTTTAAATGTAACTACAGCCATTCGCAAAAAAGTTAAAAATAATTATAAAATGACCGATGGTACTGAAATAACACTTTTTCCGACTTCTTTGTTCCTCAAAAATATGTTCTTTAAAAGTCACCGCGTTCCCTTGGTTATAACAACACAACAAAGTTGGGATTATTCTTATGCTTGCAAACTGGTAACCCTTTTATCTAAAAATGGCGCCACGGCCGTGACATTTGAAAACTAAATTGTAAAATTAATAATTTTTTGCAAAAATGGTTAAAGCATGCAGCGTGAAGGGCTGCAGAAGCCAAATTTTTGGGAATTGTGGGATATCGTTTCATAGGTAAGCATAATTACAACGTTTTCTCGGAGAAATGATACATGTTTACATTGATACCGCTAGAGTAACCATGATATTGGGTTTTACATTACAGTCTTCCAAAAACTCAAAATATCCGAAGAAAATGGTTAGAAGTTTTAGGAAACGAAGTAAAGTGCAAAAATCCAGTAGTCTGCAGCCGCCATTTTAAAGCAGAAGACTTTCAACCAATAAAATAAATGTTTTGAATACGGTTTTTACTACACGTGGTCTCAATCAATTATTTTTAAATATGGTTACCCTACTTAGACAGAGATGAAATAATCTAGTATGACTTCTCGTTCTTCACGTTTTTTGAAACAAGTACTCAGTCCTGTTAGGGTATTAGGTTCATGGTTAAAACCCATCTAATAAAATATCAATATGTCATTCCAAATTGTCAAACCAGGAGAATTGGTGTCGAAAAAGACCTCATTTCAATAAATATTTGTATTGAGCCGAATTGCTCCAATCGCGTTTCTCAGGTCCTTAGAAAAAGATTCCAAAAATAATATACAATTTTATCAAAATAATACATTATTTACTGAAGTAGATATGCAAGTTCTATAAGTGTCGATTTTTTTTCCGTAGCGCTTTAACGTCTCTTTCGAAGTACGCGGACAGAACACAAATATCCCTACTGTGTAAATAAATCAGGGTTGGCCAGGCGTAACCTGGAGTGTTTAGTACAGTTAGCAAAAACATGTATGTGCAATATTTTGTTACTCGATGATGATGACGTAACGTTACCTACGGTGCGTCCTTAGTCTAAGAGCTCCACATCGTGCTAGGTTGCTAGCGATCATAAGGCCGGGCGATGTGGAGCGGAACCAGGCAATCCCTTTAGTTTTAACAGATTTCATGTTATAGCCGATCAAATCATGAAAAATGAAAAAAAAAAAAAAATGTTTATTCAATAACCAGTAATAGATTAAATTACAATGCTGGGGCCTTCTTTTAAGTATAGAAATACTTGTTCCAGAAGATCATGAAATTGTAAATTCTACGGTATGGCCATATATTGTGGCCACAACATATCTATCTATACTAATAATAAGGTAGTAAAAAAGTCGTTCATTTTTGCGTTTTTTTTTAATATGAAATGTGTACAGAAGTCAAAACTATATTTTTTTTAATTTTTGTCTTTTGGTCAGTCGCTTCTGTTTTAAGGTTAAACGTCAGTAAAAGTGCATAACTTAACTTTGTATTTCTTGTTTGAAAGTTAAAAATTGAAAAACATTATGGTATGTGGCAGTTAACACCAATAGTTTAGTATGAGTGAGGTTTATAAAGCATGAGTTTGTAATTTAATGCATAATTAGTCATGATCTGGTCCAAACCAATTTAAATTGCTGTTTTAACTTTGTTTGGACCAGATCATGACTAATTGTGCATTCAATTTCAAACTCATGTTTTTTAAACCTCATTAATACTGAATTATTGGTGTTAATTGCCACATACCAAAATGTTTTTCAATTTTTAACTTCGAAACAAGAAATACAAAGTAAAGTTATACACTTTGTGCCAAGCGAATGACGTTTAACCTTAAATCGAGAATCACTTAACGAATTTTAATGCGGTTTCCTTTAAATAGGCTATAAGGGTTGTTGATAAAATAAGCCAAAAACTGTTGATAATTGAAAAAAACTTCCACGCGAGCAAAGTATACTGTACGCTTAATTGTTTTGAAGGTTGCGTACCTAAAGGGTACAAAAGGAACCATTATGGTGAGACTTCGTTGTCCATAGTCCATCCGGCCGTTTGTCACAGCCTCATTTTTTTCCCGTTAAAGTATAATATAATATAAAGACATGAAAGGCAGAAAAATAGCATTAATTTACCCACTTATTTAATACCTACAAAAGTTGCAACGAAAAATTTGATCTTGTTCACTATAAACCCGCGCAGATAAAGAAAAGATCTGTAAATGGCGCCCGCTAGCATGCTATCTCGCTCACAATCTATCGCTGTCTATACTCACACAGTGAAGTACGCGCTGCAAAAAAATAATGATAATAATTAGTCAGGATTCGCTATCCACGCTACCACGAACCACTAATGGGTTGCTGATGCTGCTGGACCAAGCGGTTTATAAAACCTTTTCTCCCCTGCTAAAGCAATTTAAACATAAATAATAAAGACAAATAAAAAAATCCAGTGTTATATTTACCCCTGCTTCTTATTTATTTTATTAATATTTTTTGTCATTATTATTAGTATATTTAATTAAAAATAATAAAAAAGAATAATGAATAACAAAAAAGTCAGTAGGAAAAATAAAAATCGATTTTTGAGAACTTGTTTTGCCAACCGTACAATAAGTACCCGCCGCCATTCTCAGATCTTTTCTCTATCTGCGCGGGTATACAAGAGAAAGAGAAAGTAAAAAAACCTTTTTTAAATACAATTAGGTATCTAATTGAAGGTATTAAAAAGCCGATTGTAAAAATATGTAGGTACTTTGATACTTAAGGGTCATCGAAAATATTCAAAAAATTAGATTGTAATGTACAGCCAATAATGTACGTCCCTGGAATTCATCGACATACTTAAATTACAGGGTTTGTGCATTACTGGGTTGCGCATTACTAGACATACATCATGTGGATGTGCATTATAGGGACTCAATATTATTTTGTGTTGTTGTTGTTTTGTGAAACAATACGATATTATCTCAGATAATGAGGATATTAAGGTAACCTCAGATATCGCTGAGTACATTATAATATCAGAGATGGAAGCACGGAAAAAACGGGGAGGCTATGCGTCAAAGGAACAAGGACGGAGGTTGATGGAATTAATCGAAGCGGACCCTGAATTGGCGTCAGGGAAGTTTTCTGCAAGTTTCACACATCAAATAGCTCGAGGGCGGTGGAACAAGATCGCCCACAAATTAAATTCCTTAGAAGGAGCCCATAAATCCTGGTTTGAATGGAGAAAAGTTTGTACCACATCTTTTAGTTCAGTTGCCAATTTCCAAATTCCTATTTGAGGTTATATTTTTGTGGCCAAGAGTAACCAAAATACTAATAAGACCTGTATTTCAGTGAGGCCGAGTGAAGGGATATAGTTGTAGTATGTGTGGCTCTCTACAGGCAGTGAGCTGCACTAAGATTTCCATATAATTTTCAGGTTATTTCTCATATCGATTGGCCTGCACTGGCCGCAAGTTGCAATCTCGCGAAACTTCGATCTCTTAAGATCGCGCCATATAGGAGATCTCAGGAGACTGATGGTTCTTACAATTTTCACTGCGCTGATGCTTAAACCAAATAAAATAAAAATTATGACCTCTAAATTGTTACTTTAATCTTAATTTTTGACAAAAATTCTCATCTGAATCTGAAGTGCAGCCCCTTCGCCCTTGCGTAACAAAGCGCAGGCAACCATGCTCACCTTCACAGCTTCGGCTTGCTGGTTGACTTCGGTGACCAGCTTCAGCCACTACGCCTCGCACGGTTGCCTGTATTCTATTACTTCCTCTGCGCCTCCAGCTTTTCATATACATTCTAGGGGTAGTAACCACAAGACTGCATGAAGTCGGGGTGCGCTGAGTCGGTTTTAAACCAGTTTTAACCTACCAGTACAGAAGTCAGTTTTTAGACCAGAAATTCGATAAAAAATAACAGCGCATCTCCGGCAAGAAGAAATGACACGAGGTGTCTAGCTCCTCCCCTCCACCCCTTCCCCCCTTAAATCAGGTAGATGACATCGACAAATTTACAAATATCACATACATAACCTCAAACTTCAACCATGAATATCTTCGAAACCATGGGTCTTCTTCAAGGGGGGAGGGTAGTCCCTCACCTTCCCTCCCCCTGCAACCTCCTTTCCTCTCTACAGTGCATCCCATAAAGTACATTTTAGCAACACCTTTTACTAAGGAACCAAACAAATTTTTTTTCATGATTATTTGTTTTTGTATGCGAATACTATTGCCAGTTTCCAGCTTCCGCAACTTTTTCTTAACATCCTGTATATCCTACATTTTCAGGCATACCAGGACAGGAAAGCTAAATCAAAGAATAAAAAAAAACCTGCAGCCAGAACCAGGTCAGAAAATAATAGTAGTAATAGCAGGTCGGAGTCAAAGGTAGTTTACATAAGTAAGTTACACTAGTGTCAAAAAAATATTTTGGCTTCCTACCTATACAAGGTGACTTTTTGATCATCGTCCAAATTCATACTGGAGCCTTGGTATCAGTATCATGAATCGATAAATTTCGACTTCCCATAGTAATTCACTCCCAATCCTGAGTGAATCACTATGGGGAGTCGAAATTTCATTAAATGGATTTTACAAAAATTGTTATTGGTTCATGATGCTGATCACTTACCAAGGCTCAAGTATGAATTTGGATGATGTTCACAAATTCACCTTGTCTATTGACCCACCCCGCCGCAGTTTGCCATAGAAAAGGAAACAAAAAAAATCTTAATAGAGCTCATTGAACCTTGTTACTGATGACCAACGATCAGAATATCTTGGGACGCACCGTTATCAAAAGTATGGATATGACTTTTTACAAGAACTCAATTTCCGAAACTTAATAAAAAATGGGAACATTATTATTTTACAGGGTTGAAAGAATCATGCTGTTTTTTGTTTTAATAAAAAAAAACGGATTTTTTCAACATTCTGATCTTTTTTAATTTGGATAAACACAACGTAATTTTTGTTTATGATTTAATTATTAATAAAATTAACAAACCATTATTTTAGTCATATTTAACAAATATGAACAAGGACAATAAAATAGACTTAAAGTTAATAAATTAATTAATAAAAGTAATAAAGAAATTCCCGAACTGTGTAGGTAAACATAGCATTGGAGACCTGTGTGCGCGCCGTAGTTTATGTCGGGGGAAGTCCCTTGACACTTTTTGGCTTAAAAAAGTATTGATTGAAATCATTGTTTTTTTTTTAATTACTTGTGTTTCATCGCGATTTAAATCACTGATTAAAATCAAGTTATTTAAATCATATCAATCTTAATACGTTAAACTTTTATTACTGCTTAGATAATCTTACTTATAAAAAATTGTAGGTATTGTATTTTTATTGTCAAATTTAAAAGGTAAAAATTATATTATCAAAACGACAGAATTTACGTATTTCAGTTCACTGCGACATTTATTATTCTTTTAGTTTTAATTTAGGTAAGCGTGGGAAATTTCTATGAAAAATTTAGGAAAGAGACGTGTTTTCTAAACTGAATCATCTTTACTTATTACGTAATAAGAATAGATAGCCCAACTTCTTCATAAAAATTGCTGCAGCCGAAAATTATTTTATTTCAATACCTCCAAAGAAAAGATTACAGGCGAAGAATAATTTACCACCCAATTTCATGTTAAATTGATTTTCATTGTTGTAAAAATAACATATTTAAACATATTTATATAAAAATATATGGAAACTCTTTCACTGTTAAGTCCATCAAACTGTGGAACTCCCTTCCTCACACTATCAGGGATAGCCCCTCCATTGGTGTATTCAAAAGGAAAATAAAAGAGCACTATCTTCGACAACCTATCGTGTAGGTGTATGTATATATATCATTTATTGTGTATTTATTTATTGAATATGTATTGTTATATTTATTTATGCTATGTAGGCATGTAAATTTTATGTAGTCTGTTATTATTTTTAACTAATTAGGTATCTACTATTAATTTAATCTTGTTTCTGTATAAATATTATCGTGCACAATATGAATATCTTATTTATTTCAAATATCCTTATCACCCTTGGTTTGCTAGAAGAAATCTCATTATTGAGATAAGCACGCCATTGTACATAACTTTTATTATATAACTTAGAATTAAGTTTTCTGTGTGCAACAAGAATAAATATATAAATATATATTTTCTGTTGTTTTGATGTTATATTTTTGTTATATTTTTCAATTTGCCAATAAAAATACAATACAGATGTGTTATTCTACGAAGTCTACTTACTTATGGTTGTAGTAGTGCACAATGCACACGCGTAACCTCGGGAGCGCTTACAAAATGCGCAACACAAACAAAACAAGCGTATCTGTACACGTCAGACGCGTATCTGTACTACAACCATATAGTGGAAGATTTATAGCAACCCAATGTATGGGAACCAATATTTTCATCATTAAAGCATGAAACTTGGCATACTTGTTACTTAGATGTACTGGAGTAGAAAACGCCCGGGATACAGCGGGTAACACTCTGCTGGGGGGGGCTAGAGGGGGGGGAAGTTTCCTTACGCTGCGCCCTCTTTTGAGCCTCATATCTGCTCATTTATACCTATTAGGGCAAGTGTGGTGTCATTTTCAGATATATAAAGGATGGACAATCATTTTCTGGTATATAAAAAACACCTCTACATAGAAAAAAAAGAAATACGACGCAAAATATGAAATATTATAAACAAAAAAAAAATTTAGAAATGTCGATAAATTTCAAATTAGTAAAGATATCGACATAAAAAAAATATATTTAGAAAGCCACATTCATCCGAATTCCAACAATATAAATTTTATTGGAATGATTTATGAAAAAATGTGAAAAAAAAATTAACACAGCGCGGCAGGAAAAATATTGACAACAAAAACTACTTTTATAGTCGGTAGGTTACCGTTGCTAGTCAAAATTGTGTTTTTAAAAAGAAGACATATTTTTGGATAAACCTTGTGTATAGTACACGTATGTATGTATATGTAGTACGTACGTATTTTTTTATTTCACATAACTCAGTGCACTTTAGTTGCCGCTGAAAACATTTGCACCTGGCGCCGCAGATATTTTTGCATCTGCACCTGATCATTTCCATGCAAGCATCGGCAGCTACTGGCAAGTCTGTCCATGTAGGTTGCCAGCTGTCATCGATTTTGGGCCATCCCCAATTAGATGGACTAGGAAGATTTTGAGTCGGTGACATCTGACCCCATACATGGACTGCTTGAAACACTGCTCGCAGGAAATGCTGGTGCAGAGCTCCTTTTGTGGGTGGTATGTTTTCCAGCTGGCCGTCTTTTTTTGTAAAAAGGTGCTTTCGGCATTCATCTACACACGAGAATGAGCTAGATCTAAAACAAAACAAAAACATTTACCTGTCATACAAAATAACAACAAATTTTTCTATTATTGCCATCGCATCGCAAATTCTCTCACCAAAAGGTGCCATAAAGCCTTCTGTTGCATCAGGAAAAGCATTCCAGGCTACGAATGCACTTTTCTTTCTTTGCCGTTAAAAGAAGAGACTGTATCACAACCTGTAAAGGCGTGGAACAGAGGCAGAACACGGGTGACTGCAATCACAAGAATATCCAAAGGTTGGGCAAACTTTTTGAGAGACAATACTAACAATTGTGATTGCAGTCACCCGTGTTCTCAGGCCCGTGCCACGTTTCTCCCTGGTTAAATTTTTCAAGCTTTTGCTGTTATACGTGTCCCAGACGATATCTATACGCGATACCTTGGTTAACTCTCTGCTACACGCTGAGACACGTATAACAGCGAAAGCTTGAAAAATTTAACCAGGGAGAAACGTGGCAGGGGCCTGAGAACATGGGTGACTGCAACTACAAGAATACCCAAAGGTTGGGCAAACTTTCTGAGAGACAATACTAACAAGGAAGAGTTATTTCATTTACTCTATTGTTTTTCTTATGACTGATGAAAGGAAAGACGTTTATGCTACAGATGGACCCAATATCTTATCTAAAAGTACTCGCGACACACAAAGATTAGCGCCATGTAACCATGAAAAGGCGGACACAAGAATGATGGTACATGTGGCTGACGCAGTAAGCCAGGGTTTTACACGGATTATGATTCGCACTGTAGATACCGATGTAGTGGTGCTGGCAATCGCAAGTGTGCAACAATTACCTCAGCCAGACGAGCTATGGGTACACGTAAGTACTGGGAAACACCACCAGTACCTTTGTTGTCATGAAATAGCAAATACTCTAGGTAACAATTTTATGATTATGATTTTATTTATCTACGTGACGTGCTTAGATAATGTAAAAAATATTTTCTTTTACAGGGCCCCAAAAGGCAAAAGTTCTGCCTCTGTTCCACGCCTTTACAGGTTGTGATACAGTCTCTTCTTTTAACGGCAAAGAAAGAAAAGTGCATTCGTAGCCTGGAATGCTTTTCCTGATGCAACAGAAGGCTTTATGGCACCTTTTGGTGAGAGAATTTGCGATGCGATGGCAATAATAGAAAAATTTGTTGTTATTTTGTATGACAGGTAAATGTTTTTGTTTTGTTTTAGATCTAGCTCAGGGGTCGGCAACCTTATGACATAGGAGGGCCACAAATGTTACCAGAGGATCAGCGAGGGCCGCATACTCGTATAATAAATAACGTATTAGTCAATTTCGTGTCATATTTATTGTACTTTAAAATATAATTTATTATTAAAATGTAATGCGATTTTTGCGGCTGGATTTGACTTGCATTTTAGACGTTGAAATGCGCAGTATTAGGTCAAAATGTGCATCCATTAACTGGGAATAATGCTTGCTTTTTCGTTAGTTCAAAATAGAAAATGTCTGCTCACACAAATATGTACAACCAAACACAGTTATCATGCAGCGATTGGAAACCTTGAGGGCCGCACCGAAGTGGTTCACGGGCCGCATGCGGCCCGCGGGCCGTTGGTTGCCGACCCCTGATCTAGCTCATTCTCGTGTGTAGATGAATGCCGAAAGCACCTTTTTACAAAAAAAGACGGCCAGCTGGAAAACATACCACCCACAAAAGGAGCTCTGCACCAGCATTTCCTGCGAGCAGTGTTTCAAGCAGTCCATGTATGGGGTCAGATGTCACCGACTCAAAATCTTCCTAGTCCATCTAATTGGGGATGGCCCAAAATCGATGACAGCTGGCAACCTACATGGACAGACTTGCCAGTAGCTGCCGATGCTTGCATGGAAATGATCAGGTGCAGACTGCAGATGCAAAAATATCTGCGGCGCCAGGTGCAAATGTTTTCAGCGGCAACTAAAGTGCACTGAGTTATGTGAAATAAAAAAATACGTACGTACTACATATACATACATACGTGTACTATACACAAGGTTTATCCAAAAATATGTCTTCTTTTTAAAAACACAATTTTGACTAGCAACGGTAACCTACCGACTATAAAAGTAGTTTTTGTTGTCAATATTTTTCCTGCCGCGCTGTGTTAATTTTTTTTTTCACATTTTTTCATAAATCATTCCAATAAAATTTATATTGTTGGAATTCGGATGAATGTGGCTTTCTAAATATATTTTTTTTATGTCGATATCTTTACTAATTTGAAATTTATCGACATTTCTAAATTTTTTTTTGTTCATAATATTTCATATTTTGCGTCGTATTTCTTTTTTTTTCTATGTAGAGGTGTTTTTTATATACCAGAAAATTATTGTCCATTCTTTATTTATCTGAAAATGACACCACACTTGCCCTAATAGGTATAAATGAGCAGATATGAGGCTCAAAAGAGGGCGCAGAGTAAGGAAACTTCCCCCCCCTCTAGCCCCCCCCCAGCAGAGTGTTACCCGCTGTATCCCGGGCGTTTTCTACTCCAGGACACCTAAGTAACAAGTATGCCAAGTTTCATGCTTTAATGACGAAAATATTGGTGTATGGCTATAAATACTCCACTAATAGCCAAGTAGACTTCGTAGGATATAAAATATGTACCTACAATTATGTTTTATTTATAAGTAAGATCATCTAAGCAGTAATAAAAGTTCAATAGATTTAAATAGTAAAGTTCCGATATTTAATTAATATGATAATAAATATTTTTACTTAATAAAAGCCTTTTTTACTGTTGTATTATATATATATATACTTTTATGAATATTATGGTAGAAATTAAATAAAAAAGAAAACTTTCGATATATATTTCGACCCACTTGGGGTCGTCGTCAGTCGAATATTTATGATATTTAATAAAGTTTTGGATATTGAGTTCCGGTAAAAAGTCATATCCATACTTTTGATAACGGTGCCCCCAAGATATTCCGATCACTGCTGATGACTAACAGAGTCTTTACAGCTCTAATAGCCATGTTAAAAGAGAATATTTCAGGTTTTTTTTTTTATTTAACTCTAAATCATCACTCACGCTATATTAAATTACTTAGAACAAGTACTGTTAAAAATGGTTGGAGACATTTGGTAGTTTTTAAAAGATGTGCTTTTTTATTGTTTTGCAACTTTTGCTTATTCTCAGTGATGAGACTCTGTTTTTTGTTCTCAACCTTTTTTCCGTTTCCTTATGACCTAGATCAGGGGTCTCCAAACCACGGCCCGCGAGCACCACTAATCCGGCCCGCGACCGCGCTATAGTTTATTTAAAATTCACAAATGTAAAATATTAACGTGCTGCTATTTATTATAGTATTACAATTCACAACCTGTAATCATGCGTATTAGTCTAAAAGTAGCGTTATTATAAGAATGTTATTCACAACCCTATTTCAAGGTCAGCTGCGCACAGCACGCACTTCGACTAACTCCGTCGCAATGGTTAATGTTTCCCGAAATACCAACCGAAATTGTGAACGGAGCGGAGTACACTCCTGCGCCCTGCACAATAGATATCTCACTGACCGGCTAGTCCCAATAGGAAAATTTGCGCGTCAAAATTACAGTATTTTGGAATCATGACCTATTAGAGGCGCTGAGCGCAAAATAGTGTAACCCACATTCAAATTTTCGAGATTTTTCATGATAAATTGATGTATAGAACCTCAAGAGAGATAAATTTGGGTTACTATTGCGCTCAGTGCCTTAAGGTTTTGAGTGCTAAAGTGGTGTAAGTCACTTTTATCTTTTTGAGATTCTTTTGTAAAAATGTATATCAAGAACACCAAAAGCATAAATGTGGGTTACACCACTATTGCGCTCAGCGCCTCTAATAGTCTTGGCCCTCGGGACTTAGTGGAGGAATCAGTGTGGCTCTTAGACAGAAAAGTTTGGAAACCGCTGACCTAGATTAATACCCTTGAAGAAAGTACATAATTAAATTAACTAAATAATTCTAATTAATTAAATAATTCTTTACGTATAGTATAATAGTTTTGTCAATTAATTTCAGATAATACGATTGATGACGGTCCAACGAACACAGACAGCATCAAGTCACAAATATTAGATCATGATGAAATGGGTGCGTTTTACAAAACGTTTTATTTCATTTCTTACGATGGTAATATGAGCAAAAAGTGTGCCGGCGGAATTTTCCTAACAGTAAAGTAACAGAGAAATGTGAAAAATCAATTTTTATCTTTAAGGTGATACTAAAAAAGTAAAAGGGTTTTTTCGAATCCATTTACTCCAGTATAACGCGTCATCTACGTATTTAATTTTTGGGTTAATGTTTATCGAGAATTCGATTAAGATTCTCACTGAAGGAAAACGCGATTGGATGAAATTTTCTCGTTAGAATTTAATTCCGAAAAGTCCTCTAAATTGTTTTAGTTTTTCCTGTAATTCTGAAATCCGTTAGAATTAGTTATAATTTCATTGTGAAACTGCATTCAAAATGTGGATATTATGTATTTGTAAAGTCTTCTTTAAAATCTTTTTGACAAAATAGCTTGGTACATTTTATATGATTAAAAAACCGACTTTTTGCTACTTTTCCACGAATCCGTCCCACCCAATCGCACTGAGGGTTTTTTCGCATATGGATTAAGGCGCTACGGAAAAAAATCGACGCTTTTAGAACTTCTATATCTACTTCGGTAAATAATGTATAATTTTGTTAAAACAGAAACGCGATTGGAGAATTTCGGCTCGATAGAAATATTTATTGAAATGAGGTCTTTATCGACACCAATTCTCCTGGTTTGACAATTTAGAATGACATATGGACCGCAATTATATTTTATTAGATGGGTTTTAACAGTATCTAGGACCAGCCCCTGTATTCTGTATCTTTAATTGCCAACTGGGCTAGGTGCCTATCATCAAAAACATAGCTAAAAACGGAACTTTCAAAATTGCTTTTAGTGGGTATTGAACTATTTACGTACTGTGTCGTCACTTCAAGTGCGAACATATCCTTAGACAATCGGAATTCGATAGTATATCTATGTTTTTGATGATAGACACCAAGTCCAGAAGGCAACTAAAGATACATAATAGGCCCTCTGGTTAAACGAAATTTTGACTTTGAATTCTCGCACTGAGGGTTTTTTCGCATATGGAGTAACAGGGACGCTAAAACTTATACATATCGCCTTAACAGGGACGCTAAAAGTTTTACGTATCACCTTGAACCTTTACACATATACCAGTTGTGAATAGATCACTAAACTCCGACCGTTCATTCGAGAGAATGGTGACGTTTGCAAATGTCAGGGGTTAAAACCTTTTTTTTACTGTTTTGCATTTCAATATTTTATATGTATCATGATGATTTTAGGGTAGATTGTATATCGTTAAAAGGTCGCATTTGTTAATAAAAAGTATTTTTGTCGTATATATTTTCCACTTCCTAGTACAAAACTTAATGAATCAGCTGACTCAATTTCTACGTAAAAGTAAAAAAAAAGCGCAAAAAACATTATTTTTGGCGAAAAGTTGTCTATTAGCGATACTGTGTTCACTTGAATTTAAGAACCTTATATAGAGGTTGTCATTTTATTTATGTAGCGGAAATCATATTGAATTAAGACTCTGTATCTAAGTGATCAATGTTCTATTACCCTTTTTGTGAAACTCGTTAATTTGTTTTTAACGTTTTCCCGAGTCCAGCTCCGAGTCAGTTACTATAGGGAGTCAACATTTTATTTGACAAAATTAGCAAAAAGTATTACGATCCGTGTTGCTGATTTATTATTATTACTTGCCAATATGGTAGTTTGGCTGTATAAATAAATGTCACCTTTCAAAGAGCTCGTGCTATAACTAAAATTTCCTTCTGCTCATTATTTCTGTCAAATCAGCAATCATAATGCCTGCAGTATGAATCCTCGACTTTTTGAATCGACATTTCAGAAAAAGGTTTATAATATCTGCGGTGTAAGGCAGTGTTGTCGTATTATAAAACTGATATACCTTACCAAATAATAAGATCGTATATAATATTCTATTCCAGGGTTTTTATTTATAAAAAAAGTTTAAATAATCATGATTTGGATTTATTTCGTCCCATTTGTTGTACCGTTGATATTTTTTTAACGTGCCTTTATTTATTTTTCCATCCATCTGTCATCATTCTCTCGAATTAACGGCAGCAGTTTATAATAAAAAAATAATTCAATGTAGTTTTCTCAGAAAGTAATGCATATATCAGAAAAACGACATCAGTACAAGTGTCGCAACGGTTTATGAGTGCTCGGCGAAAGTGGTGGGGGACTAGCGCATCTGTTCATTCGCGATTAAAAGTACTAAGTGCGATAGAGAAAAAATGACTAGCGCATTCAAGGTCACCGTTCATAAACCGTGGCGACACTTGTAAAAGGTGTTTATAACAGTGCAGCGTCAGCAGTCTATCACAATTTTTTTTTTCGATTCCTTGACCTTTAAATTAAATATTTTCAAGTGCCTGTAGTTCCCAAAGCGCATATTTTCGCAGTTAAGTGTAAGGAAATAAAATGTTGGCTGTTACTTCCTCTATCACCTGCAGTAAGGTTTATTTTAAGTAAATATGAAGTTTTCAAGTAATTGATAGAAACATTATTTTCTCCGTACAAAAAAATCATTACATTTTTTTTCTTATAAAGTAATGCATATTTCAGAAAAATTACAAGTTTAAAAGGTGTTTGTATTTATTTAATGTTAAGGTCTTAATTAAAATAAATAGGCATTGACATATATAATATGAAAGTACATGACATGACAGGTCATGACATAAAAACATATAAAACCTAGACTACCTATTTACAATCTATATTTTTATGTCATGACCTGTCATGTCATGTACTTTTATATAATATATGTCAATGCCTATTTATTTTAAAATATATCTTGAGATAACAGTATTTATATTTAAATTATCATATCTATCAGTACCTATTTATATTAAAACAAAAAACATTAAAAGCTTTTACAGTTAGCGGATTTAGCAACGACATCTAGATTTCGTTAGAATTTTACACCTTGTTTGTGGCTACAAACTGATGTATAGGAACTGCTAGTCTATACGTAGTGATACTTAGTCTATGGTCTCGTTGAGCGATTTTTGGTAGGGGACATGATATGGCGTGTTTCACTGTCGGCAGTCCCCATGAGTGCCTGTTTTTTTTTTCATAAATATGTAACTTAATTTTTCTGTCAGTGTCCCCATCCCCGTCGCTGAACGAGACGGAGCGGATCCTGCAGGACGTAGAGCAGAGCCGCATGCGCATGGAGCAGCAGATGTTGGACACCAACCAGCAGATGGTGGCGGTCATGGGCCGGTTCGCCGACGCCGCGGAGGCGCTCAGCGGCACCGGCACCCGGCTCGCCAACGTGCTCGAGTCCGTCGGACATGCCTTGATAGCTTACCTGAATGTAAGTGGCAACGTGTACCGCGTTTTAGTGCGAGCATTAGCGTAACAACCAGGGAGGCCAGGGCCCTTCTGGCAGCTAAGTGGTCGACTTGGGACTTTCACCACCATTCACACAAAGGATAAATTGCATTAAAGATGGTACTCTTAGCAGTGGTGTATTTACCCTAGGGCGAAAAGGGCGGCAGACTGCGACGGGCGGCGCTATCTGCACCATGCGCTGTTTTGGGCGCCTTTCCTAATCAATATTTACCTATCTTTTTATTTATACTATTAAATATAACTTACCACGGCCAGAGTCTGGCCATCCAAAGAGGTAATGTCGCCAGCATTCAGGGCACCCTACCCCGAGACAGCGGTCTCGATGTTTTTATTTATAAATTATATTTAGTTTTTATTAGTTTTAAATAAATTCAAATAGATTAAAAAATATATATATTTTTTTATAAATAAAAAAATAATTTATATTGCTTTTTTTAACTGTCATTAAAAATGATCTGTGGGAAAAATATAAATGTTGAATAAATGGTGTTTATTTCTTTGTACGGCCTTTTTAGTTTTTTTTTTTCATTCATTGTCGTCAACACACTGTGGGATTTTATTTTATTTTATAACAGAAATATTTTTGCTTTTTGCTCGTTCATTTATGAGGTGGCAAAACTTATTGGCCCAGGGCGCCAAATCTTATAATACGCCACTGACTCTTAGGGACCGTCCATATATTACGTTTTTAGAAATTAGGGGGTGGGGGGGGTCTAGTCTGCGGATGACGGTAATATCATGGTTGCCCAGTTCAGTTGGCAACTAAAGATACATAATAGACCATCTGGTTACGCACCGATTGAAACGTCATACAGAGCATTAGAGAGTTAGGCAGTGTTTAACTATAAAATGCAGTGCTGTGATTTGCTAATTCGTCGCCTAAGTATCGCTAAACTGGCCAACAGTTCGAATGTAAGTTCGATTCTTTAAATTACTATCGTTTTTTTGTTTCAGAGAAACTGAACAAACTTTTTGACGGTGGAAAATCAAACTGAGCTGCTCACGTTCGTTCAAGTTTGCAAACAGGACTGAGTATACGCCGACGGAACCCAAGGTCTAATCACTCACTGAAAACCATAAACGTCAGAGCACGACCCAGTACAAGAAACCTTGAAACAAATATTTTTCAAGAGATTTCTTCGCTTTTCATTCTGCAATCACTGTAGTGTCGGGACATATTTAGACTTTGTAAAGATCGGTCTTGCTGTTTACAATATACAGGGTGTAGATTTGGTCAGCAACTTCCGTAATAGGGTAGCTTATATTCACGATAAAAAATGTCTAGTGAACGACAGAAATGATGAAATTGACTCTGCACTGGTGAAGCGGCGGGGGGCGGGGAGGGGCATTCGAGTAGGTAAGCACTAGCGCTCCACGCCCGTTTTTTTGGCAATAACTACCAGCCGCACTACCAGTAGTGTCTTTTACAATTAACGGCACTACAAAGCCTATTTTGGATTAAACTGTATAGTCAACACAGCAAAGTTCAGAAAAATAAAAATAACAGCAAATTTCAGAAATGTTACTCTTTATTTATCACCACCGCTAATACCGTTTATCAAGATAATTTTAGGACATTTAAAAAAGGGTATATCTCCTTCTTCAAGTGGTATATATTTTTTTAATCTGTTATTTGTAATAAGCATGTTGTATACTAATATTCATGGCCAAATCAACATCCTGTATAAAACGTCAACTGAGTTGGCAGATGTAAATACAGTCAAAAATGGGTTCGTATTTGCACATTATCAGAGCGCCGACGGGTTAATCAGATTTTTATGGCCGGTTGCGAAGGCTAGTGCACAAAGCTGCCAAATTTCAATTAGAGAGAATCGTACTGCAAAAGGCAAAAACAATCGTATGCCCTTAGAAATTTTGATCGTAAATCGGAGGCAACTTGTGAAATTTCCTATCGTACAATACTTGCAAATAATCGCATGAATCCAAGAATTGTAGTTCTTTGCACGAAAGCAACCCTTAAAGTACTTATAATTTTGTACATCAGGTAAGTTAACGCAAATTGTACATCCAAGATATGAATTTCATATACAAAATTGACTTAATCCTTTCTTCCAAGTACAATGTCAATAAATGTAAATAATTATATGTAAATAATAATAAATTTTATAAAAATATTTAAAATGGAGGTTTTATTATTACTGCCATATACTGCTTATGGCACTAGAAAGAGCATTGGCACAACAAAGGCCTTCCTAACGACTTTGAGGCTCCCCCTGGCTGATAACCTATCTTGAGACCATGAACCTAATACTTGAGACTCATTACCATTCACAAAAACTTAGAATAAGGAAAGCAAAAAAGGATGATTACAGCGCGTTCCGCATGGCGCTGATAGTGCTAAAACTACCATCAAATCGTTCCGAATTGAAATGGCGTCCATTCGGAACTCTTTTGAACGCGCCATGGACGTTGACACTTGCAAGAGGGTTGTTTTACTCCTTCACACCATAACTACTGTACCGATTGGGATAAAACTTTACATGAATATGGAATTGGACATGGGCTACTTTTTATTCCGTTAATCAGCTCCCATGAGATTATATTTTCATTAATACCTGTCATAGAATCTATGCTTAGGTAAATACTGACAGACTAGGGCTACACAAAAACTTCATCTACGCGGGCAAAAGCTAGTGTATAATAAACAGATATTCACATATTATACTAGACCAGACTGTATAAGAAATAATAAAACTGCATTGTTGTTATAAATAATGTATAATAAACAAAAATTCACATACACTACACCAGAATAGTTATTAACTACAAAAGGTGCCTTAAGGGATCGATTCTTCAGGTTAGGAAGGAAATTACAAGAAACAATGCTAAACAGCTCCCGCTAAAAACAATGTAAGTATGCAAATAATGAACAGTAGTACCATATAAATAATGCGCGTAGTAATCTACGGCAAAGGCCGTATTTCTGAACGTTTTCTATACCATCCATGATAGATAGTGCACGTTAGGTCGGCTATAGACAACTGAAATGACACTCTTAATCAGTGTACTTTATGTAAAAACTAGTCGTGAATTTAGCTGTAAATTCTAAATTTTGCAACTATGGAATACGTCCGCAACTTGGTCCGCGTGGATTTGGACAATATACAGCCTGCTGCACAAATCTTTGCACCCGGTTTCACCCCCTCATAAGGTAAATTTCGAATAATCCTTTCTTATATTATGTTCCGAATTTCATGTGTCTATCTTCAGCGGTTTAGACAGCATTGTCAGTCAGGCACGGATCTGTTGTGTATATGTATGTTTTTTTTTTTTGTAGAAGGGCAGTTTTTTTTTTTCGAGATTTCAGTGTTAGCTCCATAGTAAGTTGTTCAACACCATTAACTGAAGAAAGAAGCTCTTCAAATGTGACCCCACCTTTTTGTTACACATTGTATATAATACGTAGATAAAGAATCGACTATAATATCACGATAAATCTATTTTTGCATATAACCATAGTACATTATGTGTATACTTACATAAATTATTTTTAGCTTAGATTTGTTTTTAAGGAGTAACAATTTATTTCTTACAATTTGGTAACAAAACTGAAGATCGATTCTCCGTATTTGTTACAAAATATTAAGAAATAATTGTAACGGCCAAAATACAACTTTTAGATAAGAGTAGTGTATAACAATAGTTTATTATATGATTAAACGTATTATTAATGATATTATGATAACTTCGAAATAATTGGAGAGTGAATAAAAAAATTAGAACAAGTAAATAAATATAATCTAAAATCACTCTTATGGAAAATCCAATCATTGTGAAGCTACCATAATATCATTATTTCTTAATATTTTGTAACAAGAACGGATAATCAATCTTCAGTTTTGTTACTAAATTGTAAGAAATAAATTGTAACTCCCAAAAAACAAATTAATAATATTTAAAATACGTTTAATCAAATAGTGAACTATTGGTATACATTGCCCTTATCCAAATTTATATTCTGGCCGTTATAAATTATATCTTAATATTTTGTAATAACAAATACGGAGAATATACCCTTAATGAAGGACACCACCTTTCTTTTCAGGATACTAAGAAAGTATTTTATCCGACTACCCTCTGAAAAACAGTTAGGTGGCAAACGAAGCCGCCAAATCGAACCCCTGATGATGGGTTTTCATATGATTCTTCAAGCTACCGTTTTGCGTGAAAGTGGAATTACAGATATCGCATTTGTAACGTCTGTCATTTGTATGAGATCTGATGTGATCCTGTAACGATTGCCTCCTGGGATAGCTTTTGTCACAATATTCACAGCGAAAATTCCTTTCGCCAGTGTGAGACGCTTTGTGCTCCTTCAGTTGGGACGGCGCGTGAAATCTTTGCTCACAAATGTCACATTGATGCCTGCAAACTTGCAAATGGTACTTCCTTGTGTGTTCCACCATTGTCTTTCTTACATCGAAAACTTTGTCGCACGCTTTGCAAGTGAATTTTCTTTTGTCGCCATGCACGTTGATTAAATGTCGGTTTCTTTGAGCGTATGACAGAAAACTGGCATCGCATTTGTAACAAGCGACTACTGGCCTCTTTTCGTGTACCGTAGCTATATGCAATTGTCTACTATAATTAGATTTAAGATTCTTTCCGCACACGTCACAAGGGAAATTCTCGTCAATTTTTTTATGACCTCTCATGTGTTGACACAGAGTAGCTTCTTCAATGAAACATGCGCCGCAAATGTCACAAACGAATTTACCGAAATGATCAGTCATGTGTTCTATCAATTTATCTATAAACGGAAAACTGGTGCCGCACTCGAGACAGTTCAAATTGTCCATCGCTAAACGAAACTTTAGGAACTCGTTAGTGATAGTTGGGTATATGATCTTCTTGTGTACACTTGAGACGTGCTGCTTGAAAACTTCTAGATCGTTGATTTTTTCCGGACACAACCTGCAGTCGATTTGCGTGATATCTATTTTTGGTACCCTTTTACTTTCCATTGAGTTTTCGAAGGTTTTAGGGTCGTGCGTCAAGGTATGGGTTCTTAGTTCGTTGCAATCCGTGAATATCTCTTTGCAATAGAAGCAATAGTAATTGCTGATTCTGTTCTTGAATGGGAATACGTAAGAGTTCTCAACGATGGCCACTCGGTTGTAATGTAACATGCGGTCCGGACTTGTCCGTCTGACCGGGGGTTCCGTCTCTTCGCTTCTGCGTGTCGGTCGGGGTGTCACTACTGCGGGGGCAGGGGTAGGGGAAGCTGAAAAAAAAAAGGATTTTACTCATTGACACTGACACAATTCGATAAGGATTTACGTGCTGCCAGTGACAGAGGGGCGCAGCTGTGAAAGGAGTATGGTAGCAACGCGACGTTAGTTCCGATTTTGGGCACAACCACAAAACATATCCAATCCATGCGCCATAAAATCCTTGTAGCACTGTAATTGACCGAGCCAGCGAAGTTCTCAGAGTCTACTTGAACAATTCGGCGTTTGTATGCAATGTATGTATGTTTGTCCGACGATAACTCGAGTGTCGTTGATCGGAACGTAATGAAATTTGGTAGGTGAGTAAATGAGACAAAAATAATTTTAAAGTTCGAACATAAGGGAAATTGGTCAAGATCGAATCGCGAGTTCACAGTTCGGGGCTAACTACTAGTCTCGAGGGCGAGAGATCATGGCCAAATCGACATCCTGTATAAAGCGTCAACCAAGTTGGCATATGTAAATACAGTCGAAAATGGGTTCATATTTGCACATTATCAGAGTGCCGACGGGTTAATCAGATTTTTAAGGGCGGTTGCGAAGGATAGTACACAGGGCTGCCAAATTTCAATCAGAGACAATCGTACTGCAAAAGGCAAAAACAATCGTGTGCCCTCAGAAATTTTGATCGTAAATGTCGTAAAACGGAGGCAAATTGTAAAAATTCCTATCGTACAATAATCGCATAAATCCACGAATTGTAGTTCTTTTCACGAAAGCAGCCCCTAAAGTACTTATAAATTGTACATCCAAGGAATGAATTTCATATACAAAATTGACTTATTCCTTTCTTCCAGGTACAATGTCAATAAATGTAAATAATAAAAAATTTAAAAAATATTTCAAATAGAGGTTTTATTGATACTGCTTATGGCACCGGAAAAAGCATTGGCATAACGAAGGGGCCAGGCTCTTCTAGCGGCTTTGAATCTCACCTGGCGGTTAAGTGGCTATGACTCATTACCAGTCACAAAAAGATGATAACAGCGCGTTCCGCATGGCGCTAATAGTGCTAAAACTACCATCAAACTGCTCACGCCCATCAAATCGTTCCGAATCAAAAATGGCGTCCAAACTTGTGATCCATTCGGAACTCTTGAACGCGTCATGGACGTTGACACTTGAAAGTAACAGGATTTGTAGAAATAGGGTTCTTTTACTCCTTCACACCATAAATACTGAACCGATTGGTATGAACCAAACCGAATATGGTTTTAGACCTGGAATTGGACATGGGCTACTTTTTATCCCATTAATCAGCGCCCATGAGATTATTCGACGCTTTTAATGGCTTTTCATTAATACTTGTCATATAATCTATGCTTAGAGTATTTAGGTAAATACTGACAGATTAGATAGGGCTACACAGAAACTTAATCAACGCGGGCAAAAGCTAGTGTATAATAAACAGATATTCACATATTATACTAGACCAGACTACTGTATAAGAAATAATAAAACTGCATTGTTGTTATAAATAATGTATAATAAACAAAAATTCACATACACTACACCAGAATAGTTATTAAGTACAAAAAGTGCCTTTAGTGATCAATTTTCAGGTTAGGAAGGAAATTACAAGAAACAATGCTCCCGCTAAAAACAACGTAAGTATGCAAATAATGAACAGTAGTACCATATAAATAATGCGCGTAGTAATCTACGGCAAAGGCCGTATTTCTGAATGCTTTCTATACCATCCATGATAGATAGTGCACGTTAGGTCGGCTATAGACAACTGAAATGACACTCTTAATCAGTGTAATTTATGTAAAAACTAGTCGTGAATTTAGCTGTAAATTCTAAATTTTGCAACTATGGAATACGCCCGCAACTTCGTCCGCGTGGATTTGGACAATATACAGCCTGCTGCACGAATCTTTGTACCCCGTCTCATCCCCTCATAAGGTAAATTTCGAAAAATCCTTTCTTATATTATTTTCCGAATTTGATGTGTCTATCTTCAGCGGTTTAGACTGCATCGTCAGTCAGTCACGGACCTGTTATGTATATATATTTTTTGTGTATTAAATGATTTCACCAAAAGTCAACAATAGGTGCGACGACGAGCGTACCGAAGCAGAGCGAGGAGGAGCGTGTTAGGTTGACATGTTTATAAATTAAGGGAGCCGGGCGAAGCGGAGCGGTATTAACTTTAGAATTCACAAAAAAGGTAGGGCTTAAGTTTGGTCACCGTGATCATTTCGACATTTTGGCTGAACGTCATCAGCCGCATTACAATACAGCGACGTTTTTACTTGTAATACGGCGTGTTATACGATATGGCTGCGACATATATACAACGTGTAACATAAAGGTGTGGTCATATTTGAAGAGCCTAGTCAGTCAATGGTATAGAACAACTTTTACTATGGAGCCAACCCTGTTTCATAGAAAAATGCAATGCCTTCCGCAGAAATGTATAGAAGGGCAGGTTTTTTTTTCGAGATTTCAGTGTTAGCTCCATAGTAAGTTGTTCTACACCATTAACTCCCGAAAAACAAATCAATATCATTTAAAAATACGTTTAATCATATAGTGAACTATTGGAATACATTGCTCTTATCTAAATTTATATGTTGGCCGTCATAAATAAAATTAAACATTAAGTAAAATTAAAATTATTAAAATTAAACCAGATTATATCTTAATATTTTGTAACAACAAATACCGATATTATACCCTTAATGGAGGACACCACCTTTATTTTCAGGATACTAAGAAAGTATTTTATTTGACTACCCTCTGAAAAACAGTTAGGTGGCAAACGCAGCCGCCAAATCGGACCCCTGATGATGGGTTTTCATATGATTCTTCAAGCTACCGTTTTGCGTAAAAGTGGAATTACAGATATCGCATTTGTAACGTCTGTCATTTGTATGAGATTTGATGTGATCCTGTAACGATTGCTTCCTGGGATAGCTTTTGTCACAATATTCACAGCGAAAATTCCTTTCGCCAGTGTGAGACGCTTTGTGCTCCTTCAGTTGGGACGGCGCGTGAAATCTTTGCTCACAAATGTCACATTGATGCCTGCAAACTTGCAAATGGTTTTTCCTTGTGTGTTCCACCATCGTCTTTCTTACATCGAAAACTTTGCCGCACGCTTTGCAAGTGTATTTTCTTTTGTCGCCATGCACGTTGATTAAATGTCGGTTTCTTTGAGCGTATGACAGAAAACGTGCATCGCATTTGTAACAAGCGACTACTAGCCTCTTTTCGTGTACCGTAGCTATATGCAGTTGTCTAGTATAATTAGTTTTAAGATTCTTTCCGCACACCTCACAAGGGAAATTCTTGTCAATTTTTTTATGACCTTTCATGTGTAGACACAGAGTAGCTTCCTCAATGAAACACGTGCCGCAAATGTCACAAACGAATTTACCGAAATGATCAGTCATGTGTTCTATCAATTTATCTATAAACGGAAAACTGGTGCCGCACTCGAGACAGTCCAAATTGTCCATCGCTAAACGAAACTTTAGGAACTCATTAGTGTTAGTTGGGTATATGATCTTTTTGTGTACACTTGAGACGTGCTGCTTGAAAACTTCTAGATCGTTGATTTTTTCCGGACACAACCTGCAGTCGATTTGCGTGATATCTATTTTTGGTACCCTTTTACTTTCCATTGTTATTTCGAAGGTTTTAGGGTCGTGCGTCATGGTATGAGTTCTTAGTTCGTTGCAATCCGTGAATATCTCTTTGCAATAGAAGCAATAGTAATTGCTGATTCTGTTCTTGAATGGCAATACGTAAGAGTTCTCAACGATCGTGACTCGGTTGTAATTTAACAAGCGGTCCGGACTTGTCCGTCTAACAGGGGGTTCCGTCCCTTCGGTTCTGCGTGTCGGTCGGGGTGTCACTACTGCGGGGGCAGGGGTAGGGGAAGCTGAAAAAAAAGGATTTCACTCATTGACACTGACACAATTCGATAAGGATATACGTGCTACCAGTGACAGAGGGGCGCAGCTGTGAAACAAGGAAGTATGGTAGCGACGCGACGTTAATTCTGATTTTGGGCACAACCACAAAACATATCCAATCCATGCGCCATAAAATCCTTGTAGCACTGTAATTGACCGAGCGAGCGAAGTTTTCAGAGTCTACCTGAACAATCCGGCGTTTGTATGTAATGTATGTATGTTTGTCCGACGATAACTTGAGTGTCGTTGATCAGAACGTAATGAAATTTGGTAGAACGTGAGACAAATTGGTCAAGATCGAATCGCGAGTTCACAGTTCGGGGCTAACTACTAGTCTCGAGGGCGTCAGATATTACGGCAGTATATTTACATGAAAAAACAGGCAGATATTCTAAGAAAATTGATCTTTGAATTTCGCGAATTTGCTGTCCGTCGAAGTTGAATGACACATTTTAAAAATGGTATACTTGGTTTTTATTATAATAGCTACCCACTCCACTTATCTATTTCGTACA
Source organism: Ypsolopha sequella (assembly GCA_934047225.1). Taxonomy (NCBI): domain Eukaryota; kingdom Metazoa; phylum Arthropoda; class Insecta; order Lepidoptera; family Ypsolophidae; genus Ypsolopha; species Ypsolopha sequella. Next base: position 7,896,124 of record OW204011.1, read on the forward strand.
TATTCTAAGAAATACACGTAACGATCGATCTCTTTGTAATAAACATGTTAATTTTTTAAAGACCTATAGAGGTTTACTAGTGGATAGGAGGCCCATCGGTGTGGATTGCTTAGGGCATCAAGTAGCCTTAATCCGTTACTGGTGGTGAGCCGTGTAGGAACTTAAAATAAAATGTTTAGTTAGCAATTTGTAAAGCGCACATGTTGACAGACTGCCACAGCCCCGACAGTCGTTTCCCAGCTCGCATCGTGAGCACTAGTTTACGTGTACAGTGGAGACCGCATCAAGTAAGACACATTGGACTTTGTACCTATCTTATATTCTTCTCTGTAGGGGCTAATGTCGTACTGCAAGTGTATAGCTTGATGTGGTCTCCACTGCACCACTACCATATCGGACAATACATGTGAGAACGTATTCAACACTTTTATTTTATTTACCCTCTCGTCGCCGAAATTGAAGCCGCAGATAAATAAAATAAATAAAAAGACATTTATTTAACACACCATTATGGACAAAGTAGTACAATGTTCTTAAACGTAAAGTTGTATGGCACTGTTAAAAAGGACGGTGACTCAGCATATGTTCCTATACCAAAGGCATTAGGAACGCTGTTATTCTGCCACCACCATTAAAAGAGAAAAAACATACTTAATCAACTTACTATTTACTTTAACCTAAACATATTCAATAAATTCAGCGTATATTTAAAATATTAAAACAGAAAAATAATAAAACATTATAAAACAGATGGAGTGGTGACGCCGACGTGATGTTTTCCTTTTTCCTAAAACCGTATCGCTGTACTTCGGGTACGAATATGAACCCACAATGTGTCCCTACAGGATTTGAACCCATGACCACTGGATTAGCGGTCGAGATGTTCAAACCACTAATGTAATGAATGTATGTAAATATGTAATCGGACAAATAATGTAGGTACTTATAAAATATATACATATAATAAAACAGTAGAATCCGGTGCGTCTGTACATTGAAGAAAAGTACTAAAAATAGAAAGGGGGTGACTAAATAAGAGTAATAGAACACAAATCAGAGATTTTATGAATTCTTTTCTGTCTGTTTGTTCACAAACATCTCCGAAACCACTGAACGGATTTGGATGCGGTTTTCTTTATTATAATCTTAGTGACCTTAGTCAACATATTATGGGTTATAAGGGGTGTTAGTAAAATAATGCCCAAGCCGAAAACGGGACAGAGTTGAATAAACGCGGGCGGAGCCAAAACGGGCTCACATTACACCCTTTTTGAACGAACGAGAGAGGAATACTCAAGATGGAGGCTCAAAGAACTGTACATCTAGCCAGCCTCGTTCATAAGGTTGTACATGGTAAAAGACCGTTGTATCTTCACACAAAGTTTGTTTGGGCTCGTGACGTGTGCAGTCGTGAAATTCGCAGTAGGAAATTAAACTTAATGATTCTGCCGAAACATGTAAGATCTGGCTTCAGGAGAAGTTTCAAGTACGCGGCCGCAAATATCTGGAACAATCTGCCCCCCTTTGCGCAAGTCTGTGTCAGTTCACACGTTTATGTCAAAGTTACAAAAACATCTTTTTGTCAAACAAAGGCAAGAAAGACGTTAAAATAAAATATATTTTTTTATACTCAATTTGTTTATGTTAGTACCTAATGTTATTTTTTAATAGTAGTTTTAATTGAAATTTTATTTTTGTTTCTTTAAAATTGTAATTTGGTGTGTATTTATATATATTTTTTTATTGTTATGTTGTAGTTACTTGCATATTGTGCATCACCTATCGAACTTTATGTTTAATTGTAAATGATGCAGGAGCAGCTAAAAATCAGCGCTGTGTAGATATGTTTTACCATGTTCACAGCATAAGCTGAGCTGTCTCCTTTTTGTTTAATGTATTTTTGTGTTTAATTATGTTTGACAGGTGGTAGAGCTGATGCCGGGCTCGACTGTGGAGGTGCCACCATCTTACTTGGAGACCCCTTCGAAGTAATCCGAGAGAGAGAGTAAAAGGACAGCTCCCAGACAAAAAAACCAGGAGGCCCACTATGCCTGGGACAGATGGATGGCGGTATATCCATCCCTAATAGCCGGGCTTTATATGGAACAGACTGGTGACAGGCAGCTGCGTCACTGGTGCGAGGGTTCCGGCACCGCGCTCCCCAACCTGCCTGCCCAGCGTGTGTGAGTATGGGCAATTCTTCCAGGATGACCGCCGGGAGTGGCAAAGTCCTGGAAAGGCTTATGTCCAGCAGTGGACGAACTGGGCTGATGGATGGATGGATGTTGTTACTTTTGTGTATTTTTTTTTAGACAAATAAACTTTTTCTATTTCTATTATCAATAATATTACAAATATTGTTAGTGAGCATTACAAACTAGAAAATATCAACTAGAAACAAATCTCAAGTAAACAAGTATTTGAAAAATAACTCCTCTACTGTACCTGGTTTTAACTTCTGATTGAGCATGGCCTTCAGCTTCTGCATTCTGTTTAAAAGGTCCCGCTTCATTCTGAGATGGTCTGAACTACTGACAGAATTCTTCTTACTGACTGATCTTTTCTTTTTGGACTCGGTTGTTGTGTTCTTCTCCTTCTTTATTCGTCTCCGTAATGTGGGTCTTTTTGTTATTGGCTTTTCGATGGCGCTGTCGTTGTCCGATATTGGGTTGTCTGGAATTAATAATAATATAAATTACATATCGAAACTCTACAGGTGGTAGAGCTGATGCCGGCCTCGACTGTGGAGGTACCACCATCTTACTTGGAGACCCCCTCGAAGTAATTCGAGGGAGAGTAAGAGGACAGCTCACAGGCAAAAAACCAGGAGGCCCAACGTGACTGGGACCAATGGATGGCGGTATATCCATCCCTAATAGCCGGGCCTTATATGGAACAGACTGGTGACGGGCAGCGGCGAGGGTTCCGGCACCGCGCTCACCAACCCGCCTGCCCAGCGTGTGTGAGTATGGGCAATTCTTCCAGGATGACCGCCGGGAGTGGCAAAGTCCTGGAAAGGCTTATGTCCAGCAGTGGACGAACTACGCTGATGGATTGTCACTCTCAATAGATCCATAAAGTAAGATCCAGTGAATCTACTGAGACCTTTTAGGGTTCCGTAGTACCTAAAAGGTACAAAGGAACCTTTATGGTGAGACTCCGTTGTCCGCCCGTATGTCACAGCCTCATAACTTTAGCACCGTTAAAGATAAAGACATGAAATTTGGCACAAAATAGCATTAATTTGCCCACATATGACGGTGTAAAAAAAAGTTAAAAATTTTAATTTGTTCATAATATTTCCCAAACAAAAAATATTATTCTAAAAATACAACATGGGTATCAAATTGTAGATATAAAAAAGCTAATTGTAAAATAGTATATTTACATTTGAGCACAAACGAAAAATATTAAATAATAGAGGTAAAAAAAAGACAAATAATAATTTATAAAAATACTGAGCACGCGATATGACGGCAGTGCTTTGTATCACCATAGGTTTTAAAAATAGCGGGAAGTGAAGAGAAATAATTACGAAGATGAAAGATCTGACCTTGGGAAGGAGCTGCATGCACCACAAACCACGCTTCGCCTGAGCCACCAAGTCTCTGGTGTTCTCCAAGATGGTTTTCTTCTTCCTCTTCGTGCCTGGTTGCGCTCTTCTCGGCTAATCTTCTTCGTAATAGTAATAGATGAAAATGAGGCGCACAGCGGGTGCGATCTCAAAATGGCGGGCGGTAGGGTCGAGGTAGGACCTAGTCGAATGACAATCAGCGTATACCTCCGGCGTGAAAGGCTTCTGATTGACGACTGATTGATTTGCGTCCAAAACTAAGCGGGTGGAGATGCAGCGAAAATGACAGTTGAAAATATTAATTCACAACTACCCCGCAGTATGAGAGCCACAAGAAGTGGCGCGAACATTTGCCCCCGGCGTTAAAACCATTGGTTTTAAAATAAGAATAGAAAAGTAAAAATAAGACAGAGAATAACGAAATTTTGAAGCGGGGGCAAAGAAAGGAGTTATTGAGATGGGAGAGGGCAAAGACGCACGACAGGTCGTTTGTAAACACCTGTCGTCGTTTTGACAGAAGCTACCCTAATGACATTATCTTTGCCAGGGTATACAGCTACAATAACACCGAGCGGCCATTGAAGCGGTGGAGTGTTATCGGTAACTACAACGACAACAGATCCAATTTTGATTGGGTTGGAAGGTGTATTCCATTTTCCTCTAGACTGGAGAAGATGGAGATAATCATTCTTCCATCGCCTTGCGAACGATTCTACCATTTGATCAAGCAACGCGTAGCGACGTAATAAATTAACTGGCTCATCAGCCACCTTACAAGCGGGTAATTCTTTTAAAGGAGTTGACATCAGAAAATGTGCAGGAGTTAACGCGCTAAGTTCAGATGGATCTTCACTCAGCAGCGTAAGCGGACGAGAATTTATGACACATTCTATTTGCGTAACTACAGTTAATAATTCTTCGTAGGTCAACAGTTGAGTACCTACTACTCTATGCAAATGCGTCTTAAATCCTTTGACATATATCTCATAATGTCCCCCAAAATGTGGGCTACGTGGAATATTAAATTTCCATTGTATTCTATGATCGGCAAGTTCATTCGCGAAAGACGTTTTAAATTCTTCGGAGTTTGTCAAATTGTAAATTTCTGAGAGGGCATTTCTAGCGCCTACAAAGTTCGTAGCATTATCTGAATATACGAAAGACACTGCTCCACGTCTAGATAAAAAACGTTTGAACGCGGAAAGAAAAGTGTTCGTGCTAAGATCAGTTGCCAATTCAACGTGAACTGCACGAGTCACCAGGCATACAAATATGCAGAGGTAACATTTGACGGGACGGACTCCACGTTTTCGATACGGAGTGATACTGATAGGACCACAATAATCCACAGCGCAGTGGACAAAAGCTTTAGCCTCATTAACGCGGCATGATGGTAAATCTGCCATGAAAGGGAAGGTTTGTCTCGGCTTCGCCTTAAAACAATAATTGCAGCTATGTATTACGCGACGAACAATATTTCGACAGGAAAGTATCCAAAATTTTTGGCGGATTATTGACATTAAAGCCACTGGTCCAATGTGACAATTTTTGCGATGATAATGAATGATAATCAATTCGACAATATGATTTTTACGAGGTAACAACACAGGGTGTTGTTGATCGAACGTCATGTCTGTGTTGCGAAGTCGACCACCAACGCGTAACAATCCATTTTTATCTAAAAATGGCGATAGTCGATTTAAAGCGGGAGAACAAAGTTTATTTGACTTTAATCTTTTTATTTCATCAAGAAAATAAAATGCTTGAAGAGCTTTAATCAATGCAACTTCAGCGAAATCCATATCGGTAGCGGTAAAAATATTAGAGCGCGGTAAAATACGTAAAAATCGGTAGATGTAAATGATTGTGTGTAAAAGCACAAGCCATGACGAAATTCTTTCCGAAAGAGAAAGAAGAGGATGCGGTTCTTCATTACTAAAAGCGGGAAGAGAAATTGTTTTTGATTCCGGCAAGTTTTCTTCAATAGAAGCTGATTCTATTGTTTTGATTGGCCACTCTTTAGCGTCCAGATAAAGCCAAGCAGGTCCAGTGAACCAGAGCGGGTGACTCATCAACTGCGTGGGAGTGAGACCACGGGAAAGACAGTCGCTCGGGTTTTGAGAACCAGCTGTATGGTAAAAACATTCAGCGGGAATAGCGGATATTATTTTTGTTATACGCGTCGCGACAAAGGTTTTAAACCTGTGCGGTGAGGAATGTATCCAGTGTAAAGTTACCATAGAATCGGTAAAACAGTAAATACGTTCAATATTGTGACGTATTTTATAAGCGTCAACTACACGACGAGTTAATTTCGACATGAGTAACGAGGCACAAAGCTCAAGGCGGGCGACACTGACGGTCTTGAGCGGACAGACTTTTGACTTTGCGCATACCAGCCGAATGCTAGTGCAAGTGTCTGAGTCATCTTGTACTCTAATATATACGACACATCCGTATCCACGTTCACTTGCGTCTGCAAATGATATTATCGAAATTTTCGAATTTTGGAACACGTCTAAGTGGCGTTTAATACGTAAATCCCGCAAAACAGGTAGCTCCTTCAAATAGTTTTGCCAAATCTGCGCAATATCAGAGGGTAGTGTTTCATCCCAGTCTAATTTTAAAATACAGATTTTCTGCAAGAGTAATTTTGCGTACAAGATCACAGGAGCGGTAAAGCCGAGGACGTCGTACTGACGTGCTATCACGGACAAAACATTGCGTTTAGTACATGGGCGACTATCTAGCGATACAGTAAAAGAGAACTCGTCAGAATCAGGCGACCACTGTAAGCCAAGAACTTTAAGAGTTTGAGTTTGTTCTTCAAAATTCTTACTAGAATTTAAGCGGTGAGTATCAGGCAGTGTATCAAGTAACTGTTGACAGTTACTAGACCACTTGACGAGCTCAAAGCCACCGGCCTTAAGCAATCCTACCAGCTCATCTCTGAGCTGTAAGGAGCCCTGCACGGTGGGCGTGCTATAGCAGATGTCGTCCATGTAACAGTTTCGTGCGGCTACAGTAGCGGCGAGCGGGTACGCTGAACTCCCATCCTCACAGAGTTTCCTGACTACTCTCATCGCAAGGAAAGGGCTACTACGTAGTCCAAAGCAGACGCGATTGAACTGATAAGCGATAAGCGGTGAACACGTGTCAAAGCGGTATAAAAACTTTTGAAATTTGCGATCATCGGCGTTAACCAAAACTTGTAAGAACATTTGTTTGATATCCGAGGTAAAAGCGATTTCATACAAGCGGAAGTCAAGTAAAATTAAAAACAAATCGTTTTGCAAATTAGCACCTGTGTGCAGCGTGTCATTTAATGAGACACGAGTACCATCAGCGGAGTCAGTCTTAGTACTGGCATTCATACAAATACGCACCTTTGTCGTTGATTTATCAACACGCACTACGGGATGATGCGGAATATAATAACCAAGAGATAATTGGTCATCATTATGAAGCGGGGATATGTAACCTTTAGTTAGGTATTCATTTATTATATTGTTATACTCGGAACGTAAATCTGCGTTAGAAACAAACCTACGCTCAAGAGACATAAAACACTTTTTTGCGTGATGGTACGAGTTTCCTAGTATGTTAGGATTCCGTGCGAACGGTAAAGAAACCGAATAGCGACCAGCGGGGTCACGTGACACATTGTTAATAAATAATTTTTCACATTCATCATTTGCGGGACTAGAAGCAGGTTCACAATGCACCTCTTCTAATTGCCAAAATTTTTGTAAAATAAAATCTATTGGCGGTTCAATCTCCATATAAGAGCATAACGAAATTGAACATGCGGTATTTTGGTAAACAGGCGTATTACCAATTAGCGTAAAACCGAAGATGGTCTGAAATCCCGTCGGCGTACCCGGGGGACCAGAGACGCGGCCTGATAACAAGATATCCGCGAATAAAGATGCACCGATAAGAATATCAATCTCGCCCGGTAAGTAAAAGGTTTCATCAGCAAGTGTGATACCTTTTAAATATGAAAGCGTAGACAAATCGACCTGCACCGATGGTAAGTTGTCGGTAATACGGTCGATTACATAAGTGTCAAGCGAAATTGAAACCGAATCATCAAATCGTGAAAACAATTTAAGGTTTGTCGCACCCTTAATTGGGTTTGATGAAGAGCCGATGCCCTTAACAAAAGCGCGGGGAATTTTCTCATATTTTAAGTTAAGCTTCTCACAACAGGAAACCGTCGAAAAACTGGATTGTGACGCAGGGTCGCAGAGCGCACGTAGACGGACTGACATACCGTTAGAATCTTTCACGATCACTTGAATTGTACCTAAAAGGCATGTTTCATTACGCTGCGAGTTAGGCTGTAAGTTACATAAAGAAATATTATTACTCGCAGTTGGTACGGATTGAGAATCATTAGTCATATGTTCTGTGTTAGTCGCCGATACGGCAGGATCCACCAACCTCGAAGATTGCGTATGTGTGCGTGGAGACACGGTAATATTTTGACCAAGCGCGGTGTGAGTATTCATCACATTTTGTTTGCGGCACAACATCGAATGGTGTTTACAATTACAATGGCGGCAATTATAAGACGATTTACAAGCGGAATTGTTATGCGTAATACTTAAACAATTGGTGCAACCGTTATTAGATTTGATGAACTGAAATCTTTTCTCGATATCTAGTTTCACAAATTCGGGACACTTATATAAATTATAGTGTTTTAATTGTTTACATAGCGGACAACAATTATTATTGGTCGAAGCGGAGACAAAAGCATGGGTTGACTTGGTACTGTACCCGGTTTTGTTGTTATTATTATTAACGGAGCGGTTCGGAGCGGGAGCGGTAATTGCGGGTGCAGTGCGGTTCAGTATCTTAGTTTGTTCCCGTAAAAATGATATTAATTCATCATAATGGGGTAAATCGGAACCACGTTTAAACATTTCAAATGAACGAGCGGTTTCAACATCAAGTTTTTTAAGGGCCAAATACATAAGGATAAAATCCGAAAGATCTTTAATATTCAGCGATTTTAAACACGAAACAGCGGAACAGAACTTGTCTAAAAACAAGTCCAAGTTTTTTGAACTAGCGGTAGTTAAAGGGCGAAATTCAAACATTTGATCCAAATAAGTAGTGGCTAAACTACGCGAGTCTTGAAAAGTAGAAACGAGTGTTTTCCAGATTATGTCGTAGTTAGTTGCGTTCGGTGTGATTCCAGAACAAATCGAAAGTGCCCGGCCAGAAAGTTTACCCATCAGGTATTGTACTCGTTCGTTGTCGGTCAAGTCCGGATTATCGTGAATCGTGGTTTTAAATGTTTCATAGAATGTTGGCCACATAGTAGCTTCACCAGAAAAACCAACGAGTTCCAGTTTTGGAAGCTTGATAGTAGGTTTTTTGGGACATTCCATGTCAAGTGGAGCTTTAACTTTAGAGTCAGCCGATTTCGAAGAATGTGATAACTTCCGGTTGATGTATTTGCAATGGGAGTAAAGATCCTCAAAAGCTGACCAACTTTGATAATTTGGTTCAAAATTAGGATTTATCAATACCTCTGTGTCATTAATTTCATCTATGATTACATGAATTTCTGAGCGTACAGTATCCAAAGTTTCGACATTGGCCATAAACAATTCTGCCGAAGAAACATCCTCTAAAGCGGTTTTAGAAAAGTCATAAACTCTCTGAAGGCGATTAAACAATTCTTGCCTTTTATTTTTAAGCTTCTTTAAACTATACGACATCTTTAATTTTGCAGCTTCTGCGGAATTTGGCATGTTATATAGTACAAAGTTAGGCAAGTACCAGAACTATTGAAAGTTTTATACTGACTACAACATAGAATAATGCTAATGAGTTAGAGATAACACGGGCGGCGGACGAACCTGTGTACGAGTACCTCTCGATAATATTAAGAATTAGCAGGTAGGCAGATAATATTTTCTGTGAAATGATCAAATGGTATAATCGCAGCGGATAAATTAACAGAATGGCGTATTTCACTGTAGATAATTTATAATTTCCAGTATATAGGAAATGGAATCACTAATATTTTGACGAATGCGGGGTTTTAATGCATAGATAATGCAAATAAGAGCGGGAATGCGGGGTAATACTGCGGGCAGAGTGAAAATTAGAGCGGAATTCACGTGTTCTTTAGACAAAGAACATGAAGATAGCGGTTGGAAATACCAAAAAATGGTTATAGATCGCAGATCAAAGGGCCTAAAATGGATCTAGATCCGGCTCGAAGGACCAAAAAATGAGCACGCGATATGACGGCAGTGCTTTGTATCACCATAGGTTTTAAAAATAGCGGGAAGTGAAGAGAAATAATTACGAAGATGAAAGATCTGACCTTGGGAAGGAGCTGCATGCACCACAAACCACGCTTCGCCTGAGCCACCAAGTCTCTGGTGTTCTCCAAGATGGTTTTCTTCTTCCTCTTCGTGCCTGGTTGCGCTCTTCTCGGCTAATCTTCTTCGTAATAGTAATAGATGAAAATGAGGCGCACAGCGGGTGCGATCTCAAAATGGCGGGCGGTAGGGTCGAGGTAGGACCTAGTCGAATGACAATCAGCGTATACCTCCGGCGTGAAAGGCTTCTGATTGACGACTGATTGATTTGCGTCCAAAACTAAGCGGGTGGAGATGCAGCGAAAATGACAGTTGAAAATATTAATTCACAACTACCCCGCAGTATGAGAGCCACAAGAAGTGGCGCGAACAAATACAATAACGGTATTAAATTGTAAGTATTAAAAAGCTGATTGTAAAAATATATACTATATCCTTGAAAAACCATAAAATAATGTATGACCCCTCCCCTATCTCCAAAATTAAAATTATTTTTAAATAAATAAATAAATAAAAAAACTGGTGGACCGAAAAATATGAAAATAGTCACGGTTTATATGTTTACGTAAAGGTTACATGAAAAATAAAGCGATTAAGAAATTTACGAAAAATAATTACAAAATTAAATTTATCATCCATAATACGGAACCCTAGGTACACGAGTCCGACTCGCACTTGGCCGGTTTTTTTTATTGTTTAACCCTAATATAACAGGTAGGTGGTAGAGCTGATGCCGAGCTCGACTGTGGAGGTGCCACCATCTTACTTGCAAACACCCTCGAATGAGAGTAAGAGGACATCTCTCGAACAGGTACAACCAGGTGGCCCAACCATGCCTGGGACCGATTGATGGCAGTATATCCATCCCCAATTGCCGGCCTTTTTATAAAACAGACCGGTGACGTAAAGCAGCATCACTGGTGCGAGGGTTTCGGCACCGCGCTTACCAACCCGCCTGCCCAGCGTGTGTGAGTATGGGCATTTCTTCCAGGAGGACTGCCAACGATGGCGAAATCTTTGGAAAGGCCTATATCCAGCAGTGGACGAAGACAGGCAGATGGATAGAACTGATGAAATTGATGGATAGATAGTACTTACGTATGTTATGTATATAATAATATATAATATATATAATAATTTATATCACTCATTATGCACTCATTTTAAATTTTAATAAGCCAATGTAAAATTTTCTTCATCTTTGTCATTTATGGTTGACTGGAAGAAATTTCTTTCTGAAATAAGTCCGCCTTTGCCCTGTATTTCTCTTAAATCTGTATTTATCTGTGTTTTTGTGTGCAATAAAGTGTTTATTATTATTATTATTATTATATATATAGGCCGTAGGGTTTAGTTGTTTTAGTTGTTTAGCTTTCACCTTAATTATAATTTTTCATTGTTTTTGTTTGTTTATTATTATCCAAATGTATATTACGCCAAATCTGATCCATCGATCGGTAGGACCACTGGCTGTCATGCGGACAAGGCAACTTAGTTTGGCAGACAGGGTAACATCCATGCGGATACCTACACTTAGCAGATGAATGCTCGTTCCCTTTCTCTAATTATAATTTAATTATATGTTTGTTTAAGTCTGTTGATTTGTTGAGTGTATGTAAAAAAGTTTTTGGTGTGAAAATAAATTATGTCTTATGTCTTAGGTTTTTAGTATAACTTAAATTTAGAGTAAATAATGTAGTATCTTTTAGACAAACTAAAATTATAGTTTATTTGCATCGATTGGCCATCCATCCATCAGCCCGTATTCGTCCACTGCTGGACATAGTCCTCCCCCATATTACGCCACTCTTGGCGGTCCTCAGTCATCCTCATCCAGCCGCCACCCGCAACGTCCTTCAGATCGTCAGTCCCGCGGGCACGAGGGCGGCCTACGCTGCGCTTTGCTGTACGTGGTCTCCATTCCAATGCCTTACGGCCCCAACGGTTATCACGTCGGCAACAGGCAGGCTATGTCAGTCACCTTCGATCTCTGACGGATATCTTTGTTGCGGATTTTATGCATCAGATTGGCCATACATGCAAAATTATTTTTATTATGGAATAAACAAAAAAAGTTTTTCATAGTGTAGATACCAAAGTAGCACTTTATTATTAGAGTGCAATCAGGAACAAATTTAAGTACTCATCAGAACCGATAACCGATGGGGGAGAAAGGTTCTCGAGTGGAGACCACGAACCGGCAGACGCAGTGTAGGACGCCCGCCAGCTCGCTGGACTGACGATCTAAAAAATGTTGCCGGTAGTGGCTGGATGAGGATGGCCGAGGACAGAAAAATGTGGCATACCCTTGGAGAGGCCTATGTTCAGCAGTGGACCGATATTGGCTGATGGATTGGATTGGATCCAAAGCGATGGATTTCGCTGTAAAAACATTATAGCTTTTTACCTATGAAATTGCTGAAATTTTCTTACAGATTCATGAGTTCATAATTCCTGTAATTCAATAGCTATTTCAATCATTTGTTTTTTGTTTAAAAGTTGATTTCAAGGATTTATATCTACGTATAAAATTTTGTTTTTCTTTTCAGTTTGATTATAAAAATTAAATCTTCAAAAACAGTTCGTCTTAAATGCCATCCATTTCCATTATAAGATTCGTAATAATTTTGTACAGCTGACACTTTTTAAAAATTAAATTAATGTTGCTGTTAGCTTAATGTTGTCTCATTCATACACAAAAGAAATTACATAACTTGGATTTGCCATTCCTAAAAAAAATGCAAAAATGTTAGTACTGAAAATTGAGTTTCCTTTAAATTCTCTATAGAAAACGGCAATTTCATATGTAAAGACTTGATATAATCTTGAGCAAGACTAGTTTCGGTGTCAATTTGCAACAATAAAGAGTTGAACTCTGATTTTTCATTCCGTAGAATTCTGACATTTCAGGGAAAGGGATGGCGCTGTGCTAGTAAAGGAGAAACGATACAGTTCATCTCGCTTACTTACACAGTTCCATCCCTTTCCTTGAACTGTCATAATTCCACGGAATTAAAAATCAGAGTTATAGGTATGTTAATTTTTTCTTTGTAGTACAAAACGAATAGATATACGCAGGCAGGTAAATAGGTACACAATGTGAAATATGTTGCAAACAGACACCACGATAAAGGGTATTAGTTTTTCACGGAATCCTAAATATATAATTTTTTTTTCTATTGCTGCTGTAATAAATAATGATATCTTTTTCGAGGAAAATTATTAAGAGGGCGCCGAGCAAAATAATCTAAAACGACAGTCACTGTTAAATTGATTTATTGAATAATATTTCAATGATAAATAAATAAAATATGTATTTATTATCACAGAGAATGTATCTACACTTCCGCCGCAGCGAATATTTAAAATTACTTATGGTGTAAGAAACAAATCTATCTAAAGTAGGCCCAAAATCTAAAAAAGGTATTGGGGTTTTAGTAATTTCAATAACTTAACTGTCGAATTTTGTCTCAACCACAATTCAAGACAATCACAAACGTTATAAAATACAACTGGGCCGTTTCACATTTTTAAAATTTTGTCTGGTAAATTAAACATGATTTTTTCTGTTAAATTCAATAAACGCGACCACGATAAAAAACGACCACGAGAGAACAAGCGAGGTGTCTAATCGTTCTACGCTCGGCGCAGCCTTAAGTACTGGCAACTGTGAACTGTTGCTATGGTAACAAAAGAGCAAACTTTTCAATGTCATATAAACAAGGAAAATACTTTGGAAAAAGTGTTGAAAAATGTCCCATCTAAGCGGTTTCGACAGTGAATCCATCGGATTCGATTCTGTAACCCAGAACAAAAACACAGACAGCCACAACTCGACTCAAACGACCGAATTCTCCGAGTCCAGTGCCGAAGCGCAGACTAACACCTCAAATGAGAACGGAACTAATGTTTCCCCTGAAGAATTAAACCAAAACGATGTTCCACAGTCATACCCACCGCCCGGGTTGAATGAGTTTTTGCGTAGAGTGGTTCCGGCAATGATGGAGCAGTTAGATCAGACCGATAGAGAAGTGCTGTACAACTCTTCAGATTCCGATGAAGAAGACCTAATCAGCGCCAAATTGGTGCAAGAGATCAGAGTCAATAGTGACACGACGTCATTAGGTGCTGGGGACAATGAAAGCGCTTCAATTTTAAGCGTATCGTGGAGTAGCGCTGGAAATTCTTTAGCTGTGTCGATTGGACGCTCGTACCACGACCAATGGTGCGAGCATGAAGGCTTGATTAAAATTTACACTGTGAAAAGAACAGAGAGCGATATATTCGTTCACAGCATGGATATTTCTGAGAAAAGCTGCATGACTGTCGTCAAATACCACCCGACAGTCGCCGCTTTGCTGGCTTACGGCACCACGTCTGGAGAGGTCGTTTTATGCAATCTCAGAAATGTTACTTCTGGTTCGGATCAATCAATGCAACTGACATCTCCGCCTGGCTTCCACGGGTCGCTAAGAGTTTCAGCGTTACAATGGGCTGATGCGACTTTGGCAAATACTTTCCTGACCATGCAAGTGATGGCGACAGGTAAACGCAGAAGCGCTTCCGACCAGATTTTGGTATCATCTGGATGCGATGGAACAGTCAATGTCTGGCAAGTCAACGCCAATCTCCAAGTCTTCCAGAACGTTATTACGTACAAAATCAACGGCTCGCAGAAAATGGAAGCGCCTGACATATCCTGCTTCGATTTTTTAAAGACCTTTCCTTTAAGACCATCAGAAGAAAAGAGTCAAGAAGATATCTTTGTAGTTGGCACTACTTCTGGGAAGCTTTACTTATGTAACATTAACAAGTACAATTCCATAGTAGACAGCGCTATGGTTGATCCAGTATTTGATGTTTTCGAAGGGCATTCCACTTGCGTTCTAGATGTGGCTTTCAATTTTCAAAAGCCGGGAGTCTTCGCTTCTATATCTATGGATTCCGAGCTAAGGGTTTACGATGTTAACCAAACAGCCCCATTGAAAGTTATAACCATGGATGATGCTTTGTCTTGCATGGCGTGGGTACCCAATAACCCTTGCTTGGTGATTGTGGGCCTAGCTAAAGTAGACAAGAACGGCCAGATGGTAAAAGTGTATAATATCTCCAGTGGTCGAGCCGTGCCTATCGAAGGGCTGTCAAACAAATATGGCAGCGGCACAATAACGTCTATTGGTGTGAACCAGTTCGGCGGATGCCGGGTGGCGGCTGGCGATTCTGTCAGCACCGTTCACCTCTGGGACATGCCACTGCGAAGACTGAAGCTTAGTTACGAAGACTTAGAGTTCTAGGATTCGTAAAACAATATTTACTTATTCAAAAAAAGATGTATGTTTGATGGGAATTTTCATTTTTGCCTTTGAATGCGATGTAAATAGTTTAGCATAATAGTATTGTATGTTTAATTTACGATAGGCAGTGAGCCAATTACGTTTCGAATACACAATGGGCACAAATACATCGTTTTTTTTTACCCATTTTGTGGCTTCTGCATGTAAACTAACAAATAGAAAAAGAAAAAAAAAATAACAAGGGCGTGGCGCAAGCGGCTAACCTCGGCGTCTATTTCAAGAACAAAGCACACTAAGTCTTGAGATTGGACTAATTTAGTGATCCAAAACACAGCTAATGCGCAACAGTCGAAACTGATACATGGAAAGATCAAGAATAATCTTGATAAAAACACTTGTACTGTTTCACAATATCACTTTTTTATTACTCCAACCGGTTTCGCCTTACGGCATTATCAAGGAACACTGTAAAATATAATAAACACACGGAAAGATTAAGGTTGTATATGTCAGCGTGAGATTGTAAGATCCGTTAGTTTAAAAATTCACTAGGTTAGGTTAGTTTATAATCAAACCAACAAAAACCTACCGTGTAGTTACAATCTTGCTTGTGATAAACTATCGGATTTCATTATCTTACGGTTTTCGAATGGGCATTTTTCTCGTTGTTTTTTTTTTCTTAGTTCTTAGCTTTCCTCCAGATGTCGCTGTCCATGTCACTATAGATAAAATATGTTTCGTAGCAATCAATGTCAAAGTGGTTTTTCGTCTGTTTGGAATCGGTGCATATTTTGTCTTTGATTCTATTGCTAAAGAATACGACAGTGCCATCTAGGAAGCTTATTTAACACTAAATTTGACATAAGAAAAACCGCTCATTGTAAATCTTATTTTCGCCAATATTTACGATCCGAAAACTGTTTCGAGGAATAGCTTTCTATCTACTTTACTTGCGCTCGCACGCATACGCGTTTGTCCATGTGCGAGAGAGCAAGTATGATGGAAATAAACCGTATCGACGGCGCGTGCTAGATCCTGTGAACTGTTTTCAGTTGACACATTTTAAACTAAGCGGACATAAAATAAAAAAAACCGGCCAAGTGCGAGTCAGACTCGCGTACCTAAGGTTCTGTATTGTGGATGATAAATTTAATTTTGTCATTTCTTTTCGTGAATTTCTCAACCGCTTTATTTTTTCTGTAATCTTTACGTCAACACATATTACCATGTTTTTTTTCATATGTTTCGGTCCATTAGTTTTGGAGATAACGGGGGGGACATACATTTTTATATGGTTTTTCAAGGATTTCTCGAAATAGATGCAACTAAATATAGCCAAACTATATATTTTTTAAATCAACTTTTTAATACCTACAATTTGATACCCATACTGCATTTTTTTAATAAAAAAAAATATTATTTATTTTCCTTTTTTTTATATTTCTCATTTGTGCTCAACTTTTTTTAAATCGCTATAGGTTTCCTGTAATTGGCCAATTATGTCTTCTTTTTTCATAATTTTTGGTACAGACAAAAGTTAAAAAGTAAGCTTATACTTTAATTGAATAAAGAGATAAAAAATACAAGACAGGATAAATTTATGCCATGAAGGAAAAATTAATACCTTTTTGTACCTGTCCCATATAGTCTATCTGCTTTTACAGTAATTTCATCTATTAATTAATAAACGCTGATTCTAGAGGAATTATAACGTAAGTTAGGAAATTATACTAACTACTATCATGACAACGATCATTATCATTATTTTGATTGATAACCCCAATGCTTCATTATCTACAATGATTGGAGACAGAGTAGACTGCCCTTTTCTCCGGCACTGCTGTGACAGACATACGGCATTAGCTGTGCCGGTGAGAAGGTATTAAACTTTTTTAATTTTTAATTTCTTATCTTTAATTTTTTTTTTTTTTTTTTTTTTTTCATTTCCCATTATTATGAATTAATTGTGTTTGACATTAGTTATTATTGTATTTTGAAATTTATTATTATTATTTAAAACAAATGACATGTAAACAAATATGGATCTTTGTTATCCGAAATAAATGAAATTTATTATTATTATTATTATCGTCCAAATATTCATTTATTTTATAATATGCCTCTTTCAATAGGCCCTGCTTAATAAACAGTTTAAACTTATTCTCTGACAAAGTAAGGAGTTTATATGGACGGACGGACCGACAGACAGACAAACAGACAGACAGATACGGAACCCTAAAAGCGAGCCTAAAATCGAGCCTAAAATCGAGCACAATAAACGTCAGTCAGACAGTTTTTATACTAGTACGGAGAGTAGCTTTTACCTTTGTTTTTAAGGCGATACCAAAAAAAAAATTGAGTTTTTTCGAATCCATTTACTCCACTATGACGTCATCTACGTATTTCATTTTTGGGTAAATGTTTATTGAGTATTTGATTAAGCTTCTCACTGAAGGAAAACGCGATTGGATTAAATTTTCTCGATAGAATTTAATTCCGAAAAGATCTCTAAATTGTTTTTTTTTCCTGTAATTCTGAAATCCTAACTAATTTCACTGTGAAATTGCATTCAAAATGTGGATAATAATATAATGTATTTGTAAAGTCTTCTTGAAAATCCTTTTGACAAAATAGCTTAGTACATTTTATATTAATAAAAAACCGACTTTTTGCTACTTTTCCACGAATCCGTCCCACACGCACTGAGGGTTTTTTCCCATATGGAGTAACAGGGAAGCTAAAACTTTTACGTATCGCCTTAACTTCAAAGTGCAAAGGTAGTGGCACGGTTTTTGACGTCTGACCTTGACTGCGCTAGTTTATGTTTCTCTATCGCACTTTGTAATTTTGTGCGCGAATGAACACATGCGCTAGTCCCCCACCGCTTTCGGCTAGTAGTCAAAAATCGTGCCGCGACCTGTACATTAAATTGTGTTAAGGGGCTGCACAATGCTAAAATTCAGTCCTGCTCTAAAGCTTTCGTCTTTTAACTGTCTATCCTGGTCTAATCATCTAAATCGCGGCTACATTAGGACATTAACTATAATTTCCTTATGTTATAAAGATGGTTTATTCTAGTAAGTATCTGCGTGTGTTGGTTTCGTTTCAATCGGTTTTGAAATATGGAACCTGAATCGCTTTTTTCGTGAAATTCATGCTTTTTTTAAAAGTATTATAATTAAAAGAAGATTGAAAGTATGTTTATCTACAAAGTGTAATATAATATATTTTTCAAATTTTTACCGTCTACTTTGACGGAACTGAATCCAATTTAAAACTGATGCTTAGCATTGTGGAGCCCCTTAAATTTAGTTACTTATTTTTGTATTATCTTGCAATTGTATACCTACATGAAATAAATTCATTCATTATTAAACGTTGGGGCCGTGAGGTATTGAAATGGAGACCACGTACAGCAAAGCGCAGCATAGGCCGCCCTCGTGCCCGCTGGACTGACGATCTGAAGGACGTTGCGGGTGGCGGCTGGATGAGGATAACTGAGGACCGCCAAGAGTGGCGTAATATTGGGGAGGCCTATGTCCAGCAGTGGACCAATACGGGCTGGTGGATGGATGGATTATAAAACGTGTGACTCACCCGTCTCCACATAGTCAACGTCGCCAGCGTCATCGTCTCTCACAGACTCTGCATCTTCCTCCAGCTTCACCTCCACCTTGAACTGGTTGTCACCTGGAGTTTGACAGAGACTCATCAGGTCAAAGATTTCTTGAACAAGCATATCAGAAGCAAACAGAAGTTATGCTGTTTTTGGTTATTATAATTATTCTCGTTTTTTTTTACCTACACTTTTGTTTTGTAATAACTCTTCATTGTTTTATCATCACTAGATGTACACATAGGAAGGAACTAGCTACTTTTACACGGTATTTTCTTTTACAGAAGCTAGGGCTACAAAAGTTATGATAAGATGATTGTAATAGCGTTTTTTTTTTTTTTACATAATTGTTAGTAAGTCAACGAAAAATCGCTGTTTTTTACATTTTCCACTATGAATACAATAAAAACCAAACATCATTCTCGCTTATCAGAGGCCTATTTTACTTAATGTCCACCCAAAACACAAGGCGAAGTAAGAAATGCGAATTTTATACTTTCAATTAATAAATACATCACTATATAATAAAAAATATTTTTTTTCCCTTTTCAAACCCTACCTTGCAGTCGAGCGCATGAAATATTTTTGAATATAAGTAGTCCTCACAGGTCAAAAGTTTGGCCACCCCTATTATAAAAGCTCGAAAAAGTGGCTATCATAATCACAATAAATTATTGTAAGAAAAGATTGAGGCTGATTTTATGATTGTGGCCATTCAGTGAAACCAGTCGAATAGAAATTAGTTAAAGGTTCCTCTTTCACTGCAGCCAAAAGAATACGTACCATCTCTTTGTATCTTCAGCAGGAAAGCCTCTTCGCAGTTGAGCACTTGTCTCCGGAAGGTGAGTGCCTCTCGGAGCCGCACCACGCAGGTCGCACACACCAGCCGGTCACACTCCTCACCATCCATGTTTGATAGCTGTGGACATTGGCAGCTGTAGGGGGGGGCTTTGGGACTCAGGCCCCTCTAGCTTAGCTTCCAGCCCCCTAAAAAATTATATGATCTCTTTTTAAAAAAGAGTCACGAGTCAAAACAAAATAATAGATAGACAGACCGTTACGCGCACATCGCATAAAATAACGAAAATGATGTTGCTAAATTACGAGTTATAAACCCGATTAAAATTCTAGACAAATTTGCCCGAGAAAGAGAAAACTTAAAATTTTGATACATACAGTGTGTCCCTCGTACAAGTGCACATCCGAAAAGGGGTGAAACTAGACCTTATTTTATACAAAAAAAATATTTTTTTTGTCATGACATATAAAAATGTCATAACTTTTGATCTATCGCGAGTAATGCAATAAAAATAAAACTGTTATAATCCTTAAGAATAGACGTTGCATACGAAATTAAAAACAAAACATAATCAACTACCATTACCACAAAAATATTATTGTCGGAGCGTCGCTGGTTCTTTAGTAAATAATAAACTCCGACATGAGATATTTGAAAGTGGACTGTATTGATGGGATTTTAGTCTTTTACATAGGTAATCTGAAAAGCACTGAATTACAAGCAATCTACAATTTTAGTAAAGGTATACATTGTTTCATGTTTATTTAAAAATTATAATATTTGGAGCAACAACAGCTTGCTCAGACGACATTTTCCGTCTTAGTGAAGAAAATGAAACAAAAAAATATCGTAGAACAAACTTTTGTTTCATAAAAAATAATAATTTAAAATTCAAATATTGCTAACAGCAAAAAGGTTGTATGTACTTTTGTACAATTATTTCTTTAATTTTTCCATCTTTTTTTTCAGTAATAGTCATTTTTTTCAAAATAATGTCCCCGTTTCACTATATTTTTATTCCTATTTATAATTGCCTATTCCATTATGTATCTATCAAAAAAAAAAAATACAAAGTTCTATCATAAATACAATATTTTCTACGAGCGGTTAACCAAAGGCACTGCGCTCGCGTCCCATACAAAGATACCCAGGTGGAGTATGTTTTGAAGATTTAAAAATTTTTTCGTTGTTTTTGTCGATAACTAGTTTCACCCACTTTCGGATGTGCACTTGTACGAGGGACACACTGTATATTAAATGTTTAAAATTTCATGGTCTTCCTTTAATTTACGATACAATGTTACTCAGAATAATTGTATCTGTAAAAATAAACAATGTGTTTTTTACACATTTGTCCAGTTCGATTTCCGTTCAAAAAACCCCGAATGCAGCATATCTTTACTTAAAAAAAATAAGATTTATTTTAAGTAAAATTTTAGTTAAATTAAGTATTCAGGGTACTTTCCGCCAGGGTGCATTCGTTTGGTTCACCCTATATAACAATGTTTTTAACGGAATTACAAAAGCAATAATGAAAACCTGTATATTATATTGATATTAAACCAGTCATAGTTTATATTGCAGCAGCTATTGTAAGTGGCCCGCTTGTGCAAGTTCTACATAAATATACCAATTATTTCAAATTTTGTAATAGTATAGAGTTTGTCATACTATGAAACGCTGAAAGAAGTATAACGGATAAAGAAGTGTATGGAGACGCTAATATAATACTGACGAATTACAAAATTCTTGCAGTATCACCAATCTCAGTAAAATTGTAATAAATAAAAAAAACGGCCAAGTGCGAGTCGGACTCGCGCACGAACGGTTCCGTACCATTATCTATAAAACGGCAAAAAAAACTTGTCTGTTGTATGGGAGCCCCCTTAAATATTTATTATATTCTGTTTTTTAGTATTTGTTGTTATAGCGGCAACAGAAAAACATCATCTGTGAAAATTTCAACTGTCTAACTATCACGGTTTATGAGATACAGCATGGTGACAGACGGACAGACGGACAGACGGACAGACAGACAGACACCGGAGTCTTAGTAATAGGGTCCCGTTGGTTACCCTTTGGTACAGAACTCTAAAAAGTTATATGTTTTTTCATTTACTTTCAAATAAATTTCTATTGAGGCCATAACTACAAATATATCTGAGGCCATAGCTACAAATATAGCTGAGGCCATAGCTATAAATATAGCTGAGGCCATAGCTACAAATATAGCTGAGGCCATAACTACAAATATATCTGAGGCCATAGCTACAAATATAGCTGAGACCATAGCTATAAATATAGCTGAGGCCATAGCTACAAATTTATGTTATCTGAGGCCATAGCTACGAATATATCAGAGGCCATAGCTAAAAATTTATGTTGAAGCCATAGCTACAAATATATGTTATCTGAGGCCATAGCTGCAAATATATCTCAGGCCATAGCTACAAATTTATGTTGAGGCCATAGCTATAAATATAGCTGAGGCCATAGCTACAAATTTATGTTATCTGAGGCCATAGCTACGAATATATCAGAGGCCATAGCTACCAGTGGCGTGCACAGAACTTTTTGCTGGAAAAGCAAACAATTGGTCAAGAACAACAATAAAAAAAATATGAAAAAATTTAAATATCACTTTGAAAAAAAAAATTTTGTATGACGCCAGGGTAGACAATGTCTACCCTAGAGTGAAAATTTCCTATACAAACTTTTTTTTTCAAAGTGATATTTAAATTTTTTCATATTTTTTTTATTGTTATTCTTGACCAATTGCTTGCTTTTCCAGCAAAAAGTTCTGTGCACGCCACTGAATTAGCTACAAATTTATGTTGAAGCCATAGCTACAAATATATCTGAGGCCAAAGCTACAAATTTATGTTGAGGCCATAGCTGCAAATATATCTGAGGCCATAGCTACAAATTTATGTTGAGGCCTTAGCTACAAATATAGCTGAGGCCGTAGCTACAAATTTATGTTGAGGCCATAGCTACAAATATAGCTGAGGCTTTAGCTACAAATTTATGTTGAAGCCATAGCTACAAATATAGCTGAGGCTATAGCTACAAATTTATGTTGAGGCCATAGCTACAAATATAGCTGAGGCTATAGCTACAAATTTATGTTGAGGCCATAGCTACAAATATAGCTGAGGCTATAGCTACAAATTTATGTTGAAGCCATAGCTACAAATATAGCTGAGGCTATAGCTACAAATTTATGTTGAGGCCATAGCTACAAATATAGCTGAGGCCGTAGCTACAAATTTATGTTGAGGCCATAGCTACAAATATATCTGAGGCTGTAGCTACAAATTTATGTTGAGGCCATAGCTACAAATATAGCTGAGGCCATAGCTACAAATTTATGTTGAAGCCATAGCTACAAATATAGCTGAGGCTATAGCTACAAATTTATGTTGAGGCCATAGCTACAAATATAGCTGAGGCCGTAGCTACAAATTTATGTTGAGGCCATAGCTACAAATATAGCTGAGGCCGTAGCTACAAATTTATGTTGAGGCCATAGCTACAAATATATCTGAGGCCATAGCTACAAATTTATGTTGAGGCCATAGCTACAAATATATCTGACACCATAGCTACAAATTTATGTTGAGGGCATGGTTACAAATATATCTGAGGCCATTGCTACAAATTTATGTTGAGGCCATAGCTACAAATGTATCTGAGGCCATTGCTACAAATTTATGTTGAGGCCATAGCTACAAATGTATCTGAGGCCATTGCTACAAATTTATGTTGAGGCCATAGCTGCAATGCAAATATATCTGAGGCCATAGCTACAAATTTATGTTGAGGCCATAGCTACAAATATATCTGACACCATAGCTACAAATTTATGTTGAGGGCATGGTTACAAATATATCTGAGGCCATTGCTACAAATTTATGTTGAGGCCATAGCTACAAATATATCTGAGGCCATAGCTACAAATTTATATTGAGGCCATAGCTACAAATATATCTGACACCATAGCTACAAATTTATGTTGAGGGCATGGTTACAAATATATCTGAGGCCATTGCTACAAATTTATGTTGAGGCCATAGCTACAAATGTATCTGAGGCCATTGCTACAAATTTATGTTGAGGCCATAGCTGCAATTTAAATATATCTGAGGCCATAGCTACAAATTTATGTTAAGACCATAGATACAAATATAGCTGAGGCCATAGCTACAAATATATCTGAGGCCATAGCTACAAATATAGCTGAGGCCATAGCTACAAATATAGCTGAGGCCATAGCTACAAATATAGCTGAGGCCATAGCTACAAATATAGCTGAGGCCATAGCTACAAATATAGCTGAGGCCATAGCTACAAATATAGCTGAGGCCATAGCTACAAATATAGCTGAGGCCATAGCTACAAATATAGCTGAGGCCATAGCTACAAATATATCTGAGGCCATAGCTACAAATATAGCTGAGGCCATAGCTACAAATATAGCTGAGGCCATAGCTACAAATATAGCTGAGGCCATAGCTACAAATATAGCTGAGGCCATAGCTACAAATATAGCTGAGGGCATAGCTACAAATATAGCTGAGGCCATAGCTACAAATATAGCTGAGGCCATAGCTACAAATATAGCTGAGGCCATAGCTACAAATATAGCTGAGGCCATAGCTACAAATATAGCTGAGGCCATAGTTACAAATATAGCTGAGGCCATAGCTACAAATATAGCTGAGGCCATAGCTACAAATATAGCTGAGGCCATAGCTACAAATATAGCTGAGGCCATAGCTACAAATATAGCTGAGGGCATAGCTACAAATATAGCTGAGGCCATAGCTACAAATATAGCTGAGGCCATAGCTACAAATATAGCTGAGGCCATAGCTACAAATATAGCTGAGGCCATAGTTACAAATATATCTGAGTCCCAAGAAAAAAGTTCGAGTCAGACTTTTTAACTATAAATAAGAACAGATACGTAGGCTACACTGAAAATTAAGGGAATCGAGGAAGTGATACGACATTATTAGTGGGAAACATGTTTATTGTTTTTCGAAGTATTCTCTTCGAAATTTGACACATTTTTCCATTCGATGGAACCAATTATTAAAGCATTCATTCCATTCTGAAGTCGAGGTATTCAAAATGGCCGTTTTGTAGGCGTCTACAGCTTCTTCAGGTGACGAAAATCGTTGACCACGCAATTTATTCTTAATTTTCGGGAAAGTACAAAAATCATTAGGACTTAGGTCAGGACTGTACGGCGGATGGTCTAATAATTCAATGTTTTCTTGCTCCAAAAACTCTTGTGTCCTGAGGGCGGTGTGAGAGCTCGCATTGTCGTGATGTAGGATGATGCGGCGGTTGCAGTTATTTTCACGGAGTACAGAGACGACTTCTGGCAAACAAATGCTAGCATACCATTCTGCATTAACCGTTCTTTGTCCCTCAAGAGAAACAGTCGCAACATGTCCGGTTTTGGAGACAAACGTGGCCACCATTTTTCTTGCAACGCTCCGTGAACGAACAACTTTTGTTGGCTTCAATTCATTTTCGTACACCCAAACTCGTGACTGGTTTTTTGCTTCGGGTTCATATGCATATATCCAGGATTCGTCACCTGATACGATGCTGTACACAGCATTTGAAGACCCTCCGTGAAATCTCTCGAGAGTTCTAACGCACCAAGTAACGCGAGCCGCTTTTTGCTCCTCGGAGAGCAAATGTGGGATGCACCGGGAAAACAACTTTTTTACACGTAATTTTTCGTGCAGGATTATTTGTACTTGACTCATGCCAATGCCTAAAGATGCCTGAATTTCGCGATATGTTACATGCCGATCTTCCTCAATCAGCTTACGCACGGCATCAACGTTATCTTGGGTGTTCACAGTTTTTGGGCGACCTTGACGCGGATCGTCACAGAGCTTGACACGTCCACGTTGAAATTCCGCAAACCAGCGATAAATTGTGGTTTTAGATGGGGCTTCATCACCAAATGCAGAAAACATCCGATCAACACACTGTTTTTGTGTTAAACCACTACGAAAATCGTAATAAATCATTGCTCTTTAATTTTCTCGAGTCAACTCCATTTTTACACCGACTTGACAAGTTAGTTCGACAAAACATTGAAACAAAAGAACGTAACTCTAAAAAAAAAATGGTATTCGATAAATAAAACCAAGGAGTTTACGATTAAAAAGGCATTATTATGCCAGGAAGAGCGGAAGTATTCCGTTCCCGTTACTTTCAGTGTAGCCTACGTATTACATGCTGGCTCATTGCAAGTTTGGGGTTAGTGTATTAGGCTCCTTTGAGGTAAAACTGTATATATGGGACTGTCATCACTTTGAAGTCATTTGTGAAGTCATTGCATGAGGAATTTTTATAGATATCATAATAATTATTATTCTTATTCACAAGATAGGCTGTTGGCTTGAAACACCATCAAAAATTCCATACCCATTCGAATTTTACCAAAAATATATGTTATGCCAAAAAAATGTGTGATTCTTTCAGAATGTCATGGTTTGTGATCGAGTTGCGATTTGTTTACTAACTGGGTATCGAGCGATCAGTTTAAAAATTTGCATACAAACCTGGTTTTTTGGGAATTAACTCAGTCTCGAAATCGCTTGAGCAGTTAAAGGTTGTCCAAGCGCACTTAGAAAGAATTTTTCGGAAATCCCTGTTGTTGTTGTTTTGTATTTTTTTAAATTAGCAAGTCCTATACATTGGCGCATTGAGATGGGGCAGTATGAGGAAAATCTTGATATGTTTAAGAAAACGATTGGCCATATTCAAGGGGGGATTGTTACATTTAGTATATACATCTACACATAACTTAAAAAATACTGATTAACTAGGGGTCCCCAAACTTAGCTAAGCTGGGATGATGTTGAGATGTATCCCTCCTGAAATCTAGGATAATGTAATACACGGGACCGGACAAAAACATTGGCGAAACATTAATGGAGGCGGAGTGGTCTGTGGTGAGTGGAAAAATATAGAAAAGAAATCAGTATGCAGCATTGACACCAGATACTATACTTGATGCAATTGCTGCCAGTGGGAACAGAAAAACTTATAAAGTATAGAACCCAAGTATCTATACAAAATTTACTGTAATTACAGATGTTTCATTCACATTGTTTTTTACCCTCCCCCAAACCAAGAGTTGGATACATGCTAGGTTGGTCCACACAGGGGGGTGTGGTATCAGGGGATAGCCCCAACCAGCCCTAACCCACCCCCCAAAAGCGACGGTCCATATTTTACAGTTCAGCCTATAATAGATAATTTTAATACCAAATAAACTTTTTTTTTTTATCTTTCCACGTTAAAGATGTCTATTAAGGCAATGGCCCAAACAAGTTACACCAACTCATCAACAAGCCAAACAAGTTACACCAACTCACCAACAAGCCAAAGCAATCCATCATCATGTCCGAATATACTTCTTTCTGCCCCAAATGATCGTATTCGATATTCAGTAATCTACATTTCTTCATAGTTCCACAACATCGACAAAGACCCGGGTCGATAATTGGGCCCTTATTCTTATTGGCATTCATTATTTAAGGTTTTATAGCAATTAGAACATAAACAACACTTCAGTAATAAATTGAAGTTTTAAAATCAATCGATTTTACGCAGAATGCATTATTTTTTCAGAATTTAAGGCAGCGTTCCTAAACGCCTGGGTAAACAGTGTTGCCAACAATAATTTTGAAATCCCGCTAAGTTTGTTGCGAAATTCCGTCAGAAATCCGCTAAACCATTTCTTTTTCCGTCAATAAAATCCGTCATAATTTGATTGTTTTATTTGCGAGCTATTTTCTATAATAACAGGATCTCACATACATGCTATTCAGTATTAGTTCATATTAGAGGTGGTTTCAATAATTTTGAATGAAGGTTTCTGCTTTTATTTTACTAACATTGGTCTTTGGTTAAGTTTTCTGATTTAACCTAGCTTATAATAATGAGACAATAAATAAAATAACAACACTATTATATTTCAGTCTTAATGTAATCTCAATAAGCATCAAAATTACATTACATATATGGTATCACATCTAAATCGTCGTCACTTTCCGTGCTTTCGGGTGGTGCGTCCATTGCATAAGCCGTAGATGTCGAAGTTTGACCATAGCTTTGAATTGTTCCAACCATATTAATAACTTTATCTGGCAAGTCGTAAGTGTGACAGGTTTTTCCACATCGTTTTAGTCCTGCGGGCCTATTATGTATCTCTAGTTGCCATCTGGGCTGGGTGTCTATGATCAAAAACATAGATCTACTATCTAATTCCGATTGTCTAAGGCTATGTTCGCACTTGAAGTGACGACACAGTTCGTAAATAGTTCAATACCCACTAAAGGCAATTTTGAAAGTTCAGTTTTTATCTATGTTTTTGATGATAGGCACCTAGTCCAGTTGCCAACCAGAGATACAGAATAGGGGGGCTGATCGTATATTTAGAACGGCATTAACCATGTCTGTCTTCATCTTAATGTTCAATGTTACTATTCGAGAGAGACGGGGCCGGGAATCCCATCTATTAGTGTTGCCGCAAACAAAAAGACAAAAAAAATGCGTTCATGTAGACATAACTAACAAAAATTCTGAAACAAACTACAAAATCTGAATAAGTATAATTCCGTTAAAAATTCCGTTAGCCGTTAAAACATTTTTTTTCCCGTTTTCGCTCTTCCTAATCCGTTAGATATGACGGGAAATCCGTTAAGTTGGCAATGCTGTGGGTAAATGACTCTCAGGGTTGCCACATATCAGCTAACTCAATTCGCCTAATTTTGACTACCGAGCAGGGTTGGATTCAGACCCTCGGAAAATTATTGTCTACGGGAATTAAAAATATACTACTTGGCTAAAATTATACTACGTTTCGTTTTTCGTCAATTTTTGTTTTGAATTAAAATAAAATAGCGTATTTGTGAGTAATTTTTTTTAAAATGTACTAAAATCATTCATAATTTAATAAAATAGCCTAGGTACTTGACAGTAAAATTAAAAAAAAATTACCTAGAATATTCATAACGCACAGAAATTCCCTATATTGTAGGGTAAATGTCTCAACAATACGTCTTAACCAATAAAACAAGTCGGTCCATTATAGTTCCATTACGATACGACATGTCATGAAAATACGGTACAAATAGTATAATTATACTACGAAATCCAACCCTGCTATCGAGTAGCCTAAATCGCCTAATTATTTATTTTTGTCAAGTAGCCTTATTGACCTAAATTTAGCCCAAATATAGAAGAAACGTAAAAGAAAGACAACATAAAGGAAAAAAAAAAACAAGTATATATTCAAAGTTATCATTATGTTATGTGGTAGCGCGAGATCACGTTTATTTTTTTAGATTACGACAACTTGAATTCAACGTTCTAACTTACGTAATATTTTCTTTGTGTGGGCCACAATAAATTAGGTTCAGAAAAAAAAAATTAGTGAGACGTCACAGAAGTGCGTTCATTAAATAACCCTGGGCTGGGTAGGAACCTCAGAATAAGGAATACAAATAGATATAACCTGGCTAAAATAATACGCGGAGAAAGACACCTATCCTTGATTTTCTTACGACATTTTAGTGCGTTAGAGAGAGATGGATATGTATTAGTTTTTTCTTAATTAGGTAGGTTGTCACTAGTTCGTTGCTTTGCTAGTGATGTAACAATGTCGATTTTTGACTACGATAAATAAACCAAATCGAAATGAACCGCGACCAATCTCCTTACCACACATCATATCGTATCAAAGTGTGAAAAAAAAGAGAATGCAGGAGGCACCGACCTTTCTGGTGACATCCTCTTGCTTTGGAAGGAGGCCAAGAGAATTAATAGCAAAGTGGTCTCTGTCTACCCCAGTGGGACACATGTTATATTGTGTAAATAAGGAATTAATAAAAGGATATCTTTCGTTTAGCATAATATTTTTTATTAAGTACAAATTACTATATCGTAGGCAGGTAGGTACATAAGTTAAGTCCAAAATTGTGCTTGTTTCTAGTACAAAAAATGCTGTAGCTTGTATCAGAGATACAACCGTAAACTATTTAAGTGGATACTTTTTAAGTCGCCTCTTAACTCAATCAAATAGATGTTCGTTGATGACGCGTCTTTGTTCAATCAAGGAAGAAGGAATTAATCGCAACAATAGAAATCATAATAATCATAGACTTATAGGATTCGTAATAATAATATTATGTCAATGATGAGCGATGACAGCGCAATTACTACAGAGGTAATTTAATTTTTTTTTATTTCTATCAAATAAACATCAACTTATCTTGAATAAAAACTAATAACAAATAATGAACGATTAAAATACCTAATAACCTGTAATAAGAAATCAAATTATGCGCAGTTCAAGTCAATAAGCATTCCCAAAATTCATTTCACGATAGAACTACCCTGTCAAAGTACTTTTATTGTCAACCACTAAGTACGAAAATGTCTTGATCTGCGGAATTTCTTCGTGAAGTCGATCACGGCAGTAACGTGAACGAACAGGCTTTTCAGAACGATTTGCGAACATAGAAGTATGCACTTTTCTAAACCACAGACATCCATAGGTACTGGTTCTGTTGCCTAAAATTGAAAAATTATCGTGTTAATATACTATATTATAGTACAAGCACTTACCTACAAACAAGATTGATAATGCAATTATACATAATTATTTAAAGGTTACCAATGTGTCTGTATCTGGTAAATATAACGTTGGTAAGGCTTTTAAAAGTCTCCATTTTAAATTTTCGTTTGGTCTAAAAGAATCCGACGTAAAGTGTTTCGAACAAATATGACCGCTTTTTTTAATTGCCCAATTTGGTCAAATTATTCGTCTAAGCCATTCACTTTTTAATTCTTCCCTTTTTGGAAATCTGTAACAAAAAATATAGCGATATTTATTCGGCATTATTATATTTTTACTCTTTCCTAGTCGCTGGATAGATGGCGTGATAGATATGCTGGATAGATAGGATGGATAGAACGGAACGTCACATAATTTTTTGATTATTGCACTTGGATGTAATTTTGAGATCGTAAAACGAAACGTACATAAAAAAGTAATTAATGTCATTGTCACATCACATCACAATGACATTTTGAAAATAAATAAATAATAACAAAAAGGAAAAAAAAAAAAATTAGCAGTCTTTTTATGAGTTTTCTAAGCCAGAAAGAAAATGTCCCAAGAGAAAAAGAAGAGAAGTCTGTGCCTTGTGGATTTGTATAAAAATGGAGGCATACATCTTTTTCCTAAAGATGAAAGTCGTAAAGCGCAATGAGTACAAGCCATGGTACATTTTAAACCTGGACGGACCATAACAAAGCATTTGCACATAATATGCTCAGCACACATGTCATCAACCAACGAGCGTATGTGACGTGACGTGACGTGACGCAATGTTTTTTTTTCAATCGTTTTGGCTTTGGCACCTAGCAACGTAGTCAGTTCAACACCATCTACAGAGTTCTGGGAAACTATGTTTTTTTTTAATACTCAAAAAGAAAATCTCTCATTAATCTATTATCCTTTATGCACGGCTGCCGCGGGAACCAATGTTCGATAGTGTGCCACACGGACTTTAGTACATCACTATACGAAAAAACATAACCTCTCGTAGTCGGCAGAAAATCTATATAAAACAGGCAAATATCGGTGTAGAATTGAACACGAGTATGATTTACAAGAACTACTATTATTGTTACTGAGTTTTAGGTATGATCCTGCAACTTATTAACATAAAAACTATCAGAACTCACCGATGAAATGATATTGCTTCATTGTTGTTTTCTTTTCTTCCTGTATGCGATTTACAGCCTTCAATCGCACAAGATATTTTATTACAATGTTAAAAAAACAATCAACACAAACAATAATAAATCACACTTTCACGAATTTTGAGAGGAAGAGCACCAAAATATTTAATTTCTCTCGGTGAAGCTGTAAACTTTCGCAAAATGCAATAGACATTTCGATGCCACCAAATTAAGATGTGATGCACGCAACGTACGATATTACAACACAACGATACAATGATGAGACATATTTAATTTGATGGTATTATAATTTTTAAAATACATCCAAATTACATCCATCTGACATTTGTTTGGTTCAATCTAGTGACACACCAGGAAAAAATATGAAGTAAGTTCGGTTCGTCGTTTCATTCACTCGTACACAGGAGTAATTTACGTTAGATGAGTACAATGGCTAATGCCCAGTTCTTATTTTAGTCAGGCTTCTATTTGTATTCCTTATTCTGAGGTAGGAACACTGGGGTTGTAACGCTGAGTTTTTGAACGGGTTTCGTCGTGTAGCGACACTCTAAACGTCTATGGGAATTAAAAATATACTACTTGGCTAAAATTATACTACGTTTCGTTTTTCGTCGATTTTTGTTTTGAATAAAAAAAAATTGCCTATTTGAAAGTGAAATTTTTAAAAAATTTACTATAAATATTAATAATTTAATAAAAGAGCCTTTGTTAGTGACATTTTTAAAAAATTTACTAAAAATATTCATAACGCACAAAAATTCCCTATATTGTAGGGTAAATGTTAAAAAGCAAAACGTCTCAACCAATAAAACAAGTCGGTCGACCTGAAGATAAAATTATGGTATTTTTACGTAGTATAGTTCCATTACAATACTACATACTACATGTCATGAAAATATGGTACAAATAGTATAATTATACTACGAAATCCAACCCTCATGCGCACACAGATGTTTCTTTACCATCATCCGTATGAGATGCGCTTTATCTGAGGAGATGCGCGTCGATGCTCTGTAGAGTGCGCGGTAGCTCTAACTTTGTTTTGAATACTTTAGTTAGCCAATAGACAGGACACGCCTCGAAAGTAAAGAGGGGCTATTTGGGATGGATTTTAACATATAACACGTTATATCTTAAGAAAAGAGAACGTTATAAAAATAATTTGAATAGGGTCAGCCATAGCAATATATGACGTGTTATTTTGACAACGTATGTATACATATCATCCCATTAAAAAAAAGTGTATTGTCCCAAATAGCCCCACAATGAGGTTTTTTGGGACAGCCAAAGTTTTTAGGGTATATTTCCATAAATAACTCGGATATTCTCGTGATAAAATAACTGTGGCTACAAATATTGATATTTTTAAAATAAAAATATTTTTTTGGTTTCAGTTACGTTTATTTATGAATCTTCGTACTATTTATTTATTTAATACTAGTATACTTATCTATTTTAAATAATGATGGACTTTTTTACCGATTATTTATGAGGACACTAACTTAACTCTATCCACAAAAAAATATGTTTTTATCTTTACAAAAAAAGCAAATAAACATCAAAGTATACTATGTAGTCATTATTTTCAAGGAACACAAATTCAGTCTATTTTTCGTTTAAATCTATAAATTAATTAGTCTTAAAAATAATTTTGCTGTCTTCAAAATCAACAAAATTGTTTTTATCTTCACAAAAAAAAAAAAAAAACAAAAAGTAAATGTAGTCATCATCTTCAAAGAACACAAATTGTACCTATAATAGACAATATTTTTGGTTGATTTCAAGACTTATACACATTTTTAAAGGGAAATAATGGAGCAGGGGTTATTTGGGACAGTGTCCCGAATAGCCTCACACTAGTGTTCCAAATAACCTCAATTGAAAATTCTTCCCTGACTGCCACACAACTTTGTGAAACGAAACAACTTAAACTGCAGAATATATCCTTTTTCCAAACATAATTTCGTAAAAATAATTACTTGTTAAAAGTATGCCATTGATTTTTTTTTATGAAATCTGCCAATTTTGATCAATATAACCTTTTAATATATGACAACTTCACAGCACATGGTCTGGTCAACTGTCATCTTTGTTATTACTTTATTGTTGGTAGTGTCGCCACAATGTTTTGAACAGTGAGTCCCAAAAAGCCCCTACAACCCCGAATAGCCTCCCTTTACGTATGGTTTTTTTTTGTAACAGCGGAGGGCAGGGGATGTCATCTTTTGTTATCATTATCACTCTTTGCTCACTATGAATACACAAATACTGAAAGATTTGAATATAAACACTGACTCCTGGGGCGCGTTCATAAACTAGGGGTCGCGACACGGGTTCTATTGCCATCTCTGTCGCACACGTTGAAAATTGTATACGCTATCCTGCTGTCAGTGTTGGAACTTGTCGAGAACGGGGGTCAGGAGGGGGTCAGTTAAGACGCGGACATAATTTGTACACCGCCGTTTTTCAAAGCCAGTTTTGTACGACCCTGTTATTCAAGTACATGGCACAGAAAATGGGCTGTACAAAACGGGCCGGCAATAACTGACCATATATAATGAGCGGTTTTCCAGACTGAACTTGATCAAGCTTTCAGAAGTAAACACAGATGGCGTTACCCTGCTTTCAAGTGTCAAAAAGCAAAGATTATTTTTTAATCTGTGGGCAGCAAGATAAAAATTGTCAATTCAATTGTTAAATCCAACAATGTTGTTTTCTATCTATCTTACTTACGTTAATAGCTTGGTATTTCATTCAACTTTCAACATGGTCAGCCCATTTTTTGACACTTTTAGTACAGGCTGCGCCATCTATTGTGTCGTTCGGTACTACTTTTTCTTTTTTAATTTGACTTTGAAAACCCCTCATTGGCCGACGGCCGCGGCCGTGCAAAACGGGGGTCCGATAGCGATATCGCTGCGTGCGTTGACTGAGTTTGTTTTGATTAGGTACCTACCTAGCCACTTCTTTTGGGAACCTAATACATTTAATCAATTACATACACGAAACGAAAATCAACGATATTCACATAATTATCCTCTAATACGAGTATTACGTAGTAATATTTTTCAAGAGCGTTTATATCATATGTGTTTTAACCTATAAAAAAGGAATCTTAAATCTTTAATCCTTGCCTTGTATTATGTGAAATTATCAGGCAAATCTATAGTATACTAATAGCTGCGAGCTGCAAGAAAGGACTAGTCCCTTGAAGATCCACTGTCGTCGACCTCGACCTTGAAAGGTTTATTATTTATTAGTAAACAAAGTTACAGTGATTCTCAAACTTATATGTCGTAACTAAATGCTTAAATATGGTGGGCTGCTCAATTCGAAACTGCAAGAATCGGAGTGAAAAGGGTGGAACAATCAGATTTTTTTCATTTCCAAAAGAACAATCGGTGGCCAATGAGTGGCTTCTCTATTGTGGATCACAAACAAAGACTAAATATGGTATGTTTATATGTGAAGTACCTATGTTATCTTTAGAAATTATTATCAACTTTAATCAACTAGGTATTAACTTTAAGCTTAAAATATTACTTACATACAATTTTTATTTTGTTAAAATACCTAATTTAACATATTTTATTTTGTAGTTAGATCACTAGACTGATCATACTAGTTCGAAAGCCAAATTACGTTTTCCGTAATTTTACTGATCTTTCCGATTTTTTTTCTCGATAATTGTGATACTTGTGTCAAATTTGAAAAATTATAATGTAGTTCAAGCTCTTAACTACTTACAAACATTTTATTCTTAAAAAATATTTTGTTTTAATAAGGTAAATTGTCCAAACGCGAGAGCATGTTTGGCACAACCAGCCCTTAAAATAATGAATATTTCTTGTGTTAACGTAAATTGTATTAAATTAAGTTATATTTGGCTTTTTTAAATTTAATCTTATACATACAAAACTTTTCCATTTTACAGGAAGAGTATGTTCAGAACATTTCTCAGCATCTGACTATATCAAGCCATTGCAATACAGTCTACAGCCTACGCTGAAAATGCCAAAACACGTTAGAAATTTGAAATCAGATGTAATACCTACATTAAAAATTGATGTTATAGACAACACAAAATCAAAAAAATTCAAACAAAATGTGAAAAGAAAGATGACAATGGCAGGTTCCCCGGATAACGACATATGTAAAGATTCAAAATTTGGTTCTGAAAGTGACAACACATCATCTAATGAATGGTATTATTAAACTATCTACCTACATGTACGTTTTAACCCTTTTTGTAGCGGACTTGTGTATAAAAAACAGTTTATTCATGAAAACTGGCAATTAAAAAAAAATTGTACAAGGAAATTTGTATTTTTTTTTGTAGTTTTAAATTTGACTATATATGAATTATTATTTTCATTTTATTTATTGTTTATTCCATTTCATAATTCGAAAAAACCATTAATTTAACAAACTATTTTATTTTATGCCAGAGCCTTATAATAGGATTGTACGAAACATTAACTGTGTTACTACAAAAAGGCGTTTAAACGATGTTTAACTTTAGACAGTGTTTAAATCTGTTGCTGTCACTTTTTTACAATATGAAACAAAAGGCGACAACAACAGATTTAAACACTGTCTAAAGTTGAACACCGTTTTGTAGTAACACCGTAAATTTTTTAAATTATATAGTATTAGTTTATTACATACAATAATGCCTAATAATTCTTTAAAAGTATGTTTGACTTCTGTATACAATTGACAATTTGGATTTGCATTGTAGAATGATTTCTCTATTTTATCTGGTACAGACACAGGAATTTACACTATTAATGTCATGTTTATTTTGCGAAATCCATCGCTATGAATACTCTAAATATTATTAGAGTGCATTACAAGAGGTTGCAGGTTCGAATCCTGGCCCGGGGAATTTTTTCAAATTCTTGTCTTTGGGTTTGTTTCTGATTGATCTTTTCTAGTTTGTAATGCACTCTAATAATATTTAGAGTATTAATGTCTTCAATATTTCAGTCCAGATAATGTCCAAGTGCTTGTAGACCTGGATGCAGAGAATAGTGAGGCTGTGGACTATGCACATGCAGTAGCAGCTAACAAAATTGCAGGTGAAACTGAGGAAACAAACATGTATATTGTAAATATGGACCACCTACGTAAGACACCTAATGATACTCCAGAGAATATTGACAACAGGTACCCTATCTTTTTACATCCTGTATTTATGTCGCTGGTAAATAGTAAAATTCCGCCGTTTACAAACGGCTTTGGCCAGTTTCTAAACGCTTGCTATTTTGATATTTGATGAATCTTCGTCAAATCTACAAATAAAAAATAAAGAGCGTTATCTATCTCTTGCATTTTCTTGATTGCAAAATGGTCCTTAAGTATTAGGTGCAGATGTTAATTACCATTGAAGATTAAAATTTTTGACAGAGCACTAAAACTAAGATTAAAGCCTTCAGAATCAGCTTTTTTGTATTAAGTAAGTTTGTGTTAATAAACCAATAAAAAGTACCAAAAAAAGTGATTTAACCTCGATATTTTGAAATGGGTGCATTTACTAACATTTGCGATTTCAAAAATACACAAGAAATGGATCATTTAACAAAAAAAAAAAAAAAGAAATACTTACCTGTAGTAAAGTCCCGTATCCAAAGTTTAACCCTGTATATAAAATATTAATGACCACTTTTATTAGACAATAAAGCCGATTCTATAGGCTTTAATTTTAGTATTAGTGCTGTCCAAACTTAAATTTTTCCGAAGTAATTTAGCTTCTAATTCTAACACATAAGGACTTTTTTGCAATGAAGATTGTTAAGTCTTGACAGCATTAAAACTAAAATTAAAGCCTTTAGAATCAGCTTTACTGTCTCAAACCAATTTTCTTAGGATCAGGGAATCTAAAAAGGCCGACTTGGGTGAATCATAAAATGATTTGAAAGTAGGATAGAGTCAGAGTTTTTTCGCGCGTACAAAAGAGACGGCATTACAACAGAATCATAATGAGATTCATGCAAAACGGCCTTTTTAGAAGACCAGGGCCTGCAGTCTTCGCTCTCCTACCGATTTCGGTGGTTAAGTTATTCAAATAAAATGTTTAAGCATTTCTATAGTATCTACCGTCAAGCTATCGAATGAAATCGGAAGCTAATTCGATACGCTTCCGATTTCAGTCGATAGTTTTGATGGTTTTAACTAAAAATAATCGATTTTTATCAGTTAACGACCGAAATCGTTAGGATAGCGATCGCTATCTTTGTCGACACTGCAGGACCAGCGGGCCTATTATGTATCTCTAGTTGCCACCTAGACTGGGTGCCTATCATCAAAAACATAGATATACTATCAAATTCCGATTGTCTAAGGATATGTTCGCACTTGAAGTGACGTCACAGTTCGTAAATAGTTCAATACCCACTAAAGGCAATTTTGAAAGTTCAGTTTTTAGCTATGTTTTTGATGATAGGTACCTAGTACAGTTGGCAACTAAAGGTACAAAATAGAGGGGCAGGTGTGTATGTTATAATTATGGATCAGTTTCGTTGTCTCTTTGCTTCGCTCGGCTCGTTGTCGCACCTATTTTTCCCTTTTTGGTGAAGTACTTTCGATTTCGGCTTTTTGGAAAATGACGTTTAGAAACTGACGACGCCGCGCCGCTTGTAAACGGCGGAATTTTACTATTTGCCTGCCACATATTAGACCATTTCAAATTCTTTTTATGTGAGTTTTAACCTGTATTTTATATTATGTTCTAGTGAAGCGGAAATAGAATTTGATGATGAAGCAGACCGAATCAGTCATACGACAGAATCAGACATTATGTCAACCCCTTCAAAAAATATTGAGATAAGGTAACTCTTTTATTGAAATGAGACTTATTTATTATTTTCTCTTTGTACTTTTTAGGGTTCCGTATCCAAAGAGTAACCAACGGGACCCTATTACTAAGACTCCGCTGTCCGTCTGTCACCAGGCTGTACCTCATGAACCGTGATAGTTAGACAGTTGAAATTTTCACAGATGATGTATTTCTGTTGCCGCTATAACTACAAATAATAAAAAACAATAAAATAAATATTTAAGGGGGCTTCCATACAACAGACATGTTTTTTTGGCCGTTTTATAGATAATGGTACGGAACCCTTCGTGCGCGAGTCCAACTCGCACTTGGCCGGTTTTTAAAGTTCCGTACCCAAAGGGTAACCAAATGGACCCTATTACAAAGACTGCTGTCCGTCTGTCACCAGGCTGTATCTCATGAACCGTGATAGTTAGACAGTTAAAATTTTCACAGATGATGTATTTCTGTTGCCGCTATAACTGCAAATACTAAAAACCAGAATAAAATAAATATTTAAGGGGGCTCCCATACAACAGAATTGATTAAAAGAAAAGTAATCATATGTGTACAAACTTAATACTTACTACCTACCAAATAATAAACGAAAGCACCCTAATTTAACTAAACTACAAAACTAATGTACATAGATAGAAATAAATAATTAATAAAATACATATAATAATTACACCTATATGCTCTAAGAAATCTATCAATTAAAATAAATTTGAATTTGTCTTGTATTTTCTTATCCCTTGGTTAAAGTAGATATAAGTAATTTGATGTATAGTATAAGTTTATGTTAAAAAAAAAAAGACATGATCTTGCCAAGTTTCTTGCCCGTTCTTCTTAGCAAGACTAATCGAATGGGCGGAGGTAGGCATGTATTTATATATGTAACCTATTACTATGTAGTATATAGGATGGGATTTGGTCGGCTGCCTGGATTCGTGCTGGGGGCTCGGTTGGTGATCATTGAACCTTGTTCCTGGTCCCTGGCCGGGTCTCCGGTATGGGTTCGGGCGCATGTTTGGATTTCACCTTGTATAATAATATTTTACCTATAATTTTAATCGTATATATATTGCTACATAAATTAAAAAAACATTTAATCTAAGTAGTTCATGTACATTTATTATTTTATTACATATATTTTTATAAGATTAAAATTTGACTTGTGAAACGTGTATTATATATGCCTACTTTGCAAAATAAACTTTTTGAATTTGAATTTGAATTTGAATAACTAATTTTAATATGAATAATTGTATTAAAAATATATATACTTATCCTAGTTGCTCTCTCCCACAACGACAAATGTGATATGCATGGAAGCACAAGTAGGATAGATAAACGCAGTGTCTCTGGCGTGTGCTAGTTGAATGAATGAATGAATGAACGAAAGTTTATTTGCCAGAGTATACGTATTACAAGTTTACAAATAGAAAAATAACAGTGTCAGCATGATCTACCGTAAAAACAGTATGCAAAAAATATCTCTTAAGGCGATATGTAAAAGCTTTAGCGTCCCTGTTACTCCATATGCGAAAAAACCCTCAGTGCGAGAGGGACGGATTCGTGGAAAAGTAGCAAAAAGTTGTTTTTTTGTTAATATAAAATGTACTAAAGTTGTTATCGAAATTTCGTTTAACTAGCGGGTCTACCGCGTAATTCTCATTTTCATCAACATCAACTTGAGATTGACATTTGACGTGCGTGCGACGACGCCCGCTTAACATGCCATCTCTTTTGCACGCGTTGAATTTCGCATGCATTTGCTTGAAGTTGATACAAATGAGAATTACGCGGTAGAGCCCCAGGTCCTAGATACCGTTAAAACCCATCTAATAAAATATAATTGCAGTCCATATGTCATTCTAAATTGTCAAACCAGGAGAATTGGTGTCGAAAAAGACCTTATTTCAATAAATATTTCTATCGAGCCGAATTTCTCCAATCGCGTTTCTGTTTTAACAGATCCCTAAATAAAGATTTCAAAAACATTTAATTTCAAAGATATGCAAGTTCTTAAAGTGTCGATTATTTTTCCGTAGCGCCTTAAGTTATACACTAAGTAAGTATAAACTAAGTTACACTGGATTTGATGGGTTTTATTTTTTATCTGTTTCAGAGATAACAAAGTCACGATTCCTGTCTCCGAATATAAGCTGTTAAAAGAGAAGTACAATGAATACCATGTCCTAATGCATAATTTAGAGCAGATATTCACTCCGGGTCAAATCCGAAGCCTTGCGGATCCTTACAGACACCGCGTCCAGTGGTCAGCTGATGACATCACTGCGGCATTAACTCTTAGAAGAATAAGTGCAGCGAGCTACCGGCACCTACGAGCTATTGTGGGCATCCCTCTGCCGGGGTTCTCCACCCTCCGCCGCTGGGCGGCCAAACATGGCGTCGATATATCTGAACCAAACGTCACTGAGTCATAGACAAACGTTCACCTTGGATTTCTTAAGAGGGCGCCGAGCAAAATAATCTAAAATGACAGTCACTGTTAAATTGATTTATTGAACAATATTTCAATGATATATAAATAAAATAAATATTTATTATCACAGAGAATGTATCTACACTTCCGCCGCAGCAAATATTAAAAATAACTTATGGTGCAAGAAACAACTCTATCTAAAGAAGACCCAAAATCTAAAAAAGGTATTGGGGTTTTAGTCATTTCAATAACTTAACTGTCGAATTATGTCTCAACCACAATTCAAGACAATCTCAAACGTTATAAAATACAATTGGGCCGTTTCACATTTTTTAAGTTTTGTCTGGTAAATTAAATATGATTTTTTCTGTTAAATTCAATAAATACGACCACGATAAAAAACGCCCACGAGAGAACAAGCGAAGTGTCTAATCGTTCTACGCTCGGCGCAGCCTTAAGAGCGCACCGAGCTTTTTACACAGTCGAACACATTTATAGCCCTTGTTTGAAGTAGTAAACAATTAAATTAAAATCTAGGGAAATATATTGGTATTATTGGGTATATATACTAGTCGGCAGTGGCGTGCACAGAACTTTTTGCTGGAAAAGCAAACAATTGGTCAAGAACAACAATAAAAAAAATATGAAAAAATTTAAATATCACTTTGAAAAAAAAAAGTTTGTATAGAAAATTTTCACTCTAGGGTAGACATTGTCTACCCTGGCGTCATACAATTTTTTTTTTTTCAAAGTGATATTTAAATTTTTTCATATTTTTTTTATTGTTGTTCTTGACGAATTGTTTGCTTTTCCAGCAAAAAGTTCTGTGCACGCCACTGCTAGTCGGTATACACGATGGAAACACAATTTGATAAAGTTGGCTCGATAGAATAAATTCGCAAAGTTACCTCTTTTCGAGTAATTTTTTTCCCTATTTCCCTACTTTTTTATATAAATAAGTATTTTAATATTATGTTTCATTTACTAAAATAAAGTTCATAGACGACTGGAGCGTTTATACGCGATCGTTTTTTATTTAAGAACAATATAATGAAAATAACAACGAAAAACATTGAAAAAGTGCAAAAGTGTGGTTATTATCTTTACTCTTTACACGTAAAGAAAAAGACAGAGACAAAGGTAATCGCTCGGTGCGCCCTTAAATCAGGGGTTTTCAGTACTACCATCTCAATAAACCATTTCTGTACTCAGTAGAGGATGACTACGTGGTTTGTTAACTTCGTGCCTACCGCGCCCACGGGGTATAGGGGTTGGCGGGCGGGGTCTCAGAGGGGATGCAGATGGTGTGGCGGGAGGGTGAGCGAGCACGACGCGTGGGGCGGACCAAGGCGGATGGCCAGTCACCGGGGAGGTCGCTCCATAGATAAGGGTAGTATAAACCGATGTATAATGGATCTCTTTTATAGACTCTATGATATTTTAAAGTTGTCAATGCCATACTTGTGTACTTGGAATGCCTTGCGCACGGCCAAGTCACGTGCTACCTCGTACCCGCCAACCCCTGTACCCCGTGGGCGCGGTAAGCACGAAGTTGACAACCTATAGTTTGCAAATGTGTGAAAGAAAACTGAGATTCTTTTGCTTTATTTCAAAAGCGCGTTAACCTCCTTCTAACGGAAATAGTACATTGTGATATCAGTAGGTTATTACAAACGATTTTGTTGCGGCGATGGTTTTAACATGCATCTACACGAGTTTGTAATAACTACAACGTCCTGTATCACATAACATTTTTAAATACATTCGGGAGAAAATAGATGTAAAACAAACGCTAACAAAAATCGCAATAAAATGGCGATAATTTTCTTTTGCATATTTATTGCAATTTTTTATATTAAGGGGCTGCACAATGCCAAAATTCAGTCCTGCTCAAACGCGTTTGTTTTTGAACTCTCTATCAGATGCCGCGCACGCAAAACTTCAGTTATTTTGAATTCACAGCTACATTAGGACATTAACCATAATTTATTTATGTAATAAAGATGGTTTTGTCTAGATAGTATCTGTGTGTGTTGGTTTCGTTTGAATCGGTTTTGAAACATGGAAACTGAATCGCTTTTTTTGTGAAATTCATGCTTTTTCAAAATATACTCAATAATGAGGTTGTTTTGAGGTCATCATCTTGTTCTTGGCACTTGAGCCATGCATAGTTAAATTGAGACCATGGGTTTCCCCTGTCTATTTACATATCTTCTTT
The DNA here is from genome assembly GCA_934047225.1 of Ypsolopha sequella. Taxonomy (NCBI): domain Eukaryota; kingdom Metazoa; phylum Arthropoda; class Insecta; order Lepidoptera; family Ypsolophidae; genus Ypsolopha; species Ypsolopha sequella. The sequence continues at coordinate 7,939,049 of OW204011.1, forward strand.
ATTCATAAGTCTAATGCAATTCGTACTTTGGCTTTCTCCAACAGGCAAGTGCCTAATATTAGGTCTTTACATATGAAATTGCCGTTTTCTATTGATAATTTGAAGGAAACTCGATTTTCTTTTTGCATTTTTTTAGGAATAACAAATCCAAATTATGTAAATAGAGAACATTTTAAGCTAACAGCAACATTAATTAAATTATTAAAAAGTGTCAGCTGTAAAAAATTATTACAAATATTATCATAGAAGTTGATGGCATTTAGGATGAACTGTTTTTGAAGATTTAATTTTTATAATCAAACTGAAAATACAAGATTGAAAGTATGTTTATCAAACACGCCATATTTTTTTCAAATTTTTCCTATCTACATTGACGGAACTGAATCCAATACAAAACTGATGTTTAGCATTGTGGAGCGCCT